>OV815273.1:47106779-48591855 GCA_929108145.2 Limnephilus rhombicus | reverse complement strand
TCAGTCGTCAGCCGGTCGTTAAGTTGAAAATACAAAATCACCGGCTCACGGCGTATAACGACACACACATTTTTTGCGTGTATAACTTTCTGATTTCACCAATTGTTAGTGGTATTTCTGGCCGGCTATCTGATATGTATCTGTGCGTCTGAAGTCTGAGGCACAAGGGCTGGCCACGAATTCGGTTTGCGGACCGGTTGGTGGTCCCGCCCCTCGGGATATCGATCCGCCCGATCCCCACAACACTACACGGGCATGAATGGTGATTCATCGAGGAAAAGGGGGTACGTTCGCTAGTGATGGTACTGCCAAAAACGATCTCTACGTAGGTACTAAGTGCGATTAGAAAGTTCTCGATTTCGTTTGAGTGCAGCGATTTGAAAAGCGGATGTGTAGTTAGTACCTAGTTATCTTATGAATTCGTGGTAAACGTTTGTTTTGTCGTGTTTAACACGTGTGTCATAGTCTCACTACCCGGCACCAGTGGAATTATTACACTAACGGTTGCCAAATATTTTGATACGGAAGGAAAGCAGAGGTTAGCGAGATGGGAGATGAGGAAATTTGGGAGTTATTTTGATATAGTTATAAAGAAAACGTATCAACAGTAACAAGAATCTATACCTTCTGAAGCCATTTGGGACTGTGTCATCTCCATTTTTTGTATGGTGTATGGGTGAAGGGAATGAGGAGGGAAAGGAGATAATAGAGACGATTGTTGAAAAGTACCTGGCTATTCACGAAGGCGATTGTGAGAGCACAAACCATTGCAGCATATTGTACTATCGCGTGCAGTATTTTTCCTTATGCTGTGCACAAACTATTTTGAAGGAGGCATAAAATATAAGGTAATCATAAAGCTCTCTCCATGTTGAATCCATCGAGCCCTTGTGATTTCGGTTCCCTCACGTGGTTGCCACGTAATAAAATAAAAACGTAATACACCATAATTAGATCACTGGCAATGTTTCGTAAAACACATTTAAGATGGCGTTTCTTATAATCTTGACAATAATAGCAGCACTAAATCATTCAACAGGGAAAGGCGTGCACGGCATGATGAAACAAACTTAGAGGGTGTGTTTTTGATCGCCATGGAAACTATCGTATAAAATTTTTAGGATGATCGACGTTTTAGAATCCTAGAATTTTCATACAAAATAAGGATTTATGTAATCTATTAGGTAGGCATCTTCAGAATCGTTTGATCTCTCCAAACTGTCACAAATTTACCTGCTAAGCATATATTTTCACCGATAAGGTGTATTAATTGCATGATTTTGGATACTAGGAAGCTTATCTTTATTTGGATGCAAATAAAGCAACTGATATCGATTTTACTTCATCGAAATTTTTTATTTATTTTATTTACTATCCCACGTGTTCGTACACAGGGTTATAACTTATAATCCAAATGAATTGGAGCACAACAAACAATATGGCCGAGTTTTTCAACGGTCCATCCTCCCTGCATTCTCTTTCTGGGAAACGGCGTGATGGCTAGTTAGTTAAAATAGTTAAATTGATGTTTGAGTGCTCAATAGCTCATAGCGGAAATGACGCTGTGAACTGAATAACTGTGTGTTAACCTAAAAAAAAAACAGCAAAGACCTCATCAAAAAATAAATTTTTGTGTTCAATTGTTAAGATTACGTGTCTTGAGTTCAAGAATTTTGAGTTCAATAATTTTAACGATGTCATCCATATTTAATTTATCTATTTCTGGAAGATTTGAGGATTGTTGAAATCGAATAAATAAAATGTAGATTTTGTTTGCGTGATTGTAAATCTGGTTCAATGAACTCGGATTTGTTTTGAATTGTGTCGTTTTTAAAAATGGAACTAATTTTTTCATGATTCTGACGATAAAGTATATACCCATACCTTATATTTTAACATAAAATTATTTTAATAATTTGAAATGATTTGTTAAGAATTCAGACAATACGTCGTTTTTCACGGTTCCGCGCTGGTATCCTACCGACTTGTAATATGTAACACCATAAGAAGTTATACTTCGTGTGTATTATGTTATGGTTTTTTCTTTCATGTCAAGAGTTTTTCATTTTTATTGTGTTTTAATGTGAAATAAAAAAAAAAAATAATTGTTATTTATGGTAATGTGGTATATTTGGTATGCTGATACTTTCTGGTAATGTATTGAAACAAATATTTATAAAAAATATATATATTTTAGGGTTGGAAGAGTCAGATTTCTATCATTTTTTAATGGTGCAGTTTTATTATTTAGAATAATATAATATTTGTAATGATTAATTTAGATTGTCTTTATTATCTGAAATTTAGCTTACTACACTTTGACATTGTTAGTTATATAATCTAGTTCTTTAAAGGTAACTGTGTGCCTTATCTGAGGGGGAGAATATAATTATTCTGAATGGCCGTGAAACTCAAGGTGGTTGGTTGACTGGTAGATCGCTTCCCTCACGGAACTCCAGTTGGCAGTTGGGGGTGAAATAGAAATATCCGTGTGGCTGTAGAAAAAACCGTCTAGATTGCTTTACTTTAGTTGGTAAACTGAGGGGAGATGCTATGCTGTATTTGGAAAGTGTTGCAACAATCGATATTTGAAGTTTTGACTTCGTGGCAACATGAATGAAAAGCTTACCTTTGTAAATCATTGTATTTAAATATGTTGCTTCATGCGAATTAATCTCCTATTATATCTCTCTTAATTTTAGTAAACGTTTATTTATTTTCTGCATATTTTCACTGCTGAACTTAGTAAATGATTTTTTTTTTGCAATGAGCGTTGTATTAATTATCCTAATTTTTGTGACTTCCTATTTATTTATTTTCACTGCTTAACTGAATGAATTTATTTAAATTGGTGATTTTTATTATTAAATTCTGTTATTTTTTAACAGCAGGGGAGGGTAGGGTTCAAAACTTTTAATACTTCTATTATATAAAACAACATTAGTGTGTAGTTCAGTGTAATAGTGATTAATTAAACGAAAAATTGAATATTTTCCATAGTGGTAGATACTAAGTTAGTTTCACTATCGCTCTAGTGTAATACCAACATTCATTATATCGAAACATTGCTTGATGTAGCTTGATGGCCTCCGTGGTCATGGGGTAAGGCCCTCGACTAGCACTCCGAAGGTCGCGGGTTCCAATCCCGGCGTGCGTTAATTTTATGTGATTGATTTGTACAGTATAATTGCCGCACGTTCCAGAGTGGAAGACACTCTCAGTGTCGCCCTGAAATAATACCACCATTCAGAGTTGAAACGTTGCTTGAAATGGCTTTAGCCGTGTTTGGTCACCAGATTTGAATGTTTAGGTATTTTCCCACCTCACAACGTACCCCAATTGGGGATGCCATAGTTTCACTGGCTCCAAACGGAAGAAGTTGGTACTCTTGTGCGGTGTTCACATAAAAATATAAAAAATCTATATTTGCTCACTAGGTCTAATTGGCCAGGCACTTCCCTCTTTCCATCTCCTTTCCCTCCCCAATCCACTCAGCCTCACAACCTACCCCAATATTGAAGTTACCACACTCTCACCAAATCACTGACCCGACTCGTGTGGTTTTCCCAGAAATATTATATGTATTACCTTTTAATCTCGAACACATTTTTTTCTCAACAAAAGAAACACAAAACTAAATCCAGACTTTAGACTGCTAATAATTAGCAGTCTAAATTGAATTATTCGTTCTAATTAATCACTTTTTGCGATTTGTTGAGGTTTTTAAAACAAGATTTCAATTATGAATTAATTTATTTGAATCGATTATTTCAAGATTCGTATAATACCTATATCTATTTGTAATTATCTTGATCACGAATTATCACTAGTATGGACCGTGGAACCATTTATTGGATAACCAAAACCGATGCCGTAACTCACCCCAAATGGTTTGCTATGTTTGGTGACCTAGCAGAGGTGCCCGGTTCGGTGACCGGACAACTCAAAATAATGTAACTTCAACACCACAAGTAGGTTAAATAATTTATTAGCTATTTTTCTTTTTTTTTCATAACTCTTAATAACTTTTCAAACGAGTGTTTAAATGCCACTTTGTTGAGTTGTTGAACATTTTTGTTTTGAAAAGTTTTAATTTTCCATGTTTTTCGAGTTGTTGAACCCCTGGGTTCACGGGGTTAGGTTTGTTAAAGTCTTGACGGCGGATGATCTGGACACACTGAACCCCATATTCCCACCCACCCCTCTTTCCTTACCCTTTTCCTTCCCAGAACTTCTCCCACCTTTCCAGAAGACCCTCCACACAGCATCCCCAAAGATGACACAGTCCCCGAGGGAAATTATTTTCCTCAGGGTCTCCTGTGTGGAGCTAATGTAAAAATGTATTAATTGACATCTATAAGTTTTTTGCCCTATATGTATAGTGTTGTACCACCGTTTGATGAACAATCTTTCGATTAGTCACGTCACATCGCACTCGATCGTGAATCTAATGATGGGCGATGAATGCAATGGCGATACTGTCGTCACGCTCGCTGTTCTGCAATTAAAATAGTCTACCTAAGCCTCACTTCTGAGAAGTAGAATCAAATTAAAAGATGGCTAGACTTGATGCTCGGTGGCTTCGAAGATAAGAGCGTTTGTCATATTATTATAATGCCTATGTTATAATAATAACATTTGGATGATTTGTTTAGCGCCGAATTTGTGAAAAATCGCCTAATCAAAGCGCTGTACAAAATTATAATATATTTCTACAGTGCTCTATCTCACGTCTTACACTACTAACTTCAGACTAGATAAACTATTATAACAAATTACTCCTATGAGGATCGGCTGCGTAGCCTTTTTATACAAAACTCAATTTTGTATTTGAGGTCAAAACTTAAATAAACTGAATAATTATTATTTCAATCAAAAGATATTAAATATCTAGTACGGATGTGTGTTACTCTATTCATATTTGCTTTATATTATAAAATATAGCTAAATAAGCGAATGAACGAAGGAAGTAGTGTAAGAAGAATATACGACGCGAATGTGAATGGTAGAAGTAGTCGGGGACGCCCGAGGAAGACATGGCACGATCAAGTGAATCAGATACTTGAGTCGGGTCATGTCAAAAGTCAGAATAATAGAAGAGAATGTATGAGACGATGTATGAATGTGAGTGAGGCAAAGAGTGTGTGCCAAGACCGAGTTGTTTGGTGGTCCGTCCTCTCTGCCTACCCATGCGGGGAAACGGCGTGATGGTTAGTTAGTTAGTTAGCTAAATAAAGAAAAAAAAATTAAGTAAACCCGTCTGATCTCTGTATCTTTTCTTTCTTTTATTATTTACTTTTAAATGTTCAAAATTATTTCTCATGTTAAAGTTATTCTACCTACATTTATATAAAAGCCCTCTGGGCGTAAAATAAGATTAAACAAATATTAAATTCAAATAGATGTATTTTAAAACAAAAACAAACCAATATTATATATTAGAAATGAAGTTTTTAACTTAATTATCTATTTATGATATGATACATAATGACTTTTAGAAGTGAAGTCTTTTTTAGAGAGCCTTTTAATCAACCTTTTCGTGTGGTAGTCCGATTCAAGCTTTACTATAAATAAACAAGTAATATGACTAGTAAGTGTGTTATATGTTAGATCGAAGTATTCACTAGTAAAAACATACCTTTTATCTCATTAATAAAAACATTATATGCTTCCTAGGGAATTGAATTCGAGTTCGCAACCTTCGCATAACTATTATGTACGTACATTTTGTAAAGGTAATCACGTAAATAAAACGCGAATCGAATGCATGCGTGTTATTATTATTTGTTCCTTGAGCTGTCTTGTCCAGTCGTTTTTTTTTACCCACGTCTGATGTGAAAAATCCCCGCTGTTCGGGTACTTGAGAGAGTCTCGCGACCCGACTTGGTCCAGCTTGTGTTTCACTGAGGCGGGGTCCATTATCATCATTCTCGCCCACGACACTCGCGAGACGATTTCAAAAATGCGTTCGATAAATCTCGCTTGTCACAACGCTTCGAGACGATGGCGCTCTTCGATTATCACGATTCAAGTGCACACGATAATTCCTACGAATATCATAAATAATTAAACTTGCATAATATACTGCTGGTTTTGCTACCCGGTTTCGCCCAGAATTAGTATAATTATAAACATTTCAGCGAAAAACGGCGAAACGGAAAATATGTCTTATTTTTGACAGTCGTAATGATTGTATAGGTGTATATTCTTACATAAGCTGCATACAGGATGCCCTGAGAAAAATAATTTCCTTCAGGGCCTACTTCATCTTTGGAGATGCGGTGTGTATCGTCTTTTTAAGGAAAGGAGGGAGAGGAAGTTCTGGGAACGAAAAAGGTAAGAGGGGGGTAGGAATATAGGGTTCGGTGTTGTCCAGGTCATTCGCCTCCAAATCCAGACAAACCTCAACCCATGAACCTGGTCACCCCTGAAAGTCACCAAACGTAGCGAATCCAATAAATGGTTCCCGGGGTTTTGGTACCCATCCTCGCCTCCCAATTTGCTTTAGCAAAAGCTGTGCAAATTTCATGAAGCCAGTGCTCATAGTTTGAGAGATATATCGCTCATTCACACAGATTCTCTACTATGTCTGTAAGATTTTTTTTATTGTGTGTTATTACAACACCCTTGAAGTGAATTTTTTACAAAAATAGCGCTATAATTATTATTTGTCGCGTTTTCCATCGCATGATCGGTGTATGTATTCCAACATGATTTTGCACTTAACAGATTTTGCCTTTATGCGTGACAAATCGCTCGTCTTAAAGCAATATACTTACAATGCAGCATAATATAATATTATACGGACGTATGATTTGTTATCTGCTGTTTATTAGGTAAGTTTTTTTTACATTCCAGTCGTGTTAATATTATAAGTAGTTATGTTACAGCTAACAACTTTGTATCTCATCCATATCATTTATCGACTGTGGAAAGGCAAATGGAATTATACTACAATTTATTGCAAAATTTAACACGAGACCAGCCATTCTCACGTTAATAATAAGGTAATTATATTTTGAATAAGTTCGGGAGATATTTACCTTTCTGCTATCTTATGATTTGACATTGACTTATTTTCAATTTTACTGGAAATGAACATTTCTAACACGTTGGACGGCGAAAGTGTTAATATTTGAGTTTTACCCTTGTGCTTTTTTTTAGTCGTTGGAGTGATATTATTTTAAATTCTAAAGCTTTATTTATACTTTCTCCACTTTTCTTCCTTAGCTGGTCTACATAAATCACGCGTTTATTTTCTAAAGTGATGTTTATCGCAGTGTCTGACAGCTGCCAAGGAACACTTTTTTTATATAATCCCTCGTGCTTTTTATGACTGCTGTTACTCTCCCATTATAATATTAAATTCATGCTCTTTTTTTAACAACCAGTCTAAAAGCCTAATTTCACATTATAACTTCATCAACTAATTTATTTACATTATTTATTTATACTAATATAGGGGTATTTACAAAACGTGTGACACATAAACTATTTTTTTTTGGAATAGTTAATCATGAGATAAATTGGACGTAATTCTGCAAACTAGATCCTACCAATACGAGTATAGTTTTGAGATGATTCAGTTTAAAGGAAAAGTAGGATTTAAATATCTAGTGTTATTATTTAATTATCCTTACGTTTGTTGCTTAGTCGAAGATTGTGCAATATTACAAAATATAAAAAGTGGGATTTACTAAAACACTATTAAATACTATAATAATGCTTCTTGAATTTTATTTGTAAATAATAAAAATCCGCTAACAGACCATAGTAACAATTATTATAAGCAATAATTATCAGCCTGAAACACTCATCCACATTGAAAAAATCTTCCGAGAAAAAATACATGACGCCAACGGGACCAATATTACCGTAGTAATATTTCACACAATAAATATGAAATATTACTACGGTCTGGCTGATTTTTATTATTTACAAATGAAATTCAAGAAGAACAGACCTTTTTATATTTCACACAAGCATAAGTTTGTACTAGGATACCATACAGCTTGGATCTAATTGGTATTGGTTATAGATGTAGAAAAATGTTCTCTTCGCTGTGGCATAGTTGACTCATTTTTGGACTTTTTTTGGTTGGATCCGGTTTGGAGAACAGCTTCTGCATGAGTTCTATATAATTAGAATAGAAGATGTTATGCTAACATTAATTTATTGAGGTATGTTATTATAGCGTGTTTGTAACTATATTCCATGCAGTTGAACACATCTACTACTTCTGCGAAAGTATTTCCAACTGCGTGCAAGCTAGGTACAATCGAGTATATAAATGACTCGGTGACCGGACAACTGAGAAACTCCCTTGAAAAGTCGTTAGAAGTGATGAAAAAAAAGGTTAAATAGGTTACGTTAGGTAAGGGTTATGGGCTGCTTTAAAATTACTGACGTGTTGTTGGTATATGGAAGGTAGTTAAGCTTAATAAATCAGGGCTGTCTACAATACCATTAACAATTTTGAAATAACTCTTGTATCTTAGAGTTTTAATTCTTTCATCAAGTGGTTGTAATTTCTATAGGTAGACCGAGTTTACAGTTAATAAATAAGTAATGTGCTTGTTTTATTAAATTTAATAATATATGTGGGCGCTTGATCCAGTGTATCCGATCGTAGTAAACAAACACGACAGCAAGATCGATTAAATGATGCTCTACCGCGATACCACGATACGGTCGATAGAAAGTAATTATAATTCCAGCCGGGATTGCGATACGAAAGATTAATACCGCCAGCAACGAATGGTAACGTCTCCCGGAAATCCTCAGAAGATACGAAACCAATAATACCACACCGCGAACTGTAATCATTATATTATCAGCTATCGTTCTGGGGTACCGACAGTGGCGGACTAAGCCCGTCAAAGGCCCGGGGCGGCAAAGATGAATGATGCCCCCCCTAGTTTAAGAAGTTGATGTATTAATTTTACAAGCTTTTTATTCAGTTCACACGGGCCTCTGGTCCTGGGGGGCCTCTAAACGCCTCCATGTTCCCTTGATCAAATCCTAAATAAGGCTGGCACCAGGACACAGATTTTTTTTTAAATTTCAGTTTCTAAAATATGCATTTGTTAATAATGCTCTCACCAAACGTTTTAAGGAAATTCGGAAAATTGACTGAGATACAGCATTTTATATGAAACCGTTTTAAACAGTTTGTATATTGAATTATTGTCCTACGTTTTTCAACCTTGTTGACAACATATTAGAAAAAACTTTGCATCCGATGTGCATGCACCAAGTCAAAATGTTCGATAATATAATCCAATCACTATGGCACCACTTAGGGATTTTTTTTAATAAGGGCACCCTTATTTTTTATGAACGATGAAAGTTGAATGAATGAATGAATCTAAAATAAACCTTATTTAGGATTTAATTTAGGGAACATGGAGGCGTTTGGAGGCCCCCGGATCAGAGTTCTGAGGCGGGCCGCCCCTTCCGCCCCCCGTTAGTCCGCCACTGGGTACCGAGCTGCAGTGAATGCATGCGGAGAGATCCAGATTACACTGTAGTTGTGCTGTACCTACTACACGATACTGCTTACTGCAGTCTTAGAAAATGCACACGCTATAGAGATCTTATTAGGAACACCTTTCGTGTTGTTCGATATCCAACACCCACGAATCGTTTGAAATACTCCATTAAATTTTATTTTATGATTAGAGCGATCGTTTGAATGGACAGTTTACGAGATGGCGAAGTCAATTCGAGGTATGAAGGCGATGTACAAAACGCAAATCTTTACGCGGATACGCTTTAACGAATCTGGTATTGGAGTTTGACTTGTTGCTACGTTGGTTACTACAAGATTCTGCCGTCGAAAACTCTCTTTCTGATTCATGCATCTTTTATGAGAATGAGGGAGAAGTTATAACGGAGCTATCGGCGGAATAACGGGGGCTGTATTGTGGGGATATAATGTAATATAGACTAAGTAGTGTAGTTGAAAGAACTTATATCCTAGGAATATCCAATGAGCAAACTCGCCGGGGACTTAATTCTTCTTTTTTCTCGTTAAAGTCACAGAAAAACTGAATTGTTTAGTACGAGCCAAACTTAAATGACGACTTGAACTTGATAATATCCATTCTCGCGCAGGTACAGGTCACTTTACTGAATTTACAAAGACCGTAGGCGAAAGAGAAAGATGCGTAAAACATGTGTGCGATAAAGAAAGGCGTGGGCGGGGAGGCATGCCTCTTTTCGGACCCTAAACTAACATATTGCGACGATTTATGTATCAATCAAAGCCAGGTTGATATTAAATTATTATAAAGTGCTGCCAGGTCTGGATGTTATTAAATTTGATGGATCTAAAAATGGCTTTGTTGTAAAAAACATTTTTAAAAAAATCGCAAGCCGAATATTAGCGAATCAGTGAACCACTGTTCTGATTGTAAATGTAACAAGGAATAAAAGTACGATGATTAATCGTATATCGCTTGTCGTGACCTTTGGGATCCCACTATCTGGGAACTGTCGAGCCAATTACTATCGAACAAGAATAATATCGTCGGTCAGAGCTCTATACAGCCGACACAGATATTTAAAAAAAAAGAACAATAAACGCTAGCAAAAAACGTAGTAGGTTTTATTGACAATCGCAACAGGAAAGCACTATAGTGTTCGAAAAAAAGAAAATTTATTCTTGCAAAATCTTACGTGATTTTTTTTGCATTCGCGAAACGGAAGCATTATAAATTATAATGTTCGAAATTCAATTTCTGGAATATTACGTTTTTTACGTTTCCATTTTCCATCGCACTATTGATTTATCTGGCCAGGATCTGTATACTTTGTACAATTTACACAGATATGCATTTAAAAAAAGAACACTTAATTCTAGCAAAAAAAAGTCATTTCGGAATCATTACATGAAAGCGTAATAATGTTCGAAATTCAATTTCTGGAATCGTATATCTTTAACGTTTCCATTTTCCATCCCACGATCGATTTATTTGGCTAGCCACTGTAGAATGGTAGTGACACTTTGTACAACTGACACAGATATATATTTAAAAAAAAAACAAACATTTATTCTAGCCAAAAAATGATTTTATTTTGCAATCACAACACGAAAGCGTAATAATGCTCGAAATTCAATTTCTGGAATCGTATATTTTTACGTTTCCATTTTCCATCGCACAATCGATCTTTTTGGCTAGGAAAGTTGCACGATACAGCTGGTAATTGTAGAGTTTTTGTTCCGAGCACGCGACATGGAAATTTCATTTTATTCAGTCGCTACCGTCTAGTTTCTGACTTATAGGCAAATGAGTCACTGCATGGAAATGGTTTGCTGAGTTTCGTTCTATTTCTAAACCCGAAAGCACGAGACAGAAGTTAGTTTTCATCTTTTATTCATTTCATCATTGCCTGTGGCGCCCTCACGACCTTTTTCATAAATGAAAACTGAGCGAAGTTAAGTCAAAGCCTAAGCCTTAGCGGAAGACGAAGCGATTTATTACTCAATTCATTAGTAATTTAAAATTTATTCAAAGTAAAACTTTTTGTTGGTTAATTAATATACTAATGTGTGAATACAATTAACGTGGTAGATTGCCTAAACTGACTTTGTTTATTTAGACAATTTGTAAATAAAGTTACGATTTTGACCTTAAAATACTACGTGAACGTTACTTCGATAGTTAAAGGTGACCAATTCGTAGAAATAATGAATATCCTACCTATCCCTTGAGCGAAAATTGTGCTCAGTCGGGTTTGTGGCACCGGATTTTGCATTATCATTTTTATTATTTGTTTTTTGTACCTCACAAGAGTCCCAACTGCTCCTGTCTGGAACCAGTTAGACTATAGCATCCCCAATTGGGGTATGGTGTGGGGCTGAAGGTAAGTGGGGAGGGGAAAAGGAAGGTGGGGAAGTATCTGACTTTGGATCTAGTCACCAAACACGACTAAACCAATTAAGACAATTCTGAATGGTGGTCTTACACAAGGGCGACACTGAGAGTATCTTCCACTCTGGAACGTGCCGCGAATATACCTTACATTATTTAAATTATTAAATTGTAAAAATACAAATCAATCAAATAAAATTTATCTGCGCACGCCGGGATTTGAACCCGCGACCTCCGGATCGCTAGTCGACATTATTTTGTTTTTATTTTTGGAACCGGTTCCTATCGAATTTATAAAATGGTCACCAACACTCTAACTGGGCGAAGCCGAACCAAAAACCGCCCGCAGGGCCTAGCAACAAAAACCTGCGGTCCGGGTTTTTAACTGCTAGTGTATTATAATTTGTGGAAAAGGTATTTTGAAAGTTATAAGGCAAAATAACCCTTTAATAATAGGTACATATAATAACTTTAATGGAGGGTCATTTTGTATGTACCATCGTCTTGCGAATATTTAGCCGTATAAGGTTTTAATAATTTAAAACTTTTTTTATTGATTTCTTTAATAACTCGAATTGAACTTGGTTATTTTGAATTGAATTGTTTCTCAGAAGGACCATAATAAAATGTGCTAAATAAAAGCGGGCTGCATGTATACAACATTTTTGTATATCTTCCAAACAATGAAATTACAGGTGAAAAGTTTAACGCCTCTAAACCTTATTTCCCATTATATTTGTTTTGATCTGAATGTTGGGTTGTTGAACTCTCAAATTGGGTTCCTGCGCCTACCAAAACTACTCTGACGAATGTCTGTAGGTAGTTGGGTACTGCACACGGGAAATTCTAGTTAATCTTTGGCCCTGCGCGGTCCTTAAGCCAGTTCCCGGTACCTGCCTGCTGCCTGGTCCGTGTAATACCTCACGAGCGGCGAATTTATCTAATCAACGTAATTAACCCCATATTCGTTGCTAGAGTCGTGCATCTATCTCCGTCTCAAAAGTCTATGCATTATTCATGTAGGTAGGTACAAAGGTACGGCCGAACAAATAATTGACATGAACCTACGGTGACCACGATTGAGGTTTATGACTTATGACTAATCGATAATTAGTTTGTTTTAAATGAATTTTAATCCGATATTGATATTTATCCCTGTGTGTGATATTTATTGGCGATGGCCGAAAAACTCCACACTGAAAAAGCTGTCCAATTTTGACGATGACGCTGTAGCTCACCGTTTGAGAGTTTGTTTTACTGATTCAGACAATAGATTTCTGCTTTACGGGGTTGAGAAATTGCTTCAACAATCAACAAGGCGTATTTTGCGTTTTATTGCGATTCTAGCCTCCTTGGACAATGCACACCCTCTATATTTGATTTATGTATTTGTAGATCATTGCAAATCTGTCTTAGAGAGATAACTCTATCATCTTGTTTATTTGATATCCGTATGTGACGATTATAAGAAAATTGGTAACGAAAAATTTCTTAAATGGTACTCAAATAATCCCCATACTTTATGTATTTAAAAAAAATGTTTATCTAAACATTAAAGTACAGAATACATATAACCGTAGCGTTCTATATTTTTTTTACATTAATTCCACACAGGAGGCCTTGACGAAATTAATTTCCCTCAGGGTCTATGTCATCTTGAAGATGTTGTGTAGAGGGTCTTTTTGAGGGGAGAAAGGAGTGAACATGGGTCTTGAAGAGACCCGTGTTGTAAGAGGGAGGAAACACAGAGGGCAGCGAATCATTCCACAGCCGAGTTGTTGAACTCAAGAACGAGTTGTAGAAGCGACCCGTTCTCATGTGGCAAATATCAACCATGTACACATGTTGGGTGCGCCCAATTAGTTTCCCGACTACGCACCGGTGCCGAAGAGATCAATGACGCTGGTTCTTCCAAGTATGTGCGCTAAAGATTGCGATCCGCTTGTTAAGGAAGGGGAATTTATCAAACTGCACAGAGTCGAGTGTTGTTCAGGAATTTTGGGGCTCCAGAGGTGGCTGCAAAATTCAACAGTAGGGCACATTTGCGATTTGTACAGGGTCAGCAATTGTGTACTATTAAAGTATCTGCGGGCCCTGTAGAGTAGGTACGCCCAGTTAAAATATCCTATGATCTGCTCTGATGTTTATGTACTGAACCCTTGGTGAATTCGAGCGGCCATATAACTCGGATCCACCGCTGTGATACCCCGCCAGGTACAGTGAGATCAACTGTCACGAAATAGGAGAGACAATCAGAGGTGGGTAAAGCTCACGGTAAAGCCAGCAACACACGGCTGAACGCGGACAAAGATCTCTCGGGCCGACAAAAGAATTCCGGTTCCAGAACTAAATGCTCTTGTTTCGACTATTAGACAATACATGCTACAAATACACAGCGTGAACTTAACAACCGCTGACTGTGGTGACGATAAACGCGACATTTAAAGATTAAAAGGCTTAACCATAATAGAAGCAAGGGAGATACAGGCCATGAACCATATTAGTACGAAACCGCGTGCATAAAAGTGTCGCCAACATCATTCACGCCCCGCTTTTGTTTCTACACGCACACCAAATATAACTTTCATTGGCTCCGCCGCTTTTTTTGCAATAGTTCCACACTAGAGGCCCTGAGGAAAAAATCCCTCAGGTCTTATGTCATCTTTATGGATGCTGTGTGGAAGGTTCTTCTAAGGAAAGAAAGGAGAGGAAGTTCTGGGAAGGAAAAATGCATGGGGAGTGGGTAGGAATCTGGGGGTCAACGTCTCCCTCAACCAGTCTATCACGATCCGGCCCGCCACGCATTAGGTGGGTAAACGCATTCGCCACTAAGACCTAGATAAACCTCACCTCATGATCCCGGGCACCTCTGCAAAGTCACCAAAAGTAGCGAACCATTTAGGATGACCTATGGCAGAGGTGTTGGTTATCCAATAAATAGCCGGGCCTCTCGAATTAAATAGTCCATGTAGTTTGGTCGTAGTCCGGCGACAGTCGGCACGCTTCCATGCCTTATCTATGGATACAATAAACAAAAATTAGTATACCAGTGTATCGATGCTTCATTTTATGTAATTTGTTTTTTCTATAGTATGATCAGATTTGCTGATTTATTAGTTTGAACTTTTAATTTACTGATATTATCGCAGGAGATACCTAAATGTGTGGTGATATCTTTTTGAAGGTGGCCGATTTAAAGAGAAGTCTAAGAAAGAATTCTTTACGAGTATAAAATTCCGTTCTTCCCTATCCATTGATCTTTTCCGTGTTTCTCTTTTCGCGTGTTTTTCAATGCCACTCTCTCAAAGGCAACACATTTATTTTACATTCAAATTGATACAAAGATTTGTTTTTTGGCCTCAATAAAATTATGTTTAATTCATGTTGATGCTGTTCCAATAATACTTTAGTTCTTTAAAAAAATGAAGGAAGCTTAAAAAACTTATGAATATCATTGTTCTATAAATAAAATAGTCAAAATGTCGTGTATGTATGGGAATATTTGGCGAATTACCAACGGAAATTAAAGTAGAAGAAAATGTAAACAAATTTAAATTTGAATTACAAAAATATTCGATTGATTCATTCATTCTAAATAATGTGCGTACATAATATACCTACGGATTGTGTTAGGACGTAGATAACTATGATCGTATTCGTTTAAAAAAACACATATAAATAAAACATAAATAAATAAACGCGTTATTGGACATTTTACTCACTGCATATCAGTCCAGCTATTTTTTCGATAATTAGTACTGAAAAATAATATAGATGATGTAGGATTAAAGAAATAGGCCACTTGCATAGACTTCATAACGACTTGGAAAAAATCGTGTGGATAGATATTTTTTTACTAAGATTACGAAAATGTTAGTAATTTTTTTTAGAAATGTGCATTTATTTTTAAATAAATAAATCCATTATTTGGGCTGGTGACGTCACTACATGAAAATGTCCCGTCTCCGAAAATGTGCCTATTAATTTTATAAAATTGCACACTGATTTTTTTTTTTTTATATGGCATCACTTTGATTTCAGGCGAATTTTTGAATTTGACATTTAACGTTCACTACATTAATTGTTTGTTCTCTGCGAACGTATCATTTGGTTTGATTTTTTGACAGATGTTATGAAGAGAACCCCGTACATTTTACGTTGTCCGTACGTGTTTTAGAGGTATAATGATAATGGTGCGGATTTTAACAAAATCAAATTTTATAATATTCTTATTATTATTATAATTTATAAGTACAAGTATATTACATTTGATTTAGTAATATACACGTTGAACATTATAATGATTTATGATCAATAAGATGGATCAAGGTAAAAAATATTTATGAGATTTAATATTTTTGGTATTCCTCGTTATTCTCCTGTGTCATTCGTGTGGAAAACGTTATTTTTTTAAAATGATTTTCGGCTATGTGATTATCGTTTTTTCGCACCTGTAAAATTATGTCCCGTCTTTCCGGTTTATAAAAAATGGTCTGATTTTTCGGATTGAAATTTTCAATAAATCGCCAGGGTTTCAAAAATACGATTAAAAAAAAAAACGGAATGTCGTAGAATATTTGCCTAAACCGGAAAAATTTTAAAAAATGTGATGCAAGTGGCCTATTACATAATTTTCTGATATTATGAGAACATATTTTATTTTGATCTCTGATTTTACTGTTTATATCACGCGAATGATCATTGTTTAAGTCACGTGATACTAATCTTCGCTTACAATCACTATGTGAATTTACCATTACTAGAAATTTAAGTTTCTTTTTGGTGGAGTCGTGTGCCTCGGTTCATTAAAGGAACGGCTCGTTTCTGGTTTGTTGGTCGGTATCTATGCATTTAAAGTTCTCACTAAAATATTTATGAATTAATGTTTGCATCGCACGCGCATACATGTGGCATGTACTTCGGACACGAACATCGGATATACGGATAAGTACGTTTATCGTTACCACATTATGTTCTAAAAATACCCACATGTTTGCGAATTCGTGTGGGGTCAGATTATTCATGCTATATTTAAAGCTGTTGTGTGTGTTTTTTATTCGAAGCAAAATCTTTTCAGAAGATAAAAGTAGTGATTTAGATGACGATTACGATTACGAAACGTCGTAACCGCAGGTCAAAAGAATCTTAAATATAATATATTCTGTCATTTCAACCTGTTTTTGTTTTCACTAAAACGCTAGCCAGGAATACGTACTTCCCTGGTTTGTCTTTTATAAGATTATCACTGATAAGACTATAAATCAACCCAATAACTTGATTAGTACAGGTCTGGTAATAATTGGTACTGTAATCAATACTGTAATAATGTTATTCGTACGATTACTGATGTGATGGTATTACCGAAATCGTTCAATTATTGATTGTATTATCGCAATCATAGGATTCTTGATTGTGTAATTATAATCGCACGTTTTTTGGTTGTAGGTATAATCCTAATCGTTCAAATCTTGACTGTATAATCGTAATTGTACGAATTTTGATTGTATTGTAATCGCAATCTTTCAATTATTGATTTATGATCGCAATCGTAGGATTGTTGATTGTATAATCGTAATCGCAAATTTTTTGGTTGTACCTAAGTATTATCGAAAACAATGATTGTTCAAATTTTGATTTTATAATCGTAATTGTATGAATTTTAATTGTATAATCATAATTGTCCGATTTGTTTTATGCATCATCATAATCGTCTAAGTAAGATTCATTGCATTACTGAGATCTTCCATTTAGTAATTTTAATTATGTTTCCTTGAAATGAGACCCTTTCCGCCTTCTTTGCTCCGAGGTGTCTCGCAGTTTCTCCACCGCGAAGGTGATTGTTATGTAGAATGGATCATTCTTCCTGGCTCTACCTTACACTATACCCGTGTGGTGTGTGGGCCCCGCGTTCATTAGCCCTTTGTGTCCCTCGCCCACGCGGCCCGCAGTTGGCCTGCCCTGCCTGCGGTGCCAGCGACGGATACAAACAAGTACAAATAATAAATATTGAAGACGCCAACCGATCAGACCAAAAAAGGTAGAAATACACATGCGCTATTCGCGAGAAAAATCATAAATCATTGCCAGGTCTTACTTTATTGTGAATTGTGTACCTAAAGATATCGCCTGACAAATGAAAAAAAACTCGATTTGTTAACGTAACCGCCCTCTGTTTTAGCAATAAAATTCTTGTATGGGCTGTATAACGAATTCCAAGATGCAACTGGAAATCAATGCGATTAATCGAAAAATAATCCAAAATGTACCTACCCCTGCTACCAAAATAACAAATAAATTTTTCTGTCGATTTCCACGTTTTAGCTTCTAATGTAGGTATATTCGCTAAATGCCTTATACCTAATGAATATCTAATCATTATTTATATTTTTTTTATATTGCGTCGCCCAAAAGATCCAATTATTTATTCTTAGCCGCAAGTTGGACGAAGTGAACAATGGCATTCCCAATTTGGGGTGTATTCTTAGATTCTTAGGGCGAAGAAAGTGTGGAGGGGGAGATAGGGTGGTACCTAGTTATTTAGACGTAGTTGCAAATTTTCCTCAATCTTGAATGCCAAGAGTATATCTACCACTTTGTATCTCTAAAAACGAGCTGATTTTTCTTATTTGCTTACGCTGTGTTTATAAGTTGTCTTCTTTATAACGGGTCTAGCTCAGAAATCCAAGAATTTTATCTCATGTTACTAAAAAAATTAATCATTTAAAGGTAAAAAAAGAAAACGTTTGTTTGCAGCGATAATGAAAAATCAAAAAATAAAAAGCTGAGTTTAAAACTTGCGGGTCTAGATCGAATGAGTTACTAAAAAATCTAAGTACCTACTTTCATGAAAAAAAAAGAAATCATTCTCTTGTTTGCTGCAATAACGTCATAAATCAAAAATAAAAATTATATATGTGACTTATTTGTTATTTGGTCTTACTTACTAGTAGAAAGACATTAATGAAGTAACAAAAGTTGACGCGAGACAGCAGTAGTCTCAGTATTGCTTTACGATATTATTAACTAAAAGTATTTAAACTTGTTTCCTGAAAATTTGCTTATTTTAATTTGTGTCATTATTGCAGCAAACAAGCATTGTAACATTTTTCCGCAGGCGTCTGGATACTTGAAACTTTTTCACTTTGCCCAAGCGGTTTATTAAAAATCCTAGAAGTACGCGAGATGTTCAAAATGAAAAGCTCTACGTAGCGCTTTATTTAAAACCATAATCCCATCTCTGCCGGTCTCCGGAGTATAGATAATTTACCTGTATAACGTTATTATGTCCGATGTACCGCATATATCACTTGTACGTGGGCACCGGGCAACCCTCCTAGTTGAATATTAACAGCGGCGTCTTTATACGTTGTCTTTATCCCACCTGGTATTAAATTATGATTTATGTATTATGGAACCTCACCGTAAAACCGTGGAATAAAACCAACAATTATTATTAATCTTTCTCCTTATAATCTGTTTACAATTTTTTTATTGTGTTGGGTCGCATGCTATGAATTTGCGATGTGTATCGTACGTAGTGTGTTTACGTTCATTCCGTCCATGTTGGTATAAACATTATTGCAGTTTCCCCGGTATTATAAATGACAAATGATTGTATAACTACTAATCTAGCTTAGTTATACAAGGTGACCAGACCTGAAAAACGTCGAATTTTCAATCTGAGGTGGGATGTTTCAATACTTCGGTTCATTTAGATTACGAGTCTTTTTATTTATAATTGTCTTATTTATATGAATGTCCAACTGGACCCAACGTCTGTTCTAACTTATGCGCCGTGATAATCTGGAACAGGGGGAGTGGTCACTGAAGGTGCCCACCTGTAGATCGGATATGATCGGCTATCTTCGTATTAGAACCGAACGACAGTTGTCTCTCTCATATAGATAGTACAACCACTGACCTCTAATGAAACTCCTTAAAACTACCTATATAAAATCTGTTAAGAAACATTGATCAAGAAAAATCAGGAAACCCAGTTTTTAATATTCTATCTTCCCATTTTGTGCTGCAGTCCATTAATTAGAACGGAGATAGTATTTAACTTTGCTTCTCCGATCTTTCCTGTATCAATATTACTTCGGGAGGGCTTTTTGTCTCTCGATAGATAATAATCGATAGATAAAAAAGGCGTTAAGGAGTTTAGACATCTGTTTTGTGTAGTCACCTTAATATATATTATATTTTAATTAATGTATCATGATTGGTCACCGGACGACGGTCATCCGGTTGATTGATGGAAGCTGTACCCAAATTATTTCGATATTTCCAATCTAGAACCTACTAGACACGTTCTCACACTTTATTGTACGAATAATTATCCCATTTTGTGTCGACCAATGACTAGCTTACGTATTAAGCCTGACCCACAGTTCAATACCAAGCTGTTTTGCAAGTCGACGACTTTATTAGTCCGCAGATCAGATAAACTTCGCGAGAACGACCGTTGGCTTTCACGGGCGATTAACACTTAGTCATATACACTTCTGTTTCGCCAGAAAGCTTGTTCATTGTCGAAAGTGTCACGACAATCCTCCCACTGGAGACCGTGAACTTTGCGGTGACCAGTTGGTTATGCGTGAAGCTATACGCATTGTTTCGAGTTTTGCCCTTAAATAAAATACCACTTTTTTCTTTAGTCACCATAACAATCTGACCCTATGTAAAAAGGTCAAACCTTTTCCGTGAAACCTTTCATTTCCTCATCATTGAGACAACCCCTTTTGCACATTAATTACGTGAGCTCAAAATGGGAGGGGAGGGGTCCAGTAAAATCTCATTTAAACTGAGTGGGGGGGGGGGTCGGGTCAATAAAAATCTCACGTTAACTTTAAAAGAATATATGTATTTTTATAGAGATAATAAAAAATATATTTCACTTCTTTTGAAGAAAAAAATTAATTTTTATTCTATATGAAAATAAATGTAGTCCTTTAACAGCTGTAATGTAAATCTTACGTGAGGGAGAGAGGGGGGTCCCACCAAATCTCACCAAGGGGGGAGGAGTCTTAATTAAAAAAAAAACAGCTCTCGTAATTAATGTATGCTCCCTAATGTGTGTAGTCTCCATGTTGCTATTTTCTGCGTTCATTAGCCTGCGCGGCGTCGTGGATTGCGCTAAATCCACAAAAAATACTAATACAATGTGAGAGAAGCACAACACTTTAGAGAAAGGTTACCTCTCTTACAATAGTGATTGAGATCGGAATAGCGGCATTTTGCAAATGTATCATTTTTTAGGCAACTATTTTCATTTTTTACATGACATGAACGAATTGAGAACCGATTTACTGATTGAGAACCAATATCTCGCCCGTTGGGAGTTAGTTGCTGCGACCCCGCTTCTTACTGCACTTGATTCAATGTCAGGCTACGTATATCCGCGAGACGAACCTGCAGCCAGCCTAGACATAAATAACCGCGAACTTCTAAGATGCCTGCGTCATTTTATGAAGTGTCTGATATCTAATAATAACCAAGCAATGACGCGGAAGATAGAAGCTTTCGAAATGTTGATCTACAGGCGCAACCTCAAGATACCCCGGACACATTATAGGGTGACTAATACAGAGGTTCTTATTTAAATGGCAATATCTTTGCCACATTATGCGCGCTAACAAATTCAACAATATCAAAATGCTCATCCAGGGGTCGGTTGATAGAAGAACTGGCAAGAAAAAAGTCGCACATCTTGGCTTCTAAATTTACATGAGTGCAAAATGAATGAATCATGCTAATATTCGACATTTCGTTGCAGCAAATATAATAAATGTTATGTGAAGTTTTGAACATTCTGATGTATTTAATCGCAAAAAAACTGTTTAAAAAAATAATTACACAGGATAGATTTAAAATATATATTTTGACTAATTCTTAGAAAAGCTTTCCTTCATAACAAAAGTCATGTATCCATTATTTATATTAAAAAAATGACATCGTTTCGTGTTTCGTGCAAAACATGCATGCTTTCTGCACACAGGATTATTTATTATTTACAGACTTAGGGAACGTACCCATACTACGTGACCTGTTCAGGGGGGGGTCTTCAAAAGACCATGCTTGGTCAAAATGAGCGGCGAGGGGCTTAGGTATTAGGTCACGTAGTATGGGTACGTTCCCTTATGTCCACGAAATGTGAGAGTAGAGTATTTGATGGGAGGTATTATCAGATTAGAAAAAAAAAGAATAAAAATATAATTTCGTGAAGCATGCCATGTTTGTAATAAAACGTGTTGGGAAACTTGTGGCTGTTGCTTCAGATGAATATTTAGATTCTAAATAGTCCTTGAATTGAAAGCCCCGTAGTTTCGTTTACTCGAAGGTCCCCTCGAGAGCAACTCCTTTAAAGGCCAGGGGCTTTTTTAAGTCGAGCTTTATTCACAAACTCGTTAATACTTCAGACACAAAAGCACTTAAGCGGTTTGCTGCTTCAGTCATTGCTTTTTGTGTGAAATTATTTCATAAAGCGAGATGATGTTGATGCTAATAAATTTTAAACATTAAAATCATTGCTAGAGATAATAGACACATATTTATAATTTGATGTTTCTCAAATTCTGTTAAGAGGAAGGCTGCGCGGCCTTTTTAATACAAAACTTAACTTTGGATTTGATGGCAAAATACCCTTTCAAATTGAATAGTTATTCAATTTGGTTTCGTGTTTTGTTTAAATTTAATCAAAAGAGAAAAGTTTAGTACGGATTAAATAAATTATAAAATTTATTTTAGTGGAAACTTTGGCATTTTTTGTGAGCTAATTATAATTATTAAAAAAATAATCTTGCCCCATATATTATTTTAATATAATGAAAGAAAAATAAAAATAAAACGTTTAAAAGCTTTATGTTGGGAAGAAATTATAATTTATATTCCAAACTGAATCGGTCGTTTGTAATTTAAATTTACGCCCATCATATCGATTTTTTCCAAAGATATTGAAATATAAGGTAGATGTGCTATCTGCTGTTTTTACTATGTGGGTCTGCGCATCCGGGTGTCGCCGATATTGTTTACCAATTAACAAATAAACTAAAAGAACAAATAATTAACGAATAAACCAAACGAACGTTAAACTAAATGAACGAATTCTTTCCTTATTCAAAATATATTGTTAACCAATATTAATGCACATTTTCAAAAAATCAACGAAATGAACAAATTCTTTTTGTATGAAAACTACGCTAATTAGCATTAGCGCGTAGTCCGGCGACAGTTGCGCGGACACCATAGCATATCTCTTCTGTATTTGAATATCTTTGATTTTTTCAATAATTTATATTTTTTATTATACATTTCATCGCGTTTCTATAATAAGTAGAGCAAAATTATATTTTTAATAAGTATCATTAATTGCCAAAGTTGCCTCTAAAATCGTGAAAAATATTTCTTCATCGCTTTTTATTGGATACTAACTGAGAGGAATGAGCGAGCATTGGACGTTTTTGAAAGGAAAATGTTGAGGCGCATCTTCGGACCGGTTCTAGAAAATGGATTGTGGCGCAGACCTTAAACAATGAGCTCTATACTTTGTCTAAAGAGCTAAAAGTCTCAAAATTTATAAAACTGGGAAGACTTCAGTGGCTGGATCATGTGGAGAGAATGACCGAGCATCAAGCACCAAAGTCCTGCTGAACTCAAGACCAATAGGGCGAAGGAGCCTGGGAAGACCAAGATTAAGATGGAGCGACAACGTCCTCAAAGACATAATATCTATATTGGAGCTTCTAAACTGGAGAGAGCTGGCACAAAACCGATATGAGTGGAGGAAGACTCTTGAGGAGGCCAAGACCCACCAGGGGCTGTAGAGCCAATAGTGATGATAATGATGTTGAATATTTTATAATTTAAGATACAAACAAGTAAAGATATTTACTGTACATTTTAATTTAAAAACAAATTGAAAAACGTTGTGTGTCTAAAGTGATATTTATCCATCATCGTTGCGACCATTGTGAGGTCGTGATTAATAATAATAATTGTATAAGTTGTACATCGCCGCTTTTTTTTAAAATCACCTCAAGGACCCTATAATTTTTTCCAAGGCTCTAATCCCACTACTGTCTAATAAATAAAATCTATATAACAACTTTTAACTTAAGGCTAACAGATTGAATCCACCAGTTCATCAGTCAATGACATAATATTATGTTCAATTATTATCAGTAATGAGCGTGATGTTGTTTAACAATATATACTAATTTATTTTATGTACAGGCGCATATTAATCGACGCGCCTTATGTAAAATAGTCTATCTGCAAATCTGTTGCTCTTCAAAAGCCTACTTTGAAGTTATTTTTGTAGTTTTCTCGTAACTTATTCTTAAATATACTACCCGGGGTGTCCCGGGCTTTACACGGAGTTTTTCGAAAACAGAAGTGTGCAAAATTTCATCAACAATATCATAATTGTACTTTAAGGGGTAGAAATAGGGATGGGGGTGGTTTTTCGAATTCTCATGTAGACAGTAACCTTCCTCTTGTTTTGAAGTGTGCTAATTAATTAATCTCCAAAAAAAAATTGCAGATTTGTCAAATCAATCAACTGCAATTTGAAAAAAACCAAATCCACCCCGCTCTCGACAGATTTTTGTAAATTTATAGTTATATTCAATATTATGTAAGTTTATAATAAAATAATATACCTACTTGTGATATATACAGCTTTTCACGGTAATTTATAACAAAACTAGGAAGAAAATAACTTCAAATAGGTTCCTATAAAAAGTCTGATTTGTTGATACGGTACTCTACGTAGAAGCATCTCATTTATGTTTATAATAACTTTTAAGCAAACACACACATAAAATATATTATATGTACAGTTGACATGGCCAATAAACTAGGTATCTTGTAGCGAAGTGGATTACCTTCGGGAGGTGATCCTGCACTAAACTTGTAGACTTTTTTTTGAAATTCCGACGTTTTTATGTGTGTAGTTCTGTTGAAAATACTCGTAGTTTTACAAAATTTTCTTGAGAGTTTCCTTTTAGCTACACACGCACCAGTCCCCCTCCTGCCAAGGTTGCCACGCTCCTCACACTCTGTGGCTATTTAATCACAAAGGGGTACTTAACAGACGATTTCCAGTACTTTCAGTTTTGGAATAAATAAAAACAATGTTCAGATATATTCTGAAAGAAAAAACAGTGCTTTTCGCTTCATAATGCACTCCACCACATTATATACAATAAATGTTTTTTTGTTGTCACATTTCAATTATATATATATTGTACCTTAAATAATTACAATAGCTTATTTCCGTCGATGATGAAGGTTAATTATTTTACGACTCCGGTAATCTTATATAGTTAATTAATGAAGTATGAAGTTTCTTCTGCCGTGAATTGCGCAAAGTGCTCGTGTTAGAATCTTCATGTAGGAATTAGTAGATATACTAATAACATTAGTATTTTAATATATATTTTTTTAATTTATTAAAATATGCAAGCAGCGTAATTGTGCCTACATGTGCTTGTTTATATCGAAATTGAAGATCTTTCGACAGTATCATTTCCGAACAGTAAATTAATGTGTGAAAATTTTCGATTATTTGAATTATATCAAAATCGATATTTTCGAAATGAATATCCGAATTATGTCCATCGCTATTCGCTACCTCTGAGTACCTATACGATATTTAGCCAAGAATAATAATTGAGACCATTTGCCACGGACATATGAATATACATGGACCTGCCCTAAGTGATAAAAACGTATTATTTCCCCCTCCACATGGCGCCGGCTGAAGCACCTCCTTGGAACCGGCTCGCTCCATGGGGAGGGGATAGAGCCTCGCTTGAATCTAAAATGTGTGACGTCATCATTCTTGCCGTGAACAGCTAGAAGGTAACATCCATACATTTAACGAAATACAACGCCAAAACAGTAGCGTATTCTATACAATATATCTACATATCAATGTGCACATAGCGAATGTGGGCG
This sequence comes from Limnephilus rhombicus, assembly GCA_929108145.2. Taxonomy (NCBI): domain Eukaryota; kingdom Metazoa; phylum Arthropoda; class Insecta; order Trichoptera; family Limnephilidae; genus Limnephilus; species Limnephilus rhombicus. Next base: position 48,566,020 of record OV815273.1, on the reverse strand, counting down.
GTTCTCCAGTGTGCTCATCGGTGGTTACAGGGGTAAGTAAATTATGAAACATTTGTAATAGTGTTTTAACTAAACACGGCAACAAAATATTGCTATGTGTATTGGGGCGAGTTTTTTTGGGGCGAGCATTTGACCTTAGCAAATATGTTATTATCGTGGCAAGCAATTCGCGCTCCCATGTAAAAAGGTCTATTCATTCAAAGCAGATTTTGCTTTTAAGAACTAAATGGTGATATTGTAATGCGAGATGCCTATTTACTGTCAGATTGATTGTATAACGAATCACAGTCATCTTTCCCCTCTTCGCCCTCCATGGTTTGGTTTGACCCCTCACCCGTAACTGCTTGTCTAGTCATTTGGATGTCTATGCCATTTGCCTTCCATAACGCGGGTATTTTGAGAAAGCTGTCCCGTCCCACGTGACTGAACCAAATGAAAGGAGCGGATCTTCTGACATTCCTGTAACTATTTTTATCTCATAATTGCCACCAGTCAGAACTACTCGGCAATAATTATTCTTTGACTCAGACAGAAATGTCACCTTAAATCAGGTCTTTTTTTAGTCAACCAGTATCTGTTATTTTAGAACTAGAGTTAATAGAAATCATTGGCAAAATTAATAAGTAATTTATTCATTCATTATTATTTATTTATTTATTCATTATTTAAAACATCACTCATATTACGTCATTGAAGTTAAGAGATTATTCTGTGAGAAAATGCTTTTTACGTATTATGCTCGTAATGTTGCATGAATTATGATATCGTCTCCTCTACTTAAATTTTTAATTTATTTTTACGCTAGTACCTACCTACCGGACAAGAGCCCCGAATTGCTCTCAACCATCAATTGAACCAGTGACTCTCATCCCCAATTATTGGGGTATGTTGTAAGATTGAAGATGGAGGGAAGTATTAATAGGAAGGCTATTCAGATCTGGTGAACCAATACGGCTACAGTCATTTCAAGCAACATTTCGATTCTGGATGGCGGTCTTTTACGATCATTTTATATGAATACATTGTCCATGAAAGAACACAAATTCATCGAATGAAATTTAGTTTTGCACGCCGGGATTTGAAACCGCTAACTCCGGATTCTTAGCCAAGGATGTTGTTGTTTTCAAACTTATTATTAGTATGTTAGAAGTTTCACTGAACAGTGTATAATTTCCGGTGCACCAATCTGAATACAGATCTATAGTTGTTGATAAATGGTGGTACATGGTACATGCTTTCATTAAGAACAGCGCTTGGGCTAAGATTTTCTTGATTTGCATACAATGCAGATGCAGCGGCCCGTTAGAACTGACTTAGTAGGCTCGGCACACGACTCAATGACATGACTGTATGCAGTACAAGTAGTTACGTGATGTACGATGCCCTAAGGGCCGAATATTCCAATGAATGGTTACATCTTTTAAAAATTTGGTATATTGTTTTAGTTACAATGAATTTCCCCAAAAAAGCTTAGCTCTCGCTGTTTCTGTTGCTAAACTGACGGTCGTTGTACCCAACTTTTCGATCGATCAATATGAGTCTTCGATCAGGTAAGAGTTACGTTGGGGAGAGCTATTTGTGCGTTTGAGGAGTGTTGAGTCAAAATTTAGTCTCAAGAGTTAATGAGTAGAATTGGGAACAACGGTCCTTAGACGTTAATATAGGTATTTTCTATGCAATCAAAGTGTGTAAACACTGTAAACTATCAAATCAATACCATAGTTTCAGTCTTCTTTACCTCAAATTCCATTTCGTTATTCACTCCAAAAGACTTTATTTTTGCTTTCACCTGTTTGATGCTGAAATTTTGTAAGGATTGTGAAGAAGGTTATAATAGATATAAAGACTTTATTAACAGTCGAACCTCATTTCTACGTTAAAGTGTTTTTTTTAATCAGATGGCGTCACATACTCATCCCTTTTTTTGTTCTTTCACAATTCACAATCATTTGCATCAGGGATATCCTTGTGGTATCTACTTGTGATGATCTCATTGATTACCCAAAATCTGTAATAGAAGGATCATTGTTTTAACGCCCACAATCGATTATTGAATCGGCGTCATCGTCATGATTTTTTTTCTCAAATATTGCAAAATCCCAACAAGGAAATCGGTTTTCGAAACATGCTAAGTTTCTAAAGTGCACATTTCAACTGTGCCAAGTATTGTAATAATCCTTTTTCTATACTTTCTTGGCCGTCACACGAATGTCGGTGAGGTGGAGGGAGAGGGCTTGTTGCCTTGTCACCCGAGGAGCCAGCAGTAAACAGTGGTGAGCAGTGAGCAGTGCGGCCGCGGTCACGCCGCATGACCAGAACACGGCGAGGGAATGCTCGACTACGGGCCTCCTTTATCTGCGGCGGATTAGTAACCTGACCTGATAGACACGGGGAATAGACACTGGACAGTTGACAGCTTCAGGTGCTGTCAACATACTCTAGAAACATAGAAACATAGACGCAATTAACTCCTCGCAGTTCATAGTACTCCAGGCGCCATGCTCTGTCTCTTTGATTGTTAGTGACATTAAGCATTTCGTCATTGATCTATCTATCTTCAGTGGCTTTCAAGATAATTTGGTTTTTACACATTTTATTCTATATGCAAATTGCTCAAAAAGAATTTATCTTTATAACCGTATTTCCATCGATTGTATCAACTTTTGTTTAGGATATGCTGCATTAGAGCCAACTTTGCTAAAATCTAAATATATCAATCCCCAATACACGTGAGTGTCGCCTCGAAGAGCTGGATCTCGGCCATATTTTTTTTTAGCTTTTAACAGTTTTTCTTTAGCTTTTAAATTTAGTTTACAAAATTACTAATTATAACTTACCCATGTACTACAACTTTTATTTGGCTTAATATGGTTCTTAAAATCTATTTTGAATTTATTAATTTGTGTAGTTTTTATGATTTCCCGCAGCATTTATTTATTTCAGAATTTATTTTTCTAAACTATTTCTCATGCCTATTGGCATTCATATTCTTCTGATTTTATTTGCTTCACTTTCTCCATCTTCACAAAATTTATGAATAGACTAGGTAATAATTCTATGAAAGTTTGTTATACTTGCGTCACTTAAAATTATTTTACCTTTCTGCACGGAAAAAATACCTTAAATATATATGACGCTAATAATTAAATTAAAAAAATAATAAAAAATGTTCAAATTGTTGTTCATTTTTCTTAACTGCAGTTGATAATTCTGTATTCACGTGTCGCTTTCTATTTAAATTCGTTATTATTTTCCGGTTCGCTGCTTGTTTTAAATAGTATATCAGATAAAAACTAACAGCCTGAATGAAAATAGTTCACAAGGAAACACGAGCGTGAAAATGTTGGTACCAATGATGGATTAAACCATGCAGATTCGCATACAAATCGAAGTGTCAGATTTTATCGCACCGTTGAACACGATTTGTTCCTAAATTCTCATTTTGAACCGCTATGGATCCTCGTAAAACTAATTCGTCGCTTGTGACTTGACTGATCAGATACGCTCAGCGATTGTTATCCGCACTGAATGCGGTAATAGTGTGAACCTTAAATGATTTAACTCACCTAATGAGCTAGTCAAACGATTTCCTTTGATACCATCCGCAAACATTGTAATGCAATCTGTCTATGATGACTCTGTTTGAGCACAAGATTATGTGGTGTTTATCTTTGCATGGGTCATATTGAAACTAGTTTCTTTTATGACTAACGAAAATGAGTAAAACAATTTAGAAATAATCTATGGATATTAATGCTTGTTTCGTGAGCTTCCTAATGGTTGTCCGTCATTATTGGACAGTCAACTTTTAGCGTGCTCAATTCAAGCACACCTGGGACCGTTTTTTGTGGCTCGGGGCTAGCCGACGAATAGTCCTAACCTTGAGCTCGTCTGTCGGGTACACCGCCAAGCAATGGCATAAAAACTGTGACTCATATTAATACTACCAAGCCATCGATATAATATTATCGTCTATCCGGTCTATCGAACTCTCTCTATATTGAATTTCATCAACTTTCTTGGTTTGCAGCATTCAATTTCATTGAATTCTACCAATATATCTAACGCTGCAGAATTTATCGTACGAGGCTACAAATTTTATTAAATATATCTAGTCTATTTTGTAGATGTGTGCAGCGTATGTTCACTGATGGTGTTTTATTTTTCTAGGATTTGCGTTGATCTCATGTGAAATATATTTTGTAATATTGCGAGTCCGTAGGTTTGTAAAGCTTAGGTACCCCATAACCCATTACATATCCATGACACACTGAGACCTAGGGTCCAGCGGTACTTGGCTGTCTGCTCGAGTGTGTGTTCATTTTTATGTTATTATTCTCAGTCGTTAGAAAACAGCCTCTGCTAGTGCCGGTGTTTTTCGCTTTTGTGTGTGGGTACGCGAATATCAGAATTATTATTTTGGCTTGTATTACGAAACTGATGCTTCTTCCTTGGATCGAATTGAATTGGTATCAAATGTGATTGTTACTGTAACTTCTGTGGTGTATGTTTCATCCCCTTTGTTTTTGTTTGTGGAGACGTTCAGCTCAAGCGTAATCATATTTCGACTAGATTTTGTGTACAACTCTCTAAACATGGTGAGCTTTTGAATTGTTGAATTTTTTGCTCTTGTTTTTATAAGCAAACTGGTCCATTGGGTACCGGTTTGCGTCCATCACCCAACGTCATCTCATCAAGTGAGCGTCAGAGGCTGAATAGTGAATATGCCTCGGGGCCATAGACCTGCTGTTTACAGTGGCTTTACTCCGCTAGGTATTATGGTGATAAATATGTTTCATCGGGAGATCAAACGCTGCAGTTGTTGGGAGTGATCGCAGACCGCAGCATCTCGCGGGAGCTGCATTTCCTGTTTGAGTTGTACCTGATGGTAGCCACCACGAATCAATTACAACATTTATCATTATACCTACGTGTTATATTCATTCGATTGAGCGTTATTAGAATTATTATTATTATCTCGTGTTATAATCATTTTAATGAAGTTCGTTGTTCTATCTATCATAGAAATAATGTTTAGAGTCAGCGCTCTTTATCGTTTAGTAACCTCTTCAATTTACTGTTTAACCTAGTAATTTGGGAGGTGGATGGGTTCGCTACGTTTGGTGACTTAGCAGGGGTGCTCGGGTTCATGGGATGTGGTTTTTCCGGATCTTGGCGGTGGATTCATTTGCCCACCAGCTGCGTGGCAGGCAGTATCGGGGTTGGGAGAGACCTTTTGACCTCTCTCGGAACATCGCCTTGCACCGTAGTGGGAGGGATAGATTTATGCGTCCGTCACTCCTGGAAACACTGATCCCCTGATTCCTACCCACCCCTCACACCTGTTCCTTCCCAAAACTTCTTATCCTTCCTTTACTCAGCATCCTCAAAGATACATATGCCCTGAAGGGAATCATTTTCCTCAGGGCCTCCTGTGTTGACCTAACATAATAAAAAACCTGTTAGATTAAAAACACCAGTTTTTACTACCCGATTTCGCCCGAGTTTCAGAACAAATTTTTCTTATAGAACAAATAATATGAAACCTTATCTGATAGATAAGTAGACATTTCAAAGGATGCAAATTTCGTTGCAAATTTCTTGAAGCCAAAACTCACCATTTGAGAGTTTTTACTGATTCATACCCACCGATATTCTGCTTTGTTTAGTTATTCGCAATTGGTGATTCTCTTTGAATTATTATCACTCTTGTTATTATATACTTTTATAATAATAGCATTCAATTAATAAAGTAAAATAAAGTTCTTATTCATCACAATAAGAAGAATGGGTGCTTGATATATTGCAAACATTTATCTTCTTTGTTTTTCTCAAGCCTTGTTATAACAATAACTAATTGCACAGTGGGGCATTACGCGATTGTGGTGGGCATATTCATAGGAGAATAGAGTGCAGGTAATTTATATCACCGCCTCATATTACAATCGGAAGATCTTGTTTCGTTGAGATCATCGTTTTAATTTATCGAGGCATTGTTCAAGTTCAAATCTTTAGGGATTCGCTCGAGATTTTTTTTACATTAGCTTCACGTAAGGCCCTGGGGAAAACATTTTCCCTTGGAGTCTATGTCGATTTTGAGGATGCTGTTGTGGATGATATTTTTAAAGAAAGAAGGGGGGGGGGGAGTTCTGAGAAGGAAAAAGATATAAGGGGTGGGCAGGAATTTGGGGGTCAATGTGTCCGTATGAATGTGTGAGACGTATGAAACCCTCCCTCCCACTGCGGTACAAGGCGATGGGTCGAGAGAGTCCGGTTGGAGAGGCAAAAAGGTCTCCCTCAACCAATCTCTCCTGATCCGGTCCGCCACGCAGTAGATGGGCAAATTCATGTGCCGCCAAGACCTCACTCCACCCCATGAACCTCACCCCATGACATAGACAACCTCACCCCATGAACCCGGGAACCAAACTTCTCAAAGCACTTGGGATGACCTATGGCAGGGGTGTTTGTTATCCAATAAATGGTTCCCGGTGAGTTAGTACCCATACCCGCCTCCCAAATTGAGACTAGGGGAAAGCGACATCAAGATTATGACGGCCTAAAGGCCGGAGGTCGAAGGTTTAAATCCAGGCGTGCCTTAGCAAACATTTATTCAATTTATTTTGTGTTCCTTCATAATTAATTAATTTAAAAGAAAAAACGTGTTTATCATGTATTTGCGGTACGTTCCAGAGTGGAAGATACTCTCGGTAAAGACCACCATTCAGAATTGAAACGTTGCTTGAAATTTGTTTAGCCGTGTTTGGTGACCAGATCTGAAGAGCCAGGTAATTCCCCACCTTACCCTTTCCCTCCTCACTACCTTCAACCTTACTACTATCCCATTGGGGATACCATAGTCTCACTGGCTTCAGACGGTTTGAAGCAGTGGGGATTTATGTGCGGTACTCAAATAAAAAAAAATAAGGGCTACCGTCGATTCAAAGTGTTCTACTTGGAGGCATTGTAATTAAAAAAATTAAATGCATTGTTTGTGCGTCTGTCCAGCATGTTGTGATTTGTTTACATCCAGGAGAACAGAAGAAACGGTCGACGAAAAGCGAAAGTTCGCCGTCTATTCACCCGGCCCCGGCGTTGTCAGATGACATAGACATTGGACTGATTGAGATACGCATCTGCTTGTGCTTGCACAGCTGGGCTGTATTATCGTTATAATATTTTTAATACATTGTAACCTCGAGCTGTGACAACTGTCAACTAAACACACTACGACCTGCCTCTCTAGAATGTCTAGATTACTTTAATTAATTATTATTTTTAATTGTTAAACTAACATTTAAGACAAGATTTTTATGCATAGCACAATGGGTAACAATTATTATAAGCAATAATTATCAGCCTGAAACACTCATCCACATTGAAAAATCTTCCGAGAAAAAATACATGACGCCAACGGGACATGAACCCGTGCCCTTCTGATTGCCGGTCAGCTGCTCTCCCAATTGAGCTATGGCGGCTTATCTTATACCCGCCAAATGATTCAATATATAGTAGCGTTTCATTCAACAATTACTGCTTATTATATTTTTTCCACCTGAAAACAACCAACTTTATTTTTGCGATAGAGACACTGTTAGTGTTAAATCCGTCGCTAGGTGGCGTCGAGAAATATAATAAAAAATATAATAAGCAGTAATTGTTGAATGAAACACTAGTATATATTGAATCATTTGGCGGGTATAAGATAAGCCGCCATAGCTCAATTGGGAGAGCAGCTGACCGGCAGTCAGAAGGGCACGGGTTCATGTCCCGTTGGCGTCATGTATTTTTTCTCGGAAGATTTTTCAATGTGGATGAGTGTTTCAGGCTGATAATTATTGCTTATAATAATTGTTACTTTAATTAACTTTATATTTTTTGAACATCTTATAGTTAGCACGATTAAAAAATAATGCTTCCAGTATTTTAACTACGTCCAGTCTATTTGATACGATTAAATATGTGCTTTGTTTTAGCACTATTAATTTAAACTTTAGACTGGTTTCTGGTCCCTTACAGTTTAGGTACCTAGCCTATTAAACCTTAATCGTTTATTATAGGTTAACTACTTAACTTGGTTAGATTTGGGATAGTTTAATTTCATCATACATCTTAATAAAGTTTTTTTGTTCATATGAAGCGGATACTTTGTGATGTGACATTATTAATTTAAAATAAAACAATAACTTTGTAAACACCACTTTTATTTTTATACTTTATGCCGACCGGGTTTCGCTACAACCGTAGCTTCATCAGGGCAGTATAATATATAGAAAATATGGAGGAAATATGGCTACTATCCGTGGCTCTACCCTACCCACTTTCTCTTGGGCATGCTCGGTGTGAACCTTCTACGGGTCAGAAGGGATGTGCTCATTGTAACACATTTCTTCAGACTGATTCGTGGAAGGTTCGAAAACTCGGCTATCATGGAGAGCATTAGTTTCTATGTTCCCGATGGTTATCTCCGTCATCGACAGCATAGACTGTTTTATCTCCCGGCTTGCAGAACTAACTTGCCAATGGTTATGCCAGTCGGGAGAGCAATCTCGCTGTTGAACAGAATTAATTCGGATATCGACATATTTAGCGTTAGTGAAGCTGCCTTTAAAAGGCAAGCTCAATTAATACTTATATAGTTTTTTTTTCTTTTTTGCCTACCATTTATATATTTAATTTAATGTTTAAGGTAATACTGTTAATTTTTTTTTTTTAAAACGCATTAAAATTTTAAATTTTGTAATGTTTTTAAAGAATAAATAAATTGAATTGAAAAATTAAATTGAAATTAAATTGAAAATACTCTACTAACCTAATGTTAGTACTAACATTAGGTTATACTCTACTAATAATGCAGTATAATACTCTACTAACCTAGTATAAAAATAAAAGTGGTGTTTTCAAAGTTATTGTTTTATTTTAAATCTTAATAAAGTATTCTATCTTAATAAAGTATTCGTTTAATTTAATCCAATCACCACAAGCCACGTTGTAACTGTTCGAACATATTATTATTATTACTTCTTTGGTTTAACTAACTTCTTGAGGGAATTAAGTACTTTTGAGAATAATTGTGGTAAATATTACATTAGTATGCGGTTATGTTCGCACAGCCAGTTGATATTTCAAGGGAATCCTTGTCGCGTCCCTTTACCTGGAAGAACACTGCACACTTACAGTGCACAGGCAGTTCCCGCTCTGCTGTTTTTGCAGACTTTAATGGGCGAAACGTGCTCGGCTTTACAGACTCCGGGTTAACCACCATCACGTCTGGGGTATCCTCGGACCTTGAAATTCGGGAGTGGTCGCATACTGGTTGTGATATGTACGCTTGTCAGTATCGCCTTGGTGAAAGTTCCACCCCTTCTATAAGTCACTCCAAGACGTTCGCTACGTTTGGTGACTTAGCAGGGGTGCCCGGATTCATGGGGTGAGGTATATCTAGGTCTTGGCGGCGGATGCATTCGCCCACCTACTGCGTGGCGGGCCAGATCGGGAGAGACTGGTTGAGGGAAATTTTTTGGTCTCCAGCTGGTCTCTTGGAACGTTGCTCAGAACTTCCTCTCCTTCCTTTCTCTAAAACCAATTCCATTCGTCCTCAAAGATGACATAGGACAAGGAAAATCGTTTTCCCAGATCTCCTGTGTGGAGCTAATGTAAAAAAAGAAGATCGCAAATTGAACAGAATATCTTTTTCAGAAACAAGATCGCCAGACAAAAATGAATCCACGCCGTAATAGACCCTGCTGCATTGTGAGATTTTGGGAACGCGAATGAAATTCGAAATTTGAAAACATTTTTAACATCATTGACTATTACTAGATGGTTTACGTGAAGTTCTGGAAGAAATAAATCACTTATACTATCTCCTCCATCTAATACATTGATTTTCTTCACCATAATAATTGTATTTTTGCAATTTAATTTGTACCGGTCACCCGTAAAGCTGAACACACAAAAAGCTGGTTAAACATCGTTCTTCTCTGCCAATTTTTCGCGTTTCTCCGCGTTTATCAGTTGTGTAATTGCTTTTGCCAGAAATAGACGTAATTTCGATTGCTTGTCCCAGTTCCATTCCATCGCGAACCAACCAACTGCCGATCGGTGAAATAAATACATAGCTACTAAGTAAATATTAAAAATGCTACATTTTTTAAAAGTTCAGTGAGTGAAAGGTGGACTCAAACAAACTAATTTCCATCTTTCCAAGTTTATCTTCTAAAGAATCTAAAGAATCGACTCGGGACTTCTCGAATTCCAGATGATGTTTGACACTTTGAGTTCACAATAAAGTCAAGATCACGGGGCTTATTTAGAGGTCAGTTTAGTTCGTTATTTTTAGTACATGCTTTGGTCGTTGTAATGTTTACGCTGTTTAAATTTAGTGATACCCGTCGATGAACTTTTATGGGCCATGGGAGTCAGCGCTTTCCATCAACTGACGTGTTTTACGAACGCGCTTTGCCGTATTTTGCTGAATTAGTTTACAGAGTTGTTATTTCGGTCCGTGGATTGGCTTGGTCTTGTTGTGACTGCTTTTTGGCTTTGCCCCTGCAGAGCATTATTCATCCTTAAGTGGCGGCGTGCGATGTTGTTTCTCGGCTCCGTAATTTTGCGCTTACTAATAAACGTTCCGTTCGCCTTTTTAGCCCATAAATCGATACGATCTGTTGCTTTCTGGTGCAGTTGCAAAAAAACATTGGTGGAGATTAACGTTTTTTTTAAATGAATAAATCAATTGAGCGCTAGTTGTTCAACGCTATTAACAAACTAAGAAAATTATAATATGTGATCTAAAACTTGCCTTTGGCGATGAATAATTCTAGGTAGATAATTTTTCGTTGTCTTTTTTTTACTGCCTTATTTATATTAATCTTGACTTTGTCACTTGGTTTTCTGATTAGGCTAAAAAACAGGTCAAGAGATCCGTTGTGAGCCTATCTAGATCCGACCATTTCAATGTCGAATCTGCTAAAAATTGAAAATCGTTGGCTTATTTGTTATTATTAGCTCACTGTGTTGATTTAAATGTCTGTATTTTCGGGTATTTAATGAAATGAAAGGAAATGCAAAATATCCAAACAAAGCTATATTTCTTGATATCAAAAACAGTAAAAATGCAGAAAGGGAACTTTAACCAGCTCTCCTTTAAAACTGCAAAATCGCATATCCGACATTGTTCTTTGGGACTGTCGATTTAATTGTAATAAAGGATTTATTGCAGAGACGATGAAATAATACAAAGGAATAAATGCACTTGTGCGACCTCTAGAGGTATGCATCATTGCATCTTGAATCTCAAGTACAGAGCTGATTAATTAATGCAGAATGTCCGTTGCAAACTGAGCTCTTCAGGAATGTCGAATGCTCTGATATTTTAAATGAAAAACTTGTTGATTCATTCCTTGTCACTGCTCAGTGGTCAAGTCCAAATATCCTTGAAGTGAGGACGCGCGATTTACTCGTTTGACAGTCTTCCGATGTCAATTTACGATTATTTTCATTTAGCTACTGTCAATAACTCAATGGCCACATTATTTCAATGAATCAGTGCACATCGCACATTGTAAACAATCTATCTGCCTTGAATTTAATTAAAATTCTTTATTTCATCATGCCTTGCTCGAATTAATATATCACTGGTATGCCTTGCACTTTATCATAATAAAACATTAATCACATACACTGGTGAAATATCTTTAATAAATTCAATTAAATTATAATAATATGTTTGAGGTGTTCAATCAAAAATACACCGATTTTTTTTTTATTGGCCTTATTTGAGTTTTAAAATGCAGTTTTAAATACTTAAGTTATTCGGGTCTAAGAACATATTGATTACCTTTCTGAAGTCGATTCAAAGATACCGGTACCAGTTGAGATATGGGCAACAAATCCATATATGGATCACAAGTTGGTTCAGCGTTGTATCCCCTTCTCCCGCCTTGTGGCCACCAGAAGACAGACGAGATGAACGGTTTTCATAATATAAATTGAAGAAAAAAAAAAGAAATGATTCCAAAGCTTTAGTGTTGCTGCATGGCGGATCAGGCGATCAGGCGGATGGCGCCAGCTGTTAGCGATTTGTTGCTTTCGAAACTGTCAATAAAGGCAACAATGGAAACTGTCGGGAACAGTTAATTATTTAGCATTCCCCACACATAAACTACAATGACCTTTCTCACCAAGCTACATTGTGCGTGTCAAATATTTAGCTTAACTCTGTTAATTTTCTTTTTTATGAGCCTTAACCCCTCAAGCTAATTTCCTAATTTGTTCGCTTTTGGGAACAGGTCGTGAATCGTTGTGTCTCCCTTACATCATGGTGAGAAATATGTTAGAAATAGAAAATACCACGCTTTATGTTTAAATCTAAAAGTTAACTTTTATGAAACCAAAGTTTCCGACCGCAATTTGAAAAAACATTATGAAACTTTGGGAATTTATTATTGATTATTTTCATACCAGCTGGTTCCCGGCATGCGTTGCAATGCCATATCCAAAGAAATACATTATTTCTCCCTGAATCACATTTCCCGTGCGTCCCCGTTCCCCTGCCGCGTTCCCTTCCTAGCTAGCTTTATAAATTATAGCCTAGATATTTTATGTTATTCCAATGTATGAGCTATATTATTGTAAAGTTTCATTGAAATCCATTCAGTAGTTTTTGCGTGAAAGAGTAACAAACACACATACATCCATACAAACTTTCGCGTTTATAATATTAATAAGATGAAACGACAAAAATCTGAGGTGACGATAATGTTCATAGTGACCGGAGAATTCAAAATCATGTAAGTTTAACACCTCATTCGAAAAGTTATTTATTAAGTGATAACAAAAAAATGATTTAATTGGTTACGTTAGGTTAGGCTACGAGGGATTTTTATATAATTTATTGTTCATAACTTTTAATGACTTTTCAAAGGGGTGTTGAAATGACATGATTCTGAATTGTCATGGAATCAACATTCATAACCCATAACACATTTGTCTAATGAAATATGTTTTTAATTTTTTCGATATCGGTAATTTTAGTTCGAAAAAATGTAAAGTGAGCCATTTTTAAAACTTTTTTATGTTTGCCATCAAAATTTTATATTAATAAAATATAAAATTATATCTTTACTTCCAATTATAAAATTTGAAATGTTATTTAATCACCTAAAAACAGTTTTTAGTTCTATAAACAGTTTTTAATTTTCTGATGTTATTTTCTGAAATATTCCATTTATTTGGATTTCATTGCAATGCGGAAATATTCTGACAAAATATGCCTGAGGCCTGAAGGGTTAAAGTTAATAAAGATGCAACGCGGCTTCTGCATTCCACATTAATCCGGTCGTAAAAACATGTTACACGAATGATTTAATTGTTAGTAGATACCTTCTCCCATCTCTCATCTTTACAATGCCTTTGTTTTTGTTCCATTGTTGTAGAGTTATGTTTTAACTAATCACGACCGTGTATTATTTACAGTAGAGTTAATTTGATACAATTTACAACCAATGCTTTAACCGTGTACTCATTAGTTGAATCGCTGTTAAAGATTGTCGGCAAACGCAACTAAATATGTACAAATGTTTCGTTCGTTTACCGCTCGTTAACTCGATCGGTGCGATTCGTTTAATGGCGCAGCCGGTGTGACGAATTAATTTTCGACTAATTAACGAATTAAATAACGAATACATTTTTCGGTGAGCCTTGGCTTGGCTGTAGCATTGGGATTATCCTAGTGCAGGTGTCCTCGTTCAAATAATCAACTTGTACTTTCGTTGCCTCCAAAACTAGTTTTGCAGCATCTTCTTGCTTGTAAATGGATAATAATCTTGTTTTATCTCTCAGATTATTATTATTATTGCGAACAGGAAATTGCGACTTGGCCCCTTGTTCAATGTTCGATATTTTTGCCTGGAAATAAATCGTTTCATCTTACCACGATTTTTGTGATTAACTCACAATACTCTCCGTTTTGGGAGTTATGAAACCCATAATGATAATGGCATTTTTTGTGAAATATCACTTCAAGGATGCTTTACAAGTGTTAGGTACCTACATTCGACTGCTTATATGTATATACGCGAGCCGAACCATGAATTGAGGAGCATTTTCACAATGAGAATTATCTACCCCAAATGGTTGTTTTTTTTAAAATTTATTTATGATTCGTTTTCTCTATGTAGGTGTCTACGAAATGATGAATTCAGATTTTCAAAAATCAATATTAAGTGAAATAGAAAATTAATCACATATTTTTTCCCAAAAAAATATTTTTTATTAAAACAATAATTTTATTGCAGAAGTAAAATGTATCGAGATTTCGCCTTTCTCAAATATCTTTGTAGATTCTGTTTTGTCAAAATTCGTAATTTTCGACCTTTTTAAATAAAGAAGGCTTTTTACAAATGTAATGAGTTTTCATATTGTTCATCGTATTAACTGAACATTAAATATGCATTTGAAGATTATCATAAAATATTGACTCAGAGTAATTACTTAAAACGGTCTCACGGAAAAAAAATTGTGGATACTTTGTGAAAACACTCCTCAATTATATGAAAGAAACGAAGCAACCGGAAGCGGCCTTTCGCTCGGCTCGCGATTGTGTTCGCAAATGTATGCGCAACTTTACATATTTACAGATAGGTACCCCTGATATGTCTATCTTCTCAAAAGCGACGTATGTGTGGTAAAACCATCTACATGAGAACAAGGTCAAGTTCGAGACGCTCGGATCGTTTGGAGTTTGGACATGCATATAAAATTAACATCATTGTGAGTTTCAGGAGAATATAGGAAAGCTAAGTGAATTGGAACAGGAAGAGCACGATAAAGCGAATGAAATGCTTCGGGCTATGTTATATGTCCGAATAACAAGTGATTGTGTATGATTTTGATTGAAGCAAGGATAAGATAATATGTGAATGGGCTCTTAGGTTACAGTTCATTACAGAAGTGTAATTTAATTACGATAGAAAAGATTATACTAACATAATTCATAATATTCATTGTTCAGTTTACTCGGTGTTCCCAGCGATATTTTGCTGTCCACTTATAACGTACAATAGTTATGTACACTCATTGTGTATTTGCACTCGTGAATCAAGCAGGAACAGGTGTATGATACCTCTGCAAGCAGATCACAACGCGATGTGAACCGAGTTACTCTCAACTGACTGAACATATCGTAACATTATACACTAAACAAGCTTTGCCTCTGGCGCGCTGACCGTCTGATGCCTCTGAGAGCTTTCTATAAGAAACGTATCGGTACTCGATAATATCTCCCGGCAGCTTTTTCAATGGGTTGGTGTTATGTCCTTTATATTATCTCCAGAGAATATCTTCATATTATAGTGAGTATTGGGATCTGTATTCTTCAGTACTTATTATCCTTATAAAACTATACGATGCGTTATTGAAAGACTTAACTAACTAACCATCACGCCGTTTCCCCTCAGGGGTTTGGGGTTTGGGGATTCATTTGGTCGTGCCATGTCTTTCTCGGGCGTCCCCGACTTCTTCTACCATTCACATTTGCGTCATATATTCTCCTTACACTCATTTCCTCGCAATTCGCTCTACATGCCCAAACCATCGGAGCGTTCCTTTCTTGATCTTACATATTACGCTTACATCATCCTTGCATTATTTGCGGATCTCCACGTTTCTCACACGATCCTACATTATTTTACCACACATACGCCTTAGGGATCTCATTTCATCTCTTCTACAGCATTCAGTTTCTTAATAACACAGTGACTGTTTATTGTAATTATAATAATACTTCTGAGAATGAACGTCCTTCCGGGCTGAAGGCTAATTTTAACCTGAAGAGCTCCTGAAAACCTAAAGACTTGTAAATCTACCTTCGGTCATCTTCGGCACAACTCGGCAATGAAACCATGTGAACCGAAGAGTTCCATAGATTTCTATGGTAAAGAACGTACTAGATCACAGGCTATTATGATTAATTACAGTTGGTAATGTGAAAAATTCAACGGTCAGTTGAAAGCGAGGAAAATACAGTACCTAAATAGACCATTCCAGAACAGATACTAGCCGCTATCTATAATGTTGTATATAAGTTATAACCTCTCTTTCTGTTGTATATAATTATGCGTCTTTCGTAGGAAAGATTTGATGAATTCTATCATTTTTTCCAGCTCATGCCATCACATTATACGCATTTAATTATATTATACGCCCATACGGGCTTTTACAAACATGTGATATACCTACATAATAATTTTGTGGAACAGTAATCATGAAGTAAAATATGCTATTTAAAATATATAGAACCCATGTAGATCACATGGTATTGTGCTAACATTGATTATTATTATTGATGTATGTTATTATAGCCTTCTTATAACTATATTTCATGCAGTTGGGCACATCTACTACTTCTAAGAAACTATTGCCAATGAATAAGTACTGCAAGAAATCTAGGTACAAAATAATACAAATTATATGTCTTGATTAAAGATTGCACACAAGTCCTGCTGTTTTTTTTTATGTTTCGGACCTCTGTTTTTGAAGCACTAAATCGAAAGTAGGTACATAATATTATATTCGAAATTCCAACGGCAAAAAAGAGCATTTCGCAACAGCACGGGTGTTTGGCTTTCACCCGAACAGTCCCTACTCTGCCCGCTGTTGGGACTTGGACTGTTCGGAGCCAGCCGATGAGTCATGTCCGAGACACTCACCTGTAAGTCTGTACCTGTGGAGGCTGTGGTAGACTGGAGAGAAAGAAGGAGAGGAGGGGATCATCCGAGATGGAAAAAGATCCCACATTACAACAGTCGTAGATTGAAGTTTCCTAACATGAAAGCTATACAAGAAACCCGACAAATTGTAGGCCACATTGCGAATATAGAAGAATAGTTCGACATAAAAACATATTTAGTTTGATTTAAGAAATACTGCCTTAAATTAATATTTATCACTTAGGTAGGTCCAGTTGTTTCGCAGAAATTCTAATGGGTCATTGTCATCAAATGGCCATTCAGTGCCATTTTTTTAAAATTTGAAAGATCCCCGTCAAACGCCGATTTTATCAAGCTGTGACATGCTTAACATGCTTACAATTTGTTCGAAAGTTGAAACGGACTTAAATCGGAATTTAATAAGAACTTTTTGAACAGGAATGGCCATTTCATGACTTTGTCACACGTGAATTTCTGCGAAACAACTGGGTCTTATTTCTGACCACTTTTATTGTTTAGGTAAACCGACATGTTTCGTGAGCCATGCTAACCTCATCAAGGTTTACTTAAAAGTAGGTAATTAAATTAATAGTCTGCAATGTCTGCATTATTGCAAACGTCTATTTTCTGAAGAGGAAGGAACTACAGTTGAAGGGTGAGCTCTGGCATTATGAAATTTTCTCAGCTTTTTATATTTCGTTTGATAGAAACACAGTCTTAAATTTACATCTGCGTTATTGCAAATATCTATTTTCTGAAGCGGTAAGTATGTACCGTCGAAGGGGGAGCACTGGCATTATGAAAATTTCTCAGCTTTTTCTATCTCGTTCGATAAGAAACACAATCTTAAATTTATAGTCTGCATTATTGCAAATACCTATTTTCTGAAGCGATAAGAACTACCGTTGAAGAGTGAGCTCTGGCACCATAAAATTTTACACATTTTTTTCTATCTGTAATTTCTAGGTCAGGGCTACATTTCCATCATGAGTTATGGTATTTTGAAATAACCACTTACCTGTGAAACTTTTGTTTGTGCCATATTTTTCAATTCTTGTTCCGTAAGAAAACTCTTGGCAGCTAGTAAAGTTTGTATAATAAAATATTTATTTTTAATAAATGTATCTCGCAGTCGGACAGCCTGAACCAGTTACTGAACCGTTATACTGATGTATACAACTTATTTGTAGAAAATAATTGAGGCATTGATCTAATTGCCTGTCTTCAAAACAAGTTTTTAAAACATCATCAGCAGACTTTTTTTACGTAGGTCCGGCACGTAATTGCCTCGCATTACGGTATCTTAGTTTTAATCACGAAAAATAATAACACGTTCTTATTATACACCACCACTTCTATTTTACACAAAGACACCGACTCTATTACCAAAACTTTTTTTTTGTAACTTTTTCAAACCCCGATGTATTTATTATATAATTAATATTGTTAAGTTATTAACGTTGCAACTAAATTAAATTAAAATGGTACAAATCGTAATAATAAGTAGTGACCGACCGAAAGTTTTCGGCAAGTTTCGGCATCAGTTTCGGTTTCAGCAGAAAATCTGTCGAACCTTCGGCCGCACCGAAACTATGCGTTCGTGATTATCGCGGATCGTTCGACTGACTTCGGGTGAGTTCGTGGCTCGTTTGTCACCCGCCATTGTTGATTATTGACAAATATTTGTTCCTTGTAGTTTACATGTTTGTTCATTTTTATAATTTTGGTTTGTTTTATAGCAGTAATATAAAAAAAATACAAAATTATTTTTTCACGCATTTCAATTATTGTTTTTCATTTCATTTAGCACGTGTAATAAGAATGTTGTGATTGCGAACTCATTAAAATCCCCAATTAATTAAGTCCTACCTTTATAATGTTGATTATTGACAAATTTTAGTTCCAAGAAGTAATTAACATGTTTTGTTAATTTAAAAAAAAAAATTTTGATTTATAGCACTAATATAGTTTGATTTATAACGGTAATATAAAAAAATAATTATTTCTTCACAAACTTCTATTATTATTTTTTATTTCGTTTAACACGTGTTAACTGTCCGTATAAGTGTAAAAAATAAACCAAATTTCAGTACACAATAGATTTTTAACATGTCTAAAAAAGTTTCGGTTTCGGTAGAAATTCCTGTTTCGGTCGGACACTATAATAAGTAACACTGTCACACACTGATCCTGCTGCTAAAGTGTATCATTATATTATTTCTGTAACATGCATCATTTTTGAAAAGAAGTAGCCATTACCGGAATGCTTGGTTTCGATTACCTCCTTACTATAGTTTTATGTGCACTCTGTTATTATTATTTCTAAACGTAAACTGCCTCTAATTCTTTATTATAATTTAGTTTTAATGAATTCTTTTTGTTAATATTGTTCTTTAGGAATTGCTTTGTATATACTGTATATTCTTTGTTTCACATAATTTAATCAATTTTGTATTTTGTAAGGACTCGTAAGGAACACTATAGGATTAATTTTAAGTTTATTATAATTAAGCGCACTTGAAGTGAAATATCACAAAACTGCGCTATATAAATACTACGTTATTATTATTTATTATTATTAATTCGTGTATGTATAATTGATTATTTAATTTATATTTTGGTAAAGAGCATTCACTTTGTGGTTTGACATATTAAAGAAGTAAAATAATTTCTTTGTTTATTACCACGAAATAATAATAGATAATGCTGTGTACACGCACGTTATCGCTCGCCGTATATTCCAAATTGGGAATGTACGGCGAGCGATATGCCGAAATACGCCAAGCCACGTATATTATAGCTGTGTGTGCACAACAGATTAATTTGTAGAACGCCGTTTTGTGAAAAATCACCTCAAGGGGCCGTACAATTTATTATGATTTCTTAGGCTCTGTCTAATTATATTATTTACAAATAGATACAGAAAATATACATAGGTACCTTGCAGATCACTTCCGATAAACACACTTTTATTAGAAAGTTTATGCTTGGAGAATGTACGACTGCATGATTTTACATTTGCTACCCCCATTGCTGTTTATAATACACGTATGAGAAGATAAGTGCCATAAGTAGGGTTGATATTTATGTTTTGTATAAACAATAAACGTAGTTAATACAAAGAAATTTATTAATTTTGAGTTTAATTTTATACTCCGATGATGCTTGTGTTAACGGAAATCGGTCGGTCGTAAATATTAAATAAATTTCTTAGTTGTAAACAACGTAATTGTTTTTTTTCTTAATTATTTACTTTACTTTAAAAAAGTTTAGAACATATTTTCAATTAATTTCAATTAATTTAGAAAATATTTTCATTAACTGTCGCATATCGGTGATACGATTGTTGTCAAACAATACACGTAGGGTCAGTTGGGGTAAATTCGATCTATGGGGCAATCGCACCAATTCAAGCTCCTCTATCTTTAAAATGATTTTGTAATATCCCGTACGCTAGATAGAATTTTTCACAGTTATTTTATCAATTGAATGAATAAACTTATATTGGTCAACAGACTTTACCTAACTTCTGCTTTAGACATGTTCAGATCATAATTATGCAAATGCATGTATTATCTCTTTTTGTGTGTGCTCGTTATTAGAGATCGTAAGTCGGCTCGTGAGCATTATTGATCGATACGAGGGGGAGCTTAGTGCAAACAATTTAAATCTTAATCCCAACGCGCCCATTCTGCGACCGAAGAGGGCCTATTCATTCCCGAGCCGCAAAGAGAGACCGACCGCGTTCAGTGTACACTGCAGGCGTACCCCGGGTTACGACCACCTTGCGATAAACAATCTGCCGATCGTATGTTTTTTACCCCGTACTCATGATCCGTCCAGCTTTCCTCACCGATACGACCGAAGTTTTGTCAGTTTTCAGTTGTTTTTTGTATTCATAGTTCTGTTCGGATTTTTACATTATTTATTACAATAGGGCCTACCAGGAGATCTAGCATGGACGATCGATAAAACCCTATATCAATAAGATATTGACTTTGTTCGTTATGCAAAATGACTGGCTTATTAATGAACGGATTGAACTAACGAAGCTCTTAGGATTGAAAGAAGATGTATACGCGATCCATGGACTTAAATAATGCAACCAAGACGCAATCAATTTATTTCGTTCGATCTTTGGGAAACGAAAATGGCTGAAATATGACTAAAGACCTCATTAATTAATTAAATCCCTAAATTAATTAAATTAAGTGTCAAAAGGGAAATGCGAACTGCTAATGCATATTTAGGTTAGTATTTCAATTAAACATTGCCAATTTATTAAAAAATTTACTTTACGTAAGTATATATTGAATAGCGTTTGACGTTTCGGAATGATTCGTTGACACATCCGCCATTGTATATCGATTTCTTATTTATTCCCTATCAATATCGGTTCGGTTTTCAACAATAAACCCGTTCTCAATATATCGATATAAAATCGTCGGAGGTTATTGTAAAGTTATCGATTTCTGTGTGCTTGACCCCAGATAGTATAAATTAATATGGTTCTACGGCAACACGGACCATTGAAGAAAAGTGAAAATGAATGAAGAAGAAAAATCACAACCTAATCTATTATTTTTTATTACGTTCTGTTTTTTTTCACTATTTTATGTTTTATCCCGTTACCTATAAATACATACTGGGTGTAACAAGACATGATTGTACGAAAGATTGTATTCCAGCGACTCCTGAGTTCTTTTGAGTAAAAAATGTAGATGCCATTTAGTTTTCGGGTGAAAAAAACTTCTACAATTTACCTTTACAACGTTATATTCCAGCCATTATTCCCACACCCCGCTCCATATCCTACAGTCCAATGCTGCGGGAACAGGTCGGTGTGTATATAACACATGGTATAAATGGGCTGACCTAAAGCTATTTCTATAAATGCAAATCTATTTAGAAAATATTAGAGCTTTTAGTCGTGTTTTATTTTTTCGTTACGCCGAGGTACGCCTGCATTGTATTACTATAAATTAAATAATGCGTCCATTATAACTGTTGTTCAGGTGTGGCTCGGCCGTTTGCCAGCGAGAGGAATTTTTCCATCTCCGTCATGTACAATTCTTCCAATGGAGTGCATTAATGCATTAATTATTGCAGGCGCCATTATTGTTATTCTATCAACCGTGAAATACAGTCATTGTTCTTCGATGGGTTCGTCGTATGTCGATGAGTATCGGTCTCGTTAGCTGACTGAGCCCCGCATAATGCTGTGGCCTGTGGCTAGGGTTCCCTGATCAAAAAATCAAAATCCCGGAGAAAATTCCTGACATTTGAAAAAAATTCCGGACTTGTAAATATTCCCGGCCGAGTGTCATCCCCCCCCCCCCCAGAACGGACAATTTTTTTATGAAGTCGAAATTTGCGTTTGTTAACTTTAACGGGGGGGGGGGGGGGGAATGGACCATTATTCTGAAAGCAACTGGACCAGGAAAAGTTACGGAATTAACAAAGATATGCTTATATATTTGCGATGCAGGCACAAAATGCCAATGTAGAAAGGGTCTTTTCCTTAATGGGAACCCAATTAACATTAACCCTCCTAACACAGTATAATTTAAAAAATATGACTTGCGAAATGTTCTACAAAACTATTATTAAATATTCGGAAGTGTTGAACGATATTTCCGGGAGCATTAAATATCAGAAGTGATGTTTTTACTTTGAGTTGTAATAAAAATAATTTGGTTTTTTTTCATTTCTTATATCAATCTCCACTTAATTGTAGAAATTCCGGACTGTTTAGGATTTCCCCCGCATTCCGGACAAATACCTATATTTCCGGACATGTCTGGAAAATTCCGGACGTATGGCAACCCTACCTGTGGCACTTAGAGTCCAATAATATAAACATTATGATTACCCGGTTCACCAAAATATCATTTGAGATCGTTTTTCTGCCGCTGTTCACTCGTTGATCTATTTCTCCCATGATAAATATTCTTACCATAATGTATACAGGTAAGTACAGACTTATCTGTGATTAATGACAGGGGGTGTATTTTCCTATCGTAATCGATATGGAAGGGATTTAAATCGTAGGTATTGTATGCAATAATTGGTACCGCGGATCAAGTTATCATGGGATGATCTAAAGTGCTCATAAACAATTAAAAGTTTACTACTCTTTACGAAGAAACGAAGCTCATTAGGAAGCTATACAGTGTGTAAAGGGACATATTTGACTTAACTTAACCAACTTAACCAGTGATTCGTGACATTATTTGAAGTAAAAATTAAAAATGAAATTTGGGTCTCTTTGGGTAACTTTTAGATGTCTGTTTTTTTAATTTTTTTTTGTCTTCAAAATCAAACAACGAAAAAATTCTTCCACTTGCCACAGGACACTCAGCCGAGTAACCAAACAATCCACCACCCGCCCCTATCTGTCCAATGCCTACTGATTTTTTAATATTTTTAGTTGAAAAAAAACATCAAAAATTTCACCGGAGACCAAAATTTAATTTAAATTTTTCATTAGAAATAATATCAGGAATCACTGGTTACAGTAAGTCAAGTACGTCCCTTATGGCAGATATATTAGGGAACGTACCCATACTACGTGACCAATTTTTTGCAATTTTTAACCCCCCCCCCCCCCCCCGGTGACCAAAAACCTAAGCAACCCGCCGCTCATTTGTATGGAGCGTGACATTTTGAAGACCCCCCCCCCTAAACGTGTCACGTAGTATAGGTACGTTCCCTTAACAGGACACTGCCATCTCAGGAGACACGGTTGAGATACAGATGTGGGTATGGAAAGCCTCAACTGTGTTAGGTAGGAAATATAAAGAGGGCGAAGATACACCGATTCCACGGTGGTTTCTATGGCTTCTCTCAATAAAATCGTCTAAAATAATCTGCCGAATTAGTTTTCGTTAATTAATTTAGTTAGTGTCTTCAATTAGTATCTATTGGTATTGTTGATTGCTAATTTGAAGAAGTAATTTTGCAGGTTTCGTATTAAATTCAATCAAAAATATACATAGTCACTCCTGTACCATCAACTTCCATTTTCGCTTCATCTGGTACCTACTTACATACATTCATCTCGAGTTTACAGCTACCGCAAAGTGATGGGGTCCCATCGCGGACAGAAGGAACAATGCCCGTACAACGAACGAATGTACCGTATCGCGCGTGGACATCGTGAACCGTGCCACAAAAACTACACGTGTTCACTGTTCATCTTCCGGGCGGGCACGGCCCAGCCCACTGCTACCAACTTACCCAGAACATTAGATTGATTTGATTTAGGTTTTTGTTAAGGTAATTATTTTCTCCTCCTTCTCACTTCTTTCCCTCACTAAACTTGTGTTATTCAACTCAACGCTCCATGCTTGTGCAGTAAGGGGTTCACTTATGTATGTATATAAAGAACATGTTTGAAATGAAATGATTGATGATCCAATATCGCGCCCATTCCCTCAGTATACGACATTAAAAAGCGGTGAAAATGTAAAAAGAGTTACGAGTGAAGAGAAATGGCATCATCTATCAATTTCAAACAAAAGCTTGTCAAATGGAGATAAAAACACAAAAATCTTCCTTCCCCGTAAAAAAGGGAATTAAATTTGTTATTTTTAATACTTAATACTAAACGATTTTATTAATCTCATACGAGACGAGGCTTTTCGCTTAAATTGAATCAGTCTGCCTATTTGCTTCGTACAAAACGAATTAACGAGCGGAAACGCAACTGCAACGCTTTCCCGTGATATTTTATTATCCAATCCTGACACCAGACAGAAGTAATGTAATTAGCTAACTAACTGCTTGCTGGACTGTACTTATTACCGACTGGGACTGGTCTCCAATGTCCAGTCAGTCCAGCTCGTGTGACTGTACCTACTCTCCAATGTGCATGCATGTCCGCACTAACTCTGTTGTTACTCCGGCGCAGGAAGTCAGGAACTATCCGGCCCTAAATTACCGACTACGGGCCGGTTGTTAAATTCACCCGGAAAATATTTAAACCTCGGTTTAATTTGAAATCCATTTTAATGCTCAACACACGAGTCAAGCAAAATAAGGGTTGCTTAATGCTTGACATTTTCTCCAATATTGCATTCTACAAGATTTAATTAACCTGATTTCAGCGCTAGGCTGTTATAATTATTTTAATATCATTTTTTTTGGTGCCCTAATTTCGTATTGTTTACTTTTGCTCTGTTCATATTGGGAGACAAAAGCTCTCTGTAGTATTTTAGGTCGTGGAAACAATGAACACCATTGGCGACACTTTATTGAGGTCATTGGCAATAAAAAGACGCCGGGAGCTTTATGACTCTCAATATGAACAAAGCAAAAGTAACGATTAAGGTTCCCAACTCCCAACCCCACTAACTCTTTAGAATGGCTAATATTGGCTTCAATGATTAAATGACAATTTCAGTTTTTATTCTTAAAGTTATTACAAAAATAAAAATAAACTATTCTAGATTTGTAGAAAAGTCAATAAATGTCGCACTTTAAAATAAAAACGGATATACAGAATGAAACAATTCTTTGTTTAAAATCACTTTATTTTGATTTATATTTGTCGACTGGTTTCGGTCGACCTCAACCTTCCTCAGGACAATAAACATATAAAATTAGTTTATAAGTTTGTATGTTTATTGTCCTGAGGAAGGTTGAGATCAACCGAAACCTGTCGACAAATATAAATCAAAATAAAGTAGTTTTAAGCAAAGAACTTGTTTCTTTCTGTATAATGTCAAACTGCTGTCATCGTAATCGTAAAGACTCTATCCAGATTGCATTTAGTTCGGAAATAATCTTGCAATCATACAGAAATATAGCAGCCAATAAAAATATGTGAAGAAAATTAATATACTTTTGGTAGTTGTTAGTCGAAGTATGACACAATTAAATATGACCGAGTGGATAGGGTCAAATTAATTCAGTGGTTAGAGCAGAGCCCCGGCAAAAGTTAATGTCCTGGATGCAATTCCTAGAAGCGTCCGTATTTTTCTAATTTTTCTGTTTCAAATTTTCGTTTGAGAGCCGCTAATATTGTCTTAAATTATAAATTTTTTATTTTTAAATATATGAGTAAAACCTCAAATTGTAATATTTAATTAAACGAAGACAAAATTAACGAAACTCGGTCGAAAATCTGGAGAAAGAAAAAAAAAATATTGGCACCTCTGGGATTCGAACCCAGGACCTTCGGCTTTCCGAGCCACGACACTACCAATTGAGCTGTCTTTATCCAATTCGGTCATTTTTAACTGTATCACACTTCGACCAAGAACTACCAACATTACATTCATTTCATTAACTCATATTTGTTGTTAATGGGTTCAGAGGTTTCAATATCTTTTTCTGATTTTTCTGTCTCCACATTTTCGATTGAGTTTCGCTAATATTGTCTTCATTTGATTAAATCTTTCTTTTGAGATAATATGAAATTGTACGTGGATATTAATCCACAATCCCACAAAATTTCAAATATTTATATTTATAGTACGATTTTCATGGCGCTATAATCGTTCTTCCGTTTTAGCTATAACACGGGTGAAACACTCGACCCTAACTGAAACATTGGCTAAATTAACGTGTTTTGAACTTTGTTAAACGGCGCAATCAAAGTCTCAAAGCGTGGTCTACGTAGGTGCCATGCGCTTGTGTTGTTCTTTTGTACGGCTTTGTCGTACGGGTTTCACTCGGGAACAAAAACTAACCATTTACAACAGTTGCTGGACAAAATAGCCGTTATTATTTTATGTTTATTGGCCATAAACTACGTAGCGGGCAATCAATGTACTCGTAACTTTGATTGCCTATTGACGTATCCATAATTATTAATTTACATCGATGGTTTAAGGGCCCGCAACCCGGATTTGTACCGATTTATTATATATTTCCCTTAAACACGGTAAGTTTTAAACTCTTCAAAATATATGTTATTCTTGAAGATAATATCTAGACTTTGCCCGTGCCGAAACGCAAATTATATAAAATTCCCTCGATAGAAAAAAATCGCAAAGTATGCTCCAAAAATTATTATTAACACGCTTGTTTCAGTTATTTTACAAGTTATATGTATGAAAAAATTCACAGTGTTTCTTTAAATGCTGTTTAAGATAATTCCCGCGAGATTTTTGCTCTATTTTAAACTAGTCGTGTTTTATTAAACATTTGTCGCTGTAAATGTTAGCGCTCTCCTCTAACATTCGTAATTTAGTATCTGTCCATCTTCTTCTTTTCGGGCCTGGTTGCAGAGCCGGCTGCGAGGCCTTTTTCACGCAAAACTTAAATTTGGGTTTGTGACCAAAATACTTGACCAATTTAAATCATTCTTTTTTTCGAATTAATCTAAAGGTGTTGCAAGTATCTAGTACGGATATGTGCTACTTTATTTATTTGTATTTTAAAGTATAAATTACAGACCATTAAAGAATTCAATTTTCATGATTGGACGGCACCTTTGACAATTTTTGTGAGTTAATGATAATTATTAAAAAGAATCTTGCCCAAGCTACTACGTAAATGTAATGAAATATGAAATAAAACATAGTTAAAAATGCGCTCAATTTTAATAAGCGATAAATTTGTGTTCCAACGTAAATCTAACGTTAATATATTAATTTTAAATTTAAACCCAACAAAAGTGAGATTGAACTGACGTTCGACCCTACCCATACAAAAAAGGCTTCAAATGTTTCAGAATAATGTTCCAGAACATTCTACAACATTCGGAGTGTTCTGGAATATTCCTCAATGATCTGGGATGTTCCCGAACGTTCCAGTCTATTCCCGTACATTCCACAACATTCCAGAACGTTCCTGGATGTTCTGGAACGTAGTGGAATGCTCAAGAATATTCTGGACTGTCCTAGAAATTTCAAGGGGGCGAAACTCCCAACCCCAAAGCACACCCTTTAGGTAAAAACGGGAAACTTCTTCATGGATCGGGGATAGAGGGCTATCACACAATATAACACCCATGATCCTACCGGGACTCGTTTCTGAGTTTTTGCGGCCCGCACGGTTTTTTGGACTTTTATAATATACCTATATTGATTATCGTTAACATTTTTTTTTTTTTTTACATGAGCTCCACACAGGAGGCCCTGAGGAAAATAATTTCCATCAGGGCCTATGTCATCTTTGGGGATGCTGTGTAGAGGGTTTGTTTAAGGAAAGGAAGGAGAGGAGAGTTCTGGGAAGGAAAAGGGTTTAAGGGGTGGGTAGGAATCTGGGGTTCAGTGTGTCCCGGTCATCCGCCTCCAAGACCTAGACAAACCTCACCCCATGAACCCGGGCACCCCTGCTAAATCACCAAACGTAGCGAACCACTTGGGGTGACCTATGGCAGAGGTGTTGGTTATCCAATAAAGGTTCCCGGGGCGGCGGTACCCATTCCCGCCTCCCAAATTGTACAAATAATTGTCGAATTAGCCACTAAAATCATGAAAATTAGAATTCTATGATTGTTCATTGTACATATAATTAAATTATAAATAAATAAATTATCAACATCAGTACTAGATATTTGCTATATCTTTCGATGAAAAAAAGATTTTTTTTTTTTTTCGAAGATAACTTTATCAGGAAAGGTTTTCACTTTGTGATGGCATTATTTATTTTGATGAAAAGACAAATAACTTTGTTTACACACTTTTATTTAAACACAATCAACATGTTTCGTGAACGATGTTCACATCATCAGGATCAAATGTCATTAAAATAAAAGTGATGTAAACGAAGGTATTTGTCTTTTCATTAAAATAAAAAAATAAATTTTAAGTTTGGTCAAATATTTTGGCCTCAAATACAAATTTAAGTTTAGTATGAAAGAGTCGCGTAGCCGTTCCTCTTATCTCTTGCGGGATATACTTTAGGGTGGCTCGATACAAGTATATCTATCAGTCTTTGTGCATTATTTTTGTAGTAAATTGTATTGCTAATACTAAAATCAACACGGTTAATACTGGTACCTACATTAAAGAGTTAGTTTGTTTATTCTACAACATTTCTCTTGAGATCTAGTCGACTGGTGACTGTCGGCTGTGATTCAGTATTTTTCTTTGCTTTGTTGATAAATGCAATAGCAATTCCTTCGTCATGCTCTCCTTTCGGCCGACATTTGATGTATTTAACTCTGTATTGCCGTCGTATTCATCGAATGAATAATACAACAGCAGTTGATAATGATGGTGTGGTGACTGGCGAGCGGAGTATTATTAGATTGAAGACATCTTCCCGCCACAACGTATACCATTTATTGTATTATGTTGTGGTAGATAAAACCTCAGATGGTAGTAATGTAGGTAATGCTGAAAAACGTTTTGTGATGGGAGGCATCTGAAATCGAACATTCTGTGTTCAGTGAGCCAGATAATAATGTTGTTTTCATTCCTAGCCTACAATATTATCTTTATTAAAACATTCTTAGTCCTCTCCAGATTACAGTAAATTCTGATTAGTAATCGATTCTCAGATCTACAACCCATTCCGATTAAATACACTGATGAGTCATTGAAGTTTTACGATTGCTATGGTGATTGTGTATTTATAATATAATGTAAAGTATTTTTATTGTTTGCAATAGTGGCCAACGGTGGCCAGATTTCTTTTCTTCGTTTCCTCCTTCAACAAGGCTATACCCACTACCAGTGCCTTGTTGCTAGGTTGTTTATCCCCGCTCAGCGAAGGTCTTAAAGGGAGAATGTGTGTTAAAATTGAGGCTCTTCTTTGAGAATTTGGTAAATTAGAGCAAGTTTATTTGTCCTTATCTTGCTCCAGAACATCTTCCATTTTCACCACCACCAACCGAGTAACTACTGTGGATCACTTTGCGCATTGGTTAAATTAGAGCAAGTTTCTTTGTCTCATATATGTTGCTCCAGAACGTCTACCATTTTCACCACCACCCACCGAGTAACTACTGTGGATTACTTTAAACATTGGTTAAATTAGAGCAAGTTTCTTTGTCTCATATATCTTGCTTCAGAACGTCTACCATTTTCACCACCACCCACCGAGTAACTACTGTGGATTACTTTAAACATTGGTTAAATTAGAGCAAGTTTCTTTGTCTCATATATCTTGCTTCAGAACGTCTACCATTTTCACCACCACCCACCGAGTAACTACTGTGGGATCACTTTGAACATTGGTTAAATTAGAGCAAGTTTCTTTGTCTCATATATCTTGCTTCAGAACGTCTACCATTTTCACCACCACCCACCGAGTAACTACTGTGGATTACTTTAAACATTGGTTAAATTAGAGCAAGTTTCTTTGTCTCATATATCTTGCTTCAGAACGTCTACCATTTTCACCACCACCCACCGAGTAACTACTGTGGATTACTTTAAACATTGGTTAAATTAGAGCAAGTTTCTTTGTCTCATATATCTTGCTTCAGAACGTCTACCATTTTCACCACCACCCACCGAGTAACTACTGTGGATTACTTTAAACATTGGTTAAATTAGAGCAAGTTTCTCTGTCTCATATATCTTGCTTCAGAACGTCTACCATTTTCACCACCACCCACCGAGTAACTACTGCGAATCACTCTGCGCATTGGTTAAATTAGAGCAAGTTTCTTTGTCTCATATATCTTGCTCCGAAACATCTACCATTTTAACCACCACCCACCGAGTACCAGCGTGATAATAATTTAAGATAATTTAAAATATCTTGCCTGATAATAATGAAAATAAAAATACATATATTGTTTTATTGCATTTGAAACTCGGAAGGTCAAAGTTATTAATCGTACACTGAACCAACATAAACTGTATCCGGTAGCAGTAAAAGGATAGTAAATAATATTGACGTAATTGTGCTTGGTTTCAGCTGACCACCAAACCAACACTGATTTTTATTTATAATTTCAGTTTTAAATTTCTATATTCCCGTGGGTATGACTACTAACTACTGTCAGTTGTTAGATTTCAGTCTATAATAATATAACATTATGTTGTTGTAATAAAATATTAATTTCCAACTTTGTTTATCTGAGTGTTGAGTGTAGCCAGCTGCTGCTGCCAGCGGTAATTGCTACAATGCTGCACAGATAATGAAAAGAGATAACCCACTTTCCATCAGCAGTCATTTAATATCGTTTTATGTTATTTTAATGGATTCTTGGCTTCCGTTGTCAAACAATATTATATTATGTGATTTCTGCACCTGGTTAGAGAGATAATATAAAACTTAATTTGTGAAAATGATAGTTCCAGTTTACATTAGAGAATTACATTAACATTATTGCCTGGTAATGTAAATCGTTTGTTTTATCAATCTAAAAGGACAATACATTCAATGAAAATTTCGTCATCGGTACGTACCTCTACCTGTTCAGTAGTTATTTCTTTCGCACAAGAATCACCGGAAGTGTGCGTGGATGAATCAGAAAACGGAGCCTCCGGTTTTTTGGACGACCGGTCAAGATCGAAAGCGGTCAGTTCGGATGTTTTTTTCCTTCGACACAGTTTTGGTTTTAATTGATTTTTGTTTATTTTTTTTACATTAACTCCACACAGTAGGCCCTGAGGAAAATAATTTCCCTCATTGCCTATGTCATCTGAGATGCTGTGTGGAGGGTGAGTAATTTGGAGTTAATAGTCTGGTAGCTCTGCGAATAGTACCTACACAGACCTCGCTTTCAAAAAGTATAAAAAAAATCTTTTGTTTAATAAATCAATTCCAAAAATTCCTCTGATATTATAAGATTTGTTTGTAGATAGGAAAACCCACCTGCTTAATTTGAAACCATACATCTTACGTAAGTTGCATTAAAAAAAATTCAAATAAGGAATTATACAATTTGTCCAAAGAGACGTCACTATTCACTATCTCAATGGAAATTCTTTGTTTATTTCTTTAGGCAGGTAGGAACTATAGGTAATATTGAAAAAAATTCAAATAAGGAATTATACAATTTGTCCAAAGAGACGTCACTATTCACTATCTCAAAGGAAATTCTATTTTTATTTCTTTAGGCAGGTAGAAACTATAGGTAATATTGAAAAAAAAAATGCGAATAAGACAGTACAAATAAACACGCCAATTTCTCATTTGAAAAAATAATCTTTACTGAACCATGAAAGCGGCCACCATCCTGAACCGGAAACGGAACTTACAAACAAATTTACATATAGACGAAATGCAAAACGGTCGATTTAAAACAGGACAATTCGCTCAGTCAATTATTACATTATCTACCAAAATAATAAACACAGAACATCCGATTTACGTCAGCAATTCAATCGCTCACACACAAAAGTCACAGATGTAAATTTATTGTGCATGAAATGCAAGATTATAAATCGATTATGTTCTGCATTTTCATAACATAACGATAATCAGAATCAGGCGATATTAGAAACTACTGTACTGATTTTCATTTGACAATTACTGACTGCTAACCGATTGTCACTTTTTGTAGATTAACTTCTGCATCCTTCAGGTGGTATCAGCATTGTCAATTACTGGTTTTCTGGTTGTATGAGGGTCAACAACCAGAATCTTTTTTGGTTTAAACTTTTTGTGGCCCACTATTTTCTTTAAGCTTTCAACTTTTAATACGAATCTGCGGTACGCCCTTTTATCGTCTCAAAGAGTCTCATTTAGTTTTAGTTTTATTTGATCGTCCCTCGGGTATCCAAATATTCATTCTATGCAAATTAATGCTTCGCCACCTTGATGCAATAAATTAAAGCTTTACGGCTGCGGTCGAACATTTTTTTTTCTTTATAAGCGTTGTTTGATTTCAAATGCACAAAGCGTTCAGTGGAAGTTTTGTTTTTTTTTCTTTACAGACAGTATTGCAGTAGTTCTCAGGATAACATGACTTTATTCACGAAACGGACCTTACTTCGCCCATTACGATTATTCAATCAAAAACTATTAAATAATCTAATAAAAATGCTTCTAAACGTAAGGGAACGTACCCATACTACGTGACCAACTTTTTGCAATTTTTAACCCCCCCCCCCCCCCCGGTGTCTAAAAACCTAAGCCCCCCGCCGCTCATTTGTACCAAGCGTGGTATTTTGAAGACCCCCCCTGAACGGGTTACGTAGTATGGGTACGTTCCCTAACTTGTTTTACGTTTCAATAACACGAGTAACTTAGAAATTCACTGAGAAAAAAAAACAATAATAATGCTATGTAATTTATATGTCATTTATTATTGATAAGGTATCATTATCACAAATATTTATAAAGTCAGAAAATATCTCGGTTAGGTATTTATGGTGTCCTGATTTAGGGGAAAATTTGATCGATGATTCACATTTCATTGATGAAATAAAAATCGTGTTTGTTTTTTTTACTATGTATTGCCAGGCGAAGCTATTAGTGAAGTCACTATTTTCGATTAATCTTTACTACGAATGGGTTTACATTATAGATACCAACAATTATGCTTTGGATAAATGAAAGCTTTTCCTATCGTTTGGCTTGAGTAGAAATGAAATAAAAAGATTAACTACTTTATAACAAATATAAGCGTTACCCACTAAAAACTGTATTTTTTCATTAGATAATTATGAATGCACAAAAGGAACATAAAAAATACTATTTGATGACTAAGATTATCTGAAACAATTTCCCTTGTTTAAATTATTTTCTTTCAACCACTGTAGCGGCTAAGGTTAAAATATGGACCGCTTTTATTTTTCTGCGATTGACAGTGGTACAAAATTGTACCACATTTTTTTACGTTTTAAAGTTAACGATTTTATAATATTTTTTTATAAATACGACGAATTTTTTTTTCATTAACTCCACACTGGAGGCCTTGAGGAAAACAACTTCCCTCAGGGCCTATGTCATCTGAGATGCTGTGTAGAGGGTCTTTTTGAGGAGAGGAAGGAATGAACATTGGTCTTGAGGAGACCCATGTTGTAGGAAGATGTTGTATTTATGATAATCGACAAAAGACAGGTGAATTCATTGGCTATATAGAACCATAATCAGTTCGTATGTCTCCATAATAAAATTCGGAGGTATGATTTTTTTAATGTTGGCGGAAAATATTCAAAATGATATCCAAAGAATCACGAGCATTCGGAGGAAAATCGCGCCATCGCTGACGCTCGAAAATTATTCACAAAATAAAAAATAACCCTTTTGCGCTTAAATCGATCGTTTCCAGACTCAGTTTGCCAGGCAATTTTCACGTACATTTTTGGTGAAACACACTAAGAACAGACATATTTTTGGCTTACGTATGATTTTAGATTTTCACGGCCAAAAGTATTACCGTTATTTATTTTTGGGGTGTTGTGCCGAGTTACGTCACCTCCTTCTTTAGCTAACGTTTCGGGCAGATCTGCTCTGACATTGGCTAAAGAAGGAGGTAGCGTAACACGGCATAACACCCCAAAAATAAATAACTATTATATTTTTGGCTTATATATTCCTCTTAAAGATACTGGCAGTTACGAGACATCTATATAGTAATTGTTGCCGTTAGTTCACTAGTTAAACGCTTCTTATCCGGACAAATCTAAATCACCCCCATCATAGAACGAGCGTCTGACTGTGGACCAAGTAGAAAGTACCTACTAAGTAGCTACTGTAAAGTGAAGTTAATTTCTCCGCACCGTGTACCTAATACATCTAGTACATTAGCTAGTAATAGGCCACTTGCATCACATTTAAAAAAAAAATCCGGTTTAGGCAAATATTCTAAGACATTCTGTATTTTATTTTTAATCGTATTTTTGAAACCCTGGGGATTTTTTGAAAATTTCAATCCGAAAAATCAGACCATTTTTTATAAACCGGGAAAGACGGGACATAATTTTATAGGTGTGAAAAAACGATAATTACATAGCCGAAAATCATTTTAAAAAAAGAAAGTTTTCCACACGAATGGCACATGAGAATAACGAGGCATACCAAAAATATTACATCTCATAAATATTTTTCTTCCTTGATCCATCTTATTGATCATAAATCATTATAATGTACAGCGTCTATATTACTAAATTCAATGTAATATACTTGTACTTGTAAATTATAATAATAATAAGAATATTATAAAATTTTATTTTGTTAAAGTCAGCACCATAATCATTATACCTCTAAAACACGTACCGACATCATCTTCACGTTCTGAAGAGAACCCCGTACATCATTAAATGTACGGGGTTCTCTTCAGAACATCTGTCAAAAAGTCGAACCAAATGATAAGTTCGCAGAGAACAAACAATAAATCTAGTGAACGAATTAAAAAATTCGCCTGAAATCAAAGTGATGCTATATAAAAAAATAAATCAGTGTGGAATTTTACAAAATTAATAGGAACATTTTCGGAGACGGGACATTTTCATGTAGTGACGTCACCAGCCCAAATAATGGATTTATTTATTTAAAATTAAAAAAAAAACTGTACATATCTAACAATTTTTGCTAACATTTTCGTAATCTTAGTAAAAAGATCTATCCACATGATTTTTTCCAAGTCGTTATGAAATACATGCAAGTGGCCTATTGTGTGATATCCCGCTGACAAGTAGAGCCTGCTTGTAAATCACTCAATTTAATTAAGCGGAATGATTTGTTTGTCTCGTTGGTCCGTTTAGCCCTTGTTGGAAGGACAACTCAATTATCTCTAGTGTCTATTAATCCCTTTGTAAAGTAATGCAGTCGTATAATAAGGCCATTAAAGTGTTAACCCTTTGTATGAGGCAATGTTTCACTCACCGCACCGTTCGTAAAAGGTATTATTTTTTATTTACTATGTTTTTTTCATATGGCGCAATTTACTGATAGTGTTGTGTTTCATAAAAAAAAAGTGTCTTGATTTAAGCCTCGTTCAGAATGAGAGTTATTTTTTTATCGCGATGCAATGCTCGCCTTCCTGTTTTTTTTATAATTGATAGGAGTTATGATCAAGTGATTTTTCAGTTTTAACCGAAATCGGGTGTATTTTTAGAAGATCAAAATATTTACGCTTGCAATAAAATCCAAATAAATGGAATATTTAACATATCCGAAAACTAAAAACTGTCTTTGAAAGGTGATGAAATATATGTTTATAAATGTTATTGTTAAAAATATAATTTTTGAAAGTATTTAAAACAAACATAAAAAATGGCTCACTTATGTTTTTTCTATCTAAATTTACTGATGACGAGACAAAACACACATATTTTATTAGATAATTGTATCATAAAAGTTATTACCGCCTCACGTTTTTGTCGTTTCAAAAAAATAATTAATAAAAAATTCTCGAAATTTTATGCATTTTTTTTTCAAAAATGTTATAGGAAACTTGTGGTTTAATAAAGGTGTGTATTTAAATTTTTCTATGGTTCAATCCTAATTCGTTTGTAATTATCTTTTAGATTTGAATATAAAGCCTGGAGTTTTCTCTTTCTTTAAACACCGTTTAGATCACATTTCTCATCATGATAGTAAGGGAGGTACAATGATTTATATGAGATCTTTGTGAACTGGGACAACTTTGGTCTCCTGTTATTAACGGGTTGAAGGTTTTCGCCTAGGTAATAATAATTGGATAATTTTTAGAGCGCCGTTTTTGGGAAAAATCACCTGTACAATTTATTACGTAATAAATCACCTGTACAATTTATTATGAATTATTAGGTTCTATCTAGGTAGGTACTATTGAAAACTTTAGACTGAGTATGCAGCTAACTACCGTTATTATTATTAAAAAATATCTACCGTTGAGAATTCCAAATGTATCTACGTAAAAATGTGGCATTTTGTCATCTTAGTATTTTCAAATATTCGCGTGTGTTTTGTACACGATAACGTAGGCGTCGCGTACCTACTCAAAATGTAAATACCATACTAAAGAGCAAGTTTTTACCAAAAAGCGTCTAGCGCTCGTGCGAATGGCCTAGCGCCAGTTTGCACAGTCTTGCCACCGAATATTTTACCTACATCTGAACTCTGAACGAGGCTTTATTTTTTAAAACAACGTAGTCTGTCAAAAAAGAGTAGAAAATATAAAAACTGGAACTACTAAATTTGTAGATTGGCAACACCAATTTAACTGTCAAATATTTTTTTGAAGTTCAATGACACTGAATGTATAGAACATAGTAAACCACATTAAAAAAAAAACATTTTTTCTTCATGACATAAATTTGATTAAAAGGTGATTTATAAAGCGATTTGCTTTAATTTAATTTAACATAAATTTTAATTTAACCACAGATAGAAAGGAAGAATCACTAATGTTGAGTTTAGTTATACTACTTTTAGATCTGAATGAGTTAAATATATTCAGATCTAAAATTTGAGACATGATCTAAAGCCCAGGCAACGCTAGGTACTTTATCTAGTATTAAATAAATATGAGCAATTTCTAAACTGTGCTTTATATTTTATTACATTATAGTTATTCTCCATTATGTTAACACAAAATTTCAAAGGTATAATAATAATATATCTATATGCAATTCTAATTTTGAGATCGGCGAGTATCTATACTGCAATGAAAAAATATTTTTTCCACTATTATGCCTTTTTAATTTTTTATAAAAATGTAGGTTACACAGCTTTACTTTAACACCATGAGTTATGTGTAGTATTGCCATTTGATCAACAGTGGCGCCCTCATATATTTTCTACTCTTATTTGACAAACTGCAAATAATAATATATTTAAAATTTCGTAATTTGTATTACAAGGTGTTCCTTTTCAATTCGCACAAAGTGAATATTATGTAGTTGGTTGTACATGGGCACATTTGGAAATTGGTTTATTCCCTCGAGGGAAACTTTTATTTTCATATAAAAATGTTCGGTGTTTTACAGCTGAACAGCTGATATAAAACGGTATGGAGATACATTACGCGGTACACACGGGTGCGTGTTGCTAATAACGGGGTACCTATTGTACTACTGTTTCACAAGTACAATAATTAGACCACCGTTGTACGAGTATGTTATTATGTAGGCTGAAATCGTCGGTGCCCTTCAGCTATAAACAAACAGGTGAATCTGAATACTTTCACAGAATTAAATCACATGAGTTATTCGGTAAACGCGTAACGATTAATGCATTGAATACCTGCCTAATTAATTATGCTAATTTAGGTTATGAGGTTGTGACTCCGTCCGTCTGTAACTCCGATTCAATGAACTCTTGAACTTTTGCTTTGAATTTATGTGTCATTTCAATTTCTTCAAATTGTTATTTGGTGACAAGCGATAAAGGACCTAGGTAACTAATTTTAAATCCCATTTTCAAAATTTTAACTGATTTCAGACTATCAGTAATTTTCACGGGTCTGCTCTAATAATTTCTATTATTGCATTGTTTTAAAAATAATATTCCTTGTGTGTGGTTCCGCATTCTTATTATCATTTAATTTTACTTGATAATTCTCTTTTTTTTCAAACCCATACATAACATGTGAAATAACTGATCCACATGTGTTTTATTAATTTTCGAAGTTTCTTTTGTAATTTTTTTTCTATCGAATTACGAACAATTAATTAATTATCCGAACATCAATGATTAAAATGTTTCGTAAACCAAGGTTTTATTTTGAATGAAAAATGATTGCCTAGAAGAAATGCGTATGAACACGCGCGGTATAATTTGCCCCAATTCCCAATTAATTTGCCAATTCTCAGGTGTCATAATCCATTTTAGCGTAATCCCGGACGCCTAATTTTACCTACGCACCGCCCGAATACCCCACACTGAGAATTTACCCTTTAAACGTAACGGGTAATAATAATTCCGTACCAAATTATCTCATAATCACATAATATTATTTAAACAATAATAACACCCTGGATGTAATATTTCAAGGACTGTGTTGTTAAAATTAGCCCTTAGTATTTGATTCAAAATTATCTTCAAATTCATTAATTTTATCATTTTGGGAATTGACTAGGGACGCCTTAAAAAGGTAACATAAATTTCAGTGGCAATTTGCTCGATTTGCGAAAATGTAATATCGTTCGTTATTCCGCATGAATTATTGTGAATATTCAGATCACCGATGTGAAGAGGGAAACACGGTCGCTGAGAAATTAGAATGGGTATTTAAAAAAATGCTTTCACTGTCGCTGTTACCCCCCCCCCTCCTAATATTGAGCAAAAGTGGCAACTGGACCTCAGGCTAAAGAAGACCTAAATAAAATCGTTAAAATCAAGGTTTTTGCTTTCCCCACTTTTCTCCTACAAAACTGGACCGATTTTTAAGATTTTTTTTACCAACTGTATTAGGAGAAAATATTCTACGTCTGTACGTTTTCTTTTTTTAAAGAAAAACAATGTCTGCTTTGGTTACCGGACAACTCCGAATCATGTAACTTCAACACCTCTTATAAACAATTGTTAAAAGTGGTGAAAAAAGTAATTGGTTTTATTAGGTTAGGTTTAATTTTTTTTTTTTTTTTATTCACAACATTTAATGGCTTTTCAAAGAGATGTTGAAATGCCACTTTTTTAATTTGTCGTGGAACCGTCTTTTTGTATACCGAATTGATGGTGTTCAAACCAGGCAATTTCAATATCTTTTGGAGGGTCCTAACTCCTATAAGAAGCAACTTATCAAAAATTGCAAAACGTCCCATACGCTAGTGGTCGATATATTATATTAAAGAATATTTGCATCAAGTGTCAAAATCCACAGAAAATTGGGAAATGCCGGCCGGTTTCCTCTTAAATTTGAATCAAGTTGATGACATAAAATTATCAATTCAATAAAACGAGCGTGTCTAAACGGATTTCCTAATAATGCCTGTCTTCCTGTTTGGGTGATTTTATTATTACTCTTATCTGCCGCACGATGCCGTACCGAATCAGTATGTCGAATGTGGTTTGTTCCTGGCCGAAAGATCTCGGCTGTTTGTTATTCTGTTGGTGCGACCACTAGCTCTTATTATTTTATCATTTTATCTCCTCCTCGCCTCACGCACCCAGCACCCAGCGGTATTATCGTGATTACTTATTATTAAATATTTGGGAATTGTGATATAAAAGCAGCTCTTTGCTGCTTGGGACCCTTCTATTTTGAACGAGACCTTTAAAAAATCTTATTGATTCAGCTGACTAATATATGTATTGATATATTTGGATTACTTTATAGTACCTTTAAATCAACTCAAATGCACTTTACAGCTAATAATATAATAAATTTGCAACCTTATTTATATATGTTGTTGCGGGACGTACCTGATAAACTTTAATCAGCGACTGCTGACCTCATTTTATTGCTGAAATTTTGGTTTTCAAATTCAATGCAAAAAATCTTTCACATTATGTTATCATTATCACTAATCACTCAGCTAAATAAGTCAGGTACGTCTTTAACATTGTATATTTGAATTACCAAATAGCCGATTAAAACCTAAAATCTATGTAGTGAAAACTAAATAAGTTTGAAAGTAGGTACGGTACAATCGACCCAAAAAT
Source organism: Limnephilus rhombicus (assembly GCA_929108145.2). NCBI lineage: Eukaryota > Metazoa > Arthropoda > Insecta > Trichoptera > Limnephilidae > Limnephilus > Limnephilus rhombicus. The sequence continues at coordinate 48,525,917 of OV815273.1, read as the reverse complement.
CGTGTCGTATTGTATGCCATATGACACATTTAATAATATTTATTACATTATAATATGTAGGTACCAATAACTAACAATCTGGCATGTTATTTCATAATAAGAAAGCTATATTTTGTATACACGCTGAAGTTATCCGGTGGATCAGAGACAATAGGTGGGCTCAAGCTAAATGAAACAGTGGGTAATCAAACGGTGGATAATTTGCTCGTGTCGCGTGTGCGAGCATTTTTAAGGTTTCTTGAAAATTTTCAGAGTTTTTTTTTGCGTTTTATTAAAAAATGGATTCGCTATGTTTCTTAATGTGCTAATACGAAAGACGTGCAACCCTTTTGCACGATTTCGATCCAGCACAGGTAGAAAATAAATAATATTAGTAATATTTATAATAACAAAAATTATTCGTACTTTCCACGTCAAGGAGCGAGTACCTAGTTTCTTGCGTGTGGTCTTTCAGCTAAAATAAGTTTTTACTTTGACTAATAATAATATGATATTTTTAATCTCGATATGAACGTCAGTCTCATTTTCAAATCATTCAATTTTAATCTCCGTGCGAAACTGGTATCTATTACCGGTTTTATTGAAAATAAAACACGTAGAGATAGTAGTAAATTGACCAATCGTACCATTTCTATTATATAGCCGGTGGTTTAGTTTCGGTTGATTGAACATCGTGCTTGTTGTTTTCTTTCCATATTATTTCTTCTAAAATTCTACTGGCGGTTTTCTGCGAAGTGAATTTTTCACGACTGAGTTATTCGTCCATTAAAACAATCGCATCATTTTTCCTTTTCCGCGAAGAGAACTTCCAGACGCAAGAATTGGAGAGAAAAGTGGAATGATTTTTTCTTTTTCTTTCCTTCAAAAATGGAACGTATTCGAATGCGCCTATTGTTATCAACAATATGCATTATTTTACTCCGACACAGAAATATCGCAACTTTTATTTTGTCTCTATTATTGTCACTACTACCTTAGTTTATAATTAATAATTAGTTTTGAGAAGGGTTGGGAAGCACCTGTCTATTCAGATCTGGAAATTAAACAAAGCTGCAGCCATTACACGCGACGCTTTTATTCACGGCGATATTGAGGTTCAAATACGAAAATTTTAAATGCTTTATTTGATAAAAACTTTTTTTTCTACGTAGAGGTGGGTTTAAAACCGAAATTTTTGGGTCAATGCTTAAAGTCAAAGGCGTAACTCTTTGCCACATCGTTAGTAAGATAATGATTTTTATTTAGTTTTTCTTTTTATTTTGCTTACATAATAATGATAGTCCTTCACGCTAGGAGTTATTGTTATGGAGGACTTGTTTTGTGTTTCGTTTTATTATTTTTTTGCATATTGTATAAAATATAATATTGAAAAAAGTAATTGTGTATAATAATTAGTTTGACTATTTTGATTTGTTTTATTTGATGATGCTAATGTTCGTTATTGTTTCTTTTTTTAGTTGCAAACAAAGCGCGAGCTGTTCTTTAAGTCGGAGCCGCCGTCCAGCGCCAGTGTACCTGCCGCCCCGCCGCCCGCGCCGCCCGCCGCCGCCAGCTTGCCGCCGCCCACTGCCGCGCCGCCGCCGCCCGGCCCGCCCGCCGCCGCGCCCGCCGCGCCGCGCCGCGCAGCAACCACCGCAAGCACCGCGCTGGACGCGCACGAGAACGGCCTGCCGCCGCCGCCGCCCGTGCCGGCGGCCGCCGCGCCCGCGGACCGCCCTATCAAGGTGGAGGTGGCCCTCAGGAACGTAGAAAACCTCAAGGTAACAAACACTACACACTTACTCAACCACACGCACATTTAACCACACACACTCAACATAACTAGCTTCCATGTGCACATCTCATTGTACAACCCCACAAACAAAATGTTTCGGTCTGAATCAAAACAAAAGGTACATAAATTCTCCAAATTTTAATAACATCGAACCGAACAACTCAAAACCATTTAAATCCTACTAATATTATAAAGGCGAAAGTTTGTATGGATGTATGTTTGTTACTCTTTCACGCAAAAAGTAGTGAATAGATTTTCATGAAACTTTACAATAATATAGCTCATACATCAGAATAGGCTATAGCCTAGAGATCTGGCATTATGAAATTATGTATACAAAAATTGCAATTGGTGGCACGCGAGCTGTTTTAAAAATGAATGTAACGGGTATGGAGGGGGTGAGGGGGGATAGGGGAGGGGGGATGGCGCTGTGGGTACCCCCCTAATACTATGCGAGCGAAGCCGTGGGCAAAAGCTAGTTATATTATAATTATAATTTTTATTTTTGTAATATGTTTCACAACACCAAACACCTCTGTCAGTTAAGTTGTTCGCACGTTTGGTAACTTAGCAGGAGTGCCCGGGTCCATGGTGGAGGTTTGTCCGGGTCTTGATGTCGGATGTGTCTGCACACCATACAAAACTGAACATCGCACGGCAGGCCGGATCGGGTGAGGCTGTCTGATGGAGACCCTTGACCTCTTGAACTCTTCGACTCTTCTTTTCTCGGCCTTGCACCGCAGTGGAAGGGATGGATTCATACATACTCCTGGACACACTCAGATTCCTACCCACCCTTCATAGAACTTTCTCTCCTTTCTTTGCTTATGACGTCCTGAGGGAAATTAATTTCATCTGTGCCTTTTGAGGTTCGAGTGTGAAGTCTAAAAATGTCTATCAAAAAAAAAAATCACGTATGTGTTTTAACCCAATAATATTACAATTTTAAACTTCTTCCACTAAAAAGGGAAAAAAATTAAATTATTAAAATGTTTCCATGACAACTCAACAAAGTGGCACTTAAACCCACCTTTGAAAAGCAATATAAAGTAATTAAAAGTGATGAAAAAAAAAATGATCCAACCTAACCTAATTAACCTAGTTTTTTTTCTACCTCTTTTCAAAGGTATGTTGATTTGCCACTGTGTTGACTTGTCCGGTCACTGTTTCAATTTAATATCGTTACAATGGATTTCCACCAAAAAATTAAAATACTCACATAACTTTTTTTTTCGTACATTAAATTTTGAAGCATCGAAGTTCTTTTTTGAGCAAATAATCAATTTCATTGGCTGTCCGGGATCTAGGAGTCGAAAGATCTTGGATAAAATAATGAATTAACGTCATTAGTTTTCTTTCAAATCGATGTAGATTGCACTTCTAGGAATCATCGGTTCAGTGGAGTAAACTCTTGAAAGCACATTGGAGGACTCAAGTGCAGAGTGCTAATTACCATCTGCGCTAATTGGGCCGAGGGGGATTGAAATATTGATTCGCTTTCTTATTTTGAACCTCCTTGAATCATATTTCATTATCTAGCAAGATTTGTATTGCAGGCTTCGCCAAGGTTACATTAAATTTAATATTAAATTTTAATGAGATAGTTTAAAATTTAATACTTATTAAGTTTTAATTTTAATACTTATAGATTAAAATATTTATATTGCATTTAATTTAATTTTTTTTTCTTTTTACACAATTCAAAAATATGGCATACAATCTTATTTTTTAATTTAATTTGGAATATTTACAGATAGTAGAAAAAATAAAATGATTACATTTCAATCTCACTAATTAACCTTCATCTGCTAGCGCTTTTTAAAGTCACACTTCCGCCCGCTAGAATGGGCAATTTAGCCATTCAAGATTTTGAAATCATTTTCACGAGTTCTTAATTTAACATACATGTTTCGAAAGGTGTCCGGACAGCTCAGAATCATGTAACTTCAACACCTCTTTAGAGATGAAAAAGAAAATTGGTTAAATAGGTTACGTTATGGGCTATTTTTCAATTTTTTTCAACTCACTGACAACATTGCCAGTTGCAAGCACATTTTAGTCAAAAATCTTTATTTTGAAAAATCACAGAAATCAAATAAGATAAAATTGGATGTACTCCTCCATCCGTTCATTTCCCCTATCCAAATCGGCCGGGACTCAAACCATTTCTTCATCAGTGATGTACAGTCGATCTTTGTTAAAGAATAAATACCCATCGTTAGCTTTCACTATGAAATATTGTAATTTTAAAAAAGTCCTATTCATAATCTACAATCAATAAGTGTTGTGAAATTTGTTAGTTTCTTTATATTAAAATATAAGTGACGCCATCTGTTGTGTATGATTTGAAGTTTTATGAACGAGTGATTGAAACACATGGTATTATGGTTTTTAAAATAAATGTTTGTTCGAACTGTCTCCTCAAAACTTGTGTTTGATTTATAAAATTAATACATAGTGAAATTCTAGCAAAAAAAAAAATTTACTTGCATTTCATTCCGCTCGTTAGGGAAGCGAATTGGCCGTTATACTGACTCCATCGAGTTTGTGGCTGCTCTGAGCTGATGGGGGGGACTGACTCAATCACATATGAGTAACTGTAAAAATTGGAGGTCTTCACTCAGGAGAATTTCTTTGGGTAGACTGGTTTTTTATAAATGAAGCACTTTTTGGTTTTAACTTTAAGTTCTTGATTTTTTATTGTTATGATTTGAATATTTACAAACTGACGACAATAACTTTCCCCACCCAACGGACAAGGGTTCAGTAGTATTTTAAATTCTTAGTGCAAGTTTTCGTAAAGAAGTAAGTTAATTTTACCGATGCAAGCCTTTTTATTAAGGTTTCGTACATCTATATTTACCTTGTTTGTTGTGTGAGAAAGGGACAAAAATAAAATGATTCTATCGACATCTAACGAACAAATCAGACAACTCTTGGATCGCAATCCAACCTTTGATGGTAACTCAACTCCATAATTGGTTTGAGTCCTGGGTTTAAATCTAAACAGTAACAATGTGGATGTGTGCGAACATTCAAAAAGTTCAATCTGCCATTTTAGCAAATATTCACCTCATAGAAGAATGAAATGGCCTGAACTGTACATATTTGTCGGATTTACTCAAATATAAAAGTGGTTCAAACAAAGTTAAATTGTTTCATTTATGTACATATTTGCTTTGACCTATAAAATGCGACGAGAATAGAAAAAACTGACCTAATTTCATGTTATCAATTGAAAGTTTTTGCTGCTTTAAGAATCCAGATTTTCTAATACTAGATTACTACGACTTCCATACAATTTTTTTGTTTGTTATTGTTAAAGTTTATTTTTGTGTTGTTTTATAGAATGAGCACCCTCCCGTGGCCCCCAAGCCCGACCCGCCCCCGAAGATGGAGCGCCCGAAGCCCAAAGAGCTGGACGGCTACGTGGGCTTCGCCAACCTGCCCAACCAGGTCTACCGAAAGGCTGTCAAGAAGGGCTTCGACTTCACGCTCATGGTCGTCGGTGAGTCCTTCTTCACTTCACATATACCCACAGACGTTTCGGTTATTCATGGCGGCCTTACAAACAGTCTCTGATAACTCCTTTAAAGTAGCTGCTTGATTAGTAGAATAATAATAATAATATTGGATAATTTGTGGAGTGCCGTTTTTGTGAAAAATCACCTCAAGGGCGCTGTACAATTTATTAAGAATTCTTAGGTTCTATCTAATTTTACTGTTTAAAAATGGATACAGAAACATCCTTACCTGGCAGGTCACTTCCGATAAACACACTTTAATTAGAAAGTTTATGCTTGGAGAAGATACGGAAGAAAGTTCCAAAGTTCAAATGCTCCACTCTGCAACAACAATCTTACTGAACAATTGAAATATATGGAATGGCAGTAAGGTATCTTGTCTTGTTTTTTGGTTAAATTTCAGTTAAATGAATATTTCAAAGTTCCATAGGTGATAATGGAAATGGCATTGTAACTTTAAACATTTGCAATGACTTAGAAATTTCAAACTAAAAAAAGCTACCAATGCAACTTTCATGACCCCAGAGCTAGCTATTTGTGAATACAGTAGGGCCTCGCTAATCTGGATAGGGAAAAACAAGACCCCTTCCGAATTATCGAGGTGTCCGGATTATGGTATGAAATATTTTAATAGGAATAAAACACACCTTTAATTTGAGTTTCATTAAAAGTAAAAATTGAAAATCAATTTAGTCAAGAATATTTTATTTATTTTTTTATTTTTAAGAATACCGCAAAAGAGTCCCAACTGCTCCCGTCTGAAGCCAGTGAGACTATGGCATCCCCAAGTGGGGAGGGGAAGGAGATTGGGAAGAGAAAGTTGGGGAAGTACCTGGCTATTCAGATCTGGTTACCAAACACGGATAATGCCATTTCAAGCAACGTTTCAATTCTGGATGGTGGTCTTACACCAGGGCGATACTGAGAGTATCTTCCACTCTGGAATGTGCCACAAATATTATTTTAAATGAATAAATTGTGAAGTAACACAAATTAATCAAATAAAATTTATTTGCCACGCCGGGATTCGATCCCGCGACCTTCGGTGTGCGAGTCAAGAGCCTTACCGTTGGACTACGCCGGCCTATGTACATACTACGAATATGTATGTACATACAAATATCCTTATACAAAAATTCAAACATGTAAGAAATTTGTGCACTTAACATGAAATAATCGAGAAGAATTGTCACCTTTATGTAACATTTCTATAGTACGCAATTTTTCTTTTATTGCCACAGTAGAATGTTTACGCGGCGCGGCGGTGCCATTTTGTCAGCGAATGCGCGTTAAATTAACTAACACTGCAAGGTGATAAATAAAAGACTGACAAGTGACGGCAAATGATTGAATATTGACATGCTGTGACCCGCACGCACCTACCGCTTCATCCCCGCGAACGTCCCCCCGCGCGATCCTCTCGTCTGTCCGGATTACAGTGTGGATTAGCGAGGCTTCACTGTTACATCTTCTCGATTATCCACTATTAATTTACTAAAGTTGAAATTATATCGGTGAATGCATGTTTACCCAATTTTGGCGCTAGGTGCTTCAAAGTTACTTCTCCATCTTAACCTTATCTACGCGATTGTCACATATGTGAACCTCAGTGGCTATCCCTGTTTGCGGTTGTTGCATATTTTATCCATGAAGTTTCACTAAGTTTCACAAAATGATGTGCTGCATGATGGGATAAATGAGTAAAGGTTAACTTGATGATTTTTATTTTGCAGGTGAATCCGGCCTCGGTAAGTCCACCCTGATAAACTCCATGTTCCTGTCTGACATATACAACCAGGAGCACCACCCCGGCCCCTCATTACGGGTGAAGAAGACCGTCGGAGTGGAAACCAGCAAAGTCCTGTTGAAGGAGAACGGAGTCAACCTCACGCTCACCATCGTAGACACTCCAGGGTTCGGAGACGCCGTCGACAACAGTAATTGGTGAGAGAATTCATTTTGAATGAATCACTAACTTATACCACGGAGGTCAACAAACCATTTAACTTTGTGTAGCTGACCAGGATTTTCCTATCTGACTCTCTATCTTCCACAACGTCCGTATGGCAGGTTTAGCTACGTCACAAACGCGTATTAACCCTCCTCCTATCGTGCTAAAAACTTCCTCGCACTCCGGCGCCATACACTCAGTAAATATTTACAAGTTATAATTGTTTAATCCAATACATAAATGTATTGCGGAGGAATACCTAAAATATGAACTCTATTTTTAGTATATTTACTGTGATATTTCAGTAATTATAGACCGTGTCCGCTTAGTTGACAGTGCCCGCTAGTGAAGGTTAAACCACAAACGTGCTGGTTTGTGAAACCGAAAAATAGAGAGTAGGCCCCCAGAGTATGGTTTTGCCTAAAACTTTTGGGGTGTTAATTATTGCAGTGTTTCATTATGCTGCATCACAAAGTTGCTAATTTCAAAGGAATTGGATTGTTTTAAAAATTGTATTCGGAGTATTTTGTACTAAAAAAAATATACTTTGTACTAAAAAAAATACATGTGATTTTGGAGGGGGGGGGGGGGGGGGGGCTTTGTCTAAAACCTCCCCACATATCAACAGGGGGGGGGGGGTAAAAATTGCTAAAAAAACATCACGTGAAATGGACGACCCCCATGGTGGTATGTATTGCTTTGAAAAAGTTAAAGAAGGTTGACGATAAGGTAGTAAGGTACAGAGGCACTATGTATAGCTAAACAGTGGCCCATTGTCAGTAGAATAAATAATGTTAAATAAATTAAATGTATAAATTTGTGAAATTTATTGATAAATAAATGTTTTTATCAATATTATTATTACTTTAAACTCTGTTCATCGAGAAGAAAGCACATAAAAAAATTGTGGCTTGTAGCATGCAATGAACATCTTATTAAACTTGCAATATGTAAAGTATGTAATGCAATATTTTATCTTTTATCATTTTTGGTCGCTACATTCTATTGTAATTAAATGAATTTCAAGATAATAAAAATAATAATTTATAAAGTGCCATTTTCGTGAAAAATCACCTCAAGGGCGCTGTACATATAAGCATATAATAAAATAAAATTAATACGATAGGCTTATAACTAAGATTCAAAATTATAAGTAGGGACTTACATCTAAGACTTATATGTAGCTAGTGACTTACGACTAAGACTTATTACTATTGACTTAAAACTAGTGGCATACATGTATATTTACAACCGTGAATTAAAATTAGAGATTTACAACTAAAATAGGTATTTACGTATAACAATAAATATTTTCAGTTTTGCCAAATATCTAATATTACCAAGTGATCAACAAAACTCTACAGATGTAGGTACAGACAGCTAACAATAACAAGGGCATAGCGCTTGGATCCCATCCGGGCGTCGCGTGTTCAATTCCTCGGCTGGCTAAGTCCTCCATCACAACACAAGCAACATTTTCGGCTTTCTGTGGTGGTAGTAGGAGATTTTCAAATGTTGTAGGGTTATTCGTAACCCGGGAATGTTTGTCTTTCTTTTAAAAAAAAAAAAATATACATATTTTATTCTGCACATTTTACAAATTATTTTATACCCTCTTTCAATATTAATATTGTTAGCGCCAGAAGAAGAAGGAAGTTCGTACATAATATTACAGAAATGAGATAAGATGATTATAGATACCGTGTGAATGAATTACGTCTGTCCCGACCAGTTATTTCCTAGTGCGACAAGTGTCGAAAAACATTTATAATCATACTTTATATAGATGAATTAAAAAAACATTAAAAATTGCAAGCACCATTGAGGGTTGAACAATCTTAAAGTTGGTCGTGCCCTTGAAAGACATGGCACTATCGAATCAAATACCTGACTAGGGTAAAGAATTTTATATCTTACCTCTCCGGTTAAATGGTTTGATTTTTATATTCTCAGTAGCTTTATAACTTATTGTGTTTATATCATCTTAATAAACCAATTTAACACTCTTTTCCAGTTGGGTGCCGGTCATTGATTTCGTCGAGTCCAAATACGAGGAGTTCCTGAATGCCGAGTCGCGCGTGGCCAGAAAGAGCATGGCGGACTCGCGCGTGCACTGCTGCCTGTACTTCATCGCGCCCAGTGGCCACGGCCTCAAGCCGCTGGACGTCGAGTTCATGCAGCGACTGTGTGACAAGGTCAACATTATCCCCATCATTGCCAAGGCAGACACCATGACACCCGAGGAGTGTGCACTATTTAAGAAACAGGTAAACACATTGTATGATTTCTCCTTCTTTTTTCTCATAAACGACGTTTCTATCATGAAGAGAAGTTACAATGGAGATCTCATTATGCGGGAACATAACACCATTGCTGTATTGTCTTCAATTTTTGCTACCCATTTATTGTTTTTTTTTCAACTTTTTCTCCAACCTCCTAATATAATATACGAACTGTTGTAGCTGTTTATATATTTATAAAAAGTTTATTGATTTGAAAATCAGAATTATGACGTTTGACATGTAATTCACGATGCACATTTTCACAGATAAAATAAATATGTTTGCAAGTGATGAAACTAAAATAATATTAAGAGTGTATAACCAGCGAACCAGAATTCCGATTTTGTTACCAGCGCTCATACGTTAGCGCTCGCGAACAGACTTTTTTACTAGATAGATTTTATTCTTATCCTACTTCCTGGGTAAAACAATAAATTTTTGTTTTTTTATTCATAATGCAAATAAGTTTTTTGATGTTGGGACTTGTATTTCATGGTGAAAATTTTTTTATTTGGACCTTTTGTGACCAATTTTACCAAAATGATAATATCAAAATTTTGCTGGGAAGAGCGTCACAGAGCCACGGTTCGGGCCGGAATGAATTAGCTTGGAACTTATGTTTTCGGCTGCTATGCAGATGACCAAACTCGATTTGGTAAATTAATTAAAAACAATTTCCTAAAACTATTTTTGTTTAAAACAATTTATTATTTTTCAATAATGTCTAATCAATATATGTGTTTAAAAAAATCTGAATTATATTAGTTAGTAAATGCGCTAATAAATAAACAAATAGACCAATTTTCGACATGAAACATGTCGGGATTTTTTTTTTTGTGATTTTATTTGAACAAAAATTTTGAAACATGGCTTTACCAGAGAATGTATTGATTTATGAAACTGTATAATTATATGGTATGAATATTTCTTGTATAATTATATTTCTTAATTATTAATAAATCTGAGCAATGACTAACAGTATAATTTTTTTTTAATTAAAAACAATCCAAACTTTTAAAAATATAAAACACCGCTTTACCAGATAACACAACAATCTTTCCAAAGAACGGTTCGGACTTTTACCATTAAGAGTTGGTAAATCTTAGGATTTGTCACCGGTATTTGTATATCAAATTCAATACTCCTGTGCGATCAATTAATTTTTGGAAAAAAGTTTCGTAACTTCTAGAATTTCATTTAAAAATGACAAATTTCTGGCTGAGTCTAAGAAGCCCTCGATATAACATTTCCTTGCCAAGTGAATAAAAAATATTTTTGTATGCTAGGAGCATTTTTTGAGGATGAAAATTCTGTAAAATGGGCAATCAGCGTATCCACTGGCAGATATACTGGCGTGCAACAGTGCAAAATGTCAGATATCCGCTATGGATATTTTGGTATTCAAGTGGTTAAAAGTATGGTAAAAGAAGTTTTGTAGTATATTTTTGTTACCTGAAATTTTTCTTAGTCAGTGAATTTGAGAATCTGCACAAGACAATTATCTCTAGTTAGGGAACGTACCCATACTACGTGACCAACTTTTTACAATTTTTAACCCCCCCACCCCCCCCGGTGACCAAAGCCTGCCGCCGCTCATTTGTACCAAGCATGACATTTTGAAGACCCCCCCCCCCCTAAACGTGTCACGTAGTATGGGTACGTTCCCTTATAAGCTCTTATTTACTAGATAACTAACTAAATAACTTTCATCACTCAGCTATCACGGAGAGCATTGATTTTTATGTTCCCGATGGTTATCTTCGCCACTGACGTCGTAGACCGTTCTATCTCTTCGGGCCTGCAGGACTAACTTCCCAATGGTCATGCCTGCAGGGAGAGCAATTTTTGTGTTGAACAGAATTAATTCGGATATCGACATGTTTAACGTTAATGAAGCTGCTTTTAAAAACAAAGCTCTATTAATGCTTGTATAGTTTGTATACCCTACCATTTATGTTCAATATAATACTGTTACAAATGTATTTTAATCTTTTCACCGCGGCGGCTGACTAAAGTCATTTCATCAAGTGGCTCACACCGCGCGGCGGCTGACTTCAGTCATTTTCAAGTTTCGACTTCGTTTTCTAAGCACATGTATGCCGTATACGATCGAAATTTATATTAAAAATAAGAATATTCATTTGTGGTGCGACCTCTCTGAGAATGTTTATCAACTACTTCATTGTTTATCTTGGTAAATGAATAAAACCGAGAGCGCGGCCCCAGCCGCCAGTCACAGTTTTGAAAATGCGCGCGAATCTGATCTCTTTCGAGCGGACCCCGTAGCGTATTAGTAATAATACTTGTGCGTCGATATCCACTTTGAAATCTACTTTATTTTTGTGTACATAATTATTTAATTGTTGTATTATTTAAAAATTGACTAATTCAATTTTAAAAACATCTTGTTTTGTGTGTTTACGTATGAATTTTAAAACTTTTTTTTTAACAACACTCAAATTGTCGACACATGGCTTATCTGAAATTGATATTGAAGCAATGTTAGATTCGGAAAGTGTTTTTGAAATAAGTGATGACTGATGACGATACAGATATTGTTTTTGTTGGGCATTATGAAAGTTATGTCTCAATCCCGTCAGTTCAGCCAACAACTTCTTCTGCTGAACCTTTGACTTTCCCATCTCAACCTAGCCGGCCCTCTAAATTCAGAAACCTATTCGTAATAAATTCGCAAAAATACCGAATATTTTCTGCGTAAACCAAATATTTGCGGTTGATTGCCGCCGTGACCGGTTCTTAACCTCTGACAGGCCGGAGACGCGCCGGCGCGCGCGTCATATGCGCATGCGCGAGAAAATAATTCAAATATTTGAATAATACATCCGACAAAAAACTTTTGGTCCACGATTTTGGCCCTTCTATGTACACAATTTGTATGGAGAACAGTGTCAGAATCGCTTGCGCTGTCATTACTCTCGGAGACGCTACAAGTTTCATTCACCTAGTCACCCTGGAATATTTTTAAAACGATATCTTCTATGACAATCGGCTGTCAGAATTTGCCGCGAATTTAACGGTCGCAATTAATGGGTGTATCGCGAATAAAACGATCATAAAACCTATTAATTTACATAATAAATGCAAGTAATGTGGTTTTAGTAGATAGCTTATTGTGTTGTGAACGTGTTTCAGTTAATAAAATATACAATAGCTCAAAATTTACCAACAAAACATTCAATTCAAAATTCAAAGTTGTGGTTTTTTAGTGTTTTTTTGCGAAGTTCCGCGAATTTCCGCTAAATGTCACGGCCTTTGACCGGTTAAAACTTAGATATTCGTAGTAAATTTGTAAAAATACAATATATTTCCACGTAAATCGAAATTTCCGAAACCGAATCCCATCTCGGCCGCCCCACCAAATTTAGATACCTATTTGAAATAAATTCACAAAAATACCATATTTCCGCGAAAATCGAAATATCGCACCGGATTTCCTTTGAAGGCGGCCATTCTAATTCGGGAATTAGAAGTAAATTCGTAAAAATACAAAATATTTCTGCGTAAATCGAAATTTCGCAGCCGAATCACGTCGTGGCTGGCCCTCTAAATTTAGATACCCGTTTGATTCACAGAAAATACGATATTTCCGCGTAAATCGAAATTTCGCGGCAGATTTCCGTTGCAAGCGTCCATTCTAATTAAGATGTTCATAGTATTCGTAAAAATACCCACCATTTCTGTTTAAATCAAAAATTTGTGGCCGTTTCCATAGAGGCCGGCCCTGTGAATTCAGATATTTCGAGTAAATTTGTAAAAATACGGTAAATTTCCTCGAAAATAGAAATTTGCGGCTGATTTCCGCCGCAGGCGGCTCTTTAAATCCATATAATCGAAGTAAATTCGTAAAAATACGGCATTCCGGTGTAAACCAATTTAGATTTATAAAATAATAATACGAATTAGGTCGATATCAACCGCATAAATTAACGTTTTACGGCGATTTACTGCCGTAAAATGTCGATCTTATTAATGCAAATTTATCAGTGAAAACAATATAAAATAATTTCACAACATAAATATCAATAAAATGTTAACTATGGAAGTATCTATAAACTAAAACCATAGCATCTTTTAAAATTCGATAAAATTAAAATTGATAACGTTATTATCAAGCTCTGCAAGTATTTTAGTGTGTATTTTTGTTACAGCTGTTTCAGTTTACAGTTTGAAAATGGTTTTGCAAACATTATAACATTATCAAATAAAATTTTAATTAAATTAAAAAAAAAAAAACAAAAAATTAAATGGAGTTCTACGAATTAAACACAAAAACAATTAATAAAAATAGAGCATCGGCGCAGTGGCCCTTCTTGACGCGTCTCGTATTTCACTACACGAGCAAGTAGGTAGCTATATGTTACGTCATACGTTGCTAGAAGCGGCCATGTTAGAGATTGCTTTGTTTGTTGATATTCATGGCGTGTTTATATTAACGCAATTATAACGTTATCTTCATTTCAGTTGATCTCAAATGAATGTTTATTGATACTTCGATATTGGAGGATGATGTTATCAAGATTTATTAAGGTTTTTAGGATTAATCCAGACAATGATTTTGTTTTCTAAAAGGGTCTATGTAAAAATGACATTCGAAAAAGAACGTGCCGCGTGGGGACGACTGCTTAGGTATATTTTTTTAGCGGTTAAAAGGTTAAAAATACATTAAAATGTAAAATTGTGTAATGTTTTTGAAAGAATAAAAATAAATTGTATTGAATCATGCCATTTCTCCGCAGGGGTAGGCAGAGAGGACGAACCGCAAAACAACTCGATCTTGGCAGACACTCCTTGCCTCGTCCACATTCATAGGATCGATAAAATCGATATCTTTTTAGATATCGACATCTTTTTAATCCAGAAGAAGAGTGGAGTCAATAACTTGTTTATGGTAATTTGCAGATAATGAACGAGATAATTCAGCACAAGATCAAGATCTATGAGTTCCCGGTGGGAGGGGAAGAAGAGGAGGAGGTGGGCGTAGGCGTGGCACAAAAACAGGGCGCGGCGCAGCGGCTGCGGGGGCGCGTGCCCTTCGCCGTGGTGGGCTCCAACACCGTCATCGAGCACGATGGCAAGAAGGTGCGCGGCAGGAAGTACCCCTGGGGCATCGCTGAAGGTAATGCTTTCTACAATAAATAAGAAGCACTAAACAATTGCTTGATCCCTTAATTAAGAACCTATTGAGGCAGTAATTACATATAGAATAATTGAATATTTTGGGACGATATACATTAATTATTCCACTAATTGCCAGTTTACAACTTACAGTTAGACAACTATTTATGTGCACAAAATAGGTTATTAGGTTTTGTTCTTGTTTATTAGGTTTTATTTTCAATAATAATAAGTAATTCATGCATATTTAAATTGAAACTTTGCAAATGTCAAATCCATGGTATACAACTTTTAAAAGTACATTAAATAAATAAATAATCATTGTATACTTACAGCATTTCGTGTTACTAGTCGAAATACGATAGCTGACATCATAAATAAACCAATCCGCTGACGTATCAGTCGTAGAAAAACAATTGCAAGCCATAGACAATCACATATATTTGACAGGAAATTAAGTATGGAATCGATTCCGTATCCACAAAAGATACAAAATCGCATGGCAAGTTAGACATTACGTTTAGTATGTAGTGCCAAAAAGCTTGTAAACTCACAGTAGGTTTCGAAGTATTCAAATAGCAGGTTACTTTCCCCGTGGGTGAATTCAGATATAGATTTGGATGACTCGTTCCACTACATAACTTGTTGTGGCAGCGTCCCTGAGTGTGAGACTCCTCATAAATTAAATTTAAAAAAAAATTAAATTCATCTGTGCACTTTCTTTTGCTAGCTTTCTAGCTATCTTGAGCCATCTTAATGTAATCCCTCGTTAATTCCAGTGGAGAACCTGGAGCACTGTGACTTCATCGCCCTTCGGAACATGGTGATCCGCACTCACCTGCAGGACCTGAAGGACGTCACCAGCAATGTGCACTATGAGAACTACCGTTGTCGGAAACTGGCGGGTCTGGGATCTGACGGGAAGCCGCAGAGAATATCCAACAAGTCAGTAGTTCTTGCACACTTACTAAGCTTTGTTGTTGTCGCTGTCACCAATGCTATTTAAAACATGCTGAAGAAAAAACAGTTGAATAATAATCGTGAAATTATTATTAATTTATGACTTGAAGTTGTTTTAGAGAGTCGGTCATGGATTTATCTAGATCACCCAAGGAATTGCTACTATTTTGGAAACCCTCCTAAAATTTCTAAGGATTTGTCGAGATATTCTTGAATGAATCTGTTGACTGCCCTTATAACCTTTTTAAAGCCCTCTGTGATGTATCATACATTATTAAAATAAAACTCGTTTCGTGGAATAAAGAAATACATAAAATATGATTTTTTAAAAAGGCTTGGCACTTGTTTTGTCTTTGGTCTATAAAAATTATAAAGCGTTAATCGATTCCTGAAAGTATGGGTGTATGAGTATATTTAAATTCAGGTTTATTCTCTTCTAACAACATCTAGTTATGACTTTCAACCAGCTTGTTTCATCATGTTTTGAATGCCATTGCTATAAAATTGTTGAAGGCCTGCTCACATACCGATGCCTGCCTTATTAGTAATTTGAATTGACCTATTTGTTGCTATCACTTTATGGTGCGTAAATTATGCGTGTTTTCTGTTCCACGCGCAACTTTTGCTCTCTGCTCATCTTTTTGTGCCAAAATACAATGTACGACTGTCACAAAGAGTGGTACGGTCTACTACTGTAACAAAAATATGTGAAAGTGTACTTTGTACTGCTTGATTTAATAATTGTGCACTCTGTGAATCAGCATTTGTCGGGAGAGGTGCCAGTATGTGAGGGCAAATATCAACTTGATGTCTTTCATATCATTTCCATTCCATATTTTAATAAACTTTAATAGGCTTTTTAATATTCTGCAAAAATAATTGAATCTTGTTACCTACATAAAGGGTTTAGTTTATTCATCTTCTTGTCCACAAAGTAACAAGTTTACTATGTAGATTCTCTTAAAAGCCATTGATTTTTTAGTTCGTATTAATTGATTTTTAGAATATATAATGAATGACTTGCTCTGGTTTCTTTTCTGCAGTGTTGAATGACGCTATCTGTTGTGCTGTGGATTTATTTTACGACAATTGGCTATTATGTATATGCAACGGCTGATAAACAGCTCAAGTCTCATTGCATTCCTTATTATTTCTTTTTGAATGTCTTTTTCGTTCTTTAATTGTGCATTAATTTTAAAGTAATATTTTTAACCAAAAAACAACTGCTGTGGGTGTTAAAAAAATCTAAGATTTTACCAACACTTCTTTGGCTTGTAATGATTTTCGTATTGGTGAAACAATAAGTTATGTTTTGCCCAGAACATTTGATGTGGATATGCAAAAATGATGTACTCTATAAAGCCTCATTCTGTTTATCTCCCTATTTTCAAAATTTTGTAGCAATATTTGTAATTCCGTTAGTAATGGTAGTTTGATGTTCAGTTTATGCCCTCAAGGAGTTATGAACAGTTTCATGACG
This sequence comes from Limnephilus rhombicus, assembly GCA_929108145.2. Lineage (NCBI taxonomy): Eukaryota > Metazoa > Arthropoda > Insecta > Trichoptera > Limnephilidae > Limnephilus > Limnephilus rhombicus. The sequence continues at coordinate 48,508,810 of OV815273.1, read as the reverse complement.
GTTTGGTAAGTTTTAGAATTGAACAAACAAAATATTCTTTGTGTTTTGATCTGTCGTAGAGAACCCCCTTGAGCCATCATTTTTGTATGCCAAATATCCGCGAGGCTTCCACTTATGAAATATTTATTATATTATTCTACTCTGCTATACTATTAAAAATAATATTATTAAATTGTTTTATGATGGTAAAAACTTTAACAGAATTGTTAGCAGGTATGCCTGTGACCTTATATTTAGATGTTCAGTGTTCACTCCTAATTGTTTGCATGTTTATTTTTTTTTGTATACATATCACTATTATACTCTTATTTTTATTTATGTAATTAATATAGTTTTTTAATCACTTTCGTGATGTTGTTTGCTTATTTTTATTAGTTTAAAATATTGATGCAGATATCATTTTGATGATGACTATTCATTATCGCTGATGATTGATTATCTCAACAATTACGAGTATATGTATCTAAAAAAAATACTTTGCCACCTTTAACTTTTTCAGTTGATACGGCAAAAGCCATGCCTCACACGCGCCCATATCAGCCCTTGTTACACTAACTTCGACTGCCGATATCACAGCGCTACTATGTCACAGTATTTTTTCCCGCTCGCTAGGACATTCGTGTAACTATCACGATGCTGACATCTTCAGGCATATTTCAAAAGTAAAATTGTATTTCGTAAAAAACATCTATAATCAAGTGAATGTGTCCTCGTGCCTTTGAGTGTATAGTTCACAATTTACTCCACAGATGGCGCTAGGAGTTCGCGCACGCGCATGCATTCGATTCCGACTGACCAAATTGGACAAGCGTCGATAACATTTATTGTCGAGATCGCGCGTATTTGCACACGTTTGTTTATGTTGTGAAACTTTGATTTTGAATTTACATAAAAATTTTATTAATTTTAGTGTCATCAGAAGTTTTAGAACTTGTTTATACGAATTAATAATAATAAGTGATTGAGGTACCACTTGTGTCTATCAACGCAGTGTCCTGAGTACAAGCACGCGGATAAATGGCGCCGTCTTTAAGATAACAAGGGGACGTTTTTGTATGGAATTTAATGTTTTTGTTTTTGTTTTTATAATCATCTAGGAGTGTTTACAGACGACGATTTGGTTTCAAATTGTAGATAATAATCTCATCTGTTTATATAGTATGATAAATCATGCCATAATATGCTGTAATTTGACATAAAATTGGATGGATAGGTATTTGAAATATGACATATACATGTACCGCGTATGGGTATTGAAAAAACGGAGTAGTTCAACGCGGGGAAAAGGTTAAATGTCTTCTCTTATAATGTCTTTCAAACATCAAATAAGTGATGACTTTTTGTGTGAATAAAACAAATTGCCTTTATTTTTGGTCTCAAATTAATTCATTAAACACAATCATCAATGTAAGAATCCTTGCATCACTAGTATAAAGTATTTTGCAATGTAAAAAGAACAATAACTTTGTTAACATCACTTTTATTTTTTATACCCGTTGGCGACTTCTTCTGAAGAAGCTACAATAGTATGGAAATCTGGTAGACAATAGGTATAAAAAATAATAATAATATTACATAACAAAGTTATTGTTTTATTTTTCGCAAATTACCTGCTTCATATGAAAATATAATTTACAATGATTACCAAAGATCAAATAGTTAAAATACAAACAAAATAATTCAGTAAAACATTAAATTCTATGACATATGTTTGTGTAAGACTCAGTTATAGTACGCTCCAAACTTTAATGTCGACCTGAACTTGATACTATCCATTCTCGCGCAGGTACAGTCACTTTACTGACTTTACAATGACCGTAAGCGAAGGAGAAAGATGCATAAAAAATATGTACGACAGAGAAAGGCGTGGGCAGGGAGATGGGACCACCTTTCTCCACTCCCAAGCACACCACATTAAACTTGCCTATTGGGACGATTTCTGTATCAACATCAAGCGGGGTCCATAGCTTTAACATTTGCCTTGACAGTCCCATAACAACATCCAATGTTTATCATTGACATCATAAATATTGTCAATTTTTGTTGTGTTTCGAGCTTACCATGCTCGACGGAAAACATTCCATCCTGGGTGAAGCGGGAAGGCAGGCGGTGGCCGGCTGGGGGAATAATTAATTTTTTACAGATGCCGCGCAATGCGGTCGTGTATGGAGAATTAACGGAACGGCCTTTTGTGGTTATGTGCAATGAGCGGGCATAATCACGAGTTTTAAATATTATTATACCTAAATATAATAATGAAAATATTTGATAATAAAATTATGATATAATATCAAATATTTATAATTATTCTGTTTTTTTACTTAAATATTTACGCACTCTAAATTCTTAATACTAACTTTATGTCGTGCAATAATCGATATTAGTCGGAAATTTTTCCTGATAAATAAATATCTATTAAAATATCTGTGTTTTCTCCCTGATGCATTCTCTTTTTCATCAGAACACATTTTAACATTGATATAAACGCCTAAATAGTCAAGTGTTAATTGCTTATGCGTCGACATGTCCTTATCGCAGACCACAAGCCAAATTGTGTGTGATTGCGCGAACTTCGCACCAATCTTTCAACCGTGTTTAGTGTTTTAACAAACGGAGGAGACGGAAAACAAAAAATGTTTTAGTGATGTTTGAGGGATTATCATGGCAAATGTTTGAGCTTTGGACCCGCCTTCAGGTCAACATTAAAGTTTGGCACTTACTTTGTTTTTGTTCTGAATTGCTGTCTATGTAGTAGGTACTGTAACTTAATGCAACTTTTTGCGCTTCTATGTAATTGCTACCTAACCGCTTTTGCCTGGAGAAATTATTTGAATGTTGTACATATCAGATTAACAAAAAGATTGTATATTTACATAAATGGAACGGCTGCACTGCCTTTTTAATACAAAACTTACTTTTGGATTTGAGACCAAAATACCCAACTATAACTATTAAATTCTTTAACGGCCTATATTTTATAATTTAAAACAGATATAAATAAAGTAGCCATGATGTTTGCTGTACCTTTTGATTAAATAATTATTCAATGTGGTTGGGTTTTTTGGCTTCAAATCCAAAATTAAGTTTTGTATGAAAAAGGCCACGCAGTCATTCCCTGTTAGATCTATGTACAGTACTCTCTCAGTAATCCACCACTCGATTATCCGACAGCTACTATAATCTGCAGTTATTTTTACTAGATGAAAGCACAAAATCAAGGTCTACAATTCGTCGGTACTCATATGTCAAATTCAGTGGTCTGACGCGTGCCTAGACTTAAGCGCAATGCTTTGTACACTGACGGGTTGGGTTATCTTACTTACTTACGCACTCAGTTATCATACCGCGCAATCTAGCTTGCTCTCGCTGACCATTTTACCCAGTCCCCCGGGTTAATTATTATTGTTGTCTTAGGGCATTTCGGTTAGTCCTGTTCATTTCGTTCTGACAGATTTTGTTTGAACAAGTTTACAAAAAGGAGTCTTCTCATCAGCCCGAATATGACACCTTAATCCCTCAGGCCTCGGGCATATTCTGTCAGAAGGTCTGTTGAAAGGTGATGAAATAAGCTTTCATTTTTTTTAAAATTAGAAATAAACAATTAAATTTTTTGAATGCAAACATAAAAAGTTTTAAAAATGGCTCACCTTACATTTTTTCTAACTAAAATTACTGATAATGAAACTAAATAAAAACACACCCATATGTTATTAGACAAATGTATTATAAACGCTATCATCGCCCTTTTTGTATAAATTTTTTTAAAATTGCGTTCGGGAAACTTTGGTTTCATGAAGATGTACATTTCAATTCTTTTGTGGTTATCTTTTAGATTTGAATATAAAGAGCTGTGTTTTCTCTTTCTAGCACCGTTTAGATAATATTTTTCACTACGATAGCAAGGGAGACACAATGATTTCAATGAGACCTGTATGAGTTGTTCCCAAATGTGAACAAATTAGTCTGAGGGGTTAACTTTAAACCAAACAATGGAAATTTTACGAAAGATCGATAGCGGTGTTTATTTGTTTTTACGAAATACCTGTTTTAATTTTTAGCATATATTATTTAGTATGCATGCACTATTATAATCTGTCACTTCCACTAATTGGAAACTAGTCAGGTTCTTGGGGTGGATTAGTGATAGAGTATAGTACACTGTATTATACATCATTCTAATGGATCTTTTGAAGGTTGTAGGAAGTAAAGGTTGAATATGTATTGTGTTGTAGGAACCCCCTGGCACAGATGGAGGAGGAGAAGCGCGAACATGACAACAAGATGAAGAAGATGGAAAGTGAGATGGAACAAGTGTTTGAAATGAAGGTAAGCACACTCTCACACAAGTCTCTGTTATACATGGAGTCCAGAAACTAGTGGTAGAAGCAGAAACTGGTGAATCTACAACACATAAAGAACCTAAACCTTTTTTTTCATTCTGACAATCAATTTTTTTTTCCTATGCTTTGAAGCACTTTAAAAGATAATGATAGTAGTAACCTATTTTTTAAAAATTTGATCTTAAAAATTTGTAGTTGATTTACTCGAAAACACAAGCTCAACTCTAAAATAATTTACCGACTTATACCACTAGTTTCCAGACACCATGTATATTCTGTCTTGTCAAATACAAGCACGATTATTGTTGATCTGTAATAATGAATGAAGTCCCAGACTGCCCTAAGGCCCCGTAACCGCGCACAAAAAGAAGAAGATGGAGAGATATGAAATTACGAATGTTAGAGGAGTGCGCTAGTATTAAAGCGACAAAATTGATGCGAAAATTGTGAAAAAGTTTAATAAAACACAACTCCTTTAAAATAGAGCAAAAATCTCGCGGGGGTTATCTTAAACAGCATTTAAAGAAACACTGTGAATTTTTTCATTGTAAAATAACTGAAAACAAATGTGTTTATAATAATTTTTGGAGCATACTTTGCGATTTTTTTCAATGGAGGGAATTTTATATAATTTGCGTTTCAGCGCGATGGATGTCTAGATATTATCTTCAAAAATAACATATATTTTTTTAAGACCTTAAAAACTTCAAATGTTGGGAGGTTTGCAAGAAATCGGTAGAAATTCGGGTTGCGGCGTCTTAATCACTCAAGCGATGGAGATTTCCAAGTGTTCGGTTTTCGATTCAGCCATTTGATTTAATTAATATCATACCTCCAAATATTAATATGAAACATATGAACAGCTTACTGTCGTTTACAGCTATGAATCCACATAGATTTCACCATTTATCCCATATTTTTAGGTTTTATAAAAAAATTTCAACAAAATCGTTAAATTTGTAATTCATTTTAATACATTAAAATTACCTACTTAAATTTGGGTAGCTATTGCCCAAATGGTTATTGAGTAGAATCATAGAAAACAGAAACAAGAGAGTCGGGCCATAACCATTTAGTATGAAACACAACTACCGCAAATTGCATCTATGCATAAATAATAAATGGAGCAAATAACTTTAATTGGCTCTGCCGCTTTGATAGCAGTTTGGTTGTGGCTCAGCAACAGTCAGCATGCTCCCACGCCATACCTCCCTTTATTTCTATTATCTATGGAAGTCTCGGTAGTAAAAATATAATTTTTAGTCTCTGGAGCAATATCTAGTCCTTTTCAGACACTGTTGCTTGTGTTGTAATATGTGTTGTTTGTCAGGTTCGAGAGAAGAGACAGAAGCTACGGGACAGCGAGGCAGAGCTGGCGCGGCGCAACTCGAGCACCTTGCGCTCGCTGGAGAAGGAGGCGCGCGAACTGGAGGAGCGCCGCAAGCAGCTGGAGTCAGAGGTGGCCGCCTGGGAGTCCCAGTCCGGCGTGTCCCTTGACGACCTCAGGCGGAGGTCGCTGGAGGCCAACAGCAAGGAGTGAGTCACTAGCCTAACCTAACATAACCTTACCTGACCTCTCTCTCTCTCTCTCTAACATAACCTAACCCAACCTTTTCTCTCCTCACTGTCATTTAACCTCTGGGAGGCCAGGCCATTTCACGAAAATTCACTAAAAAGCACCACTTTGAATTTTGAATTGAATGTTTTGTGAATTAATTTTGAGCTATTGTATATTTTATTGACTGAACCACGTTCCTAGAACAATAAACTATGTACCAAAACAACATTACTTGCATTATTTACGAAAATTAATAGGTTTTACGATGTTTTAGTCGAGGAACACGCATTAATTTTGACAGCTAAAATTCGCGGCAAAAATGACATTTCTATGTCACAGATAAAATCGTTAAAAAATATTCTGGGGTTGCAAGGTGAATGAAATTTTGACGCATCTTATGGTGTAATGTTGGCGCAAGCGATTCTGACCCTGTTCTTCATACAAATTCTGTAGATAGAAGGGCCAAAATCGCAGACAAACATTTTTTGTTCGATATTTTTTCGAATTATTTTCTCACGCATGCGCACAATACGCGCGCGCCCGCCTGTCTCCGGCCTATTAGAGGTTAAGTATTAGGATAGATTTCCACTCAAATAGTTAATAATAATAATTGAGTAATACATTTGTGGTTCAATACGTTCAATCCCTGTACTAGATGTTACTCTTTCCCTACCCTGCCTACATGTTTAAATCCTGTGGGTAACCTAATAAGATGTTACTCTTTACTTAACATGGCCATTTCTTTAAATCCTGTAGGCACTGTTTACCTAAATGGCCACATGTTTAAACCCTGTAGGCACTAAGATGTTACTCTTTACCTACCCTGCCCACGTATTTAAACCCTGTGGGTGTACCCCACTAAGATGTTACTTTTTACCTATCCTCATGTTTAAACCCTGCAGGTACCAACGATGTTACTCTTTACCATTCCAAAGTAAAGGGTAACAACAAACTTTAGTAAAGAGTAACAACTCTATGCAGGGTTGTTACTCTTTACCTATCGTAGCCACATTTTTAATCCAATACTTCCCTTTGCCATACGCATTGTACTAATGTTTTGTTGGTTTTTCGTGCTTTCAGAACTATGGATGGGAAGGAGAAAAAAGACAAGAAGAAAAAAGGATTATTCTAAGAGCTAGTTTAAAGATAGAATTTATTTGGTTGCATGTGTATTCATTCAGTAATAGAATATGTTTGTTTGGTCAGTAAGGCGACTAAATCTGCTCAAATCATTTCTCTGGTTGGCGTGCATGCGTGCATGCGTGCATGTTGGCGGTGTCTGTGTGAGCATCGCAGTTCAAATGGTTAAATATGTATAAAGTGTGTGCCATTACATAGATGTGTTTATTTGACAGTCAAAGGCTCTGTTGTTAAGAAGTATTATTCGTAAGCAGCATGGACTTAATTTTTTTGTGATGAACATTGATGGTAACTGCCAATATTAATATTTATATTATAGAAGTAAATCGTATTTTTTTTTTCTAATAATAAATATTGCTTTGCATTATTATGATTAGAGCATTCTAAGGAATATTTCATTATTAACTTCCAAAGATTTTCACGTGTGTTAAATGAATATTATTATTAACTAATAATGGTAAATGAATTACCAAAAAACATATTTTCGCCAAAATCGCAAACGACGAATTGACATTGTAATTTTTCATTACATCCCTATTTGACGATCGAAACGTAATCTATCATTCCACCAAATGCTTCATTCCCCCTTTAAAAGAATGTAATTTTCCTTGGAATGTTGATTTCTAGGTGTAGTTAGTCAGTTAAAACGAAACACCATTTGTATTTATTAAATTAGAATACAGAATATGTCTCTACAATTTTCTATGTAATATTATTGATTGGTATAAATATTATTTATATGTAATTTTGATGAATAAATTATTAAGACGCTCTTGGTTATTTCTATACATTTCTGTTTGAACGTGTGATAGAAGTGAGGCGGTTAGAAGAGGCTGATTCCATTAAGGATAGACGGGGAAAGTGGTTTCACCACCATTTTAATGTAAACTCATTTTTCCTCGGTAATTTAGGCATAAAGTAGACTGACCCTTCCTCAGATCTATTTATAATAATACCATAGTTGTTGATTGTGAGTCTAATCCATTTGTTGTGTAAATCTCAATAGTTTATAGGCGTATAGGGTGGCCTGGTGTCTGGAGCCAGGGTTCCCGGGAGCCAGAGCTCTCCTCATTGATCCCTCGCTAGTTCCATACTCTGTTTCATTCTCTCGACCCATCGCACCTTTACATTTTTCTCTTAAATCTAATAAATACCATATTCCAAGATTCTAAACACGTAATATGCTAAAACAGTATTAAAATTGAAATTCTGTGTTATAACGATTAATTAATACATACATTATATCTGACGAAGATGTTAGCTTTGCATTTCCATGTATTCATTTATATTTAAGTGTGGCATCTTCTATTTCCTTCCCGTCAAATATAATTGACGCAAGATTATGAATAAAATTGAGCATTTAAGAGTTTTGTGTAAAGAATTCCTCAATCCATTGATATATTATTATAATGTAAACAACCCTTGTTATCCTAAGGAAACTAAAGTACAATGCATATTAGACAAGCTCCCGATGGGGTGGTGTATTATTGACTGTTTATTTGGCAAAAGCAAAGCAGATCCAGTAGTCCAATAGACCAATAGACCAATAGTCTGGTAGTCCAGTAGTCCCCACTTGTCAGTGCACGGGACCTTCTCATTCCAAGGCTCAACTTTCCTGTATAAATGTTTTGTATCTTTGTATTGTGGCATTAATTAAGTTTTATAATTATTTTATTTAGTTTGTACTTGTATTGAGTATTTGTATCTAATTCTTTTATACAGAAACAAAGTATAAAAGTAATAACCCAGAATTTTAATTATTGCTTACTATCAAGTGATGTAATATATACAGTATCTTTTATTAAAATATTTTAAAACTTGAGAATGTTGTTTCATTACTGTTGTTACATTAACACCTTGTTTGCCGCTCGTGCACCTGTGTGTCATGAGATTTTACACGCGATTTTGACCCTTATGTATAAAGAAAGTGTATGAAGAACACGGTCAGAATCGCTTGCTCTATTATCGCTCTTTACCATAGCGAAACCTGCAATGCGCCTAGTCACTCCAAATAATTTATATTAATAATTTACCGGAGCACGGGAATGTGCGCAGTTCTTGCGCATGCGCGGGAAAAATATGTTTATCTACGATTTTGACCCTTTGACCCTACGAATTTGTAAAGGACAGTGTCAGAATCGCTGGACACGAGTGTCATTTCTGCCGCCGGGTGCCGCGTCGTAATTGGTGGAGCTTTTTGCTGGCCTACCCCGGCAAACAAGAGGTTAATGCTCCGCATATCGAACCATCATCACCAAAAGATCGTAACTCACAAAAACCAAATTTTACTGGTGGTGATTTTTCTTATCATTTTAGTTAGGATAATGAAGTAAATTTAAAGATTTTAATATTTTAAGATGGATGGTATCTATAATACAAACGTTCGCTATAAAGCTTGGTGTATTCATTTTCGTGTATGTAAACTAAAAAATCATGGCTTCGTATCAGAATGAGAGTTATGAAATAATAATACGAATTAGGATGATGGTAAACTTAAGGCAGTTGTTTTACTGTGTAAGCGATACAATAGTCATTTACAATAATTTTAGAGATCCTTACAATGTTTTGCGTAAAGTAAATTTTAGACCGTTATAAATAGTGTATTATGCACAGAATCAATTTTGGGTGTGATGATTTGGTATTCTCAAATATTGAGGCGGTATATCTAGCTTTTTAGGATGCTTATGATTAAAAAAAATCAGAGTGTACAATTCACAAGCGGTAGAAGTGAAACCTTCAGAAAACTAAAGTAAGCAAGAGTGGGGACACTACGAAGTAGACGTGGGCAAAATTGAATGACCGAATTAAATGAATAAATTCAATATTGTGACACACTCGATCTGATTCTCGATTTCAAAAGGAATTGATTCTTCATTCCTTACTTTTGGCCTCCTACAATTTTTAACGATACCATACATTTTTTATTTCCATTTATTTTACTGTTAAATTATTTCAATGAATAATGTGTTCCGTAAACGATTTAAATATTATAATGTTTCATAGGTATTTAAATATTATTCAATTTGCGGCGTGCCGCGAAGTGGTCGACGGACGGTAGGTATTGTGAACGACTCGTATTCCGCTAACGCCGCGCTGTCATTCTAAAAACACCCGAACATCATAAAAATCATCCCAAGATTCAGCTGAGTTGTCCGAGCATCTCTTTCACGCAAGGAATTAATCATTTGTCCTAATCAATAGTCCTGAGATGGTCCTAAGGTTCCCGCCGTCCCAGGTCCGGTTCCATGTCCGCGTCCCAGGTATCTAGTCTATCGCTATCGAGAGTATATCCGAAGTGTTTTATTCAGGAATTAAAACAAAATTCTTTTTCACTTGTGACGTCGTCGTCCCACATAATTCACAGACCCAGAAATGATGACAGATGTCATCGTTCGAGTCAAATCTCAGATCTGTCCGAATCCGAAATGCAACTCTGTCCTAGGTCCGCAGCTCGCGAGTTAATCAAGTCACTGTGGGGTAAGACACAAAACAGTAGTCAAAAATTACTAATTCATTCCTCAATGCCAGCCCTTAATCCGTCCGTGCGGTTCATCTATTCCTCCGCACGCCAAGCCGTCAATTTCATTACATAGCTAATCGAAAACTTTCGACTTTCAATCCGAACATCAGCTAGAAAAGTGAGAAGCTAAAATGATGCACTTATTATCGGTTTTTTGGTACGTACGAAAGATATCGGAATACAAGTACCTACCTACTTTTATACGTAGATCTTGGGTAGATATAATATGTAAATTTGCAGATATTATAAGGCCAATCAGCTGTGGTTAGCTGTCTACTCTTTAGAAGCACTGCACAAAGAGGAGACCAATAGGCTACGAAGCACTGCACAAAGAAAGACATATCGCAGGTTATATCCAGGCTGTAGAGATGTATGGGTTTATTTCTTTAGTGCTATTTTTTTTTCAAATCACAACGGTGCTAGAAAAGTTTAAACTTAAAAAATTAGTTTCAAGAGGTATAACAAATTCACAAAACAATCTCAACCAATAGGAGCCTAGAGAAGTGAGCTCATAATCAAAGCGGCCAATGCACGCACTTGGATTGTTGTACACAACACCTCAGTTAGGGAAACAGTGAAATTATTAGTTTGAAATATTAAAAAAACAATGCCAAAATGTAAAAAAAATCACCGGAGAACACTATCATAATGTAAAACTTTTGTTGCTTTTTATGACGTCCATGTTTTGTCTTCTGTCGGATTTATTAAAACATTGTTTTATCTGTATAAAAGACAGCTCGACAGAGCGCAACGCTTCGGAGATACTGTGTACGTCGTAGATAAGGTTGCATTCTATATCATTCTCTCGCAGTAGGGATGGACGATATACATCGATGTATTGTAAACGCTCGATGTATAGTGCCGATGCATCGTATTGAACCGATGTATTGTTAATACTTCAACATCGAATATATATCGATGTTTTTTATTCGATGCATCGAATACACAAACTATGAGATGAGTGTCTATGAGTATGACCAACAGTGACTTACGGCTGCAGTGACTTTCATGACGTTTCGTGAATCGGAACGTAATAATCAGTTCAGTCAATATAAAACGCCTACCATTTATCGGTTTGGCTGAAAGGGTTATGTTCCCTTTGCTGCAAAGCCGGTAAAGTCAAACTTAAAAAATAAAACCTTAAATATAAAATAAAATTTATGAAGGGATTATAAATTACAATTCCCAAAGCTGTACAAAATAGCTTGTAAGTATTTAACAATTGTTGGCACATCTGTCCCATTAGAAAGACTCTTTTCACAGGCAGGGCTAGTTTTTTTTGTTTTTACATAGCATTGAAAAAAAAAAATTGAATTTGTAAACAAAATAAAGCTGTGTTTGCTGCGTGATTGTGAATTTTAATAAATATTTTTCCTTGTACTTAACTTACCTAGTTTTCTTTAACCTTTCCTGGTCTGTAAAGTGTAAATACTACACATTGCTGCTAATAACTTTTATATCTCTATAAATATAATGAATTCTGGGTTCAGATTTTAGGTATTCCTCCGTTATACATTTACGCACTGAATTAAAATTTAATATTTTAAATAATTAGCAAATTTAATTCAAAATCAGAGATATTTTGTTAAATATCGGGAATAAACCACAAATACAATCAACCGTGTGCCAGTGTGGACCGTGATACACGAAGAGTGTGCGGGGGGAGATGACACGCCATGTGACGTCTCGCTTTACTTCGCTATACGGGAACACGAGAAACAGAGACCGCCGCCGTGCGCAGTTGTGTTTCGACCACATGCATAGCTGTATGTATTGGGTAGCAGTCTAGCACTATTCTAGCTTCTAGCGCCTCAGTCGTTCGCGGGCAATCGTTTGAAATGGTCTCCTCGCCCGTTTTTTGAGCAACGGACGATGGTTTTTTCATGTTTTCAGCAATTAAACTACAATTATTATCACTTTTAACACAAATTGTGATAAACAAAAGCGATTAGCTATGAATGTTGATATATTTCCGAGATAAAATCGCTAATTTTGACACGTGAATTGATTACACAGCACCGGAGCGCGCGTTTTTTTTTAGCACAGTAAGGGAAAGGTTAAGGCCTAAACATGTCTATTGCGAAAAACAATCGATGTTTTGGAAACATTGATGTATTTCTCAATACATCGTATTAACATCGATGCATTACATCGGAAAAAACATTGATGTATATTTTAAATGTCCATCCCTATCTCGCAGGCTAAATCCTATAGATGTATGTGTTTGTCTCTTTTTAGTGTCGCTCGTTTCCATTTCATCGAGTTTTAAATCGCAACGGTGCTAAAGAAGTTTTCAATTTAACCGCTTCTGTGCCAAGAGCGAGATTTCTCGCATTCTTGGCCGCGCCCAGCAGGCCGGCCATAGAAAAATAGCGAGTTATCTCACTATTCTTTGAGCAAGATTTAATTTTTTAAATTTTTTTTTTTCTAAGATTTTTGCTAAGTCATTTAAATATCCTTTCAAGGTGTAATATGTTTTTAATTTATAAAAATAAGATTTTAAAATGATTTATTTTGATTAAAAATTCATGGCCTGCTGTTCACAGCTACACTCCTACATACTGGCATTTAAAAGGTTAAAAATGCTGTTTGAACAAAACTGTCGGTTACAATCTTTTGGCGATTATGTACTTACATATTCTGTATAGCCACTATATTTGGAGATTCCAACCAACCTGTTATAGGAACTACTCGTTGGAATTTTTCATTTTTAGTTGCCACACTGTAATGCATGTGCTTTGGACCGTGCTTCTAAATGACAGAGGTTTTGAAACCAACCATTATTCTGTCTCGAGTGTCGGTCGTAATAACGATTGGTTTCAAAAACGCGCTGTCATTCAGAAGTGCGGTCCAACACACAGTTTATTGCCACCCTGGTGTTACAGGGTGGCAATAAATGAAAATTGCCAGTATTTAAAATAAATTTACGAGTATGCACTGACAACTGGAGGAATAATATTTAAAACTTCAATCTGCGAATCAAGTTTTGGTGGTCGAAATGATGAATTTAAGTCTTGCAAAAAATGGCTTTTCATTGACTTTGTTTGGTTGTTCCACGTTGAATAATATATAAAATTTTTATTAAATCTTTTGAAAGGATAAGTAATTGGTTCACCTCAAATTGATTAATTTGGACAAATTGCTCTTACTCCATGATAAGGTCAATGATGTACTGGTCGAATAAACTCCGCAAGAAGATGCAAGAAAAAATAGACAAGGCGAGCCAAGAAGGGGGAATAAAATGCAAGAAAAGTCAAATCAAGCCAAGGAGAGACGAGATACGAGAAGACACAAGATGAAACAAAATATGCCAAGAAGAGATAAGAATAGACAAGAAGACACAAGAATAGACAAGAAGGGTCAGTTAGAAGATTCAAGAGGAGACAATAGGAGCCGAGACGGGGCAAGAAGATGCAAGAAAAAGAAAGAAAAGGCAAGAAGAAGCAAGATGGCCAAGAAGAGACGATGTGGTCCCAGAGGATCCAAGAAGAGGCAATAAGAGACAAGAAGAGCCAAGAAGTGGCAAGAAGAGACGAGAAGAAGCAAGAAGAGTCAAGAAGAGTCGAGAAGAGACAAGAGGATTCAAGAAGAGAGGAGAAGATTTAAGAAGAGACAAGCCAAGCCAAGAAGGGACTAGAAGATCCAAGAAGAAGTAAGAAGAGACGATAAAATCCCAGAAGAGACAGGAAGAAGCAATAAGAGACAAGAAAAGCCACAAAGAGCCGAACAAGACGAACCAAACAGAGGCTAGAAAATCCAAGAAGATCAGTGAAAATCCAAGAAGAGATGATAAGATCCCAGAAGAGAAGAGAAGAAGTAAGAAGAAACAAGAAAAGCCGAGAAGAGGCAAGAAGAAGGAAGGCATAAAGAAAAGGAAAAAAAAATCATAACGCTGAATCTTTTTTTTTTCTGAATCTGTTTGGGAATATTTCTATACTGTTCCTTTTCCTACATACTTCCTACATACACACCTACCCACCTATATACTTTCTTCATGCATACTGCACTAATGATATTGCAAATCAGTGCAGTGATAACTTTCAACAAGCAAACAGTGTATTTTTTCGAATGCAAGTGCAAATTACCAGTTTTCGTAAAAACTTCAAATTATAACTGTTGGTGATCATACAATCTGTGCACTTGGAACATTTTATGTGGAATATGAATTCTTATGTGGACATCAACAATCCAGTCTGCTACATCAGACTACAGTGAGTTTTACGCTTCCTATTTACCACCTTCTAAGAAAGTATTCACAGAGAAAGTATTCAACCCGTGGTTTGCACAAACCGCCGTTTGAGTAATAATTGTTCTGTGCGCTAATTGCGTCGCCCGTCGCTAATATCGCAGTTGAATAAAAATAAGATTTATAAATACTACAAAATTTTTTATAACTAAATATATATAAAAATACAATAGAAACTGTAGTTTATTTGCAAGTTATCTGTCTAAAATCAATCTACATATTTAGTATCGAAACAACTACGTAGGTGAAAACGGAGAATCGACAAAAATTATGAATTACGGAAATTGATACAATTTACATCCTTATTTCAAATAATAATAAATAAATTTTATTTCTTGACGTTCAGAAACATTATAAGGATTGCACGACATTAAATAATGTAATATTTTGTACTTACTGTTTCGGCATTTTTGTTAACATTTTAACATGCAATGAGTTGAATTTTATTTATTTCATTATTTTCATATTACATTTGGTTATAATAATGACGTATTGCCCATATCACTAGGTGTGAAACGCCTGTGCTGAGAAAGCAATTTACAGAGGGGTTATCTATGATTTTGTTTAAGTAATATTATGAAAATGACAGGTTGATGTAATATAGTATAATTGAATAATGTTTTCTAAAATCCTGGTGGCTAGAATGTGAAATACATTGACCAATGAGAATGCTCTATTTAACAGGTCAATATATCCTTAACCAATTATAATTTAGAATGAGATTCCGTTCCCAACCTATCAATAAATAGGAGGCGGGAATGAGTACCGCCACCCCGGGAACCTTTATTAGATAACCAACACCTCTGCCATAGGTCACCCCAAGTGGTTCGCTACGTTTGGTGATTTAGCAGGGGTGCCCGGTTCATGGGGTGAGGTTTGTCTAGGCCTTGGAGGCGGACGACCAGGACACACTGAACCCAAGATTCCTACCCACCCATTAAACCCTTTTCCTTCCCAGAACTCTCTTCTCCTTTCCTTTCCTTAAAAAGACCCTCCACACAGCATCCCTAAAGATGATATATATCCTGTGTGGAGCCATGTAAAAAAAAAAAAAAAAGAAAATCCGTAAGTACTTACCTAGGACTTGAATTTGAGTTTACGCACATGATACAGAAAATTTTAATAACTGGGATTTGAGTTTTTTTGAGGATAACCACAGGGAGATAAAAGGATAAGGAAGTAAAAAGATAAAATATATCTTTAGGAATCACATCCTTTATGTATTTAAATAGATTATACATAAAAATTATACTATTCTATCTACGAATTAAAAAATACAAATGAAATTTTTTATGTCTTAACTATAAACTAAGTATTAAGAATAATTTGGCAGCACTATTGGAAAAATATGACTATTATTTACTGCTAACTGTAACGATTGATACATTTTGGTAACATAATTATATAATTTCTAAGTTTTACATAGTAAAAATATATTAACAACTGCTTCATTTTATACTACGTTTTGAATTGTCATTCAATAGTAACTCAAAATACATTCATTGGTTTCCAAAAGCTAAAAGATCATTCGTAAATCAATTAAGTTATTTGTAAAGAACACAATCTTCTCCTTTCCAGTTTGGAAATTTAATATTTCTACAGGAAGTTGTATGAGAAGCTGTGATAGATCAATTGCCAATAACGAAGGACTTTGCTTAGATGGTGTAGGGGCATTTGCTTGTGAATATTTTATTCAATTCCTAAATAATAGTATATATTATATAACATTTAATTTTTAACAAAGGCATTTAGAATTAGTTCACACTGTCTTACATTTTACAAGTTTTGACAAAATGACACTTTACCAAATTAACAATTAAATTATATTGTCAACTTATAAAGGTTAACGTAAAAGTTTACATTAAGCATTTTTCTATCAGAAAAGGATGATAATTTAGTATGTAGAAGCAAATCTCCCCGAGAAACGTATAATATAAAAAAAATACTGACAAATTTAATTACAAAAAGTTTTGGATTATTTTTAGTTATTGAATAATTTTAAATAATGCAGGGAGTTGTTGCATAAATTGTTTTTGTATTTTGTAACATGAAAGCATATATCAATTGTAAAGGAATTATTATCACCTCCAAATGCTCTGAATCTCACAGTCAAGATGGCATGTTGTGACCATACTGATAAAAGGCAGCGTGATGTTTCCAGTATCGCGCTACTCACAGAGACAAGTGGGGAAAGATAACAGACAACACAACACTACACTGCATCTCCATAAGTGTTACAGTGACCAGTGACTTAGTGACAGTGACACAGTGACTGTGAGACAGTGACAGTGACACAAATGAAACTTTACAATCACCTCTAACTTTTGGCTACACACAAATGTGTTTCTACTTTAAGGAAGCTCATAGAATATAACAACTAAACAAGTTCACAATCGGATAATTTAGACCCTGGCGACCATCTAAAGCGATCATGTTTGCGAATGTTTTACATTGAAGGTTACTTTAGATTTTATCTTACTAGTTGAAACCGTTGAGACAGAATAATACGTAATTTAAAGATCTACTCTAATTAAGAAAATTGAAAGAGATTTAATAACATTTTGATGATTAGTGAAACATTAAAAAGAGAATAAATCGAAAAAGTCCATACATTATAATAGTGATACAAGCACATGAATACAATAACCATAATTTATTATATTACATTGACACGAGTTTACTGCAACAGTAACTGTAGAAATAGCATCTCCTTCAGATGTCCAGTGTCCAGTCTCCAGTGCTAAAAGTGGCTGTACAGCTGTACTACTGTACTACTGTACTGTAACAAACACCACCAGCTCTGCTATAACTTAATTGGAGTTGGGGTAACAATCATTTATGGCCTTAGTTCTACTATCCCTGCACAAAAGGTATTCGTATTCAGTTATAAATGTATGTAAGTATATTTAACAGGCACATTACATCCAGTATTTCTAGAACATTTTACTTTATTATTATTTGAACTGTAGTTCTGCCGTGATTATAGAAACACTTTATTCTAAAACTTACTGTTTACTCCTCATGACTATAAGCGTGATTATCAGTTTGTTTTATTATGAATATGTCGTTAAGTATTCCATTCTTTAAAGGAAATATTGCTAATGCAGTTGACTCGATCATTGGAAGAATACAAAGTGCTCATGTGTAATAAGTGATCGTATCAGCTTTTCAGCCATTTAATGCCTATAAAGATTGTTAGTTTTGCAAAAGAGACTATTCGATAAGTCTTTTTAAGGGATGGGTCTCTTAAATATCTATACTTACTCTCTCTACCCCTTCCTTACTCTTACTGACTACACCATCGTTATACTATTACATTCGTCAACCGACCAACCTCTTGTGAGACATTATAACAAACAAACGATTCATTATTATTATTCACTGACATTTTTCATAACAATATAGGTAGAACGATTTGATGAGAATATGTAATATTAAGCTGCTAGAAGAAGATTGAAAAAAAGTGATTACTCTGAAAATGTTTTTTTTTTCATCATAAGATTATTTTCGTGAAAGTTCATTTACCAAACCCTATGAGATTTCAAGATTCGCTCGCTTACAGAGAGGAAAACAGATATTTGTCTACGTATCGATAATTTGTAGTTCTATAAGGTAAAATTAATTGGTGTTAACATCCTGACTTCATTTTTTGGTTCAAAGTTATCGTGAGAATCTTGGTAAAATATATACATCGAATTGTAATTGTTGCTCTTTGCTACAAAGTGCACAAATAGCTTTTCTAAATAGCACTGTTTTATTTAAGGCCCTTCCTACACAGAGATACTTAAAAGCTAGGTGACTGTGATGCAATTACAAGTTGCCTACTGATAAGCTACTTTTTAAAGCTGGTTTCCGTACACGTCTCTACCTGAATTATAATGAAGATGATCATTTTTTTCAAGTGCAGCCACGCAGTTAATTCAGTGTCAAGTGACTCTGGCGACAAAGACAATAATATTTTTCTTCTTTATCTTTACAAGCATAAAAAATGATCTAAAAGAAGATTTTGGGTTCACCCATATAATGAAATAAATGTAGGGCATTCATCGCCGCAAACGAACTACATGAGAACGATCCACCTCAATGATCCATCTCAATATACCCCTTCTCCGCTAAATCCTTTTTAACATATTTCGGTAAATTAAAGTTATAAAAAAATGGATAATTTCCCCACTTTCAAAACCAATTTAACATTAAAATATGTTCAAACGAATAGTACCAGCACTGTCGGTAGTGTGCAACTGACGTCAAACCTGTAGTTGCGTACGAACACCAGCAAATAGTATGGCGGATATTCAAGAGTGACGCGTATGCTACGCGCATGAGTCGCTTATAAGTATCTTGTTGTACGAATGGCCTTAAAGCACCTATAAACCATAAGGAAAATCTTTACTTAAAATGGATAAGTACCCAGAAAATGTAACTAATATGGATTATATTGTCACATTAGGTGGAGTGTTTAATGGGTATTAGTTTTTAATATTTGAGAAGAAAGCAAGAAGATTCATTTGACCAAAAAATATGTTTTTGTGTGCAATATTATTAGAATACCTAGTTACCATTATATTTAATTAGAAAAACGAGTTTTTTTAGACTGAACCGATTTAGATAATTTCCGAGTTATTTAAGATGATTGTCAGTCTCTTACCCAAATATAATGGAGAATTCACTAATATCCAATACTTGCCAAATTGAGATGAAATATTTCTACTTATTTATCGGACATCTACAACACATAACGATCGTTAAAGTCATAATATTATATTTTTTCACCATCGTTAATCCATTACAATACATAAGATTACATTTTCACATATTATTATTTACAACCTCAATATTTAAATGATATTTGAAATTGAGAAATGAAATCTTACATAATTATTTATATAATATGGCTTTCGGCAAAAATCTATGACTTTTCTTAGTTTATTAATGCATTAATATTGTCCAATCCCAAGGTAACATGTGAACACAAATTACTCTGAATTTCACGGTAATTTAAGATTAATAAAAGTATCTAATTATTGCACAAAATCCAACATAAACACAAACATACTAAATAGTTTATAAAGAGTATTACTTACAATTTAAATGTAGTCTAATCATAAAAAACTCGCCAAAAATATTGATTGCTTTTTAGACACAATGTTTACGATGACTTATAAATTTGTTTATTTTTACAATAAAATGAACAAAGAAAACACGAGGAATTATAATAATCCGTCTACGATGGGAGGAATTACAAGTAAAAGTTTAAAATGCCAGAGCAGTGATGATCGACCTTTATAGCCAGAGGATCCGTTTGATTGATTTTCAATGTGTTTTCAATGTGTTTGTTTATCATCCATTTTCAATGTGTTTGTGGGCCGCTTGTACAGCTCCACATTGTTAAATTTGTATCGGTGGTGTGGCAAACCTATTTGTATTTTCAAAAATGGTTATTTTTTAATAAATCATTTATTTCAGAATTCCAAGGCTGAACTAATAAAGCTGCCGATTATTATCATTCAGAAATATACAAAAATATATTTATTTAAAAAATACCTATTTGCAATTTTGGATAACTGTAATGCCCACAATACGTGACATCTTTTCGATGACCAAAGTCAACATTTTTCGCTTTACGCGATTGCTATTTTCATCTCTATTGTCATATCTACGATTTCAGTTGGCATCACAGCAAACAGCATGGTTCATGTATTGTTTGCAGTGATGACAATTGAAATAGTAGATATTAAAATATAGATGAAATAGCGATCGCGTAAAGCGAAAAATGTTGACTTTCTCTATTGGAATCGGGCTGAAAAAAGATGTCGTGTATTGTGGGCATTAGTCAAGAAAACTTTTGGTATTTTAAGAAAAGGAAACCTTTAAAATGCATCAAATATACAAATATTTCAAAAAGAAAAGCACTGAGGTGCGAAGGTGATTTTTTTTCTGTAAACAAACTACGAAATTTTGTCTCTACATCTCTAAAAGAATATATAAGAAAAATCTTATTATTTTGAGTGGCTGATTAAAAACTTTGAAGAAAGATTGAAGTTTTTCTCTAAACCCTTTTCAAAACAGCAGAAACCTTTGAATATTCTTTGCCACAAATTTTTTGATATTTTATTTCGCCAACCCGGAAGTACGAAAAGGCTCGTGGGCCACACAAAATGAGCTTGCGGGCTGCGGTTTTTCTCATCACTGTGCTAGAGTAAAGACAAAAAACAAAATTGGGTTTTTTAACAATTTTTCTTAACTGATTTACAAATTTCAGTAGGTACATTTTTACTTGTGGTCTCATTCACTTTTACTTGTGGTCTCATTCGAAAAGACATTAACTTTTGTTCACAGATTTGAGTTTAGCTCTGAAACCAGGTCATAAAAAATTTAATTAAATGAAGACAATATAAGCGAAACTCAATCGAAAATCTGAAAA
Organism: Limnephilus rhombicus; assembly: GCA_929108145.2. Taxonomy (NCBI): domain Eukaryota; kingdom Metazoa; phylum Arthropoda; class Insecta; order Trichoptera; family Limnephilidae; genus Limnephilus; species Limnephilus rhombicus. Next base: position 48,487,582 of record OV815273.1, on the reverse strand, counting down.
CAGAAAAATCAGAAAAAGATATTGACACATCTGGGACTCGAACCCAGGACCTCTCGCTTACCGGGCGAACGCGCTAACCACTGCGCCACCGTGTCGATATCCAATTCGGTCACTTTTAACTGTATCATACTTCGACTAAGAACCACCCACACTATCTTCATTTTTCTTAACGCATATACTATTGGCTGCTATCTTTATGTATGATTGCAAGATTCAAACCCGAACTAAATGCTCTCTAGATAGTGTCTGGATAAATCTTTATCCATTTTATTTAATATGCGACATCAATTGACTTTTCTGCAAGTCTAGGATGAATATTTTTATTTTTATTTTAACTTTATGAGTAAAACCTCAAAATGTAATATTTAATTAAATGAAGACAATATAAGCGAAACTCAATCGAAAATCTGAAAACAGAAAAATCAGAAAAAGATATTGACACATCTGGGACTCGAACCCAGGACCTCTCGCTTACCGGGCGAACGCGCTAACCACTGCGCCACCGTGTCGATATCCAATTCGGTCACTTTTAACTGTATCATACTTCGACTAAGAACCACCCACACTATCTTCATTTTTCTTAACGCATATACTATTGGCTGCTATCTTTATGTATGATTGCAAGATTCAAACCCGAACTAAATGCTCTCTAGATAGTGTCTGGATAAATCTTTATCCATTTTATTTAATATGCGACATCAATTGACTTTTCTGCAAGTCTAGGATGAATATTTTTATTTTTATTTTAACTTTATGAGTAAAACCTCAAATTGTAATATTTAATTAAATGAAGACAATATAAGCGAAACTCAATCGAAAATCTGAAAACAGAAAAATCAGAAAAAGATATTGACACATCTGGGACTCGAACCCAGGACCTCTCGCTTACCGGGCGAACGCGCTAACCACTGCGCCACCGTGTCGATATCCAATTCGGTCACTTTTAACTGTATCATACTTCGACTAAGAACCACCCACACTATCTTCATTTTTCTTAACGCATATACTATTGGCTGCTATCTTTATGTATGATTGCAAGATTCAAACCCGAACTAAATGCTCTCTAGATAGTGTCTGGATAAATCTTTATCCATTTTATTTAATATGCGACATCAATTGACTTTTCTGCAAGTCTAGGATGAATATTTTTATTTTTATTTTAACTTTATGAGTAAAACCTCAAATTGTAATATTTAATTGATTTTTCTGTTTTCAGATTTTCGATTGAGTTTCGCTTATATTGTCTTCATTTAATTAAATATTACAATTTGAGGTTTTACTCATAAAGTTAAAATAAAAATAAAAATATTCATCCTAGACTTGCAGAAAAGTCAATTGATGTGGCATATTAAATAAAATGGATAAAGATTTATCCAGACACTATCTAGAGAGCATTTAGTTCGGGTTTGAATCTTGCAATCATACATAAAGATAGCAGCCAATAGTATATGCGTTAAGAAAAATGAAGATAGTGTGGGTGGTTCTTAGTCGAAGTATGATACAGTTAAAAGTGACCGAATTGGATATCGACACGGTGGCGCAGTGGTTAGCGCGTTCGCCCGGTAAGCGAGAGGTCCTGGGTTCGAGTCCCAGATGTGTCAATATCTTTTTCTGATTTTTCTGTTTTCAGATTTTCGATTGAGTTTCGCTTATATTGTCTTCATTTAATTAAATATTACAATTTGAGGTTTTACTCATAAAGTTAAAATAAAAATAAAAATATTCATCCTAGACTTGCAGAAAAGTCAATTGATGTCGCATATTAAATAAAATGGATAAAGATTTATCCAGACACTATCTAGAGAGCATTTAGTTCGGGTTTGAATCTTGCAATCATACATAAAGATAGCAGCCAATAGTATATGCGTTAAGAAAAATGAAGATAGTGTGGGTGGTTCTTAGTCGAAGTATGATACAGTTAAAAGTGACCGAATTGGATATCGACACGGTGGCGCAGTGGTTAGCGCGTTCGCCCGGTAAGCGAGAGGTCCTGGGTTCGAGTCCCAGATGTGTCAATATCTTTTTCTGATTTTTCTGTTTTCAGATTTTCGATTGAGTTTCGCTTATATTGTCTTCATTTAATTAAATATTACAATTTGAGGTTTTACTCATAAAGTTAAAATAAAAATAAAAATATTCATAAAAAATTGTTAAAACGTACCAATAATTATAGATTATTATTTGTTACTCACAACTCCCACCATAGATATCATTTTAACACAAACTTAATAATATGTAGTCTCGTTTTCATTTGAAAATGAAAATTCTTAACATAAATACTTGAATTAAAATAAATACAATCATAATCATAAGTTTTAATACTTATAAATAAACTCAATCTTACTTAATTCATCCGTAGATATAATATATCCAAGTGTTGCCCACTCATTAGAACAGATATGAAAGGATTTATTATATTATTGTTACATATTCCATACACATGTCATTTGATACCTCCATTTTCATAACATTGGCCCTCATTTAGATAAATCTCTCACATAGTTTTACAAGTTTATATATTGCGACTTCTTATAAAATTGATTGTAAGAAATACAAAGTAAATAGGGGCGTAAACATTAGCATTAATATTAATCAACCTACGCATTATGACATCGTGACACCGAGTACAAAATTATTTTTTATATTCAGAATGATAAGTTTATTTTTCCGCAAATGCGGACAAAATGTTTCGTAAAGTATCTTCTATCTAGGCGAGGCTACCTCTAACAATTAATAATTTCTGTATTTACCTTTATTCGAACATCAACACTTTTTCTAATCAAACAATAGTAGTAAATCACAACATTGGAGTCGAATATTCATTCAAGTCTCGTGATGAGATAAGTTATCATGCTTGCCCAACCGTCCGTTGGGTCTAGCGCTAACACCGACGTTTCACTGTCGCACGTTTCGCGCCGTCTTCATTCGTACCATCTTACATAGTAAAACAGTATCCATCATCGCTTGCTTTAGTCACTAAAACTTTTTGCCTGTTATTCAATTTACAAAAGAGCTTATTAGTGGCTGAAGTATTGAAGTAAAGGATTACATTTATGATATTATAGAATATCGAAGACTTTTAACTAAAAGCATTGTGTATTCGTTTATTTAAATTTATTTCTTTATTAAGGATGTTATTTAAAAAAAAATGGGAATGATTCTTTTTGTAAAAGACTTGTTGAGTTTTTCACGTTGGTTCGCAGATGTCTATGATAATAAAGTGGATTCACAGAAGGGGTTGAGAGAAATGTAATCCTTCACACTGCACGATATATTTCGTTCATCATAGCAGAATGTGCTAGTATACAAGCTTTTAGAAATATCAGCAATCTCAAATATTTCCACGGAGAGTTTAAGTCTCTGGTGTTTCGAAACATCTAATTCACTGACTAGATATCGTGTACAGTAAAGATTATTGTACTTTTAAAGAACAGCTTTTCATTTATACAAATTTAGTTAACATTTGGTATCACAAACATATGTTATATTACTGTAGTTACTACAGGCAGTGTCAGTTACATTTATTGCAGCGTCGTTCAAATAATACTATTTCATAAATCTCACTCTACATCCATTTTCAAATAAAACATATCTGACAAGAAGATATTAAATGATATAACAACACTAGTGTTATTATTTATGTAACTTGGTCTAAAAATGACATAGAACAATGATAAGGCAAAATTTCCATCAAATTTACAAATGAGAACTGATCTAGCCTTTATTTTCTTTGAACACTTCCTGGGAGATTATATTTTTTGCATGTAAGCGCAAATTATATTAATCATTGTAGATAAAACATACTTTTAAATGGATACTTTGTCAGAATGTTCAACATTCAAGAATAAGTACAATTGCTTGTGATCTGGGGGCCTAGTCTGTTATATAATAATAATATAACAAATATTATATGTGACTACTAACGCCATCTATGACGTAACTATATTCATCTAATAAACGTTAGTCTGTAGCCAGCCACCTTGCCATTTTATTAGGTTATGGGTTGACAAAGATCTGTAGTCATGGAATATTTGACAACATGTCTACATTTGGCACTAAACAAATGCTATCTTTCGGGTTTATATCGTGTAATTAAACCTAACACACAAAAAATATAGTCTCCGGAAGGATTAAACTAATATACAATCATGGCACTGGTGAAATATATCTCTAATAAATACAATATTTCTAGCAATTGATCAATAAAATTGTTCGAACTGACCAACGGTCTCATTGATTCGTAACTGATCAATGTTCCTATTGACCCATAACCGACCTTCTCTCTCATTTTCATACCTAAATGAAGAGAAGATTAAGATTTATCTTTGATTAATTGTTTCATCCGTGAAAAATGGGATAATTTCTATGATATTTACCTTCGTAGAACCACGGAGCTCTCTCTCTCTTACGAAACTAGTTAGAACAATCGTCCAAAGAGAGTACTCTGTGCTTTCATAGAGGTAGGTACCCATTCAGATTCAGTCACAAGACTCAATAAGAACATTGCATGCTTCTGCAGGCTTGTATGAGTGAAAAGCCTTCTGGCACGAGGTGGTGTGGGTGCAGGCGCGCTTTAGAAGAGGAGGAAGCTGACCCTGGTCCGCCGGGAGTCGCCTTTGCCCCGGCGGCCCATGCCGAATTGTCACATGCTCGTGTCGGGGCCCGACCCCCCGCCCTTGCTGTCGCCTCCGCAGCCTCCTCCGCCATCCTCCTCGCGCCCCCCGCTGCCTGAGCCCCCCATGCGCCCCGCCAAGTCGCTGAAGTCCAACTTGTACTGAGAAGAAAGGGGTACATTATTTATTTTGTAAGCGTGGCAACATTGAATAAATGCATGAAATTATTGAATTGCGTTATGAATGTCATTTCTTTGCGGATAAAATATATACATCTTGATAGACTTGCCCTAACACAAAATCTGGATACCATTTCGGCGAGCTGGAGGCAAACTAAGCGACAATATTTTTAGCACCGGGATAATTTGAGATTGCTTTGAATAAAATAGGAAATCAATTGTATGTTGACTGCCGAAGAGAGCATATTTAAATAATTGGATCCTGCTCAGAAAAATAAAGTTAGCTAAAGTAAGGCAATGGTTTGCAGCGCAGTTTATTGCGGGACTTTTCTGCTTAGGATCTGAATATTAGTTTTTAACTGAGCTTCCTAGCACAGCGATGCTAAAAATGAGTGAGGTGGGTAAATTATAACACATTTATAAATCTAAATAGTGTAACAAAAATTCAATTTGGGAAACAAGCCTGAACTTTTGTTCACCCGATTTGGGATTTGCCATTTGCCATTGTAAAAAGGACTAGTAATTCGTAAGCAGATTTTATTTTCGAAGACTAAATAGTGATATTACAAAGCGAGTTGCTTGTATACTGTCAGATTCATTTATTGACAAATCACAGAAAAGGAGACGGTCACGCCGCCTCCCCGCTCTGTGCTACTTGGTTTGTTCCCCTTCCCCTGAACGGCTGGTCTATCAATTTGAATGTCTATGATGTATGACAGACATGAAAAACACTAACCCATTTTGCTCGCTCTCAATACTATTATGGGGACATTAAAACACAAAGTTTACTTGAAAAACAACAAGGACAAGTTTTTAAGCATTGAATAGCAAGGAAAAACAATTTTTATTGAAAATCGCACAATAATGATATCAGGTGATTTCAAAGAAACAATTCAATTGTGCACTTTCACAATCTAATAGCATCAAATCAGCACACACACCGCAGTACATTTATGTATATTATATTTATAGATGTAATGCTTGTTTGTATAGAATGCCGTCCATAGATACTTATTTTTGGTAATCATAACTCGCCCATAGACTAAATTAAACTTGATTCACATACATAGATGGAAGACAAGGATCAAAGGGGTTGATTTTTATCTTCCACAAGGAATTCTTGTAAGTATAACACGGCAAGTATCAATTTTAACACTGATGATGAAACTAAACAATGTAAACAAGCAAAAGCTTAATTCATGTTTTTATAAAAAGGTTAGCAATAATTCAAAAATTAATAATTATTAATGTTAAAATATTAAAAAACTAAATATTAATTTTAAAATATTATGGTTATTCTTTAGCATTAATTTATCTCAACAATAAGAACATACATTACAAAACAGTGAAAATATTATTTGTGTATATTATTAAATAGCTAGGTATATGAATAATATTTATGTTTGAGTCATAGTGTTATAAAACATTTTTATTATTTTTAATTTATAAACTAATGTTTAGACAAGATTTTTATGCATAGCACAAAGGGTAACAATTATTATAAGCAATAATTATCAGCCTGAAACACTCATCAACATTGAAAAATCGGGGGCTTAAGCCCCCATAGCTCAGTGGTCAAGAGCAGCTGACCGGCAATCAGAAGGACACGGGTTCAAGTCCCGTTGGCGGCAAGTATCTTTTCTCGGAAGATTTTTCAATGTTGATGAGTGTTTCAGGCTAATAATTATTGCTTATAATAAAAACATTTTTAATTTTTTCAAGCACAACAAACAATTGAACAGAGGTGTAACAAAACTCAGTGCAATATTGAATAACCCATACTTAATTTGATATGGCATTGCAGCTTTTATGAATTTCTGCCTTTTTCAAACTCGGTGTCCAACTTAAATCAATTCTTTCAGGCATATACAAACCAAACTGAAATTATAAAACAATAATAAAAGAAAATTCATCCATTCCCAGAAGATTAAAAAAAATACAACAATAATCATAATAAATAAGACAATCATAAGGGCACTCTCTTATTGGGATAGTGGGGGAAAATACAAAATGGGATTTAAAACAAGTTTATGATAGTTGAACTTTTTATAAAAGCACAAATAAAATTTTAATTGGATGAAATATTTTGTAAAATATATTGATGCTTTTCATTAGAAACTAGGTTATTAGATAAATATTAAGAATTGCCACTTCCAGGAAGGGTGTAATTTATAATAAGACATAAATAAGATAAAAGTTGACAAGTTAAAATAAAACAAGAAAAAAAAAGAAAATGACGAGTTAAGCCTCATTCACAAAAAAAGTCTTTCAGGACAAACAAATTTTAACAAAACAGATTTTGTCGCAGCCCGGCTGCCGACTAACAAAACTCAAGAGGTTAAAGTTAGCTACAAATAGAGCAATGATGCACAAACTGCGGTCCACTTGTGGTCCACTTTGCAGTGTGAATATCAAACTCAAATAAATGGGTTCTGGTAATAGAGCGTACAATGCTCGGAGTGAAGAGTCTAGTGCAATTTTGAGCGGCATAAACCTGTCGGGGCAGAACATTTAACTCTCTTGTGAATAAGGCTTTACTAGTAAATAACTGTATTTAAATGAATGGTATTAATGATTACCTTGCTAGCGCAATCAAAGCACGTGGTGACAAGTTTGCTGATGATGTTCATGAGGTTCTTGGTCTCCTGGATGACATTATCCACTTTGCTGAAGGTGGCCGCCCGCCCCACGGTTGGGTCCTTCACTGTGAACTGGAGCTGCTGTACGTAGGTGGGTACTTTGTCCAGGTGTTCTAATAATAGCTTTTTACTACTTCCCGCTGGAACCTGCAAATGACACCAACAATGTTTATATTAAAATCGTAAAAATTTTTTACAAAAATAATGGATATTTTACATATTCCATCATCACTAACATTTAAGACTTCTTTCCAACTCACTACTTCTAACGACCATTATTCAACGAAAACCAGATCAACGAAATTTTGGCCACTCCTAAAATGCACAAATACGCTCTTCCCAATGCAACTTTCTGACCAACAGGCGAATCGAGCGTTTCTAAATAGATCACTTAGCTATCAGAGACTCATATTGATTAATCGAAAAGTTGAGAACCTTGGCTATAAGTGTGTTGGAGTCAAACAATCTGTGCCACATATGCAACATCTTACATTAATTATTTTAAACATTGAAAGAGTTCATAAAATTGTTTTACTTTATATTTTATTTTTGTACCTTGAAGAGACCCTTGTTGTTGGAGGGAGAAAATACAGAGGCCGGCAAATCAAGTGAAACTCAAGAATGAGAAAGTCGTAAAAGTGACCAGTTATCATGTAACAAATGCCAACCGTGTACAATCATTATTAATTAGTTGGGTGCACGTTTGGCGTATTTCCCGACTATGCACCGATGCCGAAGGGATCAAAGAAGCTTATTCCTCGGAGCATCTTCCATTGTAATACCGGTAGAACAAGGTCTAAAGATTGCAATCTGTTTGTAGACGAACCGAAGTATCATTTAAACTATCGATCAGATTGTATTGTTGAACAGAGAAAACACAACAATTTTTGATTTGGCCATTTCATTTAATAAATATCATACCTCCAAATATTAATAAGGAAACATATATGAACTGCTTACCGCAGTTTAAAGGCAGTGAACCCTCCTATACATCACTGTTTTTGGTTATATTATCTCATATTTTTGGTTACATTAATAACTCATGGAACTGTATTTAAATTACCTGATAAGAAAATTGGCGAACAACTTTATATAATCTATTGGCTTCTTCCGCAAAGTACTCGGCTTGTGTAAATAAGTCCTGGGTCGTCTTTAGCTGACCCTCTCCTTTGGTAAATTGATACATTGCAAACGCCATTGAAGACATGTTCTTTGCTCTGTAAACAATCAAGAATTCAATTAATATTCAATTGTTAGCACTGGCCTGCATTGCTTTATAGGTAGATGTGTGGTTTGGTATATTTATGATAGGTGGGCTGTGTGCAGTTTTTCAAGTTCGGGTATGATTTGTGGATGTCTGAAAATGACCACTTTACCATCTTAATAAAATTGTAAATTTGTCATTTAGAAACAAATTATCAATGTAGAAAGACTATAACATTAAAAAAATTCACAAATTACGGAAAAATACACTTTAATCAAAAATTCTTTTATTTTCTTTAAAACCACTCGAGCCACTTGGCGTTATATCTGTCACCAAATGACAAATCCTCACAAAGCTTGTTCTATCTATTATGGTTAGGCATATAATATAAACAGGTTTAGAAAGAGGGAACACCAAACTTCTTTTTGCATTTAAAAGTTTACCATAGAAGTTCCAGTAAAATTTGAAAAAAATCTATGAAACAGGAAACCGCTTTGGCATGATTTGGGCATTAATGCTGCGAGACTCGATTATACTTACACAATTACACATTACCAATGAGGTGGCCGAGGTGTGTCAGCGAGAAATATAAAAAGCGGTTGCGATTCACAGACTCTACGTTTATTGATAAAAGATAACATATCGATTACTCGAACATGACACTGCAAAAATATTTCAGAAGGTTTTTTTGAATAAACTAGAACGCATAAATAAACCAATCCCTAGAACGCCAGCAAGCCGCTCCAAGAGAGCGCATCCGCATGCAAAGGAAATGACTTTACTTGCCGGCCGATTACGGACGGTGATCACTGTCGACGCTCAGTGGAGCCATTACAAAAAATAATTTATAAGGCTAAAAAATGCGCTCGCTGTCATTCACTATACCGCCAAAGAGTTCACCCTGTCAAGTTTTGCCAAATTTTTTGAAGTGAAACTTCTATAGCCCCGTTGTGATTTGGAATTTGGATGAAACGGAAATGACGCATACAGCACCTGTGAAGCATCAAACTCCTATCAAGGCTCTGTTGGTTGAGATATAAAATGGAAATGAAGCTAGGTCAGCGCTCATTGGTTGCTTTGATTATGACCTCGCTTTTCAAGGCTCCTTGGTTCTTCATTGGTTGAGATTGTTTTGATAAAGTTTCGCTTCTACCACGTTACAATTTTTTTTAATATAAAACAGTGACAAGTGACAATAACTTTGTACCTAAAACATTTATCTTTTTTTTCGTGTAGAGATAAATACAGTATACAGAAAAAACCATTGTCTACAGTAAACAAAAATACAGTATAAAGTAAACAGAAAAAAACCATCGATTTCAAAAACTTTAGCTGTTTGCATTAAAAATTTTAATATTTTTAATTGCGTATATCTGTGTGTAAACTCAAAAGCTGAAAGAGTCTTTCATCTAGTGAACTGAATTATAAAAAAAAACATTATCTTATTTACTTTATAATTATTTAAAAAAAAATACTACATGATATATGTTGTGTCTAATTCATATTAATTTCTTATAATTAAATTATAATATGTAAATGAAATCCTCAGCACGGGAGATCCCAGTGAGGATATCATTTTCTCTACTTGTTACTAAGAAATGAAGACAATAAATCATTTACACGCACCAGATTTAAATGTCCGGGTTTAATTTTCCCCACAGGAAAAATTAAACCCTTTCACACACTTCCCAAATGATCATCTGGTCAATCCACGTTATGCAATTGCACTATATAAGTATTATAATTACAAAACAATACAAGAACAACATGTCAACCTACCAGAGACCAGATGGGCAAATAATTCACCGACTCCAGATATTTTCATATCAGAGGGTTCGGCTCTGTGGAATTCCTAATTGAACCTATAAATCCTACTGATCCCTCAATATAAATATTTAAAAAATCTTTTGTAATCCTACATGTATTTAAAATTACCGATTTTTGCATTATTATTATTTTTTACGCACCAGATTTAAATGTCCGGGTTTAATTTTCCCCACAGGAAAAACTAAACCCTTTCACACACTTCCCAAATGATCATCTGGTCAATCCACGTTATGCAATTGCACTATATAAGTATTATAATTACAAAACAATACAAGAACAACATGTCAACCTACCAGAGACCAGATGGGAAAATAATTCACCGACTCCAGATATTTTCATATCAGAGGGTTCGGCTCTGTGGAATTCCTAATTGAACCTATAAATCCTACTGATCCCTCAATATAAATATTTAAAAAATCTTTTGTAATCCTACATGTATTTAAAATTACCGATTTTTGCATTTTTATATATAAATTCTTTGACAAATTTAATACGCCTAAATTTTGAATCAGAGACCTAGGTATAATGCCAGTAGCTGAAATAACAAATGGTAATATTTTTATAGTCCGAGAATGCCAAATTCTTTTAATCTCATTTCCTAAATCTGTGTATTTTCTAATTTTTTCAGAAACAGTTTTTTGAATATTATAGGAATTTGGAATAGCTACATCAATGATATAAGTTATTTTTTTAAATTTTGTCATGTAAAACTATATCAGGTCTATTATGACTAATTGTTCTGTCTGTTAGTATAGTTTTATCATAATATATTTTATAAAATTCATTTTCTAAAAATGAATTTGGTTCATATTCATAATATGGTACTATATTACGGCAGTCAATCAAGTTATGTTTAATTACCAAACTTTGGTGGATTATTTTTAAAACCTGATTGTGCCTAAATGTATACTCGGACGGCGCTAATATAGAACATCCCGATATAATATGTTCTATAGTTTCCGGAAAAGCCAAACATTTTCTACATAAATCATCAATTTGATTTATATCTTTGATTATATGCTTCCTATATTTTTTAGTATTAATGACTCTATCTTGAATGGCAAGCATAAATCCTTCTATTTCTGCGCTCAACTCTCCAATACTCAACCATTTGTTTGACGAAAGTTTGTCAACATACGTTTGGTTGAGATAATTGAAGTGTTTTGCATGAATAATTTTATTTGACCAGGAATCTAATAATTCCTGGTTAGTATTTATAAGAATGTTGGCATTCTCGTCATATAAATTTAAAGGTGTAATGTTTATATCTGCCTTGCAAATTATTTTGTGCATTTCTGAGCTATTAGCTTTCCTTTGGAAAAAATTTCTAAGCATTTCTACCTGATTGTGTTTCAAAGATGTTATTTTGACTACACCTCTACCTCCTAAATTTCTAGGTAAATTAATTCGTTCTATAGCTGAATTTGGATGATGGCAATTAAACTTTGTTAACGTAGTTCTAATTAATCGTTCTAAACTATCTAAATCTGTATTGGACCATTTAATTATGCCAAATGAGTACGTTAATAAATGTATTGCCCAAGTATTAATTGCTTTTACTAAATTTTTAGCAGATAGATTGCATTTTAAAATTTTTCTTATCCTAGTTTGAAATTTAATCCTAATATCATTTTTAATACTAGTGTGACCTAATCTATTCGATTGCGGGTATCCTAAATATTTATAAACCTCATCCCCTTTCATACTTTTAATTTTGAAATTTCTAAATATACCCTCGTCTCCATCTACAATTTTGCCTTTCTCTATATGGATCGTTTTACATTTATCTAAACCAAAAGTCATTTTAATATCATCTGAAAAATTTTTAACTACCTTAATTGATTCAGAATTTGAAAATAATTTTATATCATCCATATATAATAGATGTAAAACTATACTACTCTCTCTTGTATTACCCTTAATTTTTATTCCAAACTTGCTTTTAATTAATATTTTAGACAGGATTCAATGCTAAGCAAAACCAAAGAGGACTCAATGAGTCTCCTTGAAAAATCCCTCTTTTTATTGAAATGCCCGGTACTACTATTTTCTTAACTTTTAAATTTACTAGTAAATCTGTATTCCAAAAGGACATAATATTTTTCAAAAAGCTAATTATAATTGGGTTAACTTTATATATTTTTAATATTTTGATTAGCCACGAGTGCGGGACACTATCAAAAGCTTTTTGATAATCTATATAACAAGTATGTAAATTACGCTTTTGATTTTGTTTTAAAATTACAGAATCAATAACTAATTGTTCTTTACATCCCATATGTTTTCTGCGACAACCTTTTTGTTGTTCAGATAAAATATTTTTTTCATCCAAATGAGTATATATTAAATCTGTCAAGCATAATAAATAAATAAATAATAAATAAATAATAAATAAATAATAAATAAAAATAAATAATAAATCATAGGTTAAAATTTTGTATATTGTGGGTATACATGTAATGGGTCTATATTGAGAGGGATTATTAATATTTTCGCTTTTAGGTAACATATAAGTAATGCCCTTAGTTAGAAAATTAGGAATTTGTATTATACGCACCAGATTTAAATGTCCGGGTTTAATTTTCCCCACAGGAAAAACTAAACCCTTTCACACACTTCCCAAATGATCATCTGGTCAATCCACGTTATGCAATTGCACTATATAAGTATTATAATTACAAAACAATACAAGAACAACATGTCATTTTTATTATTATTATTATTATTATTATTATTATCTGCTTTCAAAAACAGTGTTTGATTTTGGGATACGTTCAAGAACAGCGAATCTAGTTAAAATTGAATGTCAATATTTGAAGACATGATATTATTTTATGTACGCCCGAAGGGGTAATGGGTGATACTGATTGGGTTTACCTTTTAACAATATCGTTGTTTTCCTCTAGCGCTGCCCCGCTCTCCTGCCATTTGTCAGTTTCCGCATCCATTTCTGAAGACATCATTTTCATCTCTAGTCCGGATTTAGCAATTTTCGCTTGCTCTTCTGAATCTAACCTAACTGCTTTCAATGGTTTACTAGTTGTTCCATGTTTCTGGAAATCAGATTAAAAGGCATTATTACATAGTTTAATTATTATGGTCATTAATTACTGTACATATTGACCCGTACAGATGACCAATAACCTGATTGGTATCAGAATTAAATTGGGTTGTAGGAAATTAGATGTGATAAATTTACATGCGGAAAAATCAAAGTAAAAAATTCACACTTTTAAAATCATACGAAGCAAGTATTTAAGTATTTATTTTATTTAAAAAAATATTTAATGGGCAATTTGATTCTACCTTTATTTCAAAAAACTACAAAGTGATATGTGTTTTATTGACAATGTTTTATCTACTTCCGTTTATCCACTTACCTATCCAATCCAACCCAAAAAGCAATTGAATTTTTTAATCCACGTAATTTTACTTTTATTACATTTATTCTGTGTAATTTTTTTCCATGTAAGTTTATCACGTAACCAGCCTGAAGGGTGATTCTGTATCTTTTACGACAGCCTAAAGCATGTTAAATTGGCCGTGTACTACAGATTTTGACAGTTTTCTTAAACGAGGTATTCCGTATCGCACTGACGAGCTAAACGCTGCTCTTGTGTTAAGACACCAATTCTTAAAAGTTACGCTAACGCCTGAGACGACGGCGCATTTGTCACCTAATCCTCGTTAAGAGATGTTGGTCATGGGAAAATTTGCGAATTGAATGTCATTTACGAACGCCTATTAGGCTCACGAACGAGTAGTTTTAAAAAGTAATAAGTAGTAATTCCTGTTTTTTTAGTAGATGTGTCAGCCCTACTAATAAACTCGTAACTCTGCAGCAGCCCTGCAATGCGCAGTGAGTCATCTACCTACTGGAAGATACAATAGAATCAAGTTGCGCCGGCTAGCAACTTCTAGACGCGATTGGTTACCTCGACACATTAGTGACCCCGACGTGATCTGAACAGTGCAACCAATATGATTTAAATAGTGCAACCGAAGTGATACGAGATTGGATACCCACATAGGTAATTAACCCATATAATACACTTTAGGCATAGATGAGTCATTGAAAATCATACAAAATCACAAAAAGATAACTCAAAAGATACAGAATCACCCCTCTAGTCTATACTAAAAAAACAACTTATTAAGTATTTCGTTTCAATTCCACCACCTTTCTTTGATAGCATTACATCTGTATAGAATAGTCAACTCACCCCCGGTCTAGGAAGTGACATGTAGACCTGCTTCTCCGGCTTGCCCTGTGCCAGCTCCAGTACCTCCTTGGCCACGGCGGTGACGTCAGACAGCAGCCACTGCCACATGTCCACAAACACCTCCAGGTTCTCCTTGGCGATCTTGCTGCTGGAGTAGAGGCTCAGCGTCTTGGCAGCCGTCACAACTTGTGGTCCGTAGATCCGCAGATTGATCTCTGTGAACTTGGCCGTTACTTGTAACGTCTCCGAAAGGGCTATGTGTCTCAGCAGTTTGCACACCTGGAATTAATAATAAACAAAACTAAGACATTGTTAAGAAATGCGATGTGATGTGGCTTGCTCTCCAGAACGATTTTTTTTTCCGTATTCTCAGTGAATTTAAAAAAAAACGAGTGTGGTATAGACAACACGATTGAAGTAAAACTTCACTAACTTATATCTCCCTCTCAACTTCCGTTCGCTTCGCCCGATCACACTTTTTATAACGCTCTCGTCACGCATTCACCAGCTTACTGCCCAAGTCAAGCATGCGTAAAGAAGTTTTACTTAAAAAAAAGTTTAGTGTCATCATTGACCACTGTAGTAAGTACTGTACGCCACTTGTATTACTTGTACCATCTCTTACCCCATTAACCAATGCTGCCAATGATCTTGCTGATAATGTGATTGCTGGGAAGACCACTAGAAAATACCTCAATTTATTCTATCAGGCAAGCTTTATTTTATGTGCATTTTCTAATATTTTGGAGCAATTGCGTGGAGTTTGGAATCCATAGGAATCCAATAAAGGAAAGAAACTTCCGTGTGTTCACTTCATAAACAAGCCACTGGCTTTACCTGACGGGGGTCATACAGGCAGTGATAGCAATTTGCTACTTGCAAGAGTTGGGTTGGGCTAGGTTAGGCGAGGTTAGATTAGCTGGTCTAGAATAGTCATATTGATAACTGAACAAGTATCGGGTCGACAGGCTTAACCATCGACGATTTTATATCGATTTCCCCAGCACGGTTGCGCTCGTTAGGAATGTCGATAGGATGGACACTCCCTAAATGTCAAACAGTTATGTAAATAGGAATAAAATGACAATGTTGAATTTAAATATACTAACTACACACACGTATTCTGCATGTACATTTTGACCTGAAAAGGGAGCTAATTGGTTAATGAGATCTTTAGCCATAATTCGTGATATCCTGAACAAATTTTTGAATTCTGTTTTTACAAGTTCGAACAGATTCAATTGATCACGTTTATTATGTCATTCAATTCTACGAGCTTTGTTAATCTGCCTCCGTTCATTAATAAGTCAGTAATTTTGCATAACGAACGACATTATATGGGCATGTGCCTAGTAAGTCCAGTGGGTAAGACTCTTGACTCACAATCCGGAGGTTGCGGGTTCGAACCCGGCATGCGCAAATAAATTTTATTTGATTAATTTGTGTTATTTCACAATTAATTCATTTAAAATAATATATAGTATATTTGCGGCATGTTCCAGAGTGGAAGATACTATCAGTATCGCCCTGGTGTAAGACCACCATTCAGAATTGAAACGTTGCTTGAAATGGCATTAGCCGTGTTTGGTGACCAGATCTGAATAGCCAGGTACTTCCCAACCTTCCTCTTCCCACCTCCCTCCCCTCCCCACTACCTTCAGCCTCACAACATACCCCAATTGGGGATGCCATAGTCTCACTGGCTCCAGACGGGAGCAGTTGAGATTCTTGTGCGGTATTCACTGTAAAAAAAAAAAAAAAAAAAATGTATAAACTTTTGTACAAAAATATTTAAATGAAAAAAGAAAAATCAAAAAAATTAACAACAGATGACAGATTTAGTCAATGTCATATTGATGTAGGGTTTTATTGATGGACAGCGCCAGAGCCCCAGGTCTGGGTAATGTTGGCACCCACCTCCAGTATGTGGTCTATGTGCTCCAGCAGCAGGTCTGCATGCGGATGCAGGCGGTGTCGCAGTTCAGCCGCGTGCTTGGCCGCTCCCCCCGTGGCCTGCCCCAGCTCGGCGGCTTGTGCGCGTGCTGCGCCCACCAGCGCGGCCCACAGCGCACGCAAGGCCTCCAATGCACCGCCGCATGCTGCCTCTAGCTCTGCCTCCATCTCGTGCCCGTACTCCGGCACGCCTTCGTGCAGTACATCGTCCTGGAACATGAAACAAACAACATTTTATTTTCTTTGGAAAATCAAAAGTTTACAATATTTTATACATAATATAATAACTGAACCATATTTGCTCTATTCCAATCTATAGCAAAGTACGGGATTTTATGATAGTCTCAACAACTGATTTATCAGATTAATTACTGTCTTATAATTCAACCTCCCAACAAAGCTGATTTCAGAGTTACCTAGTTGCAGTAATTAACCCATCAAACTGAGTTCAGTTCAGTTTGATGGAAAAAATATTTACCCTTACCCCCATCCCCGCTATCTTGGAATAACTTTGGACAGGAGCCTGAATTACCAAAAACACATGGAACCAGTGGGCAAAAAAATCAGGACAAGACAGTACTAGCTGGGGATGCGACGCCAACACGCTCAGAACGGCAACCATTACCCTGGTTTTCTCAGCAGCTGAATACTGGGCTCCAGTATGGGCTAGAAGCGTCCACACTTCCATGGTCGACGTTCAGCTTAATGCCACAATGCGAACCATCAGCGGAACCTTAAAATCGACTCCTCTTCCTTGGCTCCCCGTACTTGCAAACGCAAATATCAGGCGAGAGATTGCATCACTGAGGGAATACAAGAAGGCGTGGCAAAAAAGTGCAATATCTTTGCACGATGATGTTGTTTCTCACCCGGCATGCCGCTTGAAGTCTCAAAAACCCTTCTGGACGGAAGGAGAAAGACTCCTTCGAACACTTCTCACTGAGAGACAGCCTGGGTTCTCATTGCCTCGCAAACTCTGGACTGCCATCAATAGGATAAGGTGCTCCCATAGCCGTAGTGCTCACATGATGCATAGATGGGGCCTTAAAGAGTCGGCGATGAGCGAATGCGGTGCAGTGCAGACCACCGAACATGCGGTCAACGCATGCCCGCTCCATTCATTCCCCGGCGGGATTGATGAGGTCCACAGGGCAATGCCTGAGGCCCTAGACTGGCTCGCAGACCTAGATGTCCCCCTCTGACCCCCCCACCATACGAAAGAAGTTATTAACCCCACTATACAGTATATTGAAATTATATAAATGTTTTATTTTGAATTCTTTAATTCGTTTACAACTTAGGGAACGTACCCATACTATGTGACCAAGTTTTTGCAATTTTTAACCCCCCCTCCCCCCCCCCGGTGACCAAAAACGTAAGCAACCCGCTGCTCATTTGTACCAAGCGTGGTATTTTGAAGACCCCCCCCCCCCTGAACAGGTCACGTAGTATGGGTACGTTCCCTTACTGTACACTTACCTACTATAGACATTTTACGATAATCAGTTTTCAAACATTTTCAAATTCACAGCCTTGTATCTTTTTTGAGTTCTTGTGATTTTTTTTTTACATGAATACCGCACAAGAGTCCCAACTCCCAACTGCTACCGTCTGGAGCCGGTGGGACTATGGCATCCCCAATTGGGGTATGTTGTGAGGCTGAAGGTAGTGGGGAGGGGGAGGAGATAGGGAAGAGGAAGGTGGGGAAGTACCTGGCTATTCAGATCTGGTCACCAAACACGGCTAATGCCATTTCAAGCAACGTTTCAATTCTGAATGGTGGTCTTACACCAGGGCGATACTGAGAGTATCTTCCACTCTGGAACGTGTATATTATTTTAAATGAATAAATTGTGAAATAACACAAATTATTCAAATAAAATTTATTTGCCACGCCGGGATTCGATCCCGCGACCTTCGGTGTGCGAGTCAAGAGCCTTACCGCTGGACTACGCCGGCCGTCAACCTACCTACCTACCTACCTACCTACACACTAACTTGGAGCTCAAGATGACTTATACTATTTACACACCTCTTCCAAACAACACTTCAGATTCATTCGGATCGGATAATTTTGTCTCTGAGGTGATCCTGTTTATGGACACGTGTTGGATCCGGAAAATCGTGGATTCATTTTGCGCTTGTGCAGTTCGCGAGATCCGATCGCCGTGAATGTCGGAGCAGTACTGGCACAAACTTTCATTATAGCTATGAAAATAATAACATTATTACAAAATTAAAAATCCTGATGAAACTGTAGCAGGACCAAATGGCAAAGTTTTGATTTTTTTTGGAGCCTCTCATTCATCCAAGGTCGGCAAGTCCTTTAGGTCTACTCATGAAATCTTACATCAAACGACAATGGTGCCACAAGCATGCTTTAATCCTCGCTTTGCAATTTTTGTGAGTAAATACGCAATCAAAATCGAGTGATTCGGTTCAGTAATTGATTTGGTAAAGGCAGCATATTTTTGCAGCGTACAGGAATGTAGGAGGCCTCCAGCAAAGCCTAAAACCTGACACTACATTATGTAGGTATTGGCAAATTTAGCGTTAGTTCTCACCATGTTGACGGCCACCCTGAGCAGCTGATTGAGCTCCAGTTTGGTACGGTCACACAGCAGCAGGATGTTCTGCCGGCAAGTGTGGCCCGTGTAGGCCGAGTCCGTGAAGTCGTGTGTGCGCTCGATCAGCTGGTCCAGCGCACGTGCCAGCTGCGCACGCTGTGGAGGGCCCGCATGCGCGGCGCGTGCCCGCCCTACTAGCTGGCCTAGCCGTCGTAATGCACCCATCACCGTACCGCGCTCCACGCGCTCATTGCCGCCCCCCGCCCCGCCACCTCCGCCCGCGCTGCCTCCCAGGGCTTCGTCGCAGTCCCAGCCCTGAAATATACACACGCATGGTTAACAAATATTGAAAATTGGTCCATACCTCAGTCGAAAAGATCTAATCACAATGGCGCCTTCTCACCTCACATCTATTCTCTGATCTAGTATCTAGAATTTAAGAAATAGATCAATGAGAACAGATTTTCCCGACGAAGGCTGGTACTTTTATAAATTACAATCAAAGACAATTATTTGAAAAATAGCGCATATCTGTGAAAAATCACGAGGCAGTCTGAATCATAAATGAACCAATCATGTCTGAATACTTGACAAATCAGTTCAAATTTAGAAAATTTTAGTAAAAATATTATATCATAGGTAGGTACTTTTCACACAAAAATTAAAAGCAAAAGTTCTAGAGTTCATTGAACCGGAGTTACAGGCAGACAGACGGAGTCACAATCGAAACACTTTTTTATAAATTTCCTCAGGCATTGGAGAAAAGTGGCCTGTTTTTTGTTTTTTAATATTTTAAAAAGTAGGTTTATCTATTCCCCTAGAACATTGAGGACAGTTTTAAAGTTAGTTATTTCGGTAAATATTCGGAACAAACGTCAACGGTTATGTAACGGGATTGTGTGTGTTATCTTTACTTTAAAAAACAGCCTACGTTTTTGAATGGTTTGTCTGGCAAAGCAGGGTTTGTGTAGCGGGCTTGTGTATATTATCTTAATTTTAAAAGTTTTATCAAAAAAAGTGCGTATTAACCGTTGACGTTTGTTCCGAACAATTACCGTTATTTCATGTCAGGCGTTTTACGTCAGAAATTTTATGATGGAAAAAAAAGTTTTCAAATACCACACATTGCAGTGCGCCTCAAGGCAGGCATAATTTTCCTGGCTGCCCATGTAGCAAGCGGCAGTCAAGGGTTTGTCAATATCAATTGTTGGTCTATGTAAAATAGAATATTTGGTAAGTGATTGTCTTGTGTCTTACCTGTGTTCTGGGCGAGAGAGCCGCCTGGCAGTCCAGCACCCCGTCCTTGACGACGTAGTGGATGAGGTCCATCGCCCGCCGCATTTGGCAGAACACCGTGTCCCTGTTCTCTCGCGAGCTCGGGCATTCAGGGTGCCGCAAACACGCCTGCGGAACGTACAAAAAAACATACGAGTACATACGATGTTATAAATAATATAACCGAAGAATAAAATTCCTTTGTGAATCGATGCCTGGAATCCATCAGAGAGCTTGCTCTTTCGACATTTTGTTTGTGTTTCGCGCGCGTTTATTCCCTAAATTATATTTAGGGAATAAACGCGCGCGAATTTATTTTCCACATTTTTGACAAGTGTGGCATATTTTCCGACTTGCCACACTTGTCTCTCTCGTGGCAACACTGCGGTGACATTTCTTAGCAGGGTTGACGATTTGTGGGTAATTCCCCAAATTGCGGGGAATTTTTAAGATTTTTCAAGAATTGGGTATTTTGCGGGGATCACCGTTTGGCGGGAAAATGCGTGGATTTGGGCATTTTTTGATGATACAACCTTTTTGAAAAATATTTATATTCGGTGGAAGATTTCGTAGTTCACTTTATGGCAGCATTGTAACATTTATTTCTAAACAATATAGTCTGGGGATTCCTGAAGTTCGGGACCTAAGTCGAAAACACATGAATTTGGTAGTCATAGAACTTCTACGACATAAGGATCCAGCTATTCTGGATTTCTTCCTACATGGTCTGAATGTAGATTAGATGACGATGCTGAAAGTAACTAGGTTAAGTTTCGCCTAAAAAACAATACAGGACGATACTTGTTCCCAAATTTAAAAATTGTA
Source organism: Limnephilus rhombicus (assembly GCA_929108145.2). Classification (NCBI taxonomy): domain Eukaryota; kingdom Metazoa; phylum Arthropoda; class Insecta; order Trichoptera; family Limnephilidae; genus Limnephilus; species Limnephilus rhombicus. The sequence goes on along the minus strand of OV815273.1, from coordinate 48,466,277 downwards.
ATAAGGTTATTGCTCGTGTTGCCGTTTTCCTACGCTTCCGTTGAGAGGAAATTCAGTGTTCTTAAAAAAAGGAAAACAGAAAATCGAACTCCTTCATACAGTTATTTGTGGTAGCATTGATGGCTACTCGAGAAGGGATTAAAAAAGGAGGAAGTTTGAAGTTAAGTGCCTCCGTACATGATGCTACTTACAAGCTACTCGATCCTCGTGAGCGTATGTGCCTCCGTTCACGGAGGTACTTACAAGATACTCGATCCTCATGCGCGTATCATACGCGCCGATCGTGAGTACCCCCCGTACGATTTTGCTGGTGCCCGTTCACGGCGCTAGGCGGTGGCTGTCGGTTTCCAATCAGTATCACGATACTGACAGTGCTGATCGCACGCGACGCTCGCATCGTTTGTGTCTGATACTTATTCGTTTGACGTTTGACAGAAATGGCGTCGGAACATGAAAGTAATGTTAGATTTGTTCTGGAAGTGGAAAAATGCATGTTTACATCTTAACTATACTTTACCAGAATACGTAAGAAACGATTTAGTGGAGAAGGCATGGATTGATATTGGAAAAAAAGTCATATGACATCGCATGACAGCGTGTTCACTCCACGGCTGCACGTGAAAAATGATCAAGTTCAGTACATTTCGGATAGCGCCGTGTACGGAGACTAGCATTAAAAAGTGGTATATCAGCAGGGTACTTGTGGTTTCGTCACAATTACGTAGATTGTAAGTATATCCATGAACGGAGGGCCTATCTTACGCGCCGATCGTAAGTACCCCCCGTACGATTTTGCTAGTGCCCGTAGACGGCGCTATGCGACGTCTGTCGGTTTCCAATCAGTATCACGATACCGACAGTCTGATCGCACGCGACGCGTCACATCATTTGTGTCTGATACTTATTCGTTTGACGTTTGACAGAAATGGCGTCGGAACATGGAAGTAATGTTAGATTTGTTCTGGAAGTGGAAAAAATGCGTGTTTACCAGAATTACTTTACCAAAATACGTAAAAGAGGATTTAGTGGAGAAGGCATGGATTGATGTTGAAAAAAAAGTCATTTGACATTGCTTGACATCATCGTGTTTACTCCACGGCTGCACGTGAAAAATGATCAAGTTCAGTATTTTTCGGGTAGCGCCGTGTACAGCAGGAGAACAGCATTAAAAGTAGTACATCAGCAGGGCAGGTACTCGTGGTTGCGTCAAAATTACGTAGTTTGTAAGCATCTTCATGAACGGAGGGCCTAATCCTTCAAACAAAATGTTAACCAAAAAAGCATGATACAGTAATTGATGAAAGTAGGTAATTATTTTACTTCACCTGTATGTATCTTATTTCGTTAATAATCCTTTATACATGTTGGTAATAAAGTCTTATATAGATGTAAATTGCTTACTAAATGCGTATTTCTCAAAATAAATGTACGTAACGAAAATGTTGTTACGAAATAGTCCTAATAAGTAACTAAATAGTAAACATAAAGCTTGTTATACACAAAACAAAAATTTCAAATTTATTTTTATTTATTTAAAAAAATATTGTCTTTTTTAAATGTACGTAATTATCCTTTACTTTTTTATTTATTGTATTACTTTACTACATAAAGGATAGGGATAAATTTTTATCCATTTTATTTTTAATACGCGACATCTATTGACTTTTCTGCAAGTCTAGGATGAATAATTAATTTGAGATTTTACTCATAAAGTTTAAAAAAATTAAAATAAATCTTCTAATAATCTTCTAAGAAGCTTTTTGCCTTCCGGCATTGGTTTTTGGGGGCATTTCATTCCTAAAATTCCTTAAAAAAGTAATCCTATAGCCGGGATTATAAGAGTAAATAAAATATATATTTTTTAATTTAAATAAGATTTTATAAAAGCTTGAGGCACTAATTCATAAAAATGCTTTCAATTTGAAAGGGACAACTTACATACTTACAGACACACTTACAATATAGTATTCTTAACCTGAGAATTTAAACAAATATGGAAAAATAAAGCTGGACCACGTGATAACTAATTGCTTAAATATGTTACTTACCGAAATTAAAACATGTACAAATGGTAAAACAAATATTATGTTGAAGAATTGGCTGGCCGAAAGAAATAATTTGTATTAGACTCTGACACAAAAAATTCTAACTGCATAATAAAGTAAAATAAGTTTATTTATATCTTCAAAGTAAAAGCACCCATCGACAAACTACTTAAAATAGTTTATTGGGACTTTTATTTTTTCGATAAAATATTTTTATTTTTTCTGTCATATTGTATTACTATGTCTTTATAATAAATAAAATAAAAATCAGGTTGTAACTGTACATACTCAGCTTTTATTGTACTTTTTCGTCACGTTACGAAATTCCTAATAAAAGTTACGAAATTGTAAGAAGAATTAGACAAAATGGGGTTATAAAAAGTCAATGGTTTGATAAAATTTAAAACTGTAAATATGTAAGCTTAGCAATGTTCATACCGCACGTATTACAAAAAGATGATTAAAAAAAGACTTACCGTTTTGTGAAAAAAGGCTTTAATATTTCCTGTTACGAAATTGTAGTCCCACTAAAGAAACACGTTGTTACTGATTTCAACAATTAATGTTATGGCGGAGACGTCAGACCAACAACCAACCAGAGTGTTGCTCTTGTAAAATTTAACAAATGGGTTCAGAAATTACGGTGGAAGTAGAAATAAAACGTAACTAAAGAGTAGTAACTAAAAAGTAAATGACTATGTCTGATTTTCATTTTTGTGCATAAATTATTAATTTACTATGAAACCCCGTAAAAAAATTACTTTGTACAGAAACTACTTTTAATTAAGACCCTAAAACTTACAAAAATTCATATATTATAATGTTACTATCGCATTTTATGAAGTATAAACACATGAAGTAGGTAGGGTGGCAATTTTATTTTGTATGAAAGGTAAAAATCGTTATTTTTAAAAATATATATATATGCGAATTAACACGATTGTAATGTTTATTATTCGTTATTTTAAAGCCTAATATTTATTCTACAAAACGCTGCATATTTTTTTTGTGTTATTAATTAAAAACATTTGTAATTTTTTAACAGTTTCTAGGCACACTTTATTTTTCCAAAATGTACACTTTTTTTGAGAAATACTCAAATAACTTAATTTCAACGTTTAAAATTATTGATCTCAAAATCAATTAATAAAATAAAATTTTCAAATGGGTTAAAATTATGTTGTACCTAACACTAAAATACTATTTTATCTTCTTTTCTTTAACTACTTAACTCCTTTTTGTCTCATTTAAATAACATGTCTTTTTCAGTAAATTTTTTCTCCTAGCCGTACCCAGCATATCGTATGAATAATCATATAACCTTATTTTTTATGTACCCTTTTTATCTACTGCTATTCAATTTATTGGCACACCGTCTTGATTTTTTTTATAAGTCATTATTTTTGCTTCAATATTGGTTATAGGGTTGCAACCTATTTTTAATTTTATATTACGTATGTAATAATACGTTTTAATCAATTTTAATAGATTATTTTTAATAGAATTTTGTTTTATTTTGGAGGCTGAATTATGAAGAATTATAAAGATTAATGCGTTAGTTTGTCTTATATTGTATTATTATATACTAGCTGATCCGACGAACATCGTACCGCCTCAGAATCAATAACTGTTGAAATAAATTAAGTTTTTTTATTAAGTTAAAAATTACACAATGAAGTAATTATGGATGCCCAACTGTTCGTGTTTTGTTTTTGTCAGTATCAGAGATGGCGTTGTGTAAGGATTTATATTTTTTGTGATTTTCTTACTTTTCCACTTACTTACGGGAATTTTTGAAAGGAAGCGGGTACGGGTGCCGCCGCCCCGGGAATCATTTATTGGACAACCAACACCTCTGCCATAGGTCACCCCAAGTGGTTCGCTACATTTGGTGATTTAGCAGGGGAGCCCGGGTTCATGGGGTGACTTTTGTGCGGGTCTTGGTGGCGGATGCGTCTGCCCACCTGCTGCGTGGCAGGCCGGATCGAAAGGAAAGGTCAAGATAAAAGGTCAATTCCGGTCAAGTCAATGGCCTTGCACCACAGTTGGAGGGATGGAATCACTCCCGGATACACTGACCTCCAGATTCCTACCCACCCCTCATGCCTTTTTCCTTCCCAGAACTTCCTATCCTACCCTTCCTTAAAAATACCCTCCATACAGCATTCCCTAAGATGACATAGGTCCTGAGTGGAGTTTACGTAAAAAAATGCGTTTCATTTCGGAGATTTATTATTATTGTATTTTTCCTTTGGAATGGTGCAGATATATATGATTAAGAACAAAAGCTAAACAATCAGCGATTAACATTTGATATGACGATTGACATTTGATGCACAGTTAAATATTATACCTATTACAATATTGCTGCAGTTCTTTTAAAATATGAGAATTCGTTCCATGCAAAATGAATGAAAAAATTTATTTTCTTCATAACTTTAGTGAATTTTTGCGATGTTTTATTAGTTATTCTGTTATCCGGGGCGGAGACAAATCCAACAAATCAAAGATCAGCAAAATCGGTCCCGCCGATCTCGAGTTATAAATAGTGTAACTAACCCGACTTTGTTTTATATATAAGATGAATCCGTAAATAATTTTTTTGAAATGCTGTATTAGATTTGAATTTGGAAAAACTCCACCGCACCGGTCCGAATAATACCTACCCGTAGGTATCTACTGCACAATAGCTTGTCCGAAATGAATCCCAAATCCCATAGGTCAGTTTTGAATATCAGCACCTACGGGACCTTCCGGAATCCTAAATCCCTTAGGATCAGCACCTACGGGACCTCCCGTCACATTTCTTATGCTGCGTATTCACTTGCGATCCGAAGCGCGAGCCCGGTCACGAATCATGGACGTAAACCACCGCTTGCGGTTGGTTCGTTCCTTTCGCAGCAATTAGGTTCACACAAAACGTGTGTGGTTTGGTTTATTTATGCACAAAACATACTATGGCGTCAGAGCTGTAGACCTGCAAACCTTGGGAATCTACTAGCTTCCTGAGTGCGCCGCACTTGTGAGATTTGTTAATGTTTTTTCCACACCAAAGCCAACCTTTCAACTCCGAACTTATGTAGGTTTTACACCATGTCTTTTTTCAGCCCGATTCCCGTGTAGAGACCAAAGACAAAATTTTGCGCTTTCCGCGATCGCTTTTTTCATTTCTATTTTCAAATCTATGATTTCAATTGGCATCACAGCAAACAACACACGAACCATGTTGTTTGTTGTGATGCCAACTGAAACTGTAGATATGAAAATAGCGATCATGTAAAGCGTAAAATTTTGTCTTTGGTCTATACACGGGAATCGGGCTGAAAAAGAGATGGTGTAAAACATACATTATTTCGAAGTTTGAAGGTTGACCAATCGTGTGGTGGCTGCGGCCAACCCTCCAACTCCGAATTCCGAACTTCAAAATGGCGGACGTCAAACAGCTGATTTGGAGCTGTATCTTATCAGTTGTCTACAATTGTGCAGGTGATGCTTCGGTTTCCATAATATTAATTTCGATTCGAAAAGCTAAAAAAAAAATAATTTTAAACTATTTTTATACCACTCTCCCGTAATAATATTGCGCAGACTGATGTGTTGGGCCAACTCGCACGAACCGGAACTCGGAGGCGATCCAGAGCCAACTCGAACTCCAACCTTCCAAATCGAACTTCCAACGCACGAACTACCCCTCCACACAATCGGCCAAACGTTTGAAGTTGAAAGTTGGCCGCAGTGTGGCCGTACCATAACACTAACTTTGAACGGAATAGTAGGTATTTTGCAACAATCGAGAGTTTTTCTGTGATGAATCGTGTTTTAGGTTGTTATTATAATAAGTTAATTACCGAAGAAGTTACGAGTACTTTATTAAATACAAAAACGGACAATTTCTTGCGTAAAATTGTGATTTACATAATTAAAAAAAAAATATATAACCTACGACACTAGGTCTTAGGTACTAGGTCGCAAATCTCTGGTGCAGTGTTGTGATAAAATTCCTTTATATCTAGAGAAAAAAATACACACTTATACTTAATATAGAAAAGACCCATATGGATTTTTTTCATGCATTTGAGGGATTTTATCTGCCCTTTTTAATCTCCAAATTTCCAATCTTAATTTTAATCTCCACGAATCGCCGCAATGTTAAATGATATGTTGGTATTTGTTTGTTTGTTTGTTACCTTGGAGGAGGTTAGCAGCATCATGGTGGAGCGCTCGAGCACCTGACGGGCCGCGGCCATCTGTGCGCGGCGCCGCTCATCCTTCAGGTCGTTCTGGCGTTCGCCCGTCACGTGCGCCAGCTCTACCATCTCGGCGCCGAACATGCTGAAGGCCTTCACGAACTCCGTGAAGTTGGACACCGACTCCAGCCGCCCGAGACTTCTCGCCACCTAAGCATGGAATGTTTATCAATCGTCAATCTTTTTAATTATTTTAAGAAAAATATAGAATTGCAGAACTAACTTATACGAGATTTGTGGTCTTTAGAGTCAGATTAAAAGTAATAAAAGGTTGCAGCACTAAACACATATCTACATTTTTGTGACTCATCAAACTGGGTTGAATGAGAAAAAGGATTGCAGCACTAATATTAAACATTTGTGGTCCTCCGAGCCGGATTTCATGGAATGAAAGATTGCTGTAAGTACTAAAATTAAATATTTGTGGTCCCCCGAGCTAGATTGAATGAATTAGGACCACAGCACTTATATTGTACATTTGTGGTCCTTTTAGCCTGATTGTGCAGAATAATGGGTTGCAGCATCAAAATTATACATTTGTGGCCCTTCGAGTTGTATTGAATGGACTAAAGGATTGCCGCACTAAACTTATGAATTTGTGGTCCTACGAGCCGGATTCAATTATACATCTGCGGCCCTTCGAGCCGGATTGAATGAACAAAAGGATGGCCGCACCGAAATGACATCTTTGTGGTCCTTAGAGCCGGATTGAATTGAAAAAAGAAAAAAAGCACCAAAACTATATAGTAATAACAATTTATACGAAAAAACGCAAAAAATTAGATACATAAAGTATCCTTGGGTTTAAGAAGAATGTGAATTGCTAGAGTTAATTTTGCGCTACTAAGCCGGCGTGCTTAGTTTGCCATCCATATACTTTTTGCATGTACGAGTAAGTGGTGCATTGAAAATTCCCAGAGCTTAGATAGACACTGAAACTTATAATACAAGTGACCCTAGTGGGATAAGGGAGTTGAAGGAGATTTATAGTAGGTTAGGTTACCAATATTATTATTTAAAAATAAATTTATTTGCATTATTAAACTTCCTTCCACATCACAACCCTTAAAAATTTGGATGGCCTAATGATACAATTTCATTCTAAAATTGGGAGCTGTTGTGATTTATGAGGCTGGAGTTAGTGGTGGAGGGAAAAGAGAAGTGGATGAGGAAAATTGTAATTTTTTTACCTAATCAGGTCTTATCACTAAATCTTTACGGTGTAACAGCACGTACCCGAAGGATTTTAACCAGAGATTCTTGAACACATTTGGACTAAGAAAAGTGGATGTCATTTTTCCGTCCGATCAGTCCTGGATTTGTCAATAGGCCTTACAGGCCTAGGGGCGGCAGAGTTTAGGGGACTAGTTGGCGCTCGTTCGCTTTGGTAAGCCGTTAAGTTTATAAACAAAAAAATTTACTGTTGATAGAGAGAGTTTTTTCTGTATTAAGCGTTAAATCTCATTTTTGGTAGAAGTCGCTAATTCCTAGCACTCATTCCTATCCATGTTAGATAGTTTAATATGTTTATGCTACTGCGCGGGTAGTAAGGGTGAAACCCTTCTTACAGCGTCACCTAGCCCAAAACCTTCAAGGTCGGCGTTTTACACTTTCTTTTTTTCTTTCTACAGATTCATCAAAATATTTCATGTTCATGTACTAACGAAAAATGAGTGACGAAAGGAAGCGACTTAGTGGTGCTGAGTACAAAAAGAAAGCCAAATTAAACAAAGATGAAAAACAACATGCTCTTCAGAAAATCAGGAACATAGAAACTTAAAAAAAAAGTGAAAACAGCAACGAGGCATTAAGTGTTACACAAGAGAACTCGGGGAGTGGGAGTAGTAATAAGGAAGATCAATATAGGCAAGGTACTGGTACTCTGATTGAGCTGACGTGTCTACATCAGCTCAATCGGCCAGATCTCGTGTTTAGTAAATCGTCCTTCTGATTCCGACATTTCTGACAATGAAATACCTTCATCAAGTGGCAGGAATTTGAGGTCAGGCAGTAAAGAAGTGTCTCTAGTAGCGAAAGCACTGAAATTCAATCAACCACAAAACAGAGCACAGATCTAGCCTTATGAGAAATAAACGTTCGACGATATAAATATTGCAATAAATGGTTTCGAACAAAACATGTCCTGTGATTTCACAAAAAGTGGGATGTATTCTGATTATAATATAGTATCGCCGTTATTTACAAAAGAATCTATTTTTCAGAAAAATTAAGTAAAAGAAAGGAATTGGCTTGTCTATTCGGAAAGCAAAAGCTCCTTATTCTGCCGACCCCTTTTGAAATTTGGATCCATTGAGAACAGGACATAATTTAAACAGCAAGAGCAAGGTTTCTATGATTGGAAGAATGCAGGAATTCGAGTAGCTCAATACGAAAACTATCGAAACCATAAGTACCTACTCTATTCTTGCTTTAAGATCTAGAGGTTTGATTCACGGTTGTGTTCAATCTTCACTAACTGCCCAACTAAACGAGGAAATTGCTTATTGGGAGAACATTTTAAAGAGGGTTGTCATCTAGTCATCATCAATGAAACGATTGGCATCAAGAGGTTTTCAGAGGCTTTCAGAGGATTTAATGAAATATTTGGTGACCCGCAAAGTGGGAAAAACATAATGCTACTGAATTAATAGCAGAGTTTGATCCGTTTTTAGCCAAGCATATTGAAAGACACGCAAACCAAGGATCAAGGATCTGGAACTTCTAGCTACCTATCAAAAACTGTCGGTTTATGGATCTCTTCTCGAGTTTATTATAGCAGAGTGAGAAAATTTTGTTTATTTCTAAGAAAGTGCATTTGAAATGAGCGCACTTAAGCAATATCAGGGCAACATTAAGAGTAAGAGGAACCCTAAGAGAAAAACTTTATAGATGAGACATCAAATGAGGAAATCGAAACAACCTCCAGAGGTTCTTTCAGAGTAAACACCTTTTTGGTCATCCTGGACAGACTGAGAGCTGAATTAGAGAGAAGGCATAATGCGAACGTAAACTTCAAAGAAAAAAAAACATTTTTAACAAGATTGGGTGAACTTTAAACCCAAATAGTCTCAGAAAAGCTCAGTCTCTTGTGCAATATTTTTACAATGATTTAGACGACGATTTAGTTCAGGAATGTGTACACTTGCACCATCACATTTCCTCTTATAAGACGACAGAGAAACCTGAATCTACATCATTACTGAATCTTTTTAAGTTTTTGAGGAAACAATCTCTGTGCAACGTTTACCCAACTTGGATTTAGCTCTCTGCATCGCACTTTGCACTCCGGCCACAAATTGTTCTGGAGAAAGGAGTTTTTCCTATTTACGCGTGTTACCAAAGGACTTCATTGTCCTAAGAAAAACTTAACTCTTTGGCTCTTCTATGCACAGAAGCAGACTTAATAAATACAATCTATAAACTATGAAGATATTATAGATAATTTTGTCAAAAAATTTGATAAAAAATCCCTTAAAAAAAATGTAATTCTTAATTCATATTACACTTTTAAATTATGAGTAATTCATTTGTTTATTTCATTTTTGAATACCTACTTAACCTATTTTTTAATTTTTATTTTGATAATTGTGTGTCACTTTATAAAAGCCCACAAGCGAATGATTATGATAGGTGGCAACTTCTAAGAAGGAGGAAGGGGCGTCGCAAATAAAGTGGCCTATATTTATGAAAAGTGTAAATACGGCCATGCGTCCGATTATATATGTTTTATATCAAAAACAAAACAAAAAATATTTTTCAATCTGATCACACTCCCATGATCACGGCGCGGCGGGGTGCTTATTACGCGAACCATTAGGGTACACCCGACTATTCAATTTTTATTGTTTTTAATTGAAAAAAAAAAGTTTTGTAGAGTCATATCCAGCAACGGTACGGTTCTGAAACAGAGTAGGTAGATATTTTCTTGTATATTATCTGAAAAAAACGACAATTTTTCTATTTTAATTTGCGCATTGAACTCAGGACCTCTGAGCTCTTCCACGATGCAACTATCATTATTGACTGCGGGTAGTGAAGTATTGTTTTAACTTAACCGTTTTGCAATTCGCCTGTTTGTAAATTTATTCGATCGTCCCAAATGATTGTCGTGTTTTTTTGGACGTTCTAATTAATAATTTTTCAATATTCCTTTTTTCTAACTTCTTTTTTCTTCGGGCACGTAGGTACCAGTAGGTAGGTACCTACTACTTCTGTGGACAAATTGCACAATTCCATATTTGAAATAAAAAAAGTTGATTATAAAATAGGTAGGAATTTTTTAAACCTTTTTTATTATTATTTTTTTTTATTTATTCACTGAAACATTTATTATAATTACAATTTTACAACATTATATAACAACAATATTTCAATCGCTCTCCTAATAAAGCAGTTGCTTGTGTTTAGGAGAGGACAACTAAATACTTTTATATCTACGTATATAAATTAAAAATATTATTACAAAAACTAATAGTAATTTTATAGAAAATACAATACATGTAATAAAATTATTGCTTAGTTAATAAATGATTCAAAGTTGATAAAGCAAAACATATTTTTAAACTATAATTAAAGTTATGAGGTGGTACTATTTCAGTTTAATTTTTTTTTTATATGTGTCGTAGTTTTCATCCGATCGTATATCTAGGGGTAATTTATTAAATAATTTTAAACCCTTGAATGTATAGTGATGTTGTGCTGTTGTAGTTCGTACTAATGGTACGGTTAATCCTCCAACAGATAGGTATGATTCTTTTACTAATATTTAATTGTGGTATAGTACTTTTATTAAAGAAATTTTTATGTAATTGTAGGAGTGCAATTTTGCAATAAATTTTTGTTAGTGGGGGAACCGGGAAATCTTGGAAAACATTTATTGTTGGGTAGTAATGGGGCTTTTACTTACCTACTTCAAATCTTATAATTTAAGAGGAAATTCAGGGTTTGATTTATGAAATAAAAATAGAAACATATTTTTTTGGTTGCGAGGTTTACTACTCACAAAACTATTAGTTTATAGGTTATCAAGGCCGAGGATTAACTTCTTGATTAAAGAGATCGTTCATCAACTTGTAGAATCACACAAACCAATTAACATTTTATTACAATAATGACTGATCATTATCCTTCTTAAATTATTCAATATATTTTTCGAGAAAAAGCACGGACAAAATTTGTTTGTCATCAGCGTAAGGTAATTAGACTTTGGAGAAGTTTGGAGAATCTTGTGGAATTAATAATAGAATTCAAAATCTAATTAAGGCTCTACTGTAAGGGCTGAAACCGTAACTAGGGGTAACTACCGCCCCAGTTGGTCCAAGGGAAATCCATTTCAAAAATACAGCAGCGTAGTTAACGTCCAAAGTTTTATCGTTAAAATTTAACGAGTGTCAATTTTGAAGAACATTATTTTTCAATAAATCGAAGGGCTAAAGTTTTTTTACGTACTTTGAAAATAATTGTATAATTTATGATTCAATGATCTGTAAATTAAATTTGACGTTTTATGCCGATTCTATATTTTAAAGTGACGTATTTAAAATATATGGTGGTGTTTCAAGCTTATAATGGTACTCAAATCTTTCCAATTAACAAAAATGTTCATAATTGTGACCCGACAGTTAGGCCCTCGACAGTTGGCCCCCTGAAATTATAATAATAATTATAAAAATATAATAGGCCACTTGCATCACATTTTTTAAAAATTTTTTCCGGTTTAGGCAAATATTCTAAGACATTCGGTATTTTTTTTTTTAATCGTATTTTTGAAACCTTGGCGATTTTTTGAAAATTTTAATCCGAAAAATCAGGCCATTTTTATAAACCGGAAAGATGGGACATAATTTTATAGGTGCGAAAAAACGATAATTACATAGCCGAAAATCATTTTAAAAAAAGAACGTTTTCCACACGAATATAACACAGGAGAATAACGAGGCATACCAAAAATATAAAATCTCATAAATATTTTTTTCTTTGATCCATCTTATTGATCATAAATCATTGTAATGTTCAATATCTATATTACTAAATCAAATGTAATATACTTGTACTTGTAAATTATAATAATAATAAGAATATTATAAAATTTGATTTTGTTAAAATCCGCACCATTATCATTATACCTCTAAAACACGTACTGACAACGTAAATTGTACGGGGTTCTCGTCATAACATCTGTCAAAAAATCAAACCAAATGATACGTTCGCAGAGAACAAACAATAAATCTAGTGAACGTTAAATGTCAAATTCAAAAATTCACCTAAAATCAAAGTGATGCCATGTAAAAAAAATAAATCAGTGTGGAATTTTATAAAAATGATAGGAACATTTTCGGCGACGGGACATTTTCATCTAGTGACGTCACTAGCCCAAATAATGGATTTATTTATTTTACTAACATTTTCGTAATCTCAGTAAAAAAATCTATCCACACGATTTTTTCCAAGTCGTTATGAAGTCCATGCAAGTGGCCTATTGTTTGCGCGTTATTTACCAATTTTGAACCGTAAATCGACTTCAAAAATAGCTTTAATATTGCGTTGTTATGGATATCACGCGAATTTATTAGCAGAGTCGCTTTTTGTACTTGTACGCAGGTATATACAGTATATACAGTCAACAGGCAAGTAGTTTTTTCCTTGATGCATTTAAATGAAAACATGTTTCATACTTTTGTTATTCGGCGGTACATTCTCTCTGCACTCCTCTTAGATGTAATGTATACTCAAGTAGAAATACTGTATTTTCCCTAAACCGACTGCACAAGTATATCAGGGGGCCAACTGTCGGGGATCAACTGTCATGGAATCGTTTGCAATTATCGATCCGATATTGTTAAGTTATAAATGCAATTTTTTTTTTTTACACACAGGAGGCCCTGAGGAAAATAATTTCTCTCAGGGCCTATACCTTCTTTGGAGGGTTTTTTAAGGAAAGGAAGGAGAGGAGAGTTCTGGGAATGAAAAGGGTTTAAGGGGTGGGTAGGAATCTGGGGTTCAGTGTGTCCTGGTCATCCGCCTCCAAGACCTAGAAAAACCTCACCCTATGAACCCGGGCACCCCTGCTAAATCACCAAACGTAGCGAACCACTTGGGGTGACCTATGGCAGAGGTGTTGGTTATCCAGTTAAGTTGGGCGGTACCCATTCCCTCCTCCCAAATTACTAAATGTTCGAATCCAGGCGTCAAGGGTTTAACTTTTCTGCTGGCTCAATCCTCTCCTTTTTTCTTATAATGATGATGGTAATAAGAGATTTTCAAATAGTGTTAGGGTATTCGTAACGGCAATTAATTAAATAAATAAGTAATCATTGAAGAAGAAGATAATATCATATCTAAACGAAACGTGAAATAGAACAAGACACAGAATAAACAAGGTTACGATCGTAACTGGGAAAATAACTCAGGATCTCGGTCTTACCTGGAGAACGCCTCTAACCACTCGGTTGTTGTGATCTGACTTTTTTGATTCCATGCCAACTCAGAATCAAGTTAACTCAACACCTCTTTAAAAAACAATAAAAGCTATGAAAAAATGATTTTAAAATAGCCCATAACCCTAACCTAACGTAACCTATTTAACCAATTTTTAAAATATTTCACTTTTAGTGACTTTTCAAAGGAGGTTCTGAGTTGATTTCATTCTGAGTTGTCCGGTAACCGATTTTTTTACGTAATTTTTGTCGATCTCATATTTCAATCTCAGAAAAAACAATATTTTACTCAACTACTTTTTCCCATATTTTTGGCTGCTGTCTTTTTATATGATTACAAATACAAAGTTCTGTGGGAATTTATTTGTAACTTAGATAGTTTCTCGGATGTAGATTGGTTGGATTTGGTAAATAATTGACAAACAACCAATGAATAAACAAAATACCTTTTTTTTTTACAGTGAATGCCGCACAAGAATCTCAACTGCTCCCGTCTGGAGCCAGTGAGACTATGGCATCCCCAATTTGGGGTATGTTGTGAGGCTGAAGGTAGTGGGGAGGGGAAGGAGTTGGGGAAGAGGAAGGTTGGGAAGTACCTGGCTATTCAGATCTGGTCACCAAACACGGCTAAAGCCATTTTCAAGCAACGTTTCAATTCTGAATGGTGGTCTTACACCAGGGCGATACTGATAGTATCTTCCACTTTGGAACATGCCGCAAATATACTATACATATATTATTTTAAATGAATTAATTGTGAAATAACACAAATTAATCAAATAAAATTTATTTGCAAATGCCGGGTTCGAACCCGCGACCTCCGGATTGTAAGTCAAGAGTCTTACCCACTGGACTACGGAGGTCGTCAAGAGAAGGACCTAAGAGAAGGACTCGGCATACCGATCCAAATACATACCAAACATTCTGTCCAAACGGTTATACAAAAATGGGGGCGGTTTCCATGTTTATTATTCAGTTTATTGATAAGTAATAAATATTGGATCAATCTTGGCCGCCATTGGACAGATATTAAATTATGGGCAGGTTTTATTGATATACTGTTGTGTTCACAAGTTGTTGTATTCACACAATCAGGTTCTCCAACTCGACTTGGAAGGAGATTACTTATCTGGAATAATAGAGTTCTTTATTAATCTAGATTTATTAATACTTCGCACATTACAACTCAACCTCACTAGAAGCTAGCTAAAATGGATCTGAATTAAGTGAGCTCCTGCAACCTGCACCCCGGCCCTCGGCCCTCTGATGCACAAGATCCGAACTAAACTAACCGCTATCTTGCGGACTTTCGGGTCAGCTCTTAGCACTGCGCTCTATGTAACAAGCTCGGAAGCTTTTAGATATATAACATCCTCTCTTAGTGTATTCTATTTAGTACCTAATTGTAAACGAACATTTTCTACAAGTCTAAATAAATTGGTATTAAATATTAAAAATAACGTTTTTAATAATTTTTGCAATTTTAAATGTAACAAATTCTGACCTTATCTTTAGCTAGTAGCAGCTGTTTGACCACCACGATATCCGCGAGGAGGAGCACGCGCGTGACGGAGGCGAGCAGGCCTCTCGCCGCCCTCACCATGGCCGCCCTCTCGCTGCAGTCGGGCGCGCCCCCGCCCCCGCCCACCGGGCACGGCGCCCCCGCCCCCACCGCGCTCGCCGCCACGCATAGCCGCTCTATACTGCCACCTGGAATAAATAAACAATACACCTGATTAGTTCCCCTTATAACAGCTCAAACAATAGATACATTATTCCCGTACAGCACATGATATACACAACGTAATAGTAGAACTCGCATCCATAAATATTCTAATTTTCTCTTACTAAAATGTGATCTGAAAACAAAAGATTTGTAAGTAGGTACTTAATACCAGCCTACTTAATAGGGAACTCCAGTGAATTATAATACGGCTAAAAAAATGTTCACGTTGATCAAAAAACGCTGATTCTGAATACATAAGTTTTATTTTATATTATTACTAGCTGACCCGACAAACGTTGTTCTGCCATATAAATTATTTCTAGTGAATATTTTGGTTGTTAAATAAAAAATAACGAATGTATTGTAAGTGTGTGGGGATGGTCCATGACAGAAAGAGGAATGGAGCGGTGTAGACGATGACCGCCGATAAAAACAAAAAAACACCAACTAAAGTAGGAAAATGAAAAAAAGAAAATCAATATGAATTTCGAAGAGCAATTGAGTGTACGATATTTTTTGTCAGTCCGTCTTTAGCCAACACAAATAAGCTCGATGGTTTTCCCACGCGAGAACATGATGCCGAATGAAATATCAAAATGACGCGACGCTTCTCGTGAATGTCTTGCGAATGTATGGATGAAAGTTCGATGAGGCGGACGTAGCGCCATCTGTAATTCAACAAAATAAACAATTTCGTTCTGTTAGAAATACGAAAGACGGTTAAATTGCTCATACAAAAATACTGAAATCGCGATAAAAAAATGGGAGGGTGGGAGTAGGCGGGTTAGAATTTGGAGTTGTAGGTATTTTTTGATGTCAAATAATAGAAAATACAAACAAAAAAATAGTATAGTTTTTTTTTCTAGATAGGGACACCTAGCGGTATTAAATATACTTTAAAACCTATTCTCACACCTACCAAATATATATAGAAAATTTCATAAAAATCGGTTAAGCCGTTTCGGAGGAGTGCGACCACAAACACCGTGACACGAGATTTTTATATTATAGATAAGTACGTAGAAATTATAAATCATCATTTAAAAGTGAATAAAACACCATCACATTAAAACACAGAGAAAATTATTTTAACTATTAAAACTAATTATAACAATAAAAAATACTGGTATTTAAGTTAGAAGGTCATAATTGATAAAAAAAAAAAATTTTAAATTACCAGGATTGGATATTTTATGCAACATTTAGAAAAGTTCATATGAGGCTTTATACAATTTAAACAAAGAATCGTCAAAAGCTCAATGACAGTTATTTTTTTCTTCAGGAAGGTAGGTACCATAATATCGAAAACATGCCAAAAATATATTTTTTTATTATTTACATTTAAAAATAAAATAATTTACATTTCTCTGTCTGAAAATATCTAAAAACAACAATTTTAAAATTCAACCAACAATATGTTTGAACATACCTAGAAACCGACCAATTTGATACTTATTTTCGAACGTTTGTTAAAAAAATCAAAAATCTTGTCTAAAACGTTAGTTTATAAATTAAAAATAATAATTAATATTTGACAAGTTTAAGTATTTCCCCAATAAATGTAGTCATAATTTGTCTCGACGCCACCTAGCGAGGGATTTAACACTTACAATGTCTCTCTCGCAAAAATAAAGTTGGTTGTTTTCAGGTGGAAAAAATATAATAAGCAGTAATTATTGAATGAAACACTAGTATATATTGAATTATTTGGCGGGTATTTGATAAGCCCCCATAGCTCAGTGGTCAAGAGCAGCTGACCGGCAATCAGAAGGACACGGGTTCAAGTCCCGTTGGCGGCAAGTATCTTTTCTCGGAAGATTTTTCTATGTTGATGAGTGTTTCAGGCTGATAATTATTGCTTATAAAAATTATTTTCGAACCGTTATTGTATCCACATTGTCAGAAAAATATAAATCAGAGTGTGCAATTCACACGAAGTAGAAGTGAAAACTTAGAAAACTAAAGTAGACAAGAGAGGGGAGCCCACAAAGCACTTTTTTTTATCAATGTGAAGGATGATTTTTTTTTGTCGTCAAACTGCGGTGCAACTTTTCCTATAAATGCATATGGTCATCTTATTAGTATTTATTTGTGTTTCTTCTTCGGAGTCGCTAGATATTGATTTATTTTGTGTTTTTATTTGCCTGTTCATTTTGGGGCGGTTTGAGGATTGGATATTGATTTTACAAAAATAAATATATATTTTTTGGATTCAGTAGATTTCTTGTTCCGCTGAATGTCTGGCCGCAAAGGTTCGTCAGGCGTTTTATACTACTAGGTTCAACGAGATGTGGTTTTATCGTATTATATTGGATCCGAGTACCCGTGAAATAAATGAATAATTTATCATCATTCTCTTGCAGGCTAAATCCTATAGATGTAACTATGTTTTTGTTTCTTTTTAGTGTCGCTCGTTTCATCGAGTTTCAAATGACAACGGTGCTAAAGAAGTTTTAACTTAAAAAAAAAAAATCATTAAAAAGAAGCGAGTGATTTCTGAGAAGTGGCGATATTCGCGGTGATCCAAGTCGCCCCTCGATTCGAAACGATACGTTTGTTTTCAGCACCTTCTGTTTTCACGAAGCTTTTCAAGTTCTTGAAACATTTACGATATTAACGCGGCAATGTTTTCTTCACGAGGCTCTATATAAAACATCATGTAGGCCTGGCTATATTTGAGGCTCACTTGCTTTCTACAGTTGTGGCAGACCACAACAAACGGGACCGCGTAAGCCTGCAATCTCGGCTGCGAGAGTTCATAATATTAAATGAATATTAAAATTTATTCTAATATTATGGAGGATCCGTTATTACCCCGACCAACGTTACACGTTACATTATCTACACATAAGCTCTCAATATTACGGCCAGAGCGTGTATTCCGAGTTCCCCTTTAGGGTTAAAACAACTCTGATTATTCTGAACTGAAAACATATTAAACATTTTCTTATTAAATTAAGTCTTTATTACTGTGTATTAAAACGATCATAGGAGGTAGTTATTTTTAAATTTAATACTGTATGATAATTTTTTTCTCGCGATATGAGTCAGAAATAGTTAATCCTTCTTTTTTAATGATTTTAATCGATTTATGGCCGTTGTTCTCAACTTTTAGATAGATTAATCTGAGCCTCCAATCAGCTAAGTGATTTATTTAGTAACGTTCGATTCGCCTGTTGGTCGGAGAGTTGCGTTGGGAAAGCCAAAATTTCGGCTTACCAGGTGATCAGTTGGATTGGGAACAACGGCTGTTAGAATTGGTGTTTCTTAATTCATATTTTATTAGATATTTACCAGCACAGACATGTGAAAAATCACTATTGCTTAGGTACTAATATCACATCAGAACGGAACGTAATTATAATATGAAGGGACCAGATTCGGCTGTTTCCAGTCTTCGGCAGAGCACTGGGAGCGTTGGAGGTCAAATTCGACTAATTAGAGGTAAAAGAGTGAAACCATTTTAGATTTCTCGACAAATTAGTTCCAATTTTGAAAACGGCAAATAAAATAAATTTATGTATTTTTTTTTCCTTTATTTTTTCCCATTATACATACCTACTTACATTTCAAAAGTAATTTTTATATATATTCTAAAAATATATAACATAACACAAGATAAAAATAATGTAAAAAAGTAAAAAATATATACACGGTGTCCGGAAACTCGTAGTACAAGCGGGAAACTGGTAAATCTACATCACATTCGAAGTCGATTTGTGATATAACTTTTTTGATTTGAGCTTTCGTTTTCGAGTAAATCGGGTCCGAAGTTGGAATTTTTTTGGTTAAATTTGAAAAAATTTTTCACTAGGGGGTTGATTTCAGCTGTGTAATGTCTTATAAAATGCATCGAAGGGTAAACCGGACTCAAAATTTTTTTTAACCCTTTAGTTGCCGAAAAAATGGAAAAATAGAAAAAAAATAATATTAAAATCGAAATGCCCAGATCGAAAAAAATAAGTTTTTGGGTTCTCTACGTGATATAGATTCACCAGTTTTCCGCTTTTACTACGAGTTTCCGGACACGTTGTATAAGACAAAAGTAGATAATGGGAACCCACTAAGGCGCTGCCTGTGCGTGGGTAATACTAACTAAAGTGCTAAATTACACCAATAAGTTGGCGGTACAAGTAAAAAAATTACAGTATATCTGAATTCTCCAACCCAACATTACAAATTTGAAAATGACATTTAAATTCAAAACAAAAGTTCTAGGGTTCATTGAGCCTGAGTTACAGACAGAAAGAAGATTTTAAAATTTAGAAGATTATCGATTGCTCGAGATTTCTCAGAAGATAATATTTAAAATTTTTCCAACATTGAAAAAATCATACCTTCGAATTTTAACATGGAGACATAAAAACTTATTATAGTGATATACAGCCAATGAATCAACCTGTATTTTACCTTTTATATCACATTTGTAGGATTTATAAAAAAAATATTAGTGTTTGTTACTTTGAAACTGCCGTGAGGTGTACTTATTTGAGTCAACATAGAATATATTCGATTTCTATATGTTGTCTGTGGTATACTTGATAATGAAAGGTACATATCTATGGAAAATTGACTTAATTTTAACCGTAAACAGCTGATCGAAAATTCGTGGAAATTCGAAAAATGTTTTACGAGTGGTAGAAAATGTGGTCCAATTTTGAACCGCTATCAATCGCAGAAAAATAAAAGTGGTCCATTTTTTGACCATAATCGCTCCAGTGGTTAACAAAAAAATCACTAAATCACTAAAAACTTTTAAAAGAGATGCAATATCTGCAGATCACAAACGTCAGCCAGTTTCAAAGGCAAATAATAGTACCTATCTAAGTATTTAAAAAAAGGGGAAAGCATTAAGAATGCATTTCGAAAAATATCGAGTTGACCCCTTTGAAGCCTTTCACTTTGTGAAACAGACCAGTGTAGGTCAACCTTTTCACACCTGCAGCCCGGAAAAATATTTCACATACCGCTAATGCAGAAATGAAAACCATTATTATTTATGTGACCATTATTCTTTCACGCGACATTTATGTATAAAATTCACCGTCGACTTTTCCCACTATATCATCATGTATGCCATAGTTATAAATTAATAATGTATTCGCGGTTGGATATAAAAATACATATACGTAAATTTTTAAATGGCTGATATTCACGGGAGGGTTTTTGGCCACATTTTGGCTAATTTGCAAACACCGTCGAGCACCCGCTGACCAAAATGTGGCCAATTTGAAGAGATATTTTAATGTATATATAAATATATTTTTTTAAGTTTCCGTGTGTTGCGATCTTCTGATAATCACAAAGCTAACTTAGTAGCTTAACAAGAGATGTCTCGCCATTTCTTATTAATTATTTGTTTTTGACATTTCGCGAACCGAAATTATTGAAATATTTTTTCTTACAAATCATTGATCATGTGTTTACATATTAAAAAATACACGTTTGAATTTAAGTTTATACCTGTGATTATCGACTATGCCATAGACAACATGTAGAAGTCATCATCATTAAACAGTATTAATAGCCTTGATTCGAAGAACCGGCTATTTTTGGAAGCAGTTCCTATTGGATTTATAAAATGGTCACCTCACCACTGTTGTAATCACGCTGCTATGAAATATGATATCACACAAGACGTCATGGCCTGTCGCGGTTACTTTGTCTCGGTGACTTTGTCCCAGTAATTTTGTCCCGGTGACTTTGTTCCGGTGACTAGCTATCACTGGATGACAGTGGATCCGAGGAACGGACTATTTTTGGAACCACTCACCATTGTCATCAATATTAACTGGGCGAAGCCGAACCAAAAACCACCCGCAGGGCCTAGCAGTAAAAACCCGCGGAGTGGGTTTTTTGCACTGCTAGTCATATTTAATATTCTCCAAAGATTTACCACGTACGGCAATATTAAGATAAATAATACACAAAATTCACAGGTTTGCAATTTTAACAATTTTTTAATAATTTTTTTATGAATCTTAAAAATATAGGATAAACGTTCAAATATAGGTGCATTCAATGGCTCTGTACACGTTAACCAGTTTAGATTTTTCGGTACTAAAATTCTGAGGTATGAATTTTTTAAATTTTCGAACCAAGAGCTTATAAAATTCCCACTGTTCAAGGCTGAATTTGATCACATTGCAGAATACTCCAGTGAAATTGATCAGATTTCAGAACAATGACGCTAATATCAGATTATGACAGCGTTTTTAGTGATTTTGATTCGAGCTGTCCAATTATTGATAATGTTATTTACGGCTCTATATCGACTTCTGCCGCAATAGAGCTGAGCAATAAGGGTACAAGCGCACTGTGAAAGTGCAGAATGCATCAGTACGTGGAATGTGCAATGTGCAATGTGCAGTGTTGAATGGCTTTACATTACACTCTGCAACTAGGCCAGATTCCACGTTACACATGTCGGAACAAAACAACGTGATGGTATGTCCAATCCATTGATTTGCGTGGGTATTTATGGACAACTACTTCAACGCGCAACCTACGGAACGGCAGCGCAGCGTGAAGGGATGTACAATATATACATTAAATAATATTACACACCACACGCCATAAAGCTGCAGAGGGTTATAAGGTATTAATATTATTCGATGTATACGTGTAGGCGTATTGCTGATGCAGCCGGGAAGCCGGGAAGCCGTACGTTTAAATTATAAATGAACATAGAGTCTGCCAAATAAGAGTAAAAAAATAAAAACTGGAACTACGAAATTTGTAGGCTGGCAACACCAATTTACCTGTAAAATATTCTTTTGAAGTGCAATGACACTGATGATACAGAACACTGTATACACATTTAAAATTACTTTTTTTTGTTCTTAAAAAAAATCGAAGAAGCACTGTTGTTAAGTTACCTACTTAATGACAAAAATTTGATTAAATTGTGTTCTACAAAGTGATTGGCTTCCATTTAATTTAACATAAATTTGGATTTAACAGTAAGTAGAAAGGAAGAATCATTAGCGGTGAGTTTAGTTACACTACTTTTAGATGTAAATGAGTTAAATATATTCAGATCTAAAATTATAGACATGATCTGAAGCCTGGACAACGCTAGCAAGTACTTAATCTAATTTTAAATAAATGTGAGCAGTGACCAATTTCTAAAGTGTGCTATATATTTTATTACAAAATCGTTATTCTTCATTATGTTAACACAAAATTGCAAAGATATAATAACAATATACTTTTATGCAATTCTAATTTTGAGATCAGTGGAATGAAATAAAATGTTTGTTACACAGCTTTAGATTACAACCATGATTATATTTTTAGTATTGCCATTTGTACAACAGTCGCGCCCTCCTATGTTTTCTACTCTTATTTGACAGACTGTAGGAAAATTACAATTCTCTCTAAGAGGAGAGAATACCGCTGCCTGAAAGGATTGTTCTGGTGTCATTTATTATTTACTTATTAATGGTCTTTCAACATAATGACATGAAATAAAAAATTAAATTATGAGAGTGGAGGATATTATTTGAAAGCAAAGACCAAAGTAAGTATAAAGAAAACAGAAATCAAGTCACTTGACTTGAATAGCTAGAAAAAAAAATTCTACACTTGTTTAGTGACCGATAAAAATCATTTAGACTTTTACCAAAATTCAAGGTCTTGACTTGGATTGACCAGTCTAAACATTCCGGACTATGGTGAGTAACATCCATTATTTATTAGTCGAGAGTTGATTGAGAAAGATCAGTTCATTTTTTCTGAGTCTACATGAAGGTATATTGAAAGGAATGACTTGTAATAAAGTAGGTGAATCAATAATACAATCGATAATTTTATAGAAACCAATGATATCAATTTTTTCCGACGGTCTTCTAGACAAGAAAGGTTTGGAGTTAGTTCAATTTCATCATAAGAGTAATCGCCTCTTAATAACCCTATTCTCCTAGTAATCCGTCTTAAGAACCAATGTTGAACGGATTAAAAAAAAACGAATATGGACAGTATAAAAAGGAGACCAAACAACACAAGCATATTCAAGATAAGGGCGGCCCAAGGAGCACAGAGTTCTTAGGGTATTTATGAAACTAAAATATTTAAATAATTGTTTAAATTACGTAGGTATTATTAAATTAGGTATATTTTTGAAAATAAAATATTTAAGAAAGTAATTATTTTGTTCAATTAATCAAATTAATTATTTAAATTAAGTTTATTAAATTATTATTTTTAATTAATTGGTTAATTATATTTATAACTTTAATTAATTGTTCATATGCATTAATTAAATAAATTATTTATAATTAATTTTAATAAAAAAAAATATTCAAATTAATTGATTAAATTAATTATTAAAATTAATTAAAGTAGCCGCTATGAGATTTGAATCCATGAAGATATTAATTAAAAACTAGGGTTAAAAAAGGCCAAATTGATTTGTACACATTCTATTTAATTGGGATGCTGATGCTTGGGTTATTATAAAAGATTATTTAAATATATACATGAAAGTTTAAAATCAAATAAATGTTCAATATCAATAAAACAGTAAAATCTACTGAAATAAAATGACTGGGCGGAGTCGGGAATGAACATTAGATTATACCTATTCTTGAAAACATGATTCATTCAGTGATTTGTGTGAATTGAAACGTGATTGAAACAAACAAAACTGAAACCATTTTGAAGCGTGCCTTTAATTGATCGACGTTCGTGTTTGAAATGGATGATTCATTATCCTCGCGACGCGTCATTTCCTACAATCATTTGTAACAAAGCTGTACCGCTCCAATAATGCGCTCATTCTGCCATTCCGTATTATTATTATCCATATCCAACTACCTCGTCTAACATTAGGCACACAGGCCCCCCACAATCACATTACTTTCACGGTCGTCCATCTTTAAGATTATTCTAGCAAATTTGGAAAAATTCGAAATTCGAAAAAAAACGAAGTCGAGTAAAATTCGGGATCGGGCCGCTAACAATAACACTCCTTATGTAGATGGTTATAAGTTATAAGGTTTAATTTCCCGTTTAACACCAGCCGCATGTTTTGAGTTATTAAAAAAACGTATTTTATTTTATTGGCGAAGCTCAGACTTAAGTATATAAATGTCTTTTTCGATCGTTTTCTAAAGAATTTAATTTTTCCACAATACACAATAAAACTATAACCGAAAAGGAGTTCGTAAATAGGAGATTTTGAACTTTAAAGCAGTTTTTGTAGGCCTGATGCTTTATTTTTTCTGGGCTTATAAAAAAAGTAATTAAAAAAATACTCGATTACTTCAAAGGCAAATGTGTGTTCTACTCGCAATTTTTAATTAAAGCATCAAAAATTTTTCTAAGCGATTTAATTTTCAAACCAAAATCACAAAATTTTGCAGTACTTAGTAGTAGTGCTTCACCTTAATTAGTTTTTTTCAGCTGGAGTGCTGCATATAAAACACACATATTCTCTGTTGAAATTGTGCAACATTTGATAATTAAATTAATCATAGAAAAAACAAAGGATTTTCCAACAAACCAGATTTTTTAAGAATACCAATTATTTTTCTAAAATGTTTTTTTTAAATATATTTAATAATAACATTATTTAATTAATAAAATAAAACTTTGATAATGTCTTCGGAGCTGCATATAAAACACACATATTCTCTGTTGAAATTGTGCAATATTTGATAATTAAATTAATTATAGAAAAAACCAAGGATTTTCCAACAAACCAGATTTTTAAGAATACAAATTATTTTTCTAAAACGTTTTTTTAAATGTATTTAATATTAATTTTATTTAATTAATAAAATAAAACTTTGATAATGCTTTCGGAACGTGAAACCGTTGTCGCGCCTAATAATTACATATCAGAACTGTTTATAAATAAACTGGGCTTTTATTAATTAAATAATATCTAATATAATAATAGAAAAACTTTAAATTATAATGTAGATAACAATAAATAAATTGAATGTACTAGTCCGGAAAACACAGACACTAATTCAGATAATAAAATATAAAGAAAATTATATTTTTTAAAACGACGAAAACTTTATCAAACAAATATATAAAACATTATCCGATTATCCCTACAAAATTTTATCAAACAAATATATAAAATATTATCCGATTATCCCTATAAAATTTTATCAAACAAATATATAAAACATTATCCGATTATCCCTATAAAACTTTATCAAACAAATATATAAAACATTATCCGATTATCCCTATAAAACTTTATCAAACAAATATATAAAACATTATCCGATTATCCCTATAAAACTTTATCAAACAAATATATAAAACATTATCCCTATCACATTATTTAAAATTTCATTTGCGCAACAATAATAATATATCTATGGAAAAAAATCTTCAACAGCATACCGGAAAACAAGAAAACAATTAAAGACGTGATTTGCCTAGTAAAATTGACCAATTCAATGTTAAAAAAATGAAATGGTTTAAAATAAATTACTTTTCTACCAAGAGCATAAATTGTCTTGTATATTTGTAAATAAAATTGGAATTTCATGTTCACTTAAAAACCAAATTAATCATCATGATGCTCTCTTCGCTTCTAAACACAAGCGATAGCTTCTATAAAGGAGAGAAAAAAAAAACAAATTATAGTAAGTAGATATTATTAGACACGTAAATTAACTTAACAATATATGAAAATAATTTTTTTTTATCAAGCAGTGTTTAAATAAAGAAATGAAACCAATTTGAAAAGTTTTTTAATCAAAAAATTTAAAGCTGGAGAATATTTAAAAAAACCTTATACCTAAGCTGGATGTCTTAAAAGTCTTTTGACTGCCTCGAGGATCGCGGTAATCTCTCCCTTCAAATGTAATACTGCGTCTAGTCCTTTGAGTTCACCTTGACCTCCCCCCTCCCACTTGGTCCAGAACTCCCCCCATGCATGGGGTAGTGGGGAAGAATGGAGTGCCGGGTCAATATTAGGCAGGACATCTTGTGCAGTGAAAATAGAACGTGTCTTCCCGTTCTCAGTTGGTATATATACATCATGTAATATGTCGCGAGAGATGTTCGAAAACTTCTTTACGCTTGACTTGGGGAGTAAGATGTTGAATGCGTGACGAGAGCGTTATGAAAAGTGTGATCGGGAGATTCGTGAAGTTTTACTTCAGTCGTGTTGTCTAAAGCACAATCGTTTTATTTTTAAATTAAAATTACAATATTTAGATAGTGGTTGGTATTTTATACACTTGACGAGGAAATATTTGAATAACACATTGATAATAGAAACAAGGGACCATGGACCATTATTAGCATGAAAACGACCGCAAAAAATATCGCAATTATCGTTCAACCAAATTACTGCAAATCACATCTATGTACATAACGGTGACGCCTCCCCCTTTATACGAGTACCTACACATTTCCCAACATTATCAGTGGGCAAGATTCCATGCCATATCTCCCATTGTTTCTATTATCTAGGGTAAAACCTAATGGAAATAGCGGTATTAATAATGGCACTTTGGTATTATATCTTAAAAAGTTAAAATGTATTTAATTTTATTATTAATAATACCTCAAACTAGGCAAATGCCCGTTTTACATAATACAAATTAAAATAATACACTAACAATAAAACAAGAATATAAAATAAAAAGTAATCATACGTATAACAACCAAAATAATAATTAATTAATTAAGACAATATTAGCGAAACTCAATAGAAAATCTGAAACTGAAAAATCAGGTAAAGATCTAATAGGTCACACCAGGGGCTCGAACCCAGGACCTATGACTTGCCGGGAGTGCTCTACCAACTGAGCTAATTATATCATTTAGTTCTGGTTGAATCTTGAAATTATACATAAAGATAGCAGCCAATAAAAATATGGGTTAAGAAAATGAAGATAATGTTGCTAGTTCTTGGTCGAAGAATGATACAGTTAAATATGACCGAATCAGATAGGGACAAATTAGCTCAGTTGGTAGAGCACTCACCCGGCAAGTCATAGGTCCTAGGTTCGAGTCCCTGATGTGACCGTATCTTTTTCTGTTTTTTTTTTGTTTCAGTTTTTCGATTGAGTTTCGCTAATATTGTCTCCAAAAGTTAAAAATAAAAATATTAATTATTGAACATATCCGTTCATTGGGCAGCCGACCATTTAGAAGCAAATCCGGAGATATCATGTTGGAAAATAGGAGACTCCAAAAAATCTGTTTCTAAAATAATACACACACACACACACACACACATATATATATATATATATATATATATATATATATATATATAATAGTAAAACATATAAAAATATACGCATTGGCAGAAGAGTTGTTCATTTTTTTAAATATATTAAACCCGTATTTCGCCAATACAACATCCTTTTAATATTTCTATTATACTCTCATTATACATTTTTTCTTTTAGTGTTAGTTTAATTAAGTTGTTAGTGCAGTGCAGTAAATTGATTGTATTAATTTTAACTATTGTTACGAGTTGTATATTTATAGAGGTAGGTTTGAATACGTGTAACGGTGTTTTTATGAGGTTAAAGTAGTTTTATATGTAGTCCGTGGAGGAAGGGAATGGTCGACAGAGGTGTCGATGAGGCTCGCTACCCATCACATCGCCAACCCCTTGGTAGCGCAAAGAGGAGGACGGAACGGGAACAATGTCGAATTGGTACGTGGAATATCAGAGGAGGGATGGAAAGAAAGATGAATGAATTATGTGAAACAATGGATAGTAAATGTTTGGACGTACTTTGTGTGACAGAGAGTATGAAAAAAGAGAGCGGTACAATGCAACACAACGATAGACTTGTCATCTGGTCTGGGAGACCAGATACAGAGAGGGCTTGTCAGGGTGTTGCAGCGTTACTGTCTCCCAGAATGGTTGAATGTATGTCGCAATATGAATGTGTAAGTCCGAGAATAATGTGGATCCGATTCAAAATTGGTTTGACAAGGGTGTTTCTGGTTATTTGCTATGCTCCTGTTAATTCTGAAAGCGACGAAGTGAAAGATGATTTTTGGACTGGTGTGAACGACGTAATGAGATTAAAAAATTCGAATGAAAGGATTATAATGGCGGGAGATTTGAATGGGTGGGTGGGAATTAGACGGGACGGATTTGATTCAGCCTTAGGTAAGTTCGGGGATGAAAGAACGAATGACAATGGGAACAGAATACTTGAAGTATGTTTAGAGTGGAACCTGTTTGTATCGAATACTTTTTTCGATCATAAATGTGTCCACCAATATACGTGGGAAAGAGGAAATGAAAGATCGATAATTGACTTTGTGGTAATTGACTCTAGGTTGAGAGCCGTTACCGAGGACACCAGAGTTTTCAGAGGGGCGGAGGTTGAAACTGACCACTTTCTGGTGGTGTCGAGAGTAAACCTCTTTCGCGGCTGGCGCTCTAAAGTGAAAACGATATCAACTCCAACAAGAGTCAAAGTAGAAAAACTGCAAAATGCTAATGTCAGAAGTGAGTATGAGAATTTGGCAGAGATGAGATTGAATGAGAAGGAAATGGACGGTCTAAGCATTGATGAAACATGGAACCACATAAAGGTGAGTCTTTGTGAATCTGCTAGAGATGTATGTGGAATAAGTACGCAAGGTAGGAAGAAAGGTGACGCATGGTGGGATGACGAGATCAAAGCACTGGTCTCAGAGAAGAAGAAAGCATGGTTACGTCTGATAGCGGCTGGCACTGATTCTAGCGAAGAGAGAGATAGAGCGAAAGAAGTTTATAAGGGATGTAAGAAAAGAGTAAGTGTTGGAGTGAAAGAACGAAAGAAACGCCTGGAAGAGGAAGAGGGAATAAAAATGACAAAACACTTCCAAGAAAACATTAAACTGTTTTGGAAGGAGGTCAAAAGGTCCCGGAGTGGTTCAGAGAACGGAAGCCTGAAAGTCATAAAATCGAAAGATGGAAAAATGTTGACGAATGAGGAAGAAATAAAAGAGAGATGGATGAAATATTTTGAGGAGGTTTTTGAAAGCAATCCGGGTGATAGTGAGGCCAGCAGTGAATCGGGTATGAACGATGACGGAGTGAATTCAATCAAAATCAGCGTGGATGAAATAAAAAAATCTAGAAAATGCATGAAGAATGGTAAGGCTGTTGGTTTCGACAATATTGCTGCCGAATACTTTAAAGGAGATAGCCATATTATTCTCACATGGTTGTGCAAACTTTTTAACCAGTGTTTAGAGGAGGGTTACACGCCATTAGATTGGAGAAGGGCTGTACTCATGCCATTATACAAAGGTAAAGGGTCACGTATGGAATGTGGAAATCATAGGGCTATTAGCCTGCTAAGTTCAGTCGGCAAGCTGTACGGAAGAATATTGATTGAAAGGGTAAGAATGGAAACAAAGGATAAAATATGGGATGTGCAAGGTGCCTTTATGAGTGGAAAGGGATGCATGGACCAGATTTTCTCCTTGCGTATGCTTACTGAGAAATTTCTGGCGAAAAACCAGAAACTTTTCTGCGCCTTTGTAGATCTACAAAAAGCATACGACCGAGTCGACAGGAAAAAGCTATGGAAGGTTTTGTCCAAGTATGGAGTGAATACAAATCTCATACAGGCAATTGCGTCTCTGTACGAGGGAAGCGTTGCGTGTGTTAGGGTAAACGGTGGTTTTACGGGGTGGTTTGACATCACAAAAGGTGTCAAGCAAGGCTGCGTAATGTCACCATGGTTATTCAATCTATACATGGATAATTGTATGCAAGAATTGAAAGAGGTGGGATTGGGCGCGAAATTGAGTAATCTGAAAGTATGTTGCCTGTTGTATGCTGATGATGCGGTGCTGATTTCTAACACTATGGAAGATCTACAGTCTCTCGTATCTAGGATGAACGAAGTATGTATGAAGAATGAGCTAATGATGAATGTAAGTAAGTCTAAAGTCATGGTGTTTGAAAGGGAGAGTACGAAAACAGTATGCAACATAGTTGTGAATGATGAATATTTGGAGCAGGTGGATGAGTTTGTGTATCTGGGTAGTATGTTTACGAGAGATGGGAAGGCTGAAAGAGATATTGAAAGAAGGGTGAATGCCGGTAACTCCATTAATGGTGGACTGAATGCCGTTGGCGCTAATAAAAAACTGTCAAAAAAAGCGAAACTAGCAGTCCACAATGGAGTCCTGGTACCTACCCTGATGTATGGCAGTGAGGCATGGAACTGGCAGAGGAAGGGTGAAAGTAAACTGAATGCTGTTGAAATGAGATCCCTGAGACGTATGTGTGGTAAAACAATGTATGATCGTGTGAGAAATGTGGATATCCGCAAAGAATGTAAGGCTGATGTAAGCATAATGAGTAAGATTAAGAAAGGGACCCTCAGATGGTTTGGGCATGTAGAGCGAATGAACGAAGGAAGTAGTGTAAGAAGAATATACGACGCGAATGTGAATGGTAGAAGAAGTCGGGGACGCCCGAGGAAGACATGGCACGATCAAGTGAATCAGATACTTGAGTCGGGTCATGTCAAAAGTCAGAATAATAGAAGAGAATGTATGAGACGATGTATGAATGTGAGTGAGGCAAAGAGTGTGTGCCAAGACCGAGTTGTTTGGCGGTCCGTCCTCTCTGCCTACCCCTGTGGGGAAACGGCGTGATGGTTAGTTAGTTAGTTAGTTAGTCTATTGTTGAGAGCGATAATTCATGGTGGAATTCCATTATACTATATTATAATAAAACGAATATAAAACTTTATTCCACTTAATTTTAATTGACCGTAACCGGTTTCAGCTCGTTAGAGCCATCTTCAGACTGGTACAAATAATTAAATTAAATTTTATTACTTGTAAGGTTTTTCCCTAATCATCATTGAAGTGAGCTACAAACTACAAACCCAAGGTAATTAGCTTACTGAAATTACCAAAATATTTAGAAATTCGACAGTCTAAAACGACTTAAGACACAGATATAATTATTATAAATGATTAAAATCCTTGTAGACCACCCCTCTCCCCCTCCACAATGTGTTGTGTATATAAACCGTAGACTAAGAATTATTTGTACCAGTCTGAAGATAGCTCTAACGAGCTGAAACCGGTTACGGTCAAATAAAATTAAGTGGAATAAAGTTTTATATTCGTTTTATTTTAATATACTATAGCAACCTTTTGTTCGAAAAACGCTGTTTAGAACAAATCTCAAAATTATTTTTATACCACACTGCTTTACACAAAAATTCCGCTAAACATCATATTATATAGTGTATAATTATTTGTTTTTATTCCCCTAATGCCTAAATATTTTACACCGAAATTATTATGTTATTAAAAAAAGGAGAAACAATAAAATCCCATAAAAAGCATTCCGTGGTTCATCATATGGCTTTTTAGCGCGACTGTGATTACGTCGAAAGTAAGTACGATTTTAATATAAGTAACCCACGCAATATCAATTTCTGTTAGTAGAGGTCATAAAAGGACCATTAAATTCCTTTCGGCCAGTAAAAAAGCATCCAGCTTTTTCTGCAAAGAAAGCAATAATCGGGGCCAGTTACACGCGCAGCTTAAAATTTAATGGTTCCATCGATAAAAGCTATCAGATTTTTATAGTAAAAATTATTTGAAAGGAAAGAATTTACGCAGTTAATTTTTTTGTTAACTCCACACGGGATGCTGTGGGGACGTATTTTAAAGGAGAAGAAAGGGTGAATCTGGGTGTCGAAGTGACACTTGTTATAGGGATGAGAATATACCCTAATAGAACCCAGAGTGGTAGATACTCTCAGCCAGTGGCGGCTGGTGCTCAAAAATCGGTGGTGCGCTAAAAATCTTGGACATATACCTACTCTAATTAAAATTAATTTAATTATGAAAAAAATCCTAAATATTTGTAGATTCGGTCGATTCTCCGTTGTCTCTTTTGTTTTTGACTTGACTCGCCGTGGTGGACCACTATTTTTAATTTCTAATCGTTTTTCAAAGTTCAGCGCATTGCTTTTTATAAAATCAACATTTATAATGGAACTTATTTTTTACTCTTCCCGACTCATCCAAAAAAACTAATAAATATGGCGTATTGACCTGCGACCTGTCACAACGGGTCTCATTGGAAATTCTCGGATCGCCGTCCGCGATTATTTAAATTTGCAGGATTATACGTACCTACGATTTTGGCGCATGGAGAAATGTGTAAGGATTCTGTGATCGCTTTGGCAAACGCACTACCACCTGCACCGGCCTGAATATAGGAACAAAACGTTCTGCTTCTGTTATCTGTTACGCGAGCGGGTATACATAGACACCTATATTATGTATGCATTATAACCGAAGTGGTATTGTGGTTTGTGATGAGGCCTGTCGGAAATATAGTACATTTTTCGATGCTCGGGAATTTTTAGATTGGTAGAAAATTTGGGAGTGCGTTGCACCGCCGCATCTTATGGCTAGTTTACACAGTGCGAGCTGCTGCTTGGCAAGTAGACAGCTACTCGGCTTGTCTACTTGTACAACAGTAGTTCGGCTCGCCTTAGTTGTCCACACGACACGTAGTAGCAGCTGCTCAGTCTTGCGAGTTGCCGCGATGTCGAGTGAACGTGCTTTAATTACAAAAACTATGATAAGGTCCATGACAACAATATTATGTCAAGAATTGGAAAATGTCTATGAAAACCTTAAAAAACAGCGAAAGAAAAGGGTTTGGATTAGAGACTGGATGGCTAGAAGATCTTTAGGAGCAACACTTACCATTTTCAAGGAGCTTTATCATGAAGACCCCCGAGAATATAAAGCAGTGATGAGAGTGAAACCTGACTAAGTCGAAAGACTTATAAATTTGATAAAAAAAAATAGAACGTCAAGACACATTGATGAGAGATGCCATAACAGCAAGGGTTACGTAAAGTTACCTCGCTGGTGTTATCTAGATGCATTTCTTTAGCAAAGATGCTTTTCTCATATATCTATTTCTGTAATTTTTATCGAAACAATTCCATAGGTTTTCTTTTTCTCTGTAGAGTTTAATGAAATATGTATTTTGTACTTAATTTCACATTGCATTTTGTATGTAAAATTTTTTTATATAGTCGCTATAATAAAAAAATATATATATATATATTATCAGAAGACCATCTTTCTGCAGCCATTTTGAATTTGCAAAACGCTCGTAGGCGCAGCACACAAAAAACACAGGTTCCTCTCACAACTGTCCGGCTGGCACTGGCGACTGGCGAGCTTCTGCCGAACGCGTCCAAACGATACGAGTGATGACCGAGCTGCTGCTGCGAGTTGCTGCCGGGCGAGCATGCGAGTGAAAACAAAAAATGTTAAAGTAACTCGGATGCGAGCTACTGTCCAACTCACACGTACGAGTTACTCGTAAGTTACCTCCAAACAGTGCGAGTTACTGCGGTGCAGTTACTCGGCAGACTGACTCGAACGCTAGCTCGCAATGTGTAAACCAGCCATTTTAGGGCTGGCCGCCACTGGTTACGAATAACCCAACAATGTTTGAAAATCTCCTACTAGGTACCACCACAGAAGGCCGAAAATGTTGCTTGTGTTGTGATGGAGGACTTAGCCAGCCGAGGAATCGAACACGGGACGCCCGGGTGGGACCCAAACGCGATGCCCACTCAACCACTGGAAGGTCATTTTTATTTTATTATCTAAGTTTTATTACCTTTACTCCCTTAGTTACAAAGCAACTGAAAAAAATAACGGTTCGGGAATAACTTGACCTCCGGCATGTCATGTTGAGTTTTGAAAAAAAGTTCCTCAATGGCGTAACATAGAAATTAATTTTTTTGTTAAGAGTGTATAACACGCCAAAGGCAGTTGTTTAAAATAATACATCCCGTATACCCCCGTCTCTTACTACGTACGGTTTTACCCCCAGTGTTAGAATATTAGGTAGGTATTTATCTTTATCTGTACAAAACACATCAAACACGTAATATATTTAAAATAGTAAGTTGGCGCTATCCCCTTTCATAACTTCCATCCGATGACTTGATAGAGTCGACAAAGTGGCAATGGCAAGTCGTGAACTTTCCCCCCCTCACCCACCGCCCACCGCTTCGCATCAACATTCCTCCTGAGCTCATCTTAAATAATGGATTCTGTAAAACCCAGTCAAGCGCGATTTATATCCAGCCAGAGAGATGGGAGACGTTGATAAATTTCATCAGTAGATGAGGTAGAACGAGGAGTCAGCAGCAGGGGCGCACAGGATTTCGTTTTAGAGGGGGCAAGTTAAAATAATGAAAATATGCTAAAACGTCGATGACACAGAGCGAGTTTACAAGCTACTATCTGGGAAATTCACTATCTGTTAGTAAACTCGCACAGTGTCATCGTGTTACTTGCTAACTAGCAGATTGTTGACAATCTACGATAAAAGTTGAAAGGTCGTCAACTTTACTCGCTACAAGCTTGCTCGTTATTGGTTTATTTATGTTTTTCAAGATGGCTGCCAATAAACAGCTGATTTCGACTGTCAAACATCACAGAATTAATTCACGCAGGCGTCGTTATTCTTGTTACTGGCGCTAGCAGCGACCTCAGTTTCCTATGCTACTGAGCGAGTGGACAGTTTTGTGTGTCATCATGACAATCTCACTCGCCGATTTACCCGCTTTTAAACTTAGTAGATAGTAGCTTGTAAACTCGCTCTGTGTTGTCGAGCCTTAAGATAACAATCATGTTAAATTATTTAATTATGTTAAATTCAATAAACTTTATTAAATTTAAGTCATGAAACTTATGTTTAGGTTAAGTAAATCAAATTTATTAATGTTATTATTAAGTTCTGCAGGTGTTTTAGTTTTTTTTATCATTGTAAACATTAGCGTAGAAGAAAATCCTACCATCCTCGCAAGGTGTCGAACGATTTGGATTTTTTTCCTCTGCGAGGTGCAATCCGATAATTGGTGATACACGTAAGCACAGGCAATTTTTTTTCAACCTCACAAAAAATTAGCACCTATCACTTAACAATTAAAAAATTAGGCGTATTTTGTCAGAAGGTAAAAATATATCCGTTTTGCAATCAATTAAAAATATGTGGAATATTTGTGAACGTATTCAAACACTAAAAATTGTTTTCGAAAGGTGATAAGATACACTTTCAAATGTTATTATTAGAAATAACTATGTAATTTTATAAATACAAATATTTTAAATGAAATATTTTAAATAGAAAAATAACCTTTTCCAACTAAAATTACTGATAACGAAAAGAAATAAAAACACACACTTATTTTATTAGACAAATGAATTAAAAACGTTATTGCCAACATAATTTGCCATCGTTTCGTGTCAAAATACAATTACAAATGTTAGTTTAACAATTAAAAATAATAATTAATATTTGACAAGTTTAAGTATTTCCCCAATAAATGAAGACATAATTTGTCTCGACGCCACCTAGCGACGGATTTAACACTAACAGTGTCTCTGTCGCAAAAATAAAGTTGGTTGTTTTCAGGTGGAAAAAATATAATAAGCAGTAATTGTTGAATGAAACACTAGTATATATTGAATCATTTGGCGGGTATAAGATAAGCCGCCATAGCTCAATTGGGAGAGCAGCTGACCGGCAATCAGAAGGGCACGGGTTCAAGTCCCGTTGGCGTCATGTATTTTTTCTCGGAAGATTTTTTCAATGTGGATGAGTGTTTCAGGCTGATAATTATTGCTTATAATAATTGTTACATTTTTTTAAATTCACAAACTTTCACAATTTTACGATCTCAAACTTTGGTTTCACAAAGGTATGCACTTTATTTACATTGTGGTTAACTTTTAGATTTGAATGTAAAGCGGGTTGTTTTCTCTTTCCAATACCGTTTAATACTTCTCACTGTGATATAAGGGAGACACAACGATTTCTATGAGACCGATGTGATTATAAAATCCACTGCAGACAGCAATCATTACATACGAATAAAATGCTAAGCTTCTTCTTGGAAAAACATCTATATATATTTTAATTTGGGGGGGGGGGGGGCTGGGCCCTTTCACAGGTGCGCCACTGGTGAGCAGAGAGCAGGGCTGTCACGAAGGAGTTGACGCCTAAAGAGACGAGGTGGATCGCGTTGTTGACATTTATGTATTTGTCAGCCCTGCAACGATCCATGTATTTCATTTTATACTGTGAAATAATAGCAGATTGAATGTTTATGATTAATTAATCACGTAAGCATATTGTTCGCATTATAAGAGGTGCTGCCATCAATTTCATTTCTGAACAACGAGTTTCAAAAACACCTTCTAATACATTCAGTAGTAAGACAAATCATCAATCATGAAAACACTAATTTCGGCTATTTGTCTGTCTGTAACTCTGGTTCAGTGAACTGTAGAACTTTGTCATTTCAAAGATTAGAATAACTGTTTGTTTGAAGATTAAAAAAGCGATAAATTAGGTACATATTTGTAATAAAATATTTTTTTCAGAAAATTATTTTAATTTAATATAAAAACTTGTAACTAATTTGGAGAGAATTCAGATTATCCCGTGATTTTTCACTGGACTACACTAGTAATTATAATGATTACCGTATTTTTATTTGTTTTTATTTTATTTATTTATTTTTATAATGTTTTTCCACCTATATCAACGTTTACAAATTGCAGAAAGAAAGTTTGTTTGTTTACGTTCAACATTATTAGAAAGTTTAAATATTTAAAAAAGGGCTTCCGGAAATCCTCTGAAACAAAACAAAATCCTTGATTACAACACTTAGGTATGTAGGTACATGCGCAGGGGGACCCAAAAGTAATGAGAATCGGGCGGTAGAGTGGAGAAGTGGAGGAGGAACGGGTTTTGTGTGGTCGGCTATTGTACGGAAACTCTTTCTCGGCCAGTGTGCGAAGACGCGTCGCTATGGGCCCACGCGTTCGTCCAAAGTTTAATTTTAAGTAAATCGAGATTTCTTCTTTCGGCGAAAATGCGAAAATCCCTCTCTGAGGATCAAAGAAAGCCTTCGCCTTCAAGCCTGCCACGAACTGAAAAATCAGCTGGAAGAGGACCCAGATTTTAGTCCAAGGTTACTATTGATGATGAGTGATGAGTCGTGGTGTTATGGGTACGATCCCGAAACCAAGCAACAGTCAAGCCATTGGAAGAGTGCTCTCTCTCCTCTTCAGAAAAAAAGTCAGGTGAAATCGAACACCAAGACAATGCTCATTGGTTTTTTTCAGAGATGTTGTGCACACAGTTTGTTCTTCTAGGCCAAACAGTTAACCGACAGTTCTACACGGAGGTACTAAGTTGCGAGAGAGCATAAGGAAAAATCGTCGAAAAGGGTCGAATCCTTGGCGCAAGGGGAATGGTTCTTCAACCAGGACAACGCACCTGCTCACACCGCGTTGTCTGTGAAGCAGTATTTAAGCAAGCATGGAATGACTCCGATTGTTCACCCACCCTATTCACCCGACATGTCTCCCTGTGACGTCTTTCTGCTCCCTAGGATGAAAAGGGACTTAAAAGGGAAATGTTTTCATACTGTTGAAGAAGTGAAACAAAATTCGCTGGAGGCCATAAAGGACATTCCAATCAGTGGGTGTCAACATTTGTTTTGAAAAGTGGAAAAAAAGGTTGGACAAGTGCATATATTCTAAAGGTGAAAACTTTAAAGGCGACCAAATTTTTGTGTAAAAATATCTAAAAATAAAGAAATTCTCATTACTTTTGGGTACCCCGCGTACAGGGGCTTAGACAGTTTATGGTGGGGCAATAAATAAAAATCTAGAGTAGATACCGAAAAAAGTTGACCCCTACAACATATTCATGCTTTAGGCTCTATGAAGAATATAAACGGAAGAAGGAAAACCCATCTTGTGAAGTGATGTAAATTTGAAAACGCCACTCGGTCATGCAAAGTCGAGGTCATGCATCGGCCAGCCAGGGTGGGGCAAGCGCTGGCGACTTCGCGAATTCTAGTCTTGTTTCTTGATCAGAACCTATCTGGGCATCGAGCGCGAAACGTCCATTGAGGGGGGCGGGCATACATTAATTACGTGAGCAGTTTTTCTTCCAATCTTAGACCCTCATGGTGAGATAAATTTGGGCCACTCGTATATTCTTTTCAAGTCGATGTGAAATTTTACTGGACCCCCCCCCCCCTTTATGAGCTCACGTAATTAATGTATGCCCCTTTGCTTTTCAAAAGTTTACTTTTCCCGTTGGTTCAGTGTCCGTTTACAGTGACAATTACGTTATGGAAACGCGCAACAGAAGACATAACAGTATGTACCTACAATACTATTTATTATTAATATTATTATAGGTACCTTTGCTTTATTATTACAAATTATATTATTTATGCTTTGAACCGCTTACTCGTTAATACGACTTATTATGTTTACTTTTCGAAATAAATTTAAATATTTATTAAGATAATAGTTATCACCGTGCCTGTGCTCATGGGTACATAAATAATAAATGTAGTTAGTTGTACGTGCGAATTGCGTATAATACTAATACCAGCTGTTTTGTGAACAGTAGACCTCGTGTCCAAAAAATTATGCTTCTGATTTTCCCTTTGAAACTTTCGATGCTATCGGTGCGCACAAATACATTCAAACTTGTCCTCTTTATATATTTTTAAAAATTTATTTATTTGGCTTTCACTCATTAAGGGTGATCTTGACCATATAAAAAAAACTTAAAAATTGGCACAACTGAAGATTACATAGAAAAAACAAACTTAAATGTTAATTTAAGTTTGTTTTTTGTTTTTTGTACTTGTTAAAGTACAGAAAATGAGTGAAGACAAGTGAAAACAAATATTCAGATGATTATACAAGTTGTCTCAAAGTACAGAGGTGGTATTATAGTGATTACAAAATTGTAGAGAAGGAAGTTGTAAAGGTTCCCAAACATAGGAACATGGACAATTGTGCACAATAATACTGCATCAATAAAAAAAAATACAGCAAGAACAGATGCTTGCAATTTTGACAAATACAGAAAAATAGTGCAGAAAAATATTCTACAAGTAGTGATTACACTCTTTATACTTACTTTCGTGTAATTTTTATTTTGTACTAGCAGTTAAAAACCCGCCTCGCAGGTTTTGGCTCCTAGGCCCTGCGGGCGTCTTTTAGTTCCCCTCCCCGCTCCCAAATTCCCCTCCGCACCCTTCCGAGTTCCCCTTTTCCCTCTCCCCTCCGCACCCTTCCGAGTTCCCCTTTTCCCTTCCCCCTCCCCCCCTTTCCCTCCCCCAACCCCCTCCACCCTCCACCTAACCACACCCCTATCGCCACCAATGTCCAACCTCCCCCCTACCTCCTCCACCCCCTCCCCCCACCCCTCCCCACTACCCCTTCCCCACTCCACCCTCCCGCTCCCCCATCCCATCGCAAAACCCCAAAGTTTCATCGCAATCAGATAAACGGCTTAGTGATGAGTAATTTCATGACGCCAGAGCTCACTATTGTATACAGAAACCATCGCGGGCATGCACACATCAAATCCCCAAAGTTTTATCGCAATTATATGAACGGTTTAGTAACGCGTAATTTCATGATGCCATAGCTCACTATTGTATACAGAAACCATCGCGGGCATGCGCACATCAAATCCCCAAAGTTTCATCGCAATCGGATGAATGGTTTAGCAACGCATAGCGGACATACAAACATTTTTAGATTTATATATATATATATATATAGATTTAAAATTACGAATGTATAAAAGTTATTATTTACGCAATACCATGTCAATATATCAAAATAAGATGAAAATCCTATTTTCGTATGAAGCAGTAAAAATTCTCGAACTGTAGGGTCCGACTTAATAATAAATATTTTTGTTTTAATTTGCTGTCTGATATTCTAGGCAAACGCAACTGTGTTCAGCTTGCTATATCATTTATCACAGGATTTTCCATTATTTAAAAGGAACAATCAAACAGTAAGACAGGACGCCATATTGTTTAAGCGCCATGTAATAAAATAGTGAGAGTGGAAAGAAATGAGAGCGCTAAAGTTGAACTTGTATTTTCTTAAGACAAGGAAATTTTAAATATTATATGTACATCGCAACAGTCGTCATACACAAGAGTACTGACAAATTTTAAAGAATAAATCGTTACAATTTTACGATATTCTAAAACGTGATTGAAATTGTTGAATTGAACGCCCCGTCGTAAATTTTCCATTGACAAGCGGCAATTAATAATCGTGGAACATATCCCGTCGCGGAAAGCGCTGTTGTCAAGCCCCCTACCCAATGCACACTGCCCGCTGCCCACGCTACCCTCGCCGTAAACAATATCCCTACAAATCACCCCGCACTGCAGTACGCCGTCATCGCTACATTCGCCCGCTACAATGTCCTCTGTACACTCAATGTCTTCTCGCTACATTTCGTCACTATATTGTGTCGCTATATTTTGTTACTACGTTGTGTCGCCATATTTATTATGTCGTTATATTTTGTTACTTTATTCCGTTTATACATTGTGCTGTCGCTGTCATTAATTTTCGTCTATATATTATGCTGTCCCTATATTTTGTCACTATATTCCGTCTATAGATATATTATGCTATATTTTGTTACTACGTTGTGTCGCTATATTTATTATGTCGCTATATTTTGTTACTTTATTCTGTCTGTATATTGTGCTGTTGCTGTCATTAGTTTTCGTCTGTATATTATGCTGTCCCTATATTTTGTCACTATATCCCGTCTATATATTATGCGACTCTATATTTTGTTACAAAATTCTGTCTATATATTATACTGTTTATATAATTTGTCCCTATATTCTGTTTCTCTTAATTTGTCCCACATTCCGCCTATTTATTATGCTGTCTCTATATTTTGCCACTATATCCCGTCTATATATTATGCGACTCTATATTTTGTTACAACATTTTGTCTATATATTATACTGTCTATTATATAATTTGTCCCTATATTCTGTTTCTCTTAATTTGTCCCACATTCCGCCAATATATTATGCTGTCTCTATATTTTGTCGCCGTATTTTGTTGCTATATTTCGTCGGTTTATTTTGTTTCTTTTGGGTATTATGATGATATTGTTTTTCGTCGCCATATTTTGTTGCTTCGTTTTTCAGTACGATCTTATGCTGCGTATACATTTACTAACGAATTTAGGAACAAAGCAACCGCGAAACGCCACCTGCGGTTGGTTCGATCGTTTCCCACAATAGGCCACTTGCATCACATTTTTAAAAAAAAATTTCCGGTTTAGGCAAATATTCTAAGACATCCTGTATTTTTAATCGTATTTTTGAAACCCAGGCGATTTTTTGAAAATTTCAACCCGAAAAATCAGACCATTTTTTATAAACCGGAAAGACGGGACATAATTTTATAGGTGCGAAAAATCATTTAAAAAAAAAAAGTTTTCCACACGAATGGCACAGGAGAATAACGAGGCATACCAAAAATATTAAATCTCATAAATATTTTTTTCCTTGATCCATCTTATTGATCATAAATCATTATAGTGTTCAACGTCTATATTACTAAATCAAATGTAATATACTTGTACTTGTAAATTGTAATAATAATAAGAATATTATAAATTTTGATTTTGTTAAAATCCGCACCATTATCATTATACCTCTAAAACACGTACGGACAACGTAAAATGTACGGGGTTCTCTTCTCAACATCTGTCAAAAAATCAAACCAAATGATACGTTCGCAGAGATCAAACAATAAATCTAGTGAACGTTAAAAGTCAAATTCAAAAATTCGCCTGAAATCAAAGTGATGCCATATAAAAAAAAATAAATCAGTGTGGAATTTTATAAAATTAATAGGAACATTTTCGGCGACGGGACATTTTCATGTAGTGACGTCACGAGCCCAAATAATGGATTTATTTATTTAAAAAAAAAACTGTACATTTCTAAAAATTTTTACTAACATTTTCGTAATCGTAGTAAAAAAATCTATCCACACGATTTTTTCCAAGTCGTTATGAAGTCCATGCAAGTGGCCTATGAGGCTCGCGTTTTCTCGCAATATTGTTGGGTTAGAACATTACAGCAAAAATATCACGCAATAGTGCCAGAATTACAAGATTATTACCTACTTAACGTATTTTTCATTTTAGTTCACATCAGTTAACCTTCCAAATATTGGTAGTTGGCAGGTATCTAGTATTATTAGAACTCTAGACATCGCAACTTGTTTTTGGATGTGATTTTTTTTTTAATTGCAAGACAATTTAAAAGTGTTTTTTGTAAGGTTCATCAAACTTAATTAAAATTATATCAATCTTACCCATATTACAAAAAATACAATAACAAAATTATTGTCAATCTGGACGCTGAACTAAATATTGGAGGTCAAGTATATAAACTGTCAGCACATTTTTAGCAAAACTTAAGACAATTATTTGACGAAGAAACCTTCTAACTGAAGATACAAAATTTCCTGTCAACTCACATTCGTCTTATGTCACGAGTAATGGAATATTGTATGACAGTCTTTCTAAATGTCAATTACCACGTGTTAT
This sequence comes from Limnephilus rhombicus, assembly GCA_929108145.2. Lineage (NCBI taxonomy): Eukaryota > Metazoa > Arthropoda > Insecta > Trichoptera > Limnephilidae > Limnephilus > Limnephilus rhombicus. The sequence continues at coordinate 48,423,372 of OV815273.1, read as the reverse complement.
TTTAAAAGATTTTTACTTAATTTATTCACACAAAATCGCCAAATATGACAATACTAGCTGGTACTCGGCATGCGTTGCTATGCCATTTAATAAAGAAATTGTTTCTCCCCACCCGCCTCCCCTTCCTCTCCGGCGTCCCCTCTTGCGTTCCCACTCCGCCTCAACCACCTTCCTTCTCTCCATTCCACTCCCCCCTTCCCCCGTCCCGCTAACCCCCCTCCCGAGTTCCCCTCCACCCACCAAGGTTCCCCTACCCCCTCCACCCTCCCCCCTTCCCCTTCCCGCGTTCCATAAATTCAGTCCCGGTACATTCAGTTTTCAAGCATCTCGCGTGCCACCTATTGAAAATTTCATAATGCCAGAGCTCACCAGTAGTTTTATTCATACCTTGTCCTGACAATAACAAATACAAAAAAAAAAATTATCCAATTTGGTGCAGTCGTTCGGAAGTTATGCGCGTACATACATTTCGGCGAATAATTTTTATTTATATAGATAGATAGATAGAAGATAGAAGAAGAAGATAAATAGAAGATAGATGAATTGGAATTTTTTACACATCCACCGTGATTTTTCACATGAACAACGCTGCATTTTTCTCTGCTTAAGAGGAACGGCTGCGCGGATTTTTATACAAAATTTAAATATGGATTTTAGGTCAAAATACAAAATACCATATCAAACCCATTACCAAACTTATTAATAATATTTGACTTATTTATATAGCGCCGTTTTCATGAAAAATCACCTCAAGGGCGGTATATTACTATATACCGAGCGAACTATTTTTTAATCAAGAGGTATATCAAATATCTAGAAATGAAATGTTGTATTTTATTTATTTGTATTTTAATTTTGAAACTACAGGCCATTAAGGAATTCAATTTTTCACGAATTAATGGTAGGAAAAATACAATTTTTCCTTACCTAGTGTAAAAATGTTAATATGATGAAATATAAAATAAGCCAATAAAAACATTTAAAAAAACTTCTTGATTGGCTTAAATTTAAATTAATGAAATAATAAAAAAATCAATAAAAACTATTTTTATATATATATATTTATTTACAGTGAATACCGCACAAGAATCTCAACTGCACCCGTCTGGAGTCAGTGAGACTATGGCATCCCCAATTGGGGTATGTTGTGAGGCTGAAGCTAGTGGGAAGGGGAAAGAGGTGGGGAAGAGGAAGGTTGGGAAGTACCTGGCTATTCAGATCTGGTCACTAAACACGGCTAAAGCCATTTTCAAGCAACGTTTCAATTCTGAATGGTGGTCTTACACCAGAGCGATACTGATAGTATCTTCTACTCTGGAACATGCGGCAAATATACTATATATTATTTTTAAATGAATTAATTGTGAAATAAAACAAATTAATCAAATAAAATTTATCTGCGCATGCCGGGTTCGAACCCGCGACCTCCGGATTGTGAGTCAAGAGTCTTACCCACTGGACTACGGAGGACGTACTTATCAACACAACAACTCAATTATAATATTAGATATCCTTTTTCTCTCATTATTTTTTTCCTTTCTCTTTATCTCCTCCTCTTTAGTCAATTGTATTTCTTATCTATTATTTAGTTTAAAAAAATATATTTATATACTTTTCTCTTATTTACTGTTAATTATCTATTTTTTGCTTAATATATAAAAAAATAATATAATTTTTCCTTTGCTGGTTGTGGTTAACTAATTTCCTGTGGTTAACCTGCGTTTATCCGCATTTTTAACTCGAGTTTTGCTCTTAAAAGGGTGTAATACGTATTATTTAATGTATTTTAATAGAAAAACTTCATTTCTTGTACATAAACATGTAATTGATACCATTATATTATATTAAATAAATAAAAAAATAATTAAAAACACTTTGTTTTTACCACAATTGTGGTAAAACAAAGTGTTTTTTATTTTTTCATTAATAACATGGTGCCACAAAGTGAATTTGCTAAATTTGAAGAAGTAAATTTAAATTATTTTTAACTAACACCTATGCCAAGCGTCACCTAAAGTCGTTGTCTATGTTTGGTGAGTCATGGGGTGAGGCTTGACTAGGTTTTGGCAACGAATGCGTCTGCCCACCAAAGTCGTGGCGGGCCGAATCTGGAGAGGGTGTGAGAGAGACCTTTTGATCTCTACAGCAGGTCTCTCTCGGATAATCGCTTTGCATCGCAGTGGGAGGAATGGATTCATATGTCCGTCACCCCCTGGACATACTGACCCGCAGATTCCTACTCACCCCTCTTACCTTTTTTATTCCCAGATATTCCTTTCCTTAAAAAATACCCATCCACACAGCTTCCCCAATGATGACATAGGCCCTGAGGGAAATTATTTTTCTAAGGGCCTCCTGCGTAGTCTCTAAAATCGTGAAATATCGATTTTTTTATCGGTCTATACTTTATAATTTACACCACAAACAGATAAAAGAGCAGATATTAGTGCTTAGATTTTTGCTATACCTTAGCATAAAAAAATATTCAGTTGGGTTGGGTTAGGTTAGGTATTTTGGCCTCAAATCCAAACTTATGATCTGAATGAAAATGACCGCTCAGCCCTCTTGTATTAAAATGGGAATATAAAGCATTTTGAAGCAGGTTGCAGGGTAAGGGTATAAATAGCGTGCGGGGGTTAGTTGACCAGAGCGGCAAATCATGACTCGACAGCGGTAGACTAAACCCTGGAAGTAACGGGATTCCCCGACTCAATAGAGTCATTAATGGTTGTTAGTGGAAGCCCCGCAGTGCATTTCAGATTCACCTATTCAATTATTTCAGGCTGGAAAAGTGACACTGTTCTCTACTACAGAAAGGCGGGAATTTAATAGGGTTTTAACAAGGGATTAATTATAATATAAAATCATATAAAAAATAATACAAACTCTCCAGTATTGCGGTATACAATATAAGAACTATTAAATTAAAATTAACATTTAAAATTTTGAGTTCAACTTAACAGTTGTACATTTTGTGACAATTAACGTAATAAATCTGTGGTGTGTCCTAAGATATTTAAATATAAGGGATACGCTACCCACAGTTTTTACTGGGTGGGACTGTGTTTCCTGGCGTCGCCGATATTTTTTTAAAGTAAAGTTTTTCTTTATTCATTGAAATTTTTTTTAACACTAATTGGGGACTTTTCGACCACCATGCTAGGCACATGCCCGTGTTGTGGTGGTCGATATTGTTAACCAATCTACTGCACACCTTCAAAAAATCAACTAAATGAACGAATTCTTTCCGTATTCAAACTATATTGTTAACCATTACTACTGGACACAACGAATTCATTCGGTATTTAAACTATGCCCACTAGGTAGTAGTCCGCCGACGATCGGGCGGTCATCATAAACTATCTCTTGTATTTCAATATCTTTGGGTGTCACCAATAATTATTTATTGTAATTTTTCCAAAAAAGGTAGGTATAGGCACATTTCGACCGAGCATGTTTCAAATTGGTTCGAAACTGTTTGTACAAAGTTATGGAGATGAAATGTTTTATATACGAGTATTATATGTACATACATATCTGTTAAATTTCTGTTTTCTGTCTCAGTTGTGAACTAGAAGTTTTTAAAAATCACATGTTTCTCTCTAGTTTTTATCCAACCCTCTAAATCTCCCTATTTTTTCGTCGACGTCTTTTAATAAAAAGCGCTACAGCGATAAATGGTGCGCCACTGGATAAATATTAGTGTTGCAACAGAACTCTGCACAGTCTGCAGAATTCCGCAAGTTTTTTCACTTCCGTTACCGTTTCTGGTTCCGCAAACTTTATAACAGAACTCTAAACAAAGAATAATTTGCGATTGAAGATATCGAAGTGAAGCCTTCTACTTCAAAATCATCATCATCATTACAAATTTCGGAATCAATGTTAAGTATAAATGAAGACAAGGAGGAGAACTCTTCGACAACTGACGATGGTGAAAATTTATTTTTAGAGATACAGTCACACCTTCGGGAGTACAATAAAGAGAAGAGATCCACTTACGTGGTAGAATACCCCCATCTGTTGCCAATAGTTCGCCAATACTTATCAGCTCCCCCCAGCAGTGTAGCCAGTGAGCAATTATTTAGTGGAGCTGGTTAAATATATGAACACCGAAACAGACCCAAAGGTGTAAAAGCAGCTAAATTACTTTTTATTGAATATAATATACATCTGTTTAATTTCGAGGACTAAAATAAGAAAATACAAATTTAATTAAACAAATCTTGCTTGAAATTGTGGTTTTTCTTCATAGTATTAACACTTCCGCTTCCGCTAAGATTTACTTTTGAAATCTGTGTCCGCTTCTGCTTCCGTTAAGACACTTCCGTTGCATCACTAATAAATATGCTAGATGCGACCGTATCTTTTTCTGATATTTCTGCTTCAAATTTTCGTTTGAGAGTCGATAATATTGTCTTTAATGATAATTTTAAATTTACAATTTGAAGTTTAACTCATTAAAATTATTCCAAAAATATTCTTCCTGTACTTGCAGAAAAGTCAATAGAAGTCGCACATTAAAATAAAAAATGGATATATTTATCCAAAGTATCTGGATTGCAGTTAGTTCGCCAAGAATCTTGCAAACATACATAAAGATAGCAGCCAATAAAAATATGCATTGAAGATAATGTTGGTAATTCTTAATCGAAGCACGTATGATACAGTTAAATATTACCGAAAGGGATACGTTCATAATGGCGACCGGCCAACTCAGAATGAAATCAACTCAAAACCATCCCAGAAAGGTCATAAAGAGTGATAATAAAAAAATGGTTAAATAGGTTAAGTTAGGTTAGGGTTAACGGCTATTAAAAATTATTTTTTTCATAGCTTTTAATGACTTTTCAAAGAGGTGTTGAGTTGACTTGATTCTGAGTTATGGAACCGTTCAAAATACCTGAATGGTTAGAGCAGAACTCCGGATAGCCTAAGGTACTGGGTTCAATTCCTAGTTGCGACCGTATCCTTTGCTGATTAAAGTTCTGAGAGTCGCTAATATTGTCTTCAATGATTAAATATATTCAAAACATATAAAGGTAGGTTAAAAAAACCTAGGTTTAAAAGAATAACTATTATTCATCAATCTCTTGCGTTTTAATAAATTGCAACATATATCGTGAAATTCGCGTGCAGTTAATTCACGCTTATAAAATTTGCAAAGTGATTGACATGAAAAATGGCATAGAGTTTCCAGTTACTTGTAATAATAAACCTAATGGCAAAATTCACGTTCCGTAGTACAAGCTCGTGCGCAGCGAACAGTGAGCGGTGATGCCTTCATTTGCCCGGGGTAATAATTTGCAGTGACTTAATAACATTTTCAGTTGGTGACAGCACGTCAACAGTCAACAGCTCGGGATAAGCTCCATCTCTATTTGGTGCAGTGGCTCTAAAACTCTGACTGTAAATTGCATTAACAGATAAATTATACTTTTTTTTACATTAGCTCCACACTGGAGGCCTTGAGAAAAATAATTTCCCTGGAATCTTAGGGGATGCTGTGTGGAGGTTTTTTTATGGATAGGGAGAATAGGAAGTTCTAGAAAGGATAAAAGTATGAGGGGTGGATAGGAATCTGGGGGTCAGCATGTCCAGGAGTGACGAACGTATGAATCCACCCCTTCAACTGCGGTGCAAGGAGATGGGTCGGGGGATTCTGGCTGGAGGTCAAAAGACCTCCTCAACCAGTTTCTCTCAATCCGGCCTGCAACGCAGCAGGTGGGCAGACCCATCAGCCGCCAAGACCTTGACAAACCTCACCCCGCGACACGAGACGATGTAACTGTAAATCCTTTTTTTTGGTAAGTAAAAGAATATTGATTGTGTTTTCAAATATCGATCATGGGAAATGGGCTTTGAGAGGAATAGTCTCTTAACTTTGACGGCTTCCTGCACTGCTTCAGGATCGATCCTGGTACTGGCAGCTTCCCAATATACCGGCACAACACCAAGTTTTAAGTAACGACACTTTGAGTTCATAAAATATGAATTTTTGCGATTATTTGCGATATTTCGAATAACGAGCTGTGACCAATGTCACTTCGAATTTCCAACTGCCCAAGTAATTAATTTAAACTTGGGTGGCAATATTGTTTATTTCTTCACATGTAGGTAGAAAAAACAACTTCTTCTTTTCCTGGTAGAGACTTTTGAGCAAAGGAGGTAGAGAAAGGAATACATGATTGATGAAGGACTTGGGGAATATAGATTTAGTTTTAAAAAACTGTTTCAGAACCAAACACCTGGCCTAAGTCACCAAACCACACCAAGTCACCAAACGTTGTGAACCCCATGGGATGACCTGTGGCACAGGTGTCGGTTATCCAACATCTCTTCCAAAATGCAATACTAATTGGAATAAGCGACAAACCGAGACAGTAAAACTCAAACTAAAAAGGAAAACCTGATTCCATTGTTGTAAGGGATTTCTACCGAAAACTCGCCATTTGTAAATTGTTTTTATTTATTACTTTTTATTTACTTACATACTTATGTAGTTTTACATAATTTTTTAATTTTATTTATTGATTTCTTATAAAGAACACTTCATCCAACTTTAAACGGTGTTTTAGCTATTAAATAAAGACTACATTTTCTATTTCAAATTATCCTATCTTAATAATATTATAAACGCGAAAGTTTGTATGGATGTATGTGTGCTTGTTACTCTTTCACGCAAAAACTACTGAAAGAATTTTAATGAAACTTTACAATAATATAAGTTTATACAGCAGAATAACATATAAGCTATAATTTATAAAGCTAGCTAAGAAGGGGACGGGGAAACACGTGAAAGGTGATTCAGGGAGAAACAATGTATTTCTTTGAATATTGGATTGCAACGCATGCCGGGAACCAGCTAATTATTAATAAAAATGTCTTTAACTTGCTGCGATGGAACTGGCATGCAAGATAATGCAATACTTGCATTCCAGTTCCAATGCAACTTGACCAAATATACGGAAATTTTATGGAAATACATTGCCGGCAAGAAATTGTCATAAAAAGCTGCTCTGGTGCCTTTGGGTAAATAATCATAAAAAAAACTTAACAATCTCTGCTGCAGTTATAACATTTCATCTCTCAGGTTCACTCAACTGTTGACGGCTGCCCTGCAATACTGTAGTAATAACATATGACATAGTAATACTAATATAGTAATACGGTTCCATTAACTCCCGCGGGAACACTGAATCAACTTCAACCAACTCGCACCGACAGAGGAAATACTGACATATTGTATCGGTTTATCTTGGTCGTGTCGTTTTTGCTGGTTTCGAGTTGCTACAATTTACCAGTGATGATAGTAAATGAGGAAATGTGTGCCTACATAACAGTTTGCGCTGCTTTCAACGGTGAAACTGTAGAAGAATTTATTTCTTGTCATTAGTGTCATAATATGGCGTTGTGTTTGACAAAATATTAATGAGATGTGAGTTTACAACAAATATATTATTTTGTTTTTAAATAACTAAAAATGGTGTAATATTTGGCATGCTCTTAGTAGTTTTTGAAAAATGTTTGCCTGCACTAAAATTGTTTCCAAGACTACTGTCGTTGTGTTTCCAAAGTTAAAACGAGATAAAATATTTTACAATGCACAATAAATTTATACCCGAACCTGAAAACTACACACCCCTTTGCCATAGGTCACTCCAAGTGGTTCAATACGTTTGGTGATTTAGCAAGGGTGCCCGGATTCATGACGTGAAGTTTGTCCAGGTTTTGCCGGCGGATGCCCAGTTGATTTGTGGCGGGTCGAATCGGGAGACAATGGTTGATGGTGACCTTTTGACCTCTCCAGCAGGACTGTCTCGGAACACCGCCATGCATCATAGTGGGAGCGATGGATTCATACATTATTCCTGGGCACACTAACCCCCAGATTCCTAACCACCTATCTTACATTTATCATTCCCAGGCACGTCTCTCACCTTCCTTTCTTAAAAAGATCTCCTCCACACAGCATCCCAAAAGATGGCGTAGTCCCTGAGGGGAATTATCCGTTTCAGGGACTCCTGTGTGGAGCTTTTGTAATAAAATGCCGCTTTTTATTTCAAAGACATTTTAGTCGATATATTTTGGGTCTACTTTAAATAAGCCGTGATTTATTGAATTTTTTCACAACAGTCGCTTAAGCCTATTAATTATAATAGTTTTTTTTTTAAATATAATTGCGCCCCCTCGAACAATCGTTTTCATATACTGTCAAATAAGACTAGAAGATATAAAAACTGGAACTACTAAATTTGTAGACTGGCAACACCAATTTAACTGTCAAATATTTTTTTGAAGTGCAATGACACTGAATGTATAGAACACAGTAAACCACATTTAAAAAAACATTTTTTCTTCATGACATAAATTTGATTAAAATATGATTTATAAAGCGATTTGATTTAATATAATTTAACATTAATTTGAATTTAACAACAGATAGCAAAGTAAGAATCACTAATGGTGAGTTTAGTTACCCTACTTTTAGATCTGAATGAGTTAAATATATTCAGATCTAAAATTAAAGACATGATCTAAAGCCCAGGCAACGCTAGGTACTTTATCTAGTATTTAATAAATATGAGCAATTTCTAAACTGTGATTTATATTTTATTACATTATAGTTATTCTTCATTATGTTAACACAAAATTGCAAAGGTATAATAATAATATACCTATATGCAATTCTAATTTTGAGATCGGCGGGTATATATATGAAAAAATATTTTTTCCACTATTGTGCCTTTTAAATTTATTATAAAAATGTAGGTTACACAGCTTTACTTTAACACCATGAGTTATGTGTTTAGTATTGCCATTTGATCAACAGTGGCACCCTCATATATTTTCTACTCTTATTTGACAAACTGTACCACCTTTCAAACCATCTTCAGTAATCTGGGAGGCGGAAATGGGTACCGCCGCCCCGGGAACCATTTATTGGATTACCAACACCCCTGCCATAGGTCACCCCAAGTGGTTCGCTACGTTTGGTGACTTAGAAGGGGTGCCCGGGTTCATGGGGTGAGGTTTGCCAGGTCTTGGCATCCAATGCGCTTATCCACCTACTGCGTGGCGGGCAGGATCGAGAGAGATTGATTGAGGGAGACCTAACCTAGACCTCTCCAGCTGGTATCTCTCGACCCTTCGCCCTGCATCGCAGTTGGAGTATTATACGTATTCTACTCTTAGACACATTGACCCCCGGATTCCTACCCACTCCTCATACCCTTTTCCTTTCCAGAACTTCCCTTCCTTAAAAAGTCCCTCCACACAGCATCCCCAAAGATGACATAGGCCCTGAGGAGCTAATGTAAAAAAATATTTAAAAAAACTTATTTTTTAACACTTACCAGGGAGCTTAAACTTAGGACTTAGAGCAATGCACTCCATTGGCATGTAGGTTATTACCAGAGACATATGAATATTAATAGACCAGAACATAAAGGTGAGGGGAAGAAACCAACTACAGCGGGGCGCAGAGCGGGAAGATGAATTCGGTGATATGTGATTCGTCAATAACTCAATCTGAGAGTATATGGGCATCTCGCATTATAATATCACCATTTAGGTCTATTCATAAAGTAAACTCTGTTCTTTAATGAATAGACCTTTTTACATGGGAGCGCGAATTGAAATGAACAAATTTACAAATTCCAAATACAGCAAAGTAAAGTTCGCCTATTTTCATAGTCCAATATTTTGTTGACGTACTTTTACAAATGTTTCATAATTTACTTACCCCACAAAACAGCGACGAGCACACGCCATGTGTCTCGAGTGATAGTGTGTTACAAAAACGACCATATTATGTGATCTGAATAAGCTTATAATAAAGTAAAATAATGCTTGCCTATGGAATGTAATACGACAATTGGGTTTATTCTCCTTTTCACTTCTATTTTTACACGTTTTCAAAACACAAGCCACTATTTTTGCCGTGTTATTTCGTAAAATGCACCGATGAGTGCTCGACGCTAGCTCGCAGAAGAATGATGAATGATGACGTCATATTTTTTAGATTCACGCGAAGCCATACTCGATCCCAGCCGGTTCCAATGGAACCGGTATGGGGAGGGGGAAATAATACGCTTTTATCGCTTAGGGCAGGTCTATTAATATTCATATGTCTATGGTTATTACCTTTGTTCCAGATTTTTTCTCTCGAAAACTACTAAACTGTTAGGTGGTGGGAATAATGTAAAACGCTGTCTTACTTATTTCAACTTCTTGTAGAACAAAGGATCACACCAGTGTGATTGTAGTCACACACTGCATACACTCTCCCCATTCTCCCCAATATGCAATGCATTAAATTTGAAACTTTCGGCGGGAAGCAGAAGGCATAAACACGAGAAGAGTGGGAAACCGGGGCATGTGGGAACGGTAGGTAAATTGGAAAGTTCTTTACAATAGCAGCGAAGTTGGGACAATTTATCGCAAAGGATTTGTGTTCATACTAGGAAAATGAATCCAAAGCAGGTGTGCTGTGAATAACGCAAGTTAATATAATGCAGAACTTTTCGTTCACGTCATTGAGTATTTGCGTCACTTTACGTCATCCGAGACATTGAATTTTCCAGTTTACGACTCGCAGAAACTTTATAATGAAGAAGGCATTCATTTTCATATTCAAATGAAACGAGGAGCCGAATAACCTCCATTCAAAGTCAAGGTGGTTTTCAAGATAAAATTGTTTTTTCTTTTTTGTAAAAGTTAGGAAAAGTTGCCCGATATCTAAGCTGCTTAAAGTAGCTAGCTTTTCCAGACATTGCCGTTGATTGAGTGTGGTTACATGATAATCTTTTGTAAGCTTTTAATGATATTCAAGAAATACTCATGATATCATTTTTTATAACCTATTAAAAAGAGAAAGTGATAAAATGAAAACTCTTCATTTAATTGAATCAATGAATCAATTACCAAATTCAAACGAGATAATATAAAGAAATGGATTATAAGTATTGGACGTTACACTACCTACTGCAAACATCTGCAAAATAAATTATAGATAGACAGATATATCAATTTACACATGTCCTTACCCATATAAAACAAATCAAAATAATAAAATCCTGTATAATCTAACTCCATTAATAGATTTGACAGGATTTAAAAGTTTGCTTCATCTCTTCCTTCAATTAGAAGTCTAACTTAATTGTATTCAAATTAATATGTATTTAACCGTAAATATTCTTATGATATTTTTAAATATTACATATATGATATTCATTTATGTACCTCTACGCCTGTCTCGACACAGGTATATCCTAGTGAGACAGGCAACGAATAATATATTTATTTTATTTTTATTTATTAATACTTCAACGCCCTGATAGGCTTTTACATGATAAGTTTAAAATACAGAGATACAGTTTTAAATAAAAAAGATGAACTTGAAAAAGTAAACATCACATGCATAAAGGTAAATTTTAGTAAAAATAATGCATTATGAGAAAGTTTTTAAAGTTACAGATGGCATAAAATAGTATACATAGTGTATTTACAAAATTTACAAAGAAACAATTCTTGACGAATCAAATCAAATGTCACAGTACATAAAAAGAAAACGCCAACAGGTTTTTATATTGTAGATAAATATAACAAAAAAATAAATATATGCAATGTGCTATGTGATTCTCCCTAAATATCAAAATATAGCTACTACATAAAAATATTATTCAAGTATTTCTTAAATGATGGTAAATTTGTATTAAATACATCGATACTTGAGGTGAATTTGTTTGCAAGTGTGTGAAATCGAGGAATTGGTGCATGTATGGGGTGGTAGCTTCCAGAATTATTGTTGCCGAATACTATGTTTTGCCATCCAGAATTATTGTCGCTCCAGTTGGTACCTTAAAGTCAATGAGATGCAGGAGTTCACAACAGTCTAATTCGGAGTGAATAATTTTAAACAAAAGAGTTAGGTCATTTATTTTTCTTGTGTTTTCTAAGGAATGCAATTTAAGTGTATTTAGTAAGAATGTATAGTTAATGTGTTGAATGTAACTGAAGTTAATAAATCGTAAAAATTGGTGCTGCACTCGTTCAACATTTTTTTTATATGAATTTGATAGTATGGGCACCAAACTATGGAATTGTATTCCAGCAAGCTGCGTACTAGTGACAAATATACAATTTTTATAACTTCTAACGAATCAAAGTCTTTGATGGTTCTGATTATAAATCCTAGTGTCTTCATGCCTTTGTTGGTTATATTTGTTGTATGTGATTTATAAAATTTGATTGGGTGTCAAACATAACTCCAAGATCCCTGATTTCTTTGACTTTTTCTAAGATTATGTTATTTATTGTGTATTTGAAAGATAGCGGGGTTTATATTTCGACAAAATGTTAGTGTCTTACATTTATCAATATTGAGGAATAAGTTATTTACCACACACCAACTGTGTAATTTGTCAATGTTTATACTGCAGGATTAGGCAGTCACTTATATTGGATATTTCTTTATATAATTTGATGTCATCGGCAAAAAGCAGAACTTCTACATTGTCGAAACAACAAATGATATAATAATATAATGTAAATATACCTTAATATAGATAAATAAATTCAAAAAAAAAAAAAAAACTCTTCTAACGGAGATTAATGTTAAGAGGAAGACAGTTATTTAAATTTTTGAAATAGAGACAAACAGAATACCTGACAATATTAGAAAAACTTTTGCCAATTCTGAGTTGAAGTTTTCCGGACCTTGGCAGCGGTTGCGCATTTTTTATATGAATACGGTGGGGTATGTTATGAGGCTTAAGGTAGTGGGAAGGGGAAGGAGATGGGGAAGAGGAAGGTAGGGAAGTACCTGGTTATTCAGATCTGGTCATCAAATACGGCTTCAGCCATTTCAAGCAACGTTTCAATTCTGAATGGTGGTCTTACACCTGGACAATTCTGATCATATCTTCCACTCTGGAAAGTGCCACAAATATACCGTAACTTATTTTTTTTATTAATTAATTGTGAAATAACACAAATTAATGAAATAAAATTTATTTGCGCACGATGAGTTCTAACCCGCGACCTTAGGATTGGAAGTCGAGAGCCTCATCCCTTGACCACGAAGGCCGTATGTCTATCTCCTGAGTAGCGGGCCGGATCGGGAGAGAATGGTCGCGGGAGACTTTTTAATCTCTCCAGCAGAATCGCATTGCACCGCAATGGGAGGCGATATTCCGAGAGAGCCCTGCTGGAGAGGTCAAAAGGTTTCCCTCAACCAGTCTCTCCCGATCCGGTCTGCCACGCAGCTGGTGCGCAGATGCATCCACCACCAAGACCCGGACAAAACTCACCCCGCGAATCTGGACACCCCTACTAAGTCACCAAACGTAGCGAACCACTTGGGATGACCTATGGCAGAGGTGTTGGTTATCCAATAAATATCCTATAATCCTACAATTATAATATCCCAATGATTTTTTCACCGATCTGCGCCAGTAAGTTAATAAACTTGTTTGAAAGAACGGCTGAGAATTTGAATTGAAACGGCTATTTAAGTTTCGGCTCTTTCTTCGGATTTCCTGAAACTGAAGACATTAAAGTAGTTTTCAGTCCCAACTATTAAGGAGGCAAACATCCCCGGGCTGGAATACCAAGAAGTCCCCAGACTTCACTGGAAGAACAGAAGAACGGAAGAAAAGGAAGAATGGAAGAACGGAAAGAACTCCACATCCATAAAAAGCCGGTTGGTTCAACTAAAAGAGCTGACAGAGCTGAAAGTCCAGCTTTCAGCGGAATTAAATTGAATGCCAAAGAGGATTTGACTTCTTCAGTCAAAGGGCACCGGAAAACTTACTAAGAAAAACACACAAATATACACGGTGCACGGAAACTCGTAGTACAAGTAGAATCTTGTGAATATATAATTTTAAAACAATTCAAATGCAAAACTATTATATTTACCAAATCATAAAAAACCCAGAATCCTACCCACCCCTAATACCCTTTTCATTCCCAGAACTTTCTCTCTTTCCTTTCCTAAAAATACCCTCCATACAGCAGCCCCAAAAATGACATATTCCCTGTGGGTAGTTGTGTGGAGCTAATGTAAAAAAAATATATAACACCCAACCTAAGTAAGAATCGTGGCACCCTTTTCAGGCACCAGAGCTCCTCTTTTCTGATATGGTGTACATGACCAATGATAACCTTAAATATAATATTCTGTAAAATATATAAGTATAAATGTAACTCATGTTCTTTACATTACAACAATAAAATAAAATAAAAATATGTCACATTTGGAGCAGATTTTGTAGTATAACTTTTTTTGATTCGGGCTTTCGTTCTCAAGTAAATCGAGACCGAAGTTGAAATTTTTTTGTTAGAATTTTAGATAAATAGGTCGCTAAGGGCTTAATATCAGCTATTTAGAGTTTTTTTTAAATCCAGCTCCATAAGGGTTTATAACTATTTAGTTGCAGAAATAAAGGAAAAAAAAATGTAACGCTCAGATAAAAAAAAAGCTTGGTTTGTTTTCTCTATGTGAAGTAGATTCAATGACTAAGATTATTGGATAATTCGGAAGGGTAACAAAGGGGAAGTGGGAGGTAAGAAAGTACGTGGCAAATCGTTTTGCAAAGCAATTTTATGAATATTCAATTTTTATCTTTCGATCAAATAGTATATGCTTTGAAAAATGTAATTTCGTGTAACACAACCGTGAAGGTCTATTTTTTAATTTTTTTATTTAAGTTTTTATTCCAGCAGGGCTGGGAGGGTAGTGCAATCCCAGTCTGCCATATTACATAAACTTTAGTACAATATATTTTAGAGAGCAAATAAAAATCTAAAAGAAATAAAATATTAGGTACATAACGAAAACAAAAAATGAAAATAAAATTCGAACATAAATAATAATAGTAATCACAAAATTGTAAAAACAAAAGAAAATTAAACAAAAATTAAACAGAAATTAAAATTAAAAAGAGAAATATTCGTTTTTTATCGTCCATCAGGGAGGTCGCCTCATCATTTGCTCGCTCATTTAATGGGGAACTGAGCAATCCGGATGCAGCCACGACAATGATGTTGTTTGATTTCCGTGTCCTGCTCCAGAAGCTGGCTAGTCGGTGGCGAAGTAATGCTGGGAATGAGTGCACCCTCCCTTCGGTGAACATCACGGAGGCGCTGCAGAACCTCGGTAGTTGCATAAGTTGCTTGTATGCATTGTTGTAGCACACCCTCAGTTTGTCCCATTGCGCTGCTGGGTATTGCGTCCACAGTTCAGATGTGTAAAGGGCAGAGCAGTATGTCTTGAAGAGTAATTTTCTGACGGTGATTATTTATGTAATATATTTTTAATAGCAATTTGTGGGACCTCAGACCAGACTGGACCAGTCTGAAGATGGCCTTAATAGGCTGAAACCGGTAACGGTCAAAAATAAAATGAGTGGAAACCATATACATATGAATATTAATAGACCTGCCCTAAGCGATAAAAGCGTATTATTTCCCCCTCCCCATACCGGTTCCATTGGAACCGGCTGGGATTGAGTATGGCTTCGCGTGAATCTAAAAAATGTGATGTCATCATTCTTCTGCGAGCCAGCGTCGAGCACTCATCGGTGCATTTTACGAAATAACACGGCAAAAATAGTGGCTTGTGTTTTGAAAACGTGTAAAAATAGAAGTGAAAAAGAGAATAAACCCAATTGTCGTATTACATTCCATAGGCAA
Source organism: Limnephilus rhombicus (assembly GCA_929108145.2). NCBI lineage: Eukaryota > Metazoa > Arthropoda > Insecta > Trichoptera > Limnephilidae > Limnephilus > Limnephilus rhombicus. The sequence continues at coordinate 48,407,673 of OV815273.1, read as the reverse complement.
GCATTATTTTACTTTATTATAAGCTTATTCAGATCACATAATATGGTCGTTTTTGTAACACACACTATCACTCGAGACACATGGCGAGTGCTCGTCGCTGTTTTGTGGGGTAAGTAAATTATGAAACATTTGTAAAAGTGTCTTAACTAAATACGTCAACAAAATATTGGACTATGAAATTAGGCGAACTTTACTTTGCTGTATTTGGAATTTGTAAATTTGTTCATTTCGCGGCGAGCAATTCGCGCTCCCATGTAGAAAGGTCTATTCATTAAAGAGCAAAGTTTACTTTTAAGAACTAAATGGTGATATTATAATGCGAGATGCCCATATACTCTCAGATTGAGGTATTGACGAATCACATATCGCCGAATTCATCTTCCCGCTCTGCGCCCCGCTGTAGGTGATTTCTTCCCCTCACCTTTATGTTCTGGTCTATTAATATTCATATGTCTATGGTGGAAACTAAGTTTAAAATACATTGTTATAACGGAATTCCACCACGAATTGTCAGTATCAAAAATAGAAATATTAAAAATTCCTTTTACTATTGCGAATTATTGTCCATAATCTCTGGCGATCTGTGGAGAGGGGAGGGTATTCATCCCATCCGGGGAATATATTTACGACCGAGTACAGGAGACAAAGAGATGAATCAAGTACTTACCAAATTCGCAAAATTTTGAATACTACATAAAATTTTATGTTTGGTTCTACTGCATACTACGTAGTCAGTCTGCACCTCTGCGTTAAATAGTGCTTTTTACCAAAGAAAAGTTGTCGGAGAAATATTAATAATTTAGTAACATATATAATTTTTAGCCTTTATGTGCAGTCTACATACCTACCGTCTTATTTTTAAAATTTGTTATTTATTTTTTAATTAGTTTATTTATGTTAAATATTTTACATGAAATAACATTTTTCGATTAACAATTTTGCTCAATATTATATTTTTTCTCAACGTAAATATTAAAAAAATAAACAATGAAAACAAAAAAAAAGAAAATTTAGATAAAGATTATTAACAAATAATAAATAATATTTAAACAAAAACACGAATACCGTTTATAAATATTACGAAAAGTATGTAAAATTTGTAAATTATGTAAAAAAAATATATAAAAAATATTTTCTCATTATTGCTTATTTATTCTTTTTATTAATTTTTTACTTATACTAAGTAATAATCTTTTAATATCTGCTATATTTTATAATCTGTAAGCGTAACAAAAATTATTATAAATGAAAATATTAACGAAGGGAGTTTAGTTTATGATCCCTTTTGATTATTTTTGGGCCGGTTGATTTTTTGCGAGTTAATTTTTTGATTAAGTTCCCCACTTAAATCAGCATGGTGCTATATGGGACAATAATAATTTTTAACAGTATTTATTTGGCGAAATGGTGCACTATTCATGAAATTAACCACTGAGAACAAACTGCACTAACGTTGAAATTTATAAAATTCCGTATAAAGACGATTTTAGATGGATTATCAATATTAATAACATCGACCATTCACACTACCCGATGGATACAGTAGTCCATACTTATAAAATTAGGAAATTAACATAAATTTCGGTGACATGGAAGTATTAGTAGGTACTATTTACGGTTCGACTCTGTGCCTAAAAATTTAACTATTCTTCGGCTTTTCAAGGCTTAAACGCCAGATTTAGCCCTCCTAAATTTGAGCGATGAATGTCATACTTAGCGAGGACACGGACTGACTGATGTATGGAAACGGGCCTATGATGTGAGCAGGCAAAAGATCGGTAAATTAAATAGGTATTAAATTACTATATTTTTACACGTCTCAAACTAAGCTAACTTCTACAGGAATAGTTGCTTTTTCATAAAAAAAACTGTAATAGGTATAAACTGTGTTAATAAGAAATTCACAAATCTATTATATATAAAGGCACTGCTGAAAACCAGCTGCATTCTGGGAGAAATCTTATATGGTGACTGCTCAACTATGTAAAAAAATGTATAAAATTGTAAAAATCTATTGATGAATAAATGTTTTCATTATTATTATTATTAATTAACCCCTCGGGCCTCGGGCTTCTTTTGTCGGAAGGTCAAAATAGTTAGATACCTTAATCTTAATTTTATAAATCGAATTAAACATAATGTCTAAAATAAAAAATTGAATGCAAAAATAAAAAAAGTTAAAGATGACTCGCCTTTCGTTTTTTTACTTAAATCACTGGCAACGAAAAAAATAAAAACCCACAGTTTTTTTATTAGGCAAATGAAATAAACATTATCGTCAACTCACTTTTTTTGTGGTTTTATGTAAAAATTATTAATAAAAAATTCGTAAAGAATTTTTTCAAATTGCGGTTGAAAATCTTGGTTTCATAAAGGTGGACATTTTTATTATTTTGCGGTTAACTTTTAGAATAGAATATAAAGCATGGTGTTTTCTCTTTCTAACACAGTTTGGATCATATTTCTAACCATGATAATAAGGGAGACACAACGATTTCTATGAGACGTGTTACGAAAACCGAACAAAATTGCCAGAGGGGTTGATAAACATATATTTATTTAATATACATTTGAGTACAGGACCGAATGCCAGAGTTATGACTCGATGCTGAGTCTCTGACGTTTGACAAACCAATTCGTCATTATTTACCTTTATGACTCGTGTATCATATTTCGTGACGAAAAATATCCTCTGTAAAATAGATAAATCAATAGAATTAGCATGTGGCATGTCGCGGCATCATACAGTTCTTATTATCTGTATGATTTATTATTCCGGGTAAAGAAATACTGTAATCAATAAGAAAAATGCTCGCTTTTCAGAGAAAATAATGTTGAAACCTTAATATCATATTGGAATAGTTGAGTCACGTGATAGTTTCAGAATTACGTTTGTACCATGTCTTCAAATCCAGATTTTGTGCTGTACACAATCACATGATACTCAGGGGTTCTCGTTTTTCTAGATCATTAATTTGGGAAGGGGGTGTAGGTGGCGCCGCTCCGGTAACCATTTATTGGATAACCAAACACCCCTGCCATAGGTCGCTCCAAGTGGTTCGCTACATTTGGCGAATAGCAGGAGCGCCCGGGTTCATTGGGGTGAGCTTCGTTTAGGTCATGGCGGCGGATGCGTTTGCTCACCTACTGCGTGGCAGGCCGGATCGGGAGAGACTGATTGAGTGAGGCCTTTTGACCTTTCCAGCCGGAAACTCTTGACTCATCACCTTGCACTGGGATGGATTCGTCCGTCCGCCACTCCTGGACACACTGACCCTCAGATTTCTACCCACCCCTTATACCCTTTTCCTTCCCAGAACTTCCTAACCTTTCCTTCCTTAAAAAGACCCCCCATACAGCATTCCCTCCATTCACATGATATAGGCATTGAGGGAAATTGTTTTCCTCAGGGCCTCCAGTGTAAAAAAAGGTTTTAATTGCGTTCGTATTTACAGTTTTTTTACTGCATTTATCTGGTCATAACTTATGTTGAAAAGAAAGGGAAAAAAGACCCCGCTGTGGGATTCGAACATGATTCATTGGACTCTCAGTCAAGAATCGAACCCACTGAGTGAAACTAGACATGTACAACAAAACTTAACATTCATTAAATATATTTTCTACTGATAAAATGTGCCTGCCGTCGTAACACACACGTTTGGTGTAAATCAATAAAATCGTGTTTGTATCTGGAATTCCAATATTCCTTGTTTATCTCCTTATTAGGTGCGTACAAAGCCTGACATTGTTTTGTCTTCCCCTGGCTGTCTTATGACGTCACCACCCCCACCCCCAAACACCCAACCCCACCCCCAGTACCCTGCAAGGCAAACGGGGTCACAACGGACCTGAACTTTCCCACTCGAGCCGCGTATAAATTTACATCTTTAGAACTCCAAATTTACGCCCTTATTGTAAGTTTGAGCACCAAAGGCTGGTTAACAGAATTGGGGAATTCCAACAGAATAGAAATTTCCCATTAAGGACTGCCTGTTGCAATTTAATTGCGTCCCCGACCCTTTGGAGATTACTTTTCTATGGACTTCTCCAGACTTATTCTCTGAAATACTTTTATCGAATAAATTGATCCACTTTAATCCAATCCATTTATTTTAATTACGTCGTCCATCTATAGCAGGAATGGCAAACCTTTACGTACCAACGTGCCATTTTTCTAAAGATAATGTACAATGAGGTCATAGACGTGCCATCAAATAATTTTGACTTTGCGATTATTGGGAAAATAATAATAATAAATTCTTAGTATCAATTAAAAACTCTTTATTTACTAGTACTAAATAGGAACATTGAGCGCTATACGCGTAATTTAAATTAAAGTAAAATTAGTGTGACTGCCGGTTATATGACGTTAGGGTTACTTTTAGCAGAAGCATGCTGAACTGGAGTCATCTGTTAAACGGTAAATAACCGACTCTATGTTATTCATCTCTCAGGCATAGGTTGATGAAAATATTGTTAAAATAGCATGAGCCAGCTTCTTCAAACAATTAAATCTGTCTGGTAAAGCATTCCATATTTTCAAAATATTGTTATTAGCATTTTCAGTTATTACCTGTCCATCTTTCTGTTTCAATTTATTTTTTATTTATTTTTTTTTTTTTTTTAATGTAATAATTTGTGTACATTCATGTTCAAATATCTTAATTAATACCACTCTTCCATGGAAGCATTAGCTTGTGTCTGGAAGAGTAGTGTACATTTTTTAAATGCTTTATTATATCTTAAGTTCTTAAATTACAATGTGAATGTAAAAAAAAAACAATAAGTTGTAAGTTCGGTTTAATGTAATTGTAATTATAAGTATTTATCAACTATCAAACAATTCTATTATTTGGATAATGTATCTAGAATTATTATAATTAGTTGTCAAAAACAAAACAAAATTTAACTTATTTGAAGAATGGAGTATCACTAGGAAAATGAGTTATAAGTTATTTTTGAGATTAGATTAGTTGGAAACTTTTATTTTTATTTTTTTGAGATTATCTTTAAAATATTTTTTAACAGTGTTTATTAATTTGATTTTATCATTAATTTTTCTAATTTCATCCGGTAGTCGGTTGAAAATAGTCTTCCTTGATAAGTATAAAAATTTTGTGCGAAGGAAGTGTTTAATTTTGGGCATGAAAAAATATATTTATGTCTTGTACGGTTTTCAGTTATAAATTGATACTTTTCTTTTTCTTTTATAATTTGAATCAATGCATTTTTATTGTACAGATCTTTGAATGAAGGTACTTGGAATTCCTTAAATAATTGATCCGTTGGGTAGTCAGAAGGTTTTTTTAATATAATTTTAATTATTAGCCTCTGCACAACTTCAATTGGGGAAAGATTAGTTTTGTATGCGGATCCCCAGCTAATGATAGCATATTGTAAAGTTGATTGAACCAAAGCGTAATATATTAGATATAAGTTTTTTACAGATAAAAAATTTCTGATTCTTAAAAATATATAAATCAATTTTCTAATTTTTTTTACAACTTTACAAATTTGTTCCTTCCATTTCAAATTTTTATCGATAATAACTCCTAAATATTTGATTGTGTTTGTTGTTTTTAATATTGTGCAGTTTGGGATACAAAAGTTTTTACTATGTGTTTTGGAATTATCATGGATGATGATGTCAATGTTTTTAGGGGTATCATTTTTGTGTATTGCAAATGGAATTACAAATGTAATTGTAATCACTATTTAGTGATAGTAAATTTACGTCGAAGAAATTCTTTAAAATATTTATGTCTTCGGTGGCTTTAAATGTTACTTTTTCCCAAGTTTTATCGCTAATTATTAGTACCGTATCATCGGCATATGAAGTAATTTGGCCATATAGTGGTTGAAAAAAAAATGTCATTAACATATATGGTGAAAAGGATTGGTCCGATTACTGTACCTTGCGGGATTCCAAAGTCTGATATTTCTTTATCGCTATTAATTTGATTTATTTTTACGACTTGCGGTCGATTTTTTAGGTAGTTCGAAATCCATTTAATCGCATTGTCTTTTATACCTACATTGTTCAGTTTTTTTAGTAGAATCTCATGAGATATACTATCAAAGGCTTTATTAATTAATTAGCAATTAATTCTAACTCTCTCATTGTTTCAACAAATTTTTGAATCCATAATGAACTAAACTGGAAATCAATCGCAGCCCGCGCACCCCACCCGAACATTCTGTAGCGTGGGGATCACTCGGGTTCGCTCGTTCACCTTCTATAAACTTCACACTTTTTTTCGTAGTGCATAATAAATTTTGTGATCACTGATCAGTGACGTGCCCAAAACATTGTATCGCGTACCATTAATGGCACGCGTGCCATTGGTTCGCCATCCCTGATCTATAGTATATGCTCTGAAAGATTATAAACGGGAATATTCGCTATAAGGAAGCTGGCTAATGTAAATTATGTTTAACAGTCATTTTATCGTCGGGAAGTTGCAGATTCAAAAACGTAAAAAAAGTGGTTTGGTTAATTTAATATATCTACGGTTGTTTGATAGCAGGTGATAGAATTTTGATCATTCACTGAAATCGGTCAGTGACTGAGTTAGAAATGCATTGAGTTCCCACCTAGGCGTCATGAATTCAATTCCTCGTACTATCATTGCATAATACGTATTTTCCGTTTATATTGATGGTAGTAGGAAATTTTCAAATGTTGTTAGGTTATTCGCCAACCGGAAATGTTTGGCTTTCTTTAGTTAAATACTTTTTACTTATAATCGCGGTGTAAATAATATTACGCGGCTCATAAGATCGGAATAGTTAATACATATATTTATGCGTGAGTACTTACAGTTAAAGGCAATTAGTCAAAGTCTCAAAAAACTTAAAGCTCTACTTAGTAACTAATATCTAAGTATATCCCAATTAAAATTAAAGAAATGAAGAAGAAGATAATATTCACAAATTTAAACGAAACATGAAATAGTACAACACACAGAAAAAAAGGTAATGGTCGTACCAGGGAATCAAATCTCTGTCTTACTGCAACAACGCCTTCAACCTCTCGGCCATTAAGACCCGAATATTTATTAAGTACCTACGTCATTTTGTTGTCCTCATATCTCAATTTCAGAATTACCAACATTACACTCAATTCATTCATATATTTTTGGCTGCTTTCTTTGTATGATTACAAAGTTCTACCCGAATTTATTTTTAACCTACATAGAGCCTCGGATAAATCTTTATGATTTTTATTTAAACAATGTGAAAACTAGAAAAGCTGTGATATTGTTTAAATAACTTTGCATACGTACATCACTATTTAATCTAAATAATCGACATGTTTGAAAACCAAGTAATAAAAGTTCTTATTAGCCTACTTGACTGTCTATGTTTATGAGTTTATTTATTGTTCTGTTATACGTGGTGGAATTATATTGTATTAAAATTTAAATTAAATTACTTTTTAACTTATTTCCACTTATTTATTTCACCAGTACCAGTTTCATCCTATTATGGACATCTTCAGGCTGGCAATTGACATTCTTTTGTTACAGAATTTATATTTGTCTATGTTTATATTTGTTAATTTTCATTAATTTTCTGATGAAAGAAGAAACCATCGGTTTTGAAACTAGTCGATTATTTTCATTAAAAAATCAGGGGTAGGAAGTATTGATTTTTATTCTTCCATAAATTGGTATATCTTTTAAAACTTAAATAAAAGCCTCCAGCCCCTGCAATAAAGAAGGTATAATTATTAATGGGAAAGGGTTAATTTTTAAGGGAAATACATAGTACCAGACTACTATGACAGGACCTTAATACCAAAAACTAAGTCTGAGAAAATATCTGTTGAACCCTGAATATTTCTTACAAATACATATGAACATTTTTGTTCGGTCCAATAAATAGTCCTTTGGTCTGACTGCGGTTAGAACCTGTCATAGTTCGGTCGCGATACGACTTTTCCCAGGCGACCATTTTTATGTTCTTTTTACTCGGATTATGTTTACGGTGGCCGGAATTTGTAGCACCTGTGCTTCCCACCCTATCTAGTGACAGCTACAACCAGCGGCGGTTCGTTGCCTATCTCACTGGAGGTTAAATCGGAGATTAAAAAGGGAGAAAAATTACCCCAAATATATGAAAAAATCATATTTTGGTCTTATCCATAATATTTATATACATATATTTCCCCCCTAGACTGGACTTAAAAATTTCATCACATCTCTGCATAGGAGATTAGCGACCTAGTTCTAGTTACTTCTTACAATTCGGCGACACATTAAAACGTCTGTGGCTAAAGATCCCAACATCAAACATAAATAGTTTTAAATATGAAAATCACAATTGATGTATAGTCATATAAAATGGTAACGCCTTAATAACTTAATAACGCGATAATCAAAAAAATCTGTCGATTCTTGCAAAATACTATCATTCCGTACAAATTTGGTGCTAACAAATTAATCTCATAGGTGCTGCGTACTTGCGTAGTCAGTAGATTCCCAAGGTTTGCAAGACTACCGCTCTGGCACCACTAGTATGTTTTGTATGAACCTCAGAAAAATAACGGAAGGTCCCATAGGTGCTGATATTCATAACGCACCTATGAGATTTGGGATTAATTTCGGACTCGCTCGTGTGCAGTACAGGTATCATTCCTACGGGAGGATTTTTAGCGCGGAATTTGAATAGCTCGCTGTGAAAAGTTTGTTAGAATTATAATATGTACAAGTTTGTCTTATCTCCTTACATTTTTATGGGAGTTCGCTGCACAAACATACATTATAGAAAACCGCCACTGACTTTAACTATGCCACCGGAACTTTCCCGAGCTGTGTCGGCAATACAACCTGCCAACATTTGGCTTATTTACGACTAGTACAATTTGAAATATACGCAAAGGAGTTGGAATTTAAAATACACGTGTATTGTATACCCGTGTGTACCCTTGCCAGCTGATTTATTAGAAATTGGATGTTTCTAGTTTTCTTTGAAATAAGTCATACTTTGAAAAATACATTTCCGAAATGGAAGCATGATCGAAAATCAGAATGTTTCATTTTTCGGGGGATAATGGTTTAGCGAAACTGTGACCGAAGACGCCAGAACATACGTAAATCTGAAAACGAGACGAAGAAAATAAGTTTCGAGGAAATTTGATCCAGATTTCGATTGCGATTCGCGAAGTTGGGATGTGAAATGATTTCAATTCGATGAGAACCAAGAAGGAGAACATCGAGAAGAAACGTTCTCCATAAATCGCGATAGGCAACCCGAAAAGGGCAAAGAATTAGTTTATTTAAAATAACAAAATACAAAATTAGCAATAAATGATTTGTAACCTGCAATAGATTGGTTAACATTTTATACAAATGTTATTTTTCGTAAACTTTTGTAATATTTATTAATCATTGACTATCAACAACAATAAAAAAAATGTGTAACGGACAGATAAGCTTCATAAATTTTCCCTGATAAAATTGAATACTTATCTATTCTAGACTGACGGCCGGTGTTTCCAGCGGTTAGGCTCTTGTCTCGCAAACCGAAGGTCGCGGGATCGAATCCCGGCGTGGCAAATAAATTTCATTTGTTTAATTTGTGTTATTTCACAATTTATTAATTAAAAATAATATGTAGTATATTTGTAGCACGTTCCAGAATGGAAGATACTCTCAGTATCGCCCTATTGTAAGACCACCATTCAGAATTGAAACGTTGCTTTTATTAGCCGTGTTTGGTGACAAGATCTGAATAGCCAGGTACTTCCCCACCTTTCTCTTCCCTATCTCCTTACCCTCCCCACTACCTTCAACCTCGCAACATACCCCAATTTGGGATGCCATAGTCTTACTGGCTCCAGACGGGAGCAGTTGGGACGCTTGTGCGGTATTCACATAAAAAAAAGACTTGTCGAAAAATTCAATAGGTTTCATATATAAATAAAATCGGATAGATATATCCGAGACACCACCTAGATTTTAAAAAATATTCGTGGAGTATGCAATCATTGCAATCACACCAAAAAATATTCGTGGAGGATGCAATCATTGCAATCACACCAAAAAATATTCGTGGAGGATGCAATCATTGCAATCACACCAAAAAATATTCGTGGAGGATGCAACCATTGCAATCACACCAAAAAATATTCGTGGAGGATGCAATCATTGCAATCACACCAAAAAATATTCGTGGAGGATGCAATCATTGCAATCAAACCAAAAAATATGACTTTTGAAGATAATTTTAGTAATTAAAAAAAAACAAATGATATATAGGATGTAATGTGTTTAGGTGGCAATAGCTCAGTTGGCAGAGTACCAGTCCCGCTAACACTAGAGGACCTGGGCCCGAGTCGCAGTTGCGATGGCTACCTTTTTATTTGTCTTTGTCTGTTATTTCATATTTTCATTGAGAATTTTAAATATTATGTTTTATTTTTAATTTTAACTTTATGAGGAAAACCTCAAATTGTAAAATATTTTTTTGTTTGTTTATGTGACACCTCACAAGAGCGCCCTTGTCCGTAGGGTGTAAAGGCAGTGGAACTTCGTTGTCATCCGGTTAGGCAGGTTATGTTGTGAGGCGGATTAAGGAGGGGCAGCAGGAATGGATTTATTAATTCTGGTTTTGAAGAGGCCCGGATTACATGAATGATGAAAAACAGATGTCGGTAGCTCGTTTCACACACGAGCCGACTCACAAAAACCGATGTCGGTAGCTCGTTTCACACACGAGCCGACTCACAAAAAAACAGATTCGGTAGCTCGTTTCACACACGAGCCGACTCACACAAAAACATATTTCGGTAGCTCGTTTTACACACGAGCCGACTCACACAAAAACTATTTGAAGGAAAACCCCTTCTCATGAAGCCAATATAAACTATGAACAGGTGTTCCGCTCATGTCCGTCAAGTTTCACGAATAGTACAGAGATAAGTAAGAACGAGTACGAAGAAGTACAGAGTACAAAGAAGTACATATTACGAAGAAGTTCAGAGTACGAAGAAGTACAGAGTACCTTCAAGGAAGTAAATAGTACGAGGAAGTACAGAGAACAAGTACGTACAGAGTACAATGAAGTACAGAATACCTACGAGGAAGTACGTAGTACAAGGAAGTGCAATTCGGAGCAGTACAGAGTAATTACAGAGTAAGATGAAGTACATAGTACCAGTAAGTACAAAGTAGGAGTAAATACAGTGGGACAGTCCGGCCCGGAGCACATAAGCGCATAAGGCGGAAATGGCATTCAATGTTTATACTGTTAATTGTGTTTATGCGCCTGTGGTGGGGTAAACACAACACAACACAACACAGCATCTCAAATACATCCTGCTCTCACTGAACAAATATCTATGGGGGTATCTACCTTGACAGGTGTGAACACCGGAAGCTGCGGGAAGGGTAGTTGCGGTTGCTAGGAAGAGTTCTCGAACTGTGTGAAGCGTGTTTTATTAGGGTGCTACAGTCTTGATATACGACTTAATAATAATGTACAATAATATTGGGATGATATTTACAGCGCGGTTTTTGTGAAAAATCACTTCGAGGGCGCTGACCTTAAATACATAGTTGACTGAGCATAGCGAAGTCCGGTTTTGGCCTGACCGTTTTGCATTTCATTTTTTCGTAAATTTGTTTTTACGTATCTACCGTTTACGTTTCAAGATGCCGGCAGATTTGGATACCGCCTTTTATCCAGTTAGAGTTCGCATGAACGTGAATCCTTCTATGAGCTGTCAAATCGTACCATTGTCATTATTATTGTTTATATTTGCCTTCTATTTGAAAAAAGAATTTTCATTGAGATAGTGACGTTTTTTTTAACAGAAAAGTGTTTTTCAAACAAACTAAAATGAAAATATAAACAAATCTATTATTTCAGAGGAAAAATTTGGTTTTGAGTTATTATTGAATCTTAGGAGCTGTGCGAGAGGGAGAGGCATGGAGAATCCGCCACAATAATGAGCTCTATGCATAGACATATGAATATTCATATGTCTATGGCTCTATGATATTTACCAAGCTCCCAGACTCTCCACCCATTTAAGGCTCCAAAGATTAAGATGGGCCGGACATGTGCACCGAATGCCAAAGACACGAGTACCGAAGAAGGTTCTGACAGGACACCCGGGAGGTAAATGAAAGGCGGGCAGACCTAGACTGAGATGGGAGGATGATGTCAGGAAGGATGCAAGAGGACTACTCCATGTTGCAGATTGGAAGACGACGGCCGAGGACAGAGGGCGGTGGAGGCTTATTTTGAAGGAGGCCAAGGCTCGAAATGGGCTGTAGCGCCATTGAAGAAGAAGAAGAAAAGAGAAAATTAGAAACATGATTTTTTAGATGCGAAGTTCATTGTTCACAGAATTACTAGGTAATTATAGAATAGTAGCTAGTACCTATAGTGGAGCCAAAAAGGCTCTTCTCAAAATTTATTTGACCTAATTTTTCAATGGATATTTCAACGTTTTTAACTTCTAATGGTATTGTGAAGTGAGGATAGTTGGTTTGACCGAGAATATCCAGAGAGCTGTGCAAATTGCATGACGCCAGAGCTCACCGTTGGACATTTCAAGAAAGGTTTAATTTTGAATTGTGATCTTACACCAGGGGTACTGAGAGAGCTTTGGAACGTGTCGCAAATTTACCTTATGTTTTAAAATAAATATTACATAAATTAGCAAATCAATTGGAAGACAAATCACCAATCGACAAACCACGTATTTAGTAGCGCAAGATTGCATTCACACTGGGGAATATGACGCCCTAACTTCGCCGATGAAAGAGGAAAGAAAGGCTCGTTAGGAAGTTTGGGAACCCGCGCCCGGAGACAGCAGACAGTAGATACAGCCTCCCTGCAGGCAGCCAGAGATTGGATAGATATTACTTCCTTCCGTCGCGGCGGGTGGGAGGGGGTGGGGTGGTTTTGCGGCGCGGGAAACTTTAAAACACTTTCCCAACTTTGAGCCTTGGAGGCTGCGACGCGCGAGAAGGGATGAAACTAAATAATTACTTTATTTCGCACAGCCCACATCAATTTGTTACATTTTTCGACGATTTAAAGTGGGATTAATAATATAACAGTGGGATTTTCATCGGAAAGCTTGACGGATCGGTTAAGTAGTCAGAGGATGGGATATTTAATCCAAAAGTGTTAAATTGATATACATTCGAAAAAACTTGAATTTCTCGGACGTTTGAATATTTTTGTCACTTGTAACATATAAACGTGAAACACTGTTATTTTAAGTATATCATTGAAGATAATACTAACAATACTCAAACTATAAATCAGAAAAAGTTTCGGTTGCTTCTAGAAATTAACCCACGTTGAGTTTATCTTACCTCATTCCACGTTGAGTTTATCTTACCTCATTCCACGTTGAGTTTATCTTACCTCATTCCACGCTGAGTTTATCTTACCTCATTCCACGTTGAGTTTATCTTACCTCAATCCACGTTGAGTTTATCTTACGTCATTCCACGTTGAGTTTATCTTACCTCATTCCCCGAAAAAATTGTTACCTACATTTTTATTACATAAGCTCCACACAGGAGACCCCGAGAAAAACAATTAACCTCGCCCAAGTCATCTTTGAGGATGTTGTGAAGAGCGTATTTTTAGGAAAGGAAAAAGAGGATGTTTTGAGAACGAAAAGATATGACACCTTCATCCAGGAGTGACGGGCGTATGAATCCATCCCACAACAATCCATCTCACATTTGTGAGAGTCCTGCTGGAAAGGTCGAAAAGTCTCCGTCAACCAGTCTCTCCCGATCTGGCCTGCCAGTTGATGGGCAGACGTTTTCGCCGCCAAGACCCGGAAAACGCTCACCCTTATGTACCCATACCCGCCTATCAAATTGTATTTATGATCAAATCAGTTTATTGTTTTTAGGATAATTTTATTAAATATTTTTTAAATTATTAGGCTAATTTTACATTAAAAAAGCTTTGTCCAGTAAGTTGATGATTTGCCATAAAGGGTTGAAAAAGCTGTCATACGAAATAATATATGATTCAAATCAGCTATATAAAGAAAAATACTTATGATTGGAAAATTTTGACTATTGGTAAGTAATGCAAAATAATTAAAAACAAAAACAAAAAAACGCTTAAAAAATTTGGCATTTTTTTCAGATGGTCAAAATATTTTCGCTTTACAATAAAATGCAAATATTTGGAATATTTCTGAGCACATTCTAAAACTAAAAACTGTTTTAGAAAGGTGATGAAATACGCTTTCAAAGTATAGAATTTGAAAATAACATATATTTTTTTATTATACAAATTTTGCCTACAAACATAAAATCGTTTTCAAAATGGCTCACCTTACGTTTTTTCTAACTTAAGTTACTGATAATAAAAAAAAATAAAAACACATGCATATTTTATTAGACAAATGTACAACAAACAGATATTGTAACCTCACTTCTTGTCGCTCTATGTAAAAATAATTTATAAAAACTTCTCGAAGTTTCAAATTTTTTTTTCAATTTACGATTCAAAACTTTGTGTGCATAAAAGTGTACATTTTACTTTTTGGTGGCTATTTTTTAGATTGGATTATAAAGCGTGGTGTTTTTACTTTCTAACACCGATTAGAACATATTTCCAACTATGATAGTAAGAAAGTTACAGCGTTTTATATGAGACCTATGTGCATTGGGACAAATATGGTCTCCTGTGATTAAACGGGTTAACGATCATAATACTTTACAAATTGAAGTAAGTCAACGACCATTCTTAATCATAAATTCAGAATTATCTCAGAATAAAGATTTTTGGTTCGGGATTATAATAATATCAAATTCATATTGCAGAGGAAACAAGTCTAGTCTACATAATACACCTAATACTTAATTGAAACAAAGTAATTTTCAAAGATTTTTACACAACCAAAATTCTATAAATAATCGTCAAGTGAAAGTTTTTTTTAGAAAAAACACACAGAGCTAAGATATCCAATGGCAGTATAAATAGAGTATAAATCTCAGATACCCGCGAACAAATAGGAAAAAATCCCAAATCTGAACCGAACGAAAGTTTAATATTTACGTCACACAACTCCTATAATAAGTAATGCCGAATTTATTACGTCAGTATTCTAGATTCGATTTCGATTCCACTGAGACGGAACATAACCAGCACGTGATGTGAATATGACAATGTCCCCCAAGATATACACGCGGAGTTATATACAGTTATATGGAGTTATACCTGGAGGGCCGGAGGTCGAGGGTATTACCTGTCCGAAGGTTCGGAGGGAGATTAAGTAGAACAAATCAAATAGGTACGCCTTATTAGGTTTCCAAAATTGTGTCGCAATGTTATCGATTTCAAATCGCCTTCGTAATTTATAGGGATCAACCCCTAGATATTTGGAATCACTGATAATACGTTGATAATTTCACGGCAACTATTTGCTGACATGTTTCTAAGCATCTAAGAAGGCAGTAACTACGTTAAAACGAACTGATATTTTTGAAGTGAAAACGTCTTTAGCACCGTTGTGTTTGAAATTCGATGATACGAAAAATAGCGGTAATAAAAAGAGACAAACACACACATTTATAGGATTTAGTCCGCGAGAGAATGAGATAGTAAATCGGTCTCCCCACTCTTGTCTACTTTAGTTTTATCAAGGTTTCACTTATACCGCGTGTGAATTGCACACTCTAATTTTTTTAACTACAAAATTATTTTAACTATTGATTGGTTTCAGAATTTTTCGCTCCCTTAAAAATAAACTGCTTCCCTTGCAAAACCTTTCCTTGCCTTGTGTTTTTATTCTTATTCCAATACATTTAAACCCTGCAGAGAAATTTACTTACAAATTGAAGCATATTTAATGATTTTATCTACATCCACTTGAATAGATTTTAATGGGACATCTTAAAAATTCAGAATACGCATCAGATAAAAAAACTGTTTATGCTCAGATTTACTACTACTAGAGATTATATCAGAATTTTCGTGCAAATTTAGGATTTTACGTCTTTGCACACCATCTCGAATGTATTTTTTTAATATTCTCTATCCTCTGACGCATTGAAGTGAGAAATAAGATAACCTTTTTGGTCCTGTGAGATTATTAGCCAGAGATAAATCTTTCCTGGGAGTCAGGAATGGACAGGAAATGCCAGGTTAGGAGGTCCATCCCTTGGGACAAGATAAGGAATACGGAATAAGGGATCAGGGATAAAGGCGCATAACGAGGAATAACGCATCCTTCATCTAAGTGGATTGAATCGTCAAGATACGGAAAATAAAATATATATTTCTAGCTGCGGTTACAACAGTCTGCACACGAAATAGGGTCAAAGGGCTTTCAGTGATTTATGAAGGGATAACATAATATACATAAAGTAGTTCATCTTCGGAAAATCATTTGTACCTACAGATTAGGAAAAATTCCAAGTGAAAAAAATCGTATTAAAAAGAAGTCAAGGATAAAAAGTTTAGGTTTCGTGATTTTTTTTTTAATTGGATGGCAAGGTGTCTGTTGAAACTAAGAATAAAAATGAAAGCTTGCTATTTTTTAATTGTTTGTCGTGAAATTTCGTATTATAATCCTCCAATAATAATAATTCTCCAGCGACGGACGGCAAGACGGAGAAATTGATCGAAGAATAAGTGCGGCAAGCGGTGTGTTGCGTCCTCTCTACAGCTCAATGATTAGGAAAGCCGAGCTCAGTATCAACCCAAGGATGGCAGTGCTCAAAACGACATACTCGTACGTCCCTACGCTTACGTACGGTCACCAGATGCTAAATGAACTAACACGCTCTAGAGTCTAAGCTGCCGAAATGAGATACTTGAGAGGAGTGGCAGGAGTTAAGAAATGGGATCAAATAAGAAACTCAATGAACCAACACGATTTAAAGATTGAACCACTGTTATTCTTCATAGAAAAATCGCAAGTGAAGTGGCTTGGGCACGTACTAAGAATGTCTGATGATCGAATTCCTAGGAAAATACTGAGTGCGATTCCTGAAGGTAGACGTCCAGTGGGCCGCCCCAGACAAAGTTGGGTGAGACAACTCCAGAAACTGTGTGAGGAGAGAACGGGACTGCCATGGACGGAGGCCGCACAATCAGCGCAAGACAGGGACGAATGAAGGCGCCTTGTCGATGCAGCGGGACCCCGACCCAAAAGGGAAGAAGATGAATATGAATGAAGGAATTTCATAGTATTAACACATTTTTGATTAACCATTTCATTTTTGATGTATATCCAGGTGGCCAGTACGAAGATGCCCGCAGAAGGTTGAAAGAGAATCACATTTATTAGGTAAGTATATAATCTCTGTAAAGGAAGACATTCAGAATCATAAAATACATTGGCTTAATAGATCCACAAGCATTGAGCAAAACCAACTTAAACAATGACTGGTCATAAATCATTGTCCGATTTGAATAGATTAAGCTCTTCGATTGAATTAGTGCTTTGTGCTTGCCCACTTAGTGCTTAGCGATCGGCGCTTAGCGCGGGGAGCCTTGAGTAGCGCAGATTGTGCGCTTATCTTGTTTACATAGCTAAGATCGATTGTCGATTGTTTTCCGACTATAGTCAAACATTTGCGCTTACGCGAGGACTGTATAACTGTAGGATGCAGGACGGTTACCGTCTTCTGTGTTTTAGATATAAAATATATTCTAATGTGCATTATTTTCTCCTGGTCATTTTAAAATTGTCCTTTCTTATGGTTTTCAGACACTTATGATTTAAAGTTTCTCAGACCTAATAATTTTCCATTTAAATTATCCTTGTTTTTTTATCTACCCTGTATTCAGACTCTTCCTTCGATACATTATCTATTAGATGGAAGGTCGGAGAGTTGGTTTCATGATAGCCCAAAGGCCGCGACACAAATATTAACTCTCCGTTTATGTTATACAATTTGGGAGGCGGATAGATTGGATAACCAAAACTACTGTCATAGGTCTCCCCAAGTAGTTTGCTACGTTTGGAGAATTAGCAGGGGTGAGTGGGTTCATGGGGTGAGGTTGGTTCAATCTTGGTGGCGGATGCGTCACCTAAAGCGTGGCCGGCCGGATGAGGAGAGGCAGGTCGAGAGACCTGACTCTCCTTATCTCTTTGACCTCTCCAGCCGGACTCTCTTGATCAGTGGGAGGGATGATTCATACGTCTGTCACTTCTAAATACACTAGCTCAATCTTCCTACCCACCCCTCTTATCCTTTTCTTTCCTTTTTTTTTACATGAGCTCCACAAAGGAAGCCCTGAGGAAAATAATTTCCCTCAGGGCCTATGTCGTCTTTGGGGATGCTGTGTGGAAGGTTTTTTTAAGGAAAGGAAGGAGAGGAGAGTTCTGGGAAGGAAAAGGCTTTAAGGGCTGGGTAGGAATCTGGGGTTCAGTATGTCCTGGTCATCCGCCTCCAAGACCTAGACAAACCTCACCCCATGAACCCGGGCACCCCTGCTAAATCACCAAACGTAGCGAACCACTTGGGGTGACCTAGGGCAGAGGTATTTCCTAGTACTTTCTCTCCTTCTCTTTCTTAGAAAGACTGCATCCCCAAAGATGCGTAGGCCCTGAGGGAAGATATATTCCTCAGGGCCTGTTGTGTGAGTTAAAAAAATATATATGCAAAAAATATCTATGTACAAGCATACTAGACTATTATAAACGACAACGTTTTGGTTTTAAGTGAAATAACACAAAACTATATAAATACTACATTATTACGAGCATTATTATTTGCATAATCTAACAACCTTTCAAACTATCATATTTTATCCAGAAGTGTTTAAGGTACACTTTGTTGAGTGGATTCTCTCGCCATCTTCGACCATTCTTTCTTCCTTCTTAATCACACTTCACATTAATCGGAGCGATCTCGGCAATTATACGCAGCCCTTGTGTTCAATTCAATCTAAGTTTGCTTGTACACCACCCAACAAGCAAGGATTTCACCTCAGGCAAATAGGTACTATAGTTTATCTTATCTATCTTTTATAGTTTATCTTTTATCTTGTACAGATCGATTGCTGATCTCTAAAGTTGGCGACGTTGCCACTGTAGACATTATGGATGAAAAAATCCATGGATTAATTGTTTTTTCTGATTTGGCCGTCTGCAGAAATAGGTACACCTATATGTTACAACGAAAATAAGTTGTTTTACTGATAGTAGGCAGATATAAATTTTTTACATGAGCGCATAATTACTAGCGCTGACGCCGCAGACCCGTGAAAAATCATGGAATAGTCAGAGAAGCACTGATGTATATTAACATCTTCTCGAAACGTTTTCCACTATCGTCACTGAATTACGTTTTTGATCGTTCGGCGTTTGAGCGATGGGAGCGTTGGAGTTCAAATTGAACTAAAAAAAGTGAAATGATTTTTTTCGCTTCCCGTCTCATCTAAATATAATATATCAATGGGGATAGTCTGAATTCTCTACAGATCACTTCCAATTTTAAAAATGACTAGTAAAATTATTTTGAGTTTTATTGGAATAACTTTTGAAGATTTCACCCCTCAATGTAATGTATCATTGGAGAAGATAATAATAATAAATCATATGTTTGGGAAAAAATAGATGAGGATAATATTGTTCTGTTTGAAATATGAGATCAACAAAAAATTACTTAAAATGAATTGGTCTCAATGGCCGAGTTGTGTTGTTATCGCTGAGTTAAGACAAGACAAGACTGTGTAAGACAAAAGATCCTGGATTCGATTCCCAGGTGTGACCGTTACTTTTTTAGTTTTTTTTCCTTGTCTTGTTTTGTTTCATGTTGCGTTTAGATTTATTAGTATTATATTCTTCATGAATGAAAAAATACCGCTTGTCTGAATTCTTTTAACAAACACTTTTATTTTTGAAAATTATACATAATTCAAATAAGAAGTTCTAGAGTTTGTTGAACCGGAGTTACAGACAGAGCCACAAACGATATTCGTATTTTTAATTGTAGTCCCAAAAGTACCAGACTTAACAAATAAAAAGCAAAAAATTTGGGAAAAATATATTTATTCCTCAACATAAGTCTCCTTTCAGCTCGACACACTTTCCCCAGCCATATTCAACTTTTTTTTGACTTTTGATTGATTTATATAGAGTTCCTTAACATGAGTTTACTGACTCCAGCATAATTAAATTGGATATCTATAGATTCTTCACTTTTATATTACGAGTATTATTAATGGTTGATTTGAATGAGAGCCAAAAACTATACTGCGGCTGTGTGAAGGTTTTTTTTATTCCTTCCGGAGGACAATCTTCGGTTTCTTAAATTAAAATTTTTCAATTTCGCTATATTTTGCGAGCGTATTTATCGTTGGAGTAGGCCGGCCTAAAATTTGGTTGCTTGTGAGACAATGAAGTCGTTTATCAACGGAATGTTGGAGTCTTTATGGAGAGAAGAAATTCTACTCCATTTAGGTGGATTACATGCAAGTCTAATGGCTTTATTTTGAAAGATTTGATTTTTTTTAAGAGACTGGGAGCCGCATGCCCCCAAACGGGGCAAGCATAGGTGAAGCCTGGCCTTATAGTTGTTTTGTATAATAGTAATTTGTTGTCCGTTGAAAAACGACTTTTTTTCCCATCAGCGGGTAGAGTGATGCTAGGCATTTATTTGCTGCTTTAATTTTTCCAGTTATGTGTTTCTTCCAGGTGAGCTTTGAGTCCAATAGCTTCGGTACCCTGTTTATAGTGAGAACAGTCAAGCATCTCAAAATAGCATGACATTTTTTCACGTATAAATTTTTGACATGTTTTCAAAACAGTATCCTTATTTTTACCTTACCACTGCCAATTAAAGACAATTCTAGTGAAAACATAGGTGCAATTCAAAGATATTCAAATACAGAAGAGATATGCTATGGTGTCCGCGCAACTGTCGCCGGACTACGCGCTAATTAGCGTAGTTTTCATACAAAAAGAATTTGTTCATTTCGTTGATTTTTTGAAAATGTGCATTAATATTGGTTAACAATATATTTTGAATAAGGAAAGAATTCGTTCATTTAATTTAACGTTCGTTTGGTTTATTCGTTAATTATTTGTTCTTTCAGTTTATTTGTTAATTGGTAAACAATATCGGCGACACCCGGAAGCGCAGACCCTCATAGTAAAAACAGCAGATAGCACATCTACTTATATTTCAATATCTTTGGTGCAATTCAACTCTCAGTTTGAGATCACTGACTTAGGGTTACCATTGACCTCTAACACGAAAGTAAACTTAACAAGTTATTGTCAATTATTAATTTATTCTTAAATTAAATAACCACAAATCATCAGTAGTTAAAAAAATCCAAGAAAATACCCTTCGGCTTCAACTCCGGGTCAGAAATCTAGGACATATAAAATATCAAAGGAAAAACTAAAGATTTTCTGATGGGCGGGTAACATCGCCAGCCACTACATAACGTTGATTCTACAAAAGCAATTTTTAAATGCCTCGTTGTACAACCCAATCTTAAATCCTTCCCTCGTCCCGAGTGCCTGTTGCTCTCCACCCCTCCACCGCCCCCGCCCAACACTACCACCCCCCGCCTTGAGCCACCACCCCCGCCCAGATAATCCGCCCCCCGCCCGCCCGGCCAACTTTATGTGACTGGTGAGGGCTGATGTTCTCAGATCTATTAGTCATAAGCGGCGCGGAGAGGTTATTGGTCTCTTTATTATAGAATTATTCTCGTATGAAACCGCTTTATTTTATGTGAGAAATGTATTCGTTGAATAAGTGCTGAATGTGGTTCCATAATATTAGTTATACTAGAAGTGACTTACAGAGATGATTATTCCAGTTTTTTCAACGGTACAAAAGTGAATAGGTTTATTTTATAATAGAAAACAAACAGTAAGAAGAAAAATTACATGAATTAAGAGTAATAAAATATATAGAAAATTCAATGTTGTGCAAATAAAGATATATAATTATAATGCTGAGGTCACCGTTAAAAATCTGCAAATAATGTGCTTCTCAAAAGTTCAGTCCTCTTCGTATAGGTTCTTGAAAATCTCAATTATCCACTGCTAGTTGTCGTTAGTAGAAATGTTCATTTCTTTAAGTTTATCTTTTTTACATAAAAACCGTGTAATCACGTAAAAAACCCACCTGGGTGCTGAACATTGGCCTAAATAATTAAATGAATATTAAAACTAAATATCAATCATTACATTTACATATATATAATTATAAATACATACTTCGACTACCATAATACGGGCATGTGTCTAGTGTGGTAGTCGAGAAACCATATTTAAAAAAATTTAATAAATATATTTTTATGAATAAAGATTAATAAAAAAGTCGAAGTTTTTTTTTAGAGCTATTGGCTCTATTATATTATTACGCTAACGTCTGCCGTATACACTTGCTCCACGTGCTAGCTACAAACGCAAGAGCTGCCATCTCATCTTCTAGAAAAATAAAATCTGATGCTTACAGCTAACTTTATAGTTAAAAAACGGGTTATAAAGTTTTAAAATCGTTGTTAAAATATATTAAAGGTAAGGTATTGTTTTTAATAATAATAATAATAATGATTTATTGTCTTGATTTCTTAGTAAGAAGTAGACATAATGATATCCTCACTGGGATCTCCCGTGCATTTCATTTACATATTATTAAATTAATATGAATTAGACATAACATATATCATGTAGTATTTTTTAAAAATAATTATAAAGTAAATAAGATAGTGTTTTTTTAAATTCAGTTAACTAGATTTGGTTTTTTAGTCTGTATTTGATATCAGTGTATTTTCTATTTCTGATCTCTCTATATTTAGTATCCAGCTTTTTGTTTGAAATTTAAATGTTATAATGTTGAGGTTTTTGCGTGAGAGTGGTATTTTATTGTAGAGTTTAATGGCATAATATAAGAAGCTTTTTTTGCCCAAATGATGTGTTAGTATGTTTTAGTTACTTGTTGGATATGTTTTTGTACCATGAGATCTAGTGTTTCTAATGTACGTGTTAGTTGTTATTTCTTGGGTTTTGTACTTATGAATGTAAATGAGTATAGTTTTATATATAGTTGTTTAATTGACGTTATGTTAAGATTGTTGAAGATTTCGTCAGTGCTAGTTCTTCTTTTTGAGTTTTAATTTGTGAATTTAGTATGTTTTTATTTGCACTGCCCCATCCGATAATACCGTATTCTAACAGTGATTGGCAGAGAGCCATGTAATTACATCGCCAGTGTTATGTTGGAATAAAAAAGTTATTATAGTTACGAATTCGCCGGAAATTATTAAAATGTGAGTTTTGAGTAAACAAAAATTATTAGGGTTGTGAAAGAGATCGTGGGATCGATTACCAGTTGCGACCGTTACCATTATTTGTTTGTGCCTCGTCCTGTTTCATGTTTCGTTTTTATTTATAAGTGATATGATATACTCTTCAATGATGTATTACATTGGTGAGTATATTCTACAAAAGATATTCCAATTAAATTGGATTTTTTAAAAACTTAAGCGAGGGATGAAAAAAAAACAATTCTTTTCCACATTTTCACTGGCCATATAAAAAAATCTCAAAGAACAGGTTCCAAAAGACATAACATTTTCCCGTTTTATAATATAACTTAAGGCTCGATGACACAGAGCGAGTTTACAAGCTACTATCTACTAAGTTTATAAGCGGGTAAATCGGCGAGTGAGATTGTCATGATGCCACACAAAACTGTCCACTCGCACAGTACTCAGTTTCTGAGGTCGCTGCTAGCGCCAGTAACAAGAATAACGACGGCTGCGTGAAGTAATTATGTGATGTTTGGCAGTCGAAATCAGCTATTTATTGGCAGCCATCTTGAAAAATATAAATAAACCAATCACGAGCAAGCGTGTAGCAAGTAAAGTTGACGACCTTTCAACTTTTTTCGTAGATTGTCAACAATCTGCTAGTTAGCAAGTAACACGATGACACTGAACGAGTTTACTAACAGATAATGAATTTCCCAGATAGTAGCTTGTAAACTCGCTCTGTGTCATCGACGCTTTAGGGACATGGAATCTTATCCCGATGAAGAAACCATTGGTTTTGAAAAATGTCGATTATTTTGACTGGTGAGTTATAAAGATATTTTCTCACCTCCGTAAACCCAGGAACCCCTATTTTTATGTGAATACCATCTGCTCCCGTCTGGAGCCAGTGAGACTATGGCATCCCCAATTATGGAATGTTGTGAGGCTGGAGGTAATGGGGGGCGAAGGAAATGGGGAAGAGGAAGGCGGGGAAGTACCTGGCTATTCAGATCTGGTTACCAAACACGGCTAAACAAGCAACGTTTCAATTCTGAATGGTGGTCTTACACCAGGGCGATACCGAGATTTTCTTCCACTATGGAACGTGCCGTTAATATACTACATATTATTTTTAAATTAATTAATTGTAAAATAATCAAATAAACTTTAATAGCGCATGCCGGGATTCGATACCGTGACCTTCGGATTATTGTAAGTCAAGAGCCCTACCCCTCGACCTCGGAGGCGTCAACAACCGTAGCGAACGACTAGGGGTGACCTATGACAGGGGTATTGGTATTGGTTATCAAATAAATGGTTCACGGAGTGGAGGTACCCATAACCGCCTCCCAAATTGGTTATGACATATACAACTGTACACGAAAACCAAAAGATAATGTACTTAGATAATCCTTTAGTTTTTATCTAGCTTTAATGACAAACAGTGGAAATATAAAGCTTCCGAGTTTCCATTTCACCCCCTGCCCCTCCCTGTGTTCCTGTTCTTGTGCCTGTGTACAGTTTTCCGGAAACCGCCGCCGGTTACCGAATGAGTAAGCACCCGCCATAAATTGAATGCCAACTCGGCGTATCAAGTGGGACCCTTCCCAGAATTCTAATTACAACCGTTTCGACTGTTCCCAATAATTCCGACTGTTCAATTTACCCCTGTCTTGCTATTTCACGACCACAAATAATAATTATTACAACTCGGGGCGGAAAGTAACCCCACAGTACGTAAAGTTGCTCACACTTACGCAGTATTAAGAGTTAATACAATATGTACTGAGATATTTTACTGCATATGTTAAGAGTCGCAAAAGTTAAGAATACATTCGGGCTTATGATATGTATTTTTAAAATTCTATAAAACAATATCGATTAGCATTTTTATTATCACCGTGACGGCAAAAAAGGCTACAGACATACTAAGCTCTATCGTAAACATTAAATAACGATGAGACAAAAGATGGGACACACAAAATACGTGTGGCTGTCTCCTATAAAGTTAAAGTACTACTTTTTCCTTTGGAGGAAACAGATATAAGTATCTTATTACGATTCAGCCACGGTGACGGGAATTGTGTTTCATTTTCTTTGTACGTGTGAGCGAGATGAATTCACAGTTTGTCTCATTTTCGACTGTTGCTATTTAGTGTGTAACAAAGTTGACGTCAGTTGACGTTTTGAATTTTTGGAATTCACTCGCACTTCAATATTATCCTTGTAATAGGCCACTTGCATGGATTTCATAACGACTTGGAAAAAATCGTGTGGATAGATTTTTTTTTACCAAGATTACGAAAATGTTAATAATTTTTTTTAGAATTGTACAGTTTTTTTTATTTTTAAATAAATAAATCCAATATTTGGGCTCGTGACGTCAATTACATGAAAATGTCCCGTCTCCGAAAATGTTCCTATTAATTTTATAAAATTCCACACTGATTTACTTTTTTATATGGCATCACTTTGATTTCAGGCGAATTTTTGAATTTAACATTTAACGTTCACTAGATTTATTGTTTGTTCTCTGCGAACGTATCATTTGGTTTGACTTTTTGACAGATGTTATGAATTACATCTGTCAAAAAGTACATTTACGCTGTCTGTAAGTGTTTTAGAGGTATAATGGTAGTGGTGCTGATTTTAACAATATCAAATTTTATAATATTCTTATTATTACATTAGATTTAGTAATATAGACGTTGAAAATTATAATGATTTATGATCAATAAGATGGATCAAGGATAAAAATATTTATGAGATTTAATATTTTTGGTATGCCTCGTTATTCTCCTGTGCCATTCGTGTGGAAAACGTTTTTTTTAAATGATTTTCGGCTATGTATTTATCGTTTTTTCGAATCCATAAAATTATGTTCCGTCTTTCCGGTTCATAAAAAATGGTCTGATTTTTCGCATTGAAATTTAAAAAAAATCGCCAGGGTTTCAAAAATACGATTAAAAAAAATATATATATACAGAATGTCTTAGAATATTTGCCTAAACCGGATTTTTTTAAAAATGTGATGCAAGTGGCCTATTATATTCCACACTTTCAAAATTACCGTCACTATTCGTAGTATTAGATAGGTCTACAAAGACGTCACGGTGCGATGTGTGAGAGAGATGCAAGAAAATGATTATTTTTTCCTTCGGAGGAAATAGACCTACGTACATTATGTATCTCATCTTTTGAAAGAGCTGCAGCATTATTGTGATGAGGAACGTATGCTTATTCCCTTTTTAATGCCGTTACGGTACTGTAATCGTAAATCGTCACGGTAATAATAAAAGCGCTCAAAAGTTTGTGACAAATAATGAAATATTGCTCAATTTTAGCTAGAGTTCTGGAGTAATTTCAAAATTTACGCTTTGAAATTCTACGAGGCCTATTATTACGTTTTATTGTTACCTTCAATTCTCTACCTCCTGAAATTAGAAACACGCAAACCAAAAGTACATTTAAAAGTAAAATCATTGATCACCTCAAATAAACATATCCATCACAAGTATTTAAAAACAGACTTACCTTTATACCTACTGTGTGTATATATGTAACCATGTACCTACTGCAATCGTCTTATATATATGTAACATACTTGAATTGTATATTTAAAGAAAAAAAATTATATTAACCTGCCATTTTCATAATATTACTACAAAATCTTAGATAACCACTCTGTAAATTGCCATCTCAACACAGGCGTTTCACACCTAGTGAGATGGGCAATACGTCATTTTATAACCAAATGTAATATGAAAATAATTAAATAAATAAAATAAATAAATAAATTGTTTAAGGCTAAAGGCATTATTAAATAGCAAAAAATTACTAGTAGATAAAAACCAGCTTCCGCTTCTTGGCTGCTAGGCCTTGCAAAGGCTTTTGGTTGGCTTCGTCCAATTTAGTAAAGTTACCTGATAGTAGAGTTTTGCGCTTTTGTATGTACAACAGCATTTATTAGAATGTGTCCCAAAATTTATTTAATACGTCGGTACCTCTCCATTTATCTATCAAAATAAAAATAAAAAAAACATTTGTGAATACCAACGTAATATTCATATCATATTACTTCCTTCATTTGAAATTCACTTAAATACCAAAAAGTAAAAAAACTAAGAAATTTACTGCCAACCAAAACTTAGAAATTAAAGAGCACGGCCGAAATTTGTATTTTGACATAAAATTTGAGATTCTGCCCCCTACCTTCCCCTACAGCAATTATTTTTAATCGATTCGGTTTGAGATCCCTAAAATATGAAGATAACCGTTGGTAGAATATATCATTTTAGATATATTTTTTGTTCAAGAGCGTTACACAAATTTTTGAATTTTATAAAAGCTAAAAGGATCCGATTCCAAAAATAGTCGGTTCCTTGAAAAAAAATATCGGACGATCCGGTGGCAGCAAAGATACCGGGACAATCGTGACAGGAATATCGTCGAACGTGAAGTTGGTTTCATACGTTAGATTTTGTTTATATTCGTCTTTGGAAAACGTTATGTTTGATTAGACATTCATCTTTTTGATTTTGTTATTTGAAGTTCGGAAAATTTTCACGGTGGGAAAAAATTATTTTTCGTAAAACATTCCTCAGGAAAAGTGGAAAAAATACGCAAAATTGTTGCTCGGAAAATCGGTCAGAAAATAGGTCGGGAAATTTTTTATATTTTTATGAGTTATACTGGAAAGTTATGCTGAGAAGTTTATGCTGGAAAATTTTTGATTTAGGAATTTTTTTCCGAAAATTTTTAACCCAGCTAGACTTGAAAATATTTCTCTACTAACTGTGTGATTAAATTATTATTTGATTAAGAAGGTTGTATTGACATTATTAATTTGTATCTTTGATACATAAATTTACAAAAAAAGGAACATATGAAGTAATATTTGACACATATGAAATTTAACGAACGGTGAATTTAACAGTGACCCAACAGTTGATCCGCTGACAGTTGACCCCCTGAGATGATATTTACTATTAAATTATATTTTTTGTGCATTATTTACCAATTTAAAAAGAAAAACCGACTTCAAAAATACCCTTGATAATAAGTTGGTATGAATGTAAAACGAATTTATACACAGTGTCGATTTTTTTGTACTTGTGTATACAGTATGAAGATTTTTGGATTAAAGTATGTTTTATACCTTTGTTATTCGGCGGTATATCCTTTCTGCACATCGCTTCGGGTCACTTAGTTATATTTTGGGTAATTAAGTTTACCGTTTTTTCCCTAAACTTGCACATTGTATATATGTAAGTAAGCCTGGGGGCCAATAGGGTACAATGACTTTTTTTTGTTTTTTTACCAAAAATTAGAGAAAAAAATTACAAAGTGGAATATACAAAAAAATATTTTTTTTACGATAGGAATAGTCCTTCAACAACGTTTTAAATATTCACATTTCAAATTCGGGCTAAAACGCCTTCTTCGCGCGGTTTTGTCTTGTGACGTCACTTCGCACTTCTTGACAGCTGACATTTGTCGTAATCCAGTAATCAGTCTTCAGTTGATCATTTGTTTTTCGAAGAAAATGTCCATAAATACCGTTTATAAATACTGTATTGTACTAAAGTGTACAAATACAACATCTTAAACACCAAACAAACTATTTATAAACGTCCCAAATGATGTTATTATGTGTAAAAAGCGGTGTCATGCGATGAAAAGGTGCATTAAAAAACTGCCATCATAATTGCGTCGATTTTTGGCAAATTATCAGATTGTCCTTATAGAAAACCACTGTCTGTCATGATAATATGTATTTACAATATATGTTTTATACAAACGAATGGGTTTAAGATGCGCAACTAAACGATTTTGACTAACAAACTTATTCAAATCGGCAACTAGAACAAAAACAACTTCATGTGGGACTCGGTGGGTGCGTTGTGACGTCACAATGTAGCCAGTCAATCATGACTCGTTTTTGGTATTTGAATTTTTATACAACTTTAAAAGTGAATTAATTAATTAGATTTTTTTTTGGGATTTTATATTCGAGTTTAGTTATTTTTTTTTTACATATATTAAATGCATTAAAAACACTATATTACATATACTGCATGTACCCTATTGTCGGCGAATCTAATATCATGGAACCGAATTTAAAGTGACCTTATATAAATAGACTCGCCGTAGTCGGACATACTCGCAAAATAATGTGGCAAGTAAGCAACACTCTTTTGTTTTCAACGATTTTCAGTAATTTCTTAATTCAAAAGTTATTCATGTATTAAAAAGATATGCTACTTCCACACCGAAGCCTAACTTCCAACTCGAACTTCCAACGCATGAACTACCCTTCTACACAATCGTCCGAAAGTTTGAAGTTGGAAGTTGGCCTCAGTGTGGCCGTACCATAAGATAATCAAAGATGTGCGTTTTTTCTCTAATGACGCACAAAATTGTTGGACAGGGAACATGAAAATTAATTGTATTGCTTATAATAATCGATAATAATAAGTAATTTGTATGTACTTATAAATGAAATGTTATTTCTTCACTTTTACTACTGTTTGCCGTGTATTGGAAACATTTTCTCATCACACAGGAGGGCATTTTGGCGCTTTTTAAATGCAATTTTTCAATTCATTTTTTTTAAAGTACTAGAAATCGAGACCAGTGCAATTGCCTTGCTTTTCGCTTCCCACTTTGAGATTTCTACCCCGCGTGTACAGTATATAACGTCTTTGACTGAATCGATCTCCAGGAAGAATACATAAAACTGTCCGCCAATTCTCAAATCAGTGCTTATACATATCATTTGTCTGTAACAGATCTTATCGCTTTCACTGTATTCACCTTAATCTTACGCAACGATGTACACTGGAATTTCCTTTGGAAAATTCTTGACAAGCACTATTTGAGTTTAATCCGACACCCTTTTCAATTAATTGTTCAGCTAAATCTATAAATACACGCGACTTAACATTGGTCGATTTATAGGGGACGGGACATAAATTCAAGAATGACGCCGGTGTATTTATAGCCGGTATCCAAAGAGAGAAAGGCAGTAAACTAAGACAGAATTAATAGGAACATATAATATATTAAGCTTACGAAAGCTTTTGGTGTTTAACACCTTTAGGAATATTAATCCGCGTGTTTATGCGACGGGAAATTATAGCTATAATAAGTTGTATGCTCTTAGCTCAGATACCAAGATAACCCGTGCAATCGTGATCCACCGCAAGCGTAAACCCACCGCCTAAATTAGGCACTGTTTCGTTCTCCATACAAGTACGACAACTTTGTAATGTCTCAAAATAAAAAAAAACATTTTTTGCTTTGTAATAATACCTGCCTACAACCGATAAATACAATGTACTCTTATAAATAATTTATCTGTAAATTCCATACGGGTGATATGAAAATATCCGGTTTTAATTCGATATGAATATACACAGGGGAATTTTAGGTATAACGCTCGAAAAGGCCTTCGCTGATTTTTAAACTGCACCTACAACCTACATTATATTCATATAAGAAAATGAATGTTTGTCCCTTATGCGTTCCTAAACTTGGTTGATTGCGATGAAACTATGGTGAGTTGTTGTATGCACGCCCGCGAAGGTTTTGATGCACCTGTGAACTCTATCTATGCGTTAGTCCTGTGTGAATTCTGATTCAAGGAACAAAAATTTGATAGGAATACGTGTCATTTTCAAAACTGGATCAGATTTATTTAATAAAGTTATTTTAGTTGACATTTTAAAAAATGGAACTGTTTTGTCGAGAATTTAGTCTATTGTGTAATTTTTCACGGGCTGCGCTAGAAACTTTATTAAATTTGATTTACTTCAATAAAAAAAAATAAAAAAACCCGAAAAAAACAATAGATATTAATTTGTATGCAACTATTTCATAGAATTTTAAAGAATTCAGTTTTAGTAAATATAATATTATTTGCATAAATATTTCCGATTTGGGAGGCGGGTATGCGTACATCCGCCCCGTGAACCATTTATTGGATAACCAACCCCTCTGCCATAGGCCAGCCCAAGTGGTTCGCTACGTTTAGCAGGGGTGCCCGGGTTCATGGGGTAAAGTTTGTCCGGATCATGGCGGCGGATATGTCTTTTTTTTTTTTTTTTACATTAACTCCACACAGGAGGCCCTGAGGAAAATAATTTCCCTCAGGGCCTATGTCATCTGGGATGCTGTGTGGAGGGTCTTTTTGAGGAGAGGAAGGAATGAACATTGGTCTTGAAGAGACCCATGTTGTAGGAAGGAGGAAACACAGAGGCCGGCAAATCATTCCACAGCCGAGCTGTTGAACACAAGAACGAGTCGAAGAAACGACCCGTTCTCATGTGACAAATGTCAACTGTGTACAAATGTTGGGCACGCGTTTGGCGTGTTTCCCGACTATGCACCGGTGCCGAAGGGATCAATGATGCTAGTTCCTCGGAGCATCTTCCATTGTAATACCGGTAGAACAAGGATAGCATTCCCACCCGACGCCTGTGCTCTAAAGATTGCAATCCGTCTGTTAAGATGGGAGAATCTATCAAACGGACCGCCCGTTTCTGCACAGAGTCGAGGGTATTTTTCAGGTATTTTGGAGATCCAGACCAGAGGTGGCTGCCAAATTCAACCGTGGGGCGCACTTGCGATTTGTACAGGGTTAGCAGTTGTGTACTATTAAAGTATCTGCGGGCCCTGTACAGTACGCCCAGTGATGTTTGACTGAGATCGGGAGAAACTGGTTGAGGGAGACCTTCTGATCTTTAAAGCAGGACCTTATCGCATCTTACCTTGCACCGCAATGAGGGGAATGGATTCATACGCTCAATACTCCTGGATACACCGACCCTCCTTTTCCTTCCCAGAAATTCCTCTCTTTCCTTTTCTAATAAACATCATCCACACAGCTTCCATAATGATGAGATAAAATTATTTTGCTTAGGGCCTCCTGTGTGGAGCTAATGTAAAAAAAGTGTTTGAATTTTTCATTGTTAAATAATGTCCTAACATAAAATGTGGAAATAAACACGTGTTTTTGATAATTTTACGAGAGCGCGTGGGAATTAATCGATAATTGTTCCTAGGAGCAGAACTAATCAAGTTTCCATTGGAAATGCCCCTCGGTAGAACGATCGTGCTGATGAATGAGTTTGACATTTACCTACCAACTGAATATAGTTTAAAATTAAGAACGATAGAACGTGAAAAATGTGTAGGTATTAAATATCTTCCCACGTGTACACATACAGCTTGTAAAGACTGCACGAACTAGTGATCGTGTATAAACTTCATAATTTAATAAAGTAGTAATTTGAGATATATTGAGAGAGAAGATTGTTTTTTAAACACACACTATTCCATCTCAGGTAACTCGATGCATTTGTTCAGAACTATGTATCTTCCAAGTCATGACATTTAAATTGTTGTTGAAGTGGTTTCTTTATTCAGTGTCAATAATTAGTGTCCGACCGAAACAGGAATTTCTACCGAAACCGAAACCGAATCTTCGGTATCTGTCTCAATTTCGGCCGAAACCGAAACTTTTTTAGACATTTTAAAAATCTATTGTTTACTGAAATGTTTGTTTATTTTTTACACTTCTACAGACAGTTGGTAAATAAATAATTTTTCTACGTGGTAAAAAGATTTACATCTTTTAGTAGTTTACGCTTACATTTTCTATACAGTACCCCTCTGCTTGTTTAGAATGTTTAGGAATAAATACATCCAAAACACGCAATCGCGTTATACTTTCATAAGACGAAAAACGTCCCAGAGCGACCTTACATTTTAAAAGCTATATATCTCTCTTCCTCTCATGAAAACATATGGTTTTTCTTTTAACCAGAAAGAGAATGAAATAATGCTTCTTATTGTCTTTGAAATAGGAAAGCTATCTTGCATAGATATTTTACAATCTCGATCCAAAATGACGGTTTCAGAATTTACGCGCGAAACCGAGGCTTCCGGATTGTGAGGTGCGATTATATTGAACCAAGCAGACGGGTAAACAATTTTATTTTAATTCTAGTCAATGGAAAACGGTAGACAAAGCTTAAATTTCCAAAGCCTATTTTTTACACTTAAACAGATTCGTGGTAAAGATTAATCTAAAATAGTGGTTTAGCATTAAGTTTCGCCGTAAAAGTTTCAACCCATCAGTGTGAACGGCGCTCTTTATAGCGGGGTACTTTGAGGGGCTTCAGTGGCTACCCGAGTGACGACTTCAAAGACAGAGTGGTACCTGTTTGCAGGTCGTGCGTGAAGTAAATCATCCGCGTGGCGTATCATTACCCAGGCTCTAGGGTTTCTTAATTAAGGGAAGGTTGCGCAGCCTAGGATTAGGTGGAACCCATTCTCCGCAGCCTGAAGGTTACGTGAAAAATCTTTCTACGGAAAGCCGATACTGTGGGACGGGGGACGATATCATGGGTCGTATCACGATATCATCTTAGCGCACTTGAAGTGAAATGACACAAAACTGCGCTATACAAATATTATGTTATTATTATTATTAATCATTAAAATGTGTCATCCACTATCCTTATCCCATGTTCACCTTCTTCTCCCCTTTACCTTCTTAATAGTTTTAATAATAAAACTCCTGTCTCTAACCAGCTATAAACCAAATGCATGCTTTTAGGCAGGTAACGCGATGGAGGTGTGCGTTATTTGCTCATCATATCGACGGTCCCGAAGAACAATGTTGGATGAGCGATTTGGTAGTTTTGCAATTACGTTTATTTTTTAAATTTACTTTCATCATGTTTATTGTTTTGAGATCCACATGAGAAACCACAGCATATAAAAAATACCATTTCATTGCATTTCATCCTAAATTCCGAAAATTCATATTTTTAAATCAACAAAAAGAATACGTTTTTAGACTTTCACGGCCAAAAGTATTTTCGTTATTTGTTTTTGGGGTGTTATGCCGTGTTGCGCTACCTCATTCTTTAGTTAACGTTTGGGACAGTGTCCATCATCAGGGCAGATCCGGCAGATGTGTCATGTGCATTGTTTTGGCTTAACCGTGTATAATAAATATAATAAATATATTTACATTATAAAAGCTGCTTGTTTCTTACATATAAATAAAACATGTAGTAGGCAGGAACTACACATTACTATATTTTTCTTAATTTGAAATTAAAATTATTTTTTTAATATTATTTTTACAAGAATATCCCAGCTTGGTTCGAAAAGCTGTCTTGGAAAATTTTAAAAGGCAATTTTATAATTACGGGTAGGTATAATGTTTGTTAGGTTTCGTTGAAATGTTAATGAATGTAGAATTGACTTTGTAGAACTATTCTATTAACATTTTACGAAACCCGTATAATTTTCTCATGGAATCGTTTTCAGAACATCGATCTTAAAATACGCTACCCGTAAAAATCACGGAATATTATAATTTTAGGATTTGTGAAGCTTTTCCATCAGGGCCTGTCATCTTAGGGGATGCTGTGTGGAAGGGTTTTTTTAGGAAAGGAAGGAGAGGAAGTTCTGGGAAGGAAATAGGTATGAAGGGTGGGTAGGAATCTAGGGGTCAATGTATCCAACCCTCCAACTGCGATGCAAGGCGATGTTCCGAGAGAGTCCTGGTGGAGAGATCAAAAGGTCTCCCTCAACCAGTCTCTATCGATTAGGCCCGTCATGCAGCAGGTGGGTAGATCGGCATCCAAGTGGACAAATCTCACCTCAAGAACCCGGGCACCCCTGCTAAGTCACCAAACGTAACGAACCACTTGGGGTGACCTATGGCACAGGTGTCGGTTATCCAATAAATTGTTCTCGGGGCGGCGGTACCCATTTATGTCTCCCAAAATGATACACACACTGAATGTTAGCAAACTTGAAAAATTACGACTGTATCGCTCAAACATATACCCAAATGAAATACACATTTGAAATTCAAAAATATAACTAATTCATAAAATAATTATGGTGCCTACCTACCTTATCGCTTGTCCCATATGCTTTATAATTATCAGTTCAAAAATTTTAAAATTAAAACATCATTGAACTTGACTAATTTTACGCACTACGCAGGAATACCATTTCAAATCAATCTCTCTTCAGGGAATTTAATGTACTAGATGTTCGACAGTGTTACATTAAAAAGATAATAATTTATGCTCATAAAAATAAATATAAAATGAAAAAAGTCGAATACAAACATCAAACCAGAAGTAAGGGCAGAAACGACATTTCTATTTCAACAAGCAACACAGCAGCTTATCAAATGATATTCTCATACCTGGGACCCAAATTATACAACAAAATCCCTTCACAACTAAAACTGTGTGAAGTTTCATCCTTCGGTAAAAAAATAACAAAATAATTACGAGATTTAGGCAGGACAAGTCAGAAATATTATTAAAAAATATTATTTGATAATTATGTATTACGAGCACCTTATATATTTCTTTTGTTTCCAAATTTTTTCTTTTCTTTTACTTACTGTTTTTCGTGTTTAATCACTTCGAATACACTTTGTCTTGTTAATTAATTGATTCCAGAACCTATTACTCCATTGTATAATTATGTAAATGCAAATTGGGAAGCTTAACTTTACCCTACCACTCGTTTCTATGACTCGTTCTTGAGTTCAACGGCTCGGCTGTGGAACGATTTGCCGGCCTCTGTGTTTCCTCCCTCCTACAACATGGGTCTCTTCAAGACCCGTGTTCACTCCTTCCTTTCCTCAAAAAGACCCTCCACACAGCATCTTCAAAGATGACATAGGCCCTGAGGGAAGTTATTTTCCTCAGGGCCTCCTGTGTGGAGTTAATGTAAAAAAAAAAAAATACCAACCTAATATGAATATGTCAATTTGACTGTTCTAGAACGGGAGACCTTCCTAGTTGGACAGTCAAAGCTTCCTTATACTGAATGTATTTTATAACAAATAAAATAAGTAAAAAAATATATAAAAAATCACGCACCCATATACCGACAGCCGAAATTTGATAATTTGACTAATAAAATCATTCCATTAGGACCGAAAATAATCTTATATATAAAAATATCGTGTCACGGTGTTTGTAGTCGCACTCCTCCAAAACGGCTTGACCGATTTTAAGTAAATTTTTTACGTATATTTGGTACGTATAGGAATAGGTTTTAAAGTATATTTCATACCGCTAGGTGATTAGGGCGTCTCTATCCAGAAAAAAATCTATTTTTTTATCATTTTTTTTTTATTTGGCATCAAAAAATACCTTTAACCCCAAATTTTAATTCGAATACCCCCACCCTCCCATATTTTAATCGCGATTTTTTGTATGAACAAATTTAATCGTCTTTCGTATTTCAAACAGAACGAAATTATTTATGTTGTTGAATGACAGAATGCGCTACGTCCGCCTCATCGAACTTTCATCCACACAAGCGCAAGACATTCACGAGGAGCGTCGTGTCATTTTGCTATTTCATTCGGCATCATGTCCTCGCGCGGGCAAACCATCGAGCTTATTTGTGTTGGCTAAAGACGGATTGACAAAAAATATCGTACACTCAAATGCTCTTAGAAAATTCATACTGATTATCTTTATTTCATTTTCCTACTTTAGTTGGTGTTTTTTTTGTTTTTATCGGCGGTCATCTCTTTCTGTCATAGATCCCATCCCCACACACTTATAATACATTCGTTATTTTTTATTTAACAACCAAAATATTCACTAGAAATAATTTATATGGCAGAACAACGTTTGTCGGGTCAGCTAGTTTTTTGTAATATTAAATTAGGTTCAGAATCAATGTCTAGCTATTGTGTTAAATCAATATTATGTATTTGGACGGAGTAACAAACCGAGTTGAATGAACATTACCCAACACGCATGTAGTTACATTCGGTCGTATGTAACTTGCAATGTTAACACGTCGTGGTTCGTGTAACGCATCTCCCTTCATCAGGCGGCAGGCCCCAACCGTTCTCCGGCTTGGATCAACCACCTGTCAATAATATCATAAACCAGATATCCCGCCCAGCCAGCCGCCCTAAAAGGCCGCCCGCCCACAAACCCGCCCTACAAGCTCTAGCCAGGGGCGGACGAAGTTTAACTGAAGTTTTCCCGTGTGCCGACGTCATAGGGATGATAATCTGGATGAATACATAATGTCGCTCAAATAGTTTAAAACCAGACGGGATGTGGGTTTGGTGAACCCCAATTCGTATTCTTATTATTATATTATAACACTAAAAGCACACATGTTAACCACAGTATATAAAATTGATATAGAAGAATAACATTTCAATTTACTACAATATTTATTTTATTTTATTTATCTAATTATAGTGTATTACAAAAAATATGGTAAGTAACACATTATTACCAATGAGTTAAGAAAAAAAACATAAAATACACAGACGGATAGATATGACACAGGCAACATAATCGTAATCATACACAAACTCAAAGTCACACAGCATACCTAAATACTATATTGTGTATTTAGGTATGTTGGGTGTTGGGTGCAGTGTATTTAGGTATGCAGTTTACCCGCATTCTGCATTCAGTCGATGGATTCTAATGTACTTAAAAACAATAAAAAAATTGACATATTATTCATTTTTTTCAAACTCAGTGGTGTAATTTGATTCGATTGCTACATTTAATAAAATGCATTTTCATCTTATTAAATACAGTAGGGACAAGAAAAGCGAATGTTCGTTGCCGGTATTTAGTTGTAATTTATTATTATTTCTTGATTTCTTTATAGATTTCTATTATATTTGATTTCTTTACATATACTTCGACAACCAACATCGAGGCAATTTCTACCGTTCTATTGTGATAACTCCAACACAGAATCACAATTGTATACCCCCGTTTGCCGTATACAAAATTTGGGTAAGGGGTCGTCCATTAATCGTCGTGTATTTTTTTTAGTAGAAAGTATTTTGAAATTTTCAGAATATTATCACGAAAAATAAATACACGGGATATCTCATTATACCCCCCCCCCCCCCGTCTTGATGTTTCATGATTTTTTCCGAACCCCCCCCCCCCCTTTCGAGCCTCACGTGATTAATGGACGACCCCTAAGGACTATAACGATGTTGTTGATATATTCAATATATCATTCACCAAATATAAACAAGTCATTACCCAATTTATATCGAAAGAAGAACATAAAACTTAATTTAATTGAACTAAATTAACTAAAAACTGCTTCGACTTATCTTAACAATGTATTGTAATTTTGCTAGTATTATATTTTTCCATCTTCCATGGTGGAGTATTTAGTTTCGATTTTATTTCGTTTTTTACTTTGTTTTTGTTTTGGATGTTGTTTTTGATTTTCTCTCCTATTTTGTCTTTGATTTTGCTTTAATTTTGTTGTGCTTATTTAGATGTTCTTGTAATAAATGAAAAAAATTACATGTAAAAGCCCAACCGGGCGTGAAAATCGAAATAAATAAATTATCGTATGATTTAAGCAGATACGGTATAACAGATAGTATCCGTGAACATTGCACTCAGGCCAAGAGCCCATCAGGCTACCTCCCAATTCACCTTATATTTTCAGTGTATTTCCTGTTCCCGTGAGGGTTCCTGTTTCGTGTAAGGGTTTTCCCATTGAAGTTCCACTGTACTCGGGTTCCCTAAAGGCCTCAAGAGAGAAAAGTCCACATAGGTGGTAACAGATCTCCTCTCCACTCTAGGAACTACTCCTCCCTAGGGCCCTAGATTTTTTTTTGGTTTGAATGGTTCATTTTTCAATGGTTCATTTTTTGAAGGTCAGCAGAGCCCCGAGTGCTGGAGTAAGGTCTAGGACCTTGTATCTCGGAGGCACCGTTCGTCACATTGTTCCCCAGTATCATTCCCCACACACACCTTGGCTTGAGATGGCTTTGGCAGGTCGTGTTTCCACTTGCTGACTGATCATTCTATTAAATAATTGTAAAGCCCTCGATAATAAAAACTCCCTTAGATGTTAGATCAAATAACGGAATGATAACAAATTAAGGACTGGTAAGTTTCACAGTGGGTCGTGATATGACGAAATATGCATGTGGCGTCAGAAGTCTGGGTCATTGCTTCCGTGGCATGTGCGGTTAATGTTTGTATGTAGTTCATTGATCCCCGCACAGACTTTTTGTAAGTAACTACACACTGTGGGAAGTAGAAAAAATTCATAAATACAATACAATATGATCGAAATTCACATATAAAATTGTATCGTTTATTAAGTGATTGCGCGCGGTCAAATTTATGACAAACAATTTGTTCAAATTTTTATCGGTAAATTTTATACAAGCCGACTCTGAATAAAATTAAACCAACCGGAGCAGAATAGAATCAAAGCAATGCCTCTTGCACGTAATATAGAGTTATCTGGGGGTAAGGTGCACAAGTTTCTGACGGAGACGAAGTACTGGGAAGGAAAAATGTACGAGGGTGGTAAGAATCTGGGGGTCAATGTTTCCAGGAGTGACGGGCGTATGAATCCAAACCTCTCACTGCGGTATAAGGCGATTTTTCGAGAAGTTTTGCTGGAAAGGTCAAAAGGTCTACCACAACCAATCTCTCCCCACCCGTCCCGCCATGCAGCTATTGGGCAGATGCATCCACCACGACAAACCAACACAAACCTTAGCCCATGAACCAGGGCATCCCTGCTAGATCACCGATCGTAGCGAACCACTTGGGATTACCTGAGACAGAGGTGTTGGTTATCCAATAAATGGTTCTCGGTTGGTTTATTAGGTAAAATAAATACTTTACTCTTGACATGAGAACTTTCTTTCTCTTAATAATGTAAAGGTCACTAAAAAGCTCCCCATATAAGGAACAATTCGAAAAAGTTCATGGAATTTAAAAAAATATTATGAATAAGTTCGCTCCTGGCAATCGTTCCGGCGGACACCTAATGATATTGCTTCTCCAACCGTTCATGTCCCGTCTTTCCACGCAGATCCTTTCTTGATATGTTTTATGGAATGGCGGTACCATCTCTCAACTGTACGGAAATATTGAATGCGGAAAATCCTTATAAAAAACTTTGCAAATGGATACATGCCAACATGTTTTACGTTTATGTCGAAAGTTCTAAGAAGATTTCGCTAATGAAATGTGAAAAAAATAAAATATTTTTCACATCCAGAGTGATAGATATTCTCGGTAGTGGGAACTTCAGAATCGAAAGTTAGCATGCAATGACTTTAGTCGCATTTGGTGAACAGATAAGAAGAGCTTCCCAACTATCATCTCCCCATCTCCTTCTTTTTCCGACCTTCCTCAGCCTCAATACCCCATCTGGAAATGCCATAGGCCCATCGGCTCCGGACAGTTGTGCGGCATTCACGTAAAAGCAGGAAAACCGTTGTATATTATATTAAAAAAACGACCCGTGATGCTTGGTTCATATTATTCAATAAGAAAAATATATAGGAAAAAGGGCGATGAACTAAGCATGGACAAATTGTTTTAAGGACGCCGCGTTTGATTGTATTTGCGAACCGAACTTGTTTGGAATATTCGCTCGCAGTTCCCTCTTACCTCGCTGAAGCCGAAGGTTACAGGGTACACAGCGACGTTTTTAACTATAATATATTATATTATATCGACCATGATATTTTATTAAAAAAATTGAGTGACCGCGGATTCTATCAGGATTTTTACTCAATCGTCGTCAGTATGTCAGTTACGGACACCAGCTTTCTCACGAATACAAAACTAACTCCGGGATACCCCAGGGGTCGAATCTAGGACCCCTCTTCTTTCTTTTATCTATGATAATTGATCTATAAATAATATTTATTCGCTTAGCATCGATACTTTTTAAATTTAGACTCGCGATATAGTTAGGCATATTTACACTCTATTGTTCCAAACTTTGAACTTTATATTTTATACTAGCTTTTTCCCGCGGCTTCGCTCGCATGGTATTAGGGGATTTCCACTCAGCATCCTCCACCTTCCCTCTCCCCACCCCACTCCCCCCATCAATCCCCCTCCCCCTCCACCCACCCCTCTCCCCACTCCACTCCCCCATCAACCCCCCCCTCCCCCTCCACCAACCCCTTCCTCCACCCCTCCCCCTTCCCTTCCTTCCCTCCCCCCTCTTCCACGCCACTCCGCCTCCTCCACGTTCCCTCTCTCCACTCCACTCCCCCCATCAACTCCCCCTCCCTCTCCCTCCACCCACCACTCCCCTCACCCCCTACCCCTCCACATTACCTTTTCCCGCACCACTCTCCCCCCATCAACCTCATTCCCCACATCCCCTACCCCTCCCCACACCCTCCTCCATCCTTCCCCTTTACCCTTCCTTCCCTCCCCCCTCTCCCTCCCTCCTCCTCCTCCCCTTCCCCTCTCCACCAACACCCTCCCAACACACCCTCCCCACTCCCCCCACTCACCTCTCGCATTCCACACATTCATTCCCGATACATTCAGTTTTCTAACTGCTCGCATGCCACCTAATATAATTTCTTATACAAATTTTATAATGCCAGAACTCAACGGTAGTTTTATACAAAAAGACGAACAAAAAAAAAGAATTATCGAATTTGGTTCAGTCGTCGGGTTTATACATTTCGCATACATACGTATATTTCGGTGATTCATTTTTAGAGATAGTTATTAAGTACGAATTATTATTCTTCTTTTTATATTCTACAAAAAAATCCAGTACGGCAGTTTTATACTTAAAAAATGCGATACCTGTCTATCCAATTAACAATAATTGTTCTGTGATGTCAAAATTTGAGAATGACATTTTGCAAAACAAAGATTCCCTATTTTAGAAAATATTTAAATTAGCGAAGTACCTACTTCCCTAATAATTTGAATCGATTAAAGAATTATAGATATCTTACTAATCGTGCCACCTATTGCAATTTTTTCATACAAATTTCGTAATGCTGGCATGACAAATTTTTGTTCCAAGGAGTAGTTAAGGTGTTTTGTTAATTTTTATAATTTTTGTTTGTTTTATAGCGGTAATAGTAAAAAAAGTGTTTTTTCAACATTCTTCAATAATTATTTTTATTTCATTTAACACCTGTTAACTGTCTATACAAATGTAAAAAATAACCCAAATAGATTAGAACAATAGATTATTAATATAAGGTAGATACTTTCAAATGTTTCGGTTTCCGTTTCGGCTGAAACTGAGACAGATACCGAAGATTCAGTTTCGGTTTCGGTTTCTGAACAAATTCCTGTTTCGGTCGGACACTAATTAAAATCTTGTAAATGAACACCAAAAAAGTCTACATTAAAAACAAATTGGACGTAAAGCTTTAACTAGCTTGAATTATTTGCTCGATGTCGTTAGTGATAACTTTTTCAATAAAAATGAGCGTTAATGACATCATCAATCACATACAAATATTTTTTTACAATCAATTTGAAGGCAAATATACTAAAAATCCGCAAATTGTGTCAACAAATCGAGAATTTTTGCCCGGAAATCTAATAAACTAAAATTACTTCATTCACGGATCGCACTTGTAGAATACAATGATACTCTACGCCGGCGATCGGCAATTGGCGGCCCGCGTGCCAAATATGACCCGCAAAGTGCTCCTTTCCGGGCCGGAAATAAGAGTCTCTGAACGGACGCTTAGGCCCTCCGTTCATGGATATCGTCACAATATACGTAATTGTGACGAAACCACAAGTACCTTGCTGATATACTACTTTTTAATGCTAGTCTCCGTACAAGGCGCTATCCGAAATACACTGAATTTGGTCATTTTTCACGTGCAGCCGTGGAGTTATTACGCAGTTAAGCGATGTCATATGACTTTTTTTCCAACATCAATCCATGCCTTCTCCACTAAATCCTTTCTTACGTATTCTGGTAACGTATAGTTAGATAAACATGCATTTTTTCCACTTTCAGAACAAATCTAACATTACTTCCATGTTCCGACGCCATTTCTGTTAAACGTAAAAATCAGACAAATGATGCGACGCGTCGCGTACGATCAGCACTGTGGGTATCGTGATACTGATTGGAAACCGACAGCCACCGCGAATCGCCGTGAACGGGCACCAGCAAAATCGTACGGGGGGTACTTACGATCGGCGCGTATGATACGCTCACGAGGATCGAGTATCTTGCAAGTATCTCCGTGAACGGAGGCACTTATTCCTTCCCACCATATTTGGCACGCTATCGGTCACAATAATTTTTTTTTTTTCATATTTAGTTCTTGGGAAGATAACACAAATGCAAATGTCAAAATGGGATTCAATAAGTACAACGCTGGTTGGTCGTGATATTTCAAAACACGTAATGATCACTTAAAAAATTTGAAGTGTACAGATAATCTCAGAATGTTGAAATTCCACCCCTTTCCATCATTGTAAGTGGCTTCTGCAATGATGGAGGATTAACGAGTAGAGGATTGAATGAGCAACGGCCGAGTGGGAAAACTACTACGCTAATAACCGGTCGGTTGTGAAAAAACATATAATTTTCACTCAATTTATTTCCCGTGTATTCTGTCTTACTTTTTTATGCAGATGGAAGGGGGGGGGGGGAGCGTTGAAGAAAAATATAGTTCAGGTAAGGTTTGGAAACTCTGCGTTACACGATGCTGCTAGCTGCTAGGCACTACACGAAGCATGATGACGACGGGCAGTCACATGCGCACTGATTGAGCAGGCTCACACGCGCACCAGTGACGTCCACGATCGCGTGGCCCACCAAAAAATGAACATATTCATACGGCCCTCCACCAAAACTAATTGCCGACCGCTGCTCTACGCTATACGCATAACATAGTAGCATGAATGGCAATCGCTAATGCAACACAACCCGAGGTATAACGAAATGAAACCTCACATAATACTAATAAAAAAAGTCAAACAACC
Source organism: Limnephilus rhombicus (assembly GCA_929108145.2). Taxonomy (NCBI): domain Eukaryota; kingdom Metazoa; phylum Arthropoda; class Insecta; order Trichoptera; family Limnephilidae; genus Limnephilus; species Limnephilus rhombicus. The sequence goes on along the minus strand of OV815273.1, from coordinate 48,363,628 downwards.
TCGGCAACGTCATTCCCATTTGGGATTTCAATTTCGCATGAAATTGAGTTATTCGTTCATGAACGATGTGGCGTTCCCACCAAAAGGGGTTATTCAAAAATAAGTTATATGAATGACAATAATGCTCTCATCAATAAAACACGTCGTGCTTTTACAGTGCTAGGATTTAGCCGTAGTCAACAGGAATGTTGTTCGGGTTTGTTGTAATGAATTAATTTATAAGTAAAATGTTAGGTTTATGTACATCACATTTATTTATAAAAAATTTATTAAATTAAAGAATATAAATATTTATTAAATAAAATCATCCGCATTCTGACCATAATATTGTAGCACCTAAAAAGCTTTTTAGTAAAAGTCATAAGACAGTAAACCTGTGGCGCATTTTTAATTAATCAGTTACTTGAGAAGAAGGAACTAAAAGTAATCTATGGTCCAGAAAGAAGAAGAAAATAATGGCTCTATCCAGTGGCGTAACTATAGGGTGGCAGGGCTGGCAAAATGCCACGGGCCCCGGGCCGAGAGGCCGCGAACTCAGAAACCTAACATTTTTATCAAAATTTATTAAAAATTATAAGTACATAAAATCAGTTAAAGTTAAACACAACTAAATACCATACACAAATTCAGATAAATTATTAAGATTTAAATGCATTCATAAGAAAAGGATGTCGATCAACTTTAATCCATCCATTGGTTGCTTAATTCTTTGTCGCGGTACTTTGGTGGCGTGAGCGAGCTAGTGACGCTCGGAGTATTCCCGGAATTTGGTAAGCAAGAAAATACTTTTTTCATGGCGCTGGCGGACTAGCCACGCATGGTGTTAGGGGGAATCCCGAATTTCAATTTTTTTTAAGTACGGGGACTCTACTACGCATTCTTCGTTTGGTCGTTATAACAATTGGTAATTTGTTTCTTTGATTTTTCGTTGTTTTTATTTTATTGAACCTGCTAGTAGAGGCAAAGTAAAGTTAATTGTGAAAGTTAGATATTAACATGTCTAGTTCTAGAAAATATCTAAGTGGGAGTGAAAAACGAAAGAGGAAGAGGGAGTCTGAAGAAAAAATTAAAATTGTCTAAAATTAGTCAGTACTTCAAGAATTAGGATGTTATTGATGAAAAAGCGAGTGAACATTGCTCCGAAAGTGAAGAATTGGACGTAACTAAAAGTAACAGTATAGCAGATGCTGCACTCAATAACATTATATATTCAGATCCAAAACAACCACCACAAGGTACTAGCGAAAATCAAAGTGAATCATATTTTGGTGTGAACAATATTGCATCTTCACCGTATATTACTGCTCGGGAAAAGAATTTTATTAATACATATCTTGTAATGATTAAATTGTTATTTCATTATAAATGTGTAATACCTATGCTTTTGAAAATAAAATTTATTAGATATTAATTTGACAAAAATTCACACAATATTACTACACAATAATACTGTTGGGTAACGTAAGTGATTTATTAAAATTCAATTACAACGTAATGATTTTTACTGGGAGGATGCCCCATCCAATGAATTTTCCACGGGCCTCAGATGATATAGTTACGCCACTGGCTCTATCCTACCCTTTCTTTTGAACATACTCGGAATGAACTACCTACGAGTCCGAAACGATGTAAGACACATTTATTCAGACTGATAGTTTGAAAAATAGGCTGTCATGGAGAGCATTCATTTCTATATTCCTGACGGTTATCTCAGCAACAGACCCCATAGACTGTTCATCTTCAAGCCTCCAGGACTAACTAATCAAGGGTCATGCAAGTGGGGAGAGCAATCTTGCTGTTGTACACAATCAATTTGCATATCGACATATTATATACCTATACACATTTTTTTTTTGCATTTTTTGTTTTTTTATTTACCATGTACCTATTATTTATTTTTATTATTTTATGTCTACGTTTCAAAATAATAACAAATGAATAGATCCTTAGTTTAAAAAAATAAAGTAGATTGTTAAAAACAACGCGTTGACGAATTGCTACCTTTGCTATCCGCTAACGGGACTTCATTGTAGTTATAGATAGTTTATAATATTACTTTAATTAAACAAAAAAAAATTAAATGCCATTAGCGTAAATAGTTGCCATACCCTCTATTTGTTTATTCCAAATGTTTCTAGCTTTTACCCTTCAAGGATGTTCTAGGCCTTCATTTCAAATTGTGGAGAAAGGAAACGTAAATTTATATATTAATTTTATAACAACAAAAAATATGTGGTCAAATGTTACCGCTTCTAAACCAAACAATGTACAATATCCCCAGATTGTCAGTCAAGGAAGTGAATTTTAAAAAGGTGAGAAAGAAAGGAATAATGTACAATTCTCATTTGATTAAGTGGGGAAATTTATTTTTTGGAAAATTGAGGGAGTTGTTGAAACCAAGGTTTTGACGGGATAGTTATTTTTATTGAGGCTTAGCAGGCTCCCTTGCATTGACTAGCAATGTGCAATACTCCGCCCAAATATTGCGGGATTTTTTTTTGATGATGGAAAAAATGTCAGATTAAAACGCACTGTTTATATGCACGTCAATCTCCTTTAAAGATTTAATTAAAAATGCTCTAAAATGAAAAACTTCATGATATTATGAATTAACAATAAACGTACTGTACTAGGTAGGCAATGCTGTTTTTTGATTTTTTCTGCGTTCCGGATTTTACAAACTGTTATACACACGAACTAGCAGACTCCGCAACACATGCATTATGCAATTTACACAAAACCTTGACAAATTATATACCTAAAAACCTTCCTCATGAATCACTCCACCTATTGGTGAAAACCGCATGAAAATCCGTTGCGTAGTTTAAAAGATCTAAGCGCACGTACAGCGTAAGCGACTTAATTTTATACTTAGTATAATATAATACAATAATAATAATAAAGAATTGATTTTTGCATGTATTAGATAGACAATGCTATTCGATCTTTTGATTTTTTCTGTGTTCAGGATTTTACAAACTGTTATACACGTGAATTTCGTATCAAAAATTACATAAACCGTTCCTTTAGACTTGATTGCGACAGCAATATATTGAATCCCCGCCCACTCTTTCCCGCCCCCGCCCGGGTTTCCTATTCACCTGAAGCTGTCCGCGCTCCATTCATGCAGCTGGGCGGGGTGTAGGGAGTAGGGAGTAGCGAGCAGGGAGTAGCGAGTAACGAGTAGCTAGGGCGGCCTATTTATAGGGCGGATATAGGGCAAGGTCCCAAAGGCCGCGCCGGGGGCCAGGACGAAGGTATAATAAAGAACGCACCACTTTGCCAGTTCAGTAAACGTTTCATCACGTAGCCATGCCGTAATTTAAATGTAAACTTTAACCTTTCATGATTAATAAATACACCCTTGCAATATCGTTGTAACTGACATTCAGGTAAAAAGGTCATTACACAATTGAATAAGGTGTTAATTTTATTACGTTTTTTTTCGGCAACCGAAGGGTCAACAAACTTTTGGAGGTTGTCTACAGTTGGAAACAATTTAAAAGACATGAAACAACTGATATTATTAACCCCTAGCTACCTTTTTTTTCTCAATATTGACCTAAGTTTTTCAACTTCATACTTGATTTACTCGAAAACGAAAGCTCAAATCAAAAATTATCTTACCACAAAATCGGCCCCAAATGTAGATTCACTTGTTTTCTGCTTGTACCACAAGTTTCCTAACAATACTTTTTTCAATGTAGAGTTCCAACTGCTCCCGACCGCCTGGAGCTAGTGAGACTATGACATCCGCAATTGGGGTATGTTGTAAGGCTGAAGGCAGTGGATAGGGAAAGGAGACGGGGAAAAGGAAGGCGGGGAAATACCTAGCTGATCACATGTGGTCAAGAAACACGGCTAAAGCCATTTCAAGCAACGCTTCAATTCTGAATGGTGCTCTTACACCAAAGAATCTTCCACTCTGGAACGTAACTCATCATAATACATAATTCTCAACACGCTGTATTTATAATGCATTACACCGGATGACAGATGATGACAAACAGACACTGAAAACTTTGAATTTTCTACATTGTTCCCTTTTTTAATGTCACCTCTATCATGCAAGGCGTAAGTAGCAAGTTCCTTAAAACTATATTGCAAAGAAATTAAAAATAAAATTAGTGTTCGTGTAATGAAGCTCCAAATTGTTGGAAAATAATCTTATTTCTGGTTCCATGACAGTTGATTCCCCGACAGTTGCGCCCCTGCATACTTAAATATAACATTCAATCGATTTGGGGAAAATAAGTTGTACCTACTTACATAAAATATAACTAAGTGTGTAGAAAGGATGTACCGCCGAAAACAGAAGGATAAAAAAGATTATCATTTAAATGCAATGAAAAAATCAATAGTATTTATATACTTATTGTATACACCAGCGCATAAGAACAAAAAATCGACACTGTAAATAAATCCGTCTGTTATCCTTTTTACAATGCCTTAATTAGAATTAAACTTGAATATGGAAGCACTATTTGGAATCCATATTACTGCAAGTATGAAAACATCGTAGGATCAGTTAAAAAAAATGCTAAGACGGTTATCTTTTAAATGTCAATCACATGAACATCTTAGATCATACGACATGCGACTTGAATACTTCAAAATTAATACACTTAAAATCAGAAGGCAATAATTGATTGATCTAATATGTTTACATAAAATAATTCACGGCCATCTTGGTACTTCATTGTGTCTTAGCAACATTGATATAAATGTTCCTAATTCCCATTGTTTAAGACGCCATAATATGTTTCACCTGAATACATTTAAAAACAATTTCGCCTATATTAGCCCTCTGACCCAAATGTGTCGACTATATAATAAGATAGAGTGTGCTGAAGTAGATATTTTTGTCGATAATAAATTACATGGATTAAAAAAAAAATGCTCTGCTATTGCTGAAAAATATGTGCTAATTTATTATGTATCATTTGTGTCTCTAATTATGTCTCTTATCTTGCCTCTCTTTAGTTGTTATTTGAGTAAACTTTGTATTTTAATAATTTTCTATATTTGGCTAATTGATAGTATATAAGTTTTTACTTTGTCTTATTTGTATAATTAACTGAGTTTTTATAACTGGGTTGTTCTCACATGTATGTGAACAATCTGTAAAAACCCAGTATAAATAAATAAATAACTTATAATCAAAGGTACTTTTCAAGTCGATTTTAGGTTTTAAATTGGTAGATTGTATCTATCTCAATCTTATATATACTTACATCCATTATATTTTATAATGTCGGGAAAACAACTGTAAGGGGATCAACCGTCCGTAAATGGCCGTTATTTCTCTACTATGGAGTCGACAACTAATTAATTAAAAATACCTTTGCTTGTACAGAAAACTTAATTAAAAAATATATTTAAGGGTTCAGAATAAAAGGGTTACATGTTAAGGGTTACATGGGTTAACTAAATCCGATTTCTAAGGAAATTAACATTTCACTCTGATGTAATGTATCAATTTCCTTTCAAATTGAAATACAAAGACGGCGCTAGTTCATGCCACGATGACAGACCATTACTCATAATAGAAGAAGATAATACTAACAAATCTCAATGAAACATGAAACTACACAAAAAGACACGGAAAATAAAAAGGTAACAATTGGGAAGATATTAATTAATTCTTCACTAATTATCTTCAATTAAGAATAATTAATTAATTATTAATTTTTTTTTACATTAGCTACACACAGAGGCTGAGAAAAAAAATCTCTCAGGGCCTATGTCATCTTTGGGGATGCTACGTGAAGGGTATTTTTAAGGAAAGGAAAGAGGTTAAGTTCTGGGAAGGAAAATGGTATGAGGGTGGGTAGGAATCTGGTCTAATATCTCCGGGAGGGACGGACGCATGAATCTATCTCTACCACTGCGGTGCAAGGCGATGGGTCGATGGGATGTGAAGGTCAAAAGGTATTCCTTAACCAATCTCTCCCGATCCGGCTCGCCACACAGTATGTGGGCAAATGCATTCGACGCCAAGACCTAGATAAACCTTACCACATGAACCCGGACACCCCTGCCAAGTCACCAAACATAACGAATCACTTGGGGTGACCTATGGCAGGGGTGTTGGATATTCAATATATGTTTCCCGGGGCTGCGGTTACTACCCGCCTCCCAAATTGAGAATAATTATTGTACCTAATATATAAAATGTGGGATAAATGTATACATTCAGGGTGTAACAGCACATACCTGAAGGATTGTAACCAGCGATTCCTGAGTAGGCTTGTTGAAAAAATATCGATATATCGAAATATCGATATTTTTAATTCGAAATATCGATATTTTTAGCCGATATTTTTTGATCCGATATATCGATACAAAATATCCAATATCGAAAATTGTATCAAAAACGATATTTTTTTAAATTTATGTATTTAAAGTCACCAGAATCCAAAACCGTATAGGAACGAACGGAAAAAAAGAAACTGTATTGGGTCATGACATTCAGCGGTTGAAATTTTAACTATTAATAGCTTACAAATCTATTGTCTTTGCATTAGTATTTGTGATCACCAATACTATTTCATGTGTGTATGTACATACAAAGAAATGGATGCTATTTTTCGCCATTTTTTTCTAAGCCACTCCTATGTGTTGGTTCCCAATTGTCTATGATTATTGACTATACCGTGTTCCAAACACGAAGTCCTTTTTGACAGATTAATACGCCAATAGAATGTTACTGAGACGCGTACAAACTTTGTATGCATCTCAGTTTACATATAAGTTAGAAGACAGCTTTTTAGTTTTTGATATTTTTGTAATTATTACGTAATAAAAATGAATAGTGATAAAAATACCTTCATTTTTATTGAGATTTTTGTACATTAAAAAAAGCAAATTGTGTACAAAAATTACAATGATAATATTGAGCTGAATACACTATTATTTTAAAAACGCAAAATCTCTTGAAAATTTGACCGATACCTATATCGATATATCGATATTTTTTCCTCGATATATCGACGTCGATATTGATATTTTAATAAATATCGATACATCGATATATGGATATTTTTTTTCACTTTCGACATCCCTATTCCTGAGCATATTTAGATAAATTTTATGGTGTATACATATATATTTTTTAATTGTTCTGGATTCAGTTCTGGGTAGCGTGTGTGCCTCTGTCCTGACAGGGTGGTTAGTTGGGGGAGGAGGGAGGGGGGAGGGTAGGAAATACTTTATTGACTTTTACGACAGGCGCGAGTGTGACCTGACTTCTTAAGTCAATTTGCCGACTTTCTTACAAATTACTTTTAGAAATAGGCAACAGTCGGCACGCTGCCTTACCTAGTGGCTGTTTTTAGACTATAAACATTTGAAAACGTTTATTTTAAATCTATTTATTAATCTATTTCAAACTTTCCCTTGTCGTTATCCTACAAAAGGTATCTCACGAGATATAATAAAAAAAACTTTATGTAATTACGTATATAGCAGAACATGTTTGTAATTTTACAATTTGGGAGACGGGGATGTGTACCGCCGCCCCGGGAATCATTTATTGGATAACTAATTGGATAGGTCACCCCAAGTGGTTCGCTACGTTTCGTGACTTAGCCCACCAGCTGCATGGCAGGCCGGATCGAGAGAGACTGGTTGAGGAAGACCTATAGATCTCTCCAGCAGAGCAGTGGGAGGGATGGATTCATACATCCGTCACTCCTGGACACACTGGCTTTCAGATTCCTTCCCAGTCACCCATAATAACCTTTTCCTTCCCAGAAATTCCTCTCTTTTCCTTCCTTAAAAATACTCTCCACACAGCATCCCCAAAGATGACAAAGGCCCTGAGGCGAATTATTTTCCTCAAGGCCTCTCAAAAACATTTGATTTGTGGGTGAGCGTATTTTATAGTAGATAGTAGGCGACACCCAAGTATTTTTAATAAATTAATTATTGGTTTATCCTTTGTATTACAATTTCATTCATGCACTGTATTATTTAAATACTTTCCCCCTTACTAATAAACTTATTTTAAATATTGTGCAACCCTTCCCTAAATTACCCCCAATTAATGTGTAAAATTAGAAACACGTTTATTAGTAAGGCCTTTTATTTTTACGTGTGGCAAGTATCACGCTTGCCAATTGCAAAACACAAGCAGGCACTTAAGTAAGATTTCTTTAAAATATCATCAAACATATTAATTTCAATTAAATGAAAGAATTCGGCGAAACTCAATCGAAAATCTGGAAACAGAAAAATCAGAAAAAGATATTTGCACCTCTGGGACTCGAACCCAGGAGAGTTGCAAATATCTCTTTCTGATTTTTGTTTCCAGATTTTCGATTGAGTTTAACCAATATTGTCTTCATTTAATTAAATATTACAATTTGAGGTTATACATAATAATAATAATAATAATTTCAGTTGTGGTTGTCTGTGATTTTGAACTCGGATTTGTTAGCAATTTAAATATCATTTAGTACCTACCTGCAACATTAAATTTTTAAACCAGAAAGTTATTTTAATTCTATATTTGAAATATACAATATTTTCCTTTAATTTTCTTAGGGCTAATTCTGACAACTCTAAAGTCAGATTTCGTGATTTTTCAAGAGTCTGCGCATTTTAGCTATGAGTATCTTATAATTTGTAATATATATAATCCTATAATTTTCAGTTCATTTAAATGACATAAATATCAGACCACTTCAATAATAAACGTGGCATAATTATCAGACCATTAAATTAATATACGTGACATAATTATTAGACCATTTAAATAATATACGTGATATAATTATCAGACCACTTGAATAATAAACGTGGCATATAATCAGAACATTTAAATAATACAAGTGATATAATTAATTCCAGACCATTTAAATAATAAACGTGACATAATTAGTTATCAGACCATTTAAATAATAAACGTGAAATAATTGTTTATCAGATAATTTAAATTATAAGCGTGACGTAATTAATTATCCAACCATTTAAATAATAAACGTGAAATAATTATTATCAGAACATTTAAATTATATTAGTGACATAATTATCAGACCACTAAATAATGTACGTGACTTAATTTTCAGACCATTTAAATAATACCTACAGGTGGCATAATTATCAGTTCCCTTAAATATTAACCATAATTATAGGAGCATTTAAATAATAATAATCGTGACATAATTTATTAGACCATTACGTGACGTAATTATCGAACCCCTTAAACAATATATGTACGTGGCATAATTTCAAGACCATTTAAATAATATACGTGACATAATTATCAAACCATTTAAATAATATGTGTGACATATTTATCAGACCATTTAAATAATATACATGACACAAATTATCAGACCATTTAAATAATATACATGACACAAATTATCAGACCATTTAAATAATATATATGACACAAATTATCAGACCATTTAAATAATATACATGACACAAATTATCAGACCATTTAAATAATATACATGATACAAATTATCAGACCATTTAAATAATATACATGACACAAATTATCAAACCATTTAAATACAATGGATCAAAATATAGTTTTACGGTATTTTAAGCTACCACCGCTATCTAAACATTAAAACGTGTTATTTTCAAAGTGAACATCATAATGTCACCAAAAAGACAAGTCATGCAACTTTTGATTCAGGTGCAACAGGTTTTTTCCAATTTGGCTGACGGGCGACGAAGTTAGAAAAACAACAAGTTCCGGTGGAAGCGAGCCCCCATTTTCCAGCAGAGCGCAGCACAGCCCGCCTAATATGCAATATGTTACTATTTCTGGACCGGAACTATTTGACGCTGCGGTGGTAACAGGGTTTGCAAAACTACCGAGAAAATACCGAACCGGTAAATCAGTAAAAATTAAGGTGAAATTTTTACGAGACCAGAAGAAACCACGAGACCAAAAGACCAAAAATACAACATAACTACTGAGACGGCACGAGATCTAGAATACAATCCTAGCGCTAAAGGTACGTTCACATTGGTCAAGTGGTAAGTCAAGGAGCGAGTGTACTTGCTACTTGAATCGCCGAAAACCGTTCGCAGTAGTGCGAAGTAGAGTTCATTTGTGCCTGCCGAACGTTGCAAGATGACAGGTTGCCACAAAGCAAAGTAAATACGCTAACTAGGCTAATTTTAATGCTTATTTTAGAAGAAGTGGAATAATAAATTATTGAGATGAAAATAAATAAACTATGGTCACGAAAAGAGATTAATAGCAACAAAAATAAAGAATTTTAGAGTAGCATCTTCGCTCTTACTAAAACGATGGGTTCGCGCATGTCAGTGCGCAGGCACGCATGGTGGGGGGTGCTACTCGCCCGAAAAATAGAACGAAATGGATTATCTCTACTAAAGAGTTGACTAAACGACTGTACTAAAATTGTAGCGTTCGGACGCGTTTAGTTATTAATATACTCGCTACTCTGACTAAACTATTTGCCCAGTGTGCTTGCTTCATTGTGACCGAAGAACTAACAAAGAGGAAGAGTTAAAATATATTACATATACAGATATGCATGATGTAACAGGTGTGTTCTCACAACTAAAGTCAGTGAATAGACAATGTAAATTACTCTGTGAGTGGATACTTCTAGGTACCTGAAAAATGACAATTCAGAATTGTTATATTGGTAACACCAATATTTTTCTCTGCACATAAGCTGACCATTTCTGCAGTGCAAGGATCACTAAGGCAAGTTTGGCCTTGAGCATTCATTTTTTGACGAGCCACCGTCCCTACTCCCTACATATAAATGGAATAACAAAGTCTTTTCTGTTCTACTTTGATCTCAGGAGAACTTACAAATGTTTTGACAGTGAAATAAGTATTTACTAGACAAAGATATTAAGCAATTGATGACAAATAAAAAAAACGTGGTTTCACAAAATTTTTGCAGCAATCAATTTCTGCTAGTAACCCGACGAAATATTATAAAGAATTTAATGGAGTACTTGTTGACGGTACGAGTAATAAAGTGTATTTTCTGGAGGAATAGGGTTGCAATAAGTTACTGGTTTGTTCACAAAATTAATGCTAAATATTGGTTTCCCATATTGTTTTATCCCTGTGTCCGTAGTTGTGTTACGCATGCTACAGTAGAATAGTGTAGGTTTATGAGTTGCAGAAGTTCAGTTAATTTGGGGTCGAGAAATTTAAATCAAAAAAGGAGAATCGTTTATTTTACGTCTATCTTCAAACGTGTGAATTTTTAGAGTATTTAAAAAGAAAGGACAATTAATGTATTGCAGCGGGATATTTAATTAACAATTTATTCTTGAAACGTAGAAAGTTTGTGGACTGCGATCTGTGCGGTAAACCGTACACGCTAATATAACTTATTCATTTGGGAATGATTATTCTTTGGCTTCCATAAAAGATGCTTTAAAATTTTTCATTCATGTTTAAGATTAGATTTAGACAGATACTTTTCCTTCCTTCCTCCCTTCTTTCCTCTATATCATCTTCTCCCCCTTCTCACTTCCTTCTTTCTTACAACATTTTCCTCTAAAATGGGGTTACCATAGTTCCAATAGCTCCAGGTAATCACATGAAATACAGATTTTAAACAAACAAATCGACAACAGCCAAACAAACAAGTGAAACAAACACTGCCCGCTGCAAATATCATCACATAATATCGTAGAGATTCGTAATTCACGGAAAAACTGGTAATAAGAAAAAAATTATTACCGGTAATCTGGTGTCAATTTTTGGTTTGCAAAAATTCGGAAATGCCGGCCCTAGCAGTTAGGTAGGTCTCGGCGCCCGTCGATTTCCACGTCGGAAATGATGTCATAACCTCGCGGGAGCACAATCTCCGCCCTTTGGACCTGTTCACTCTTGACTGCTGCCTACTGTCTATAGCTATTCTACAGACTGTTGACTGTTTCAGATGAACGAAGGTAACGAAGCACAATGAAGGATACGTGCGATGGGCCATTTATTCGTTCATGCATATTCAACACGCAAACATTGGCAATGTCTACGTGTACGAACATGCTTTTGGTTTAAAAAAAGCTCCATTTTACTTGTACACTGTTAATAAAAGAGTATGTGATAAAACAAATGATAGGCCTAACAGTTGCCAGATAGTTTAATGGTCTAAAGTCTAAACTAAACCAATAAACTATCTTGCGACTGTTTAAAGTTTTAATTTTTTGTATTTAAAAGAACATTTTAACTACAAAAATCTAAAAGGTAATTTTATCTAGTTTCTAAAATCGTATTTTATCTACCTTCAAATTCTTATCTTCAAAAATAAGAAATACGCAGGGCATTTAAAATAGCTTGGAAAAATTCCGAAATTCTATAAAAATTTATTATTAATAACAATATATACAACAGATAAACAACTTTCTTTTGCTGGATAAGTAATGTATATGTCGTAGGCCGATCGTAAAATCAGGCAGATCATCGTGATCTGCGACATATATATTTTTCCACCAACTATATTTTCAGTTTCTATATTATAAAGGTTTTAACGAACACGTTGTTCATCAATTGTATACAATAAACGACGTTTTTTAGAAGGACTGATTGTATGTATGTAATTATTTGGCAATATGAATGGCATTATAGTACTTCGTCATCCAGTATACGTCAAATATAGACGAATATTAGCTTCTGATCGAACGAATTTTTCAAGTGTTAGCGTTGATGGCCGATTTTAAGCATTCCAACAACCCCTTAGCTATATTCATTTTGACGACTCATTTGCTTCAAAAAGAGATTAGCTGAAAACATAAACATGTTGCGTACCTAACTTACATTCATTTCATAATGTTGGACCCGGGAATAGAGAAAAGAAGGGAGATACGGCACCGACTGACACCGAGTTATGACCAAACTGCACTGACTATCAAAACGTTGCAGCCTGTGAATGTTAAGAGCTATGCCGGTCTTTTAAAAATATCGTCGATAGGTATTGTAACGAATGTCTTCTGTTCCACTCCGCGCTCCCCTCAGCGGAACTGAGCGAAAGGGACAACTGCATATCGGGCCGAAAATACCTAAATAAAATCGTCAAAATCGATGTTTTGTATTCCCCATTTTTCTTCTCCAAAACTTGACCGATTTTAATTTTTTTTTTCACTAACTGTATTAGAAGAAAATATTCTATATCGGTACGTTTTGCTTTTTTTAAAAATACATTGTTTAGTTTGTATACTGAAAGTCTTTTGACGGCGTTTAAATCAGGCAATTTTATTCATTTTTGGAAGGTCCTAACTTCTATAAGAAGTAAATTATCAAAAAAGCAAAACGCACCGACACGCTAATAGTTGATATCTATATTATGTAAATTTTTGCTATAGGGTCAAAATCCAGAGAGATAAACGGGGAATACGTTTGTATGGAAAAAACGCCGCTAGTATTTCCTCTTAAGCGTTGGTGTGTAGGTTGAAACGAAGGCGAGGCGCAACTTTGCGTAGTTGCTATTTACAGTAGTTTGGGTGAACGGAGTTGGCGACACTTTTGTGTACACAGTTTCATAATTATAATAGGTTAAGTCTTATCTCAATATTAAAAAAACATTCATTTCATAATGTTGAAACAAAGACAGCAGTTTTCTTTAAATTTGTCATTACAAACTACGACGTAATGCAAAACCATGTGTTTTTGTTTGAAAATTTGATCGCTTAGAAACATTTTAAATACTTTAATTTTGGCCTGTTTTTAAAATTTTTTAACACCTTTTCGGGCATGGTTTTATTGTATAATATGGCCAATTAAGATCCTCAGAAAATTATCGTAAAACATTTTAAAATTTGTTACTGAATTTCGCAAAATAAAATAATACACAGTTGTTGCGACGTTTTTTTCTTGATACATCAAAACGGTTCCATGACAACTCAGAATCAAGTCAACTCAACATCTTTTTGAAAAGTCATTAAAAGAAACGAAAAAATAGAAAAATAACCCATAACCTAATTAACGTAACCTATTAAAAACAATTTTTTATATATAAATGAAACAATTTAACTTTGTTTGAACCACTTACATATTTGAGTAAATCCGACCGGTTTCAGAATGACCGTTCTTTCTTCAGGGTAAATGTATACTGATTTGACATGGTAGGGGTGGAGCCGTTGCTAGGTATTAATGAAGGGTGGGTTCATATTTCAAAACTTAAATATAAAAGTGGTTCAAACAAAGTTAAATTGTTTCATTTATCTATAATGGATAACCACAAAGTTATAGCTACATTCAAAAGTATAATTTTTTATATATTTTTTTGACTTTTCAAAGGAGACGTTGAGTTGAATTCATTCTGAGTTGTGCTGTCACCATCAAACCAGGTGGCTGGTGTCAAGCGGGAATTCAAAACTTATCGCCATTTACATAATGAGTGTTATTGTTAGTGTTTTAATGACTGATTTGAAGAAATCGTAAATAAGGGATGCAAACGACTGAGCCTTGAAAATTATCTACACCGAACTTACTTAGCTAAATAAATTTTAGCGTCTCTTTTGCTTGAAACTGAGATTAGTTATTGTAAGCATAAACCCTTGCTATGTATGCTTGTATATCAATATCTTAATTTAGGACGGAAGAGCACCGCTTCTCTCAGTGAAAGGTAATTGAAAATTTATGTGCGCGGCAATATAATTTAATGTTCATGTCGTATCGTATTAATTAAACAATTTAACTTTCGCATAAATAAACCGTACTGGTAACATGAAAGCTCAAGTGTTGCCATTCCGAGGAACTTGGCCAAACATTCACGTCAGAATGTTTGAACTTTGCATTTTAGGCACAGTTGTGTTGCCATTTCGGAAACTTTGATAAACATTCAAAACAGGATGTTAAGTGGTTTGAATTCTAGTTACTTTTGTTTAGATACTCTAGATACATAGTTGTTGAATTTGATGGCTTAGTGTGATTTTCCAATTAAAAAGATCGTTTGAATCAAACGATCGGCGCCACGGTCGAGGGGTAAGGCTCTTGCGGGTTAAAAATCAAATGCGCAAGTTAATTTAATTAATTTTTTTTTACATTACTACCGCACAAGAGTCCCAACTGCTCCCTTCTGGAGCCAGTGGGACTATAGCATGCCCAATTGGGGTATGTTGTGAGGCTGAAGGCAGTGGGGAGGGGAAGGAGATAGGGAAGAGGAAGGTGGGGAAGTACCTGGCTATTCAGATCTGGTCACCAAACACGATAGAAGCCATTTCAAGCAACGTTTCAATTCTGAACGGTGGTCTTACACCTGGGGGATACTGAGGGTATCTTCCACTCTGGAACGTGCCGCAAATATACTATATATTATTTTAAATGAATAAATTGTGAAATACACAAATTAATCAAATAAAATTTATTTGCCACGCCGGGATTCGATCCCGCGACCTTCAGAATGCGAGTCAACCGCCTTACTTATTTGATTAATTTGTGTTTTTTCACAATTTAGACATGTAAAAAAATCATAGTATATTTACGGCACGTTCCAGAATGGAAGATACTCTCGGTATCGCCCTGGTGTAAGAACCCTATTCAGAAATGAAACTTTGCTTGAAATTGATTTGGACGTGTTTGCTGACTAGATCTGAATAGCCAGGTACTTCCCCACCTTCCTCGTCTCCACCCCATCCCCTCCCAAGCTATCTCACATTAATAATTTACCTATTCGTAATAATAAATAAAATCTTGTAAACTATTTTACCTCTGATTTTACCTATGTTCTATTAATTTCAAAATAAAAATATCAGAGTGTGCAATTCACACGTGGTAGAAGTGAAACATTCAGAAAACTAAAGTAGACAAGAGTAGGAGGGCTAAGAAGCACCAAACAAAGAGGAGTTCGATTATACTATCTCATTCTCTCGCAGGTTAAATCCTAAAGATGTACCTATGTGTTTGCCTCTTTTTGGTGTCCCTATTTTTCGTTTCATCGAGTTTCAAATCACAACGGTGTTAAAAAAGTTTCACGTCAAAAATATACTACAAAAAATAATAAAAAATAGGCACTTATACTTGCACTACATGCCAAAGAAACCTTTGTTCCAGACGCTTGATTTATTATACTTTCCAATCGACGTGGGCAAAATTGAATGACCGAATTAAATGAATAAATTCAATCTTGTGACACACTCAATCTAATTCTCAATTTCAAAAGGAATTGATTCTTCATTCCTTATCTTTGGCCTTGCATCCTACGATTTTTAATGACACCATACATTTTTAATTTCCGTTTATTTTACTGTTAAATTATTTCAATGAATAATGTGTTCTGTAAACGATTTAAATATTATATTGTTTCATAGGTATTTAAATATTATTAAATGGGCCGCGCGCCGCGAAGTGGTCGACGGACGGTATTGTGAACGACTCGCCTATTACGATTGTATTCCGCTACCGCCGCGCCGCCATTCTAAAAACACCCGAACATCATCAAAGTCCATGTCCCAAAATGGCCAAAACGCGGCCGCGATTCATCCGGGTTGCCCGAGCATCTCTTTCACGCAATGAATTAATCATTCATCCTAATCAATAGTCCTGAGATTGTCATAAGGTCCCCGCCGTCCCAGGTCCGTGTTCAATGTCCGCGTCCCAGGTATCTAGTCTGTCGAAATCGAGATTGTCCGATTCCGACAGACAGAGGAATTAAAACAAAAGTCTTTTTCACTTGTGACGTCATGGTCTTTTGTAAATCTCAGACCTCAGAATCTCAGACCACGTCAATGTCACGATATGTCCCAAACGCATCCCAGTCCTAGGTCCGCAACTCGCGAGTAAATCAAGTCACTGCTAGGTAAGACACAAAACATTAGTCAAAAGTTACTAATTCATTCCGCAATGCCAGCCCTTAATCCGTCCGCGCGGTTCATTTATTCCCCCGCGCGCCAAGCCGTCAATTTCATTACATAGTTAGTCGAAAACTTTCGACTTTGAATCTGAACATCAGCAGTGAGAAGCTAAAATGATGCTTATCTGTTTTTTGGTACGTACGGAAGATATTGTACCTACCTACTTTTAGACGTAGATCTTGGGTCGATATATTTGCAGATATTATAAGGCCAATTAGCTGTGGTTAGCTGTCATAAAATACTCATCTTAATGTTAAATGTATGTTTATATTAGATCACGTGAAATGGAACAAAATTATAAGTTTAATAAATAAAATAAAATCAATAAAATTTTAAGGGTGAAACGAAAACTTGTATAATTTTAAGATATAATTGCTAACAATAAATACATTTTACATACGAAAAATTACGACACTAAAAAAAGACAAACAATATAGGATTTAAATGTTCGGTCTCCTCTTTGTGTGGTGTTTCGTAGCCTATTGGTCTCCTCTTTGTGCGGTGCTTCGTAGCCTCCCCACTCATTGTGATTTGAAAACCGATGAAACGAAAAAGTGACACTAAAAAGAGTCAAACACATTAATCTATAGGTTTTAGCGAGATAATCAGATAGAATAATCGGTCTCCTCTTTGTGCGATGCTTGGTAGCCTATCAGTCTCCTCTTTCGCGGTACTTCGGGTACTCCGTGGCCTCCCGGTCTCGTGTGCGGTGTTAGCCTCCCCATTCATTTAATTTTCAATTATTATTATTTTTTTTTTTTGGGATTTAATTGAATTAAAGGAATGAATTAAAGGAATCAATTCAAAAGGCCATGGGAATCAGACTGAATCGATTCACTCCTGGGAATCATTCTGCCCACGTCTACTTTCTTTCCAAGCTTTTTATATTTTATCTTAAAAAATATATCGCAAAGTTATTCCTCATTAATACAAAAATGCTCTACTTTCGGTAATGTTTTTTTGGAAACTTAAGTGAGTTCTTGATTGAAAAACATTATCACGTTTTCAAGTAGAAATCTCCCCTATATTTTACACAAAGCCCTCAGAATGCCAAGAAGGAGAGAGTTGACTTTGAGTTAGATCTGAGATTACCGCAGTTTACGAATTGTCCTGTCCAAAGCCGCTCCACATCTGCGCCAAAATTGAACTTCTTCCCGCTTCCCACTTCCCGGCCTAAATCTCCGCATCCGACAGCAGATGGCGCTTAGTTATGGCGGGAAAGATTATTCTATATTAAAAAAAGGAAAAGTTCTTACCTACATCAAGAAATAAGCAAAAAGATAAGTTTTGTCCTAGCAAAATGCTACACGTGTGTGTAAGTGCATATTTTAAAATGTCAATATTTTCAAATTAATATTTGAAAATATTTAATAATTGCATAACAACTGCGATTAGGTACTGAGATTACCAATCTTATAATTGTCTATGGTTTTTTTTTGTACAACCATATATCGGCGCGAGAAGGGAGAAAATAAGTTTTTGACGGGTAACGACACTTTCTACTGGAGCCGGTATCGGGCACACCGACTCGAGTAAAACGTCACTGGGCCATGTTTGAAATAAGTATTATAGTCGAGCGTATAAAATTCCTTTAAAAAGACGGGAAGTACAATATCTGTAAATTTATTCCTTTCCTACAATCACGTTCAATCGGTGCAATATAATGGAATTGTGTAGCAAGCAAGTTCCGAGCCGCGAACCAAAAACCGGCATTATCCGGAAGTGAATAAAAACAACCTCACGCAAAATCGAGGGAATATAAAGGTCATCCTCGCTCGCTTCGGTATGTTAAAATGCCGAGATCGCTTAAGTAACAGATTACAACCGGACGTGGACAGTATTTGAGAGGCGATTCCGCTACTTTGCTCTCGCCGATTTCACCCTGGAAGGCGCGTTGGCGTTCTAGAAGGAGCTTTGTTGGAGACCATCCGCCCAGCTCGGGGGATTCATAAGCGGGACATCACAGGACGGGACGTGGGGGCGATCCTGGCGGCTGTCCGCCCGATTCCAGCGCTTCGACCGGATGCGGCCGTGGACCAGGGAGAGCTGCAGTCGATCACCAGCGGTTAGTTTAGATAGCGTAGAATAGTAATCATACGGTCTGGAATGATGGGGGGTAAGTTCGCATCTCTTATGTCATCATTTGTGTTTATTTAAGAAATACAGTACTATTTAATTTGTTTTAAATGTAAAGACTATCGTGTTTCCTGCAGGCGCGGCTGGTGCCTAAAATGTTTGGTGGTTCACCTATCAATAAATCAAACACGTATAATGTAATTTTATTGTTGGTAGGTGACACAGCTAGCTACCGTAGCTACCATATTTATAGAGAATAAATAAATAAACTTCTTCGGTCCTTAATAATCAAATAAATAAACTTCAAGCTTCTTCCCAGTACCCGATGTAGCGCATTTAAAACGCACACACATAAAAAGTCATTTTTAACTGAAAAACTAATGTCGTTGTCAAATAGGTTCCCTAAATCCCAAACATAACAAGACCCGTTGACTTATGGTTGAATTTTGCAAGCTAAATGTTACCATCCCGTTCAAACCTATTTTGCTGGAGCCCTTCGGAATACGTCGGATGTTTTCGACGCACTTCGTAGCGCCGTGCGCCGCGTCGCCAGAAGCAGATTTTTGGTACATTTCGTTATTCTGACGGTCTGGACATGTTTGTAGGAGCACCATACAAAATGACAATTCCCAAACGGGGCGTTTGACCGAAACGCGCCGAATGGTGTACGTAGGTTCCTAGTTCTTAGCGCGCGGGAAAAGAACTCCAGTCGGCTGCAATAATTATTATCTCTGGCAAAATTCATGCATTTAAATACGTTATTAGTTTTTATTTTCAACATTGTGCGTAATTTAAATTACTATCACGTTGAACTGTAAAATGTTCAATTTTGTTGGCGGTTCGGCGCACTATTGAACGTTTGGGCCAGCCGCGCCTGGTTTCCTGATGTAAATGCTAATGATTCAAATATGCCCACCACTTGAATAGAGTCTCTTGTATACAATTTACAATACAGAAGGGTGAGCACCCGGAGTACACGGCATAACTTTACAGTTATGGCGCGAAGGTTCTAACCTCAAAGCTGTGTACGAAGGAGCCACAAGGTATTTACCACATCTACCATCATCTTATTTTTATGATACAAAATATTAAAATTGCCAGTCACACCTTATTACTACCCACACAACAATAAAACGGGCCAGGCGCCGTTGCAACTCTAAAAAAATGCTGTTTGCGAGGTGAGCTTTGTTTTAGAAGGAATAACTAAGCATTTTGTGTTTGTCACCTAGCTAGAACACCGCAATGACATTTATAATATTTTGTAAATATGCTTTCAGGTAAAAAAATCACCAGTCAAAATAACACAGTTTTCAAGCAATTTCTTGAAATAATTACAATGTTATACAAATTTGGGATGCGGATATGGGTACAGCGCCCAACAACAATATCTCTGCCGTAAGGGTTTTTTTTTTACATGAGCTCCACACGAGGCCTTGAGGAAAATAATTTCCCTCAAAGGAAGGAGGGAAGAGTTCTGGGGAGGAAGAGGGTTTAAAGGGTCGGTAGGAATCTGGGGTTCAGTGTGTCCTGGTCATCCGCCTCCAAGACCTAGACAAACCTCACCCCATGAACTCGGGCACCCCTGCTAAATCACCAAACGTAGCGAACCACTTGGGGTGACCTATGGCAGAGGTGTTTGTTATCCAATAAAGGTTCCCGGGGTGCCCGAGTTCCCGCCTCCCAAATTGAAGCTAGTAGCTAGTAGGGGTGTCTTCATGGGGTGAGGTTTGTCTAGGTCTCAGAATCTCTCGACCTCTTCAGCCTTGCACACAGTTGGAGGGATGTATTGATCAGTTCGTCACTCCGGACGTACTGACCCCCAGATTCCTACCCAGCCCTCATACCTTTTTCTTTCCCAGAACCTTCTCTCCCAACTTTCTTTAAAAAGACCCTCCGCATAGCATAAGATGATGTTAAGCCCTGAAGGAAATTATTTTCCCTAGGATCTCCAGTGTGGAGCTAACTAAAAGCGCACTAATAATTTACGTCAAATGGTTCCTAAACGCACAGACAATAAAATGAATCAACTTAAATGCATTATTTCTGTTTTTGAAACAGTTGTTCATGGAGGAATTCTATTTAAATATGACATTTTTAAATTAAAAGCCAATATAACTCTCTTTCACTTGTGTTTTCTACTTCAGGACTTATTAATAAATATGTGTTTTCATTGGAACACTGTTAATTTAATTAATGAAGAATCATAATCACGAAAATGATCTGAAAAAAATGGGGAAATAAACGTAGATGACTAATACTCCTAAAATAAATTTCACATATTGCATACAATTTAATATGGCCGAATTACTCAACACAATTAACTTAACTAGCACTCACTTACATTATTCAACCAATGAAACTAAACTATGCGATTCTATCTTTAGCACCCCGGGCACACTAACTCTATTCAACCAAAATATAAGATCCCTCAACAAAAACTACGATGAACTAGACATACTCTTATCCACCTTTAAAATAGACTTCAAAATTATTATCCTAACGGAATGCTCTCAACAGCTTTTACTGTAAAACACAAAAAAAATTATTCCGCACATTTCACAACAAAAAATCTAAATCAAAATGATGGAGTTGTTGTTTACATAAAAGATAGCCTTAACGCCTCTGTCTCAGAAATCGCCTTGGAAAATGCAAACTGTTACAAATAATTGTCGACCCTGATACGTGCATACTCGCTATTTACAGATCACCATCCAGACACAACATTGCACCCTTTATAATAGCTCTCGATACTCACTTAAAAAAAACTCCCACTTCAAAAACATCATTGTAGCTGGAGATCTTAACATAAATATACTACCACAAGGCCATCCTCAAAATATCGATTACCAATTGATGCTCCTGGAACACGGCATAATAAGCGCCATCAACACTCCAACCAGAGTTACCAGAGACTCGGATTCATGTATAGACCACATAATGGTCAAATCCAAAAGCAAATTATGTAGCGTTCTATTCGAATCCACAATCACTGACCACTACACAACAATGATTGGCCTGACCACACAGACTCTGAATTCAACCATTCAAAATAATATCACAAAATTAGAAACTGATTACGTTAAGCTAAAAAGTTGCCTAGAAAAACAAACGTGGGAACATCTAAAAAAAAATACGACAGAAGAAGCCTGGAATTACTTTCTAGCATACCTACAAACGCTCATCACTCAAAACACCACAACAACATTCAACATTATCACGCACCGAAAAAAAAGACTTAAAAAATGGATCACCCAAAGCATACTAAATAGCATAAAAAACGGGACAAACTGCACAAACAAGTTAAACGCAACCCAGATGATACTTTTCTTTACTCATTTTATAAAAGGTACAGAAATATTTGTTCTCAAATTATACGTAAGGCCAATAATTATAATACAGGAACAAACTGATAACTGCAAACTTTGACCCGAAAAGCGTTTGGTCAATTCTGAGAGAAAGTACACATACACTAAAAAACAAAGATGATGAAATCAAAAAGTTACTTATTAACGAAGAAAAAATCGACTTCCACAAAAATCCAACACTTATTCTTAATTACATTAACAGACATTACATAAATATCGGAGCTAGCCTAGCCGAAAATATAAATAAAATTTCAACTGGAAACGGTAATCAATTACCTCGAAACTATATGACTCAGTGTTCTAATACAAACAATGACAGACATTTCAAACTACATAAGGTAACTCCGGAAGACACCAAACAAATAATACAATCCCTAAAGGATAACACAACAACGGGACCTGACGGAATAGACTCGAAAACAATAATAACACTAAGCCACCAACTGCTCATACCACTAACATACGTAATAAATCTTTATCTGAAAGAAGGAGTATTCCCAAGCATTCTAAAAAAAGGTCTGGTTATTCCCATTTATAAATCAGGACCAAAATATAATGTAAATAACTACAGACCCATTACTTTATTAAACACTATGTCAAAAATTCTTGAAAAAGCAATAAAAGTCCAGCTGCAACATTATTTGGAAAACATGCAAATACTTTCAATAAACCAACATGGCTTTAGAAAAAATAGGAATACAGAAAACGCAATTGCCACTGTAACCGAATTTATTACGCATAACCTAGATGCTAAAAAAAAGTCACATCAATTTATTTAGACCTATGTAAAGCTTTTGACACAATTTCTCACGAAAAACTCTTCAAAAAACTAAAAAACGTCGGTATTGGTGGCACAGAACTAGACTTACTGAAAAGCTTCATGTCGGGTAGAATGCAACAGGTCAAAATTAACAACATGTTAAGCGAGCCACTTCTATGTAGGTATGGAATACCACATGGAAGCGTTCTTGGTCCCCTAATGTTCATTATTTACATTAACGACCTGTGTGACATTGATATCGACGTTCAAATCGTAACATTTGCTGACGATACAGTACTTCTCTGCCAGGCAGAAACATGGAATGAGGTATATTCAAAGGCCGAAAAAAGTTTATCGGTAGTTAAAAATTGGCTAAACAACAACATTCTTACCCTAAACACTACAAAAACCAATTATATTACACACACCATCACACAAAGGGGCCAACCTTCACCGTATACTGACCTTATATTACACAACTGCGGACAAACTTCTCCCACCTGTCAATGCGAGCGTATTGAAAGGGTTAAGCACACAAAATACCTAGGAGTTATAATAGATGCCAACTTGCGCTGGACTGACCACATAACTTATATCACAAGCAAACTGAAACGAGTCATGCATCTCTTAAATTCAATTAAAAACATATTTCCAAGAACAATCCTCAGGACCATATTCTTTGCACTTTGTCAATCCATTATCTCATATGGCATACTGGCTTGGGGAAGTGCAACGAATGTAGCTTTAGACCCTTTAGTAAAAATTCAAAAGGCAATAATTAAACTCATCCTCCAAGTACCGTTCCTTACAAACACGTGTGTAATTTACGAAACACTGGACGTCATGACAATAAGACAACTCTATGCCAAATCTGTACTAATATACTTCTTCCAACATGAACTCCACATTCCAATGCAACCACAAATAGCGATTAAAACCAGGGCCTCTACAAAAAAAAACCATAAATATTCCAATAACTCATACCTCACACGGGCAGAGAAACTTTAAGTATTATGCAACCAAACTTTATAACTGCATGCCCAATACACTGAAGCAACTATTAACCTCAAATACATCAACAATCCATCACAAAAAACTAATTAAAGACTGGATCAAACAACAAGGTATTCTCTTTACTCAAAAGATTATAACACCTAACCAAACATGACCCAACCCAAACTTAAAAAAAAAAAAAAAAAAATTGTTTCGGGACATAAAAAGTACCACAAAAAAGTACCACAATATTATTTAATACTAGTGGCCGGAGGTCTGTAGAAAAATTATACCTAATTGTATATCAAGTAATTCCTTTATCTTATACATATTCTAGATATCCTGAAATAACCTGTATATAGATCCTTACTAATATTTAATTTATGTATAGGATACTGCCATCATGGATCGACCCACGGTGCCCTTCTTGAAAAAATCAAGAAGGATACTGTGCTTCGACTCTTGCCGACAGAAGAGCACTTATCCTAAAAATGGGAACACCTCAGCACAGGTTCGCCTAGTGAGGTGTTCACAAAACACTACTTTTAACCAATTTACGTACAGTTACGGATCAATAACATTTTTCATATTTTTTATTATACTGAAACTTATTATTTATGTACTTAAACCAATGTAATAATCTGTTAAGTGTATGTTTGCGAATAGAAATAAATAAATAAATAAATAATATGTTTGAATTATCAATATTGTAAATTATTTAACTGATTTATTTTGTATGTCCAAAAGTTAAATACCGCATACTCGTCTACTACGTACGCATTGTGACGCGTGATCGACGCATATTCTAGAACGAAAACAAAGTTAAAAAAACCACCCCCTTCACTGTTGTTTTTTATTTTAATTTTACACCCTTGTAGATAGAAGATATCAGTGCCCTGGTGGCCCCCCCTTGCCGAGGCCCTGATACTCAATTTGACAAAAAGCCAGACATAAAAGAAAACCGTCCAGCTTTGGATTTTGCTCACGTATTTTGTATTTTATGATGGATTGTGTTATTTTATATAGCCAGCGGTTGGTCCACCAGCTGCTGAGGGGATTCAGGAAGATCTAGGGAGATCTTGCCTGGTAATGAGCGTACGTGGGCACTTACCTACATTTTTTAATTTACATAAACATTCATTTTTTTTTTCTTAAGATGAAGCACTACAAAGTAATACAAAATCAAGTGATTTTGGTTTGAAAATTAGATCGCTTCGAAATATTTTAGATGCTTTAATTAAAAACTGCGAGTAGAACACGTAGGTAAATTCCCTTTAAACAAATCGAGTCTTTTTATAGCCCAAAAAAAGGAATCGTTTTAATAGTTCGTGCAGTTTGGTCATAGCTCGGGGACAGTTGATATTCATACGGTGGGAACATTTTTTAGAAAGTTCTTAGATACGTTTTTAGATTTTCACGGCCAAAGGGGCACATCTGCCCTGCTGATGGACACTGTATCGCTGTCCGAAAAGTTGGCTAAAGAAGAAGGTAGCGCAATACGGCATAACACCTCAAAAACAAATAACGAAGAAAAAAGTTCTTAGCACCTCTATTCACTGCAACTTATTATTTACTTCACATTGTTAAAAGAGATAATAATAAATAATATAAATTTATTTTCGATGACCATAGTATGAGTACTATTGAATTGTTTTTCTACAGAATATTGAGGCCGATGGGGGGAGTTTGTATTCCCTTAAACCCCCCTTCCTATACGCCCCAGCTTCTACTCTCCACACTGCATTCTCAAAGATGGCCCTGAGAGATTTTTTTTCGCTAGGGTTTCCTAACACAGCATCCTCAAAGGTAAAAAGGCCCAGAGAGAAATTAATTTCCTTACAGCCGCCCGTGTGGAGTAAATATCTGATACTATGTTCGGGAACACGGACACACCCAGAACACACTTTTATCGGTTTATGTATTCAGTGACCGTAATTAATCAGGAATTTTCTTTATATTTAGTAACCCTAATTAATATGGAATTGTTTTTATATTTAGTGACCATAATTCTAAAATAGGTATTTATTTATCATTCAAACAAGAAAACTTGTACAATGTGTCCTTAGAACGGGGTACCCCAGTAAGGATACATTTTTCTCTAAAAAACTGTAAAACAAAGAAAAAAAAAAAAAAATTATAAGAATTTTCTTTACATTTAGTGACCATAATTAATAAGTAATTTTCTTTATATTTTTTAATGTAGCTATTACTTTGTGGTTATCCATTATAGAAAAATGAAACAATATAACTTTTTATAAACCACATATATAATTTGCAAATCCGACCGGTTTCGGAACAAACGTTCCTTCGTCAGGGAAAGCTTATACTAATTTGACAGTTTAGAACAATGTTTTATTATGGTAGGGGTGGAGCCGTTGTTAGTTAATAATGTAGATTGGGTGGGTAGGTATTAGTGTAGAGTGGGTGGGTAGGGGAACAAATCCATGATTGGGCTATATGACAATATTTTTTGTTTGTTGATAATAGATTCATTATTTTTAAGGGATTTTTTAATTTCCAAAGCTTCTAAGTTATCTAAACGTTTTCCTTTATGATTAATATTAAGAATATTTATCCCTGTGTTTTTTTCAAAACTATGGTTATTTTCAATGATATGGTTAGCGAACTCAGAAAAATTATTATTATTAAGACACCTTAAATGTTCTTTGATTCTGATTTCAAAATTATTAATTTTCTTTATATTTAGTGACCATAATTTATAAGGAATTTTCATTATATTCAGTGGCCATAAAACGTATTTGACAAGGCACGTTCTTTGTACGTACAGGCATCTTTCGACCGAAATAGGAAATACTGTTCTCATTAAAAAGATTCATTCATCCAAATTTAATTGCAATTTTAGCTCATCACTTTCCATCATTTCGCATTGTTTGCTGGCTCCCTCTTGCGGAAGATAGCCCAAATAAACAAATAAGAAACGTTAAGCGTCTTTGAAGGTAGGTACTAAAAAGCAAAATTTGTCAGAAAGATTAGTGCTAAGTACGCAATTCGTTGTGAAGTGCAGATAAAATATTATTACCCATTAACCCTAACCCGGTGACTGCGAGAGCGACCAGACTTAGTAAGTAACTTGTCGCCGGTGTTATGGAGCCATATTTTACTAGTTTTATTGTTTGCTATATAGGGGACAGCCTCCATAGTCGAGGGGTAAGGCTATCTCAATCCGAAGGTAACGGGTTCAAATTTTATTTGATTATATTGTGTTATTTCACAATTTATTAATTAATATGGTATAGGTACTCGCGGCACGTTCCTGAGTGGAAGACCACCATTTAGAATATAACCATTAATTGAAATAGGTTTAGCCGTATTTGGTTTGGTGATCAGATCATAGTCAAGTACTTACAAGTACTTAAATACCAAGTACTTACCCTTCCTTTAGTTGGATGTCCTCAAGCGGTAACTCAAAATCAACTCAACTCACCACCTCCTTTGAGAAGTCATTAAAATTGACGAATTTTTTAAGATAAAAATTGGTTAAATAGGTTAGAGTAGTTTATGGGCTACTTTTCATTTCTTTTCAAAGCTTGTGTTTAGTTGAGTTGGTTCTGAGTTGTCATGGAACGCTCTTCCCCATATACTTCCCCTCCTCACTAACTTCAGTTTCACAAGTTTTCAGTTTACCCCAATTGGAGATGTCAAAGTCACACTGGCTCCAGACAGAGAAACAATATATGATCCTGTTATGAAAACAGATAACTGACGTCCGTCAAAAGGTCTAACTCGCGGTAATTATAGGAAGGTATGAATTTTTTTACATTAGCTCCACACAGGAGGCCCTGAGGAAAAAAATTTCCCTCCGGGCCTAATTCATCTTTGAGGATGCCGTGTGGAGGGTGTTTTTAGGAAAATAAGGAGATGAAGTTCTGGAAAGAAAAAACTTATAAGGGGTGGGTAGGAAGTGGTGGGCATACGCATCGGCTGCCAAGATCCGGGCAAACCTCACCCCACGTACCCGGGCCACCCCAACAATTTGAGGTGATCTATGGCAGGGGTGTTGGTTATACAATAAATGGTATCCTGAGTGGTGTTGCCCATACCCGCCTCAAAAACTTATATAAACGTCATTATCAAAAATAAGAACGCTAAAACGCTTTTTTTTTAATTTTCAGATATTGAAAAAAACATCCTCGTAGCAATGACGTTATATAAATAGACTCGCCATTGTTTCACGTACTCGCAAAATAATGTGGCAAGTAAACAACACTCTTTAGTTTTCAACGGTTTTCAGCAAATTCTTAATTCAAAAGTTATTCATGTATTAAAAAGATATATTCTACTTCCACACCGAAGCCAAACTTCCAACTCGAACTTCCAACGCACCAACTACCCTTCTACCCAATCGTACGAAAGTTTGAAGTTGGAAGTTGACCTCAGTGTGGCCGTACCATAAGACAATCAAAGAATGTGTGTTTTTTCTCTAATGACTCATAAAATTGTCGGACGGGAAACATGAAAATTAATTGTCTTGCTTATAATAATCGATAATAATAAGTAATTTGTGTGTTCATATAAATGAAATGTTATTTGTTCACTTTTACAACTTTTTGTCGTGTAAGGGAAACATTTTCTCATCACACAGGAGGGCATATCGGCACTTTTTAAATACAATTTTCCTACTGGTAAGACACGACCTTACTCGACGAGTGACAGTTTAGTACTAAAGTATTAGTAATCGAGTACAGTGCAATTGCCTTGCTTTTGGCTTCCCACTATGAGATTTCTACCACGCGTCTACAGTATATAACGTCATTGCCTCGTAGGATTGTTGAAACTCGAACGAAACCGGGTAGTACCTACCTATAATCTAGTACTATTATAAATTTCATAAATTTGCAATATTTGTATATCTAATTAACGTGTATGTATGTTTTTGATTCCCACCGTCCAAGATTTATTTTGGAAGCTGAAGGTGAGGTGAAACTTGATAAAAGATATAAATAGGTAACACATCTCTATTCGAATGATTTCGGTTGAACAAATCCACAAGTAACTTGAATAATAGCTGGAAATCGCTTAGTTTCTACAAGTGGCAAAAACCAATCGTTAGTACGAGTAGATACAAGCTTTTTGTTGATGCATCTTTAGCCAAAATATAATATAATCAATTGAATGTTGGTCAGTTCTAGAAACTATCGCCATTGTAATAATAGTAAAGACATAAAGGTTTAATGGCCTATTGTGTTTAAGGTTTTACTGTGACATTGGATGGTGGAATAATAGTCAATAGATTGTAATACCTGTTGACTGCTAGACTTCAGTGACCCTGCATTTTCTTTTAGTCTTCGAGTATTTTACCCCAAATATTCAGATCACATTCTTTGAGGCTTCACTGAGTGGTTGGCTAAGGGACACGGAAGCTAAGTGTAGTTTATGGTCAGACCGAAAGCCATTCATATTTTTTGTTGGTACCTACTTGCCAATTGGTTAGAGATTTATTGTATAACTTATGTTCTCTATTTTATGCAGGTGCTTGCAGGTTTTTACAGATGCAATGCCGCCTCATGGAGCCTCATGAATGAGTTTTTCTTTTGCCCTGTTTAATTTATCTTTGTCTTACTAACCTATTTTTTTTGCATTTTATTATTACCGTTAAGCACTTGCGTACTGCTTACTAACAACGTATGCAAGGACAGTGGAGATCTAGATTCGTTCAAAATAAATAAATGTAGCTTCGTTTAACAAAAAAATTAGAATCTGGCAAGAGCCTTGAAGGATTAACCATCTGTTACTTATACCAGGGCGGGTAAGAGGTGGATAACCTCCACTGACCCTGAAAAAAATGACGCGCCAAAAATCATAGTTAATTTTTACGTCAGAGAAGCTGCATAAATCAAATAAAATGTCACTTCTAAACTGATATTTAACACAAGCGAATCTGACCTCGTGATTCATATAGTTTCTTTATACTTTGCCTAAACTTATATTTAACATGTTGTGTTGTGTTTGTATGCTTGAAATAAAACCTAATTTGCACAACAAGACATTTTGTTTTTATAGTCCCTCTCTCTGGTTTCAATCCTGGGATTGGTTTGCAGCAATTTCCTCTATTCTCCCCTTCCATTCTTCCCTGTCTTGTGCGGCTCTTTTGAAGTCTGCAAATGTTGAGCAGCGCATGTCCACCAGCAGGTCCTCCAGGTCCTCTCGGCGTGGGCGTCCCCTAGAGTTTGTCCCCTCGGTCATACGCTCCATTATGGCATGCAAGAGGCCTTCTTGTCGTATTACATGGCCGATCCATCTTGCACGCCTTTCGGATAAGGTCCTGGGCAGGTGCCTTCCTCCTTCGATTCTTTGGAGAACCTAGTCATTGGTAATGTGGTCTCTCCAGGAAATTCCTAATAGTCTTCTATAGGACCACATCTCAAAAGCCTCTAGTCTCCGTTTATCTCTTTCGCATAGGCACCATGTTTCGCAGCCGTACATCAAGATACTCCATACATAGGTCTTGATGAGAAGTATTCTCAGTTTTAGGTCTGTATTATTCGATTCTATTATTTTCGACCTTTTATTGAATGCAAGCCTAGCCTGGTGTATGCGGCTGTCGACCGACCGTCCCATGTTATTTTGCTTCCGAGGTATAAAAACGCCTTGGTGTTCTTTAGTGGAACTCCTGACATCTCTACTCTCATCTGATGTTGCGTTCGGCCTACAGTCAGCAGCTTTGTTTTGTCTTTATTTATCTTCATGTTGTAGTTGTTTTGAAGAATGTTTTGCATGGTTTTTAAGGCCCCTTGCAGTTCTTCTTCGCTTTCAGCGACCATAGCAATATCGTCAACAAACCTTATCATATCTACCTTTTGCCCGTGTATCTTTACACATTTTCTCTATAATATTATAAACTCGTAAAATCAGAGCGTGTGCGGACTGAATGCCTTTATATTTATTAAGCTCTCGAAATCTCTTTTTCTCGAAACTCGAATCCTCACGGCTTCCCTTTTCTTGGTACCCAACATGGAGGGGTGACCTTATATACTACCGACATCTGTCGGATGATTCTATAACTAATATGATCGATCTACACTAGAACCATATATATCTCTGAGCTTGAACTATTACAATACGAATGCTAAACTTTATACCAAAAACAAAAAAATTAAAGGCATCAAATTTCAGCAATAAATCTACTATAATACAGAAAGAACATAATATATCACGACAACGACGGGTATATATTGAAGATTTAATATAGAAAGAACGAAAAGTCAGTAGGCACAATAGATGAGATAAGAAGATGAAGGAGGGATAAATAAAGGTGGTGGTTATGAAAAGGCAGATGAACGGATAATTGAAGACCCACATGAGGAGAAGGGAGGAAAAGAGAGAAGAAGAGATATGGGAACAAGTCTTTACGGCTCAGAAAAAGGAGAATGAAAAATGAAGGAAGAAAATCATCATTTCTTGGTGCATGCTTTTCTCAAAGGAATAATAAAAGAAGGCAACGTTTGAACACAAAGAAATGGCCAAGAAATTCTTCCCATACATAATAAATTGTCTAAGCCCGTTTCTAAAAAAGAACCTTTTTAGGATATTACAAAAATGTGAAAAGTTTTCATTTTCATGTTTAGCTAGTATCTACCAGTCTACTGTATATTATTCAGTAGCGTGGTGATAGCCACATGGGTAGCTCAAAGGGGTATTCACGATTAATTCCTCCAGCTGTAACCACTTCTGGTACCAAATACTAAATATGTTTATCGATTGTCCATTTTCAGAAGCAATGTCTTATGTCCACTGCACTGCTTTTTGATTTAGGTAATCTGCTATGTTTGTAATGCTGTTTTTTTTCTAATAGCTTACTGTATCGAAGTCCTTTAACTCGACCGTTTTGCATTTCATTAGCTGTAAATTTGTTGTGCGTTCCGTTTCCGTTTCAAGATGGTGATCGTTTTAATGGTGCAGTAATGATTTTTTTTTTCAAAAGTGAAATCGTCATGTCTATCTGGACTTTCTTATTCGCATTTTTAAATGATGTGGTACCCACGTACCTGCCTGAAAATGTTTGAAAAAATAATAATAGTTATTGAGATAAATAGAGTTTCCTTGGAAAAATATTGTACCTTAAACAACTTGTTAAAAATGTTACAACAAATATGTCGACGGTTCCGAAGAACAATGTCGGATGTGCGATTTTGTAGTTTTGCAGTAGAGCTGTTTAAAGTTTTGTTTCTGAATTTTTACTATTTTTGACATTAAGAAAGATAGTTTTGTTTTGATATTTGGCGTTTCATTAAAAAATCTGAAAATACAAACTTTTTAATCAACAAAATAAGCCAACAGAACGATTTTCAATTTTTAGCAGATCCGACATTGTTCTTCAAGACCATCGATGTAGTTTATAATCAAGTATATAGGTTTTTTTGTTGTTTGTTTTTGGGGTGTTATGTTACCCTACCTCCTCCTTTAGCCAAAGTTTCGGACAGCGTTACAGTGTCCATCATCAAACTTATCAGCACGTAGCACGTCAGCAAACTTATCATCAAACTTATAGAGCACGCCTAATTACAGAGGCAATTGAAATTCATAAAAATCCTATTAACATTAATAGAGACGACGGAGCTAAGCTCAATAGTTCTTGGTATCCGGTAATTAACGGCTACACCAAAGCTAAATGCAGAAAACCATCTTCAAGTAGGTATACTGCAATTCCAGCTCGCAGTAGAGTGAAGCTGGCGACACTGTATTGCTTCGAAGTACTTAAGCACACATTTTACCACTAACATTTACACATCTGCCCTGATGATGGACACTGTAACGCTGTCCGAAACGTTGGCTAAAGGAGGAGGTAGCGTAACACGGCATAACACCCCAAAAACAAACAACAAAAATACTTTTGGCCGTGAAAATCTAAAATCATATCCAAGTATGATTACCTACTATTTAATATTTAATACCTACTTGCAAATCTTACGATTTCAGGGAAAATTTTGGTTTTTGACTGATAAGAGAAGATTAGAAACATACTTTTTGGGCACGAGGTATACTGTTCACAGAACTTCTAATCAATATGTTAAAGTAAATAAAAATAATTTCGCAAATTGTGCCTGAAATACGTACATTAAATCAACTTTTCGGAAACAATAGGTTGAAGAAATGGCGAGAGAATTTCGCGCTACTTATTATATTTCCGCTTCGTGTTTTATGTTTTATATTCACACCTAGGAAAGGAAATCATAAAATTTTATGACGGCATTTTCACGATATTCCCGGCTCGGGTTTTTCCGTATAAAGATGCAAAGGGTGAGGTCGCATTGTTCGCGTGGTCTGCGGAAAGTTTTACACTTATAACAAGTTACGTATGATTGGCAAAATTCTCGGGGTTTATTAAACATTTTCATATTCTTTATTACACCGAATCATCCAATAAACCGCTAACACATTCATCATAAAAATACACATTATTATTTTGCCGGAAAATTCGATAACTTAACACTTCAAACGGGGGAATGTTATCGGTTTCTATTTTATTCGGATTCCAAAATTAGAGCCTTCAACTAAATAAAAGCCGCGAGGAAATATTATTATCATATTAAATTTCAGGGGTTGTTTTCATTTTGCGCCGAGCGCGGGACTCGGTTGTCGGTTGAATTATTTTTCCGACAGGATTTTGAAACATAATTCAATTTTAAAACAATGGTGAAATGTAATGAATACCTTTAGGTACGTATTCCGACATTTTACCCTTCAACCAGGAAAACATCAACAACGTTATCATGATTTTAAAACAAAAGAAAAAGTAACCAAACGAAATGATCTTACTCGTTAATATTAATTTTAATGTTTTCGTTAAAAGATACACGAATATAATATTATTACAAAATTCAGAAGGAAGAGAATAATCTTAATTGCCTATTTGCTTAAGGATATTTTATGATATCGAATGTGGAATGGCAGGAAGTAATCTGCATTTGCATAATTATTTCGTTAATAGGAAACCGTGCGGTGCGCGCCGTTTTGTCCATACAAACGTATTCCCCAATTTGCTCCCTGGATTTTGACACTACCGCAATTATTTATACATATAATATAGCTGATACCCGGCAGGCGTTGCAATGCCATTCAATAAAATAAATTAATTCTCCCTGCATGCATTTTGGGAGGCGGGAAAGGGTACCGCCGCCCCGGGTACCATTATTGGATAACCAACACCTCTGCCATAGGTCACCCCAAGTAGTTAGCTACGTTTGGTGATTTAGCAGGGGTGCCCGGGTTCATCGGGTGAGGTTTGTCTATGTCTTGGAGGCGGATGGCCCGGACACACTAAACCCCAAATTCCTACACACCCTTTAAACCCTTTTCCTTCCCAGAACTCTCCTCTCCTTCCTTTCCCTAAAAAACCCCTTCACACAGCATCCCCAAAGATGACATAGGCCCTGAGGGAAATTATTTTCCTCAAGGTCTCCTGTGTGGAGCTCATGTAAAAAAAACAAAAAAAAATTCAAAAAAACTTTCCCGTTCCCTTCCATCTTCCCCACCTTCCCCCTCCCTCGTGTCTTCCCTCTTCGCAAACCCCACCTTCCCCCTGCCTTTCCTCCCTGCCGCTAAAATATATGAAATACACACATTTTCATTTATATTAATTTCAAAACGCCAGAACTTACCATTATAAACTGCCTATGTTACTCGCTGATAATGTAGCTTTCTATTGGTAAAAGAAATTTTCAAATCGGTTTAGTAGTTTCGGAGTTTACTTAATGCAAACAAAAAATCAAATCTTTCCTCTTTATAGTATTAGAAAGATAGATATCGACCACTGCGCATCGGTGCAAAGTTACTTCTTATAGGGGTTAGGACTTAGGACCCTCCAAAATCCTTAAAATTGTCTGGTTTGAACGCCATCAAAGACGTCCAGTATACAAATTAGATAATGTATTTTTAAAGACAGCAAAACGTTTAGAAATATAATATTTTCTTAGAAGTAAAAAAAAGTAATTGAGGAGAAAAATGAAGAATTCAAAACCTTCATTTTGACGATTTTATTTAGGTACTAGCTGACCCGGAGAACTTCGTACCGCCATATTTGTTTTTCGTGTATTTATGTTATTTTCGAAATTCCTGAAAGACTAGATTTACTATTTAGTCCGCCTCGGCTTCACACGGGTGGTGTACAGTCGCGGACTAAGGAAATGTAACATTTCCGGTAAATTCTAATCAGTTGGATTATCAATAATTCCATATATCGAATTTTACACGTTACGTACTTCATGACAAAAAACGAGACAAAATCTTCCGTTTACAATACGAACATATAATGAAATAAAATTACAATTAAATATTTCGACCATAACTATTGTAATGCCTTATAATGTACAATATTATTCGTTTTTCCTTCTGGAGAGAAACAAATAGCGCCGATAGTTTGCCGACCGACCCCAAGTCTTAAAACGACCGAACCTAAGCTCTAAAACGACTGACCCCAAGTGTTGAAACGATGATTTAATTCATAATTCTTCTTTTAGCAGATTCTTTGATTGATTCGTGTACAGACTATGATTCTTAGTAAGAATCCAAAATTTCAGTCGGTTTGGTGCCACCTCGAAGTTTTTACCAACCACAAGTGTTAAAATATGATTTTTTTTTTAATTCTTCTTTTGCCATATTTTTCGATTAATTCGAGTACAGACCATGGTTCTTAGAAGGAATCAAAAATTTCAGACGGTGCGGTGCCATAGGGCCGAAGTAATGACCGACTCCATGTCTTAAAACGACCGAACCCAAGCTCTTAAATGACCGACCCTAAGTGTTAATACAATGGTTTTTTTTTTTATTTATTTTTCTTTTGCCATATTTTTGATTGAATCGTGTAAAGACCATGGTTCTTAGAAAGAATCAAAAATTTCAGTGGGTTCGGTGCCATAGGGCCGACGTAATGACCGACTCTATGTCTTAAAACGACCGAACCTAAGCTCTAAAATGACCGACCCCAAGTGTTGAAACTATAATTTAGTGAGTGAGTGAATGAGATAGAAGAGTGTGAGATATCTTCAATATATTGACAAAGGTCGGCATACCCCTTAATATTTTGCAGAGGAGAGGATGAATATCATTTTTTGATCAAGATGATTAATCCAGCGACTGGTATTTTTTTTTGCATTAGCTCCATACAGGGGACCCTGAGGAAAATAAGGGCCTATGTCCTTGATATATAATAACATAACATTATCAGATATAAGAACAATCTTTCGAAATAAATTTATAACAAAATTTTAGCCGTGTTGACTTTTCCACGTAAAAGTATAAATTGATTTCGAAAGATTGTTCTTATATCTGGTAATAATATGTTTTAAATTTTGAGTAAATATGTTTATTTTTATCATAATAAGGTTAAACCGTAGGTCGTATGATCAAAAATAATTACAAAAAGTACCTACAATCAAAAATAATTACAATAAGTAGTAATATTTTAGTAGTTTTATCATCACGCCTTTCAGCATTTTTGAATGTAGGTATAAATTAAAGCAAATTTTGAATTGCCGCTGGCTGGCTAATGGCCCTTAATAATATATTATAGAGAGTTAAAAACCATGCGTCAATTTAACGAATGATTATCTTTACCGTACATCGAAATAAGATTATCTGTCTATGGTTACAAAATCTATATTTATGAGCCTTAATAGAATTTTCATATAAATGTTTATTGGTTTTTTTTATTTTCACAAAAAAAAAACCTTAAAAGTTAGATTGAAACCAAGTTCTTCAATTACCTTTGCACCAAATGATGTCATTTGGAACACACTGTTGTAATTTACAATATTCTGCAAAAAAAACTTTGATAGAGGTTCTTGCCCTGAGAGTAATGAATTCAGTGGTTCAGGTGGCGTCGTTAGTTGTGTTAATTTGACTTTTCTATTCGCACAACATAATCCTGGCGGTTCGAGTCGAAACCTCGAATCATTGCAATGTTGACAAATAGTGCTCATTGTTCCAAAATCGACCTATGTATCGCTGATACACGACCGATACTGTTGTATCATTTATCTAAACGCCAAACGTTCATAGGTAATTGTTACGTTAGATCGTCTGTTTTGTTGCCTCTCACTTGAAGTCGATGGTATAGGTTCTTCCGGAGTCGCGGTAGATCTCGCTTGAGAAATTCTCATTATATTTGCCTCCAAACGCTGCCAACTCTCTTCTTCAGTCTCATTGTCTCGAAGATTGTGAACTCGACTTGCGTTACGCGTACGCAGACCGATATTTTGACGCCTCATTGGTGGCATTTTCTTATCAATAACAATAAATAACACGACGGTAAACCTCTAAACATTTATTAAAAAAAAAAAAAAAATTATAAAAAAAAATTCTGTTTGATTTAAAAAAAATTCTTTTACACAAACCTTCTCCTGACAATAAAGAATACAACAAAAAAAGAATTATCCAATTTGGTGCAGTCGTTCGTAAGTTATACGCGTACATACATTTCGGCGATTCATTTTTATTAATATAGATTATCTGTCTAATATTAGCAACCCTCAATGAAAATATCAAATTGATTGGTATCAGTAGCTCAATCGGTTGAGTGGTCTTGGTAAGACTAGATGATGTAGGTTGGAGTCCCAGTTGCGACTTGCGACCGTTATCTAAAACCGCTAAAGCCATTGCAAATATAGAGCTATACAATTAGGGGCCCTAATGGATATAACTATCTATAATCGGTTCGGGAAGGCAGGATTTTATAGTTTCGTTTGGAGTGTTGGAGGTAGGGATGCAAGGTTTTTAAAAATATCGATATCGATATATATATCGAATTAAGTCGATATTTTTTTTTTTTTATAGAAAGCTTTCAGAAATCCAATAGAGTTTTAGTTTTATCAAACGTTTATCGATTATGTGTGTATACAATTTTTTATACTTACCTGTGTGAATAATCACAAAATTTAGATAGGTATATGAAATTTGTTTTTTTTTTCAATAAATTTATTAAAAATAAATTAATACCAGTTTTTTGTACCAGATATCAAACTTAAAATTCGTAGCTTTGACAGTCTGCATCCTTGTAGCCGGTTTCTGCTTTGAGTTATAGTGGCTCCTGCCTTTGAAAAAAGAAGGAACACTTGTTGCCACAATTGGTAGACGACTCATAGCCACTTTAAAAAGATTGGGATGTACACCTTACATCTCTTGCCATGTTTCAAGAATGTTTACTTTTGGAGTATTTACAGGAGCAGAATGATATAACGTAAGCTTGCGTCACCGTCAGCTTTTTTTCTTTTTATTTACGCGTGAGCCAAAGATTTGTGGTGCTCTCACCTACCACAGATTAGATTAGAGAACAGAATCAATTTCTTAGAAAGTCGGTAATAGCATTTTACCCGATTTTGTGGACGTTTTAATTTGGGCGGGTTTTTCGATATTTCGATACGGTATGTTGAGTTTTTCGATATTGATATATCGATATCGGCGTATCGTCGATATCGATAAATACCGATATTTTTAGGGGTCGACATATTGTTGCATCCCTAGTTGGAGGACGTTTTAGAGGTACAAAAGCGGAACCTATTTATTCGCTCATGTCTCGTACATCAGTGATTGCAACGCGTCGT
The DNA here is from genome assembly GCA_929108145.2 of Limnephilus rhombicus. NCBI lineage: Eukaryota > Metazoa > Arthropoda > Insecta > Trichoptera > Limnephilidae > Limnephilus > Limnephilus rhombicus. The sequence continues at coordinate 48,325,061 of OV815273.1, read as the reverse complement.
CATAAAGCAATCGTAATGTAAATGTTGCTTTCTGTCTACCTATGTATATTACAAAAGTATGTATTTAGTATTGACCCATTGCCCATTCCTAGATACGTTCTGCGGTTGATCCCAAACCAATAAAACCTTTTTTATCACACCTAATGGGCTTTTAAGCTATTTTCGTTTTCCCACATACAAAGTGACAAAAAATATATTTCCCCAAAAAGCTCAATTTTTTATGGCCGACACTTAGATTTAAACCATTGAGATTTAAAGCTACACTGAGAAAAAAAGCTTTCAAAACGGTGCGATGATACCCACAATTATACGCTAAATACGAAAGCTACTAATACTCGTAACTTTGCAAGATTTATTCAGCGGATTTGCGTGCAGAGCCGGATACAACACGTCGTAAAGAATATTCCACTTGGAATGAAATATTGGTTTTATTTTTGGGGAGCGCGTGCGGCAGATGGGAAGAGGCGTTTTTGCTTACGGGCAGGATCGTAAAGTGGCCTACTGATTTAAACATCCCTCACCGCGGCTTCTATTCGGGTTGCGGTAGGGATGGACATTTAAAATATACATCGATGTTTTTTCCGATGTAATGCATCGATTGGTTACATCGATGTTAATACGATGTATTGAGAAATACATCGATGTTTCCAAAACATTGATTGTTTTTTGCAATAGACATGTTTAGGCCTTAAAGAAAACTAGGTAAGTTGAGTACAAGGAAAAATATTTATTAACATTCACAATCACACAGCAAACACAGCTTTATTTTGTTCACAAATTCAAATATTTTTTACAATGCTATGTAAAAACAAAAGTTTACTTAATCTTTTTCCCTTCAATCGGTTTCTTTTCGCTGTCAAAAACTAGCCCTGCTTGTGAAAGAGTCTTTGTGATGGGACAGATGTGCCAACAATTGTTAAATACTTAAAAGCTATTTTGTACAGCTTTGGGAATTGTAATTTATAATCCCTCCATTAATTTTATTTTATATTTAAGGTTTTATTCTTTAACTTTGACTTTACCGGCTTCGCAGCAAAGGGAACATAACCCTTTCAGCCAAACCGATAAATGGTAGGCGTTTTATATTGACTGAACTGATTATTACGTTCCGATTCACGAAACGTTGTGAAAGTCAGCAGTGCAGCCGTAAGTCACTGTTGGTCATACTCATAGACACTCATCTCATAGTTTGCGTATTCGATGCATCGAATACAAAAAACATCGATATATACTCGATGTTGAAGTATTAACAATACATCGGTTCAATACGATGCATCGGTACTATATATCGAGTGTTTACAATACATCGATGTATATCGTCCATCCCTAGGTTGCGGCTACACGTGCCTTCGGGACTGTACGAGTATACTACAAGACGTAGCGCGTAGAGGTCTGATATAGCGGCCACATCGGGTGCCCTGCATAAATGCGTGCTGGGTTGCGAGTTTTCGTAGATACATCTTGCTTTAATTAGTTCTACAGATTAATTTCACCTGTCTTATATTTTTAGCAAAATTTTAACGTGTTTTAAAGTGTTTTAAAAATTCGATTAATGAACCATTGGTTTGTGTCATTATTCGATTGATTTTTGAATTTTGCTGCTGTTAACTAAGACGCTCAGCGGAAGAGTGGCCCAACCCACAAAATTTTTTAATCAACGAAAACATCATTTGTTATCTATATATTTTTGATATATCTATGAAGCCACAGTAGCCCAATTTTAGTTGTCACTATTTCAAAGATTCTTTGTAATCAGTGAAAACTAAAATTGGGACAATGTGGCTTCATGTCATGACAAAAATGTTTTTTCGCTGATGTGGGTTGGGCCACTCTTCCGCTGAGCGCCTCAAATGTGGTCAATTCAAATTCTGAAGGTGGATCTATTAAAAATGTCGCTTTATAATGAAAGATTTTCAACGTGGATTCCCAAACGCTTGTTTTCTTGAGTTTTCTGTCAGTTTTGAGATTAGACGAAATTTGACTAAAAAACTAGTAAATTCGAAGACGCATTATCGCTCTAAAAGCGTCCTTAAATAATATTGCAGAAATATTTATGCTGCAAATTTCGCGTTTTCCTTGCAATCTTGATTTCAAGAGGCAACTGCGATTTTGAAAAACAAATAAATTTTTTATATTATCGTAGAAAGCAAACACTTTGTGGCTTGACATTATATAGAATGAAACAAGTACTTTGTTTAAAAACCACTTTATTTTTATTTATATTTGTCGACCGGTTTCGGTTGAACTCAACCTTCTTCAGGACAATAAACATATAAACAGTTTATATGTTTATTGTCCTGAAGAAGGTTGTGTTCAACCGAAATCGGTCGACAAATATAAATAAAAATAAAGTGGTTTTTAAACAAAGTACTTGTTTCATTCTAAATAACAATTTTATTCGTATATCATGTGACACTCACGCCATCGGCTCCAAACTCGGTCATTTCAGGTCGCCAAAATAAATCTTAAAGTAAAAAATAAACGTGAGAGTGGTTGATGTTGGAAAACCAAAAAGTGTGATATTTTTCCACACGAAAAGTTTGTTTGCCGAAGCGTTTAATTATTATTCTTACAAAAGGTGAAAAGCTCAAATGAAAAATATCTTTGCAATATCTTTGGTGACAAGTATCCACACAGACGATTATCTAGCAGCTTCATCAAACATTTTTTCCGGTTTGGCGAAGCACTTGGAAATTTACATTTTAAACCTTTTTAGTCCGAAATTTTTGATACAACAGTTTCTACAACTGACGGCCGACCGCGGTCGAAGGGCAAGGCTCTTGACTAACAATTTGAAAGTCGCGGGATCGAATCCCGGGGTGCGCGAATAAATTTTATTTGATTAACTTATGTTATTTCACATCAATTCATTAAAAAATAATATAAAGTATATTTGCGGCACGTTCCAGAGTGGAAGATACTCCCAGTATCGCCATAATGTAAGACAACCATTCAGAATTGAAACGTTGCTTGAAATGATTTTAGCCTTGTTTGGTGACCAGATCTGAATAGCCAGGTACTTTCCCACCGTTCTTTTCCCCATCTCCTTCCCCTCCACACTACCGTCAGCCTGATAACATCATAATTAAGGATGCCATAGTCTCACTGGCTCCAGACGGGAAAATTTGGGACTCTTGTGCGGTAATTAAATAAAAAAAAAACATATTTTCACTTTGCCGAAGCACATATAAAATTAGCAAGTTTGCCTACATTTTTTATCTTTTCTAATCCAAAATTTTTGATTCAATATACGTAATCGTAATCGTAATCGTTCCTACAACTCTTTAACCCTCTTAATTCACCCTGCCCAACCCTGCCCAACCCTGCCCGACCTCCGTAGAGCGAATAGCAGTCGACCAGCTGAAGGTTATGACTTTCTCTTTAGAATGTTAACTATGCAGGTCGTAAGCCGCATAAATCGTGCGGCGTGAAATTAAAGGGCTGTTTCCGCCAAAATATAAATGGGTGGGGGGTGCGAAAGCGCTTTTTTATTTACAAGGGCTGATGCCCGTATTTCGTTGAATTCGATGAAATTTATAGGTGGGACTTCAAACGCAGCTGCAAATTCTATTGAGGTTCAGAAATAAATGGCCGTATTTATTATGTGCAAATATCATATTTTAACATTTTTTCTGCATACCATTCAAACTGAAATGAGAGCATGTTTTAATAGATTTATTTTTATGATAAACTAGGTGACCCGGTGAACTTCGTGCCGCCTCAGAATTAATAACTGTTGTGTTAACTTGTTAGCTGAATTAAATTCAGTTTTTTTTTTATTAAATTAAAAATTACACAATGAAGCAATTATCGCTGCGTAACTATCCGCGTTTTGTTTTTGTCAGTATCAGAGATGACGTTGATTTTCTTACTTTTCGACTTACTTACTTACGGGAATTGCATTTCATTTTCTTTATACCTACGTGTGACGGAGATTTATTATAATTATTGTATTTTTCTTTGGAGGGGTGTAGACATACGTTGTCCCATTTTCGCCTGTTGACATTTTAGTGTTTAAGAAAGAGGGGCAGCATTATATGTTTAATAACAAAAGCAAAACAACCAGCGCGTTGACATTTGACGTTTTTGAATTTTTGAAACTCTCTTCTCAATATTATACTTATCACAATGTTCCAGGAGCTTTTTCAAAAGACGAGAATTCGTCCCATATAAAATCTATGAGGAAAAGAATTTTCTTCGAAATTATTTGTTTCGTGATTTTTTGCGATGTTTTAATAGCTATTCTGTTATTCGGGGCAGAGACAAATCCAACATATTAAAGATAAAAAAATCGGTCCAGCCGTTCTCGAGTTATGAATAGTGTAACTAACCCGACTTTGTTTTATATATATTACTAGCAGACCCGGCCACACGTTGCTGTGGCTAACGAAACACAACGCCATTACCCAATCTTTATAAAATCCACACCACCCGCTTGCCAGTTGCCCGCTGCCCGCTGCTTGAATTGAATATTTGAATTTATCGGCTTTTCTTTACTATAATAAGCATGTATTACACATATAAACTAATTAACTCGCCACTAATTATACAATGCTTGCAATGCAACACTGGATATTTGAAAAGGGAAAATCAAATACCTACTTACTCTAGGACATCTATTTTCCAATTTCTTCGGTAGAACGAATTTCAAAAGTGACTATAGTACGGCCCGCCAGCCGTTTTAAATCGCACAAAAATATGTTTTCTTTGAATTTCTCGGCTTTTCTCTAATATAGTTTACATGTATTATACATATAAACATTCCTCTTCAATCACTCTATCTATTGGTGAAAACCGTATGAAAATCCGTTGCGTAGTTTAAAAGATTAACGCGCACATATATTTTGAGCGACAATATTTTATACTATGTAATGAAGATATCAAAGTATTATCAATATTCAATTGAAATCGACGCATTTTCTTATTCATTGGAACCCCCCCCCCACCCCCTTTTTTAAATACATCTATTTAAATGTCATTTTTTTTGAATTACTGAACGACTGCAAATCATGGAAGTGGAAATAAATCCACTTTCCGACATCCGATCGAGCTGAAACTCGGTAGATAGATTTGTTGTCAATGACAATATATTTTTTAAACTTTTAGTGGCCCTCACGCACACTCGCGCGCACACGCACTCATTTTTGAAATTGGCTACTAGCTAAGCTGACCCGAAATTGATATCTGAAAATAGATGTATTAAAGCAAAAAAATCGTTTTTTAACTGCTTATTTTTTTATAAACGGCGAATGTAAAAGACGGAGATGTTACAGCGGAGCTCTCAGCGGTAGGACCAATAAAATATTATTACAGTTATCATTGGGGATGCTGTGTGCAGGGTCTTTTTAGGGAAAGGAAGGAGATGAAATTCTAGGAAGGAAAAAGTTATGAAGGGTGAGTAGGAATCTGAGGGTATATGTGTCCATGAGTGACGGACATGTGAATTCATTGCGGTGCAAGGCGGTGGTTCGGGAAAGTGCGGTTGGAGAGGTCAAAAGGTGTCCCTCGAACAGTCTCTCCGGATCCACGCAGTAGGTGAGCAAACGCATCCGCCGCCAAGACCTAGCCAAACCTCACCCTATGAACAAGGGCACCCCTCATAATTCACCAAAAGTAGCGAGCCACTTGGGGGAATACATTAATTACGTGAGCAGTTATTCTTCCAATCTCGACCTCCCCCCCCACGTAATTAATGTATGCCCCCTTGGGGCGACCTATGGGAGGGGTGTTGGTTATCCAATAAATGGTTCTCGGGCGGCGGTTCCCATACCCGAATCTCATTTTTTTTTTAATATAAGCTTAATTGAGGATAAACGTTTGCCAATACTTGTGTAAAAACTGTAATTACTTATTTAAATTCTACAGCAAAATACTTTCACTTTAACAGTTATTTACTAATATCATTGACCTTCCCGTAAGCTGTTGGAAAACAAACAAAGAATGAAAAAGGCCCAACTATTTGTGAAACTTTGCAAACATAGTGACGAAAGTTAGTTAGTTTTGTTAGCTACGGGTATAAAGCTACCAAAATACCTACTGTAGTAACTACCAAGTAACTACCGACTGTAGAGTAAACGAAGAGTAAAGTATAGCAACACCAGAGTACAGTTTGTAAACCAGGGCCATTTTGCAACATGGCGAACTTTGCATAAACAATTACTAACAATGCCTCTCAGGGGGCCTACAATATTTTTATGGCGTTATATTGAACCAGTGTCGGGAATTCAATGATATAATTAGTACATAAATATAAAATATATTATTAAGAGATATGTGTAAATTTTAACTGCCTTAAAAAACACAATTACCTATGCGCACGAAATGGCGATGGCTTTTGTGGGATTTTTTGATTTCTTGCAAGTGCATTCTATTTATTACCTATATTATGTATTGTTTTGCTTAATTACACTTTAAATTTCAATGATACTAAGCAATGCCTTGAAAAACAATTTTAGTGAAAGAATAATAAAAAGTGATGCAAAGTGAACTCGGTTTATAATAGCTAAAATAGAGTATAGCGAAATTAGAGTAGATATAGCTGTCATAGAGCGTAGTATAGTTACCGTAGAGGTACAGCTACGGGCAACGTACCTACTATGTAGGTGTCGCCTAATAACATACTTCGTTAGTCGATCAGAATCAGAATTCTCAGAATCGTAGAAAAATTGACAAAGACTCACAAAGCGTCCACGCTTTTGTTTCGTACATTATGTACCTAATGTTGATAGACTATATTACTCACGGTATATACTCCTCGGTTGAAACAATTTTTTTTAATTTTCCAAGGATGTAATTTACAGGTTTGCCATTTTCTAACAGGTAACCTAAAAACTTGCAAAAAATTACAAAATTTTAAGAAATAAATAAGGTAGGTACACATACAATCTATTATGTATTACATCTGTTAAAAGGGAATAACCAGACACATTCGGAAATATGTCATTTTTAAATCACATTCTAGACGCATCGACTCGTTTCTATATAAAAAAATATAAATTGATTTCGAAAGATTATTATTTTTTCCAGTAAAAAAGTTTATTTTTATTATAATTAGGTTGTACCGTAGGTCGTTATCAGATTTGTTAAATTTTCTCACAAAATGTTATATTATACAACAAATATTTAAATCATATGATCGTTCACTATAATCAGCGCCGGATCTGCCATACGTTCAAAAACGTGCAAAAAACCTGGCGCCAACTCCGAAGGGGCGCCGTGAGAAAATAAATATTGAATTAAAATTTAGTTATAATATTCCCTGAATCGTTTCAAAATTACCTATAGTACGAAATAATTATTACGCTCTAGCAACACTTTCCAAAGAAACAGAATGCGCACGCATAAATAAACCAGTCATGCGCACGCATCAGGTTGGTTTACGGTTTACGAATTTATAGTCAGTTACAGAATTTTTTTACAAATTCTATATATTTATTTTAAACGTAAGATCCATTTTTCCATATATCTTTTACCGTCTTTTACGACGAATAGGTGCGATCCAAATTCAATAACCAATCACAGAACAAACAAACCGACCGCCTTTCAAGTTAGCGTACGCTCGCTATTGTTTTATTTTATACGATTTAAGTCTCTAGGAGAAGGTAGTTAAAGACTATTTTCTTATGAAAACTTCAGTAAATTTCATTAACAAAAACTATTATTGAGTTATTCCCTTTTTCCTGTGGCCGCATATTAACTGACAAATGGAAGTGTCAAATTCGGATTTTTGAACATAACCTAAACTGAACATAACTAAAATCAGATTGTAATGGTAATGGGAGGGCGGTGAGAGGGGGGGAGGGGGGAGGTGGAGGTAGCGGAGTGAGAACCCCCCTTACACCATGCGAGCGAAGCCGCGGGAAAAAGCTACTACATAATAAAACAATGTAACAATAAAAGCATATAAAAATTATCGGACGGTTTGCAGGATGCAACGTGTTACGTGTTGACAGTTTGATCATTGCAGATCATTGATTTGACATATTATTAAAAGTTCGTTAAATGTATAATTATTATCTATTAGATTTGTTATTTTGCGGTGTTAGTGTAAGCGTCTTTCGTAAGCCGTTGATACCATACGTCATTGTTTAGTGTTTGTATGGTGTTTGTTCGCTCAATTTGGTGTTTGTTCGCTCAACACGGGAAATGCAAGGTACAAATTTGAGGTTATATTCTTATTAGTCAGAAGCTATGGTGGTTTTCTTGTGTTGTACGTTGCCATGAGAACGTATTTGTATTTGCTTTTTCTATTAATATTCGCGTTGGGTATATACATAAACGCAGTAAATCTCAAGAATGTCTAATGGATCTAGTTCAGCTAAATCATCCGCATTGTCTCGTAACCTATTTTAATCAAAATAAAAATTTAGGGGGGGGGGGGGGCGCCATCGGTACCTACTGCACAGGGCGTCAGATTTCGTAGATCCGGCCCTGACTATGATAAATGAATAAATTATTTTGGAAAGGTACAATTCAGAATTTTAATTTAAGTTTAAATAAAATCATTTAAAAAAATCAGCGCACGTGTTTTGTGACGAAAATACTTCAGTTTGTATTTTTTAATTTTTTTACGGTCTTACAACCTATTGTATTTCAGTTTTTTTTTCACACTTATTTTGCATAGTCATTTTTGAAAAATTATAAATAATTATAATAAAAATAATTAAACGTAGTACATAATTTCATTGTTTTATCATCACGCTTTTCAGCCTTTTTATTGCTAACTTTAATGTAGGCATATATTTAAGCAAATTTTGAATGAAGTAAAGTAGATATTGAGTTTGAGAATTATTAATATTTCTCATCGGAACCGCCCTGTACAGTTGCAAGAGTTCCAATCGCAAGAGCGTCTTTCGATGAAATTTTAATTCTTGGCCGCTGGTTATTGGGCCGTAGAGTTTTGTGAAGATTTACATAGAAACGCATATTCATTTAACCGAATTCGAGTTTGAGTTATTATTAGAACCGGTATGTTTGATTAAAGCCAAGCAATGCATTATTCGTTCAAAAATACTAAAATTAAACTCGAACACCGCTAAATTGTGGTCACTGCCATTTTCGGAAAGGGTGACAAGGACGACATGCATTAATCAGTCCAGACAGAGTGCTGATTTCTCCGTTCATTATTAGCTTAATACATTAATATTATATTTGGCGGGTATTTGATAAGCCCCCATAGCTCAGTGGTCAAGAGCAGCTGACCGGCCTTCAGAAGGACACGGGTTCAAGTCCCGTTGGCGGCAAGTATCTTTTCTTGGAAGATTTTTCAATGTTGATGAGTGTTTCAGGCTGATAATTATTGCTTATAATAATTGTTACCCTTTGTGCTATGCATAAAAATCTTGTCTAAACGTTAGTTTATAAATTTAAAATAATAATTAATATTTGACAAGTTTAAGTATTTCCCCAATAAATGTAGTCATAATTTGTCTCGACGCCACCTAGCGAAGGATTTAACACTTACAATGTCTCTCTCGCAAAAATAAAGTTGGTTGTTTTCAGGTGGAAAAAATATAATAAGCAGTAATTGTTGAATGAAACACTAGTATTTATTGAATTATTTGGCGGGTATTTGATAAGCCCCCATAGCTCAGTAGTCAAGAGCAGCTGACCGGCAATCAGAAGGACACCGGTTCAAGTCCCGTTGGCGGCAAGTATCTTTTCTCGGAAGATTTTTCAATGTTGATGAGTGTTTCAGGCTGATAATTATTGCTTATAATAATTGTTACCCTTTGTGCTATGCATAAAAATCTTGTCTAAACGTTAGTTTATAAATTAAAAATAATAATTAATATTATAGTTCAACAAGTCAATTTTTATTCACGTATAGGCTAAAATGGACACCTGTGTATCCACTGTCTTTGTTGCCATGTGTGAATGTTCAATGTGCACTTGGTTGCGTGATATAGGCTGGGCATTGCATGCGCAGAGAAATAAAAGTAAGTAGTAAGTTCTTGGGAAATGTTTAATAATTCAAACTATTCGTAAATACACGCTGTCTGCGTTGTACGGTTTACCTTTTATAGTCGTTTATCAGAACTACTAGGAGCCATATTTTAGTTTGTGAAGTTATTTTACTGGAAAATTTCTCGGATAAGAAATTGTTGAATTTTTGAGTTCTGAACTTAAATTATTCATTTATTTAGATTAACGTGATACATGACACATGACATTATAAGTACTCGTGTATAGTGATACACGGGAAGGTATTAACTAATATTTATGTATATTTTTTTAATAATATACACAACATACATTTTTTTTTGTATATACCACCTCACTAGGCTGAGCCTGTTCTGAGGTATTAAGAACAAAATTAGTATATAAAAGTCATAGACATCCAAATGGATAGACGAGAAGTTACAGATGAGGGGTAAAACCAAACTATGGAGGGCAAAGCGGGGAAAGATGACTATGATTCGTTAAAAAATCAATCTGACAGTATATAGGCATCTCGCATTATAATATCACCATTTAGTTCTTAAAAGCAAAATCTGCTTTTGAATGAATAGACCTTTTTACATGGGAGCGCGAATTGCCCGCCACGTTATTAACATATTTGCGTAGTCCAAATGCGGCAAAGGAAAGTTCGCCCTTTTTCACAGAGGAATATTTTATTGCCGTATTTAGTTAAGACACTTTTACAAATGTTTCATAATTTACTTACCCCTGTTACCAGCAACGAGCCCACTGGAGAAACGCCCACATTCACTATATCCACATATATTAGGGTATAAGCTCTGATTTTTGTTCGTAAAATGTACGATGCTTGCTCGGCGCTGGTCAGGACAAGAATGATGACGTCACATTTTTTAGATTCAAGCGAGGCTCTTGTAAGCCGAGCCGGCTCCATAGAACCGTTATGGGGAGGGGGAAATAATAAATAATACGCTTTTATCACTTAGGGCAGGTCCAGATATATTCAAATGTCCATGATAAAAGTAACAAATAATAAAAATAATATCGTTGAAGTGATACAGTTTTTATTAGAACTACAATGAGATAATATTGAAAAGAAATAATGGTTTAATACTCTGCTAAGTTTAAATAAGACCTGACTTAACCAAAGTGTGCCAAAAGCTAGTATTTAGGTATAGGATACAATTATTTAATGTGTGTTACAACAACAAAAAAATAATATGAAGCACTCTTAAGGTATAGAATGTTATAATATGTTTTAATAATAGAGAACATTTTATTTAAATGGAAAAAAAATGTAAAGGTGACTTGAAAGCAAGTAGAATCGAGCAAAATTCTCAACATCAAGAATATCTATTCGGATTTTTAATTGCAAATCGTTGAATTCTAGGAATTAGCTTTAGAATCTGTAGTAATATATGATATAGAAGCCAAGCAGAAGCATAGCATCATACATAACATTGATTAATGTGATTGAGGTATGCAATTATAGTTTTCTTATAACTATATTAAAAAACAAAATCGTATCTTAACTAATATTATATTACGTCTTATACTGGTAGGTTCTTTGGTAGTATCTAAAGAATCTCCAAAGTCGTATAAAAATATTGTCCAAAAACCCGTGAACAACAACAAGGAAAAACTGGGGCAAGATTTTAGGAAAATATTTTGAGCCACGTGGAAGACATCTACACATGCATCTGTTTTTCAGAATCAGCTTATTCCAGCACAAACATTGCGTTATATTAAAATTCTGAAACAGGAAACAAAATTAAATATTTGTAAGAAGAAACACTGAGTCTTCATTTTATATGCATATTTCACTTTAATACCGAAAAGTGTATGCAATATTTGTTTTTTAGGTTAAATGGAAAATTTACGACTCACGATTTTGATAAGTACTCACAAGGGCGTTAACTTATGCGTCCAACTTATGGTAACTAATGCTCACGGAAGTTGTTCGGAATTTAAGAAACTTACGTAAGTTCTCACGGCGACCGCTACTCGTAATTTATGCGTAATTTCATTAGCGGTAAGATGGCTTTCTTAGATACAAAATTGGTGTCGATTGATAAAATCTTCCAGTAAAATCCACTGCATATAAAGCAAAGACGCTGTTCTAATCTCGACATATTATAAATTATAATCGTCCGCCGCGTCTGTTTGTCTGTTCGCGATAAACTCAAAAACCACTGAACGGATTGTGATTCATGAGGAAGGTTTAGGTATGTAATTTGTAAAGGTTTTGTATAAATTGGTTGAAATATATAATATATAAAGGAGAATGTCTGCATGTTGTGGACGAGCGGGCTGGCAAGCGTGTGGAGTGGATTTGATTTGTAAGCAAAGGAAAGTCACCGTCTTAATTTGATTTCGAAAACTCTGTGTAAAGCCCGGGCATCGCCGGGGACTTCAGCTAGTTATTGACGAAAATTTATTTTATACAGTTTATGAGTTAAATTATTAATAAATCATGTAGATGAGTACAATGATATATTACGATACAATAGAAAATGGCGTCAATTGATAAAGTCTCAAAACAAAACTGGACCGCATTACATGCAAAGGGGTAACATTTAAAATAGGTAAAGTTATAGACTAGTCTTATGTTAAAAGATATTTTATTAACAGATCTTGTAAATATAATGGGGCGTGAGGCGCAAAACGGGTAGGTAGGTACTTACCAGAACCATAAAATCTCTCGGCAAAAATGTCTGCAAGCGTTTTAAGTCGAAGATAACAAGTTTTCTGTTTCATAATCTACTAGTATGACTACTACCCAGCATCTCCCGTGATTGGATTTATTTTTTACATTAATAATCCACTGAAAAAGGCAGATAAAAATAAAGTTACCGTTCCGGTATAATTCGAAAATTCAACACCTTTTTAAATTCAACATTTTTTCTACCTAGGAATTCTAGACAAAAATAGAGTGTACAATTCATTTCGCCATAGTTCTCAGTTCAAAATTTTTTGATATTTTAGCACAGATAATTTCTATTAGATGAAACATTTGATTTACGAAATTCTTTGATATCTTTTAGATTGGAAAAGAATATTTTAGATTAAAAAGAAAAGACTAGCCTAAAATGATCGAACTTATCAAAAACACAGCATTGTTTTCTGTATACAGGAAACCAAATGTACACATGTAATAAATGTAGTGTATGTGTTTATGTATGTAGTTCTAATGTCTGTCAACAGATGTCGATAGTACAGAGGGATATATGTTTTAATGTGTTTCAAAGGAGGTCAGTAAAGTTGCAATATATTGAAATAGGTAACTGTCACCCGTTCGGCCTAATACCAGAACGGTTATAGAACGTTATAGAACGGAAGATAGCCGATGATAGCCGATGATATCCGATAGACAAGAGGGCACCTTCAGTAACCATTTTCACGGTTGCAGATTAACACAAAGCATCCTTTATAACGGACGTTAGGTTCAGTATTCATTGTAAATAAGACGATAATAAACACGGCTCGTATAACCCGAAATTCCCGATAATCAGATTTTGAAATTCCCGATAATCAGAATTGTATTGTTCATCAGAGAAAACAGCAGTGGTACACCAAGATAAGTGTTTGAAATAAGTAAAGTGTAAAATAAAATTTAAAAATGTATGTTTACATAACACTTCATGAAGTGGATCTATTTTAAGTTTAACAAATTAAATAATACCTTTTATATTACAACAAATGCCTTATATTATTAAATGTTTCCTTGAAAGATCGTCTTGTAATTAATATAAAGTTACTTGGGGTACAACAACGGTTTCGAACAACTTAAACGAAATAGCTACCCGAAAGATAAAACTTCCGACAAAAACGAGTTCATGCCAAGCGAAATGGGAAGTATTTGAACGGAAGATAACAAAGAAATGTCTTTGTTTGAGAACAGTAGCCATTCCAGAAAAGTACCGGATAATAACCATACGTACCTATTCCAACAATTTACATAACATCAGGAGGTATATTTGAATGCAATGGCCTCATTCTCTACTAGATAAACGCTACCTACCGTTAAAGTATTGACACACATGCTCATAAATAAGCATTCTTGCAAGCGTGGTTAAAATGAGAATGCTCTTCTACTGTACATATTTGCTAGTATAATTCATGCTTGTTTTAAGCATACTCCTGAAAAAGCGTGTTCAAAGCAAACAATTGTACACAAAATGAAAGCTTTGCAGAAAAATGTCAGTAATTAAAAACAGTGTCAGTTACAAGTAGTCAGTTCCATTTGCCAAAATCTAAACAAAATAATCTTATTGCTAGTAAAGCTATTATTTAAGAAACATTGACGATAGAAAAAAATAAACACGTGAATTTTGGTCCGTAATTGTATCCAATAGAATTACCACTAGAAGAGCAAATCTTGGAGCGAGTAATCATTTGTTAGTACAGATGCGAGAAGAAGATGTTAATAGTTATAAAAGTCATTTACGCATGCTTCCGCAGATATTTGTGAGTTTCTAATATTTATTAAATCGGTACAAGTAAGCTCACAAGCAAATGTGTTCAGATATGCTTAGAGCACACCCCCTACACCCGCGAATCTTGTAGAACGCTAACAAATTAACCGGCTATTGATTTTTGAGTATACTAGCAATATAGCTGACCATTGGCGCACACACGAGGGGGGTTTAACCCCCCCCACCCGAATTTCGACGACAAGCATATATTATTTTACCAATCAAAAGCAACATAAACGTTTAGACAAATCTATACGCAAAATTTCTTAGGGAAGAACACCGGTGCTCGCGGTGCTACAGCTGGCCGGCTACCAGTATCACTCACGATCGCCGCACGGAGCGTTGTGCGAAATGCAAAAGTTTACAATATGACTGGATGTCCCCGCCCGCTCTGCCCTCCCGCCCGCTGCACCTCTCTCCAAAACCGTGCACAGCTAGTGCTGCCAGATACATTGTTTTTTGATTAATTTATACATTCATGGTATATAAAATTAAACATTTTTAATAAAACCTGTTTTTTTTTACCGATCACCAAGACAGTTTTCGGGATACGTTTTTTTGGCATGGATCGTATAGGGGAAAATGATGAATTCAGGAATATAGTCCTCAAACTCTGAACTTCAGTACGGTTATGGGTTCACAAGGCCACTTATCTAATTATTATGCTTGTCAACAAATAGTATCTATTATATCAGAAAATAATAAAAGTTTACCTAGACCCTAGACTAACTACGATAAATGTATAAAAAATAAATTATTTGAATAATGGAGAAATTTTTTCTCCCTCATCTCATGGATTTGAAAAAACGTTATTATTATTATTTGTGTTTAATAATATTATTATTTAATTTAAAATTAAAGTTCTGTAAATTAAACTTGTTAACAAAAAAAAACGTGTGTACTTAAAAAAAATCCTAATATTCAAAGAAATATTGTAAAACTATTTTATTTAATAAACTGTTATTTCCTTATTTAAATTTTCAATTAAAAGTTTAGGAAAACACGGTATTTCATTCTTGGGATATGGCAGCTCATTAGGGTTTTTGTGGAGATAATATTATGTTTCCGAATATAAAAAAAATGCTGCATATATTATACAGTATTACCCGTATCTACAGCAGAAAACGAAAGAACATTTTCCACATTGCGTAGATTAAAAAATTATTTAAGGGGTTCTACATCGGAAAATAGATTAAATGGGTTGACTCTTCTGCATGTGTACAGAAACATGACTCCAACAGTCGATTCTATTTTAGATAAACTGGCAGAAAAATCAAGGAAATTAGACATTGAACTGAATTAACTTTTTTTATTTATTTGTTTAATTTAATCAGTATGAAAATTATAATAATATGTTTAATTATAATAAATCAAAAAATTAGTTTAGATTTTGTATATCATCAATGTAGTCGATCCTTTTGTTACACTAATTTTTTTGGCGAGGTTTAACCCAACTTTTGCGAAGAAGGAGTTAAATACATTAGCCCATTTTTGGATTTTCATTAGCATTTTTTAAACTTTATTTTCATCTTCAATTTCTTTGGCTGGTTTATTTTGTTTATTGTTTCGTATTTCACAGTTATTTGTTTGCCAGATTATTTTTGGATTGTTATCGGAGCTTCTTATTTTATGTTACATAATTTTATAATTATATTAATTGCTGATGTAAACTGTCATGTCTCATTCAGAGTCAAATAATTTCGCACCGCGCGAAGAAAACTCGTACCTACTTAAAAAAATAAAATTTTCTTGTCATTTAAAATTTAATTTAATGGAGTGTTTTATTTATTTACACCAATGGTTCCCAAGTGGGGCGAAACCGCACCACTGACTGGGGCGTTGATGAGCTTCGTAAAACCCCCCCCCCCCCGATTTTTTTTTCTGTGTGCGCCACTGTAGCATGCACATGCCACTAAGTAGCAATTGCTCAATAGTAGCATGCTTTCGTGCTACTAATGAGCATCCCTGTCGTTGTTGTATACTTATACAAAAATGTTGAACATTAAAGTTTCAAATGGATGATAGCGTGTCAGCCAGACAAATTATAGGCATGTTTAATTAGACATGTACCTAATTGGTTGTGAAAAATAGCACACATTTCTTTAATAGTCGTTTTATTCAACTGTAAAGGGAGTTTAAATTATTCATCACTGATTCACCGAATAAATGGTATTGTAAAAACTAAAAAAATAGGGACAAAGTAGAGAAATTAAAAGCACTAGTCATTATTAATGTTTGACTTTGATGAACGGCTTTAAGTTAAGGATTTAGACGGTGTTTAAATGTCTTTCATCATGACGGAAAATTATATTATGTAGGTACTGCGCGTTTAAAAATGTATTGTTCTGTTAACGCTTTTGGTTTCAGTGTGTCCAAAAACCAAGTCACATTTTTTCAGTTTTATCATAAGTTCCCTTTTCGTATCTTCTGAAATCACTTCCCTTTCCTAAATTTTCACTATTTTATTTTATATAATTTTGTAACCGTCAACACAACATTGTATGGTTTTTGTCTTTTGTATAGTGGTCTTTTACTTATAAATTTTAGTGAGATTTTGAGATGGCGGAATGATAGTTAGTGAATTGTAATTTAATTTACGATGTAACATCTCGGATGGAAGAGGCACAAGATAACCATGCAGGCTCTTATATACATACATTGTACGAATTTTTTACGCACCAGATTTAAATGTCCGTGTTTAATTTTCCCCACAGGAAAAAATAAACCCTTTCACACACTTCCCAAATGGTCAATCCACGTTATGCAATTGCACTATATAAGTATTATAATTACAAAACAATACAAGAACAACATGTCAACCTACCAGAGACCAGATGGGAAAATAATTCACGGGTTCAGCTCTGCTCATTCAGGGTTCGGCTCTGTGGAATTCCTAATTGAACCTATAAATCCTACTGATCCCTCAATATAAATATTTAAAAAATCTTTTGTAATCTTACATGTATTTAAAATTACCGATTTTTGCATTTTTATATATAAATTCTTTGACAAATCTAATACGCCTAAATTTTGAATCAGAGACCTAGGTATAATGCCAGTAGCTGAAATAACAAATGGTAATATTTTTATAGTCCGAGAATGCCAAATTCTTTTAATCTCATTTCCTAAATCTGTGCATTTTCAAATTTTTTCAGAAACAGTTTTTTGAATATTACAGGAATTTGGAATAGCTACATCAATGATATAAGTTATTTTTTTAATTTTGTCATGTAAAACTATATCAGGTCTATTATGACTAATTGTTCTGTCTGTTAGTATAGTTTTATCATAATATATTTTATAAAATTCATTTTCTAAAAATGAATTTGGTTCATATTCATAATATGGTACTATATTACGGCAGTCAATCAAGTTATGTTTAATTACCAAACTTTGGTGGATTATTTTTAAAACCTGATTGTGCCTAAATGTATACTCGGACGGCGCTAATATAGAACATCCCGATATAATATCTATAGTTTCCGGAAAAGCCAAACATTTTCTACATAAATCATTAATTTGATTTATATCTTTGATTATATGCTTCCTATAATTTTTAGTATTAATGACTCTATCTTGAATGGCAAGCATAAATCCTTCTATTTCTGTGCTCAACTCTCCAATACTCAACCATTTGTTTGACGAAAGTTTGTCAACATACGTTTGGTTGAGATAATTGAAGTGTTTTGCATGAATAATTTTATTTGACTTATTTGTATTTATAAGAATGTTGGCATTCTCGTCATATAAATTTAAAGGTGTAATGTTTCTATCTGCCTTGCAAATTATTTTGTGCATTTCTGAGCTATTAGCTTTCCTATGGAAAAAATTTCTAAGCATTTCTACCTGATTGTGTTTCAAAGATGTTATTTTGACTACACCTCTACCTCCTAAATTTCTAGGTAAATTAATTCATTCTATAGCTAAATTTGGATGATGGCAATTAAACTTTGTTAACGTAGTTCTAATTAATCGTTCTAAACTATCTAAATCTGTATTGGACCATTTAATTATGCCAAATGAGTACGTTAATAAAGGTATTGCCCAAGTATTTATTGCTTTTACTAAATTTTTAGCAGATAGATTGCATTTTAAAATTTTTCTGATCCTAGTTTGAAATTTAATCCTAATATCATTTTTAATACTAGTGTGATCTAATCTATTCGATTGCGGGTATCCTAAATATTTATAAACCTCATCCCCTTTCATACTTTTAATTTTGAAATTTCTAAATATACCCTCGTCTCCATCTACAATTTTGCCTTTCTCTATATGGATCGTTTTACATTTATCTAAACCAAAAGTCATTTTAATATCATCTGAAAAAATTTTAACTACCTTAATCATTTTCTCTAAATTTGATTCAGAATTTGAAAATAATTTTATATCATCCATATATAATAGATGTGAAACTATACTACTCTCTCTTGTATTACCCTTAATTTTTATTTACTTATCATTATGTACTTATATTTTTATTTACTTTTTATTACTTACCTGTTAGTATTTACTTATTTATTGTTAATTATTATTCATACAATCTCTACGATTATCTATGCTGATAAGCCACCACAGTTATTTTCCAATATTTATATAGTTTACAGTGGAAGGTTATTGTTAACAACTGCAAACGTACTGCCCAACTGCAATTTTAATTTGAATAACTGTACTGTTTATTTTTGTAATCATTTTTTAGTTTTATATTTTTAATGTATCTAAATTAAGATTACATATTGTATTTTTTATTTACTATAATTGTAAAGCTGCACATCTCGACACAGGAATACCCTAGTGAGTATTCCTTTTATTGTACCCATTTTATTGTAATGTATTATTTTTTTGAATAAATAAATAAATTCTTGTCTTTAACACATAAGACTTCAGTTGCTGGTTCGTTCCAATAAATAATAAAGACATAATACCTATAAGTAATTCTCGACTCAGTGCAGAAACGGGCGGTCCATTTGATAAATTCTCCCATCGCAATCTTTAGAGCACAGGCGTCGGGTGGGAATGCTATCCTTGTTCTACCGGTATTACAATGGAAGATGCTCCGAGGAACTAGCGTCATTGATCCTTTCGGCACCGGTGCGTAGTCGGGAAACACGCCAACGCGTGCCCAACATTTGTACGCGATTGACATTTGTCACATGAGAACGGGTCGTTTCTTTGACTCGTTGTGTTCAACAGCTCGGCTGTGGAATGATTTACCGGCCTCTGTGTTTCATCCCTCCTACAACATGGGTTCTCTTCAAGACTAATGTTCGTTCCTTCCTGTCCTCAAAAAGACCCTCCACACAGCATCTGCGATGACATAGATGAAATTATTTTCCTCGGACCTCCTGTGTGGAGTTAATGTTAAAAAAAATACAAATAACAAAAAATTCTACTTGCTTTTGGGCTGCCAAACCCAATTAAATTTTTGATTAAAGACGGAGTCCAAAGAACTTTTTGGTCAATCTCTTTGTCTTGGAATAAAAAAACAGTTGGTTTAAATAAAATATACAACAAACTCCAAGTAAATCTCGCTGAAGAGTTGAAGCCGTGATTGTAACAAATGCCACCGCTGGGATTAAATAGGGAAGCATTTGAGACAAAAAAGCCCACAGTTCCCCGCTGCGCGAAGCAGTTGTATTTTAATGAAAGACTTTGGAGAAATTCGGACTCACTGAGAGATACGGTTAAGAGAAAAGTGCTTCCTAAACAAAGTCCTGCTAAGTCGAGGCGAAATAAAGGCGGAAAAGGGAGACGACAGATGAGAAGGGATGCTTTGTGTACCCACAAGTTTTAAGACGTATTTATACAATTTGTAATTGAGTGAATGGGGTTGGTGCTTTATAAATATATTTGAGATCAAGACTTTTTAAGAACGAAGAGCAGTACAAGTTATAAGGGAACCAAAGTGAAAATATTATTACTTTTTTTTTTAAATTCTACACAATGTTTTCTAACTAAAATTTTTATATTTGTATTCATAAATATTGATTTTAAAAACGGTCTAAAACCACACATCAATCTTGCTATAACGTTACTGGCAGGAAAGACGGCTGTCACTGGCGTTCAACGGTCAACGTGACGTTAACAACGCCATTTTCATTCTTGTATCGAACAAAAACGAAGAAGAACGAACAAAAACGAACATGCCGTTTTGGCGGCCAATCAAAAATGACACTTTTATACACCGTTGTAGAAAATATGCTCGTCATCGTAAAAATAAAATAAAAATAACATTTATTATTTATTGTATTGTTAGTCCATTATATTACTGACTAGCAGTTGCCTTTTGTTAGTTGGTTTTTGCTGCTAGGCCCTGCGGACGGCTTTTTTCGCCCGATTTGAGTGTTGGTGACCATTAGGCGTGGGCGTTATTTAACGTAACTAAATACAATAACTAGTTACACGGTATGTAACGGAAATAACTAGTTTCGATAAAATTGCAAGTAGTTATTTTTGTAAATGCGTTATTTCTGTGTTGGGTGTGATGTGAGTAACTGATCGCAGAGTAGTTTCGCCGCGTTTCGCATAGTTGCGTTTGCCGGCCGGCCGAGCGTGCAAGATTTTGAATCGAACATTTTCGAGTAAGCGGGAGTGGGTTCCGTTTCTGGGAAGCGAGCGACCATTTTTTGAATTTAAAGTAAAATAATTCAGTTTGTTTTAGTTCGTCGTTGTACTTGTGTATAATATTGAGCACTTTCGGTAAATTTTCGATTGCACTGTCAACGCTTATTACGAACAATTTTTAGAAAAAAACCTTTAGATTCACCTTAATTACTATAAAAGGAAACTTTTTGCATTTGGGGTGGCGGAAAATAATGTATTTTAAATTTCAATTACGTAAAATGAAATTTTATCATTTTTAATTTTATCGAAATTAATCATAAATACATTTAATACAGTCAGTCCTATGCCTGAATAAAGTATGAAGGGAAGTTAATTTCATATACGTTGATTTCAATGTATAGCTACAAACACTTAGATACTAGAGAGTGCTTTAATTTAGTTTCGTTTCGTGTGTAACTTTATAGTTGGTGAGGGTATACAGTTTCGTGTGTAACTGAAGCTGAATGAAAATAACTAGTTACAAAAATGTTTTGAAACAGGTTACGCCGACCAAGAAACTAGTTTCGTTACGTTTCTTGAAAACGGCGTAACGACCCACGTCTATTCCACTGTGATCCAGTGACAGCTAGTCACCGAGACAAAGTAACCAAGACACGCAATGACGCCATATGTAATATACATATATTGCATACAGCCGCCTAAAAATCCTAGTACTTGTACCTAGGGAATAAACGTCCATATGCGAGCTGCCGACAATTTCACGAACACAGATGTTATTTGTGGCGTGGCGCATAAGGCGTGGCGTCAGACCTGCAATGGAAGTCGGGTTCTGGAATTCAACCACGCAGAGGCAAGCGTATTAATACTGTTAGATGATTACACAATTGTAAATTCCTCCCGACCCAAAGTGAGTTTTATAACTCATCGGGATTGCCACAAACCAAGACATAAAATAATAATTATTCCAAATAATAATTAACTGATTGTTTGCTTTCATTATATTAATTATTCCTATAATTGGTGTTGACAAAGAAAGAAACTTATAACAAAGAAAAAAACAGGTAAAATATTAGTAGGATACTGTTCATCTTTTCGCAGGTTCATTTTAAAAACGGTCAATGCCAGAAAAAATCATTTTATACTTGAGTTCAAAAAACGATTATTTTGTATTAAATATAATTACATAGGTACCTACCAGTGGCGGTCCGTGAGTTTTCAGTGAGCTAGAGCGCTAACGTTGACATTGTTGTAGCTGAAAATGAATTATTTTTTTTTCAAAATTTCTACTTTTTGTATGAAGATCTTCAGGATTCTTCCAGTGAAGGGATGCACCGCGTACACATACTGAAAGATCTTAATACAAAAAGTCGAAAATTTGAAAAAAAAAACATTTTCAGCTACAACAACATCAGTATTGTAATATATTAACAAAAACGAATATAAAATTTTATTCCACTTAATTTTATTCGACCGTAACCGGTTTCAGCTCGTTAAAGCCATCTTCAGACTGGTACAAATATTTCTAGTCTACGGTTTATATATACAACATATTGGGGTATTATATTACAACAACATTATATACACAACATGAGGGGTGGTATACAAGGATTTTAATCAATTATAATAATTATATTTGTTGCTAAGTCGTTTTAGACTATCGAATTTCTAAATATTTTGGTAATTGCAGTAAGCTAATTACATTGGGTTTGCAGCTCACTTCAATGATGATTAGGGAAAAAACCTTACAATATGAGTTACTAATGACCTTTAACGAGCTGAAACCGGTTACGGTCGAATAAAATTAAGTGGAATAAAGTTTTATATTCGTTTTATTATAATATATTATAATGGAATTCCACCATGAAATATCACTCTCAAAAATAGAAATATCAGTATTGTTGTATTTTTCAATCTTAGCACTCTAGCTCACTGAAAACTAACGGACCGCCACTGGTACCTCTACCTACATTATTATCTTCCTCTCGTTTTCAATATCAACAAATTTTCAAAATAACAACTTATTTTTTGGCTCGTTTTTGTTGTACACACTTTAAAATGTAAACATCGTCAAGTACGAAGGAAAATATAGTAACTTTGTGTCGTCAGAATAATGATTACAAATTTTTTATTTTTATTTAATAGTAAGGAAATTTTATCCTGACGAAAGAAGGTTTCGAAACAAGTGCTTCTGGTGTAATGTACAGACTTTGGATATGTGTTGTGTAGTGTCGTGTCAGTGCCTTTATTGTGACGTGTCGGGTTGTACACAGTAAATGAAGAGAGTATTCGTAATTATGTACTGGTATTTATTTGGGAGCTGCTCGTAGCAAAAGACATCAATCATGAATGGATTCCCTTTTATAGAATCTCGCAAGCATACTGTCTCGCTTGTCAGTGTCTCCAAGAGTGACGAACGTACGAATCCATCCCTCAAGGTGATGTTCCAAGAGAGCCCTGCCGGAGAAGTCAAAATGTCTCCCCCAACCAGGCTCTCCCGATCTGGCCTGCCATGCAGCTGGTGGGCAGATGCATCATAACCCATCTCAATTGAATTTTTAAATTTAAAAAAATTTTATTTGTAAGAAACAAACAGCTTATGTACATATAATAGACAGATAAATATACATGCGAACTGCAGTGAAGCCAAAAGAGTTTCTTATGCTAATATTGTTTGGAGATGGAGTTTTAATTTAACTTAAACTAAATTTTAGGCTAAGGAAGGGGAGAGGAGGGGGGGGGGGGATGGAGAATATAGGATAAGGATATGAGATGCTCTCGATACCTTCCACATCCCCACATAAATGACGCAACATTTTTTTCAATATGACATCACCTTTATGTATTTCAGATTTTTAATAAGGGACTGACTCATTCCGTAACAGAATTAACCCAATTTACAATTCTCCAATGATGCTCCGTATAACTTAATTCTCCGCCTGCAAAGTACCACTGTGAGCGTTTTCCTCACAATGGCGAATTCGATGAACACATTATTTAAGAGTGAGAGAAATGGCATCCGATTACATCCGTTGGCGTTCCGCAAATGGGCCCAATCAACGGTAACCATTGCAGACTTATCCGAACACTGAATTACAGTAAATGCTGCTTGATTTTAAAATGAAACTTTATTAACATTCTGACTGGCAAATAAATTAAAGGATAATACATGTAGGAAACACTAAAGCGCTTTCAATAGAAGCCCTGCAGAGGCGAGAAAAATGGCGCATTAAAGTCATCAATATTGGTTTTGCTTTTTACATTAAAGATTTTAATTTTGATATTGGAGTGGCTGGATAATCGACACCACAAAATATTTTTATTTATTTTTTATTACATTATATTATTTTTATTACTACGACCTTCGACCAAGTATATCCTAGACGTGCCCTGTGCGATTCATAATGACCCCAGAAACCAAATAAAATTGGCACAAGGCCCATTTATGGAAAAGTGCGTGCATTGTTTTGAACCGTTTGGATCGCATAGTGCTTTGTGTTGTACCTTTTATCGGTCTACAAGGTCTACACTGAAATTAATTTGTCTTCCAGCCGTCCGGGCCGGAGTTAATTTTTTCAAACACAAAAATATCTATTTTAATTTTTTAAACTTTATGAGTAATATATTTATTTATTTCGTAATATATTTATGAACAATTTTATAAGATTTTCTAGATTTTTGTGTACGTGAAAAATAACCCTTTTTACGTATTTTAGACGAACATCAAGTACATTAAAATTTTTGTAGAACTCATCGCTAGAGAACCTATAGTCTAAGATCCCGATATAAAACGACCTTCACCGAGATGTTTATTTGATGAAACGTATTTTATATTTAATTTAATATGTCAATAAATATATTGCATATGGGTTGCCTAACAAATTTTAGTCCAGGGTATGATTAATTAAAAATTTAAATTATTATTTTTTTCAAACATTTCACCGGTTTGAGTGAATGTGTGCGACTGAGAGGTCCCAACCAGTACCGGATTATCCCTAAGGCAGAGTAGGCAACTGCCTAGGGGCCCCGCATCGGCTAGGGGCCCCGCGTCCCGAGAAAAAATTACTTACTTCAATTAAGTAGTGAGCAACGAAATTTCGGAAAAAGTCAGCTTTCAATATGTTTTAATTTTCTTATTAAAAAGATTTACAGGTTAATAACATTAGGTACACGCATTAAAGGAAACAACAAATTATAATAGTTAGGTTATAACCCAATAAATTACTAATGTTCACATCATGCACAAAAAATAAATAAAAAGTCTATAATTAAAACAAATATACAAAAATAGTTGTGTTTTACTTTTCTTTCCTTCTATTTGTTGCAACATTACTTTGTATCTGAAGTGATTGAAGGTGCCGTGTGTGGTTTATATTGGCATTTGTTTTGTTTTATTTTTTGCTTTTATTTCTAATTATATGTTTAAAATATAAATGTTGTACAAGCTTCAGAACGCACTACCTATTTGCTTGCTAAAATTCTTCGGGAAAGGTTGTCTGGAAGAGCTCACTTAAGTGACAACACGGCTCATTGTAATGTTTTTTTTTTAAATGTATATTTTTGTTTCTATGTATGTGTCCTTTTATATGCAATAAATAGTTATTGTATTGTGTTCGTTTTTTTATGGAATGGGGTGATGGCATAACTTTCGTAATGAAGAACAGATTAATTATGAATAAAATTACGCCCGTCAGAAGCCCGGGCGGCAAAATTGAATGAACCCCCCCCCCCCCCCCCCTTAGTGAAGTTGATGTAATTTTACAAGTTTTTTATTCAGTTCACCACGGGCCTCCGACTCTGGGGGGCCTCCAAACACCTCCATGTTCCCTTGATTAAATTCTAAACAAGGCTTTAAGGACACTGCAAAAAAAATGTTATTATTTTTTTTTTCATTTTCTGAAAAATGCATTTGTTAATAATGCTCTCACCGTTTGAGGAAATTTGTAAAATTGATGGAAATACAGCATTTTATATGAAGCCGTTTAAACAGTTTGTATGTTGAATTATCCTCAGCAAGACTTTGAAAGCGTTTTTCTCGAAACAACCTGGTTTTTCAACCTGATTGACAACTTATTAGATAAACTATATGTATATCCGATCTGCAAGCACTAAGTCCTAAACAATTTGGAAAATCCGGTCACTATGGCACCACTTCGGGATTTTTTTATAAACGTCTATTTTTTAGGTACAATGAAAACTTTCCATAAAAAATCGAAAATAAAATTCGCTGGTCCGCCATTTGTTTAATTTTTTTTTTTAGAGATCAAAATTCCCCTGTGCCATAGACAGTAGATTTTCGAACAGATTTAAAACTTGATGCATGCAAATCGATTGTTTAGTTTTTTTTTAATATCTTGTCAACCAGGTTGAAAAACGTGTTAAAAAGTTTCGAGAAAAACGCATTCAAAGTTTTGCTGAAGGATAATTCAACATACAAACTGTTGCAAATGGTTTCACATAAAATGCTGTATCTCCGTCCGTCAGAACTTCAGAAATGTTGTTTGCGAGAGAACCGATTAAAATTTTTTTTTTACTCGAAATATACTTGAATCGAGCATGAGGGTCAGTCGCTTGAAACACTGTATCTTCGTTAGTTTTGCTCCGATTTACTTGAAATTTTGACATAATACTTTCGACATGTTGTACATTCAGAAATTTTCACCCCCCATTAAAGCCTTGTCAAGGATTTGATCTTGATCAAATCTTGTTCCCTTGGGAACAAGGAGGCTTTTGGAGGCCCCTTCAACCCCTCCCCCCCTTGTCCGCCATTGGTAAAGGGGGGGCCCCGAGACGTGGATTGCCTAGGGGCCCCGACATGCTTAATCCGGCCCTGGTCCCAACCGATCCCATGCGATAGAAGAGGACACAGCATAGCAGCTGTTTGAAGTCCGTCCATTTAAAGAAACAGAGTGCGCATGCTATTTGTTCCTGAAAATGAAAAGGATAGCGATAGACTCGTATATGCTGTGCATCATTTTGGAGTAGTTTATTATTAATATAGAGGAATAGTTATACATTTTTTTAAATCAATTAATTATGTATGTGTGTATATTTTGATACTACCGTGTGCATAATGAAATAATCTTTAATTTCATTTAATTTTAATTCAATAATCAGACCGGTGCAAAATACTAGTATCGATTTACCTGTTTAGTTTATACCTGGCTACCGAGTTGTGACCGGAAAAGAATAGGCAACCTAACGATTGCATATTATATGGGCTTCATACTTTCGATTGGTATATAATTTGTCTAATAATCAAACCAGTGAAATGTTTAAAAAATATATTTTTAAAATTATTAATTAATCATACCCTGGACTAAAATTTGTTAGGCAACCCATATGCAATATATTTGTTGACATATTAAATTAAATATAAAATACGTTTGATCAAATAAACATCTCGGTGAAGGACGTTTTATATCGGGATCCTATACTACTATAGTGTTTACGCATAATGAGTTTAATTATGCACTTTTGGGCAATGACGTTATATAAATAGACTCGTCATAGTTTCACAAACTCAAGATATAATGTTGCAAGTAAACAACACTCTTTTGTTTTCAGCGGTTTTCAGTAATTTCTTAATTCAAAAGTTCCGAAGCCAATCTTCCAACTCGAACTTCCAATGCATGAGCTACCCTTCTACGCAATCGTCCGAATGTTTGAAGTTTGCCTTAGTATGGTCGTGCGTTAAGACAATCAAAGAATGCGTGTGTATTTTCTCTAATGACAAATAAAATCGTGGAGCAAGAATAATGAAAATTAATTGTATTTTTTATAATACTAAGTAAGGCAATTTGAACTGTGTGTTTGTGTGTGCATGTACTTATAAATGAAATGTTATTTCTTCCCTTTTACTACTGTTTGTCGTGTAATGGAAACATTTTCTCATCACAAGGAGGGCATTTTGGCGCTTTTTATGCAATTTTCCTACTGGTAAGACACGACCTTACTCGACTAGTGACAGTTTAGTACTAAAGTACTAGAAATCGAGACCAGTGCAATTGCCTTGCTTTTGGCTTCCCGCTTTGAGATTTCTACCCCACGCCTACAGTATATAACGTGTTTGCTTTTGGGTCTTCACAAGCAGATCTAATATTGTTTTTCCTCCCGCTCCGACGCTCCCCAGCCAATACATTCATACTTTAAGATGGGGCTGCACACTACCTGCACACACACAGTCCAAAACGTTTTTTTCTTAGGTATTGTTGTCTAATTATATTTCGTAATGTAAAGAATATGTGAATCAACATTCTAGCTCTTATTGACAGGTTGTCAATGTAATATTTTCACTTAAGATGATCGTCTTTGATAACACCTAGATATTTGACGTTGTTCACACATTCCAAAGCCTCACAGTTGCAGTTAGAATCAGTAACTAATATAATAATTATTACAAAGTATTTATTATCTTGCACGACAGGTAATGACGAAGATACAGTGGACAACCGTGCACACTCTTGTAGTATAATAACAATATTATCAACCATGTTTCATGTTGCATCTCACGTATATGACGTTAGTAGCACGTTTGTTACAATAATTAACCAACAAGTAACCGGATTAAACAGAACAGTGACAAAATATAACAAGTAAAAATAATTTATTAGGTTAGTTTATTTAGGTTTAGGATAGGTGAGATGTGTGCTAGTGTTATAGAAGGTACACTTTTCTTGAAAGTCCTGTTTTGTCACTCATGGAACCGAAAATAAATATGTCTACAGCTAAGTTTAAAATTTCACCGTAGTTTAAATAACAAATAGTTAATTTTTATTTGCATTTGTTACACAATTCTTCAACTAAAATATCAACAATAGCCTCGCTATAATTCACCAGGCACATTGAATAAATCTGTCGGAATAAATAGTTCGGTTCTCCCAAACAGCAGCGGCTGAATCACCACTGCGAAGTGGAGGAGTCGTCTCCAGGGAGCCCCCACGACGTGGTTTAGGCCATTTGCATGCTTCAGGTCAGCGGTGCTAAAAGCTCCCTTTACGAGCCAAGTTGGAACGTCTCACGCTCTAGCCCATTGTGTTAATTTTCTGATTAGGATCTTTTACAATCAGCACAGTGGGGGAGAAGAAGGTTTTTACGGGAAATAAAGAAGTGAGAATTAGGTGTTAATTTTTCTTAAGATGTGCCACCCTCGCCTCGTGGGAATAAAGAGATTTTATCATTGTGCGGAGACTTTTCAACAGTAAAAAGAATTCATGGTCGAAGTAATTTCCTTTCCATTTCTAAAGAGTCGACCATTTCGTTAGGGCGCCTCTCTGAGTTCGTAAATTTAAAAAAAAACTTGGCAAAAAGTTTTAGGTTTAGATATAGCGGGTGTATACGTTGAACAAGTGCATATAAAACTTATATGCACATAAAACAAGTGCATTTAAGTTTTTTCCTAAATTATACTAAAATCGTTATCGTAAATCTCAAAATGAAAAAAAAAAATTAAATACTGTAGTGCATTAAGTAAAAAACCAAAATAAATAATGCAAACACCATTTATTTAATATTTTTCAAGTGTGAGACAACTCAAATCCCTGTGATATATTGGAAGAAATTCTTAACGTCAAACACATATACATATACAAAACTATACTCTTTGAATTAATACACTAAAAAAATATGATGCGAAATAGTGCAGAGTCACGTGGGGTAACCGTACGCAGAGTGTAAGTGTTCGCAATGATGTTTCCGAGGTGGTCGTGCCTGTTTCGCGCCCGCACGTTCCTTAATTCAGTAGCGTTTTGGGTCGCATTGAAACAGCATATGAGTACTGTGAATCCGAATTTGAAAATAAAAATTGGTAGGTAAATTACTGTTTTTCGTGCTTTTTATAAATTTTGTCATCTGCTATCGACATGTTTGCTTACCGATGTGTGCTATTGTGTAACCAACTGAGTCAGAGCGATGTGGTCTATGATATTTTTTGGTAAAATATTGTTAGTTACATGGGTGCAAAGTGATAATTCTATTAAAGATAACCACTAATCTGATTTGAACACTTCTCTACGGTATGCGAATACTTACCCCGCACGTGGGGTAAGTGTTCGTAATCGACGTGCATGTAAACATTTTTATATAAATTTTTGATTTACGAACTACATAAGGTTTTTTAAGTTGGTTTGAGATGCCATCATATAAATAAACAAAAAATGAGCAAAATACTTAAAGCGTTTTAATACAAAAATCCCAATGTAAAAACTGCGTACGGTTACCCCACGTGACTCTAATAGTATTACAGTTATTTTCTCTTTTCGCTGTCCTCATAGAGTAGATAAGCTCGTATTTATAATGTACTTTTGTGCTCCAAGAAATATCGATCATTCTAATTATAAACTAAATTGTCATGATAAAAAAACATATGATGACTGTGTACAAATCAACGAGAGAGGTAAAAATAACCAAAACGATTTAGTATTTATATCGCCGAATGATATTTTACCAAAAATATATTAATTTAGAAACCAACCCTTGTACGCTGCACACTGACTGCTAACACATTTTGGCGGGTACGGGTACCGATGCTGCGTGAAATAACTCGTCTGACATATGTCACCGCAAGTGATTTACTACGTTTGATGACCTAGCGGAGGTGCCCAGGTTCATGGGGTGAAGTTTGTCCAGGACTTGGCAGCCGGTGCGTCTGCCCGCCAGTTGTGTGGCGGGCTGCATCAAGGGAGACTGGTTGACGTAGGTCCTTCCACCTCTCCAGCCAGAATCCCTCGACTCATCGCCTTGCACCGCAGTTGGAGGGATGGATTAATACGTCTGTCACTACTGGACACACTAACCCCTTAAATTACTACCGACCCCTCATTCGTATTTACTTCCCAGAACTTCCTCTTCTTCCCTTCCTCAAAAAACCCTCCACACAGCATCCCTTAAGATGATATAGGCCCTGAGGGAAAATATTTTCTTCAGGGCCTCCTGTGTGGAGCTTGTGTAAATTAAAAACAACCAAACTTAGAAAACCACTTAGGGTGTCCTGAGGTGTTGGTTATCCAATGAAAGGTTCCCGGGGTGACGGTATCCATATATGCCCCCAAAATTAAGTTACTAATAGAAAATGCAACAAATTTATTCCGTTCTCGCAATAAAACGATTTTGGTTCTGAAGGCAATTAGAACCCTGTGGTAGAATGTTTGCGAGTAACCCAGCTAACGAAATATTCTGGTTGCTTCCGAATGGTTCACTAGAATAATTCGCATATCGCGGTATTGGAATTAATTTGGTATTGCAGCATTTCCTTTATCCATTGACGTAGTATAATATGCTTGGTCGCCTTTATGTTATTAAGTTAGATTTGCAGCCAAATACTCGTATCTCAAGGCTTTGAATTCATTACATTATTTGTGCGAACACTGAATTAGTTGGCATTAAAAATATACAAGGGCCCTTATGTGAATTACCTTGCTTTTTATATGTATTTATTGCAAAAATATCTCGTCGGGGTCACCAATTATGAAAATAGATAATAATAATAATTTACGTGGTTAAGTTATTCTTTTCGTTATACAGGTTTTACATTTTAAGAGAAAACCGAGCGGCGTTTTTCCATATAAATGTATTCCCCAATTTCCTTTGTTAATTTTAACATTAGTGCAAATATTAACATAATATAGTTATCCTACCACTAGCGTGTTGGTAGGTACTACTTTTTTACTTCCTACATGAGTTAGGACCCTAGACAAACTAGACAATGTATGTATTTAAGAAAATACCAATAAATATGTAAGCTTACTCTGGACACATAGACACGCCCACAACACAATAGGCCACTTGCATCACATTTAAAAAAAAATCTGGTTTAGGTAAATATTCTAAGACATTCTGTATTTTTTTTTAAACGTATTTTTGAAACCCTGGCGATTTCTTGAAAATTTAAATCCAACAAATCAAACCATATTTTATAAACCGGAAAGACGGGACATAATTTTATAGGTGAAAAAACGATAATTACATAGCCAAAAATCATTAAAAAAAAGAACGTATTCCACACGAATGACCCAGGAGAATAAGCATACCTAAAATATTAAATCTCATAATATTTTTTTTCCTTGATCCATCTTATTGATCATAAATCATTTTAATTTTCAACGTCTATATTACTAAATCAGATGTAATATACTTGTACTTGTAAATTATTATAATAATAAAAATATTATAAAATTTGATTTTGTTAAAATCCGCACCATTCATATCATTATACCTCTAAAACACGTACGGAAAACGTAAAATGTACGGGGTTCTCTTCATAACATCTTTCAAAAAATCAAACCAAATGATACGTTCGTAGAGAACAAACAATAAATCTAGTGAACGTTAAATGTCAAATTCAAAAATTCGCCTGAAATCAAAGTGATGCCATATAAAAAAAATTAATCAGTGTGGAATTTTATAAAATTAATAGGAACATTTTCGGAGACGGGAAATTTTCATGTAGTGACGCCACGAGCCCAAATAATGGATTTATTTATTTAAAAATAAAAAAACTGTACATTTCTAAAAAATTTTGCTAATATTTTCGTAATCTCTCCTCTTCGACGACCTCCTTAGTCCAGTGGGTAAGACTCTTGACGTTCGAACCCGGCATGCGCAAATAAATTTTATTTGATTAATTTGTGTTATTTCACAATTAATTCATTTAAAATAATATATGCATAGTATATTTGCGGCATGTTCCAGAGTGGAAGATACTATCAGTATCGCCCTGGTGTAAGACCACCATTCAGAATTGAAACGTTGCTTGAAAATGGCTTTAGCCGTGTTTGGTGACCAGATCTGAATAGCCAGGTACTTCCCAACCTTCCTCTTCCTCACCTCCTTCCCCTCCCCACTGCCCTCAGCCTCACAACATACCCCGATTGGGGATGCCATTATCTCACTGGCTCCAGACGGGAGCAGTTGAGATTCTTGTGCGGTATTAACTGTAAAAAAAAAAAAAAATCTTAGTAAAAAAATCTATCCACACGATTTTTTCCAAGTCGTTATAAAATCCATGCAAGTGGCCTATTCTATATTCTATCGGATTACCTCTTTAGTGGGTTGGAAAAATATGACTTGAAATAGAATGAAACTGCGTCGCAAGTCTTTTGCGTTTCAAGGTATAAAGACGGATCATCCCTGTTCCTTGCGAAGGTACAAAGTTGAAAACTGATGCCACGACAGGGTGGGAAGAAAACAGTTTTACAACCCTTCCGTTTCCTACTCCCCCCTTTCACCATCCGACCGCGCCTGGTCCGTCTCCAAGGACCACAATAAGGGCCTGTGAACGGGTGACTTGGTCCTCCAAGGGCCCTAAAGAGGAATATTTGTCTTTAAGTCGGGCCCGCAGGCTCGAATATTCGACACTAAGAAACTGACTCGGAGATTTCAGACAAATGATACGAATGAAATGTTTAACGGAGAATTTATGTGCGAAAGTTGAACGCTCCAAAGTAAAGAATTATTTTGCAGTTAAATATAAAATAATATAATCTTAACCATATTGCTTAAAATCCTCTTATTTGAATCTGCGGTTGCAGTTAATAATATTAATAATAATTGGATAATTTTTAGAGCGCCGTTTTTGTGAAAAATCACCTCAAGGGCGGAAGTTAAATATCTAATAATACTTAAATCTTATCTTTACTCTTAGTCCAGTCAATAAATGCTCCAAAAGGAGGTGTAGAGTGCGTGAGCAGGGACCTAAGCGATTCCTTCAGAAACTTGTTTAGGGTGCTTAGGGTGTGAACATACTAAAAACGGTGCGTTGCAGAGGAAATTTTTTTAAGAATAAGTAAAAGCTTATAAAATTATCTATAACTTTTATTCTTTATGTAATTTTATAAATCCCAGCCGTTTTTGAGTTACACGCTCCACAAATGTAGATATTTTCGAAAAAAATCATTTTACCTCACATTTTTCATCAAACATTCCGTCATATCGTCTAAAATATTCATCACACATAGAAATTTGTTTGAAACAAGTTGTAAAAAATTTAATTCGCTTTTAGAATATGTATACATATGCACATGAATCTCCAACCAGTAAATATTTACAGCAATTTAAACCTTTTTCGTAAAATGTCGTCATTTTCAGAAAAAGCTGTTTTTATCTTATTACTGGGTGAATCTACACGATAGTACAAGTAAAAAAGATACATAACTTTTTTCAAAATTCCAACTTTTAGTTGTAGTTTTGAGGTAAAAAGATAAAATTAGTCTGGCGTGTGCGGCCAGATTTTCTGCTGTTACGATACGGGCCAATCACAATCAAGTCGAGCGCCCGACAGGCTCTCAGCAAGTCATATCGTACCTCACACTACGGATTTTTAGTAGGTACGTCTTTTTGTATGGGAAAAAAAATGTTGGAATTTCGTAAAAAGTTGTTAATCTTTTTTACTCCTACCATCATGTAGAATCACCTCCCAAAGTTAATGCACTTTATCCCCGGACACCCTGTATTGCTTCGTGGTGCTTACTCTTATGTTAAAAAGTAAGACAATACGCTATATTGCTTCATAATGCTGACTCTTATGTTAAAAAGTAAGACAATACGCTATATTGCTTCATAATGCTGACTCTTATGTTAAAAAGTAAGACAATACGCTATATTGCTTCATAATGCTGACTCTTATGTTAAAAAGTAAGACAATACGCTATATTGCTTCATAATGCTGACTCTTATGTTAAAAAGTAAGACAATACGCTATATTGCTTCATAATGCTGACTCTTATGTTAAAAAGTAAGACAATACGCTATATTGCTTCATAATGCTGACTCTTATGTTAAAAAGTAAGACAATACGCTATATTGCTTCATAATGCTGACTCTTATGTTAAAAAGTAAGACAATACGCTATATTGATTCATAATGCTGACTCTTATGTTAAAAAGTAAGACAATACGCTATATTGCTTCATAATGCTGACTCTTATGTTAAAAAGTAAGACAATACGCTATATTGCTTCATAATGCTGACTCTTATGTTAAAAAATAAGACAGTACGCTATATTGCTTTGTAATGCTGACTCTTATGTTAAGATGAAGTTATACGTGAAATCCTATTTAGATACTATTTTGATTAATCTTACGCCAAATCGGCTTACAGTATGAACATCAAAAAATATGCTACGGATAAATCGAAGCTTTTACTAGCTTTTCTATGTATTGGAATTACAATAAAATTATATTTTAAGTAACAAAAAATATAAGCGTAAACCACCAAAAAAAATGTTTTTTCATGACTTAACTATGAAGTAATACAAGAAACAATTTTTAAAAAATACCCCTTTATGGCTAAGATTATTTTTGAGGTTTTCTATGTTCTAACTTTTTTTCGTTCTTATAAAATTATGCACAAAATAAATCAAAACCACTTTTTCGCTTACTTGCCTCGTGCAAATAAGACGCTCGATTTTAAAATTTTGCAGGCATGAGATTCGAAATATTTCTGGCGTTTATATTCCTCTTAAAAAAGTAGGTACGATAATACGCGTCATTGCTTCGTACTTTCCAAATATCTGAATAATGGTATCGTGCTGTATATATAATTCTAACCAAAGTTAATATTTAAGTGTGTAGTAGTTTTAAAACGGTTACTGTCGTACATGTGGGATTAATCCGGATTGGCAATCCTGT
The DNA here is from genome assembly GCA_929108145.2 of Limnephilus rhombicus. Taxonomy (NCBI): domain Eukaryota; kingdom Metazoa; phylum Arthropoda; class Insecta; order Trichoptera; family Limnephilidae; genus Limnephilus; species Limnephilus rhombicus. The sequence goes on along the minus strand of OV815273.1, from coordinate 48,289,486 downwards.
CCGAAATTTTGGCTGAGGCTTTTGGCCTAAACCCTAACCTGGAGAATGACCAATAACGATGCTTTTGATGTCTTTATTTAATTTTAGTAATTGTCCTAACTTTAAGCAAACATTTTGGCAACCCTCTTGAAACGAAGGCTACAAATACGAAAGAAACAGTAAAAATTTCTTTAATCTAGAAATAGGATTCTCATTACGGTTATAAACGCTTTTATTATTTTGCGACAAACAATAAAAATATATGCGGAGCAATTAAATTCTTTCAAATCATTTGTCAACCGAAATGTTGGAATATTTCATTGGAAATTTTAAAGAAGAAAGTAGTTTAAAAGAATATATGATGCAAATGTGAATGGTAGAAGAAGTCGGGGACGCCAGAGGAAGACATGGCACGATCAAATAAATCAGATACTTGAGACGGGCCATGTCAAAAGTCAGAATAATAGAAGAGTATGTATGAGACGATGTATGAATGTGAGTGAGGCAAAGAGTGTGTGCCAAGACCGAGTTGTTTGGCGGTCCGTCCTCTCTGCCTACCCCTGCGGGGAAACGGCGTGATGATTAGTTAGTTAGTTAGTTAGAAATTTTCAGATATTGTATTAATAAATACCTGAAAAATTTGCAAGATTAAAAAAAATAAAGAGATTTTTGTTTGTGTTTGACGTGCAAAAACTAATGTTTCGCTAATTCCAAATTATTAACGGTAGTCATGAAAAAGAAAATATGGTGTGTTATAATTCGAATCGTGAAGGCGAAATTTGAGAAATAGAAATACTTGATAAAAATTGCACCGTCATTTATAAAAGAAACCGCAAAATTGAGTACGGATAAGGTACACGAAAATTTAGGATATTTCACGAGAAAGCGACACTTTACGATACTTGTATGCAGGGCCGGAACTAGGGAGAGGCGATTGGAAAAGTGGTAAAAAGTAGCAGGTGCTGTATTTAGATGAGCTACCAATAACGGTCGTTAAAAATCAAATATAAAAAAGAACTATTTAAAAAAAACGCCAAATTTGCCCCCGTTTTAGAAAAACTATTATTATAGTTATAGTGAAATTGAGGTGATAGGTGATAGCTCAGTTTCTTGTTTCTTTCATTATATATTCAATGATTTTATTATTCATTTTGTGAACAAGTTCTGCTGTGTAATTATTACAACGCGTGATAGCTGCTTCGCCTTGATTTATAAAAAAATTAAAATGGAGTTCGATAGCTCAGCTCTATTTGAGCTTGCATACCAAGTTTCAGATGGATATAAACTATTTCAGAACAAAACTAGAGTTACTAACTACAAAGGAATTCAAATACAGGGTATTAAGGGACGCACTTGACTTAGGAATAAAAAATGTAAATGAAGTTTCGATCTCCGGTGACTTTTTTGAATTTAAAAAAATATATATTTTCTTCAACACCAAGCAACACAAAAATTCTTCCACATGTCATCACTTGTCACTCAGCCGAGTAACCGCTCAAATTCTCACCGCAATCCTAACACCCCAATACATACTCTAATTTTTTACGATTTAAGTTAAAAAAAAACTTTAAAAAATCACCGGAGACAAAGATTTCATTTTCATATTTTACTCCAAATAATGTCAGGAATCACTGGATAAAGAAGTCAAGTACGTCCCTTAACACCCTGTGCATTGTGTGCAATCGTCAATTATTTTCAAACTAGCATTTTAAAACATTTTTAGAAACTATAGCTTACCTGATAACACATCTACCGGATCTGCCGGATATGCCCTGATGATGGACACTGCAACGATGTCCGAAACGTTGGCTAAAGAAGGAGGTAGCGCAACACGGCGTAACACCCCAAAAACAAATAACGAATATAGCTTACCTGTTTTATTTCCTATTCATAGGCTTTCTAGTTATTAATATACGACCGATGAATTGTACGAGTAACTACAAGGAATTTCAATAATTTGCATGAACTCGTAAAATTTTCGTTTAAATAATATTTTTGTGTAGTTTGACGCTTGGGCCAAAAATACCTCGTTATGGCTCTGCCAGTGTGTAGTTACATAAGCAGAATATATGAAAAGATTTCTCCCAAAAACATCCATTACTCCAATGACTCCGCCAAATTTTACTCCACTGAAGAAGAAATAATTGATAACACCACAGGCCTGAAAGCGACGGGGTAATCAAAAATAAGCTGCAGTAAAGAGCTATGACATCGCCTATAAAACTGCTATAAACCTTACAATATTCTCTCGCGAAGGAAGAAAAATCTAGAGGCACTTGAAAATATTCCCATAGTCTCTCCTTTGTTGCCAGCGCTGATCTTTCTCATTCTTTCGCGAGGCAATTGAATGTTCCGCGGGTATAAAACGGGCTTTGCAAGGTTTCACCAATACCGCCTATATTCTGTAAAGGCCGGCCTACTAGTAGAGCCTCTAGCGGCTGATTAAAGCCCCGCAATCGCGCACAAAAAGAAGAAGATGTAGCGATATAAAATTACGAATGTTAGAGGAGCGCGCTAATATAAAAAGTGATAAAATCGATCGAAAATTGTGAAAATGTTTAATAAAACACGACTCGTTTAAAATAGAGGAAAAATCTGGCGGGGGTTGTCAAACAGCATTTAATGAAACACTGTGAATTATTTCATACATATAACTTGTAAAATAACTGAAACAAACGTGTTTGTAATAATTCTTGGAGCATTCTTTGCGATTTTTTTCTAACGAAGGAATTTTATATAATTTGCGTTTCGACGCAACGAATGTCTAGATATTATCTAAAAAAAAAACATTTTTTTTTAAGTGCTTACAAATGTTTAAGGGAGGTTTGCAAGAAATCGGTAGAAATTCGGGTAGCGACGTCTTAATAATAGGACTCTTATTCGATTTTTTCTTTATCTTCTTTCCTCTCTCCTATCGGAGGTTAGGTACCGTCACGATAATCATAATCGAGAAGGCTGCAGCCCGGAACAAGTCAATTGAATTGCAATCGGGTAGGTTAAGCAGCCACCCGGTTTGCTTCTTAATAACATAAAAAATTACAATCAATTTGCTCACAAGGGGGGGCACACATTAATTACGTGAGCAGTTTCCCCCCCCCCCTCCCTTGGTGAGATAAATTTGGGCCACTTTGTATATTTTTTTCAAGTAACGTGAGATTTTGCTGAACCCCCCCCCCCTTTTTGAGATCACGCAATTAATGTATGCCCCCCTATCTACTTTTTTTCTAAAAACCGTAAATACATTGACTGTTACAGAATAGAAAAAACATAATATCTCTCAAAAAGTTTTTAGGATCACTTCTGACGGTGTTCGAAATCGTGTTAAAAGGGTAAGATTCGCGACAACCAATCCGGGGATCATAGGACCAAATCACGGCCGTGCAAGGAAATTTTATCATAAAATAATAAAAAAATTTACTAAAAAAAAAAAAAAAAAGATTTTGACAGAAATCTTTATTTGGACTTTTACATTTTTTTCTGTTTAGTGGAAAATATGATATCCGTCAAGTGGCTGCCACCAGTCTTGATACACATTTGTACCCGTTTTATCGCATTTTCCATGACTTTCCGCAAGATTTTCGGTGATAACTGTTCGCATTCCTGTCAAATATTCTCCTTAAGGGCTGCGATTGTTTGAGGCTTGTTGGCATAAACCCGCGAATTCAAATAGCCCCAAAGAAAGAAATCTGGGATGGTTAAATCGGGCGATCTTGCTGGCTATATCAAATCGCCAAAACGAGAAATTACGCCACCAGGAAACGCTTCCTTTAAAATATCCGTTGTGGCTCGTGCTGTGTGCGTGGTTGCACCGTTTTGTTGAAACCACATGTTCACCAAGCCCCGCTCATCCAATTCCGGAAGTAAGAAGTCGTTTATCATGGCCCTGTAGCGTTCGCCAGTAACAATGACCGTAATGCCAATGGCGCAATCACTCCTCCCGTGTGAACGCCACACCACACAGTGGCTTTGTGTGGATGTAATGGCTTTTCGTGCATCACAAGCGGGTTTTTAGTACCCCAGAAACGAATATTTTGCTTATTGGCGTAACAGTTTAAGTGAAAATGCGCCTCGTCGCTCATGATGACTTTCGACACAAAATCGCTAAAAGCGTTAAAGCTTAAATCGACACAATTATTCCACGCTCTTACGGAGTATAGCGCTCCATTGCTTGTCTGTTTGTATTCTGCAGCTGTCTAGTTCACAAATGTCAAATATTATTGACGTACGACTCTTATTTGCAAAAATTATAACATCTTCCGATAGGGTGATTAATTTTGCGCCACCTTGTACATATGCGGCACGTTCCAGAGTGGAAGATCCTCTCAGTGTTGTCCTGGTTTAAGTGAATTGAAACGGTGAATGAAATGTTTTAGTCGGGTTTGGTGATCTACCTTCAGCCTCATAAGACACAACCGGGGATGCCACAGTCTCACTGGCTGCGGTTGGAAGTTGGAACTGTTTTGCAGCATTCGCATAAAAATAACGGTTTGCTAATATAGTATACCAAAATGGGACGAACTTATCAAAAAAGGATAACTATTTCGGATTCGGTAAACTAGTTTATTAGAGCAGATAGGGTAGGGAGACCTCCTTCTAAGATTTTTGAGTGCCGAATGTCTGATCTGTTGAATATCTGAACCCGGAGGTTGCGGGTTTAAAACACGACGCGAGTAAAGACAATGGAGTTTAATATAACTACGTAGGTTATTTCGCACAAAAATAAAAATGATCTATTTATTTAAATGGTGGAACTTCCGAGTGAACCACTTGCTTGTGATCACACGCCAGGTTCTTCCCAATCACGCTAAACTAAAAACTCACCTTTTTAGACAGTGGTACCCTTAAAGTCAAAAACCGTTCACTTTCAACTGCAGAGCCCGCGAAATTGTACACAACAAAAAACATAAAATAGGTAAAAAAATAAGAATTTGTACACTTGTTAAGGTCATTTCATAAAATTTCTCCAGTTTTCACTTTCGCCAGTAATCTTCTTATAAATGTAATATGTAACGGTAATGGGGGTAGCAAATATAAAACTATGCAATCCCCAGTGTTTTAAATATTCTGTCCTCTGCGTGCAATATCGTATCCTCTCTAAGCATAAACTTTCTAATAAAAGTGTGTTTATGGGAAGTGACCTTCCAGGACAGTATATTTTCTGTAACCGTTTGCAAACAATAAAAACGGATAGATCCCAATAAATCATCATAAATTTCACAGCGCCCTTGTGTTAAATTTTTTGACAAAAACAGCGCTCTACAAGTTATCCAATTATTATTATTACTATTCTACCCTCTCTCAAAGAAATCTCGCGCATGCCACACTAATAATTGGGGATGCCATAGTTTTCAACATTTTCATATTTCTCAGCTACATTGTAGTGAAAACAACACGAGTAACGAGTAAACAAATTAATATCCGCCATGTTTGAAACGAATAGCGTCCGGGCCTCTAATGCAGGTGGTATTGGCTTCACGCCCTCGAGACTACGAAGTTCTACGGTTGGTTGGTCGATGACGTAGACAGTTCGCAGCTCGAGCGACATATTAAGCGTTTTATTATGCCGAGAAAAGAGACGAAACTGAATAATTTATAAGCTTTTTATTGTTTTACTTCTCTTTGCGAAATATTTTCACCAAAAATGTTTTTCTTTGGGAGAATTATTTTTTGTTTGCGAATATTTTGGTGGAAATAATCACTGCTAAGGGCTAAGTTAAATTTGAGGGAGAGAGGTTGTTTACTTCGTTACTGATATTAATGTTAAAATATCAAACAGTTGTTATTTTTGATGTGTAAACTTCATAACTTACGAAACTCGTAATTTATTTGAGGTTACAGGGAGAGTTCATTCTCTAAAAATATGACCTGAAACCTTTAGGTACTATGGCGACTAACAACTATAAAACTTTGACCTGAAACCTATAGGTACAATGGCGAATACATATAATATATGTGTAACCATCTACAGATGCAAAATAATCTTAAATTTTCATTAATTTGCATCATAAATTCATTTATTTATAAAGTCTCAATGTTCGCCTATTATCAACATAAAGTTCGCATGTTGGCAACATAAGACGTTTGCATGTTATCATCATAAAACATTAGCTTGTTATCAACATAAAACGTTCGAATTACATCAACATAAAACGTTCGTAACTAACAACATAAAACGTTCGCATGTTATCAACATAAAACGTTCGCAAGTTGTCAACATAAAACGTTCGCTTGTTGTCAACATGAAACGTTCGCATGTTATTAACGCAAAACCTTCGCATTTAATTAACACAAAACGTTCGCATTTTGTCAATAACAAAATGTTCGAATGTTGCCAACATGACATACTTTTAGGTAACTGCTGCTATGCTACGGTAACTTTTTTACGCTGTAGCTAAGCTACCAATGCTTCAAATTGAATATTTAAAGAATTTTTCAACAAAATTGTCATAATTATTATAATGTAAAATGAAGGAAGAGATAGCTAAAAGAGTTACCCAACTTATGTAAATTGGTGAAATTTCCTTCTTTCAGTGGAATTCACGTAAAGAATTCTTTAAAAGAGAAAGAGATAAAAAGTTTCAAATGACCGCCTAATTTGAGAGGCGGGGTATGGATATCGCCGCTCCGCGAACCATTTATTGGATAACCAATACCTCTGCCATAGGTCACCCCAAGTGGTTTGTTACGTTTGGTGACGTTACAGGGGCCCTCGGGGTCATGGTGTGAGGATTATCTAGGTCTCGGCGGCAGATTCGTCTGCCCATCTACTGTCGACTTGCAGAGAGTGGTTGAGGGAGACCTTTTTACCTCTCCAGCAGGACACTCTCTATCCATCGCCTTGCACCGCAGTGAGAGGGATGGATTCTTACGTCCGTCACTCCTGGACACACTGATCCCCAGATTCTTACCCACCTCTCATACCTATATCCTTCTGTTTCCCGAGAACTTCCTCTCCTTTCTTTCCTAAAAAAAACCCTCCATACAGCATCCCCTAAGGGTCCATCCATAAATTAAGGGGGGGGGGGGCAGTAGAAAAGTGTGATATTGTGTGACAAGTGGTATGGGGGGGTCATCAGTTCTGTGACGTCACGTGTAAAAAAAAATTTAACTTCTGTTTTGATTATTTTTATATGTAAAATTGCAAAATATCTGACGTCACACTAGGGGAGGAGGGGGTCTCACAAATGTGACGATGTGTGACAGGAACAGGGAGGGGGGTAAAAAAATCATGAAATTCGTGCGGCGTAATTTATGGATGGCCCCTAAGATGACGTAGGCCCTGAGGGAAATTATTTTCCTCAGGGCCTCCTGTGTGGAGCTAATGTAAAAAAAATACAGAGTTATTTTACAAAAAAGTTACTTCACAATATGTTCCGTGGGTGATATACTTACTTTATAAATCATTTAAATGCATTTATAACACAATGGGTGTTTATACGCGCAGATTTGCCTATTTCGTACAGCTAATCCAAAAAAATAAAAAAAGGTTTATATAAAATATGACAGTGGTCGAGTCGACAAATGAGTCTTGTGGGTACAATTCCTATGTTAGCTAAGTCCTCCATAATTGCACAATCAACATCTTCCGCTTATAAAGATGGTAGTAAGAGTTTTTCAATATTAAAATGTGTAAAAAATATACGAGATTAATTTGTGTAACTATTAGAACACGATAAAAACACTTCGTAACAAAAATCAATGGCGTTAAACGGTTCCGTGATTCGTTCTCGTGCGGTATTCGGAGAATGGGGTGAAGTTGGTGTTTTCTTTTCAATTATTCATCATTAGAGTGCGGCAAGGCGCTTTGTTAACCGTTTTACCGCTACAGAACAGTGAAGAAATTATTAAAAATCAGTACACATTCTAGTATTGAACTTGTAATGCACATACGACGGCCGGCGTAGTCCAGCGGTAAGGCTCTTGACTAGCACACCGAAGGTCGCGAGATCGAATCCTATTATTATTTGTGTTATTTCACAATTTATTCATTTAAAATAGTATGTAGCACATTTGCGGCACGTTCCAGAGTGGAAGATACTCTCAGTATCGCCCTGGTGTAAGACCACCATTCAGAATTGAAATGTTGATTGAAATGGCTTTGGCCGTGTTTGGTAACTAGATCTGAATAGCCAGGTACTTCCCCACCTTCCTCTTCCCTATCTCATACCCCTCCCCACTACATTCAGCCTCACAACATACCCCAATTGGGAATGCCATAGTCCCACTGGCTCCAGACAGGAGCAGTTGGGACTCTTGTGCGGTATTCATATAAAAAAAAAACACATAAAAAAGTATTTTATTAGGAGAAGACATTACCACCTTCATCGGAGTTTGCCCGAGGTTCACATTTCAATTACTTCTAACGAATTCGTAACTATAATATCTTTAGGATACATGTGAATTTAATTATTATTTTTAGTTGTTAAACTAACGTTTAAGACGAGATTTTTATGCATAGCACAAAGGGTAACAATTATTATAAGCAATAATTATCAGCCTGAAACACTCATCCACATTGAAAAATCTTTCGAGAAAAGATACATGACGCCAACGCTTGATTAAATGATTTTTCAATGTGGATGAGTGTTTCAGGCTGATAATTATTGCTTATAATAATGTGAATTTAAGTTATTTATAATTAAGATTTATTTATTTATATATATAAAGTTTGAAAACAGGTGTTTTTTTCGATGCCTGCTTCATTAAGATATACATCCTGGAATGTAACAAAATTATTATTACATTAAGCATGAAATCTATATAGATATAGACCAGTATCTAAAGCTGGATTTCTACCTCATCTATTTTACATGATTCATTTCATAGAAACTATGCAATCAGTACTAACTGCAGTCAGTAAAAGCAGATTTTCCCTGCGATAGAAACATTCGTTTTATGAAATAGACAATAGACCATAGAATAGATAAGAAGTGAACCCAGCAATATGCAGCGATGACAAGAATCAGTTACAATACGATGATTTTATTGATAAACTCTTATATTTTCTCTCTTACTTTCGCAAGTCATTAAACCTTTAAATCAAATGAGATATGCTTTACTTTTATCAATTATGTACAAAAAAGATACCTAGTACATAACTACTTGTAGTGGCTTTATTGCAGCTAAAAATTAAACTTGTTTTAATCGTAATAAAGACATTCTTGCTGGTGTAGTGGTGTACTGGATAGATAAAAACAGTATTATTTACCATTTCTACGTTTGGCGTTTTTATTTTGACTAACTAACAACTAAAGATAACTTATAAACTAACTAAAATTATTGCAGATCATTTTGTTTTTATTTTTTGTGCCCTTCGGAAAACATTTAAATTATTTTACTATTCTCCGAATAAATCCTACAGAAATGCCATTATTTGATTGAGCAACCAGCTGTACTGATGTAAAGGCTGTATTTATGTATATTAAATATGTTAAACGTATCTACATGGTGTGAGTGCGGATTAACCTTTGTATCTAACAACCTCTAAGGACGGCCTGAACCCATCAAGATATTCATAATCTCCGACTCAACGCCTAATGCGTGGACCATTACACCGTGTAAACTGCTAGCTACGCTACGCAGACCACAAAGCTACACAGACCTCTACGCTACTTAGACGACCACGCAACGTAGACCCGCTACGTTACGTAGACCACTACGCTATACATATAAGCCATTCGAGATTATTTACGATTCAGCATTCGTAAATAAAAAGTTTATTTTTGTAGGTAACAAACTTTTCTCAAGCAAGATATCTTGGTACCTAGGTACCTATCAATATAAAGTTTCACATAACGCACGGAGATTGTTTTGGTAAGGCCAATGCGTTAAGAAAAAGGAATGGATTAAAGGTGTAAGCACGTAGTAAACAGTAAATTGAGGTGCTGCACTTGATATGTCTGCCAAGGTCAGGTAAGAAACATTTTAAGTACGTATATTTCCATTTGTGAATGAATGATCGCCATTTTGGAAAATTAAAATAGTGTAATTTTTTTTTCTTTAAAACAAAAAAATAAATTCTTCCACTTGTCGTCACTGGTCACTCACCTGAGTAACCGCACAACTGCTCTCCCCGACCCTGCGTTTTAAGTAAAAAAAAAAAAACATCTGAAAAATCACCGGAGACCAAGATTTCATCTACATTTTTTACTGCAAATAGGAATCACTGGTTGAAGTAAGTCAAGTACGTTCCTTAACATCCTTTATAGACAGGGCTGGGCAGTATTTGAAATACTTGTATTTGAAATACAAAAACGTATTTTGTATTTGTATTTCAATTACTTCTTTAAAATGTATTTTGTAATTGGTATTTCAATTAACTGATGCTGAGGTATTTTGTAATTTGTATTTCAAATACTTACGGTTCAAAATACATTTTCAAATACATTTAGCGATCTAAATAATGATAATGAAAAATAGGCTGATACAGATAATACATGGACTAAAAACGCTAAAATCTAGAGCAATATATGTTAATATTTAGAGTTGGCAACACTGTACGTCAAACGTGTACGTTGTCATATGAACTGTTATTGTACATTTTCTATCATATTATATTATACTTGTTATTGATTGTATTGTCCATTTTTGTAGTATTAGATCAAGCACTATAGGAATAATTTGACTGAATACTAGATTATGTTTAAGTTAATTACAGTAGAGTGCACTTGAAGTGAAATAACACAAAACTGCGCTATACAAATGTCATGTTATTATAATAATAATAATTATTATGTAACACCTGGGTCCTATACCACAAAACTATTCAAGTGGAGCGGTGATGAGATATGTCTTCTGAGCAATATGATTGGTCAATTTTTGCATTTCTCTGTTTCACTCCGCTCAGCTTTGCTTCTATGGAAACGCACCCTTCGATAAGGTCACTTATGACAATTTATTGCAACCAAAGGTTCTACCAAAATCAAATGTATTTTGTAATTTGTATTTTGTATTTGAAATAAAAAAATGGTTAAAATACTTTATTTTGCATTTGAAACGAACGACTTCAAAGTATTGTTTTTCGTATTTTAAATACATGCGAAAAAGTATTTTGTAATTTGTATTTTGCCCAGCCCTGTTTATAGATTATATACAAAATACATTCTTAAAATATGTTATTCAAAGTTGCTTAACTGACTTGAAGTGGTGACCCGACAATTGATCCCCCGAAATGATATTTACTTTAAAATAATATTTTTTTGTAAATTATTTACCAATTTCAAATGTAAAAGATATTCAATTCGACTTAATTAATACCCAATAATAAGTTGGTGTGAATATTAAAGAGATTTATACACAGTGCCGATTTTTTGTTTTTATGCGCGGTACGTACAGTAAATAGAGAAGCAGATTTTTCCTTGACGCATTTGAATGAAAATATATTTTATTCTTTTGTTATTCGGCAGTACATAATCTCTGCTCGTACCTTCGGGGTTACTTAGTTATATTTTGTGAAATTAGTTATAACGTATTTTTCGTAAAGCGGCTGCACATTGTATATAAGTACGCCGGGGGACCAACTGTTGGTCGATTAACTGTCTCGTAGTAGATGATATTTATTTTGATTCAAATCGGGGAGCCGGCTAAAGGGCGCGGACTCCGGGTTTCATCTGCGGTTGGGCCGATAGCCATGCACATTGTCATTGGGATTGCCTGGTGGTTTGTGGAATACATTCTCTGAAAATTTTCTTTCTATGCATTTTATTTTCCCTATGTTATTATTGTAAATACTTGAATTATATTATTACTTTTATTTTTTCGTTATTTCTCTTATTCCAGGCTTCATCAACCGGGCGCAGCTTTAATTTTTCTTTTTATTTACTAACACTTTTATCTATTAGTCCCAACTCAAGTACTTATAATTTACCGGGATACAAATACTTTGTTACATCTTACAACATTAATCAAAATAGTGGAATAGTTGTTTTTGTAAAATGTATTTATAACGATGTTTCTGTTAATGAAATATTTATCGAACTTGTTAATTGTCTACATATTAAAATCAATATAAAAAATATTTCTTATGATATAATTGCATTATATAGAACTCACAGCTCAAGCATTAATAATTTTACCGAAAACCTGAAAACTTTTATAAATACAAACCGGTTTCATAATGTAATTATTGTAGGAGATATTAATATCGACATATCCGATGATTTAGAAAACAACAGTAATAAGGAAAAAACTGAATATATTAACACTTTATCAGAACTCAATTTCAAACCATGTATAAAAAAATATACAAGAGAATGTTTTGGACAAAGGCCATCCTGTATTGACCATATTTGGTGCAATACTAATGAAACAGATAAAATAAAATCTGTTATTTGGAAAAATAATATTACTGACCATCATACATGCATTGTAGCTATTAAAACTGATAAAATAAATAAGAATAATTATTGTCGCTATAACTTACCAAAAATTCTAATTAATTATGAAAAATTACAACAACATCTTGAAAAAGAAAATTGGGAAACTGTACTATCGTCTAACAATACCTATTTATGTTCACGGAATTTTGAATTGACATTGAATAAGCATATCCAATCCTCCTCTTCCATTGTAACAAACTTTCCAAAGACTAAATTTAAAAAATTAAAACCGTGGATTACACAAGGAATTATCATATCAATTAGGCATAAAGAAAAAATTTATAAAGAGCTAAAAAAGTTTCCTAAAAACAATAAACTACGCGAATATTTTAAAAATTTTAGAAATAAATTATGTTACATAATCCGGAAAACAAAAGAAGATTTCTATAAAGATAAAATCAATATTGCTGGTAACAATAATAAAAAGGTGTGGCAAACTATTAATGAAATGATTAATAAAAAACCTAAAAATTCAAATATAAATAAAATCTCAGATATTGATAACACAATTTACAATGTCAACGCAGATCCATTGAAATGTGCAAATATCTTAAACAATTATTTTGGGTCAGTTGGTGAAAAATTAGCAATTAAAATAAAAAACAGAGATAATGATAATTATAATCTACCAACACCTTTCATTCCTTGTAGCACACTAACACAATTTCAACGAACTAACTCTGATGAAATCAAAGATGCTATTAATGAATTAAAAGGAAATTCTTCCCCTGGTTATGACAATATTTCTGTAGAAATACTTAAAAGTAATTTTGACTCACTTTGCAAACCTTTAGCACACATCATAAATACAAGTTTTGTTAATGGCAACTTTCCCTTAAATTACAAAAAAACTATTATTACCCCAATTTTTAAATCTAGGGACCCCTGTCTAAGCAGTAACTATAGGCCAATTTCTCTTACTTCAAACATTGCAAAAATATTTGAAAAAGTTGTAAAAAAACAAATATTTAAATTTGTGAAAGAAAATAATATATTAAATGCACATCAATATGGTTTTAGAGAAAATTTGAGCACTCAAGATGCTATCGTTGATTTAACATCTAAAATTTATAAATCTTTAGATAGTAAAAAAAAATGTATTGGAACATTTGTTGACTTAAGAAAAGCATTTGACAGTATATCGCACTCTAACCTTATCTCTAAACTAACGAAAATTGGTATAACTGATTATGCTTTAACTTGGATCGAAAATTATCTATTTAATAGAGAGCAATTTGTTAAATTAAAGGGCCTTAAGAGCGATTCTCAGTCCACGAATTTTGCCATCCCGCAGGGAACTGTACTGGGGCCAATTCTTTTTATCATTTATGTCAACGATATGTTTAAACTTAACATCAAATCTAAACTCATTTCATATGCAGACGACACAGCAATTCTAACTGAGGGTTTAACTTGGAATGAAACCCAGAAAACAGCAGAATTAGACTTAAACATCCTAAAAAAATGGTTCGACTCAAACTTGCTGTCACTTAATACGGAAAAAAACCTTTGTAATACCGTTCACCATTAATAAACATGCATTCCCTGAAAATTTAAAGATAAGTATACATTCATACAATTGCAATAGAAACACAAATTTATGTAAACCTGACTGCTCTGTACTCACTGTTAAAACTAATATAAAATACCTCGGTGTAATTATAGATAGCAATTTAAAGTGGAAAATACAAATCAATGCAACAGTAGAAAGATTAAGAAAATTAATGTACATTTTTCTTAGAATACGAAACATTTTAAATTTTAAACTATTAAGAACTATCTATTTCTCACTGATCCAATCTGTATTACAATATGGAATTCTTGGTTGGGGTGGTGCATTCAAAACTTCTCTCATGCCTTTAGAAATCATCCAAAAATTATTAATAAAAATAATTCTAAAAAAACCGTATGACTTCCCCACTATAAGATTATTTCAAGAATTTAAAGTCCTTTCACTACACAATATTTATAAAAAAATTACACTTTTACAAATCCACAAAGATTGTTTCAACAATGATAACTCATTATCTATTTCAAACAGCAAAAGACCAAGTATTCTTGGCTCTATAACTATACCGCGTTGTAATACCACTACAGCCCAACATTTTTATAAATATATTGGAGTCAAGTGGTTTAACCAGTTACCCCTTAACTTAAGATTGGAAATTAATTATAAAAAATTCAAAAATTCTATAAAAACACTAAATCATTAGCATATTACAATAATTCAATTTAATAATACAATAGAATGTCTCTCGACAATTGATTTTGGAAATCCATTTACTTTTATATTCTTTTCTCTTTTCTCTCTTCCTCTTTCTCTTCTTCTTCTTTTTTATACTGTTTTTCTTTTTTTTCTATTCTACTTCATATATCTTGTTTTTGAATATGTATATGTATTATATATATGTATATATATATGTACATATATGTATATATATATATATATATGTACATATATGTATATATATATATATATAAAAATATATAAAAATTTATAAAAATATATATTATAATTCTAAAAAAATATGTTAAATAGTTTTTCACACACGCTGCTCCACCTTTTTTACACGAGCATGCTCTAAAAAAAGGTGAATCACGTTATATAAAAAAATGTATCTGAAAAATGTAATGTCATTATTGTATGTAAAAAAAAAAAAAAAAAATCTGTATATATTTTTCTCTATATATTGCAGATGCATTATTCCACGGGCTGCCACATTTATTATTATTTTGTATAACGTTAATGTAAGTACTTGCATACTGCTTTCTAATCCCGTATGCATGGACATTGGAGGGTCTAGAATCGTTCAAATAAATGTAGCTTCGTTCAATAAAATAGAGTCTTGACGTGTGCGTTGAAGGAGGAAACCATAAGTTTCCTTATAACGCCGTTGGAAAAGTGGTGGGGAAAGTCAAATGAAACACTGTGAATTATTTCATACATATAACTTGTAAAATAACTGAAACAAACGTGTTTGTAATAATTCTTGGAGCATTCTTTGCGATTTTTTTCTAACGAAGGAATTTTATATAATTTGCGTTTCGACGCAACGAATGTCTAGATATTATCTAAAAAAAAAACATTTTTTTTTAAGTGCTTACAAATGTTTAAGGGAGGTTTGCAAGAAATCGGTAGAAATTCGGGTAGCGACGTCTTAATAATAGGACTCTTATTCGATTTTTTCTTTATCTTCTTTCCTCTCTCCTATCGGAGGTTAGGTACCGTCACGATAATCATAATCGAGAAGGCTGCAGCCCGGAACAAGTCAATTGAATTGCAATCGGGTAGGTTAAGCAGCCACCCGGTTTGCTTCTTAATAACATAAAAAATTACAATCAATTTGCTCACAAGGGGGGGCACACATTAATTACGTGAGCAGTTTCCCCCCCCCCTCCCTTGGTGAGATAAATTTGGGCCACTTTGTATATTTTTTTCAAGTAACGTGAGATTTTGCTGAACCCCCCCCCCCCTTTTTGAGATCACGCAATTAATGTATGCCCCCCTATCTACTTTTTTTCTAAAAACCGTAAATACATTGACTGTTACAGAATAGAAAAAACATAATATCTCTCAAAAAGTTTTTAGGATCACTTCTGACGGTGTTCGAAATCGTGTTAAAAGGGTAAGATTCGCGACAACCAATCCGGGGATCATAGGACCAAATCACGGCCGTGCAAGGAAATTTTATCATAAAATAATAAAAAAATTTCCTAAAAAAAAAAAAAATGATTTTGACAGAAATCTTTATTTGGACTTTTACATTTTTTTCTGTTTAGTGGAAAATATGATATCCGTCAAGTGGCTGCCACCAGTCTTGATACACATTTGTACCCGTTTTATCGCATTTTCCATGACTTTCCGCAAGATTTTCGGTGATAACTGTTCGCATTCCTGTCAAATATTCTCCTTAAGGGCTGCGATTGTTTGAGGCTTGTTGGCATAAACCCGCGAATTCAAATAGCCCCAAAGAAAGAAATCTGGGATGGTTAAATCGGGCGATCTTGCTGGCTATATCAAATCGCCAAAACGAGAAATTACGCCACCAGGAAACGCTTCCTTTAAAATATCCGTTGTGGCTCGTGCTGTGTGCGTGGTTGCACCGTTTTGTTGAAACCACATGTTCACCAAGCCCCGCTCATCCAATTCCGGAAGTAAGAAGTCGTTTATCATGGCCCTGTAGCGTTCGCCAGTAACAATGACCGTAATGCCAATGGCGCAATCACTCCTCCCGTGTGAACGCCACACCACACAGTGGCTTTGTGTGGATGTAATGGCTTTTCGTGCATCACAAGCGGGTTTTTAGTACCCCAGAAACGAATATTTTGCTTATTGGCGTAACAGTTTAAGTGAAAATGCGCCTCGTCGCTCATGATGACTTTCGACACAAAATCGCTAAAAGCGTTAAAGCTTAAATCGACACAATTATTCCACGCTCTTACGGAGTATAGCGCTCCATTGCTTGTCTGTTTGTATTCTGCAGCTGTCTAGTTCACAAATGTCAAATATTATTGACGTACGACTCTTATTTGCAAAAATTATAACATCTTCCGATAGGGTGATTAATTTTGCGCCACCTTGTACATATGCGGCACGTTCCAGAGTGGAAGATCCTCTCAGTGTTGTCCTGGTTTAAGTGAATTGAAACGGTGAATGAAATGTTTTAGTCGGGTTTGGTGATCTACCTTCAGCCTCATAAGACACAACCGGGGATGCCACAGTCTCACTGGCTGCGGTTGGAAGTTGGAACTGTTTTGCAGCATTCGCATAAAAATAACGGTTTGCTAATATAGTATACCAAAATGGGACGAACTTATCAAAAAAGGATAACTATTTCGGATTCGGTAAACTAGTTTATTAGAGCAGATAGGGTAGGGAGACCTCCTTCTAAGATTTTTGAGTGCCGAATGTCTGATCTGTTGAATATCTGAACCCGGAGGTTGCGGGTTTAAAACACGACGCGAGTAAAGACAATGGAGTTTAATATAACTACGTAGGTTATTTCGCACAAAAATAAAAATGATCTATTTATTTAAATGGTGGAACTTCCGAGTGAACCACTTGCTTGTGATCACACGCCAGGTTCTTCCCAATCACGCTAAACTAAAAACTCACCTTTTTAGACAGTGGTACCCTTAAAGTCAAAAACCGTTCACTTTCAACTGCAGAGCCCGCGAAATTGTACACAACAAAAAACATAAAATAGGTAAAAAAATAAGAATTTGTACACTTGTTAAGGTCATTTCATAAAATTTCTCCAGTTTTCACTTTCGCCAGTAATCTTCTTATAAATGTAATATGTAACGGTAATGGGGGTAGCAAATATAAAACTATGCAATCCCCAGTGTTTTAAATATTCTGTCCTCTGCGTGCAATATCGTATCCTCTCTAAGCATAAACTTTCTAATAAAAGTGTGTTTATGGGAAGTGACCTTCCAGGACAGTATATTTTCTGTAACCGTTTGCAAACAATAAAAACGGATAGATCCCAATAAATCATCATAAATTTCACAGCGCCCTTGTGTTAAATTTTTTGACAAAAACAGCGCTCTACAAGTTATCCAATTATTATTATTACTATTCTACCCTCTCTCAAAGAAATCTCGCGCATGCCACACTAATAATTGGGGATGCCATAGTTTTCAACATTTTCATATTTCTCAGCTACATTGTAGTGAAAACAACACGAGTAACGAGTAAACAAATTAATATCCGCCATGTTTGAAACGAATAGCGTCCGGGCCTCTAATGCAGGTGGTATTGGCTTCACGCCCTCGAGACTACGAAGTTCTACGGTTGGTTGGTCGATGACGTAGACAGTTCGCAGCTCGAGCGACATATTAAGCGTTTTATTATGCCGAGAAAAGAGACGAAACTGAATAATTTATAAGCTTTTTATTGTTTTACTTCTCTTTGCGAAATATTTTCACCAAAAATGTTTTTCTTTGGGAGAATTATTTTTTGTTTGCGAATATTTTGGTGGAAATAATCACTGCTAAGGGCTAAGTTAAATTTGAGGGAGAGAGGTTGTTTACTTCGTTACTGATATTAATGTTAAAATATCAAACAGTTGTTATTTTTGATGTGTAAACTTCATAACTTACGAAACTCGTAATTTATTTGAGGTTACAGGGAGAGTTCATTCTCTAAAAATATGACCTGAAACCTTTAGGTACTATGGCGACTAACAACTATAAAACTTTGACCTGAAACCTATAGGTACAATGGCGAATACATATAATATATGTGTAACCATCTACAGATGCAAAATAATCTTAAATTTTCATTAATTTGCATCATAAATTCATTTATTTATAAAGTCTCAATGTTCGCCTATTATCAACATAAAGTTCGCATGTTGGCAACATAAGACGTTTGCATGTTATCATCATAAAACATTAGCTTGTTATCAACATAAAACGTTCGAATTACATCAACATAAAACGTTCGTAACTAACAACATAAAACGTTCGCATGTTATCAACATAAAACGTTCGCAAGTTGTCAACATAAAACGTTCGCTTGTTGTCAACATGAAACGTTCGCATGTTATTAACGCAAAACCTTCGCATTTAATTAACACAAAACGTTCGCATTTTGTCAATAACAAAATGTTCGAATGTTGCCAACATGACATACTTTTAGGTAACTGCTGCTATGCTACGGTAACTTTTTTACGCTGTAGCTAAGCTACCAATGCTTCAAATTGAATATTTAAAGAATTTTTCAACAAAATTGTCATAATTATTATAATGTAAAATGAAGGAAGAGATAGCTAAAAGAGTTACCCAACTTATGTAAATTGGTGAAATTTCCTTCTTTCAGTGGAATTCACGTAAAGAATTCTTTAAAAGAGAAAGAGATAAAAAGTTTCAAATGACCGCCTAATTTGAGAGGCGGGGTATGGATATCGCCGCTCCGCGAACCATTTATTGGATAACCAATACCTCTGCCATAGGTCACCCCAAGTGGTTTGTTACGTTTGGTGACGTTACAGGGGCCCTCGGGGTCATGGTGTGAGGATTATCTAGGTCTCGGCGGCAGATTCGTCTGCCCATCTACTGTCGACTTGCAGAGAGTGGTTGAGGGAGACCTTTTTACCTCTCCAGCAGGACACTCTCTATCCATCGCCTTGCACCGCAGTGAGAGGGATGGATTCTTACGTCCGTCACTCCTGGACACACTGATCCCCAGATTCTTACCCACCTCTCATACCTATATCCTTCTGTTTCCCGAGAACTTCCTCTCCTTTCTTTCCTAAAAAAAACCCTCCATACAGCATCCCCTAAGGGTCCATCCATAAATTAAGGGGGGGGGGGGCAGTAGAAAAGTGTGATATTGTGTGACAAGTGGTATGGGGGGGTCATCAGTTCTGTGACGTCACGTGTAAAAAAAAATTTAACTTCTGTTTTGATTATTTTTATATGTAAAATTGCAAAATATCTGACGTCACACTAGGGGAGGAGGGGGTCTCACAAATGTGACGATGTGTGACAGGAACAGGGAGGGGGGTAAAAAAATCATGAAATTCGTGCGGCGTAATTTATGGATGGCCCCTAAGATGACGTAGGCCCTGAGGGAAATTATTTTCCTCAGGGCCTCCTGTGTGGAGCTAATGTAAAAAAAATACAGAGTTATTTTACAAAAAAGTTACTTCACAATATGTTCCGTGGGTGATATACTTACTTTATAAATCATTTAAATGCATTTATAACACAATGGGTGTTTATACGCGCAGATTTGCCTATTTCGTACAGCTAATCCAAAAAAATAAAAAAAGGTTTATATAAAATATGACAGTGGTCGAGTCGACAAATGAGTCTTGTGGGTACAATTCCTATGTTAGCTAAGTCCTCCATAATTGCACAATCAACATCTTCCGCTTATAAAGATGGTAGTAAGAGTTTTTCAATATTAAAATGTGTAAAAAATATACGAGATTAATTTGTGTAACTATTAGAACACGATAAAAACACTTCGTAACAAAAATCAATGGCGTTAAACGGTTCCGTGATTCGTTCTCGTGCGGTATTCGGAGAATGGGGTGAAGTTGGTGTTTTCTTTTCAATTATTCATCATTAGAGTGCGGCAAGGCGCTTTGTTAACCGTTTTACCGCTACAGAACAGTGAAGAAATTATTAAAAATCAGTACACATTCTAGTATTGAACTTGTAATGCACATACGACGGCCGGCGTAGTCCAGCGGTAAGGCTCTTGACTAGCACACCGAAGGTCGCGAGATCGAATCCTATTATTATTTGTGTTATTTCACAATTTATTCATTTAAAATAGTATGTAGCACATTTGCGGCACGTTCCAGAGTGGAAGATACTCTCAGTATCGCCCTGGTGTAAGACCACCATTCAGAATTGAAATGTTGATTGAAATGGCTTTGGCCGTGTTTGGTAACTAGATCTGAATAGCCAGGTACTTCCCCACCTTCCTCTTCCCTATCTCATACCCCTCCCCACTACATTCAGCCTCACAACATACCCCAATTGGGAATGCCATAGTCCCACTGGCTCCAGACAGGAGCAGTTGGGACTCTTGTGCGGTATTCATATAAAAAAAAAACACATAAAAAAGTATTTTATTAGGAGAAGACATTACCACCTTCATCGGAGTTTGCCCGAGGTTCACATTTCAATTACTTCTAACGAATTCGTAACTATAATATCTTTAGGATACATGTGAATTTAATTATTATTTTTAGTTGTTAAACTAACGTTTAAGACGAGATTTTTATGCATAGCACAAAGGGTAACAATTATTATAAGCAATAATTATCAGCCTGAAACACTCATCCACATTGAAAAATCTTTCGAGAAAAGATACATGACGCCAACGCTTGATTAAATGATTTTTCAATGTGGATGAGTGTTTCAGGCTGATAATTATTGCTTATAATAATGTGAATTTAAGTTATTTATAATTAAGATTTATTTATTTATATATATAAAGTTTGAAAACAGGTGTTTTTTTCGATGCCTGCTTCATTAAGATATACATCCTGGAATGTAACAAAATTATTATTACATTAAGCATGAAATCTATATAGATATAGACCAGTATCTAAAGCTGGATTTCTACCTCATCTATTTTACATGATTCATTTCATAGAAACTATGCAATCAGTACTAACTGCAGTCAGTAAAAGCAGATTTTCCCTGCGATAGAAACATTCGTTTTATGAAATAGACAATAGACCATAGAATAGATAAGAAGTGAACCCAGCAATATGCAGCGATGACAAGAATCAGTTACAATACGATGATTTTATTGATAAACTCTTATATTTTCTCTCTTACTTTCGCAAGTCATTAAACCTTTAAATCAAATGAGATATGCTTTACTTTTATCAATTATGTACAAAAAAGATACCTAGTACATAACTACTTGTAGTGGCTTTATTGCAGCTAAAAATTAAACTTGTTTTAATCGTAATAAAGACATTCTTGCTGGTGTAGTGGTGTACTGGATAGATAAAAACAGTATTATTTACCATTTCTACGTTTGGCGTTTTTATTTTGACTAACTAACAACTAAAGATAACTTATAAACTAACTAAAATTATTGCAGATCATTTTGTTTTTATTTTTTGTGCCCTTCGGAAAACATTTAAATTATTTTACTATTCTCCGAATAAATCCTACAGAAATGCCATTATTTGATTGAGCAACCAGCTGTACTGATGTAAAGGCTGTATTTATGTATATTAAATATGTTAAACGTATCTACATGGTGTGAGTGCGGATTAACCTTTGTATCTAACAACCTCTAAGGACGGCCTGAACCCATCAAGATATTCATAATCTCCGACTCAACGCCTAATGCGTGGACCATTACACCGTGTAAACTGCTAGCTACGCTACGCAGACCACAAAGCTACACAGACCTCTACGCTACTTAGACGACCACGCAACGTAGACCCGCTACGTTACGTAGACCACTACGCTATACATATAAGCCATTCGAGATTATTTACGATTCAGCATTCGTAAATAAAAAGTTTATTTTTGTAGGTAACAAACTTTTCTCAAGCAAGATATCTTGGTACCTAGGTACCTATCAATATAAAGTTTCACATAACGCACGGAGATTGTTTTGGTAAGGCCAATGCGTTAAGAAAAAGGAATGGATTAAAGGTGTAAGCACGTAGTAAACAGTAAATTGAGGTGCTGCACTTGATATGTCTGCCAAGGTCAGGTAAGAAACATTTTAAGTACGTATATTTCCATTTGTGAATGAATGATCGCCATTTTGGAAAATTAAAATAGTGTAATTTTTTTTTCTTTAAAACAAAAAAATAAATTCTTCCACTTGTCGTCACTGGTCACTCACCTGAGTAACCGCACAACTGCTCTCCCCGACCCTGCGTTTTAAGTAAAAAAAAAAAAACATCTGAAAAATCACCGGAGACCAAGATTTCATCTACATTTTTTACTGCAAATAGGAATCACTGGTTGAAGTAAGTCAAGTACGTTCCTTAACATCCTTTATAGACAGGGCTGGGCAGTATTTGAAATACTTGTATTTGAAATACAAAAACGTATTTTGTATTTGTATTTCAATTACTTCTTTAAAATGTATTTTGTAATTGGTATTTCAATTAACTGATGCTGAGGTATTTTGTAATTTGTATTTCAAATACTTACGGTTCAAAATACATTTTCAAATACATTTAGCGATCTAAATAATGATAATGAAAAATAGGCTGATACAGATAATACATGGACTAAAAACGCTAAAATCTAGAGCAATATATGTTAATATTTAGAGTTGGCAACACTGTACGTCAAACGTGTACGTTGTCATATGAACTGTTATTGTACATTTTCTATCATATTATATTATACTTGTTATTGATTGTATTGTCCATTTTTGTAGTATTAGATCAAGCACTATAGGAATAATTTGACTGAATACTAGATTATGTTTAAGTTAATTACAGTAGAGTGCACTTGAAGTGAAATAACACAAAACTGCGCTATACAAATGTCATGTTATTATAATAATAATAATTATTATGTAACACCTGGGTCCTATACCACAAAACTATTCAAGTGGAGCGGTGATGAGATATGTCTTCTGAGCAATATGATTGGTCAATTTTTGCATTTCTCTGTTTCACTCCGCTCAGCTTTGCTTCTATGGAAACGCACCCTTCGATAAGGTCACTTATGACAATTTATTGCAACCAAAGGTTCTACCAAAATCAAATGTATTTTGTAATTTGTATTTTGTATTTGAAATAAAAAAATGGTTAAAATACTTTATTTTGCATTTGAAACGAACGACTTCAAAGTATTGTTTTTCGTATTTTAAATACATGCGAAAAAGTATTTTGTAATTTGTATTTTGCCCAGCCCTGTTTATAGATTATATACAAAATACATTCTTAAAATATGTTATTCAAAGTTGCTTAACTGACTTGAAGTGGTGACCCGACAATTGATCCCCCGAAATGATATTTACTTTAAAATAATATTTTTTTGTAAATTATTTACCAATTTCAAATGTAAAAGATATTCAATTCGACTTAATTAATACCCAATAATAAGTTGGTGTGAATATTAAAGAGATTTATACACAGTGCCGATTTTTTGTTTTTATGCGCGGTACGTACAGTAAATAGAGAAGCAGATTTTTCCTTGACGCATTTGAATGAAAATATATTTTATTCTTTTGTTATTCGGCAGTACATAATCTCTGCTCGTACCTTCGGGGTTACTTAGTTATATTTTGTGAAATTAGTTATAACGTATTTTTCGTAAAGCGGCTGCACATTGTATATAAGTACGCCGGGGGACCAACTGTTGGTCGATTAACTGTCTCGTAGTAGATGATATTTATTTTGATTCAAATCGGGGAGCCGGCTAAAGGGCGCGGACTCCGGGTTTCATCTGCGGTTGGGCCGATAGCCATGCACATTGTCATTGGGATTGCCTGGTGGTTTGTGGAATACATTCTCTGAAAATTTTCTTTCTATGCATTTTATTTTCCCTATGTTATTATTGTAAATACTTGAATTATATTATTACTTTTATTTTTTCGTTATTTCTCTTATTCCAGGCTTCATCAACCGGGCGCAGCTTTAATTTTTCTTTTTATTTACTAACACTTTTATCTATTAGTCCCAACTCAAGTACTTATAATTTACCGGGATACAAATACTTTGTTACATCTTACAACATTAATCAAAATAGTGGAATAGTTGTTTTTGTAAAATGTATTTATAACGATGTTTCTGTTAATGAAATATTTATCGAACTTGTTAATTGTCTACATATTAAAATCAATATAAAAAATATTTCTTATGATATAATTGCATTATATAGAACTCACAGCTCAAGCATTAATAATTTTACCGAAAACCTGAAAACTTTTATAAATACAAACCGGTTTCATAATGTAATTATTGTAGGAGATATTAATATCGACATATCCGATGATTTAGAAAACAACAGTAATAAGGAAAAAACTGAATATATTAACACTTTATCAGAACTCAATTTCAAACCATGTATAAAAAAATATACAAGAGAATGTTTTGGACAAAGGCCATCCTGTATTGACCATATTTGGTGCAATACTAATGAAACAGATAAAATAAAATCTGTTATTTGGAAAAATAATATTACTGACCATCATACATGCATTGTAGCTATTAAAACTGATAAAATAAATAAGAATAATTATTGTCGCTATAACTTACCAAAAATTCTAATTAATTATGAAAAATTACAACAACATCTTGAAAAAGAAAATTGGGAAACTGTACTATCGTCTAACAATACCTATTTATGTTCACGGAATTTTGAATTGACATTGAATAAGCATATCCAATCCTCCTCTTCCATTGTAACAAACTTTCCAAAGACTAAATTTAAAAAATTAAAACCGTGGATTACACAAGGAATTATCATATCAATTAGGCATAAAGAAAAAATTTATAAAGAGCTAAAAAAGTTTCCTAAAAACAATAAACTACGCGAATATTTTAAAAATTTTAGAAATAAATTATGTTACATAATCCGGAAAACAAAAGAAGATTTCTATAAAGATAAAATCAATATTGCTGGTAACAATAATAAAAAGGTGTGGCAAACTATTAATGAAATGATTAATAAAAAACCTAAAAATTCAAATATAAATAAAATCTCAGATATTGATAACACAATTTACAATGTCAACGCAGATCCATTGAAATGTGCAAATATCTTAAACAATTATTTTGGGTCAGTTGGTGAAAAATTAGCAATTAAAATAAAAAACAGAGATAATGATAATTATAATCTACCAACACCTTTCATTCCTTGTAGCACACTAACACAATTTCAACGAACTAACTCTGATGAAATCAAAGATGCTATTAATGAATTAAAAGGAAATTCTTCCCCTGGTTATGACAATATTTCTGTAGAAATACTTAAAAGTAATTTTGACTCACTTTGCAAACCTTTAGCACACATCATAAATACAAGTTTTGTTAATGGCAACTTTCCCTTAAATTACAAAAAAACTATTATTACCCCAATTTTTAAATCTAGGGACCCCTGTCTAAGCAGTAACTATAGGCCAATTTCTCTTACTTCAAACATTGCAAAAATATTTGAAAAAGTTGTAAAAAAACAAATATTTAAATTTGTGAAAGAAAATAATATATTAAATGCACATCAATATGGTTTTAGAGAAAATTTGAGCACTCAAGATGCTATCGTTGATTTAACATCTAAAATTTATAAATCTTTAGATAGTAAAAAAAAATGTATTGGAACATTTGTTGACTTAAGAAAAGCATTTGACAGTATATCGCACTCTAACCTTATCTCTAAACTAACGAAAATTGGTATAACTGATTATGCTTTAACTTGGATCGAAAATTATCTATTTAATAGAGAGCAATTTGTTAAATTAAAGGGCCTTAAGAGCGATTCTCAGTCCACGAATTTTGCCATCCCGCAGGGAACTGTACTGGGGCCAATTCTTTTTATCATTTATGTCAACGATATGTTTAAACTTAACATCAAATCTAAACTCATTTCATATGCAGACGACACAGCAATTCTAACTGAGGGTTTAACTTGGAATGAAACCCAGAAAACAGCAGAATTAGACTTAAACATCCTAAAAAAATGGTTCGACTCAAACTTGCTGTCACTTAATACGGAAAAAAACCTTTGTAATACCGTTCACCATTAATAAACATGCATTCCCTGAAAATTTAAAGATAAGTATACATTCATACAATTGCAATAGAAACACAAATTTATGTAAACCTGACTGCTCTGTACTCACTGTTAAAACTAATATAAAATACCTCGGTGTAATTATAGATAGCAATTTAAAGTGGAAAATACAAATCAATGCAACAGTAGAAAGATTAAGAAAATTAATGTACATTTTTCTTAGAATACGAAACATTTTAAATTTTAAACTATTAAGAACTATCTATTTCTCACTGATCCAATCTGTATTACAATATGGAATTCTTGGTTGGGGTGGTGCATTCAAAACTTCTCTCATGCCTTTAGAAATCATCCAAAAATTATTAATAAAAATAATTCTAAAAAAACCGTATGACTTCCCCACTATAAGATTATTTCAAGAATTTAAAGTCCTTTCACTACACAATATTTATAAAAAAATTACACTTTTACAAATCCACAAAGATTGTTTCAACAATGATAACTCATTATCTATTTCAAACAGCAAAAGACCAAGTATTCTTGGCTCTATAACTATACCGCGTTGTAATACCACTACAGCCCAACATTTTTATAAATATATTGGAGTCAAGTGGTTTAACCAGTTACCCCTTAACTTAAGATTGGAAATTAATTATAAAAAATTCAAAAATTCTATAAAAACACTAAATCATTAGCATATTACAATAATTCAATTTAATAATACAATAGAATGTCTCTCGACAATTGATTTTGGAAATCCATTTACTTTTATATTCTTTTCTCTTTTCTCTCTTCCTCTTTCTCTTCTTCTTCTTTTTTATACTGTTTTTCTTTTTTTTCTATTCTACTTCATATATCTTGTTTTTGAATATGTATATGTATTATATATATGTATATATATATGTACATATATGTATATATATATATATATATGTACATATATGTATATATATATATATAAAAATATATAAAAATTTATAAAAATATATATTATAATTCTAAAAAAATATGTTAAATAGTTTTTCACACACGCTGCTCCACCTTTTTTACACGAGCATGCTCTAAAAAAAGGTGAATCACGTTATATAAAAAAATGTATCTGAAAAATGTAATGTCATTATTGTATGTAAAAAAAAAAAAAAAAATCTGTATATATTTTTCTCTATATATTGCAGATGCATTATTCCACGGGCTGCCACATTTATTATTATTTTGTATAACGTTAATGTAAGTACTTGCATACTGCTTTCTAATCCCGTATGCATGGACATTGGAGGGTCTAGAATCGTTCAAATAAATGTAGCTTCGTTCAATAAAATAGAGTCTTGACGTGTGCGTTGAAGGAGGAAACCATAAGTTTCCTTATAACGCCGTTGGAAAAGTGGTGGGGAAAGTCAAATGATTCATTTTTGGGATATTATGCCTATCTCCTTCTTTAGGTAACGTTTCGGACAGCGTTCCAGTGTAAACAACAGCTAAAGTAGGAGATAACGGCATAAAACCTCAAAAAATAAATCACGATTATACTTTTGGCTTATTTAACTAGTAGACGTTAAACTTAAATTAAAAAATGTTAAAGCAATTTATTTTGGAATGAAAGACTTATGTGAAACGTTACAAAAGCTTTGAAATCTCTTTTCGAGTTAAAAATATTTTTCGTAGAATTTGCAGAACGATACCCAATTTTGGCGCCTTCCGTATGTGTGGGATTATTTTTTGGCAAGGTCCTATCGCCAAACCTTGTAGTTTTAGAGCCAAGTTCTGATTGTAATAATAATACGTAATGAGGATTAAACAATATTTTATAAACAGAAGACTGCATTGTGTGTCCATGATTTTCTTTTGAATATTTATAAAACAGCCATATTATATCTATGTGTAAGTACTTATTGCTTTTGAAATAAGTACATATATGCATTTTTCCATTTGTTTAAGAATTATTTCTTGCACAAGTTTATTTGGCAAAGAACTCCGCGAAACCAACGCTTTTTGGAGCCAAATAATAAAATTCATTTTTTAGATTTTCTCTATTCATTTTAAAGATGTTCATTGTTTGCTTTGCCATTACCAGCTACCGTAAAATAGGGTGACTTTCATCAATTTTCAACTTGGAAACAATTTTTTTAAAATTATTTGCGTCTGAAAATGTTATGTCACATTGTGAAAAAATTTAAATTGTGTACATATTTGGTAATGTAAAAAAGCACACTGGTCAAAGTCAGCCTTCGAAGTGGAGCGACATTGGTTTACAATTTATTAGAAGCTTATTACAATGACACGTCAATACAATTCAAAGAAAATGTGTGTTCAAATATTCAGTAGTTACATCTTATCAATATACACTGACATAGTTTACAATATAAAATGACGCATATAGTATCAAAATCGTTGAGAAATATATAAAATGTATGGACATTATTCTTTTGCCTGAAAACATCTATCTAAAAAAAACAGCTTCACGATTCAACCGACAATATTTTTATATAGAACTAGTAACCAATTCATTTAGCAATTTCACTTATTTTCGAAGCGTCATTGTATCCACGTGGCCTGAAAAAAAATCATTAAAAAGAAGCTATGTAATAATATCTGAGTGGTAGCGAGAATAACGCAGATATTCGCGAAGATTAAAGTCGGTACCGCGCGTTTTCATCCCTCTGACAAAATATCCCCGACAAAATATCCTCAGTCAAAATATCCCTTGATAAAATATCTAACTAACTAACCATCACGCCGTTACCAGCAGGGGTAGGCAGAGAGGACGGACCGCCAAACAACTCGGTCTTGGCACACACTCTTTGCCTCATTCACATTCATACATAGTCTTTACAATTTCGGAGGCGAATGGGTACCGCCGCCCCGGGAACCTTTATTGGATAATGAATCAGCAGGGGTGCCGGGTTCACGGGGTGAGGTGTGTCTAGGTCCTGGAGGCGGATGGATGACCAGAACACACAGAAATCCAGATTCCTAGCCATACCTTAAACCCCTTTCCTTCTCAGAACTCTCCTCTCCCTCCTTTCCCTAAAAAACACCTCCACACAGCATCCCCAAAGATGACATAGGCCCTGAGGGAAATTAGTTTTCCTTTGGGCCTCCTGCGTGGAGCTCATGTAAAAAAAGTCTCATATAATATCCCAGGGAAAAATGTATCTCCACTACGCAGAATTTTTTTTTGTTAGTTAGGTTAGGTTAGGTTTAAGTAGATATTTTATGGGGGATGTTTTTCCGTAGGATATATTTTGTCGGGGAATGAAAAGGAACCATTAAAGTCGCCCCCCGATATAAAAGTCCCCACATAGTACGGTACAGAAAGGTTTATTATTGGTCACTCTTTGCCAACAATATATAGCAGGGCTGACAACTATGGCGACTCGTGTCCAGGTTGTACGTCTGGACTCCTCGAGATTTTGGAGTCTAGAGGATTAGATCATGGGAAAGGCGAATAAGGAACTCCAGTGAAAAATATTCTGGCTTTAAAAAAATATGTTCATATAGACCAAGAAACGCTGATTCTGAATATATAAGTTGTATTTAATAATATTAAAAAATTATTAAAAAAGTTCATTTTTAATCGGGTCCTAAAAAAACGCCGTCAAGGTGACGTCACTGTTCAACGTGTCGTGACGTCACCGTAAAGTCATTGTATGGGAATGTATGATATGACACAAGCCATCGTATTAATTTATGGGGATCTGCTGCAAATACGTACCTACACAGCCTGAATACGATTCAAAAAGGAATCATAAAGACCATATTGAAAGTACCAATTAGAACGCCTTCAATTGAAATTTTCAACAACTTTGACGTACCAAATGTACAACAAACATATGCCAAACATATATTATTGAAGCTCTTCAAAAATAATGAATCCTCTACTAGACCGTGTATGCATAACACTAGATCGAATAAAAATGATATAAAAAATATATCAAGTTATAAAACCACATTTGGACAAAGAAACTATACATACTTTGCAACAAAACTCCATAACATCCTTCCCCAAGACATAAAACTAATAAAAAATCCAATTGAATACAAATCAAGAATAAAAATATGGCTTAAAGAGGTCAATGAGAAAACCCTAGCGAAGACGCTAAAAACGACATAGAAGACAAATGAACTATATTTAAATAACTTTAGTCCGCCTCGGCACAGGACCCCCTAGTGAGGAGGACTAAGAAATACAATATTTTGTACTTAATTTCACATTGCATTTTGTATGTAAATTTTTTTTAAATAGTCGCTATAATAAATAAAATAAAAATCTCTATAATTGAAAATATTCAAAAACTACTGCACAAAAAAAATAGTACCTAATGCTATTTCTAGATAAAATACTTAGAACAACGAAATTCAAAATGGCGGCAGTAGATCAGCTGATTGAGCGATGACGTCACACGATTCACCATACATACGGTGGTTTTCGGGGGGCTTGAAAAATTAAAACTTTGACAATTATTTTAACTATTAAAACTAACTCTAAAAATAAAAATAAAAATGCATTAGGTCATTATTCATTAAAAAAAATTAATAAAATTGGACTGGAGTTCTCTATTGTTAGTAAAACTGGAACTATTCTATGGTTTTTCATAACTTACGCATTTGAGATAAAAATCATCGTAAAGTTAGAGTTACGTTTATTATAGATAATTATTTAATCACATGAAGAACCAGTGAAACAAGGTATGATTATCGACATAATCATGTACGAGTAGATACCAACAGAGTTTGACCTTTTACCTTGAATTTCTATTTTAATTCTCTCATTCTTTCATTCTTCATACGAGTATTATTTCCCCTACTTTGATGTCCGAACATTCAAATACATTTATTGTATATTTTTGTTTTACATTAGCCACACACAGAAGGCCCCAAGGAAAAAAATCCTTCGTATGTCAAAAAGCCTATGTCATTTTTGGGGATGCTGTGTGGATGGTCTTTTTAGGCAAAGGATGGAGAGCAAGTTCTGGGAAGGAAAAAGGTTGAGGGGTGGGTAGTAATCTGGGAGCCAATGCGTCCAAGAGTGACGGACGTATGAATCCATTCCTCCCCATGCGGTACAAGGGGATGGGTCAAAAGGTTTCCCTCAACCAGTCTCTTCCTATCCGGCTCGCCACGCAGTAGATGGGCAAACGCATCCGCCGCCAAGACTTGACAATACCACAGGATATTGCAATGACAGTAAGTTACGCAACAGCTACACTAAACTTAGATGAACAGAGTACATCCGAATAATCCTGTAAATTTTCAGATAAGTATCTACTATTTTATTTTTTTAAGCTGTGCGTATAATTTAAAGTTAACTTGGAAAAAGTATCACAGCGTACCGAAATTTCACAACAAGAATCCCGCTATAGCAGTACCAACGTGCAAAAATAAAATTAACAGGAAAAATAAACAAGCAATGAGCACGCCAGAAACACACTGCCGAATAAAAGAGCAAGAATCAACATAAAAATACAACATCAACGTATCTCTAGAGGTCTAGAGTATGTAATTTTCCCCGAACAAGTAATTTTAAAAGACTTTTACACCCGATAGTTGCGAGCTAACAAGGTAACAACCCATATAACCCGTTTACAGCCTCCGTACATGTT
Organism: Limnephilus rhombicus; assembly: GCA_929108145.2. Lineage (NCBI taxonomy): Eukaryota > Metazoa > Arthropoda > Insecta > Trichoptera > Limnephilidae > Limnephilus > Limnephilus rhombicus. The sequence continues at coordinate 48,257,340 of OV815273.1, read as the reverse complement.
TAATAAACGATAAAGAACTTTTTTGTTATACTAGAAATAAAATCCTACATCAATACGACATTGACTAAATCTGTTATATATATGGTTAGTTACCAATGTTTGCGAGCACGGTCAACAATTGACAAGAAATATTTCTTGATAAATTTTAGCGCAACCTTCATAGTATCAGATAAGTTTCGATTAACTGACAATATACGCGTATTTTTTTTAATAAATACGTTCGTTATGCAAAATTACTGGCTTATTAATGAACAGAGTTGAACTATCGAAGCTCTTTGAATTGAAAGAATTTACATACGCGATCCATAGTTTTAAATAATTCATCTAAGTCGTGATCAGTTTATTCAGTTCTATTTTGGAGAAACATAAATGGTTGCAACATGACTAAAGACCTTATTAACTAATTTATTCCTGTTTAGTGTCAAAAAGTTAATGTGGACTGACAATACATGCTTAGGTTAGTACATGAATTCAACATTATCAATTTATTAATATTTTTACGTAAATGTTTGTAGTTTGAGGTTTCGGAATGTCAATTTATATAAAACACCAGCGTATATATCATCGATTTCTTAATTATCGGTTCGGCTGTCAAAAGTGAAGCCGAGCTCGGGATATCGATATAAAATCATCGATATCCTATCCGATATCTTACCGATCCTACATTGTAAAGTTATCGATACCTCCAGATCTAAAAGCATTATTATATTTGATTATTGCAAAGGGGTTTCTAAAAGAATTCCTAGTAGGGTGATAATGGCCATTTCAGATAAAGAATGTAAGCACTGAAGAAAAGGCGTCAGTTCCAGTTCCACTTTTATTTACATTTCGCTGAAGTTTTTTCAGATTATTTCCAAATCTCTGAGTGTTAATTAATTAGATAAAGGCTTCTCCCTAAAGAGAAGGGTGACTGAAAGTAATATAAAACTCTTAAATTACTTATGAAAAGTATCGTTTATCTGTAATTATTTATTATACGGGCCATTGGAGATTATCATTAGTTAAGAAAAAAAAGGATTATCATTAGATAAGTATGAAACAAACGGATTATCATTAGATAAGTAAGAAACAGACGGTTAATTTATTATTTTGTGTTGCTATATTCACCTGTAAAAATTATGGTAACAATCTGTCATAACTTTTGACGTTGATCGCAGTATGCTTCGTCAGCGCCTCCCTGCGGCGACTTGGATTTCTTCCAGAAAATTTTATGTATGTATATTAAATACATTCTTTATTTTATGTTAATAAATTATAGACCGAAAATATGACCACATAAATATTTTTTCGTCTCCGGCGTTTTTTCGGTATGAGCTATCCTACTCGTAAATAGGAAAAATCTCAGAATGTTTAAAAACAACCCCCTTCCATCATTACAAGTAGAAAATGTGTGATAAGTAGAAGTTGTGCAATGATGAAAGACTAACTAGTAGAGGATTGAACCAGCAATGAACGAGTGGGAACCAATAACCAGCGCCGGATCTGCCATACGTTCAAAAATGTGCAAAAAACCTGGCGCCAACTCCGAAGGGGCGCCGTGAGAAAATAAATATTGTATTAAAATTTTGTTATAATATTTCCTGAATCTTTTAAAAATTACCCATAGTACGAAATAATTATTACGCTCTAGCAACACTTGTTAGGGCCCGGTAGGAGACAAACGTCTTGGCTGCGTAATATACGAGAGTGGACCGGCATTAGAAGTGTGGAGGAGCTACTCCGGGCAGCGCAAGACAGAGAGACATTCTCAAGAGTGATCGCCAACGTCGGGGGGACCTGATACGGCACACAAAGAAGAAGCAACACTTTCCAAAGAAATAGAATGCGCACGCATCAGGTTGGTTTACGGCTTACGAATTTATAGTCAGTTACAGAATTTTTTTACAAATTCCATATATTTAGTTTAAACGTAAGATCTATTTTTCCATATATCTTTTACCGTCTTTTACGACGAATGGGTGCGATCCAAATTCAATAACCAATCACAGCGCGGTATTTTTGTTCAAGAGAACAAACAAATCGACCGCCTTTCAAAATGCTGACAATTTTAGTTAGCGTACGCTCGCTATTGTTTTATTTTGTCCTATTTAAATCTCTAGGAGAAGGTAGTTAAAGACCATTTTCTTATGAAATCTTCAGTAAATTCCATTAACAAAAACATCGCACGGTTTGCAGGATTTACAGGTTGCAACGTGTTACGTGTTGACAGTTTGATCATTGCAGATCATTGATTTGACATATTATTTAAAGTTCGTTAAATGTATAATTAATATCTATTAGATTTGTTGGATTTGTTATTTTACGGTGTCAGTGTAAGCGTCTTTCGTAAGCCGTTGATACCATACGTCAGTGTTTAGTGTTTGTATGGTTCGCTCAAATTGGTGTTTGTTCGCTCAACAGAGGGGAAATGCAAGGTACAAATTTGAGGTTATATTCTTATTAGTCAGAAGCAGATGCTATTCTTGTGTTGTACGTTGCCATGAGAACGTATTTGTATTTGCTTTTTCTATTAATATTCGCGTTGGGTATATACATAAACGCAGTAAATCTCAAGAATGTCCAATGGACCTAGTTCAGCGAAACCACCCGCATTGTCTCGTAACCTATATTTTAAATCATGCTACGGGCACAAACAAACAATTCGTTGTATTATTTTAAAGCATAACTAGCAAAAAGAGTTTTTCCTAAAATAATTAAAATAGCACCATAATTTTATGTTTACCCTTGTTTACCCAATAGATTCAGAGAGTATAGGGCTCCTGGCGATTCTCTCTTTAAAAAAACGAGTGTGAGAGCTACCGCCAGGTCACTTTGAAAAGTTACACCCTTTATATCTCTTGATTTTATTTGATAAATTAATGTTAAAAAAAAAATAATAAAAAAAAAAAAATAATAAAAAAATTGGGGCCAACTAATTTTTAATCAAAATAAAAATGTAGGGGGGGGGGGCGCCATCGGTACCTACTGCACAGGACGCCAGATTTCGTAGATCCGGCCCTGCCAATAACTACTTCTACGCTAACAACCGGTCGGTTGTGATATTTCAAAACATGTAATTTTCACTAATTTCTTTTGCTCTTCCTTTCTTTAGGCCTCCGCCTTGAAATGTTTAAACGGTGAAAAATACATTATTTGAAATCTCTCACGTAGGTACATTAATAAATTAATAAAAAAACGTCGGTAGCATTTTAAAACAACGAATCTCGAAACTTTTACATGCTTGATATATGTATTTCCAACATCGCTCAATCATAAAGCTAAATTCGCCGAATATTTCTGCCGGATGATGACGATCTCGCGTTTTGAAATTCTGTGGAAATAAAAAAACAGTATTAGCGTAACTTCATTTCTGACAAGAAAAATAACCCTCCGTCATCATTTGTCGCTTTAATTTTAATTTCGTTGACAAATAATAATAATATTAATGACGTAAATAATTGTAATGGGAGAACTGCGTTGATTTTGAAAGACATTGGCACCATTACTGTTGAGTTACGAATTAGTAGGTATGTCAAGCTCATTTATTATCGTCTGTTATCAAATGAAGGTTTTGCATATAACCCCACAACTAGAGAGGAAGCCTTACACGAACCTACGCAGGTACTTGCTACTTGCTACTTGCTACTTGTCACTTGTGACTTGTGGAGGGTTGGCAATGGCAGCATACATAATAGAAAAGGGCCATGAACCAGTGGCGGTCCTTCCCTCAGGACAATTGGTCAAAAACCTCCCAAAATTAGAAGATGACACTAAAACATAAAATTATTATGAAATATTAAGCAAATCAAAACAACTGGTATTGTTCTAATGTATTTTAAATGCACCGCGAGAGAAAGACGGCAGCGACAAACAGTGACATCTAACATCTTAAATGGAAGCTTTCTTTCCCACGCACTAACTATGATTAGCTGGGTCAAATTATGAAATGCCCCAATATCATATCTTCTGTCTCTTTACGCACCACACAACAAAACGAGATGGCACTATGTCCCTTTACTAAAAAGTTTTCGGATTCTGAAGACGGTTTGGGTCAGAGCCGTGAGGGAGAGAGAGCATGCTGAATATTATGCATCTGAAAGAGATGGTTTGATAAACGTGGGTTGATTTCGCATATCTTACGCTTGTCGCATGAAATCATTTACTATGAAATGTAATTTGACGTAATATGTATGTGAATTTGACTCTCATACTCGTGAGGTTCCTACAAATGAATATTACCAGATTTAATTTGATATTGTATCATAGGTAATTTAATTTTTTTAAATGACCTTCCACTTCTGGACCCTAGAGCCGCCTCTGCCATAAACCATTATTAGAAGGAAACCACGCGCACAAAACCGTCGGTGACCATTATCACTGCAATCCACCTAACTTCGATATCCACAACGCCTACTTTCCTGTTCCAAAGAAAACTCCTACCACTGAGCCGCTTTGGTCGCCAACATTCTTAAAACGGTATAGGGAGCTTATCGCTCATTTCAGTACACCTGCTACAAAGCCACTTCAGTCGCCCGGCTCACGGGCGTTGATTAGTTTTATTTGGGGAACCAACAGAGCCTTATCTTGCAATAAGGGGCCTAAAAGTATACTGCTCATTTTTTTTCCCCCCAATCTCCCATTTACTTTTCTTTGAGGCATCACCGAGGAACCGGCTAAGGGGCGCGGAAGCTGAGTGTGGTTCACGACTAGACCGAACGTCATGCGCATTCTTACTGGGACTGCCAATCGATTGAAGAGGACTCCCAACCGTTTGCCATCCCCTTATTACTTATCTACTATGTCTTCTTCCCAAACAGGTGCTTGTAGGATACGCTGGATACAATCACCCAGCGCTTGCCACCTCGTGGACTTTCACCAACCTGTCCCATTGTCTTGTCTATATTTTATCATACTAACACCTATTGCATCTGTATTTCCCGCTAAGCACTTGCATACTGCTTACTTTTTTTTTTTTTTTTACAGTGAATACCGCACAAGAATCTCAACTGCTCCCGTCTGGAGCCAGTGAGACTATGGCATCTCCAATTGGGGTATGTTGTGAGGCTGAAGGTAGTGGGGAGGGGAAGGAGGTGGGGAAGAGGAAGGTTGGGAAGCACCTGGCTATTCAGATCTGGTCACCAAACACGGCTAAAGCCATTTTCAAGCAACGTTTCAATTCTGAATGGTGGTCTTACACCAGGGCGATACTGATAGTATCTTCCACTCTGGAACATGCCGCAAATATACTATATATTATTTTAAATGAATTAATTGTGAAATAACACAAATTAATCAAATAAAATTTATTTGCGCATGCCGGGTTCGAACCCGCGACCTCCGGATTGTGAGTCAAGAGTCTTACCCACTGGACTACGGAGGTCGTCAAACAACGTATGCAGGGACATTGGAGGTCTAGTTTCGTTATCAAATGTAGAGTCGTTTTCACCAAAAAAATTAGAGTCCTTGCAAGAGCCTTGAAGGGTTAACCATCTGTTACCTATACCAGGGCGGGTAAGTGGTGGGTCCTCCAATGCTCATTTTTTTCGCTCAGCCCTTCAGATTGGGTAGGTTGAGCCTTTGTTTCCACCCAAACGCATAATCTTCATTGCATAGCGGACTGCTCTCTCGATATATTTTTTGACTTCCTGCCGTCATTAAATAACACATTTAATCAAAGCGCACTCACAACGCTCACTACTCATTACTCAGGGTGAAGTTTAATGCTAAATCACCATTTTACATTAATTTTTACTACCAATTAGTTTACGTTACACAAAAAATGCTTTGGATAAATTTAAGCTTTTCCTACCGTTTCCATTTGGCTCTGCAACCGGGCTCGAAAAGAAGAAGATGGAGAGATACGAAGTTACGAATGTTAGAGGAGAGCGCAGCGACAAAATCGATGCGAAAATGTTTAATAAAACACGACTCGTTTAAAATAGAGCAAAAATCTCGCGGTCATTATCTTAAATTCTTAAACAGCATTTAAAGAAACACTGAGATTTTTTTCATACATATAACTTATAAAATAACTGAAACAAATGTGTTTATAATAATTTTTGGAGCATACTTTTTTCTATCGAGGGAATTTTATATAATTTACGTTTCGGCGCGGGCAAAGTCTAGATATTATCTTCAAGAATAACATATATTTTTTTTAGAGCTTTAAAACTTACCGTGTTTAAGGGAAATATATAATAAATCGGTAGAAATCCGGGTTGCGGGCCCTTAAGTAGAACTAAAATAAAATTGTTATAATAATAATAATAAATTTGGACAACTTATATAGCGCTGTTTTTGCGAAAAATCGCCTCAAGAGCGCTGTGTTACTTTATAAAAAAATATAAGCTTAAATAATTAAATGTATGAACGCTTATAAGAAACCACATAAAAAAAATATAATTTTATGGCTAAAATTATCTGAGACAGTTTCCATTAATTAACTTTTTTCTTTCTTATAAAATTAATCACAAAAAAAAACACATTTGCGTTTGAAATCGTGACCTCTAGATTCCGTTTGTCAAGCAATTTTTATTCCTATTAATATTTGTGGCGATGGATGTAAGGCACACTAAGAATACATTTTTGGCTTGTGACTTCCTCTTAACACAATTCAGACACATAGGTACACATACACAATCACACATAGATACACTAATGTACCACATATTTTAAATATATTATTTACATATCTTCACCTTTATCTACCTCAAATTATTCCCCAGTATCTACTAATCCCGTCCGGTAAAATGTGTATTATCCACTCACCAGATATTTCATAGACACATGTCTTGATAGCGATCCTTGTAATTATTTTTAAAGTCTTGTAACCTGTTCAGTACTCATTTCATCGATGTACCGACGGTTTATTTTTAAAATAAAAAATATCCACTTTGGGGGTTCGTGCCTTCGACCAAGTATATCTAGACAGGGCGTGTAGGTCTTAAAAATGGCACCGGAACCAAAAATATTGGTTTACGAAAACATTTATCAAAAAGAAAGTCCTTTATCTCACAGTCAAAAGATCGCAAGAAGCTTTGGTTTGTACCTTTAGTTGGTCTGCGTGGAGCTAATTTGTTTTTCAGCAAGTTCGCGGTAAAGGAATTACTAGCTTTGTGAAGATCACTTTTAAACACAAATTTCAGGGAGTTAGAAATATTTTACGTATGGGCTATCGCGGACTTTATTATTAACAATTTAATCAGTTATATGAATATCTAAAAAATATGTACATAACTAATGAATTCGAGGCAGCGTATCGAGAAAAGTAACAACTGATAATATAAAATTAATTTCTTTCTAGTAAAACAACTACGTCACGCAAGAGATGCAACGGAAATCGGTAGTAGTATTATAAAATTTCTCGTAAAGGTGGTGTCACTTTGAGATTGGAATTGGGTATGGGAGGGCTTATCTGTAGTTAATATATCAATGGTTCGTGCAGTTTGGACGTAAGTCGGCGATCTTTGACGTTTTTTTTCGCCCAGTTTCCTTATGGGTCGTCTTTTCATGTGAAATAATGTTTTACCGATTTTCGTAGAGTTCAAACACAATTCATTAAAACGTCCAAGGCACACAAACACTACACGAAAACTCATTTAGTAATACACACTTCTGAAATTTGTAAATTAAATGCAACCTTTAAAAACTTCATGCCAGAACTACGGAAATACAATACCGATAGCTGTGAAAATTAATTTGGTTTTTATAAATGAGCAAAAGAAATGGTTATGCATTCAAAGGACATTTTTGAAAACAGAAATCATTTGGAACCTTATCAAATTTGAGATGACGATACGATAAATCTTCTATAATTTTTTCAATCAACAGGACCCTTCACACAGCATCTCCGATGACATAGGCCTTGAGGGAAATTGTTTTCCTCAGGGCCTCCTGTATGGAGCTAATGTAAAAAAAACGACCCCACAAGACTTGTCACCCCTACTGCGATTGCAACCTAGTTCTGCTAATAAGTGATTCCTTGTGTTTCAGTGTGTAACCGAGAGGCTTACAGAGCCCGATATAGACAGGTCGGCTTATCGCTTTATTGACTCGAGGACATCAGGTAATACGACGCGCATAGCGGTCCCTACATTACATAACTTCGCAGCAAACAGTAAGGTATTATTATGTGATATTAAATAAAACGTGTTCATTATACCGAAGGCCGTTGGATTGCTTTTCAATAAAGGCGTAGAAAAGCACAGGTAAATGATGATTGTAAATGGCGTAACAAAACAGGAAAACCTTTAAAATAAATTAAAAATTAGGAAAGAAATGTTTTTTTAGAATAGTTATATAATTCATTTAAAAATAAACTTATTGGTTTTGCTTTTCAACAAAGACGATATTAAAACAACAAGTTATAATCTGGCTCAATGCGTAACACACTATATTATAACCTGGCTTAATGCGTAACACACTATATTATACTCTGGATTAATGCGTTACACACTATATTATAATCTGGCTTAATGTGTAACAAACTATATTATAATCTGGCTTAATGAGTAACATACTATATTATAACCTGGCTCAATGCGTAACACACTATATTATAATCTGGCTTAATGTGTAACAAACTATATTATAATATGGCTTAATGTGTAACAAACTATATTATAATCTGGCTTAATGAATAACACACTATATTATAACCTGGCTTAATGCGTAACACACTATATTATAATCTGGCTTAATGCGTAACACACTATATTACATTCTGGCTTAATGCGTATCACACAATATTATAATCTGGCTTAATGGGTAACACACTATATTATAATCTGGCTTAATGTGTAACAAACTATATTATAATCTGGCTCAATGCGTAACACACTATATTATACTCTGGCTTAATGCGTTACACACTATATTATAATCTGGCTTAATGTGTAACAAACTATATTATAATCTGGCTTAATGAGTAACACACTATATTATAATCTGGCTTAATGTGTAACAAACTATATTATAATCTGGCTTAATGAGTAACACACTATATTATAACCTGGCTTAATGCGTAAAACACTATATTATAATCTGGCTTAATGTGTAACAAACTATATTATAATATGGCTTAATGTGTAACAAACTATATTATAATCTGGCATAATGCGTAACACACTATATTATAATCTGGCTTAATGTGTAACACACTATATTATAATCTGGCTTAATGCGTAACACACTATATTATAATCTGGCTTAATGTGTAACACACTATATTACAATCTGGCTTAATGCATAACATACTATCTATATTATAATTGGGCTCAATGCGTTGCGCAGTTAAGGGAGGAGGGGGTGAGGGGGGGGGGGGGGGGGGGGGGGGGATGTAATATGAATGTAATATGTCATTGAAGAAGAAGATAACACTAATAATTTAATAATCTAAACGAAAATATGAAAGAGAAGACACAGAAAAATAGAAAAAGATTCGAACCCAGAACCTCTCGTCTAATCGGGATCTGCGCTTTTACCAATTCCGCCATTGCCACATTCCGTCAAACCGTCGTATTTGTCATTTTTACATTTTAGAATTAACAATATTATCTTCTACTATTTTTTCCAAATTACAGGCAACTACCCTTTTTATTGGAAACAATCGTTCTAAGAACTGGTTTGTAACCTAGATAGCCTTTTGGATAAATATTATATTGATATTCATCAATTTAAAAACAGATTATACTCTTGTTCACAGATCTTTGTCAAATTCCAAATTTGGGATGGATTGGATTTCCAAAAGTAAATGTCATCTAGTTCATTGTCAAAAGTACTAGCGCAGACCTAAATAATTCACGGGATAGTATTTTTCTTTGAAAAACCCCTTCTATTTTGAAAATGTTAATTTAAAAAAAATCTCTGTTAAAAATATTGTAGGAATTATAAGTAAGTACTAGGTAGTTACTATAGATCTGAATTATTCAGACAATCAGTTCCAATTTTGCTAAATGACAAAACAAAAATTCAAAGAAAATTTGAGTTTATTGAATCGGTGTTACGCAGGACACAAGCACAACTGAAATTTGTATTGTCGAATAAATTATTAGTACCTACTTCTTACGAATTTTCATAGTAACGAAGCTATGGAGGATTTGTATTTAAAAAAAACACTTTTCCACGTTAAGAACTCATCAAATTAACATGTTATATTCATTTTATCGGCGTTTATTAACTTAAAAAACCGGTCACACATTCTCAACCACTAGGAGCCCTGAAAAGTGAGGTCATAATCAAAGCGGCCAATGAGCGCAGTTTAACGCTTCGTAAAGCGTCTGTAATGCGTCATTTCCGTTTCATATCTCAACCAATAGGAGCCTTGAGAAGTGAGGTCATAATCAAAGCGGCCAATAAGCGCAGTTTTACGCTTCGTAGGTACTGTAATGCATCATTTCCGTTTCAATCAAATTTAAAATCACAACGGTGGTAAAGAAGCTTCACTTAAAAAATTAGAGCACCCTTGACTTTCTTCATATCCCTGTTACATAAAAAGTTCCATTCTCATAGGTTCCATAGAACAAGTTATTTGCTACCCTTACAGGCCCATAGAACTCTACCTACTAGAATGGGAAATTGTATACACGGAGTTCCCTTCGCCTTTCACTCGCGTCGTAAAAAGCCTACGTCACGGTGCGACGTAGTCAATTCCGAACCTGTTGATTTCCCAAAGAATGACGACGTTTTAATAATACAATTCGGATAAAAGGTTCTTTAGATCTCAATTAAATTTGAGTGCCATGTAAAATGTTTTTTTTTAAATCATACTTAACTCTAAATAACCAGCTTTAAGTTTGGTAAAACGAAGGGACAAATTAAATACTTGTACCAATGACGTTACAATACATCTAGACTTGCTATTGTCTCACAAACTCTAGATAAAATTTGACATATATACAAGCAAGAAAAACTGTTATGTTTCCAATAAATTTTTAATTCCCGCTTTGTTCATGAATGACAAAGATGACATTCAAACAATATGTGGGTATAAATAAACTAACGACCGGGCGACGTTTTCAAATTTAAAAGTTTCTTCGAATACTATCTACCTCAAGCTGACTAGAGTAGGAGGCCTGAGCGCCTGAGGTGTCGAGTGAACAAGCCATAATGCAGCAACGACAGTTTGTAAATGGCGGCGATTAATTTTGTACTCGTTGTCATCGTCGCATTGTAGCTCACAAACTTGATAGCGTGTGATTTCATCGTTTTTTATTTGTAGTTTTAACGCCAAAAACCGCCATATCGCTGACTTTTGTGACAAATTTGCAGATTTATTTGATTGACTTCACCGAATTGCAATAGGTACCCCACGTCACAATGCGCCTTGAATGTTTTGAAAAGAAGTGGCTGTTTTCCTGGAGTTGTGCAGACATACATACGTTCACCATTTGTCCCATTTACGACTGTTGACATTTACCGTGTAAGAAAGAGAGGCAGCATTATATGTTTAAGAACAAAAGAAAAACAATCAGCACATTGACATTTGACGTTTTTGAATTTTGGGAATTCAAGCAAACTTCAATATTATACCTACCTACCACAATATTCCTGCAGCTCTTTCAAAAGATGAAAATTCGTTCCATATTAAATGTATGAGGAAATGAATTTTCGTCATAACTTTCTTTTTTTTCTTTAAAAGAAAACTGTTAACAAAATTCTTGCTTGAACAGACCATGTAAAAATTAATGTAATATGATAGCGAAAGAGAACATCTTCAATTGCGAGCTGAATAAATATTAAAAGTCCTAAAAAACCGTGTTTTCTGACAAGCCATGAGTAACTTTTCCATTATTGTTTATGTATATTTCTTTTATGAATATAATTTGTTTTGAATTGTGCTTTCCTATTACATTATAATATTATAATTTTTGTTTTATGTAATTCTGTTATGTTAATTCTGTTTATTATAGGTAAGAATTTGGGGGTCAGTGTGTCCAGGAGTTAAGGACGTATGAATCCATTCCTCCAACTACCGTGCAAGGTGATGGGTTGAGAGTCTGGCTGGAGAGGTGTAGGTTAGGGCTCCCTTAACCTGTCTCTCCCAATCTGGCCCGCCACGCAGTTGCTGGGAAAACGCATTTGCCGCCAAAACCCAGACAAATCGCACCACATGTATGACATGAACCCAGGCACCACTGATTCACAAACGTAGCTAAGGGAACGTACCCATACTACGTGACCAACTTTTTGCAATTTTTAACCCCCCCCCCCCCCCCCCCCCCGCCGCTCATTTGTACCAAGCGTGATGTTTTGAAGACCCCCCCCCTCCGTCACGTAATATGGGTACGTTCCCTAACCACTTGCGGTGACCTACGGCAGGGTTGTTGGTTATTCAATATATGATTCCCCGGGCGGCGATTCGTAAGTTTTCGCGTCACAAAATAGGTAAAACTGCACATTAACTGATAAAATCAAAGAAATAAAGTAAATATAAAAAGTTGTATTGAAATAAGAAAGTTTAAAGGTTGTCTGCACACTGCTTTAACTTCAGATATTATTTTATGACATTTGACCTTTATTTGATAATATTATGGCGGTTCACGGATCTAGGACACACAAATTAAATTTCTGACCCAATACCTTGGACGGCCGCGGCGTGTGACCTCAGAGATACACTGGGGGACTTAAGCATTCCCCCACGACCCGCTGATTTACGGTGGATCTAGAAATGTATTAGTCCTAATAGAAATCTAATCTAAATTGAAAACGATCGGGGCGGTCGAGCGGGCGCGTATTAAGGTAATGTATTGAGAATTAATCGTTTTGAAGCAACGAGGCGAAGGTCAATCAAAAGGACATAGTTTGAATATTCTTCATTTAAATTTGGGAAGTCCTCCCATTTTCAAATAATTAATCAATATATTGTTCTGGCGCGAGTGTGACATCTTCAAAATAGAATGTCGTGAAAATTATCAAATTTAAAAAAAAATCTTTAAAAAAATCGAAAAGCGATACTATATGACGATTGTTTTTATTATATACTAGCTGAACCCGACCACGCTTCGCTGTGGCTTTGTCTGATTTTAATTATTAGAGGAGTTAACAAAAATTGTTTAGGAACTGTGCATTTTCCAAGAAGACACATTGCTTAATTGAATATCTGCTGTGACTATGCTGTATTGTAGAATATAAGGGAAGAAAAAAAACATTCGTAAATTTTTTTAAATTATTTATTTATTCAGACCTTAAATGCTTTTACAATATCACTTTATTATAGATAAGCACCTATTAGTGTTAGCAATTCTTCGTAGTTGATCATTTCTGCGTTGTAAAACGATATCGCGAGGATGAAATTCTTCTCCAATCATGACAATTCCCACCTCATTAATTGTTGGCGCATTATATCGTCTGACATGCTCACTTGCTGGTGTTTGATCAGCACTAATGCTAATTTTATGGCTGTCTGATGGCATGAGATCAATTGCATTTTTGAACATTCGAATTAAATTATTGTTATCATGTAACATTTTTTGCAACGACTCAACAATATGCCTTTTGACTTTAGTAGAGATTTGACAGCGTGCATTCAACTGATCATTTTGATCTACCATGAAATATATTTGTAGAAATGTATGTTCATTGCTGTGAAAAGGAAGCAAAGAGCCAGCTTTATGGTAAATTTGTCCCTGAATTTTAAACGTTGGCATAAAATTTTCTGTTATAACGTTAGCGCCAAATGAAGTCATCTGAAAACATGAATTGTATGTTCTAATATTTTTGAGGAAATGTTTTGAATCATCAGTAATTCCTTGCAACAAATTTATCAGTGGTGCTATTGGCTGATCAATTTCAGGTAAATTCACTTTGCCGCTCGCACAACACATTCCTTGAGTTTCTCCTTTAAATTTCATCGCTTTGCAGTGTGGAAAAACTTTATCCATTTTACCGATTTGAACAAATTTACATGAGGAATTGTACTGAATATCTGGTTCGTATGAAAAAGCAATTCGATGGTACGAAGCATGGTTATTCAAAAGTTGCACTTGCATTCGTCTTCGGCGTTGATCTATTTCTTCTTGACGTTGTTGAGATGAATGTGCTGCTCGTCTTCTTCGCGTTTCTACTCGTAAGCTTTTAAGTCTTTCTTCCCGACGATTCGCCAGTTTTTCTGCTCGCCTCTGAATAATTCTAACTCGAACATGTTCATTATCATCTAAACATTCTTGATCAGTGCGGTTTGATCTTCTCTGACGATCTGCGTTTGCGTGTCGAGTACGACAGCCTATGTTTGAACGTGAGCGAGGCATCCCACGAATCACGGTGATCAACTTTGAAAAAACTTACACATCAATCAACTAGTCACAGTTACACTTTTTTGACCCTTTGAAAATTTATCATATATAATTCGATTTGTTAATCTGATTTTTTGTATGTTTTGCAAAGTTACGAACTGACATTCAGTACAATAGAGAACTCCAGTCCAATTTTTTAAATTTTTTTAAATGAATAAAGACCTTCAAACTTAAATAACTGCATTTTTATTTTTATTTTTATAGTTAGTTTTAATAGTTAAAATAATTGTCAAAGTTTAAATTTTTAAAGACTCCCAGAAACGCACCGTATCTATGGTGGTCTTCACCCACCGATAGTTTTTTTACTTTTTAAGTTGTCATTTTGAATCAGTGATGTTATGTCGAGGGAAATTTCCCTAGATCTAGGGGAGAAAAATATTTTTTAGGGATAAGGGAAATCAGGACAAAATCTAGGGAAATTTCGAACTCTGGCAAAATTTTTATTACATATGACAATATTACTGGTATTATTTATATAAATATATATACGTATATATATTTTTTGGAATTCCTATGAATCTTAATTATTGTTCCTGTACTTACATGCAATGTTATTTTTACCACTGACAACTCAAAATGATATTAGGGAACGTACCCATACTACGTGACACGTTCGGGGGAGGGGGGGGGGGGGGGATCTTCAAAATACCACTCTTGGTACAAATGAGCGGCGAGTTGCTCATGATTTTTATTTTGCAAGGTGTTTTTTTTAAATTTGGAATTCAGTTTCTAATTCAGTGGTGAGTGTATTCGTACTTTTAAATTTTTGTTTAGTGTTTTATTTGGAAAATCACGGTATTATTAGTATATTTACCAAGTTCCGATATCTTTCCAATTAATTATCATATTAATTAACATTATAACAGGATTAGTGTTACACAATCGGGTGGCTACGTAGGTAATTGCGTAAATGTGAAATTCTAGGGAAATTTCACTTCGAAATCTAGGGAAATAATTTTTTTGGGCAGAACATCCCTGTTTGAATGAAGAACCCAGAAGAATCATGGTGGTCATGGCGGAATGCTTTGTAATGACTTTTAGGTGTGAGGTGTGTTTTTTATTCAAGATTAACTGCTTTTAATATAGAAAAACATTGGTAAAATGTCCACATTTCACCGCTACTGTTATTTTATTTAATCAAAGTGCAATATAAAAACAATAAATCATCTCTTTCATTGCAAATACATGTGACATCGTGTTTTGTGTCAGGCGTTACTTTGTAGGTGCATTGTTTTATGTATAATACATACAGAAACACTGGTATTTATCATGACGAGTGTGTAACAACTTGTATAATAAGCCCTATACTAAAAACAATTTGAAAATACATAAGCAAATGTCAAAATATGACACGACTTTAACCTCAAATAGACAAAATTTATTGCAGATTGTCCGCAAATATAGCCCTTTTCGTAAATTGTTGAGGGCCTAAATTATGTTTCAATAAACACAATAACTATTATTTATCTAGATCTCTATAAACAGTATGAAAATAAACCAAAAACACGAAATGTTGAATTGCATAGGTACGTGTGCACTTCAAGTTGCTTCAAGTCATTTCAAATGTCAATACAATACAATACACACTATCACCAGGTGACGAGGTGACAGGTTAACAGTGACGTCACCGTTAACCATTTCAGTAATGCCAACTTAACTCTGTGTTTTGAGAAGAGGTTTAAAAATGCACTTTTTAATAATTTTTTAAAAACTCTGCGTTTAATATTATGAAATAAAACTTATATATTCAGAATCAGCGTTTCTTGGTCTATATGAACATATTTTTTAAAGCCATAATATTTTTCAGTGGAGTTCCTTATTATGAGTAAATTTAAAACGCGAGAAAACAAATGAGTGAAAATAGTAATATAAATTGTTAGATATAATTCTACTTTTAAATCCGATTAAATTCTTTTAATTCCTAATTGTAGGTATCATAAATTTTTGTAACTTTTAATAAAATGGCAACACTGTCTAGAACTGTCATTCCGTTTTTGACTATGACAAATTATGAGTCAATTTAAAACGCATAAAATTATCCTTTTTCTTTGGAACTTCCAAATAAAAAGTATGTATAAACGCTCTTCTGCTAAAATGCAATGTTCTGTAAAAATTTTGAGTCAATACATCGATTACTTTCCGAGATTAGCGAACGCAAACATACGGAACCTACATTTTTATATATATACATTAGAAATGTGTTTTTTTTTTTTTTAATTCTGAAGAAACAAAAGTTCTTAGCTATCATTTTGGCAAGTTATTTATATTTATTTAAAGTATCAAAAAGTAGGTATTTTTGATAAAAAATAGGACAGATTTCTGCACCGTACCTCAAGAGAAGACGATCGAGTTGACTGGAAAGTTGATTGAGTGTGAACATACCTGCAAAAAAAGAAAATTCATAATTAGAAAATAAGTAGGAAAATATGAAACTTAGACAGAAAATTAGTTAATTATAAACTCGTACAATTAACGACACTACAACACATTGCAATATCTACGGGACATCGAAAAAGATGTCCGTGATTTTAAAATGAAATAACTTTGTGAATATTAATAATAATAATAATAATAAGCCTTTTTATTCTGGACTTCTGTTAGTTGTGTATTAGACATGATCTTATTTGTTTTAGTATATCCCGAAGCTCAGTTTGCCTCTTGGCATAGGCCTCCTCTAACATTTTCCATTGGGACCTGTCACGCGCTACTCTTCTCCATTGATGTCCAGCAGTGAGTTTTAGGTCATCTTCCCATCTCATGTGTTGACGTCCTTTACTTCTCTTGCCATCTCTGGGATACCAGTCAGTGACATTTTTGCACCATTTCTCTTGTGGATCGCGTATCATGTGTCCTGTCCATCTCCACTTTTGTTGGTCTATTCGGGTAACTACATCGGCAACTTTAGTTTTCTCCCTTATTGTGCTACCTCTCACTCTGTCCTGTTTCCTTGTTCCTGTCAAACTTCTCTCCATGGCTCTCTGGCAGCGTTCCAACTTTTCTCTGTGGCGTTTGGTGAGTGCCCAAGTTTCACATCCATAGGTGATGACTGGAAGTATACACGTGTTGAAGACTTTCCTTTTTATTTGCATACTTAGCTCCTTAGATTTCAAGACTTCTTTCAAAGACCAGTATTTCTTCCATCCATTTGCTACTCTTCTCTCGATTTCTTTAGTGGTTTGATCTTTGTGAGATATTATCTGTCCTAAATAGATGTAATCTGACACATATTCGAGTGGTTGGTTGTCAATTTTTATAGTTACTGGTTCAGAGTTTGTAAGCAATTTTGTTTTGTCTTTGTTCATGCATAGGCCGACTTTCACACTTTCCTCGTTTAGTGATTCTATCATTCTAATTAGGTGCATTGGGTTTTCCTCGAATAGGACTATATCGTCTGCAAATCTTAGGTGGTTAAGTTTTACACCTTGTACGTTGATACCATATTTTTCCCAATCTAGTTTGCGGAAGATACTTTCCAGAGCAGCCGAGAACAATTTTGGTGATAGAGGGTCTCCCTGTCTTACTCCTCTCTCGATCTTGAACTTTTTTCCCAAGGTTTCTAGTTGGATCCTAGCTTCGCAATTCAAGTATATGTTTTTTATAATATTGATGTAGTTTAAAGGTATCCCCTGCTGTTCAAGGCTATCCCATATAGCTATGTGTCTTATGCTGTCGAAAGCTTTGGAGTAATCGATGAATGCCATGTATAGTTTCTTATTATACTCATTATATTTTTCTACTATTTGTTTCAACGTGTGTATGTGGTCCAGGGTAGAGTATTTTTGTCTAAAGCCGGCTTGCTCCAGTGGTTGATTTTCGTCTAACTTTTTACTTATTCTTTCCAGGATAACTTTGGAAAATACTTTGTATATATTTGACATCAAACTTATAGGTCTGTAGTTCCCTATATCTTCCTTTTGTCCTTTCTTGAATATAAGAATAATGTTTGATGTTTTCCACTGTGTAGGTATTAGACCAGTTATAAGTATATCATTGAATATTGAAGTAAGTATTGGTAGTAGTTCTTCCATGGTGCCTTTAAGAAGTTCGTTTGTCACTTTGTCTGGACCTGGGGCTTTTTCCATCTTCTGACTGTATATGGCTTTTTCTACTTCTCTGGAAAGTATTTTTGGTTCAGTTACAACGTTTTCCTGCTCTTTATTGACGTCTTTCTTCGGATCATGTTTTTGTTTGTCGTCTGGGCTTGAGTAGAGGTCCTGGTAAAATTTTGTGGCTATTTCGTTTATGTTTTTTCTATTTGAAGAAGTATTCCCCCTTTTGTTTAATTTTGGTATCCATTCTTTATTTGATTCTCTCAATTCTTTAAGCGCTTTTTTCACTCCCCCTGTTTTCACTATATGCTTTTCTAATGTTTGCAGCCTCTTGGTCTTCCTATCTTTCCTGATGTTCTCTCTGATTTCTTTACTTAATTTTGTTATAGTTTTAATGTTATCTTTTTTAGGATGTTTTGAAAATAGGTGTTTTCTTTCTTCTATAAGTTGCAGCGTTGTGTCACTTAGTTCGTACTTGTTTCTTCTGCTAGTCTCAGCTTTTTCTTTAGTTAGTAGATTTTCTAGCTTTCCATATTTCGCACGAGCATCAGTGTTACTCAAAGTTAATCCTTCAGCTGATTCAATTAGGGATTGTGTTATTTTCCTTAAGGTTTCATCGCTGTGGTGTTTTGTAGTGTGTGAAGCGAAATGTTTTCTAGATTTATTTGGTGGTTCTATTCTTATATTGCTTCTTACCATACGATGATTTGTATTGAAATTGAATTTAGTTAGGACCGATGTATCCGTGAAGGCTTTTGGATAGTTTGTTGTTATGTAGTCAATTTCGTTTTTGGTTTTGCCATCGGGGGAGATCCATGTCCACTTATTCTTTTGGTTTTTCATGTATAAACTGTTCAAGAGCGTTAGATTGTGTTGTAATAATAATTCAACCAAAAATTCACCATGTGGACTTCTTCTACCTTGGCCAAACTTTCCCAAGACATATTCTTCCTTGCATTGCTTCATCCCGACTTGAGCATTGAAGTCGCCCATTAGAATAATGTGGTTGTTTTGATACCTTGTTAATATCTTTGTTAATTCTTTATAGAAAAGTTTGATTTCTGTTTTTGTTGCTTGTTCTGTTGGAGAATAAATTTGTATAACTGACCATACTTTTTGGTATCCCGGTATGTCAATGTTAAGAATGGCTATTCGATCAGAGATCGAATAGCCATTGTGAATATTAATTTATACTAAATGAATTACACCAAAATCTTGTTTTTTTCGATGCTTGGCAATATTCGGCCTCCCCCAGGTTCACTGAATCATATCAGGAGGCACAGTTGGAATTGTCGCGCGGATTCTCTCTCTTAAAAATGTTGCAGGTCCCGAAACTTTTCAGCGTTTCTTTCTGACATGACGTATTTTCGCAACTCCATGTAATTATTTTTATATTGTGGGCCCCTTTGGTCCAATCTTTTTGAAAATGTGTCAAAATACGTGTTTTAGTTTAAAGCCTCATAATTTGATTACGAAATTCGGTTTTGCATTTAAGAACTTTTTCTTGTAGGGTTATTCTAAGAACGTTATCCACACAGACAAAATCCGGGATCTGTAATAAGAGAGAGAATCCACGCGCAATTTCGACTGTAACTCCTGTTATTAACTGGAGGAGTTCAACTGCCACTTAGGTGTTTTCCGTGCAACAGGGAGAAATCATTTTAAAAATTTAAATTAAAAACTCATTTGAAAATTGCGTGGAAATTGTGTAAGTAACGTAAAAAAATTAAGATTTCATACGTGTTTATTCATTTTAGTTATTTCATTTTAAAAACACGTACATCTTTATCGATGTGTATTATAACAATTGCAGAAATTTGAAATGCTGTCAAGGACAAGAAATCCAAATATTAGTTAAATATGACATTTTTCTCCGTTTTTTCCCTTTTGATCTACGTCGTCGAAATATTTTTAGAAAAATAAGAATGTCCTATACGACACGACGTGCCTTTTAAGAGGTTTTTTTTATGACAAATAAACAATAAATGTCTCCTTCCATAATATGCTAACTTAAGTAACTAACTAACTAACCATCACGGGGAGGACGGACCGCCAAACAACTCGGTCTTGGCACACAGTCTTTGCCTCACTCACATTCATACATCGTCTCATACATACTCTTCTATTATTCTGACTTTTGACATGGCTCGACTCAAGTATCTGATTCACTTGATCGTGCCATGTCTTCCTCGGGTGTCCCCGACTGCTTCTTCCGTTCACATTTGAGTCATATATTCTTCTCACACTATTTTCTTCTTTTATTCGCTCTACATGCCCAAACCATCTGAGGATTCCTTTTTTAATCTTACTCATTTTGCTTACATCAGCCATTCATTCTTTGCGGATATCCACATTTCCCACACGACCATATATGTATGGTTTTACCACAATTTCGCCTCAGGGATCTCATTTCAACAGCATTCAGTTTACTTTCATCCTTCCTCTGCCAGTTCCATGCCTTACTTCCATACTATACTATACTACCATACTTCCATACTATACTAACTTAACTTACGTAAAATGTATACCACACAAAAACACACACACACATATATATATATAAAAGCGACGTCATGTCGTTGGTATCAATTATTGTATTAACTTCTATAACTTTGTAACTATTTTCTTCTATGTATTTATGTACGGTTTGTTTCTGCAATAAAAAAAAAAATTCTGTTATTAAAGACATTTACAAAAATTGTTAAGTATTTTGAAAGATCTATTTAATGTTATTTAATTAAAAAAAATCATTACTATAGGTCCACAAAAACAGTAAACATGATTTAAAAAAAAAAACTTTCTTTGCTCTCCTGAACAATTAATATTTTGGACTTTACAGCAAAAATTTTCGCTATCGATAATATTATAACATCGTGTGAGCTCTGGCTGCAAATAAGAGTATGTATAAAGCGCGGCTGGGTCGTTGGTCTCCAGGAAACACTTAACACGTGCAACAACTTGAAACTTATTCTATTACTAGCATTACCTATAAGTATGGCATAAAATAATATAATCCATGAGCAAGGAATGGCAATGTTTGCACGAACTTTCAAATGTAGATTAAACACGAACCGACATTTTTGTTAAAATATTACATGTATTTATTTTCATATAGCTGGTTATGCACACGTAAACATAACCAGAATGAAAAAAGATTATATATTTTCTATTTAAGAGTATGGAAATATATAATATAACATTTTTGAAAACCACCCAATTGTTTTGGTCTATCCACGTGTCAATGGGAACTTTATTTTATGTGTGACAAACAATCAAGCTACATATATTTATATATAATTTTTTTATTGCATTTTGTAAAAGTATTCTAATATATAGTATATCAGTATGGGGAGCGGTCGCAGAAACTTACATCAATCCTCTTCAAATAAATCACAAAACAATGATTAGAATTATGATTGAAAAGCCTTACCAATCCAATAGAAGAGCTAATAAGTAAAAACAAATTACTAGACGTAAATAAACTATTCATAATGAAAATCATCCATAAAAATTGTATCAAAACATCCCCTCACCATGTACCTCACTCGCAAAACACAAAAGCAAGAATAAATAAACACTTTCAAGTATTTTTATTTTTAACTTTACGATTAAAACCTTAAATTGTAATATTTAATTAAGACAATATCAGCGAAGCCCCCTCTGGGACCACTCTGGCATCTCTCCCAGAGGCGCCAATATCTTTTTCTGATTTTTCTGTTTCCAGATTTTCGATCGAGTTTCGCTAATATTGTCTTCATTTAATTAAATACTTTCAAGTACCCTACATCCTTCAAGTATTTCATCAACTTCTGATATTTCCGTTGTAATTTGTCAGCAAGATGAATGATAAAGAAAGTTCTATTAATGTCAATGGTACGTACATCTTTAACACTACGGTACACGCGCCTCTAAAATGTTCATGAGTGCCTCGTCCATGAGTACTCGCGTGGGCTTCACTTGTAGCCCATTGTAAATTGAAATATACTGAAAAATAATCGTTTAATTTTTAAATGAATAAATAAAATAAATAAATAAATGAAATTTATTAAGTAAACCGAAATAAAAAAAAAAACTTCTCTTTCTTAAACTTAAAATATTAACAAAACTTCAGACTTCTCAAAAAATCCTGTAGCATTTCGTTACATACGTAGCCCAACAACTTTAAATCGTTATTTTTCGCACGTGGGCCAGCGTAGATCGCTCACGCCACACTCAATGCGTCGAGCAACAACCAATCGGAGCTTAGCTAGAGACTCGAAGTTAAATCACGCGATTTCAAGAAGTTATGTACAAAAACAATACCCTGGGCTACATATGTAGCCCACACGTGTACTCTAGTATTAATAAAATATTATAATCTTTCAAAACATTTTTTAAAAAATTTTCCAATAATATATTTTTAACAATTCGGGAGGTGGTTACTGCCGCCGCGGGAACTATTTGTTGGATGATCAACATCTCTGCATTCAGGTCATTTCAAGTGGTTCGCTTGGTGAGTTAGCAGCGTGCTTCATTCAGTTCATGGGGTGAGGTTTGTATTCAGGTCTTGGTGGCGGATGCGTCTGCCTAACAACTGCGTGGCGGGACGGATCAGGAAAGGCGGGTAAGGGAGACCCTTCTACCTCTTCAACCGGATTCTCGGGAGCCTTTCACCGCAGTGGGAGGAATGGATTTATACGTCCCATATATACTCCTGGACATACTGACCCCCCGATTCTTACATACCCCTAATATTTCCTTTCTTCCCAGGACTTCTTCTTCATTTGCTTAAAAAACCCTTCACAGAACATCTAAAAGATGACACAGGTCCTGAGAAATTATCCCCCACAAGGGCTCATACATGAATTTAATGTAGAAAAAATATTTTCCTCGACTTCATTTATACCAGGGATCAAAGTTACTGCAAATGTTTGGTGATTTAAGAAGTAAAAGGTGAGATGAAAACTTTGGAGAAAATCGCGGAAGATAAAAGAGTTCGGATTAAGAACACGTGTCGGCAGTGAAGCGGAAACAGAGTTCGCGCGTTTTTTCTTTGCGCGGGAAAGTGGGGAGTAATACGCTGTGTGCTGTTACTTTGACGGCCAAAAAATAGGGGAGGTTATTTGTTTATCATTATTTGTGCCTACAAGAGCTTTTACTTTTTTTAAATATAATATTTTAGTACAGGAGCCAATACGAATATAACCAATGAGTTAAGTACAAACATCACCCCTAACTGTTTGCAAAGTTTACAAGAGTGTACAAATCTTATCTTTAGTTTAAAGTGATAAAACTAGCGACTTTCAAAACATTTGAGTGAACAAATCATTGTGTTTTTTTCTTTAAAATATTGTGATTATCTGATTAATAATTTAAAAACAAAGTATATTAAATTATACAAATAAAATAATTTACATACAAATTAATATACCCCATCTAGCGATAAACATCAACTTTTAATAGTCAACTTTTAACAGTCGCCTATCATACTGTTATCACAAAATAAGACTTGTCAACAGATGCCACTACAGTTCATAAACAATCTTTTTAATTAACATCTGTTTATAAAATAAACTCAATTTTGACTAACCGGTTAAAACAAGTGAACCAAGACAGTGAAAATTAAAATATATAAATTAAATAAATTAAATTATTGTGTCCAGTGCATACCAGATCAGTTAAATAAGTTAAATAAGCAAATTTCACTATAACCTTTATTTTTTTTTTCTTTTTTATTTAACGCCATCTGTGTCTGCGAACAATAACGAGAACATTATTAGAAACATTACAAATCTATTAGCTCGATCACCACACAGAGGCCGCACTATCCACCGAATCCTACTCTTCCGAATATTTATTTAAAAAAAAAAAGAAAAAAAAAAAACCGAACCAACAATGAATTGCGAAGCCTGCCTAAACCTTATCACCAAAAATGACCATGCGCTCACGTGTGCCACTTGCAACATCGGTTTCCATAACAATTGCTTAAATATCACAGATATCAATTTCAAAAAAATGTCATTAAAAAATAAACAAATTTGGAAATGCCCTAAATGCAAAAGCAGACCGAGCTCACCTGCTACGTCGGCCGCGACACTCGGATCAGAAGCCGACTCCTTATATAATCGTCTCACCAAACATTTTGATGACAAAATTTTTGAAATAAAACAAATGTTTGAGGAGGAAATTAATGACCTCAAAAGAAGCAGTGAATTCATCTGCAAACAATATGAAGACCTGCTATTAAAATTCAAACAAGTAGAGGACATTCATAAAGAAGCAAAATTCCTACGCGAGGAAAACGAAAAAAAAAACAACAGAATCTCTTCCCTGGAAAGTCGACTCGCGGATTTAGAACAAGTCAAACTCTCCGACAGCGTGGAAATGGCAGGTGTGGATTTACGGACGGGAGAACAACCCGCGGAGGCCGTTCTTCGGGTAGCTGGCTCGCTGGGACTGCCCCTCCAACAACATGACATCCGCCTGGTGACCAGGACACAAGATCGCAGGCGGAACACCCCGGTCAAACTACACATTGCCTTCTACAGCCAAAAAACAAGGGAATCGTTGCTCTCGCTAAAGAAAGACGCCAAAACCTTAAACCCAAACTCTCCTATCTTCATCAATGAAGTACTCTCTCCTTACTTCAAGGAACTGATGTGGAAAACGAAGCAAAGGGCCAAAGAAACCCTTTATCAATTCGTATGGTTCAAATCTAATAAATTGCTTGTCCGCAAGGAAACTGGGGAAAAAATAATTGAAATAAAACATGAAAATGATTTGAAAAAAATGGGGATTCAACTGTAGATAACTAAGCATTCTACTACAAACTTCCTGTATTGCAATAAATCATAATGGCAGAATTATTTAACACATTGCAATCATTGCAACTATATTATTCCCCTACAAGTCCCATTTCATTAATTATTTCTACCGATTCTGTTTACAAAAATCTTTCTAATTCTTTCTATTATCCAAATTATTTTAACACCAAATTTTACTCCTCTAAATGTTTTTATTACCAAAACCACTTTAATTATTTTAACATCAAATCTTATTATTCTAAATGTCTTTTTTACCCAAATTATTTAAGTTATCTTATCATAAAAATTGATTGTTTTGAATGTTTTTATTACCCAATTTTTTTAAATTATTTTTCCATCATTTTTTATTACAACCCAAATTATTTTAATTATTTTTCCATCATCTTCTATTATAACCATAATTATTTTAATTACTTTTCCATCATTTTCTATTATAACCTAAATTATTCTAATTATTTTACCATCATTTTCTATTATAACCCAAATTATTTTAATTATTTTTCCATCATTTTCTGTTATAACCCTAATTATTTAGATTACTTTTCCATCATTTTCTATTATAACCTAAATTATTCTAATTATTTTACCATCATTTTCTATTATAACCCAAATTATAACCTAAATTATCTCTACATTTTTACCTTCAAACTTTATTGTTTTAAAGGTCTTTCAAAGTATTTTAATTATTTTTACTTCAATTTCTATTTTTCCAAGGGTTTTTATTACCCAAAATTTTTTAACTATTTTACGATAAAATTTTATTTTTTTAAATGTCTTTACTACCCAAACTTTTCTAATTATTTTTTCATTAAATTCTATTATTCTAAATATTTTTATTACTCTAATTATCTTAATCACTTTACCAAAAAATATTATTGCTCTAAAGGTTTTTATTATCTAAAGTTTTTAAAGTATTTTACCATAAAATTTTATACATTTAAAGGTTTTTATTATCCAAAGTATCTTTATTTTTTTACCATCAAATTTTATGGTTTAAAAGGATTTTATTATCCAAATTATTCTAATTATTTTAGCATGAAATTCTATGTTTTTAAAGGTTTTCATTATCGAAGGTTTTTTAATTATTATACCATCAAATGCTATTGTTTTAAATGTTCTAATTATCCAAAGTACTTGAATTTTTTTAACATCAATTTTTATTGCTCTAAAAGTTTTTATTACCCAAATTATCCAACTAATTTTTCCATTAAATTACAGTGTACCGAAGGTTTTTATTATCCAAAGTATTTGAATAATTTTACTGTCAAACTTTATTGTTTTAAAGGTTTTTATTATTCAAAGTACTTAAATGATTTTCCTTTAAAATTTTATGCTTTTCGAGGTTTTTATTATCCAAAGTATTTTCATTATTTTACCATCAAATTTCATGTGTTTAAAGGTTTCTATTATCCAAAGTACTGTTATTATTTTACCATCAAATGTTACTGTTTTAAATATTGTTTATTATCCAAAGTTTTTGAATTATTCTACCATAAAATTTTAAGGTTTAAAAGGATTATATTTTATTATCCAAAGTATTCTACTTATTTTACCATGAAATTTTATATTTTTAAAGGTTTTTATTATCCAATGTTTTTTTATTATTATACCATCAAATGCTATTGCTTTAAATGTTTTAATTATCCTAAGTATTTGAATTATTTTACCATCATTATTACCATATTACTTTATTGTTCTAAAAGTTTTTATTACCCATATTACTCAACTTATTTTTCCATCAAATTATATTGTACCAAAGGTTTTTATTATCCAAAGTATTTGAATAATTTTACTGTCAAATTTTATTGTTTCAAAGGTTTTTATTATTCAAAGTACTTAAATAATTTCCCTTTAAAATTTTGTGCATCTCAAGGTTTTTATTATCCTAAGTATTTTCATTATTTTACCATCCAATTTTACGTTTTTAAAGGTTTCTATTATCCAAAATACTGCTATTATTTTACCATCAAATGTTACTGTTTTATATATTATTTATTATCCAAACTCTTTGAATTAGTCTACCATCAAATTTTATGGTTTAAAAGGATTCTATTTTATTATCCAAAGTATTCTAATTATTCTACCATGAAATGTTATGTTTTTAAAGGTTTTTATTATCCAAAGTGTTTGAATAATTTTACTCTCAATTTTTACTCCTATATTACTCCTAATTTACCACCACTAGCAAAATGTGTGAACTTTGTATGGATCAACTTATGTATCTTCGCAACCGCAACATGATCACTCAACTTAATATTGATAGAGAAACATTTAACAACTCAGAACACACTTTTGACAAAGCGACAGATTGTAATTTTCTGTTCACAGAAAAACACAACTTAAACATAATATCCCAAAACATTAGAAGTATTCGAAAGAACTTCGATAATTTCTCGATCCTCCTAAACGAAATAAACATAAACTTCGACATTATTATCTTGACTGAATGCTGGTTAGATGACTCGTACACAAACCTAAACTTAAAGGACTATACAACTCTCCATTCCACAAAACATCTCAATCAAAACGACGGTATAGTAATCTTTGCCAAAGATTCACTAAACTCATCAATAACCGAAATCAACCTAATCGAAGCAAACTGTATCCAAATCTCCCTCGGACCAGACATCTCCATATTTGCCGTCTACAGACCCCCATGCTATAACAATCTCTCACCTTTCTTCAACTCCTTAAATAAACTTCTCGATAAAAATAAAAAAACACAACAATTAATTATTGCAGGGGATATGAATATTAACTTACTTAACGGGCAACCAATAACCACAGAATACTTAAGTCTACTTACTCACTATGGATTAAATTCGACAATCAACTCACCAACAAGAATTACGTCAAACTCTGAATCCTGTATTGACCATATTTTTGTTAAAACTAGGAAAAAAACATCTTCATCCATTATTCGATCAACGGTCACAGATCATTTCACTACTACACTAAGCATACATCTTAACAACAAACAAAAAGATGAAAAAAACAACTCCGTACAAGACAAAATCAATTTTAAGTCCCTAATAGAGGACATACATAATGAATCTTGGTCAAATGTAATAAATGAACCCGATCCAAACAACGCGCTGAACACATTTATGACCACAGTTGGAACCTATATTGCTAAACATACAACAAAAAATACCCCGAAAAACTACTCACATAAAGAAAAAAAAATAACACCCTGGATCACGAAAGGATTAGTAAACAGCATTCATAAAAGAGACACAATGCACATGCAAGTACGCAAAAACCCATATGATGACAAACTAAAAAATAATTACCTGCTATATAGAAACCTTTGTAATAAATTAATCAAACAAGCCAAATACAAGTACTACAAAAAAGAAATAAAATCCGCCAAAAATGACACCAAAAAAATCTGGAAAATCGTCAAAGATATTACTTTCTCCAATACGAAAAAAGACTCGAAGATCAAAGTACTGTTAATAAATGGAAACAAAACCCTTACAAAAAATGAACCTGGTAAAATAGCAAATTTTATTAACTCCCAATTTGCAAAAGTTGGATCTAACTTGGCTGAAAAAATTCTTTTAAAAAACGGCACAACAGAAGACTCTTTAACCAAACTATCCTCTACCATGCAACCAAATCATTCGTTTTATGCTCACAAAATAGGTACAAAGGAAATATCGGATTTAATTATTTCTCTCAAACCAAATTGCGCTGTGGGCCCAGATAACCTCTCCAATCATATACTGATTAGTCTCCGAGAACATATACTTATACCACTTCAACATATTTTCAACCAAAGTTTCAGCCTCGGCTTTGTCCCCGATCATCTAAAAATAGGTTGTATTACTCCAATACATAAATCGGGAGACAAAACGCTGATCTTAAATTACAGACCAATCACTCTCCTAAATTCGCTATCGAAACTACTAGAAAAAACTATGAAAAAAAGACTGCTCGCATACCTTGACAAACACAAACTGATCTCCACCCGTCAATTCGGGTTTCGGGCGAAAATGGGAACAGAAGACGCCTTATCGGAACTAACCTCCTACATAGTAAAAAACCTAGATGGCGGTTCAAAGGTGTTAGGAGTGTTCTTAGACCTAGCAAAAGCTTTCGACACCATCTCACACAAATTACTCCAACAAAAACTCAAAAACATTGGCATAATAGGTCCACCACTAAAATGGTTCATCAGCTACATTGAAAATAGACAACAAATTGTAAAAATCAATAATCAAGAAAGTGACAAAGTAGGCAACAGGTATGGAGTACCCCAAGGCAGCGTCTTAGGTCCCATACTGTTTCTCATCTACATTAACAGTCTAACTGAGATAAGCCTAGGGAACATAGAGTACAAAGTTATCAGTTATGCAGATGACACTGTAATTTTATTCAAAGCCCAATCATGGGAAAAAGTCTTCAAAAACACGGAAGCAGGGATGACTGAAGTAAATAAATGGCTAAGAAATAATCTACTGACACTAAATATTTCTAAAACAAAATACTTAACTTTCAGTAAAACATTAGCTGGTCAGCCAGATAGTCGCCCACAACTACATCTTCACCCCTGCACAGTTACCTCATTAACTAACTCACGCTGTGTTTGTGACAAGATTGATTATGCGCAAAATATTAAATATCTCGGTTTAACTGTTGACAATAACTTAAAATGGGATCTCCAAATTAACCTAATTACAAAAAAAATACGGAAACTCTCTTACATCTTCAAAACAATTCGAAACATTATGTCACTTCCTCAGCTAAAAAATATATATTACGCACTCTGTCAAAGTATTCTAATGTATGGTATTTCAGTATGGGGAGCAGCTGCAGAGACTCACCTCAAATCACTTAAAAGTAATCATAAAACAATAATCAGAATTATGTTTAGAAAGCCTTATCAACATCCGACAGAACAGATAATGATCAACAATAACCTATTAGACATAAATAAACTATTCATAAAGAAGATCATCTACAAAAACTGCATAAAAATATCACCACACTTCATAACTCACTCGCAATACACAAGAGCAAACACACACAATCAACTACAAGTACCATATATCAAATCAAATTTTGCAAAAAAACATGAATCTTACTTGGCACCATATATATTCAATAAGTTTGTAGCCCAAACAAAGACCTACGTCGCATCTAATAATTTGAACTGGGTTTTCAAAAGATTTTTAAACTGGTTGAATGTCAAGGAAAGAAGAGAGATAAGTAATATTCTTAATATCTAATATTTTATATTTTCTATTTTCTACTCTATTTTTAAATTCTCTGATTTTCCTCTTATTTTTTATTATTATTTTTACTATAATATATATGTTTCTTTTTTTCTTTGTTTTACCACTTATTTGTTTTTTATGTAATTAGAAATTGTTAGTTACCAGCCTCAGAACAGACTTTGTCTAGTGAGGAGGGTAAGGAAAAAAAATCATGTTGTACATAACTAATAATAAATAAACGCCCGGGTTGCCGGCACTGAATTGAATTGAATTGAATTGAACTATTACACATCTGCCCTGATGATGGACACTGCAACGCTTTCCGAAACGTTGGCTAAAGAAAGAGGTAGCGCAACACGACATAATACCCCGAAAACTAATAAAAATGAATAATAATTATTTACTTCATCAAACTTTTAAAATACAGTTTGTGGCGTCATTTTTAATTATATGAAAACAAATGACTCTGTATAAACAGCACTATATATAATCAATATTATCAACATATTTCGAAAACTACGTTTTCTTCGTTAGGGTAAAATAAATAACTAATCTTATCCTGGCGAAGAAAATGTAATTTTCGAAACATGTTGATAATATTGATTATATATAGTGCTGTTTATACAGAGTCATTTGTTTTCATATAATTAAAAATGACGCCACAAACTGTATTTTCAAAGTTTGATGAAGTAAATAATAATTGTATTATAAGTTCACACTTTTAAACACATAACTTCATCTCTCTATATTGTGAATCTTGTTGTAATTCCTCCAACTTGTTATCAAATACTTGGTTTACACTTTTTGACTTTTCAATGCTACTAACTTTATTACCTACTTATCTCATACACTGTAAATCTGAATATATTATATGTTATCAGGTTAATTCGGCAAATCCGAATATACTTTATGCTACTAGGTTCTTTTTCTATTTTTTTTGTTATGTAATTATGTATGGATAATATGAACTAAACCTGTAAATTTGTCTGTCCTGGTACGGGAAACTTTCCTAGTTGGACAGGCAAAGCTTCCTAATATGTGTTTTGTACTTTCTTTTGTGTGTATCTATAGTAAATAAATAAATAAATATGGCTATAATAATTAACATTATTAAATTTAATATTTATTAAATTATGTAAACATTTCTTGAATAAATGCCATCTGCCTTGATGATGGACACTGCAACGTTGTCCAAACCTTGGCTAAAGAAGGAGGTAGTGCAATACTGTATAATACCTCCAAAAAATCACTATGCCTAATATCGTATTTACCTAAAATAAACTGTTTGGTAAGAAAAATGTGTAATTGTGTAACGTAAAACTTTTAATTGAATTGTATTGTTAATTTCTTTTGAAATGATATAATTTTTAAACTTTCGATTCTAGCAACGTATTATTATTAGGCAAAGTCGTAAAGTTATTATCTTCTTCTTTGTGTGCCCTAACAGGTCCTCTCGATGTTGGCGATCACTCTTGAAAATGTCTCTCTGTCTTGCGCTGCCCGGAATAGCTCCTCCACACTTCTAATGCCGGTCCACTCTCGTTTATTTAGCAGCCAAGACATTTGTCTCCTACCAGGCCCTCGGCGACCCTCTATCTTGCCTTTCAATATTAAATGGAGCAAGTGAAACTTCTCCTCATGAAGTATATGACCAGATATGAAATTTTCCTGATTTTTATTAATGTAAGTAGTGCTCTATCTGCTCTAGCCCGCCTGAGAATTTCTGTGTTGGTGATCATGTCGGTCCATGGGACCTTGAGCATTCTCCGGTGAATCCACATTTCAAAAGCCTCTAACCTGTTCATGGTATTTACTTTTAAGGTCCATGTTTCACATCCATACAGCAAGACCGACCACACACAAAGTTATTATAATCTACATTTACTTCAAATTAATTGAATGCTTTGTTTCTGCCACATGAAATACCAGATTCCTATTCTATTTCTTTAACCTAAAAGTATGAATCAAAATTCTTTAAATGTAAAAGAAAATTGCTAAGAAAACCTGAACTTTGAGCAGTCAATGCGCGAATTAACTGTACTTAATAGTATTAACCTTCGTAGAGATTAACAATCCTCGTTCAAATAAGCTAACTGACCTTGAAAGTTACCTCAAACTCACTAACAACCTCAACACGTATAAGAAAACACACGTAAATAAAAACAATTAACGTTTGCCAGTCGAAATAAAAACGTTTCGCATGCTTAATCCCAACTTTGGAATGCGAGCTTATTATATTATTCCGGTATTACTTAAAACGGGGAATGTTGTATTTGCAAAATAAAACGAATACTTCCATATATAGTCTCAAGAGCTTCCGAGCCGCTTTCAAATCCGACTGTAAATTAACGTTAGTTTGTGGCGCTGTGCTTTGAACACTTTTGGAAGAGAAAAACGTTAAAAGTTTATTCAGCGCTGTCTCGCTGGTGAATAGACATTCTAGTTAAGACATGTTTAAATGAATTTCTTAATTTATAACAGCACTTTTATATTTATATTATACAAAATTTATTTTTACTTACGATTTAAAAAATGTATGAATGTAGCATAATAGTTATAAATGCTCTCCACTGTCCGGTGTCATTGGGATTACGGCATCCCCAATTGAGGTATGTTGTGAGGCTTCAGGGAGTTGGGAGGTGAATGAGGCGGAGAAGAGGAAGGTTGGGATATTCTTGGTTATTCAGAGCTAGTCACCAAACACGGTTAAACATTTTCAAGCATTGAGAGTATCTTTATCTTGAACGGGTAGCAAAAACAGAATAAGATACTCGTAGTATGATTTTTATATTAATGAGCGGGGGGGGGGGGATGAGATGGGGAAGAGGAAAGCTAGGAAATGTCTGAATTTTCGGATCGGATCACCAAACACGGCTAAATTCATTTAACTGTGCACTAGGGGGTGTTAAGAAAGCGAAACAATTGGCTGTGGCCTAAAGGACCTTTTCCATATTTGTCAAGTGATAAAAAGAATAATTGAAAACATCCTGTAATTTTCAATGCTGTTTTTTCATTTCTTATTTGTAGACATAAAGCAAGAATAATTTATTTTTCATAAAATCTTTATCACATCATTTCGTCTATTTCGCCGCATGATACAACTAAATATTACCGTCAATCTTTCCATATCGGGAGAGATATTCAAATTCACAAAACCGTAGTATTTATACCTACGGGGTGGGGGGGGGCACGTTCTCGTGCGACCTGCTGACAGAAGCATTCGCTTATAATAAGTATTTATTTATTATAAGCGCCATCATTTGAAAAATTCTTGAATTCGTAACCGAATTATAATGGTAGCGTTGTTTGAAATTGTACGTACACAGATAGACGTAGTTTATAAGCGCGGCGCGTACGGCGAACTCGCAGCCGGGTTCTAAAATTTCAACCACGCAGACGCTCACGTATTAATACTATCAGATCATCTTTAATATTAAGATGCTCCCTCTCTAAGATTCGTAATAATACATCGTTGCTGTTTCGGAGTGGAAAAATTTTACCTGTTAAGGCAATACTATGGCACAAAATTATAATTCAGCAAATATTTACCCCGCAGCATAAAGAAAAATTAGAACATAAATACAGCACTAGATTTACGCGCAACGACAGGTTAATAGTTCTGAAATTTAATAATAAGTACGGACAGAGAAGGTTTGAATACAACATACCGAAGATATTTAATTTATTGCGTGACACTATAAAGCAATGTAATTCTATGAATAAGGTTAAGTATATGGTGAAAAATTGGATAACGGAAAAAAATATTTATATTTATATGTATGAAAAAATGTTGAATCTGTATGTATATATAATATGTAAATTATAACTTTTAATATGTATATGTAACTTAACTATAAGCACCTGTTGACAAACCAATCCAATTGGCTTAGCAGGACTTGTTTGTTGATATTTATGTTTTAACTATACTTTCAATAAAAAAGTAACATTTCTCCCTTTCAAACCAGCTTCAGTAATATTTTTCTTATTTTTGAGTTCTTAGGGGGCATACCAAAGATATTCAAATAAAGAATGGCATACATTAATTACGTGAGCAGTTTTTCTTCCAAACTAGACCCCTCCCCCCCTTGGTGAGATAAATTTGGGTCACTTCGTATATTCTTTTCAAGTAACGTGAGATTTTGCTGGACCCCCCCCCCCTATTTTGTGCTCACGTAATTAATGTATGCCCCCATACAACTAAGCCCCAAATCGTTTTACCCAACCAACAACGGATTAAACTTTAAGCTTTTGAATAACACACGTGTAGCTTTTAAATGGCTGTCATAAATGGAAATAAAATAACCACGCAATCTGTAATTTCATTTAGTACTCGCTTAATTGTTGAATAGAAGTACGCTTTAATATAAATTCCTGCCTTATCAGCCCACGCGAGCCAAGAGCGTGTTACTCGTGAAAGCGGACTTGGCGAGGTAGGTTAGGAAGGCTCCACAGGAGTCGGGACCGCCACTTGGAACCTTACCAAAAGTGAGAACACCCGATTACTAGAGCCTGCCATATCTACACCGGGGAATGGGAACATAGTCCACTCAACAAAGAAACCTGAACGGAAGGTAAAGAATATTGCGTGCCGTATTCAGGAATTTTTCTATGAGCCTAGTTTCAGGACTGACTAGGAGCTATCGTTAAATTTAATATCACCTTTCAGCAACAATTTTGTCTAAAGAATTTTTAAAATTTATTCATTTTTAAATCTGTTTGTTAGATAATCTCTTTGCCTAGTAAACAGCGTTTATCGGGCGGAACATGCTTTTGCATTTCAGATCAGATATTACGAAAAGAAAACAGGCGATTTGAGAATAAGGTTTAATCTTGCCTATAACAAGAAAGTGTTATTTTTACATTCTTTTATGGGACGGATGCAAAGAGTAAGCAATTTTTTGCCTGTGAATAGAACAACGTCAATAGTCTTGAACTTTGATGCATGAAAGGAAAATATCAGGTAAACACTTGTCGTTTTTGTACTGAAAATGCAGAACGTTTGTTCCCACTGAAACATTTGTGCGATGAACACCAAACTGGGCACCACCATTGTGGTGACCGAGGAGTTTTACATAGCATCATAGGTGAAGAAAAATAAATCAATATAAATCATGTCACAAGATTTTGTAGGTACTTCTTCTTCTTCTTGTGCCCTGTCCGTTCAACGGACGTTGGCTATCATGTTGGCTATGCGGACTTTGTTTACTGCAGCCCGGAACAGCTCCACGGTAGACTGGCCAAACCACTGTCTCTGGTTTTTCAGCCATGAGGTTCTCCTTCTTCCGACAATCTTTCCCTGCATTATGAGATGCAGGATCTCATACTTCTCTGGATGTCTCATCACATGTCCAAGATATTGAAGTTTTCGGATTTTTATAGTTTTAATTACTTCCTTTTCTTTATTCATCCGAACCATAACATCTTCGTTTGTAACCCTGTCCATCCAGCTTATTTTAAGTATTCTTCTGTAGATCCACATCTCGAATGCCTCAAGTCGCCTAATAAGTTCTTCAGTAAGCGTCCATGCTTACTGAAGAAGTAAGCTTGTAGGTACTATATTACATTATTTGTGGCAAATGATGCCATTAGGATGGTATTAGGATATTCTTTACTGGGCGGTGCGGTGATATTTCTCTCTGCACTTTACAGTCGATTTTTATTAAATACCAGCGAGTACCCGGCGTGCATTGCAATACCAATCTAAGAAAGAAAATCAAATCATAATAGAAATATGAAACATAACATTATTCACGAACCATCAGAGAAATATATTTTTATGGACCTGTTATATATTTTTTTTTTTTTTTTTTTTTTTTATTATTTATTGAAACATTTATTATAATTACAATTTTACAACTAAATATTTTTTTTTACAGGTTTTTTTTTTTACTACCCTTCCATTAAAAGCATTTGCTTGTGTATGGAAGGGGAGTGTACATAAATGCTATTAGTTATTAGTTAGGTATAAGTTAGTACTTAAATAATTAATTGTACATAAATATATGTGAGCTGCAGTATTTATTTGATAATGGTGTGTTTTTTTTTTTTTTAAAGAAAGAATGTTATGGAGAACTAAGATATTTGTAAGATTAATTGACAGTAGTTCTTTTCTTAAGAACATCTTTAAAATGTCTCTTGACAGAGAGCAGCATTCGGGCCTTATCATTGATGCTTCTGATTTCCTCTGGTAGACGATTAAAAAAATTTCTTCCCTGATAAGTATAATGATGCTGTGCAAAAGACGTATTTAGTTTTGGGCATAGAAAAACATGTTTAAGTCGAGTTCTGTTTTTATTTAAAAATGGATATTTATCTTTTTCTTTTATTATTTGAATTACTGAATTTTTAATATATAAATCTTTAAATGTGGGTACTTGAAATTCTTCAAACAGGCGTTCTGTTGGGTAGTCTAAGGATTTTTTTAATATAATTTTAATAATTGTTCTTTGTACAATTTCTATTGGAAGAAGGTTACATTTATACGCGGATCCCCAACTAATAATAGCGTATTGTAGAGTGGATTGAACTAAGGCATAGTAGATTAAATATAGATTTTTTATCGACAGAAAATTTCTAATTCTTAAAAATATATATATTAATTTTCTGATTTTGTTTACTACTTGACAAATTTGTTCCTTCCATTTCAGATTTTTATCGATAATTACGCCGAGATATTTAATTTTATTTGTTGTTTTTAATATTGTACAGTTTGATTTGCAATAATGTTGGTTGTGAATTTTAGTGTTATCGTGTATGAGAATGTTAAAATTTTTGGGACCGTCGTTTGGATGGATTGCAAATGGAATTACAAATGTCTTTTCACTATTTAGTGATAGTAAATTAGTGTCGAAAAAATTCTTAAGCGTATTGATGTCTTCTGTGGCCTGTAATTCTACATTTTCCCAAGTATTTTCACTTATTATTAAAACTGTATCGTCGGCGTATGATGTAATTTGACCATGTAGATGTTGAAAAAAAATATCGTTTACATATATGGTGAAAAGGATTGGTCCAAGCACTGTACCTTGGGGGATTCCAAAGCTTGAAATCTCTTGATCACTATTAATACGATTGATTTTTACCACTTGAGGGCGGTTTTTTAAGTAGTTGGTGATCCATTTAATCGCGTTGCCTTTTATGCCAATATCATTTAATTTTTTTAATAGAATCTCATGGGATATGCTATCGAAAGCCTTTCTGAGGTCAATAAATATGCCCGCACATTTTTTACCTTTATCTAATGATTCGTAAATGTATGAAGTTACGTTAGCAATTGCATCATGTGTGCTGAGTGATTTAATAAAACCAAACTGGTTTTTGTGTAGTATTTTATTACTATCTAGGAAATTTACTAATTGTTTTTTTACTATTTTTTCAAAGATCTTTCCTATGTTAGAAATTAGACAAATTGGGCGATAATTCGTTACTTGGTGTGGATCACCAGATTTGTAAATAGGTGAGATTATTGTGTTTTTGTAGTTCATTGGAAATATTCCTTTCGTTAAACTCAAGTTTATTAAATGAGTGATGGGTTTTATTAAGTAAGATTTCATAGATTTTAACATGTGTGCCGTAATAGAATCAAAACCGGGAGACGAACCTCCTTTCATATTTTCTATTATTTTTAAGATTTCACATTCTGTTGTTATTTCAAATGTTGAAAGTATATTACGTTTATGTAAATTTTTATTTTTATGTTTTTCCGGGTTAGAAGGTTTATGAATATTTTTCGCAAGATTTTTTCCAACATTTGCAAAGAAGGAATTAAATATGTTTGCACATTGTTTAGGCTGTAAATTGGCATCTATAATTTTTTTATCGTGTTCGATGTACTTAATATTTTGTGTTTTTTTTGTATTGTCTATGGCCAAATTCACAGTTTTCCACATTTGTTTATGGTTATTTTCTGAAGATAATATTTTATTTTTAAAAAACTCTTCCTTACTTTTTTTAATATAAGATGTTAATTTATTTTTATATTTTTTATAAAAAATATATGCTTTTTCATCATGGGGATTTTTTAAAGTTGTTTTATAAAGTTTTTCTTTGTTTCTGATAGATATTATAAGTCCTTTGGTATATATATATATATTTTTTTTACATGAACTCCACACAGGAGGCCCTGAGGAAAATAATTTCCCGCAGGGCCTATGTCATCTTAGGGGATGCTGTGTGGAGGTTTTTTTTAGGGAAAGGAAGGAGAGGAGAGTTCTGGGAAGGAAAAGGGATTAAGGGAATCTGGGGTTCAGTGAATCCTGGTCATCCAAGACAAACCTCACCCCATGAACCCGGGCACCCCTGCTAAATCACCAAACGTAGCGAACCACTTGGGGTGATCTATGGCAGAGGTGTTGGTTATCCAATAATGGTTCCCGGGGCGGCGGTACCCATTCCCGCCTCCCAAATTGAAATATTTATATTTATATTTGGTAATATAAGAGATCAACTGAAAATATCCACCTTGGATAATACGCTATTGCAATTATAGCGTAGTCTGTTCAGAGAAGAATTCTGCTTAGAGTTTGTCTTGCACCGATCCACCCTGAAGAGGGCAGAAGAGCGTGTTGTACGCACAGGTACATTAAATTGAATTTTATTTAGCAATTCTGGGCATTGAATATTATTGTCAACTACTAAACAGGAATAGCGCATCTATATGATACCTTCCACCCCTCACCCCACTCCTTCATTCCCCTCCCCCTCCCGGAATCCCTCCCCCACCCGCCTTCCCTCCCTGTCGCTAAACTATACGAAATTTTCACTCGTTTTTCAAACAACTCGCGTATCACCTATTGCAAATTTTTTATACAAATTTCATAAGCCGATGCTCACCATTGGATATAGAAACCTTCACGGGTGTGTGCAAAACAACTCACGAAAGTTTTTCATCAAACTCGCAATCGTATGAATGTTATAGGAAATAATTTCTTAACGCCAGAGCTTACCATTATATAATATGCAAACCTTCGCGGGCATGCACACAACAAATCAAGAAAGTTTCAATGCAATCGGTTGAATGGTTTAGGAACGCATAAGGGACAAACAAAGAAACTTTCATTTTTATATATTAAAATCAGTCCTGTATTATTAATGGACTGTCCTAAAACGGGAAACCTCCTAGTTGGG
The DNA here is from genome assembly GCA_929108145.2 of Limnephilus rhombicus. Lineage (NCBI taxonomy): Eukaryota > Metazoa > Arthropoda > Insecta > Trichoptera > Limnephilidae > Limnephilus > Limnephilus rhombicus. Next base: position 48,217,870 of record OV815273.1, on the reverse strand, counting down.
CAGTCAAAACATTTTATAAATAATGTACATTAAATGTTTAATCTTGTACTAAATAAAAAAAAAAAAAACAAACAAAAAATAAATAAACATGCGATGAAATAATTGAAACACAAATCTGAAACGTAAGGACACGTTTGTCCTTTGAAAGGTTACCATGTTTCCTTTCATCGATAAAGGTCATTGCTGATTACCCTACTAATTCGGAAATTATACATATTATATCATAACATATTGTATCGTATTACATTAAGATACGATTACTAAATTCCACGTAGGAATACATTATCAATTATTCAACTAATCCGTAGACTTTACGCGCTACCTATTATTACCTAGTAAATTATATCATATAGGTCTGAAGGTTATTTAAGTATCTTTTTGCCAGCTATTCTTGTGCCCCTGTGCCTATGTTATGTTAATTCCTTGAACTTAATATAAAAGGAAAAAAATGGATTCATTTGATAGAGTTAGTCATAATTTATTATTAACAGGCGTAAACCTGTGAAAAATCACGGGATTGTCTGAACTTTTGACGAATGATAATCTACTCCACGTTAAACTTTTTTTTTCAAGTCAGCCCGCAATCAATAATGTACTAAAAATAAATTATTGAAGAGATCTTTCTAGTTGTCTATGTAACCCACTGGAACTATGTCACCTACTTTTGGGTGCAATAATTGATTTAAAAAAAAAATTATAAAAAAATTAAAAAATGGAGTTCTACGAAACACAAAAACAATTAATGTAATAATTGATAATAAACTTCGATGGGAAAATCGCGTAATTAATGTTACAAACCGTATACGGAAGCTGGCATATATCTTTAGATCATTACAGATATTATAAATAAAAATACACTTAAAACGGTGTACTTTTCCCTGTGTCAATCAATTACATCTTACTGTATAGTAGTCTGGGGAAGATGCTCTAAAACGATATTTAATCCATTAATTATAGTTGTAAGTTCACTGTATTCATCCAGCGAAGGACTTATTTAAGGACTTCAAAGTACTCACACACGTATCCTCCTACCATAAATTCAAATAAACGAATTTTTTTTTTGAATCAACCTCCGCCATAGCTTAGTGGTCAGAGCATCTGACCGGCAATCAGAAGGACACGGGTTCAAGTCCCGTTGGCGGCAAGTATCTTTTCTCGGAAGATTTTTCAATGTAAATGAGTGTTTCAGGCTGACAATTATTGCTTATAATAATTGTTACCCTTTGTGCTATGCATAAAAATCTTGTCTTAAACGTTAGTTTATAAATTAAAAATAATAATTACTATAATTTAAGGTGTACCAACCAATCAATTATAATATTCCAACGGCAAAAACCTCAATGTCACAGTGTCTCCTAAAATCTTCAACAATTTAACCATTAAAATAAAGTTAATAGCCAAATATATACTATTTATTTTATGCGTGTGCATACTTGACGGATTACGTCTTTGATTACCTACTGAACGTAAAAACCGTCGAAATCGCTGTCCATTTTGGAATAATCTGCAAATCAGTCATTCTCACGGATTCGTGAATCCCCCTTCCCCCTCCTCCCCGCTACAGTTATTTATATCTGTGTTGTTACGAGTATTATTGTGCTGAAGTATTTACGTGTACTGAAAAATAATAATTTAATATGAACGCTATGACCACCAGAATAGGCTTTGAGAAGCAGCCACACGGACCAATGGTAAGTTTGTGGTATCCTCATCTATCCTTTCCTCACCCTGCACTCAGAAAATTCAATATTGTTGTTTTTAATCGCATCCGCAATGAGCGGAAATTTATTAAACCAGCGCAACTAATTATTTTAGTTGCCTTAGAGCTGGCTTATTCGCGAATACAGCACAGATGCGCCTTATGCCAAAAGCGTACCGAGGATTACGGTTTGCATGTCATTGCATTTCATTTTGCCTAGGAATTCTATACTTATCATTTAAGGATAAGTGGTTGGCAGGGAAGCGACCGGTTCCATCAGGTAGCTCATAAGGGATGTCGTTTAAACTAAGCTGTCGTTGGAGCTAATCTGAGTAAGTGTTTATTCGAACAGAGCAGTAGAACCGCGAGGTTTGCTGTTAGATATTTTAACACATTTTTCATCTTTTATTTTTTTTATTAACTTCCCGTAGAAAGCATTGAAAAAAATGAATTAAAATATCTATTAGGGCCTCTGTCATCTTTGGAGATAGTGTTTGGAAGGCCCTTTTGAGGAGAGGAAGGAGTGAACATGGGACTTGAAGAGACGTTCAAACAACTTTATCTTAAACACCTATCATAATAATGAAAGAAAATTCCCCTTCTGTAAAATTTTATAAGGCGACGAAATGTCAATCGTATATTGGCCGCACGTTGGACGTGTTTCCCGACTATTTTAAAAACAGGCCAAAAAAATTGTCCATTGATTCGAAAGGATTCTCTACTCTGTGTCTTTATACATCTCGAAATGTTATTGTCATCAGGAGCGTGGAGTTTTAAAGTAGCTATTGTCCCAACTGCTCCCGTCTGGAGCCAGTTAGACTATGGTATCCCCAATTGGGGTATGTTGTGAGGCTGAAGGAAGCGACCACGGAACCTAACTTAACCTAATCCAACCCCAAGTCAAAAATAAATAAATAAAAAGATTTCAAAAACAAAATGATATTGAAAACATAACTATACCCTTTCCTGTATTTTTATAATGAAAATCAATAGGAACCATCTGATAATAATAGTTAATAGTCTATTAGCCGCAACGGTCCGTCCATCAGTCCATTAAAAATCAGCCTCGTGGCCGTCAGATGGTTGCACTGATAGGGCTTATGCTTTTCCTGATTTGATTGCCGTATGACCAGGAGTCGGCAGACTTTCTATTGAGGAGAGACAAATATTAAGTAAACAGAAACAAAAAATGTTCACAGAGTCGCAACATAAATCTTCACTGCAGCTATTTAAATGTTAAGTACTTAAATCCATAAAGAAGGTAACCAAACAAAATTACGAATACGGCATATCTTTAACATAGTATAAACTGTAATACGTTTTAATTTCTTTGGCGTCAATACTACTAAAGCGTTTGTCGTAATCTGAGTTGCGTTGTGCAGAATAATAAGCACAGTAGAATTAATAAACTTTAATTTAATATGTAATACATAACCTTTACGAGAAATTACTAGTGTGTAAAAAATATGACTTAACACATCTATATGAAGAAAAAAAATTGTGGTGCATATAAAGTGAAGAGAAAAAAATAATATAAAAATAAAGAGCGAATACAATATAAAACTATTACTATCATAAAAAGTGATAGCATTTACAAGAAACTAATCTGATACTATTTGGTTCTAATTATTTAAGACGTTATTGTTAAATTTATTTTAAAATTTATTGTAATCAGATTGTAATTTGTAATCTCAGCTATATCGCTAGATGATTAAACAACACCATTTCATTGTACGTGTTGTATTGTTTTGGAACTGGTCGACCCACTGTATTTTGCCTATTACTCTCAACACGTACCATGGCATGGTGCGACTTCTTAGAATGATCTTTGTGTTTTTGGAGCAGCGTATTATTTAAATATTTATTTTTTAGAGGTGGGACTTGAAAGTCTTCAAAAAGTTGAAAGGGTGAATAATCTAATATTTTTTGTAGTTGTAATTTTGATTATAATTGATGTATTTAAACGTGTGCATAGTTAGACTCCTTCAAAAATAGTCTCTGACATTATCAACTGGTAGTTCTGTGAATAAGTATTCTTCGCGGAACATTAATTATTCTGGCTTTACTATCTTGAAAGTCTCACTCTAATGGTGGGTTTCTTCATTTACCGAGAATGCTAAATGCAATGCTAATTGTAAAAGTAAACGGTCAAATGCATAGAAATTTTTAAATTTCGATCGTTTAATTTTACAATTAACATTGCATTTAGCAGTCTCGGTAAATGAAGAAACCCACGCTAACAGTCGTAACGCTCGTGCGATCTGACAGAATAAAAATGTACCATCAAACACGGCTACCATCTTGACAGGATTGACCGGACATCAAACACACAAACAAATTTACATACAGTCGAAATGAAAAGTGGTCGAGTCTAATCAGGGCTTTGCTATGCTCAGACAAATTATTATCCGACTATTTTGCCAATTGCGGTGGACGATGAAAGCATCTACATAGCTGTTATTTCCATCCATAGATTAAATAATATAACACTAGAAGTGTTTTCCATTAAAAAATCAAAGAAAACAAATGTACCACTTTTGGTTCTAAGACCATTTAGCACGCGGTCTATCTCTCTTACACTTCCCTGAAATTATAGATCGCTATCCCATTTGAATTTCATAATCATGGTGAAACAGAGTTTTTATGAAATATAGGCCTAAATTGGGCCTATAATTGTTTTATTTTTAAACTACTAGTGCGAACACGCAGGTAGAAAATTTGAGTTGCCAATTTGCCCTTTGAGGCTACGGAGGTACGGAGTGGACGCGAAGCTGGAGTTGAATAGTTACAGAGAGCCTTTGATAAGAGCCCCAAACTACCCGGGAGCCGCGGTCTGCCACCTCTGGTTAGGCCATTACAAGCGGCATTAGAGCCTACGATGTATGGCCTTTACATCCCTTTCATAGCTGCCTGATGCGAGAAATACATTTATTATATAATATTATGTTGTTATGTGTTTATTTTCATTCAGCTACACTGAAGGATTAATCATGTTAATGGCTTTTTCCGATGTTACAACATTATATGCGGATAGATGCGGCTATGACTAGATTTGAGCATAGTTATATCATAAATACGTTACATAAATTTATATGGACGTAGTTTCTACGAACCAGATTAAAGAATCAATGCCTTTTAAAGCGAATGCAGCAAAAGGGACCGAATTTTGGAAACGGGTAGCAATACCGCCGCCCTGGGAACCATTTAGTGGATAAACAAAGCTCCTGCCATACGTCAAGTGGTTCGATTTATTCTCCATTTAGTTACCAAACATAGTCTACACACGGTGAGAGTTGTCTAAGTCTTGCGTTCGCCTACCTGCAGCATGGCAGGCCGGATCGCGAGACTGGTTGGACTGGGACTTAAATTAGACCTTTCCAGCCGGATTCTCTCTACCCTTATCATCGCCTTATAATCGATTCATACGTTTATCACTCTTGGACATATTGACCTACTGACACACCCATCCCTCATACCTTTTCCTTCACAGAATTTCCTCTCCTTCCTTTCATTAAAATGTACCTCCACACAGCATCCCCAAAGATCTTTAGGTCTTCTGTGTGGAGCTAACGTAAAAAAACTACTCTCCACTAACCAGAGAGTCTGTGGGATCGTGACATGACATCCTCATTTGGGGTATTTTTCGAGACTGGAGGGAGCGAGGAGGGAAAGGAAAAAGGTAAGAATAAGTTTGGGAAGTCCCTGGCTATTTAGACCTGGTCACCAAACACGACTAAAGCCGTTTCAAGCAACGTTTCAACCTGAATACTGATATTTCGACGGGGAAGGCGATACTGAGAGTGTATATAGGTATGGATACCGAAAAAATTACCAATCACCGTTAAATCTAACAGATTTATTAACAATTTGTTAGGTCAGTCAGAATGCGCCCCTCGCCGGTAGTTAACAAGATTGATATCAAAGCAGGCAGTACCTTTATTATAATGGCCGATAAAAGGTTGTTGGTACATTTCATTAATGTCAGATGACATCGCAAATAGATCCGGGATTAATACCCCTGAAGATTAGCCCAAGGCAGGGCTATGCCTATAACGGTTTGCGGCCCTCTACCGGTGCCCTTTGTTATTACCAATGTAAACTAATTTTAAAACCCTCCAAAGCATCATTTAGTTTGTAATAATTTTACAGTTTAAGTATACAAATACTATTACATAGTATTTATTATTGTGATTAACTTTTATGTCACTATGTCGTGTCGAGCTTCCTTCTTCTTCAGCAAACGTTTTACCCAGCGTTACAGTGTCCGTCATCAGGGCAGATGGTAGTACATATTTCCATTATTGACCGTAAAGTAGGATTAATGGTTAAGGGAAGCTGTGTTGAGGTGTTCAAGTTTTTTGGTTCAAGTGTCTGGTATGTGTAAATGTACGTTTTTTACAAAAAAATAAACATCTTGTTTTTAATGCTAATGTCAAATGATGTTACGTTTTGTTTTGCTTGGTGTGATTGAGATCTCGAAAATTTGTGTATTTTCCTTTTGTATTGATTCAGACTGAAACCATTTATTTGACTTTTTGTGTTGGTGTACCTATTCTCTGCGGGAAGATGATTTGCTGTGGCGGCCGGAGGACCGGTGGACGGGCGTTTGTTTGCTTTTTATCCAAATCTACAATTTTAATCCGAGATTGATAAAATTGACCAAATTTCACCTTAAAAATAGGAGGAAGGTCGTATCTGATTACGAAAAACACAGCTTAATCTTAATCTTAATCCCGAGCAATGCCGGTAACTACAGCTAGTGTGGTTATAAAGTTTAATGACGTAGTAAGTAGTAAAAGTGTCTATGTCCGTGGGTGGTATATTATTTTAATGGGGTATTAAGGGAGAAGTTGCTGAAGAACAGAATTCAATCTTCAGAAACCTCTCAGAAACTGAGATCAAAATTTTACAATGTGCATAAGGTTCCAGGAAATCAATAAACCAGTATAATAGGCCACTTGCATGGATTTCATAACGACTTGGAAAAAATCGTGTGGATAGATTTTTTTACTAAGATTACGAAAATGTTAGTAAAAATTTTTAGAAATGTACAGTTTATTTTTATTTTTAAATAAATAAATCGATTATTTGGGCCCGTGATGTCACTTCATGAAAATATCCCGTCTCCGAAAATATTCCAATAAATTTTGTAAAATTCCTCACTGATTTATTTTTTTTATATGGCAACACTTTTATTTCAGGCGAATTTTTGAATTTGACATTTAACGTTCACTAGATTTATTGTTTGTTCTCTACGATCGTATCATTTGGTTTGATTTTTTGGCAGATGTTATGAAGAGAACCCCGTATATTTTACGTTGTCCGTACGTGTTTTAGAGGTATAATGATAATGGTGCGGATTTTAACAAAATCAAATTTATAATATTTTTATTATTATAATAATTTACAGGTACAAGTATATTACATTTGATTTAGTAATATAGACGTTGAACATTAATGATTTATGATCAATAAGATGGATCAAGGAAAAAAATATTTATGAGATGTAATATTTTTGGTATGCCTCGTTATTCTTCTGTGCCATTCGTGTGGAAAACGTTCTTTTTTTAAATGATATTCGGCTATGTAATTATCGTTTTTTCGCACCCATAAAATTGTCCCGTCTTTCCGGTTTATAAAAAATGGTTTGATTTTTCGGATTGAAATTTTAAAAAAATTCGCCGGGGTTTCAAAAATACGGAATGTCTTAGAATATTTGCCTAAACCGGAAATAAAAAATAAAAAAAATCTGATGCAAGTGGCCTATTGCAGGCGCCATACATTAGGCGCTGTATCAAACTCAAAAGCCAACGTCCACTGATGGATAGAATTCACTGAGATGACGAACAATGGGCTGCATACCACCTGGATGGAGGAACATCCCAAGACCGCTGACTAAGCAGTCGAGTTCAACAAAGGGCGATGAAACTTGAAATAATTTAAAAATTTTGCTGCCACACTATTTTTGATGTGGACAGCCGGTTACTGACGCAAATACAATTCTTCGGCAAAGTACGACACCACTACCATAGCATATTCCTACAGGCCAGAACAGATTTATCAACAACAACAAAAATTGTTTGCATCATAATATATCGGGTATTATAATGTTATTTTATAAGTTTCATAGAGGTTACAAAAATGCTGTACTGAGTAATGAAATAAATAATAAAACCTCTTCAATGTGCAATTTAATATAGTGATGGTAACTAAGGCTTTTCCATGCCTTTTGAATGCATAAAAGTATACACTTTTAGTGAAAAATGAGCTTTTATTCGCTCGACTTCATTTCCTTTTTAGAGTGGCGGGAAACCAACGCTTCTACAGACTTAAACTTCGATTCAATAAAAAAAGTGCCGTAAAAGTATTCTTTCATAGTTATTCTGTTCAATTTTCTTTCATTTTCAATCTCCGTATTTTATTTCTATTCACAATGGCTAATCTTTTAAGACTTTATGTATAAAAGTTTATTTATAAAACATTAGTTATTGAAAGACAATATCAATAATTTAAAAAAAAAAATTAAACATTACGTGGGGGTGGGGCGGGTAAGGGTAAATGAAGGGTACAATATATCATTATCCAATTTCAGGGACTTAATTTGCTTTTTGAATTGTTCATATTTCAATGTTTCTGTTATAATTATTGTTTTAACAGAAACATTGAAATAATTCTGTTTTTGGATAATAATATATTGTACCATCTCACGACTAAATACAAATAGTGGTGCTGAGTCGTGGTCGTTCTAAGCAAAGGGATGGCTATTAAGCTATTAGTTTTATCTATTGCTTATGCTATTTATCTGAATTTTTTGGATAAAATATTATTTATGAATTTGATATAAGGCGTTTCTCTTATACAATTCTGTGATAGATTGTACATTAAATTCCCGAAATATCTCTAGAGTAGGGAAGTCGTATGGTTTCCTATATTATTCCATGACACAAGTTTCCTTTCTGAATGTCAATGAATACTTTACATGTGTGGATATAAAATTAATGATTATATATATTTTTTTTATTTCTGAAGAGATTACAACGAATTACTAGTGGCGGTTCGTGACCTATCTCATTGGGGAGATTAAAATGGGAGTTTTTTTTCAGATATATGAAAAAAAATCCTATATCGGTCTTTTCCATATTATTAATATTTTTCCCAAGATCTAAAGTAATTTCATACATCACTGCACCAGAGATTAGCAAACCAGAAACAATATACAATTCGGCGATTTATTAAAACGTCTGTGGCTGTCCATACGAATTTGGTTGCAACCTAGGTGATGGTAACATAGGTGCTGCGCACTCAGGCAGCTAGTAGATTCCCAAGATTTCCAGGTCTACCGCTCTGGTGCCACCAGTATGTTTTGTATGAACCTAAGAAATATGACAAAAGGTCCCATAGGTGTTGATATTCATAACGCACCTATGGGACTTGGGATTTGTATTTAAATTTGGGAATTTTTATTTCGGACTCGCTCTTCGGCAGTAAGAGTATCATTCGGATGGATTTTTTGGCACGAAATTTGAATTGAGCGCTGTTTAATGTTTGGTAAATTTATAATAGAAGTTTGACTTATAAATTATATTGAATATTACATTGCTTGCAGGACATTATACTATTTTTATAATATTTTTTAATACTATTTTTTTCGTTGTAAATGGCACTAAGTTTTTTATAATATCAACAGTGTTGCAAAGTCTTACATGTTAGATTATACGATTTAAAATTCCCCCTGTTACACCAACAAATTACAAGAATAAATTATTGTAAGTAACTAATCTTCTCGTACATAATCTGCGAAGGTTAAATAATGACACTGAATTATGACTTCCCTCAGAATAGTAGCGAGTTAATATTCAGCACAGTTCGTGGCTGGCAGCATGAGAAAGGTCGAGGGAAACTTTACAGATTTGTTATCTTTCAGCGGGTTCATACTTTCCCCACTATACCACCTCTTTACCCATCCCCCGACCCCTACATCACCTCCAGGCTGCAGATAGCATCTCCCACCCCACCCCCCGCGAGTTTAGTCAAATTAACAAGGTAAATCTAAAACTCACGTCAAACGGTTTATACCGCGAGATAGGTAATGTTTAAATTATAACTTCACGAGGAAGCCAGATGTAAATAACAGTTGTTCTAAATTTATATAAATTAAGAAAAGATATCCGGTGCAAAGAGATCTTTACAGGTGTTCCTATTTCTTACGGTAGCTTTGAAATTTGTATAAGTGCACTGGATTAAAACCGCACTCAGAGCAATGTACATTCATAATTTCATTTATCAAAAGGAAAATTAAAAAGAACACCAGTTAATGTTAAAATTATAGTAAATATGCATTATATTGTGTACTGCCGTTGATGTATCCGAAAACTGGTTACGAATTACAGCTTCAGATGGACTGTAAAAACTTTAAACGAAATGAGGCGAAATGGTGTTTGCTGGAATTGGGTGATAGTATATATAGGAAGGAACAAGGTATGGAAGGAAAAAGGGATGACCAATCACCTACCACTTTATCTTTGCAAAGGGGCACACAACACAATCATAATATATTTATTAGTGTCCGACCGAAACAGGATATTCTACCGAAACCGAATCTTCAGTAGCTGTCTCAGTTTCGGACGAAACCGAAACCGAAACCAAAAAATTTTTAGACATGTTAAAAATCTATTGTTTACTGAAATTTGGCTTATTTTTTACACTTACACAAACAGTTAACATGTGTTAAGTGAAATAAAAAACAATAATTGAAGCTATATGAAAAAATATTTGATATTACTAAAAATTAAAAACTAAGTTAACTACTCCTTGGTACAAAAATTTGTCACTAATCAACACTTATGTACATTACAAAGGAAGGACCTCATTAATTGAGTATTTTAATTTAAATTGCGTTTACAATTACAACATTCTTGAGACTAAATTTACCATTTATTGAGATCTTTTGTAGAGTTTCTGTGGGGCCGAAGGTTCGGCAGAAAATCTGCCGAAACCGAAACTGATGCCGAAACTAGATTTTTTTGCCGAAACTTGCCGAAACCGAACCTTCGGTCGGTCACTAATATTTATATAGTTCACTGCGATACCTCGAGGTAATTATCGCCGCAATAAAACGAATGATTACCAAATCATATTTTGTTTTCCCAAGAGTTCTTTTTACTTAAAAACGAGATTATTTACACGAAAAACAAAAACAACTTGTTTCCAAGGTAGTCCCAATCCTTATTCTGTTTTCAAATCAAACACACTCGAATTTGCGCTGTTGACCTTGCCATTGTTCAAAATTTCAAATACTTTTACAGCAAGATGATGGTTAGGGATAGGTAGGAACTGGATAAACGACGTCCCACAGGAACTAAGCGTATTCTCATTTCAAAACCAAACAGTCGAATTTTAAATATGTGGTTGAAAACATTTACGTAGTATTATATTTGAAACCAATCTCAAACGAATTATTGCTCTGACCACGGAGCTAATTTATCCTTGAAATATAAACTTCCGTCATTTTTAACAGTATCCTACTTTGACCATGAATTACCAACATTATCTTCATTTTGATAACGCATATTTTTTGGCCTCTATAACATAAAGACGTATGAACGATTGTGAGATTCTACCCGAATTAAATTGCAATCTTAACTATCCTGATGCGATCGAATCTTTTGCTGTCTTTTCGGTTTTACATTCTCGTTTGAAATTGGTTAATATTGTCTTCAATTCACATTAGGCTTGTTGAAAAAGTATCGATATATCGATGTATCGATATTTATAATTCAATACATCGATATTTTTAGCCGATATATTTTTATCCGATATATCGATACAAAATATCTAATATCGAAAATTGTATCAAAAACGATATTTTTTTATATATGTAACTAAAGTCACTAGAATCCAAAATCGTATAGGAACGAACGGAAAAAGTAACTGTATTGGGTCATGACATCTGGTGGTTGAAATTTGAACTATTAATAGCTTACAAATCTATTGTTTTTGCATTGGTATTTGTGATCACTAATACTATCTCATATGTGTAGGTACATACATAGAAATGTATGCTATTTTTCGCCATTTTTTATAAGCCACTCCTATGTGTTGGTTCCCAATCGTCTATGATTATTGACTATACGTTGTTCCAAACACGAAGTCCTTATTGACTGATTAAAACACCAATAGAATGTTACTGAGACGCATACAAACTTTGTATGCGCGTCAGTTTACATATAAGTTAGAAGACAGCTTTTTAGTTTTTGATATTTTTGTAATTATTACCTAATTAAAATGAATACTGATTAAAACACCTTAATTTTTATTGAGATTTTTGTACATTAAAATAATGAATGTTGTGTGTAAAAATTACTTTTTATAATATTGAGCTGAATACACTATTATTTAAAAACGCAAAATCTTTTGAAAATTTGACCGACACATGGATATTTTTTGCTCGATATATCGACGTCGATATTGATATTTTAATAAATATCGATATATCGATATATTTTTTCACTTTCGACATCCCTAATCCCAGGCACTCTTCTATAATAGTACTTTACTGACATCTGTTGATAAACCTCGTATCTACATATAACTACCCATATTAATGCCATCTGTGGAAGGATGTTGAAACTATATACATATTCCTGTACAATACATCTAAATATAGTTTTTTTTACCAAAACACTTGCAAAATCATATAGAAAATATTTATTGTTGCATACGCGGGTTAAGTACTTTGTATTTAGCACTTTGAAACAAAGTTTTGCAAGGAAGTACTTAATGCATAAATGCTTGGCTTGTACTGGCTTTCATCAAGGAAGTAAAACCGGATAATTAGTTACGATGCACGCTTTCATTATGAATTTTAAAAATCATCATTGAAACGACTTTCCTAGAATTATGCACCGTGCTGCATATAGCCTAATTGCATAATGGCTGCCACTCAGAAGGTTACTAGGAATTTAACTGTGATATGAGGGGTTGCTTTGTGTGTCACAAGTCATAAATTAATTTTGCATTATATAATCAGATTTTGTTGAAGAAAAAGTAAGGATCTTGGTATTAATGGTCTCATTAAAAAACATTTAGGGTCACGTGGGGTGACCGTATGCAATTGTATTAAAATGATTTAATGAAATGTTTTTGTTAATTAATATATATTTTGTTAATGTTAGCTTCACACAGGAGGCCCTGAGGATAAAAAAATCCCTCAGGGTCTATGTCATCTTTGGGGATGCTGTGCGGAGGGTCTTGTTATAAAAAGAAGGAGAGGAAGTTCTGGAAAGGAAAAACGCATGAGGGTTGGGTGGAATCTGGGGGTCAATTTGTCTAGGAGTGACGTACGTATGAACCCATCCCTCCCATTGCGGTGCAAGGTGATGGGTCGTAGATAGTCCGGCTAGAGAGGTCAAGGTTAGGTCTCCCTCAATCAGTCTCTCACGATCCGGCCCGCCACGCAGTAGTTCGCCGCCAAGACCTAGACAAACTTTACCCTCATAAACCTGGCTACCCTTGCTGAGTCACCAAACGTAGCGAACAACTTGAGGTGACATGTGGCAGAAGTGTTGGTTATCCAATAAGTGGTTTCCGGGGCGGGGGTACCCATACCAACTATACCAACTACAATAAAAAACTACATTTTCCATTCATTTTGCCACACACTATTCTCCACAATAATCGTGATGCTGGCTACGGATCATAAATGTTGAAACCATTGATAATAAACTGCTTGTCGTAGTAGCTTTTCTGAAACAACTGCCCTCGACATGTATTTTAGAGCCAACAACATGTTATTCAGAATCTACCAATAATAATTCACCGGGAAACTGACATTAAAAGTACTTTAGAAGTAGAGCGATGTCAATTTGGACAATTTTAAAGTCCGGCGTCTTGAGAAAAGCTCCCAACTTCGAGAACCAAGGACCAGTCTCAGACTTAGCGACGCTCCCAACCGAGACGGACTTAAACACTTTACATAATAATGTATCCAAGTACGTAGGAATTTACTTTCTTCGGAACTATTCAGTGTCATTCTAAGGAAATTTTGTACGGAAAACACGAAATGATAGAAAATGTTCGAAGGTCAACGCCGAATACGGTAATGTTTATAGCTTTGTTTTGCACGGTAGAGTGGCGCAATGGTTTGGATTTTCTATAAATTTGGATGGAAGTGCTAATCTTATATCTTATATGTGAACACAGAATTGTGAATTATGTAAAGATCAAAGTCATAAAATAACAACATAGATTATAACAGATGCCTTTTAATCTATAAAATCGAAATTGGACTTATGTAAACGAACACAACATTTATAAAAACGTCATAAGTACACGAAAACTATATAAGACATCAATAAATTGTTCACTAATACAGTACAGACTGAAAGTGGTAAAAGGAGCACAGGCCATAAGGGTAAATACATTCATATTCCTACATATCCTATATTTATATGCATTTAGGCAATGACGTTATATACTATATTAGATGAGGGGTAGAAATCTCAAAATGGGAAGACAAGAACAAGACAATTGCACCGTTCTCGATATCTAGTACTTTAGTACTAAACTGCTACGCGTGGAGTAAGGTTGCGTCTTACCAGCACTTACCAGTAAGTAAATTGCATTTTAAAAAGTGCTAAAATGCCCTCCTGTGTAATGAGAAAATGTTTCAATTACACGGCAAATAATAGTAAAGGCGAATGAATAACATTTCATTTGTAAGTAAACGCAAATGACTTAATATTATCGGTTATTATAAATATTACAATTAATTTTCATGCTTCCCGCTCGCGGTTTAACACGTCATTAGAAAAAATTCAAGTCATACTAAAGTAAAGGGTCTGGACGCGCAACAGCCAAATTTCTGTTTGCTAAGTAAACTTTACTGTTTTAGAGTAGACTAATCAGCCTAAACACTCGTTTTTTTTTTTTTTGCTTGCAGTAAAACAACACATAAATCAGTAGTTCCAACAAGTATAATTGATGACAATCTCCACCATTTGAAAACTGTCGTTGCCCTATTGTATTTATTGTATAGCTCGACATATCAAACTCCGACAGGCAGCCGGACCTTTTATTCTAGTGGGCCTCAAGAAAAGGAGACAGCGAACTTTCCATCAAAAAGTGACAAGCAATACGCTGCCCGCTCATATATTCATATCATTCATACACATACATTATTTCATTGTCTATCTTTATCACACAGGAATAAACTTTTAAATTAAGAAATTCTACTGAAAATTGCTGAAAACAAAAGAGTGTTCCTTACTTTCCACATTATATTGTGAGTATATAAGACTATGGCGGTCTTTTTATTTATATAACTTCATTGCATTTAAGTAGATATTACCCGAAATATGATAGACATGGATAACCTGAAAATGGAGAATAGAACAAAAAATAAATAAAAAGTTCATTGAAGAATAAGGTAACCCTAATAATCTAAAAACGAAAATATGAAGACACGGGGTAACAAAAAGATGCAACAGGGACTCAAACCCAGAACCTATCGTTTCACCGGGATAAACGCTTTACCAATTCGGCCACTGCCACCTCTTAAGTCATATTTGTCAATCTCATATTTCAAATTTTAGAATTAACAATATTATATTCGACATTTTTTTTCTCTTAGTCGAACGAACATAATATTTTAGTTTTTTTTTAACTTTACGAGTAAAACCTCGAATTGTAATATTTAATTAAATGAAGACAATATAAGCGAAACTCAATCGAAAATAGGAAAACAGAAAAATCAGAAAAAGGTATTGACACCTCTGGGACTCGAACCCAGGACCGCTTGCTTTCCGGGCAAACGCGCTAACCACCGCGCCACGGCGTCGATAACAAATTCTGTCACTTTTAACTGTACATACTTCGGCTAAGACCACTGGCCACACCGGCCACTATCTAGAGAGCATTTAGTTCGGGTTTGAATCTTGCAATCATACATAAAGATAGTAGCCAATACTATATGCGTTAAGAAAATGAAGGTAATGTGGGTGGTTCTTAGCCGAAGTATGATACAGTTAAAAATGACGGAATTTGATATCGACACCGTGCCGCAGTGGTTAGCGCGTTTTCCTGGAAAGCAAGAGGTCCTTGGTTCGAGCCCCAGAGGTGTCAATATATTTTTTCTGATTTTTCTGTTTCTAGATTTTCGATTGAGTTTCGCTTATATTGTCTTCATTTAATTGAACATAATATTGTTATTTCTAAAATTTGAAATACGAGGTTGACAAATATGACGTTCAAATAAGACGTGGTAGTGGCCGAATTGGCAAGGCGTTTATCCTACAGAGCATTTAGAATGGACGTTAAGTCCAGTTAGATATGGGCTTAGCAGGACTTGTTTGTTGATTATATTATGTATTATCTATTATTTCAATAAAAAAAAAAATAAAAAAATAAAAAAATAAATAAATAAAAAAATAAAAAAATAAAAAAATTCTTAATACGGCGATACTAAACAAGACTCGTAATCTAGACGAACCGAAGTATTATTGGAAACTCCCGATCAACAGAATTGTATTGTTAATTAGAGAAAATAACAGTACATCATGGTAACACTTAAACTAATCACGATAAATCATCTGGCTATGAAGATCTCAAATCATGTCTAGATTGAAGAAGCTTTTTAGAAACATGTGTTTAGTTTATTTTTTATCAAAAATATGATACTGAGGAGAAAATTATTATGACATATTTGTATGTGGGGGAGACCTGTCCAAAACCGTATACCTAAGGCAGCTTTGTAGTTTAGTAAATTAAAATAAAATTCGGTTTATAATTAATAATGAATTTAATAATTGAAATAATAATTGAATATTTACTTTTGTTATTATTAATTCTTATTACTATTATTTTTATTTAATATTTACGTTCTTATTTCTTTACTGTATGTAAATATGTATAACTATATGGGACGTGTGGGATTGCACTATCCTCTCCTTTATTATTACATTATTATTATTATTATTATAAAACACAAAAGTTACATGTCAGAAAATATAGACACAAATGTAATGTGAATTTTGGCCCTCTGTAGGTTTCTACTGCTTTTAAGTATCCCATTGCTCATTCAACTACATTCTTGCAAAATTGCTGTCCTCATATTTTCTGTATTCCAGTCTTTTCTGGTAGTTTCTCTTTGATAATTACGCGGCATGTTTGTAACGCGTGTAAACAAATAAATAAAATTCTCTTATGAAAACATTTCGAGACAAAATTGTATGCTGGCCGGTTATACCCCATACGGTTGTGCCACAAGAAAAAAAAAATACAGACATTCTTTCACAAATGTTAATTTTTTTTAATAAAAATCACCCAAAAGTTATACTCAATAAAAGTTAAAATATATAAATTTATAGTATTTGACATTTCACTCACCTGCAAATCATAAAAACTTCACTACCAATCAATTCAATATTCGTAAAAATTATATCAGGACACCGAAAAACTTAAAATATGTTGCATCTCGCCAGCGAGCAGACATGTACCGAGAAATTTCTGCTGACTTGCGTTGAGTCGTACACGGGGCGGAATATTTAAAGAAATAAGACTTTCTTAGAGTAATACGGTTTTACTCCGGTATACGGTTTTGTACAGGTCTCCCCTTTGTATGTATCCTAATTCCCACACAAAAGTAAAATGTCGTAAAACTTGGTGGAAGATTCCAAATAATCGTAAATCCTAACAATTATTTTCAATTGTTTAATCAAAATAATTAATCATTTTCTATCTTGGAATCCGTCTTATGACTTCGTGAATTTTATTTCTGCAAAACAATGGAGTATTTTTGCTTTGAAATTATGAAATTTAAAAAAGAGAGGATAGCGGCTCCGGTCTTTTGTCGTTGGAGGATTAATTCATTATTGTATATTGTTCCTTTGAAAGAGAGAAAAGACAGTTCAGTTTAATATTTTTTACTTCAGAATTTGTAGGAATTAATGGTGCGTGTATTTAATATTAAGGATTTATAAATAAAAATGTGTCATAAAGTATTGTTTGATTTTGAAAAGCGTTTCGCAAAGTTTCTCTCGTAGAGAAGTAACATTTTTTTCTTTATAAGTTTATTGGGCTGGTTAATATGAGAAAGGATACCAAAAAAATGATAGAGATAATAAGAAACTTTCGTGGACGGATTATTTACACAATTTACATAATCGTCTGGGTCCGCGTTATAAAGTATGTCATTTCTATTTATACTTCAACTACAAGCAATACATCAAAATTAGTAATCTGTAAATTCTTTACTGGTAGTTAGGAAATCGTCTAAATTTTCCAGTGATAAAAAATTATTTAATACAGTGATAATAAAAATTTCATAATTTTATCATAATTTAATTGGAGAGGTGTGTATGGGTACCGCCGCCCCGGGAACCATAGGTCATTCCAAGTGATTCGCTACGTTTGGTGACTGAGAATGTGTGCCCGGGTTAATGGGGTTGTCTGGATCTTGGCGGCAGATACGTCTGACCATCAACTATGTGGCAGGCAAGATCGGGAAAGACTTGTTGAGGAAGATTTCCGACAGGACTTTCTCGGAACATCGCCTTCCACCGCAGAAGGAGAGATAGATTCATATATCCGTCAACTCTGGACACACAGACCCCCAGATTCCCAACCTTTTCCTTCTCAGTACTTCCTCTCCTTCTTTCCTAAAAATACCCTTCACACAGCATCCCCAAAGATGACATAGGCCCTGATGGGAATTATTTTAGTCAAGGCCTCCTGTGTGGAGCTAAAGTAAAAAAACAAAAAAAAGCACAGGTGCCTACTAGAAATATCTTCTGAATGGAGGCATGCTACGGGCGAGTACAATAATTTATAGTACGTTTGGCAACGCGGTAGGAAAAAGACAAAATCTATCAAAGTAATATCAATCTATCTTCACTCACTTTCCGCCTATCGCGGAAGGCAACCATGAAGATCCCCGTCCTCGATACAGGTCAGCCTCGCGTACTAGAGTCTTCCGTACTGCTACCTAGGGATGTCGAAAGTGAAAAAAATATCGATGTATCGATATTTATTAAAATATCAATATCGACGTCGATATATCGAGGAAAAAGTATCGACATATCGATATATCGGTCAAATTTTCAAGAGATTTTGCGTTTTTAAAATAAAAGTGTATTCAGCTTAATATTATCTATCAATAGTAATTTTTGTACACAATTTGCTTTTTTTAATGTACAAAAATCTCAATAAAACTGAAGGTTTTTTTTATCAGTATTCATTTTTATTAGGTAATAATTACAAAAATATTAAAAACTATGTCCCAATAAAAATAAAAAGATAATGCCATGACCCAATACAGTTACTTTTTTCCGTTCGTTCCTATACGGTTTTGGATTCTGGTGACTTTAAATACATGAATTTAAAAAAATATCGTTTTTGATACAATTTTCTATATTGGATATTTTGTATCGATATATCGGATCAAAATATATCGGCTAAATATATCGATATATTGAATTAAAAATATCGATATATCGATACTTTTTCAACAAGCCTACTGCTACCTCCCAAACATATCATCACCTCAGTTGGACAAGGTTCTAACTGACTTTGTTTCAAAAATAAGTTTGGTATACAAAAGTATTTCTTTTGTTCATTTCTATAACCAAAACATTTTTCAGGGCCATCTGTGTTGTATTTCCGGTAGAGATTTGTACTAATTCTAACATCACTTTGAAACTTTTGCAAATGCCATTTTGTTTGTATCTGACATTTATGAAGTATTTATATTATTATATGAACCCCTGCTAAGTCACCAAACATAACGAACTAATTGGGATGACCTATTGCAGCGGTGTTGGTTATCCAATAAATGGTTCACGGGGCTGCGGTACCCACACCCGCCTCCCAAAATGCTACGTATGGTAGGCATGTTCTAAAATGTCAAGTATATGCCCAATTTAAAAAAAAACTTTCTTTAAAATATGTTACACTAAAATAACCTCAAAATCAGAAATCGGTAAATAGATTAGAAATCGTCTTTGCAAACTTTGACACCTCATATACCTATCTTAGAACAAGGTAAAATGAAGCTAGAACTCTATCCAAATAAAGCGACGATATAGTTTCCTAGAGCCTTAGACAATTTAGACACGTTGCCGCCCAAACATACATATATTAGGTCCTTACATATAAAATTGGCGTTCTGTATGGGAGGAACATAAAGTCGATTTTTTTAAATATAATATATTTATTTAATCAAAATATGTACCTTTGTTTTTTTTTTTTTTTTATATTATAATATTTAATCGAGGCTTCTGACTCGCATACTGCTGTCATTTTTTGCCTCATCTGTTTTATTTATTTTAAGGTTTCATTTTTTTTTTTTTTTTTTTAAATATATCGTATATATTAATGTTGCAATATTAATATATGTATGTATCTTTATAAAACAATGTATCATATATTTTCCATGTTGCACCATCTAATGAATTTCATGAGTCTTGAAATGGCATAGTAGTCGGTTGAAGCTATCAAATTATGAATTTCCGATGGGTTTGAGGTCATCAATATTGTTACTCTCTGTTGTTCAAATTTAATGCACTTTGTGAGAGTGTGTTCAATGTCTTCAAATTCTTCACATATAGAGCACATTGGAGAATCAGAGAGGCCTAACAGACACAATACTCTTCCCATTAGTGCATGTCCGGATCTTAATCTAAAAATGACTCTCATTTCTGATCTCTTCAGATTGGTTTCAGTGAACCATGGTGTTTTAAAGGGTTCTTTTTGAAGCTTTCTATACCATACGCCCTTATTGGCAGATAAATTTTCAAAATGCTCATTCCACATATTATTACATAGTAAATGTATTTTTTGGGAGTAATCTTCGTTATCTGGCGTCCAGTCATACTCGTGACCTTTCACCCCTGCTTCGTCTGCCAACAAATCCGCCTCTTCATTTCCATGTATCCCTACGTGAGATGGAATCCATTGTAAACGTATGTCAATGTCTTTCTGATGTAACTTCATTAAGTGCTCTACAATATTATATGCTATTTTTCTGCAGGCAACTCCTTTCGAAACACTCTTTATATGTTGAAGCGCACTTTTGGAATCACTTAATATAAGAATTTTATTCCAGTTGTTTCCATCTGCATACTTCACCGCTTCTTTGATTGCTATCAATTCTGCATTCATAATAGGGCAGTCTTTGTTCAATTTTATTTGACGAGTGAAGTTGTTTTGCATTGATATGAAGGCAGCTCCAACTTGTTCAACTTTTTTCGATCCATCGGTATATATCTGTTTAAAGCCTGAGTATTTGTTAATTATCATACCATTTACGACGTTACTAATTTCACTCAATGAGAGTTGTCTTTTGGGGTAATTGAAATTGTCAATCTCAACTGAAACACATTCCAAATCGATTGCTCCTACCCAGGTTTCTAGAGAGTATATATCTAGACATTTATTTGAATTTGTTTTCCAATACATTGTTTCTGTACAAGTTTGAACCATCAAAGGTAATTTTTTATTATTCCAGTACTTGTTTTGGGTCAAGGATTTTAGTTTGAGGACCTCTGAAACCAGTGGATTATTTTCAGTTGATACAGCTCTAAGCCAAAATCTTGCTGCCAGTTTCCAAGCTCTTATGTGTAACGGGGGGGCACTCATTTCACTTTGTAAAACATGCACAGGAGTTGAGTTCAAGAAGCCTTTACATATTCTTAAAGCTCGCGATTGGATTCTCTCTAACTTTTCAATGTTGCTTTTGGTAGAGTTATGGAAAAGTATACTACCATAGTCTAATCGACTTCTTATGAGAGATGTGTACAATCTTCTCATATGAAGTGGGTGAATTCCCCAACTTTTACCTGACAAGACTTTCAAAATATTCATCGGCTGATTCAATTTTAGACAGGTGTTACTTATATGCTTATTCCAAGCGAGTCTATAATCCAACCACACACCAAGAAACTTATGGTTGTCTACTCTTTCTATAAGTACATCATTTATTTTAATATTCAGAACATTTCGTCTCTTTCCTCTTGCGAATATACATATTTTCGTCTTATGTTCTGATATTTCGAGTCCTTTTATTTTAAGAGCATTCTGTAGTTCTAACAACGCTTTTTGTATAACATCTTCACATGTTTTTACTTTCGAACTTGAAAAATATATACCAAAATCATCAATGTATTGTACGCGCTTCACTTGGGGATAATTTCCAATACCAGTAGTTCCAATATTAAAAAGGAGGGCAGACATGGGATCTCCTTGCGGTAGACCTCTCGAGCATGTTTGTACGGCAAATATGTTGGGTTCTTTAATAATAAGGATTCTTTGTTTAAAATATTCCCAAATATATTTAATAACTTTCCCCTTAATGCCTTTAGAGATCAGAACTTTAATGACTTCTTCGATCTTTATGTTGTTGTATGCGTCTTTAATATCTACAAAAGCGGCAATTGTAACAGCATTGGTTGTTTGGGCAACTTGAATCTCTGTAACCATTCTTCCCAGGTTATCCATGGTCGACTGCTTTCTTCTGGATCCTATTGTAGACTTGTCAAATAAGAAATTACTTTCTAAATACCATTCTAATCTCCTTGTGATTATAGAGTTGAAAGTTTTGCAAAGACACGAGATTAAGGAGATTGGTCTTATAGAGGTCATGAGGTTCGGGTCTTTTCCGGGTTTCATTATAGGAACAATTTTAACCTGTTTCCATTGCATTGGTATAGTGGAAGTTCGTAAAATTGAATTATATAAATCCACCAAAACTAATTGGCAAGAGGTAGGTAGATTAGTTATCATGGAGTAGGATATCAAATCTGTGCCTGGGGAGGTATCAGTGTATTTCAACGCCGATTTTAATTCAGAGGCTGTTATCGGTTTGTGAATGCCAGAAGTCTCTGAAGTTTCTTCTTCGGTCCACACATGATCGATAAGATCTTCATTTGGGGCGAGATATTTCAGATACTGTAATGCTGATTCATTATTCTCAAAGATATTTACACGGGAGGTTCCGATTCCCTTAAACCATTTCATTTTCTTCCACATGTCAGAGTAGGTTGTATTACTATCAACAGAATCACAGAATTTTCGCCATCCTTCCCTTTTTGCTTTTCTTACGATTCGTCTAGTGCTAGACTCCCTGTGCTTTAATTCTATATAATTTTCGATATTTACATTCTTCCGTAAACGGGTCAGAGCTAACCTTCTGTCAGCTATTGCTTTTGAAACTTCTTGATTCCACCAAGGCTTTGGTTTGAAAGCTGGGTTTTTAGATTTCTTAAAGTATGGGATAGTTTCATCAGCACTTTTGTTCAGAATATTTTCTAATTTGTCGTAGTTCTCTTGTATCGACTTTTGTTCTTCGGGAAGGTTTTGAATCAGTTTATCCACCGTAGATTTATATTTGCTCCAATTTGCTTTTTTAAAATTCCTTTTCAAAATTGGTTCATAATTACAATCGATTTCTCCCAAAGTGATAATAATTGGCAAATGATCACTACCCATTGTATCTGAATCTACTCTCCAGTTACAAGTCAATATAAGATCCGAAGACACCAGCGTAATATCCGGGCTCGAGCTCCTTTGTCCGGGATGTCCTAATCTTGTTATGTCTCCGTTGTTGACAATGATGAGGTTTGAATCTTGGCAGGTTTCTGCAATAAGATCTCCTCTCGAGTCTTGTATAGCTCTATCCCACAATGGATTGTGTGCATTAAAATCACCGCCTACCAGGGCTCCAGGTCCCATCTGGTCGAATACTTTTTTCCAAGTTTGATAAGTAACATTTATATTACTAGGACAATATATCACGGTGACAGATTTTAGATTTCCGGCATTGAGTAACCTAACACTGCACAATTCCAATTCACCAATTGAATTTAAGTTTCGTTCAATTGAATGTAAGCTTTTATGGATTAATATAGCAACCCCTCCGTAGCCATCTGCTCTGTCTCGTCTGTATATTGTATAATCTTTAAATGTTAAAATGTAAGGTAATTGAAGCCATGTTTCTGAGATAAGTGCAATTTTAATATGTTGCCTTTGTAAATATATTTCTAAATCAGGTTTCTTGAAATGTAAACTCCGAGCATTCCATTGTAATATATTAATATTACTCTTATCCATTTTGAACCGTCATTACTGATCTCAATATTTGATTTAAGCCACCATCTTTCAGGATTCCCATTATTATCTCTATAAATCTATTAACAACTAATTTTACAAGATTTTCCCAGTTTTCACCACTAATAAATGCTGTCAATATTTCATGAGCAATGTTAACATTAACCTTGTCTTGTGTAGTAGAACGAGATTCACGAGTATCAGGATTATTTCCTTTAAGTTTATCAGCATAACTGGTTTTTCCAACTGTTTGAAAAAAGTCACCAATTATATTCTTGGGAGGGACAGTTTGATTATTTATTTTAGTTTTTTTTTCTGCTTTTGCATTCTGTTTTTTAGAATTGTCGTTTTGAGATATTTCCTTTTCTATTAGGATTTTTGCTTGCTTATGAGACATATTCTTTTTAGCCATTTTAATAGTAATATCCTTCTCATTTTTCCATTTTGGACAGTTAATGTCATTAGCCGGATGGTCTCCTCCGCAGTTTACACACTTAGCTACCTTGTCACAGGTCTCGTGTTGCCCATCACATTTGGGACACAGTTTCTTTTCTTTCTTGCCACAGTTCTGAGCAATATGGCCATATCTCCAACAGCAGTAGCACTGCATTACTCTGAATATGTAGGGCTCGACTCCGAATTTGACCCCGTACATATAGACACAGGATGGTATCTCTTTACCCTCGAATTTCAGGCTCACCGATGTTGTGGGCGCGAGTTGTCCCTCTGTCCCCCTTTTGGAGAGTCGCTTTATGCAGGCTACATTTGTATCACATTTGAGTACATCCATTAACTCTTCGTTGGTGACATCTAGGTCCACTCTCCGGATGACACCGAAAACAAAATTTTTGTTCTTTTTTATCTCCACTTCCCATTTCTTTAAGTTGAAAATAGGGTTTTTAGAAGCATTCTCTGCTTCCAAAACATTTGGGAACCAAATTTCCATTTTCGTTCCAGATATTATTTTCATCTTTTCCATCTTAATTCCTGCCTTAAAAAGGATTTTTGCCATTCCTACTTTTCCAGGTAAATTCTCTCCCTGTACTACGATTATTCCATTCTTTTCTTTCACTTCTTTTTCTTTCACTTCTTTTTTTTTCCCTGATTCACTGGCATCGGAGTTAAGCCTCGACCTTTTGCCGGATCGAGACACGGTTTGCCATTCCCCAACATTATCACTTATAACATTTGATGTTTCCATCAAATCGATCGTATCATTTATAACTATTGTAGGCGACAGTGGGTACACCATTTTTATATAAAGGACCAAGAGCCGATTGGCCCTGATCTCCCCTTTTTTTATTTATCAATAGTCTAATTAACTTATTATTTTAACAACTTCACTATCACACGAATTATTCGATTTTTTATGGGTTTTTTTGCGAGAGCAAAGTATAAACACGATCAGCTGTCACTGTGATTATTGTTGCAACTGTACCTGTATGTACCTTTGTTATCTATGCACTTTTGCCATCTCATAGGTAGTTCATCGACCCCTTTGCTAAAAAAACCATTCGGACGGGAATCAATAAAATCTTTGAAGGCGGTTTGGACTGCCCCATCGGAGTTGAATTTTTTCCCTTGCAAGAAGTTATCCAAATTTCGAAAACAATGGTAATCTGTTGGGGCAAGGTCCGGAGAGTACGGTGGATGTCTTAGACATTCCAATTGAAGCTCCTCTAATTTGGTAGCCGTCTGTTGTGCAGTCAACGCGCGTTTGTTGATTTGTTTCACTCAATTCGTGAGGTACCCACCTTTCAAGCTTTTTCACCTTCCCAATTTGCTTCAAGTGGATTAAAACAGTTTTATCACTAACACTGCAGCCTGCAGTTAACTCGGACGTGGTTTGCGATGGATCCGCTTCTACAATAGCCTTCAATTCTTCATTTTCAACTTTGGTCTCCGGCCATCCACGGGACTTGTTCTGCAGGTCGAAATTTCCAGAACGAAAACGTTGGAACCAAAAACGCACTGTGTTTTCTTTTTTGGCATCGTCGCCATACACATCATTAATCCTTCGAGCCGTTTCTGCAGTAATGGTGCCACGGTGGAACTCATACTCGTAAATAACGCGATATAATTTTCGAAACACAAATACATGAGTAAACAGCTGTATAAAATTGAATTTGGAATTCCTAACCAAAGAGAAGATATTTGAGATCAATGTTGCCAGTACGGCAAAACGCCAATTTCATATGTAATATGTAGCTTCCTAGACATGAAGGCTACATGATAATAAATACCCGCCCTGGCCGCTATCCTTGCCATCTCTTGGGCGGCAATAATTGCCGGCCGGATAAGGCGGGATATGCACACTGGCCGTCGCGTGTTCTACAAGGAATAAATTTGTTTCCAGTTGCTTTGCATGAAGGTCGATCGTTTTTACGATAAGCTGGATTGCTTTACCGATACATGAATAAAAGTTTCGTGAAATTTTATTCGAACGCCCCTTGTTTTGTTTTCGTTTATTGGATTTATTACGCTAGTAGCCGCTTTGTTTTTGTAAGTTAATGATCTTAAAAAGTTTTCTTGTGAATTCGTTTATTTAGTCAAAGTATTTTTTAAATGTAAATTCCTTACAAGAGTACCAAATGCTTCCTACTAACCGGAGCCAGTAATACTAGTAAGAAATGTGGCATTCCTTTAATGATGTTGTGAGACTCAAGATTGAGGTAAGAGGTATGGAAGAGGAAGGCGGGAGTACCTACTCTTCCATATTTCTTCTTACCGTTCTGAATAGCAACCTTGCTACATGAACCACTGAACATGGTTAATGTCTAATAATTAATGTCTAAATTTGAGTAAGGGTACTGCTGCCCCGGGAATCATTTATTGGATGATCAACATCTCTTCCATAGGTCATTGATGATTTAACAGGAGAGCCTGTGTTCATGAGGTTTGTTCGGGTCTTGGTAGCAGCTGCGCCTGCCCACCTAATGCGTGGCGGGCCGGATCAGGAGAGTCTGGTTGAGGGAGACCTTTTGATCTCTCCAGTAGGACTCTCTCGGAACATCGCCTTGCACCGCAGTGGGAGGGATGGATTCATAATATATCCGTCACTCCTGGGCGCACTGACCCCCAGACTCCTACCCACCCGTCATACCCTTTTCTTTCTCAGACCTACCTCTCCTACCTTTAATAAAACCCTCCACACAGCATCCCCAAAGACGACACAGGCCTTGAGAGGAATTATTTTCCTCAGGGCCTTATGTGTGGAGCCAATAAAAAACAAAAAGTCATTTCAAACAACGTTTAAATTCTGAATGGTGTAATTTTAAAGGACTGTGCTGAGAGTGTCTTCAGGTCGGTCCACACGCTACGTTTTGCACAACCTTTTAAGTCTGCGCAGTCTTAAAACGTTGCAATTTTGAGCGTCCAAACGGTGCAGTCATATTTGTATTTTTCGCTCAGTCTTCTGTGATATCGTCATGGAGGAGGTTCTCCTGTGGTCAATTTTTGCATGCTCTCGTTAAAAAAAAGATTAGAACATCTCAGAAGAACCGGGCGTTCGAAGTGTTCTGGAACGTATCACAAATATATATATATATATATATATATATATATATATATATATATATATATATATATATATATATATGTAAAGGAAATATATTCCCTTTAAATTTGAATCCTATAATGTCAATTAGAATGCAATCATCGATTGTCATTTGTTTTGTTATTCTATTATTTGATTGTTAGAAAAAACCATTCAAAGTGATATTAATAAACATAAATGTCGTTTCTTAGTTAAAAAAAACTTTGCAACACAAGTGTTTTATTTAGAAATTAATAAAAAGGAATTAAACCTATCAACATATTATAAAACGACATTTCGTTTTAAACCAAAAATGGAGAAAATTCAATTCGAATTTACGCTATTACCTGGATGCGATGGCAGATCAAATATTATTAGCATTACAAAA
Source organism: Limnephilus rhombicus (assembly GCA_929108145.2). Taxonomy (NCBI): domain Eukaryota; kingdom Metazoa; phylum Arthropoda; class Insecta; order Trichoptera; family Limnephilidae; genus Limnephilus; species Limnephilus rhombicus. The sequence goes on along the minus strand of OV815273.1, from coordinate 48,190,150 downwards.
ATAGTCACAAGTGATGGAAAAGTGTTTACAATACCAGAAATGCTACGATCCGCCAGCTATCACGAGGAGATAATGAAAACTAGTGCTTTTGGAAAAATAAAAACTAGTTTGAAAAAAAGATACCAGGTTAGAAGAGTCTGGTTAACCATGACAGAAGAACTAAAAAAAACATATGTAGACGAAGATGGAAACCTACAGTTTGGAGACCAATACCTCGAAGAATTGGACGAAAAAAGTTTACAAGTACATCAAAAAGAAGATGCATTAGGAAAATTAATTGAAAAGTTAATGGAAGATAAGCAACAGAGCTTAAAAAACATTGCTGAGAAGTTTGTTATAGAAAAATTCTGCACTAAAAATACAAATGCAAGCCAGTGGATGGAAGTGTTTGAAAAAGAATGTTTGCGGTTTGATGTGACCATGGATGGAAAAAAAATAGAAATACTCAGATTGTTCATGGATAAATCTTGTATAGACTGGTACAGTTCCATGATTATAAAACTAACAATGAACTCAGAGTGGTCAACATGGAAAAACAAATTCTGTGAATCATTTGCAAACAAAGGATGGAACCCTGTCACATACGCACTATCATTTAGATACAAAGATGGTTCTCTGTTGGATTATGCTATGAGAAAAGAAAAACTTCTATTGGATGTGAGAAGATCAATTGACACCGGTACTTTGATAGATCTTGTTGCTTCCGGACTACCAGAATTCATACTTAACAAGATCGATAGAGAAGGATTACAAGATACTGTAGATTTGTTTAATGAAGTAAACAAGTATGAACATATGGTCAACAAAAAAAGATTTATGAATAAGAAAACATTTGGAAATGCAGAACATAATAAAAATGGGGGTAAAAATCCATGTAAAATTTGTGAAAAATTGAATAAGGGCATTCGTTACCACCCTGAAGCTACATGCTGGTTCAAAACAAAAGAGGATGAAAAATTTAAGAGAAATGCCATTAAACATGTAAACAATTCAGTGATAGAAACTGAATTAAATGAAAATGATCAAAAAAACTAATAGTAACACCATTAATAAAAGTCAAACTATTACTAAATGATAAATTAAAAATATACGGAATTTATGATTCAGGTTCAAATGTTTCTCTAATTAATTCTAAATTATTGAAACTAAAAGGAAAAGGAAACAATTTGAATGAAGCAAATTTAGTAACGATTAATGGTGTTAAAAAGACGAGTGGTTTGACAACGTTAAACATAAAAATTTTTGAATTGGAGAATAAAGTTGATGTGTACATTATTGATGAACACAATTTCAAGTATGATTTTTTGATTGGATTAGACATGATAAAAGACTTCAAACTTATCCAAAGTGAAGACTTACAAATATCACAGAAACTCTGCCTAAATAATACAAATAAAAAAGAAAAATATTCTACAGATATGAAAACGAATACTAAATTTAATCATATAGAAAAACACAGAATTAATTTTAACGAACATGTTAAAGAAGAAGATTTTTAAATAACAATGAATCATTTAAATAATGATCAAAAAACAGAAATAAATGAACTAATAGACAAATACACATCAGTGTTCGCGAAGAGTAAATATGATGTTGGCACTGTCAATGGATATGAAGCGAAGATAGACTTATTAGTGGATAAATATTGTAGTAAGAGGCCTTACAGATGCAGTGTAGAAGATAAAAAGGAAATAGAAGAGCAAATAGCAAAATTATTAGACAATAAACTGATAGAAGAGTCGTACAGTCCATTTGCTGCACCGGTCACTCTAGCATTTAAAAAAGAAGAAAACAAAAGATCCAGATTATGCATAGACTTCAGAGACTTAAATAAAATAGTAATACCTCAAGCTCAACCATTTCCATTGATTGAAGACCTAATGACAAAGACCAGAAATTGCAAATTTTTTTCAACGCTGGATATAAACTCAGCCTTTTGGTCTATTCCATTGCGGATTGAAGACAAAAAAAAAACAGGATTTGTAACACAGGAGGGACATTATCAATGGACCTGCCTGCCTTTTGGATTGAAGACTTCTCCGGCAATTTTTCAGAGGATATTAAGCAATATATTGAGAAAATATAAACTAAACGAATTTGCTGTCAATTACATAGATGACATTCTTATTTTTTCAAAAACTTTTGCTGAACACATTGATCATCTGACAAAGCTGCTGAATGCAATCAAAACAGAAGGTTTTAGATTAAAATTTACAAAATGCACATTTGCATCAGATATGGTAAAATATCTGGGTCATATAATTCAGAATAATTCAGTCAAGCCAGTAAAGGATAATTTGATTTCAATAAAGAATTTTCCTATTCCAAAAACACAAAAGAATGTGCGACAATTTCTAGGAAAAATCAACTTTTATCACGAGTACATTCCGAAGAGTGCAATAATACTAGATCCTTTGCATAATTTATTAAGGAAAAATCAAAAGTTTATTTGGACTGATAAATGCCAAAATGCTTTTGAAACGATGAAAAACCTAATATGCTCACAACCGATCTTGGAAATTTTTGATCAAGATTTACCAATTAATATATATACAGATGCTTCTCTAGAGGGTGTTGGAGCTATTTTAAAACAGACACAATCTGATGGAAAAGAAAAACCTGTTGCTTACTTTTCGAAAAAATTAAACAGCGCACAGAAAAAGAAAAAAGCAATTTACTTAGAATGCTTAGCTATAAAAGAGGCAGTGAGATACTGGCAATACTGGTTGATAGGAAAACCATTTACAGTTTATTCAGATCACAAACCGCTGGAAAATATGAATATCAAATCTAGAACCGATGAAGAGCTTGGTGACTTAACATATTACTTATCCCAATATGATTTTCAAATTAAATATTCTCCAGGAAAGTACAATATTGAAGCTGATTGTCTAAGCAGAAACCCAGTCTTAGAACCAGATGAGAACCAAGATGAGCAATTAAAAGTTGTCAACTTAATAAAATTAGAAGATATCTTAAAAGATCAGGTCAAAAATGAGAAGATACAGTGCAGAAAAGATAAATTGATATCGAAGAATAATGTTTATTACAAGAAAGTAAAAAAAAAAGAAAAAATAATTCTATCAGAAAAATTCAGCATAGATTTTATCAAAAATGTTCACACAGACCTAGGTCACATAGGAATTAATCAAATGCAAAAAATGATAAGCTCATGGTACACATCAGAAAACATGACAAACAATATAAAGAGAACTTGCGAAAGTTGTGCAGTATGTTTAAAGAACAAATCAAGAGGTCAAAATAAATATGGATTGATGTCCTACTTGGGTCCCGCAACAAAACCTTTTGAAATATGTTCTATTGATACGATAGGTGGTTTTGGGGGTTCACGGTCAACAAAGAGATACTTGCACCTGCTATCAGATCATTTCACGAGGTTTGCATATATTTTGACGTCAAAAACTCAAAATACCAACGATTTCATCAAACTCTTAAACTCCACAGAAACTAATGACATTGGCATGATACTATCAGACCAATATCCGGGTCTTAATTCTAGAGAATTCAAAAAATTTTTGGATGAAAAAAATATTCCAATCATTTTTACTGCAGTAAACTCGCCTTTCTCAAATGGATTAAATGAAAGATTTAATCAAACGCTAGTCAATAAAATTAGATGCAAAATCAACGAAAATGACTTAAAAGTGGCTTGGACAACTATAGCCCGTAATTGTGTAAAAAACTATAATGAAACGGAGCACACTGTCACTGGTTATGCGCCTCAGTACCTACTTAACGGCACAGATGTTACGATTTTGCCAAATGAGTTAAAACTTAAGAAGACTGACATCGATTTGATTCAAGACAGAAAAAAAGCTCTGGAAAATACTATAAAGTCACATAATTACAACAAGATGATTTACGATAAAACCAGGAGACATATTAACTTCAAAGTTGGTGATACTGTTTTTGTGGAGAATGGAAACAAACTTAACAGGAAGAAGCTCGACGAATTGAGAATCGGACCCTACAAAATAATAGAAAAATTATCAAACTCAATTTACAGGATAAATACTGGTCGAAAAAAATTAGAATCAAATTTTTTCCACATCTCGAAATTAATTCCAGCACCTGCATTGATGAACCATGAAGAGGATATCGAAGATGAATGAAAATTTTTGCAATAATTTTCTTTCCCGCGGGGGGGGGGAGATGTAAAGGAAATATATTCCCTTTAAATTTGAATCCTATAATGTCAATTAGAATGCAATCATCGATTGTCATTTGTTTTGTTATTCTATTATTTGATTGTTAGAAAAAACCATTCAAAGTGATATTAATAAACATAAATGTCGTTTCTTAGTTAAAAAAAAACTTTGCAACACAAGTGTTTTATTTAGAAATTAATAAAAAGGAATTAAACCTATCAACATATTGTATATATATATATATATATATATTTGAATTAAATTTGAAATAATATAAAATACACTGTTTTATAAATAATGATTTGCAAGAAATGCTCTGCCGCAAGATTTACTGGAAGATCAGAGGCAATTTCACATATTACTTCTATCCGTTTACATGCTTCTTGCCTAAAAATCTATTTACTGTCGTAGGGGAATTCCACCATAACCAGATTTCGGAGTTTGATACCTCAGGGAAATCAAAAGAGCTGATATTGGCAACAAAATTTTAGTATTCAGTTTTCAAAGTTCACCTTGTCTGCTCGTCTATACGAAAAATAACACCAATACACGCACATTATACAAACTACACCTAGAAATCTTTCGATGCTACTAAAGGCGAAAGAAATTATTTAAAAAAAACCTACAACACACATCAAAATCAAAAATAAATTTAGGAATATTAAAAATCAACTTACATATACACACCAACTTTTTGAGATGGAACTACTGTCGGTTTTACATTGTGTATGAGAACGCTTTAATTTTTCTGACTTCTGAAGGCTTTACTTTAAAGATCAAATTCAAAATTACAAATGGTTGGCTTATAGGATTTTCCATTTTGTTACAGCTAATCTAAGGCCTAATCTTAAGAGGTTTTTAAACGTTTTCTAAATATTAATTGAGACTTACCTAGGAACGTGAGATCGGATTACGTTAGGATATAAAATATAAATAAAAAATAAGGGGTACGTTTTAAGATTTTCACGGCCAAAAGTATTTTCGTTTTGGGGTGTTATGTTGGGGTGTGATGCGCTACCTCCTTCTTTAGTCAACGTTTCAGACAGCGTTGCATTGTCCATCATCAGGGCAGTTCCGGTAGATGTGACAGATCCGGTAGACATATGACACATCTGCCGGATCTGTCCTCCATCATCAGGGAAGATCCGGCAGTTCCGGTAGATGTGACAGATCCAGTAGACATGTGACACATCTGCCGGATCTGTCCTGATGATGGACACTGCAAAGCTGTCCGAAACGTTGGCTAAAGAAGGAGGTAGCGCAACAAGGCATAACACCCCAAAAACAAATAACAGATGGGTGTTATTAGCGCGTCACCTCTGATTTCAACAGTGATTTTTCTAGCAAAGTTTTTTAAGAGATGATTTAATCTAAATTATGTTTTATGAATGCTATATAGTGCTTTGGTTTAATTTTAAAAAAAATATGTAAAAATTAGTTTTTTTAGGAGAGATATCGCAGCGGGCGTCCAGAATTCGTTTGCGGCAAAGGGTCAAAGGAATGGGTGAGGTCAGTCGTGACCGATACTATATTCGTTTGACTTTTTTACAAATGGGCACGTAATTGCTTGCGCAGGGAATATCTTTTATTAATTACGTAGCTCGAGTAACTAAATGCAGGTAATAATAATAATAGGAAACTGACTGATGACGTAATACGGCTAATTCTTTGGTGGGAAGGCTCGACTACTCTATAGTAACAATTGATTCTATACATTGAAATAAAACAATAACTTTGTTTATTTCAATGTATAAAATAATGTTTAACTGCCGCTGTTACCAACTTTTCGATCGTTATCTAAGTTCTAATCTTAGTTTTTGATCAGCCAAGCGATTTTTAAGCATTCTGTAGAGAACGTTCGATTCGCGTTGTTCCCAATCATTTTATCGTTGAAAATCTTAAGTGGCCCCACACACTACCAGAGACAATAAGATGACGTCAAATTAAAAACTTTCTATGTTAAATTAATATTAAAGAGTTAATTATTGAAGCTCTTATTAATACACATTATTTCTTTTAAATACCGTTATTCATAAACTGATATTTCATATTTTTTAAACAAACGTGTATAATATATTAAAAATAAAGTGACAACTTGAACGTAATGCCACAATCGGTACTTCCCATTTGATTTGGCGGATCGGCGTAAGTTTTTTCTCCGTGCGTTAGCAAATAAACAAACTTTAAAATGGAAAATAAAACAAAGCGTGCCAAGAATTTTACACCTGACGATAAGATGAGGCTTGTAGTGTAGAGCTCATTACAGCATCGCCGATACTCTTATCAAAGTCAACGGGCGGTCCCAATTACACATTGAATACAAGATTAGGATGCCGCTTGTAACCAAATTGTATTAAAACGACAATAAAACTGACAAATGCAACACAAAAAACTGAAAGGAGCGTGGATCCGACTGTCATTTGTCAGAGTGAATTTGATCATTCGCGGTATTTTTTCACTCTGTGGACATTTTTTATAACTAGTCCTTTCCTTAGATTTATGCTTAAATAGTAATCCAGTAGTCCGCTGGCTTAGACCGGGAATAGCGTAGTTGTGCACTTAAGCAGTGATGAACCTTAGTATATAAAGGTCGAAAATAATAGAATCAAATAATATAGACCTGAAACTGAGAATACTCCTCATCAAGACCTATGTATGGAGTATCTTGATGTACGGCTGCGAAACATGGTGCCTATCCGAAAGAGATAAACGGAGACTAGAGGCTTTTGAGATGTGGTCCTATAGAAGACTACTAGGAATTTCCTGGAGAGACCACATCACAAATGAGGAGGTTCTCCAAAGAATCGAAGTAGGAAGGCACCTGCTCAGGACCTTGTCCGAAAGGCGCGCAAGATGGATCGGCCATGCAATAAGACAAGAAGGCCTCTTGCATGCCATAATGGAAGGTATGACCGAGGGGACAAACGCTAGGGGACGCCCATGCCGAGAGTACCTGGAGGACCTGCTGGTGGACGTGCGCTGCTTATCATATGCAGACTTCAAAAGAGCCGCACAAGACAGGGAAGAGTGGAAGAAACGAATAGATGAAATTGCTGCAAACCAATCCCAGGATTGAAACCAGAGAGAGAGAACCTTAGTTTCAGCTTACAAGTTGATTAGTAGGATTGGTAACAGCGGCCGTTAAACTTTACAAACCACAAAATGGCTGCTTTCTACCAAAAAAAAAATTATATACACTTTATTTTTGTTTATTTATTGTGGCATTGTGTGGGTGCGTCGTGAGGACGTAGCCAATAAATAACAAGCAACTTGAACGGTGGTCTGCAAACGTATTTTTAGTATTAGTGTGGTTTTAATAGTAAAATAGCAAGTATTTCAATATCCCCTCTAGTCCTCCACTGTTGCACCTACAGAATAAATCTCCCATCCCGACCACACCTACCATCGAATTCCTTGACTAAGAAAGCGAAAATTTCCCTACTTTCTTCATTATTTGGTGGTATTTGCATAAAACAGTAGCTGTTCAAGTGGAAACATGGGAAATAAATGGCTAATTTGATCAGGGAAATTCCCGCGGACTGTGGCGTGTTCGCCGCCCATCCCGCCGGTGTAGGGCGGGGGCGGGGGCGGGGGCGGCCGCCCAAAGTCTTTTATACATTTATCTTTATTCGAGGAGGGAGTGCTTCATTCTCCAGACTGAATGTGATTTTAATATCTCGAAGCGTTTTGGTCGCGTGCTCCGAAGGATTGCGCCAGGTTCGACGCAATTAAATAAGGTAATCATCTTTATTAGGGCGAAGCACGTACTAAATGATAATACTTTCCAGATTTAAAGCAATATTAGGTTTTATTGAAGATTTTGTGGTAATTTTACCTGTCAAATGAACGTCACAAATAATCTTAGAATCTAAGTAGTTGAACAACTTAAATCCAGACGCAATAAATAATGTAGTAGTTAAAGCTCTTTGTTACAGTATTGGGGGACGTTGATTGGTATTCTGAATTGGTTTTTAAGTCAGACCTAGACCAGTAATATTTGTAATCGACAATAAACAATTACTTGATAATATTATGGACTTCGACAAGAGTTACGGGTAGTTAACGGTTGTGGTTGAATGGAGTGGCAATATATATACTCGTAGCAAAATTTATGTTCATCAGTAAGAAAGCCAAGAGCGATTTCAGTCTGTTATTTATTGGGTGGGGCTCTTGTAGAAAGGGTCAATAAATATCGATACCCGGGGGCTTGGCTAAACGAGAACTGGCACCCTGAAAGCGGTAAGAATAGAAATGACCAGTCAATATTATATCAAGACCAATGTTCATTCCTTCCAGTTGCGTAATGTAATTTTTTTCTAAAAAACAAAAATCAAAGTGTTGACGCAACTATATATATCTCCCTCAAAGATTTGTCCCATACTTACCCCACCCAACCTTTTATCCAAGTACCAGTCCCTATATGACAGTGTGTGGTCGATATACCTACGTGTGTGACATTTGCAACAATAATTTATAGTACGATCAGTCTATCAAGAAGTCCGTGCAATGAACAACAAATGTACTTCTCAGTACAATTTAATACTGACTCAATGACCTCCTGGCACTCCCTGGGTGTGTATAATTTCGAATCTCTTATGTGTGATTGTGCAGCGTATCAGTATCTCTTATATTTCAATATCTTTGAGTATCCTCCAAGGCTCTAAGAACGACTCTTATCAACAAGAAAATCGGAAGACAAAGGGTAAGTCAGTCTTTTAAAATATCCCAATCTTTACCAACAGACATAGTTGTGTCAACTTGAAATGTATTTATAATTATTATTGATTACAGTCCACAAATTGATTCGCAAAGAATGTATGCGAATACATTCGAAATGAGGCTGCATGGGATAATGCTGAAGATGCAATGAACAGCAAAGAGATTTTCAACAAGGAGAGAGAGAACTTCTCAAAAGTATAAAGAGAAGAAAAACATCCCAGACACATATTACAGAGCAACAAGTGCTATATACTGAAAATGGCAATGAAAGGAAAGGCGAATGGAGAAGGCCAATAGGGTGTAAAAAGTCGAAGATTTTCGTGACTGGGGAACATTCGTTAGTGCACGGGTGTTAAGGGTGTGGAGAAGCTGCTCCGTATTTCTAAGAAATTAGAAAGCTTCCTACCATTTCAACACCTGCAAAAGATTCCTTGATTGGGTGTATTGGTTGGAAATACTCATAGGCACATCTATAGATACGTTCAAACTTCTACTAATTAGCAAACAAATAATAGAGCAGTCAAAAGAGCAAAATACAATCCATTATTGTGACAATAGTGTATTCGGATCTTCCCAAAGATACTATTTTTTTCTTAGAAGATACTAATATATTTCGCTCTTTCCAAGACGAGTAAAACCTCAAATTGAAATATTTAATTAATGAAGACAATATTGGCGACTCTCAAACGTAAATTTGAAACAGAAAGTTGGATAGAGCAGAGCCTCGGCAAGGCTAAGATCCTTGGAGCAATTCCTATATGCGACCGAATCTTTTTCGGATTTTTCTATTTCAAATTTTCGTTTGAGAGTGGCTAAAATTGTCTTCATTGATGACATAATGTGATAATACTAATAATGTGTGTAATGACGTTATTTGCTGCATGGGATCGGTTTTACGACTAGTTCTCATACTCATTCAGTAGAATGATTAATTTCTACTCTCCTACAACTCAATACTTTTAAAATTCTTGAATCACTTCTTTCTATCCTTAAAATGACTCACAGTATCCCCGAATTTATATCACTTTGCGGTGGTAATATAAAAAAATACTACCCAGCTTGCGGGAATAGTTTTGTTTTGATGCATTAGACAGTTTACATATCTGATACATCATAATAAAAATGTTCTGAGAGAAATGGTTTTCGGAACCTCTCGGAGGCTGCCAGAGATATTGATCAATGGGAGGCAGCCTTCGTGAGGCTTCACCATCCACCCCATAATCGTGTGTACTACATTATATAATATATACATTCTTATTTATTTCATATTTAACATTACATTCTTATATTTAATGTGTACATTCTTCCATAGCATTTCAGTAGAATGGTCCATTTAAGCAGATTTCTCCTGGGGCTTCAGAATTCTCCTATCTTTCAATTATAATGATTGACCCTTCATTTTGATGTTTTTCCGCTCTTTTTATAGCCAAATTACGCAAAATGTATCTTTTTGGGTTTCAGACAAAGTGATAAAAATAAAATGTGAAATAATATTTTCTACAACGTATGAGTGTCCTGTCCTTTCCCGAACACAAAATGTAGTAATTTAAACCACTGGAGCGATCATTTTGAATGTCTCCGATTGCTTTTCGGATAAAAAGGGCAATCGTTTCCCTTATTCGACAATTAAAAAAATAATAATATAGTTGTGGCTCCCACGTTTGTTATTTTAGACTCAAAACAAAGCTATTGAAATGCTTTATACATTATGACCATAGATGTCGCAAATCCGAACTTCGTAAACAATTTTATAACGATGTTAAATTTTTTTTTAAATATTCTTTTCACGCAGAATTTCGGTTCAGCTGTTTACGGTTAAAATGAAGTCCCCTTTCCATAGATATGCACCTTTCAAGTATACCACAATAATATATATGGCAATAATATTGTCTGTGGTATTGAAATCGAAAAAATTCTATGATGATTCGAATAAGTACCTCTCACCGCAGTTTCAAAGTAACAATAGGCAGGATTCGCGCAGTTATAAACTTTACGATGTTTTTTATAAATCCTTCAAATATGAGATAAACGGAAAAATACAGGTTAATTTATTGGCTACACAGCACTATAATAAGCTTTTATATCTTCATGTTAAAATTCGAAGGTATGTTTTTTTTAATGTTGGCGAAAAATGAAAAAAAATGGTCTTCTGAAAATTTGGAGCAAAGGGAGAAAAAAGTTTTAAAATGCGCTGTCGCTCCAGTGGTTTTAAATTGTTTTGTGAAAAGATGTTAAGTACTCTTTTTTCGTTTAGTGTATATATTGTCAATTGTAACTTCATTTTAATTTATGTAAATTTAAAAAATATATACATCAACATCATATATACTTTTGAATGTAGCTATAACTTTGTGGTCATCTCATTATAATAAATGCTCTGCTGTAGCAACATTTAAAGATTAGTTTTATTTATGAATTTATGAACGACGACCTCCGTAGTCCAGTGGGTAAGACTCTTGACTCACAATCCGGAGGTCGCGGGTTCGAACCCGGCATGCGCAAATAAATTTTATTTGATTAATTTGTGTTATTTCACAATTAATTCATTTAAAATAATATATAGTATATTTCCGGCATGTTCCAGAGTGGAAGATACTATCAGTATCGCCCTGGTGTAAGACCACCATTCAGAATTGAAACGTTGCTTGAAAATGGCTTTAGCCGTGTTTAGTGACCAGATCTGAATAGCCAGGTACTTCCCAACCTTCCTCTTCCCCACCTCCTTCCCCTCCCCACTACCTTCAGCCTCACAACATACCCCAATTGGGGATGCCATAGTCTCACTGGCTCCAGACGGGAGCAGTTGAGATTCTTGTGCGGTATTCATTGTAAAAAAAAAAAAAAAAATTATTCTTTTGTCTGATTTAAAAATTTACCATTTAACAAAAACTACATGGTCGGTGGAATTAATTTTGTCTGAAATACCGAGAAACATGGTTGTACGAATAATGATTTAGCGAGTTTTTAACCGTTTCTTTGATTCCAATCTATCACATTGATAAAATCATATTCGTTCATAAGGTACTATTATGAACAGTTGTCAAATCACCATAATATTATGTGAAAATGATTTCACGATTCGTTCATGACTGGAGATAACCACCCGATATTCGAAATGAATGAATTTGTAGGCCAACCACACGATGTTGGAATATAAAGTAATTTTCGCCACATTGGTAAACTGGGGACTCGTGGAAGAATGCCAAATGTTTGGACGGCTCATAAGGGTGCAGAGAAATGATTTCATCTGGTTTGGAGATGTTGGGGAAAATTTGGCTTAGTTTTTGTCATTATGCTTTTTTGTTCTAATCATCCTTAGCGTCCGCAAAAAAAATTGATCACTTCATCATCACAAAAAATACAAAAATTATATTTTAAATAGTGTGGATTAAATTAAAACATTAAATAAATAGGTTAAATTTATTAATTAATTGACAGATTAATTTATTAATTCAATAATATAAATTAATAAATTTAATTAAAAAATAAATTAACGAGTTTAATTAATAAAATAAATTAATACATTTAAACAATAAAATAAATAAATAAATTTAATTAACAAACTAAATCAATAAATTAATTCAATGAATAAAACATTTTTCATTAATTAATTATATTAAGAAATTAAGCTAATAAATCAAATGAATAATTTCATACAACAACTTGTAATTTATAAATAAAATAAAATTAATAAAATAGATCTTTCATTAATTAATTTGCTAATTAAAATTCATACATTCAAATATTTTATCGAAATTTTTTATTGTAGATGTTCGGAATAAGATAGCTTAGTTTTAGTCATTTCGTATTTTCGTTCCAACCTTCCCAGTAAAAAGATCACAGAATACAAACAATAATTTATTAATGTGAGTTATCAAGTACGTAGGTATCATATTCTTGCGCCTTCTTCATGAATCAATTATATGTATCGAGCCACGAATAGAACATTCTTCGAGTTGTCATTTTAAAGTTATGCATGTTGGAAAAAAAAACTCCTTCATGTCTAATCGCTATTACAGATGCCGCCTCATTATTTATTCATAGGTAACATAACAAGTAGAAATTTCTTAAGGCCCCGATCGACGGGCGTGTGAAACCGCGGTCTTATGGCTCGTCGGTAAAGCTCGCCGGAGTATCATTGCAAAACCGCGGATTTATGAGTTGACAAACCTGGCTCGTGGCTCGTCATATTTGCTTGATTTTTTACTCGGCTCGTCGTTCAAAACTGCGTGTCGATCACGGCCGGCGAGCCAAGCCGCCAGTTATCGGCGACAGCGCTAGAGGACGGACTTCACGTAATAACGAATCTGCAAATTGACAGTCACGATTTCATCGTAGAATTCATAAATGGCTTCCGAGAGTGTCCCTGTTTATGGCAAATTAAATCAAGCGAAAACAAAAATAAGGGAAATAATTTATAAAAAAAAAATTATTAATAAAAATTATTAATTTATTAAATTTATTTTATTTATTAAAATTAATTTTATTTTTTTTATTTAAATTTTTGTATTTAATAATATTTTTTAAAACGGTTTTTAAAACCGCGGTATAGGCTCGTACGTCGAACACCCACTTTAGCAATTCATCGACGCGACGTAAATTAATAAATTCGTAAATTGTTTTAAAGTCATTTTAAGTCATCGTTTTGACAATTTCGTTAAAATCACTGTAATTTTCTGATATGTTGATAAAACACATTTTTGTGTAATTTGAGTTTAATAGATTTACTTCAAGCAATAAAATTTTGGTAAAATTTTACTATTCAACGATTTAGACTCATTCTAAACACATTATTACCAAAAACATAAAACTTGGTTTTAATGTAATTACTGTAAGAGACAAATATTTACATTGCGGAAACGGTATTTTAATTTTTATATAACTGGAACTTGATTTTATTATTTTTCAATTGTCTGTTTAAATTATTTTATTTCATAAATTGAAATCATTAAATAAAATAGGATTATTTAAAAAAATAAAATAAATTGAAAAAAATAATAAATTGAATTTATTTAAATTAATAAATTGAAATATGTAATTAAATTAAAAAATAATATTGTTCTACAGTCATTTTGCCTCACCGTTCGGAAAATTCTATTAAAACTACAATAATTTTCTAATAAGTTGATGGTAACATTTTTATGTAATTTGAGTTCAAAAGACTTACTTCAAGCAATAAAATTATGATAATACTAATCATTTGAAATCGTAAGGGATATTTTCGAATGGTTAACTTACATGAATGGCACATAGTCTTTATGCCGGACGGCTAAAGTTTCAATTCTCAAATCCAAATTAGTTGAATGCCGCCAGTTTTGATTCATGCAAAAGCACACCAACTAGAAATTGCATGTTATGTGAAATTCAGGCACACGTTTTTGTTTTCCGATCATTTTCTAAAGAAATTACTTTTCCACATTATACAATAAAACTTTACCCGAAAAGGGGTTCGAATAAGTAGGAGATTTTGCAGTTTAAATTTTTTTTACAGGTCTAAGACTTAAATTTTTTTAGGCTTAAAAAAGAAATCGTAAGAAAAAATAATTAAGACTCATTATTTAAATGCTCGATTATTTCCAATGTCAAAATGTGTTCTACCACAAGTATTTAGTTGAAGCATCTACAATATTTCTAATTATCAAATTTTCAAACTAAAAGCATATGTTATTCATGAGGAATCGGGAGGAGGAAAATATTATACCTCAGAGTCGATTTCATCATTGAGGATGCTATACGTAGGTTATTTTAAAGGGAAGGAAGGAGAGAAAATTCTTGGAAGGAAAAGGGTATGTCAATTCTCCATTACGGCTCAGGGTGTTATGTAAAATGCCGGGACCAATTGGCTTATCCTCTCTCCTTGCTATTCAAAATGTCATTTGAAGACGGCAACTTCCCCAACGTCTGGAAACAAGCACTCATTACACCAATCCGCAAAAGCGGGGACAAAAATAACATTACCAACTACAGGCCCATCTCCATACTCCCAATTGTCAGCAAAATCATGGAAAACATAGTTCTTGATCAACTTTTTCCAGCGGTACAAACAATCATATCTAAAAATCAACACGGCTTTTTCAGGAAACGGTCGGTCGAGACAAACCTCCTGGAATACACAGATTTTATTTTAAATTCTATGGGTGGTAAAACTCAAGTAGACTCTATCTATACGGATTTTTCAAAAGCCTTTGATAAAATTAACATTGACCTGCTTCTGAAGAAACTGTTAAAAATCGGGATTAATGGTGACCTTCTCAGATGGATCAAATCATATGTAACAAACAGAAGTCAAGTATTTAGAGCTAAGGGTTTCTCCTCGCGTTTTTACAATATACCTTCAGGAATCCCGCAAGGATCACATCTCGGACCTCTCTTGTTTATTTTATATATCAATGATATAGGTAAATGCTTTAAAAATTCCAAATTCCATAATTTTGCTGAAAATTTACAAAAAAATCACTAATATTAAATGACAGCCTAGAATTGCAAGATGATATCAATAGGCTTGGAATATATTGTACGAACAACCAACTGTTCCTTAATCTGGAAAAATGTAACACAATATCATTCACCAAAGGCATAAACCCCCTAATATTCCCTTACAAAATCAATGACGTAGAGATAAAAAGATGTTGTGAAGTGAGGGACTTAGGAATAATAATGGACTCCGGAATGTCTTTCCGAACACATATAAATTCCATCTGTGACAAGGCGTCCAAACTTCTAGGATTCATCATAAGAGTGACAAAACCATTTAGGTCACCACACGTAATCAAAATACTGTACGTCTCTTTTGTTCGCTCAATATTAGAATTCGGATCAGTCGTATGGAATCCCCAATACAAAGTAAATAATGAAAGGTTAGAAAGAATTCAAAAAAAGATATTGAAACACCTAGACTTTAAATTCTTTCGAACTTCAGAAAACCTAAAAGACTCATTAACATTCCATAATTTATCAACTTTAGAAGATAGAAGAAATATATCCGACCAAAAATTTTTATTCAAAATCATTAACAACGTTGTTGACAACAACTATCTTCTAGAACACATTAATTTCCACTGTCCAATAAGAAGCACAAGATCAAACCAACTATTCCACATCCCACACTCAAAAACAAATTACACACAACATTCATTTCTCCGAAGGACGTGCACAAAATATAATGATATCTTTTACGACGCTGATATTTTCCATTTGTCCTCAGGCCAATTTATTAAATCCATAATAGAAAAAATTAAAACAAATTGTTAATTACGAACTCTCCACCCCTGCTGCATGTTATTTTTTTTTTTCATTCTCATTATGTTGGTTTTCCTTCTTTTTATTATAATAATAATATTTGGATGATTTATATATCCCATATGCTTTAATTTGTGTGGGTGTTTTTTTTTTTCATTTCTGTTGTATATATATATATATATACATATATTTTCATTTCTTTTACCACTTTATGTTTTCTTTAATGTTTTAATCTATGTTTTTTTATATTAATTATATAAATATAAATTTTAGCGGAAACTTCGCTGGTTAATGTAATCATGTTTTATGTTACTTTATTATTAAAATATGTATAACTGTTTGTTTCCTAAATAAACTAAAAAAAAAAGAAAAAAATAAAAAATAAAGGTGTTGGGGTCGAGAGAGTCCAACTGGAGAGGTCAAAGGGTCTCCCTCATCCGGCCTCTCGTGATCCGGTCACCTCGCAACTGGTGGGAGTCGCATCCGCGACCAAGACCTGGAGAAACCTCATCCCATGAACTCGGGTACCCCTTTTAAGTCACCAAATGTAGCGAAGCACTTGGGGTGACCAATGGCAGAAGTTTTGGTTATCTAACGGATACACTGTTGAAAAAAAAATGTCTACATTTTTTAATAAGTTTATATGAAAAATCTCCTAGTGTCGTGGTACGAGTGTGGGACACAGTGTATAAATAAGTATACGTACACTTTTCATTGGCTAGAAATATGTTCTTAATAGAACACAGAAAACATCAAAATCGATTTTTTGATCTCACATGTTGTGCAGAAGTCAGAGGTAACAAATCCTGGAACCCAGGAGGCGTCATAAATTGTAAGTCTCAAGCAATGACCTGTGGTCTGTGGCGTGTGAACTGTGAAGCCACGTTGATAACCCCTGTCTGTAAGGATGTCTGCATTGTGTCTGCCTTGTCATCTATTTTTCATCTACGTTTGAAGTATGTTCACACGTCCGTTCACACAAAACCGATGTGGAAGACGCGGGGAGACTTATCAAATAGTGCAGTCGAAGCAGCGTTATATTGGTCATTTTGCCTGACGGAGTCCTTCGAACGGGTCTACTACCACTTCACATTTTTGGTCGTATCATATTTAAAAAAAAATTATTTAGTGGAATTATTAATAAATGTTAGTAGGTAACTATTTAAGAGCATTTAACCAGCCAGCGGCCTAAAATCCACATTTCGTCTAATGTTGTTCTTACGATTATACAGGGCGGTTCCAATGAGAAAGATTAATTATTCTCCGTACCAGCTTTTTAAAATTATAACTCAATATCGATTTTATTTCATTCCAAATTTGCTTTAATTTATACCTACATCCAAAAATGCTGAAAGGCGTGAAGATATTTTTTTATTATAAGTATTTATCATTTTTCAATAATGTCTAAGTTAAATAAGAATGTAAAAATATCTGAAATACATTAGTTTGTAAGTGCGCTAATAAATACATAAACGGACCAATTTTCGTCAAGAAACATATTATGTACGTATATATATATATATTTTAATGACCAAAATTTAAATTCTGAAACATGCGTTTTCCAGATAATGTATTGATTTATTATACTGCATGATTATATGGTTTGAAATGGGTGTTGTATTTAACAAAATCTGTTTTGAAAATTTAACAAATCTGCCAACGACCTATGGTATAACCTTATTATACTAAAAATAATATTTTTTTTTCAAAATTAAAAACATGCGTTTCCTAGATAAAAGAACAATCTTTCCATACGTCTAAAAAAAGAGCCAATACGTCTAAAATCTGATTCAAAAGTGACATATTTCTGGTTTTCTCTGGTTATACCCTCTTAATGTGAAAAATTAGCGGTAAACAATTACCGTGATTTAATTTTGGTTTATTACGCCGTGTTGCGCTACCTCCATCTTCAGCTAAGGTGTACTAGACGTTTGTACATAAACTAAATATAATAGGGAGCTGGCCACAATGACACGCCAATGGAGTTTGGTACGCCAGTGGATTTTGGAATGCCACTGGTCTTTTAAATGAATTTACTACTTTGACAAAAAATGCTTCTAGGTATAATGGCAAAACTGATTTGAGTACTGGATTAAAATAAATATTTTTCACTTTGGAGACTGTGGGAGACTGGGGTTTTTAGGATTTTAGGTTACTGGGATACTGGGAGAGGTAAACTGAATCTAAGACTGATTAAAACACTTGAAAAGAGGTTTGAACTTGGAGACTGTTGGTATCTTGAGTAGGTATTGTTTCTTCTTGGCTGATAGTTTTGAACTGACTTCCTACCGGTTTGACTTCTATTTTTATAGGGCAAACTCAGGTCGGATTTTTGGGGGACAGAACCTCCTTAATTTTTCTAAGGTACTTGTTTTAGGTAATTTCCCTGGTCGCTACGATTGGAAGTCAGCTGTGTTAAAATTATGTGTGATAGTTATTGCCAAGATTTTACCAACTCAGGATCCCAAAGCTTCACATCATTTTTATTGTGTTTACAAGAAAAGGTACAAGTATACATATGTGATATAAGGTACAATTTTAAACAGTAAATATTTTTCTTAAAGTGCAACAATCACTGATAGACGTCAGTTTTAGGGTTGTTTTTGTAGTACATACTCATTTTTAGGTGATGATGTTTATTTCTTGATCCAAATTATTCCCAATTTCTCGAAATTGAGCTCCAAATTTTTCGGAAGATGAATTCGCTGTCGTAAATATTTACGATTCAGATTTTTCCTTTGTTCAGAATTGACCAATAGTGGCTCGGCTGGTCGCATGGTGGGGGTGACGTAAATAGTCAGCCATTTCCTTGGCGTTGATCATTGCTGTCTGGAGTCCCTTGTGGAGGCATTAGGTGGTTATTCAGATGTGTTTTCCAGTCCAATGAGGCTGCTGCATGTATTCATTATCAATTTCATTTATGTTTTCAATTGATTAGTTAGTTAAAGGACATAATAGCGTTGTAGACAAGTCATTTGGAAGGGGCACCACATGCACATAATTCCGCTAGCCAATAGCAGCTCTCAGATTGTCGTGCTGGCGGCATGGTACTCTGTGGGAGCGTAAATTCCATTCTTGAATTTCCATGGTTGTCAAAAGCTTTCGCGCACTCGTTAGATGCACACGGATTCCTACGACACGTTCCATACACTCCCCTCAGTGCAGTCTCGACTGTGCTCAGCTACTTCGTCGGGCGTGTCCTTTTCCGATGTCTGAGTTTTGAGTCGGGTGTCTTCGCAGAGTGTACAGTTTCATCAGTTGCTGGCGTGGCAGGCAGAATGACGGCGATTTTGACTGCCGGCCTTACGTATATCCCAGTGCTGGTTTGGATCCGGGCAGTTCTGACTTGTCCATCAGCTGCAGGTATTGCTTCGATGATACGGCCACGTGGCCAACTGTTTCGAGGCAGTGCTGGGTCCATGATGATCACTAGGTCATCCTTCTTAATTGGTGTAGTTGGATGGTGCCACTTTTGCCGGACAGCCATGGTAGGTAGGTATTCCCGCAGCCATCGCCTCCAGAAGGTGTCTGCAAGTTGTTGTCCGATGCGCCACTGGCGGCGTAGGCATGTTTCCTCTTCTTTTTTGTCGTAGAAGGATAATTGAGGGCGCTTCCCGGCTGACCCTAGCAAAAAGTGGTTGGGTGTTAGAGGTTCTTCATCACGTGGGTCAACTGAAATGTGGGTGAGTGGACGATTATTTACCACAAACTCAGCTTCTGCAAGTGCGGTGAGTAGCGTTTCTTCTTTTGGTGCTCTTTCCTTTAGTGTAGCGCTTAGGGCTTTCTTTACTGATCGTACTAATCTTTCCCAAGCTCCCCCCATGTGCGGACTTAGTGGTGGTATGAAGTGCCACTCGATGCCCTGGGTAGCTATTGCGTCAATCATTCTGGCGTCTTGACTTATTGACAGCAGGGCGTCCCTCATCTCGGTGTCAGCTCCGTGAAAGTTTGTCCCGTTGTCCGAGTACATGGCTGCTGGTTGTCCTCTGCGGGCGGTCATTCTTTGTAGGGCCATGATGGCCGAGTCAGCAGTCAGTGAAGCGGCTAGTTCTAGGTGAATGGCGCGTGTCGAGAGGCAGGTGAAGATGGCTCCATATCGTTTTTCTCGATGCCTACCGACCGTGATAGCCATAGGGCCGAAATAGTCAAGCCCACAGTGTGTGAATGGGCGGACGTGATGCATCAGGCGGGATGGTGGTAATGCGCCCATCAGAGGTGGAGTCGGTTTGCTGCGTCGTATGAAGCAAGTGGGGCAGGCGTGCGTTATCTTCCTGCTTGTTGTGCGTAGTCGTATTATGAAGAAATGATTGCGTATTTCTGCTACTGTTTTCTCAGTACTAGGATGATCCGCCTTTTTGTGGTAGTGACTGATAAGAAGTCGAGTGTAGGGTTCGTCGCCGTCCAGTATTATGGGAGTTCGGGCCACACTCTTTGTTCTTTCCAAGGCTTGTAGTCGGGTCCCCATTCGTAGTAGGTCATCTGGTCCAAAGAATGGGTTCAGGGAGTTGAGGCGGCTGCCAGCAGGCAGTTTTTGACCTTGTCGGATGATGTGTAGATCAGTTGTGAAAGCGTCTTCCTGGGACCTTTTGATCCATCTGTGTTCTGCTGCTTTTATCTCATCGGCTAGTAGTGGGCCTTCTACTGGTTTATTGGGCCCCATCTTGCATCGTCTGATAAATCGGAGGATCCAAGCTGTGGAGCGAATCAGCCGGTGCCATGAGGAGAACCGCTCTACTGATGGGAGTGCTTCGCCCCTGGTGGACACAAGGCCAACGTAGTGAGGTTTGACTTCTAGTGTCAGGTCGTCAGGCCTGTGGGCGGGTGCCCGTTCTTTTGGCCACGCACCCTCCGGGGAAGTGAGAAAGGCTGGGCCAGTAAACCATCTTCCTTCTGGTGTTAAGTCTGGCACCTCTAAGTCTCGTGTTCCTATGTCAGCGGGATTGAGTTTTGTGGGTACCCATTTCCAGTCGGGTATGTTGGTTAGTTCGTCTATTTCCCCCAATCGGTTTGCCACAAAGGTTGAGTAGGCGCGTGGGTCGGTGCGTAACCAGCATAGTACAGTTGTGGAGTCTGTCCAGAAGCAGGTGCGGGATATCAGGGCTTTGCTTTCTTTTTGGATCGTCTGGGCTAGTCTCGCTGCTATGAGGGCGGCTTGAAGCTCGAGGCGTGGAATGGAGAGAGGCTTCAGTGGCGCTACCTTGCATTTACTTGCAAGGAATGTTACTCGTAAGGATCCACCTATTTTTTCGGTGAAGTAGGCCACGGCACAGCAAGCTTGCTCCGATGCATCGCAGAAAAGGTGTAGTGTTACGTTGTTTAATTTGTTGTAGAGGCAACGTCTCGGGATTGAGATGCTGTTCGTGTGCAACAGATTTAGCCAGTCTGTCCATCTCTGGGCGTGTTCAGGGGCAATGGGTTCATCCCAGCCGACGCTTGAGCGCCACACTGCTTGCAGTAGCATCTTAGATCTGATGGTAAGGCAGGCAACGAAGCCGACTGGGTCGAAGATCTTCATTACTATAGATAATAGTTGCCGCTTGGTAGGTTGTGTGGCCGTGTCGTGGGAGATTGCCTCACGAAATGAGTACAGGAAGCGGTCTGTGGTGGGGTCCCAGATTAAACCAAGCACTCGCTCTGTTTCCGGACCTCCGCTGCTGATTTGTATCGTGGAGCTGGCACGGTCTTCTATAGGTACGCTAGCTAGGGCCGCCGGGCTGTTGGACGCCCAGTTTGTCAAGTGGAACCCTCCTTTCGCGAGCAGGGCACTTACACTTTGGGCGAGTGCAGCAGCTTCATTGGGTGTGTCTGCTGCATCTAGGTAATCGTCCATGTAGAACTTGGTGCGTACGGCTTTTGCGGCGGCCGGGTACTCGTGCTCGTATGTTTCAGCCACTTTATTTCGGACGAATTGGGCACTGCTTGGGGAACAGGTGGCTCCGAACATCATCGATGACATTTGATAGGTGTCTGGTTCGTGATGGGGTGATGTCCTCCACAGGAATAGCTGGGACGACTGATCTTCTCGCCTTATTTTTATTTGCAGGAACATTTCTTTGATGTCTGCAGCAATAGCGATGTTTCCTTCCCGGAAGCGTATTATATTCCCCAGGAGGGAGGACAGCAAGTCAGGACCAGTAAGCAGCTGGTCGTTGAGGGAGGTTCCTCGGCATCGGCTTGCGGCATCGAACACCACTCTGATTTTTCCTGGCTTATTTGGGTTGATTACTGCAAAGTGGGGCAGGTACCATTTGCGAGGTGTGGTGGTGGAAGCTTCATGGCTTGATAACTTCTTGGCATAGCCTTTGTTGATAAGTTGATTTATTTTGTCGTTGTAGGCCACTGCTAGATTTTTGTCTTTTTCTAGCTTTTTCTCCAGGGACAGAAGTCGTTTCAGCGCACACTGCCGATTGTCAGGTAACGTGGCTTCTGGTTTGCGCCATAGTAGACCGGTTTCCCACCTTCCTACAGGAAGAGGACGGGTAGTTGCATTCATAAGTGCAATTGCCTGTTGTTCGCTTGCATTGACTCTGGTGGCTGATGTTACTCCGAGGGAGTCGATGGCGAAGTTGGTTTTTACTAGCTCCCTCAACTGTATGTCTGCGGCCGTTTCTGGTTGTAGTGCCAAAGTGGTGGTCGTGTTATTATCTCTGGGGTTGACTCCCCCATGAGCGATCCATCCTAGTGCGGTGCGTGATGCTATTCGCGTAGTATCATTGCATTCACGAACTTCCCTTGACACGATCAGGTGAGCGTTATCTTGGCCTATTAGCAGCTTCGGGACGACCGACCTTCCTTGGGTCTGTTGCTCCGGCAGGTTGAGGTTGCTTATTGTGCTGGCAGATATGTGGAATGTATTACTGTTGCCTGCACCTCGTATTCTTAGTCTCACTCGTTGGGAGAGATTGTCGGAGGTGCACATTCCTTTCGCGCCGTGGATTCGCAGTCCGTGAACTGGGCCGTTTGCTCCGACTTGTATTGCGGTGTCAGCGTCGACAAGTGTTACTGTGGATCCTTCATCCAGGAGAGCGAACACTGACACTTCTTCTTTGTTTGGAGCGCTTAATATGACTGGCGCAATTTTTAATAGTACTCTCTGTCCGGAGTCCTGGCGTCACAAGTTGACATTTTCCACGGCGCTTTTTCGTACGAACTCGGGATTATGTAGCAGGGGGTGGTGTGGGGATCTGCAATCTCCTACTTTGCACCATTGGTTTATTTTGCAGCTTCGTGAGTGGTGTTTTTCTAAGCACTTGCGGCATAATCTTCCCGTGCGTACAGTTTCCCATCGGAGTTCAACATCTTTGGCTGCTAATTCTTTGCATTCGCGGGTTTTATGATCACCGCCACATTGGGCGCAGCTTTCATCAGCAGTTTTTCTTTTTCGGCTTGGTCCAGGGTAAGTATGTTCCTCGTTTACTTTGCGTTTTATGGGGGCAATCTTTTCTTTTGGGCCATCCCTGATTTCTTCTTGATGTCCGGCATGTATTTGCTCATGGCTCGGTAGAAGTCGCATGCGATCACTCTCTTCTTCCTCCTGGTACCCGGCATGTATTTGTTCACGGCGTGGTCGAGATCGTATGTGGTCCACCATCCCACTGTTTGGAATTGCGTTTGACACCTCTTTCAGAAAGGCAGCGAGCTGGGTTATGGTGGCCGGAGCGTGTTGTTTGCGGATCTCGATTAGCCATGCCAGACGCAGGGAACTTGGCATTTTGTCAGTGACGTCATTCATTAATGCAGGATTGGTGAGATAACCTTCGGTTTTCAGGATCCGGAGAGATGCCACCAGGTTTTGTACCGTCCCGGAGAAATCTGCCAGATCCTCGAGTGATACCTCGGTCGTGAGGTAAGGTAGTTTTTTAACCTTGTCTAGCATAAATTTTGCTATGGAGTTAGCGCTGCCGTATCGCTGCTCGAGGACGCTGATGATCTCTGGGACTTGCGCAGGATCCATTAGTAGGGGACCCACGGTATCTCGTGCCTTGCCTTTGAGGGCGCGCTGCAGCCGAATGAGATTTTCGCTCGGAGTCATTTGGCAGGTGGCGGTGGATTGAGCGTACTGTGCCTTCCAGGTGGGCCACTCAAGGGGGTCTCCGGAGAAGGTAGGCAAATCTTTTGCTGTGGATTGCCTGGCAATGAGGGCAGCCATTCTTGAATCATCTTCTAATGTGCGGGGGCTATCTTGCGTTCTGGAAGAGCGAAGGGCCTCTGCCATCACAGAGGCGATCTGGGCCAGTGGATCGTTGCCATGCTGCAACCATTCTCGGGTGTGCCGTGCTGTCTGATTGGCTGTGTGCGGTGGTGTAAATAATGGGGAATCCTGGCCGGAGGAGGCTGGCTGATGCTGGTACCCTGCTGTGTTGTAAAGTGGGCGCTCGGGTCCGATATGGCTGTATTCGGCCGTAGGGATGTTCTTCGCAGGGCCCGTCAGTAGTGTGTACTCTTGGGTGGCGGCGGCGGCGTATCCGGTTGGATCGGTTACAGCAAATTCATTGGTAGGCTGACCGGCTGGTGTGTCCATTTGAGTAGTTGCATATTTCGTTGCAAACTCTTCGGCCGGCTTGTGAACTTGAGTGGCATATCTCGTTGCAAACTCATTAGTAGAAGGGCCGGTTGGTGCATGCACTTGAGTAGTTGCATATCTCGTTGCAAACTCTTCGGCTGGCTTGTGTACTTGAGTGGCATATCTCGTTGCGAACTCATTAGTAGAAGAGCCGGTTGGTGCGTGTACTTGAGTTGTTGCATATCTCGTTGCAAACTCTCCGGTAGACGGGCCGTCTGACGTGTGTACTCGAGTGGCATATCTCGTTGCGAACTCGTTCGTAGACGGGCCGGTTGGTGCCTGGGTTTGAATTACTGCCTGACCGAGGTTGGCTCGCAGGGTCGGGCTGGTTGGTGCGGGCTCCTGGGTAGGTTGGCTGACTGCTTGGCGTGTTGCAGCGTTCAGGGCTGCGAGCAGATTGGCTGTCTGCTTGGCGTGACGTCTGTCCCGGATGCGCATCTCTCGGCGCAGCAATCGCAGGGAGTCTTCAGTTGATTCAGAAGTTGTTTCGCTGCTTTTACTGTTGGATCCGTGGAGGCTCTTGGCGACACATTCTGGAGCAGGTTGGTCAAGAGTGATGAGGTCAGGGTTCCTGGCAGGGTTCGCACCAGATAGATCGTGGCGGGTTCCGCTGGATGGCGTCTCATCGATGTCTACGGTGCGTGGGCCCGGGGTCCGACGGGGTGCCACTGGCATGTTTCGGCTTGTTCCCGGGGCGTTAGGTTTAGACAGCGATGTTTCGGAAGATGTCGGGGTCTTACGGCCATTGCGAAGAGACGGCATTTCCACTGGGTAAGACTGAAGGCGTGTTATGTGTAGATCCGGCTCGAAGGACCAAATGTACTAGACGTTTGTACATAAACTAAATATAATAGGGAGCTGGCCACAATGACACGCCAATGGAGTTTGGTACGCCAGTGGATTTTGGAATGCCACTGGTCTTTTAAATGAATTTACTACTTTGACAAAAAATGCTTCTAGGTATAATGGCAAAACTGATTTGAGTACTGGATTAAAATAAATATTTTTCACTTTGGAGACTGTGGGAGACTGGGGTTTTTAGGATTTTAGGTTACTGGGATACTGGGAGAGGTAAACTGAATCTAAGACTGATTAAAACACTTGAAAAGAGGTTTGAACTTGGAGACTGTTGGTATCTTGAGTAGGTATTGTTTCTTCTTGGCTGATAGTTTTGAACTGACTTCCTACCGGTTTGACTTCTATTTTTATAGGGCAAACTCAGGTCGGATTTTTGGGGGACAGAACCTCCTTAATTTTTCTAAGGTACTTGTTTTAGGTAATTTCCCTGGTCGCTACGATTGGAAGTCAGCTGTGTTAAAATTATGTGTGATAGTTATTGCCAAGATTTTACCAACTCAGGATCCCAAAGCTTCACATCATTTTTATTGTGTTTACAAGAAAAGGTACAAGTATACATATGTGATATAAGGTACAATTTTAAACAGTAAATATTTTTCTTAAAGTGCAACAATCACTGATAGACGTCAGTTTTAGGGTTGTTTTTGTAGTACATACTCATTTTTAGGTGATGATGTTTATTTCTTGATCCAAATTATTCCCAATTTCTCGAAATTGAGCTCCAAATTTTTCGGAAGATGAATTCGCTGTCGTAAATATTTACGATTCAGATTTTTCCTTTGTTCAGAATTGACCAATAGTGGCTCGGCTGGTCGCATGGTGGGGGTGACGTAAATAGTCAGCCATTTCCTTGGCGTTGATCATTGCTGTCTGGAGTCCCTTGTGGAGGCATTAGGTGGTTATTCAGATGTGTTTTCCAGTCCAATGAGGCTGCTGCATGTATTCATTATCAATTTCATTTATGTTTTCAATTGATTAGTTAGTTAAAGGACATAATAGCGTTGTAGACAAGTCATTTGGAAGGGGCACCACATGCACATAATTCCGCTAGCCAATAGCAGCTCTCAGATTGTCGTGCTGGCGGCATGGTACTCTGTGGGAGCGTAAATTCCATTCTTGAATTTCCATGGTTGTCAAAAGCTTTCGCGCACTCGTTAGATGCACACGGATTCCTACGACACGTTCCATACACTCCCCTCAGTGCAGTCTCGACTGTGCTCAGCTACTTCGTCGGGCGTGTCCTTTTCCGATGTCTGAGTTTTGAGTCGGGTGTCTTCGCAGAGTGTACAGTTTCATCAGTTGCTGGCGTGGCAGATAAAAGAGTCGATGCATCTAGACTTTGATTTAAAAAATGACGTGTTTCCGGTTGTGTTTGGTTAGTCCCCCTTAACAATTAAACAAAATTTAATCAACCAATAATGCAATAGGAAATTAAGATGTTGAAAAGTAAACAGTTTCAAATATCTGAAAGCTTGGCTTTACGAAAATAAAATCAGAATAGATAAAATTGCTTAGGATACGTTAAAATTGATGCGTTGCAAATCCAAAGCTTCTATTTTTATCGAAAATGAATGGAATGTAAGTTATCCAGATGAGTTGCTTACGTTGCGTACATGGGCCCAGTTTGTCCTACTTAACTTAAGGGAATATACAAGCCTAAAATGTGTATATTCTTATTGTACCTTATATCACCACGAATACAGATAACAGGCACAGGCTCAAAAATCGCCCGGCAAACGGGGACTGGAAACGGTCGATTTTATCGCAACGTGGTTAGTTATTTGGTGACTAATTTTATAAGAAAGATAAAAAGTTAGTCAAGGGAAACTGTCACAGTTAATCTAAGCCATAAAACAATATTTTTTTTATTGGTGCCCTTTTTTACTCATTTAAAGTACGCTCTAGCGTGTTTAAATCGCACTTTATGGAACGCGCGTTTTTTAAAGTTACCATGGCAACATCAACAAATCAACAAAATGTGAAGTCTAAATGTCAACTTTTAACTATAAATCTGACAGGAATATTTTAAACGTCAAATAAAACATTACAAATGTTTCAAAAATTTTATTCAAAGTTTACAATCCTTGCTAATTGCCTTCATGAATGCATGCACTTTCACAAATGATTTTAAATCAACCCCTTTATTTATCCTCAACAGACATTGCAATTTCGAATGTATGGCCCACATAGTCGATGCTTTGTACTGTTCCGACATTTTCTGAAGGTAAGCAAGCACAACTCGTTGATCTACATCTACTACGTTTTGCTCCTCCATCCATGTTATGAACCTTTCATATTCTTTTTTATAAACGTCTTTGGATTTTTCAGGTATTAACCGCGATTCTGCTTTGGTATTTAAATTATCAATGTTAGAACTCATTTTACAACACACAATAGCTAGTAAAAACTATGATGTCAACTATTAATCTTATGTGACAGATTGCAAATTAATGTTTGTGTTTTTCATTTCCATGACAACAAGATATTGTGATGTCACATCACGAATTCATTAAGAGTTCTTATTTCCAAATTTTTAATAATAATATCAATATTTATGTTTTCAAATAATAAATAAGTGTACCAATAAAAAAAATAGCGTAAAGTATTCGTGGATAACTGGTCTTTAAAACACTTGCTTTATTTCGAGCACTCGGCTACGCCGTCGTGCTCGAAAAATCGCGTGTGTTTTAAAGACCTGTTTATCCACTTATATTTTAATATACTATTTTAAAAGGTTGTTTCTTATACTAGTTCAAACATTTCTATTGAAAAAAACTTTTTGTTGTAGTTTACGCTTATAATTTATTTTAATTCTATGGAAGCGAAACGATTGAAAAAGATTCAATTTATCTAAACCATATTTCTTGGTGTTAATAATATAAACCAATTCGTAGCAAAGATTAATCGAAATAGTGATTTCATTTTAAACTTCACCTTAAGAGGAACGTTTGCGCGGCTCGTTTCTGCCCGCTTCACACAAATCTTAATTTTGGATATGAGATCACAATACCGAACCAAACTGAAAAAATATTTTTGTAATCAAAAGTTACATCAAATATCTAGTACATTTAAGAACTACTTTATTTATTTTTGCTTTAAATGATAAGATATGGTCGATTAAAAATTTTAATATTTCATGATTTCAGGCAACTAGGGCAATTATTTGTGTGGAAATGACAAACATAAAAAAATAATTTTTCTACATTTATTTTAAAAATATCATTAAAAAAAAGTAAAGCATTTTTAAAAATGCTTTTTTTGGGAGTAATTTAATATATAAACGACAAACTTGTGTTCCGATGTAAATAGGTAAATTGTATTTTAAATTTACATCCATAATAATGATTCATTTTTTATTTTATATTTCATCATATTTATAAGATAAAGATAGTAAATTTTTTTTACGTCTATCATTTATTTACTCACAAATAATAATAATAATATAAGTTTTTTTCCACAATGTATGCAGGGGAAGTGCAATGCAATACATTCCATATTTTAAAATAACAAAAAAAGATAAATAATAAGTTAAGGTAAAAAGTAAATAACAACACATAAATTAAATAAAATAAACGAATAAGCATGAAAAAAGAAACTGAAAAAAAAAATGATGTAGATATCAAACACTAAAATTTAATAATTAATAATTAATAATTTTATTTATCTTAAAAAATGGAACATGTTACAGTGTTACTTTTCCTCCATTAAAAGCATTTGCTTGTGGATGGAGGAGCTTGTGGATACATTTTAAATATTTACAATTTATACAGTCAGGTGTTTCACATAATATATGCACAGATTCACAGTTAATACACATACACCGTTAAAACACATTTTAATCATATCGCAATCAAGATCCTTTAACTAAAAGATAAAATCATCCACATGTATTCAGTAATAAGTAAAATAGGTATAATTTTTAGTGTGACATTCATGTGGTGATGAGGGAAGCAGCAATTTTCCCGTTGGTGATTTCTCTAAAATGTTTTTTGATGGAGTTCAACAATTGTACTTTGTCATTAATGCTTCTGATTTCTACTGGAAGGTTATTAAAGAAGTATTTTCCTTGGTGTGTATAATGGTGTTGGGCAAAAGACGTGTTTAGTTTGGGGCATACAAATACATGTGTAAGTCTTGTACGATTTTCAGTTATGAATGAGAATTTATCTTTTTCTTTTATAATTTGTATGATTGAATTTTTCTCAAATAAGTTTTTAAATGTTGGAACTTTGAACTCTTCGAATATGCGTTCAGTGGGGAAGTCCGGAGGTTTTTTTAGTATAATTTTTATAATGAGTCTTTGAACAATTTCTATGGGGGCCAAACTAGTTTTGTAAGCTGCTCCCCAACTGATAATGGTATACTGAAGAATAGACTGTGCTAGTGCGTAGTATATTGAGTATAGATTTTTCGTTGATAAGAAGTTTCTAATTCGTAAGAATATATAAATTAATTTCCTAATTCTTTTTATTGTATGTCCGATGTGATCTTTCCATTTTAGGTTTTTATCTATGATTATTCCGAGATATGTAATTTTATCCGCTGTTTTCAGAAGTGAACAATTTTGCCGACAGTGATTAGTATCGTGTTGTGCGAGAGAATGATTATGTAAGATTATTTGAAGATTTGATATATTGTTGGTGTTAATTTCGAAAGGGATGACATATGTTTTATCACTATTTAACGAAAGGAGGTTATAGTCAAACCATATTTTTAGATTATTTATGTCTTCTGTGGCTTTTAAATTAATTTTTTCCCACGTTTTTTCTTTTATTAAAAGAACGGTATCATCGGCGTAAGAGATAATTCGTCCATGTAATGGTTGAATAAATATATCGTTTACATACAAAATGAACAATATTGGTCCTAGCACGGTGCCTTGTGGGATACCAAAATTTGACGTTTCCTGGTCGCTAGTTTGGTCATTTATTTTAACAAACTGTGCACGATTGTTCAAGTAACTTTCTATCCATTGGACGGCTATGTCGTTGATGTTATTTGATTTCAGTTTTTTGATAAGCTTTACGTGTGAGATACTATCGAATGCTTTTCTTAGGTCTATGAATATTCCTGCGCATTTATTACCTTCATCAAGTGCCGAGTATATAAATGATGTTACATTTGCTATTGCGTCTTGTGTGCTTTTTGTTTTTAAGAATCCGAATTGATTGCCATGTAATATTTTATTGTTCTCCAGAAAATCTACAACCCTTTTTTTTACAATCTTTTCAAATATTTTTGCTATATTCGATATTAGTGAAATCGCTCGATAATTTGAGACATTTTGTGGGTCGCCAGTTTTAAAGATAGGGGATATTACAGATTTTTTATAATTTGTTGGGAATATGCCTTTAGTCAGACTGAGATTAATAAGGTGGTTAAGAGGTTTCAGTAGATACATTTTCATTGTTTTAAGAATTTTCACAGAAATATGGTCAAAACCTGGATTTTCAAATAGCCGTTTACGGAGGGTATTTCATCGTCTCCCGTCTCCAGAGGGTCATCAGGGGAGATTCCATCCAGGCAGTCATGGCGGTGATTCTTCTTCTTCTTCTTTCGTATGGTGGGGGTCAGAGGGGGACATCTAGGTCTGCGAGCCAGTCTAGGGCCTCAGGCGTTGCACTGTGGACCTCATCAATCCCGCCGGGGAATGAATGGAGCGGGCATTCGTTGACCACATGTTCGGTGGTCTGCACCGCACCGCATTCACACGTCGCCGACTCTTTAAGGCCCCATCTATGCATCATGTGAGCACAACGGCTGTGGGAGCACCTTATCCTATTGATGGCAGTCCAGAGTTTGCGAGGCAATGAGAACCCAGGCTGTCTCTCAGTGGGGTCTTGCACGAGATGGACGTTTTTGACGTTGGCTGATTGCCACTCAAGCTTCCACCTATCTTCTGGGGTGAGAGGTGTTCGAAGGAGTCTTTCTCCTTCCGTCCAGAAGGGTTTTCGAGACTTTAAGCGGCATGCCGGGTGAGAAACGACATCATTGTGCAAGGGTATTTCTCTTTTTTGCAGCGCCTTCTTGTATTCCCTCAGTGTTCCCTCAATGGCGGTGATGATCGCATTCTTCGAATGGCGCAGTCTGCGCCATAAACTTCCCATGCGGTGACGGAGAAGTGCACGGAAAGTATGTACTCGTCCCTCCAGGAACATTTCCGTAGCACTGCAGTATCTCGGTAGGCGGAAAAGTTGGCGGTAGGCGTTATTGTAAGCAACCTTTAACATATGCCATTGGGTTGCAGTGTAGTCAATCCACAGTTCTGATGTATACATCGAAGTACAGAAAGCGTTGAACAGTTTTCTTTTTACTTTGGGGCTGCAGGAGTAAAAACGTCTTGACAGCATACCCGCTCTAACTGATATTGCTCTTCTCTGTCTTTCCATGTCCTCGATATCCTTTAGGTCGTCTGTGATGACATGTCCTAGGTATTTAACGCTGTGATTAACATTCATTTTCCTTTCATCTAGCTATACTGAGGGTGTTTGGACGATTTAGTTTTTCGGTTTAAAAACCATAACTATTGACTTGGTGGTATTATACAAAAGGTTATGGTTTTTTGCAAAATCTTCACAAATTTTTAGTAATTTCTCTAATGCGCTTAGTGACGGTGCAAGAAGAACCATGTCATCAGCGTAATTAATGTTATTTACACACACTCCATTTAAATGGAAGCCTATTTTCGTGGCATTAAGTCTTTGAATAAGCTCATCGGTGTATAGATTGAACAGAACCGGAGACATGCTTCCTCCTTGCCTTACGCCACTTTTCAAAAAGAATGGGTTGGAAAATTCCCCAGACCATTTCACAATATTTTCTTGTTGCGTGTGCCAAATTGAAAGAATAGCTATTACATCTTCTGAAACTGCTCTTTTCCTTAGTTTTTCCCACAGTTTATTATGACATACACGGTCAAATGCTTTGCTTAAATCTAGAAAGCAGGTATAGATTGGCGTTTTTCTTAGTTTATAATAGTTGATGGTTTCTTTTAGAAAATATATTGCCATAGACGGCAGTGCAGGTTTGAATCCGAACTGGTTATATTCTGTTTTTAGCTGATCTATCACGACAGTAGATAAATTTTTTTCAAATAATCTTGCCAATGTGGTAGAGAGTGAAATTGGTCGGTAGTTATTGATAACGGATGGAGCAAGATTTGTTGATTTAATTATGGGAATAATTACCGTTTTCGTCATTTCATTCGGGATGTGCCTGTAACGTACAATATTTGAAAATAGTTTTGCTAGGATAATATACATCGCTGGTCCAGCATACTTAATGTGCTCAAGGGCTATTGAGTCATGTCCTGTGGCTTTTCCTGTTTCCATTTCTCTGACAGCTCTTTCTACCATATGCGAAGTAATGCTGAGAGTGGTAGTATTACCAACGGTTTTCACATTTAAATTTATATTCTGAGATTTTTCTGCTGCTTCTTCAGCCGCCTTAGAGAGGAAGTTACGAAACTAATTGGCGATATTTTCCTTGCCTCTTACTCCATTGACACAGAGAGGAGTTTTTATATTAGTTTTCAATTCGCTCAAGTTGCCTCCAAAATCATGAGACATGAAAATATGTAATAGACTATATATATATATACCTTATAATTTAAAGCAAAAATAAATAAAATAGGTACCTCACATCCGTAATAGATGTTTGATATAACTTTAGATAAAAAAAAATTTCAGTTTGGTTCGGTATTTTGATGTCAAATCCAAAATTAAGATTTGTATGAAACGGGCCGAAACGAGCCGCGCGAACGTTCCACTTAAGTAAGCACCAGATTTGTTATCTCTGACGTAGAATCTGTAAGGCACGGTGGTAGATCCGGGAGACTGCAAGTTAGACACTTTGTACTGCAGCCTACTGGCTGGGGCAGGCAGTACAGAAGTACAGACTTCACGGAGTACAGACTATTCGGTACAGGGTGCACAGCAGGGGACGGGTGTACTATACGGTACAGGGTGGCTGGAGATGGGGGCGGGGGCGGATTGAATGCGGATAACACCAAAGCGGTCTCCGACAGACGACCGGGTATTGTGCATTCACTTCTGCGGTCCGGGCAGAGCCACCAGAGAACACGCTACGGATCAAATACTTTGAAACCTAATATTTAATTTAAACATGAAAAATATCTTCACATAAAAACTAAAATTTGGCAATTTCATTTTCTGTGCTGTGCTCTAGTTAGCCCTGCGTGAAATCTGGTTCAATGAACGCTAATTTGCTTTGAATTTAAGTGTCATTTTAAAAATTGTAACTGATTGAGCGAAAAACTCAGACAAGCAATATAAATACCTTCGTACGTATTATGACATCAACTGATAATTATTTTTTGCCATTTTTACAATTCGAATGTATTTATTTGGAATTCAGACTATCCCGTGATTTTCACGGGTCGGCTCTAGTCAAACAAATTAAATCTAGTTATTTGAGCTGTGATCTAGTTGTCCTGCGTGAAATCTGGTTCGAATAAATCAAATTTGCTTTGAATTTTATTGTCATTTTGAAAATTGTAACTGATTGTGCGAAAAATTCAGACAAGCTATAAAGTAGGTAGGTACCCAAAATATGACATTAATGGAAAATTATTTTTTGCCATTTTCAAAATTGGAACTGATTTATCTAGAACTTACCCATGATTTTTCAAGAGTCTGCGCTAGTCAAACAAACTAATTCTGGATTTTTGTCCTGTGATCCAGTTTAACTTGCGTGAAATCTGGTTCAATGAACTCCAATTTCCATTAAATTTAAGTATCATATTCAGAATTGTAATTAACTTTGTGAAAAATTCAGACTAGCGACAAAATACCTAAAACAAAAATCTCATTTTAACAGAAAATTATTTTATTCGTCTTTTTCAAAACTGGAACTGAGGTGTCAAGAATACGTTGTTTTTATGAATAACTAACTCAAATACAACCTCTGCCATAGGTCACCCCAAGTGGTTCGCTACGTTTGGTGATTTAGCAGGGGTGCCCGGGTTCATGGGGTGAGGTTTGTCTAGGTCTTGGAGGCGGATGACCGGGACATACTGAACCCCAGATTCCTACCCACCCCTTAAACCCTTTTCCTTCCCAGAACTCTCCTCTCCTTCCCTTTTCCTTAAAAAAAACCCTCCACACAGCATCCTCAAAGATGACATAGGCCCGGAGGGAAATTATTTTCCTCAGGGCCTCCTGTGTGGAGCTCACGTAAAAAAAAAAAAAAATACCTTATTCAATACTATACCAACTAACTAAAATTATGAAGGAAAGTCTTTTATGTAGTTGAAGGTACTGTAAAATCCAATTTCCATGCAAAATCTAGGCATTTGGTGAGATTAGAGAGGAACATGCTGTTTATGCAAGCCGATAAAAAAACGTAAGAAAATTTGCATACCAAAATTAAATCTCAAATGTAAAGCAGAAAATCTGTTTGCCAAAGTGGAAAAAACTCGTGGAAAATTTCACAAATTTATCAATCCGGAACTTCCAAGTAAATGGAATTCTTTCCGCTCGCATTATCACTTTTGTTAATATTTATTCAGCTATGAAAGATTACAGTAATAAGAAATCATAAATTCATCCAAAAAATGTTTTAAAAAAGACAGTCCATTTGGCAATTTCCAAAATATTGTCATGTATCTGAAAACATGACGAAATCATCCGATGTCAAACCATTCGGGTGGGCGTGGAAACCCTTATCAGAATTTAAAAAAAAAAAAACAAAAATATTTCGCTTCTTCAATTTTATAACAGAAAATTTATCAAATAATTCTTCCCGCATTTTACGCAAATTATAAACTAAAAAATACTGTTTTCAGAACTCCGCCCCGGCAAGGCAAAGGTCTTGGATTTTTTGTAAAGTATAGGTAAAACACCGAAGAACTGTGAAATAAGAAAAATATAAATAACTTATACTTTTGAATGTACCTAGCTATAACATTGTGGTTATCCATTATAGATAAATGAAACAATTTAACTTTGTTTGAACCACTTATATAATGAGTAAATCCAACCGGTTTCGTAACGACTTAAATAAAAAATAAAAATAATAAATATTCTTCATATTAATCATAAAGGAAAACGTTTAGATAACTTAGAAGCCTTTGAAATAAAAAAAATCGCTTAAAAATAATTAATCTTTTATCAACAAACAAAAAAATTGTCTTATAGCCCAATCATGGATTTGTTTCCCTACCCACCCACCCTACATTAATACCTACCCACCCACTACTCTACATTAATACCTAGCAACGGCTCAACCCCTACCATATTTAAAACATTGTTCCTATCCATATTTCGAAACTGTCAAATTAGTATACACTTGCCCCGAAGAAGGAACGGTCGTTCCGAAACCGGTCGGATTTACTCATTATATATAAATTAAATCATTATATATAAATTATGAAAAACCACAAAAAACACGGTAAATATATTAATTATATAAATAAAGGAGTAAATTAGTCATATTTAGAAATTAACGCAATATTGCACACACATCCGCGAAGCGAAATTGTTTCGCGCTTCCAACGCGAAAGTTCATTTATGATATGAGCGCGAACAACGAATGCGCAGGCGCCGCCACCTAGCGGTTATGAAGGAAAACAAACAATTTAGTACTTAGACTATAAAAATAACATTGTTGCCAGATTTAAAATGCGTTTTAAGAACAAACCTTATTAGTAATGTTATCGTGTATTTTTGTTTTATTCATGTTGTTGCAGCAACACGGGTTATCGGGCGTGCTGTGTTTTTTTTTTAGTAAGGCTGTAAATGTGGTTAACACTAAGGACGGATTGTTTAAAAAAAATTGAATATTTCATTAATTTTTTTAAAATTAATTTAACGTTCTGTGTAAGTTCTTTTATTGTATCATTATAGGCCAGTTGCTTCATACAACTGAAACAATTACAGATAATGCTGCTATCCCGTACAACATACCAAAAATAATGCACATAAATGGTTAGTAGCCCAAATACTCGAAACAACCACAAAAACCTAGATATTAACTTTTTTTACTGTTGAATCAAATTGAGCTTTGTGACTGAGTTTTTTTTCTGAATTTTTGTCATATTTCAATTTGGGAGGCGGGTATGGGTACCGCCGCTTCGGGAACCATTTATTGGATAACCAACACCCCTGGTTCACTAAGTGTTTTGGCTCAGCAGGGGTGTCCGGAGTCATGGGGTGAAGTTTGTCTAGGTCTTGGCGGCGGATGCGTTTGCCCACTTACAGCATGGCGGGCCGGATCAAGAGGGACTGGTTGTAGGAGATCTTTTGACCTCTCCAGCCGGACTCTCTCGATCCATGGCCTTGTTCCCCAGTGAGGGGGATGGATTCATATGTCCGTCACTCCTGGACATATTGACCCCAGATTCCTACTCATCTCTAATATCTTTTTCCTTATCAGGACTTCCTCTTCTTTCTTCCCATAAAAAGACCATCGTCACAGCATCCCCAAAGATGACTCAGGCCTTGAGGGATATATTTTCATCATGGCTTTCGCGTGGAGCTAAAGTAAGAAAAAAACAGAGTGTGCAATTCACACGCGGTAGAAGTGAAACCTTCAGAAAATTAAAGTAGACGAGAGTGGGGAGGCTACGAATAGGAAACCGATTATACTATCTCATTCTCTCGCAGGGTAAAACATTATAGATGCTTGTGCTTGCCTGTGTCGCTATTTTTGGTTTCATCGAGTTTCAAATGGTGCTTTTCACTTCAAAAATGTCCAATTTATAGAAAGGCATTACGTCTATTGACCTGATTCGTCGTTACCTGTGATTATTTCTTAGAAATAGTTTTTCGCTAATGAGCGCCAAGCATTAGTCATCCAACTTGTAGGAAATAAGTGCGATTTTTTAAAATTTATTTTTGTCTCTAGCCTTGACACTCTGCCGCGGGTTGAAAGGTGTCCGGCGTACGATACGACAATGGGACGTGATAATACTCCCAACCACACGGCGTCCCACGTCGACTAAACGTCGGCCACACGTCGGTCGGCAAAGGCGTCGTCGGTAGTCGGAATAAACCTGAACGTAGCACAGGGAAAAACGAGTGTCAGCGTTTTCATAAAAGCGAATTTGTCAACTGATATAATTTATTTTTCAGCGTGATTTCGTGTGCGAGGAATGGACAACATAAAATATTTTTAAATAAGTTTTTGAAGTGAAAACTTCATTTGCACCATTGTGATTTGAAACTCGATTAAGCGAAAAATAACGACACCAAAAAGAGACATACAAATACGGCTACCCACTCTTTTTCACTTTAGTTTTCTGAAGGTTTCACTTCTACCGCGTGTGAATTGCTTGCCGACCCGTTTTTTATATGAGCTCCACATAGGAGCCCCCGTGGAAAATAGTTTCCCTCAGGGTTTTTATAAGGAAAGGAAGGAGAGAAGAGTTCTGGGAAGGAAGAGGGTTTAAGGGGTGGGTAGGAATCTGGGGTTCAGTGTGTCCAGGTCATCCGCCTCCAAGACCTAGACAAACCTCACCCCATGAACCCGGGCACCCCTGCTAAATCAGCAAACGTAGCAAACCACTTGGGGTGACCTATGGCAGAGGTGTTGGTTATCCAATGAAGGTTCCAGGGGCTGCGGTACCCATTCCCGCAAATTAATAGTATAAAGTATATGTTTGGTGATTTAGCAGGGGTGCCCGGGTTCATGGGGTGATGTTTTTCTAGGTCTTGGAGGCGGATGACCAGGACACACTGAAACCCAGAATCCTACCCACCCCTTAAATCCTTTTCCTTCCCAGAACTCTCCTCTCCTTTCTTTCCCTAAAAAACCCTCCAAACAGCATCCCCAAAGATGACATAGGCCCTGAGTGAAATTATTTTCCTCAGGGCCTCCTGTGTGGAGCTCATGTAAAAATCCTATATGTA
This sequence comes from Limnephilus rhombicus, assembly GCA_929108145.2. Lineage (NCBI taxonomy): Eukaryota > Metazoa > Arthropoda > Insecta > Trichoptera > Limnephilidae > Limnephilus > Limnephilus rhombicus. The sequence continues at coordinate 48,151,733 of OV815273.1, read as the reverse complement.
TGTTCCAGAATTTTCTGTTACTAAATTATGTACGAATGTAAATAAAAATTAAATATCCTTTACTTATACGGGTAGTTGATGCGCTTTCAAAAAACAGATCACTACAGCAAAAAAAGATAACATGAAAAATTATAGTTAATTTCACAGTGAGCGGTACACCCGTATTCCAAATTGAATGCGTAACATGCATCTGGAACGCTTGTATAAAGGCTGGGGAGTCGCGTAGGGGTGTTTTTTAAATTAATTAAAAAAAAAATAAAAGCTGCTAAAGAATCTATAGAAATTCTAAATTGATCATCTGAGAAAGGAGCGCAATCTCATTTTCACATCGAGTAACAAAATAAATAAACCGTTAAAAATCGATACACGATGACCGAATCTTTTAATTCGATGAATTCGATTCATTTTGAGTTTCAGTAATGCCCGTTTTCATCCCGCGACAAAACATCCCCGACAAAATATCCTCTGACAAAATATCCGTTGACAAAATATCTTGCGGACCAAGCATCCCCCAACAAAATATCCAATCGGGGTCCTTCGGTATCACGTTAACATAACCACCATAATTAAATATGAACAATTATAATGATTATAATGATTTTCCTTTAAAATTTTATGCTTTTCGAGGTTTTTATTATCCAAAGTATTTTCATTATTTTACCATCAAATTTCATGTGTTTAAAGGTTTCTATTATCCAAAGTACTGTTATTATTTTACCATCAAATGTTACTGTTTTAAATATTTTTTATTATCCAAAGTTTTTGAATTATTCTACCATAAAATTTTAAGGTTTAAAAGGATTATATTTTATTATCCAAAGTATTCTACTTATTTTACCATGAAATTTTATATTTTTAAAGGTTTTTATTATCCAATGTTTTTTTATTATTATACCATCAAATGCTATTGCTTTAAATGTTTTAATTATCCTAAGTATTTGAATTATTTTACCATCATTATTACCATATTACTTTATTGTTCTAAAAGTTTTTATTACCCATATTACTCAACTTATTTTTCCATCAAATTATATTGTACCAAAGGTTTTTATTATCCAAAGTATTTGAATAATTTTACTGTCAAATTTTATTGTTTCAAAGGTTTTTATTATTCAAAGTACTTAAATAATTTCCCTTTAAAATTTTGTGCATCTCAAGGTTTTTATTATCCTAAGTATTTTCATTATTTTACCATCCAATTTTACGTTTTTAAAGGTTTCTATTATCCAAAATACTGCTATTATTTTACCATCAAATGTTACTGTTTTATATATTATTTATTATCCAAACTCTTTGAATTATCTTTGTCTACCATCAAATTTTATGGTTTAAAAGGATTCTATTTTATTATCCAAAGTATTCTAATTATTCTAACATGAAATGTTATGTTTTTAAAGGTTTTTATTATCCAAAGTGTTTGAATAATTTTACTCTCAATTTTTACTCCTATATTACTCCTAATTTACCACCACTAGCAAAATGTGTGAACTTTGTATGGATCAACTTATGTATCTTCGCAACCGCAACATGATCACTCAACTTAATATTGATACAGAAACATTTAACAACTCAGAACACACTTTTGACAAAGCGACAGATTGTAATTTTCTGTTCACAGAAAAACACAACTTAAACATAATATCCCAAAACATTAGAAGTATTCGAAAGAACTTCGATAATTTCTCGATCCTCCTAAACGAAATAAACATAAACTTCGACATTATTATCTTGACTGAATGCTGGTTAGATGACTCGTACACAAACCTAAACTTAAAGGACTATACAACTCTCCATTCCACAAAACATCTCAATCAAAACGACGGTATAGTAATCTTTGCCAAAGATTCACTAAACTCATCAATAACCGAAATCAACCTAATCGAAGCAAACTGTATCCAAATCTCCCTCGGACCAGACATCTCCATATTTGCCGTCTACAGACCCCCATGCTATAACAATCTCTCACCTTTCTTCAACTCCTTAAATAAACTTCTCGATAAAAATAAAAAAACACAACAATTAATTATTGCAGGGGATATGAATATTAACTTACTTAACGGGCAACCAATAACCACAGAATACTTAAGTCTACTTACTCACTATGGATTAAATTCGACAATCAACTCACCAACAAGAATTACGTCAAACTCTGAATCCTGTATTGACCATATTTTTGTTAAAACTAGGAAAAAAACATCTTCATCCATTATTCGATCAACGGTCACAGATCATTTCACTACTACACTAAGCATACATCTTAACAACAAACAAAAAGATGAAAAAAACAACTCCGTACAAGACAAAATCAATTTTAAGTCCCTAATAGAGGACATACATAATGAATCTTGGTCAAATGTAATAAATGAACCCGATCCAAACAACGCGCTGAACACATTTATGACCACAGTTGGAACCTATATTGCTAAACATACAACAAAAAATACCCCGAAAAACTACTCACATAAAGAAAAAAAAATAACACCCTGGATCACGAAAGGATTAGTAAACAGCATTCATAAAAGAGACACAATGCACATGCAAGTACGCAAAAACCCATATGATGACAAACTAAAAAATAATTACCTGCTATATAGAAACCTTTGTAATAAATTAATCAAACAAGCCAAATACAAGTACTACAAAAAAGAAATAAAATCCGCCAAAAATGACCCCAAAAAAATCTGGAAAATCGTCAAAGATATTACTTTCTCCAATACGAAAAAAGACTCGAAGATCAAAGTACTGTTAATAAATGGAAACAAAACCCTTACAAAAAATGAACCTGGTAAAATAGCAAATTTTATTAACTCCCAATTTGCAAAAGTTGGATCTAACTTGGCTGAAAAAATTCTTTTAAAAAACGGCACAACAGAAGACTCTTTAACCAAACTATCCTCTACCATGCAACCAAATCATTCGTTTTATGCTCACAAAATAGGTACAAAGGAAATATCGGATTTAATTATTTCTCTCAAACCAAATTGCGCTGTGGGCCCAGATAACCTCTCCAATCATATACTGATTAGTCTCCGACAACATATACTTATACCACTTCAACATATTTTCAACCAAAGTTTCAGCCTCGGCTTTGTCCCCGATCATCTAAAAATAGGTTGTATTACTCCAATACATAAATCGGGAGACAAAACGCTGATCTTAAATTACAGACCAATCACTCTCCTAAATTCGCTATCGAAACTACTAGAAAAAACTATGAAAAAAAGACTGCTCGCATACCTTGACAAACACAAACTGATCTCCACCCGTCAATTCGGGTTTCGGGCGAAAATGGGAACAGAAGACGCCTTATCGGAACTAACCTCCTACATAGTAAAAAACCTAGATGGCGGTTCAAAGGTGTTAGGAGTGTTCTTAGACCTAGCAAAAGCTTTCGACACCATCTCACACAAATTACTCCAACAAAAACTCAAAAACATTGGCATAATAGGTCCACCACTAAAATGGTTCATCAGCTACATTGAAAATAGACAACAAATTGTAAAAATCAATAATCAAGAAAGTGACAAAGTAGGCAACAGGTATGGAGTACCCCAAGGCAGCGTCTTAGGTCCCATACTGTTTCTCATCTACATTAACAGTCTAACTGAGATAAGCCTAGGGAACATAGAGTACAAAGTTATCAGTTATGCAGATGACACTGTAATTTTATTCAAAGCCCAATCATGGGAAAAAGTCTTCAAAAACACGGAAGCAGGGATGACTGAAGTAAATAAATGGCTAAGAAATAATCTACTGACACTAAATATTTCTAAAACAAAATACTTAACTTTCAGTAAAACATTAGCTGGTCAGCCAGATAGTCGCCCACAACTACATCTTCACCCCTGCACAGTTACCTCATTAACTAACTCACGCTGTGTTTGTGACAAGATTGATTATGCGCAAAATATTAAATATCTCGGTTTAACTGTTGACAATAACTTAAAATGGGATCTCCAAATTAACCTAATTACAAAAAAAATACGGAAACTCTCTTACATCTTCAAAACAATTCGAAACATTATGTCACTTCCTCAGCTAAAAAATATATATTACGCACTCTGTCAAAGTATTCTAATGTATGGTATTTCAGTATGGGGAGCAGCTGCAGAGACTCACCTCAAATCACTTAAAAGTAATCATAAAACAATAATCAGAATTATGTTTAGAAAGCCTTATCAACATCCGACAGAACAGATAATGATCAACAATAACCTATTAGACATAAATAAACTATTCATAAAGAAGATCATCTACAAAAACTGCATAAAAATATCACCACACTTCATAACTCACTCGCAATACACAAGAGCAAACACACACAATCAACTACAAGTACCATATATCAAATCAAATTTTGCAAAAAAACATGAATCTTACTTGGCACCATATATATTCAATAAGTTTGTAGCCCAAACAAAGACCTACGTCGCATCTAATAATTTGAACTGGGTTTTCAAAAGATTTTTAAACTGGTTGAATGTCAAGGAAAGAAGAGAGATAAGTAATATTCTTAATATCTAATATTTTATATTTTCTATTTTCTACTCTATTTTTAAATTCTCTGATTTTCCTCTTATTTTTTATTATTATTTTTACTATAATATATATGTTTCTTTTTTTCTTTGTTTTACCACTTATTTGTTTTTTATGTAATTAGAAATTGTTAGTTACCAGCCTCAGAACAGACTTTGTCTAGTGAGGAGGGTAAGGAAAAAAAATCATGTTGTACATAACTAATAATAAATAAACGCCCGGGTTGCCGGCACTGAATTGAAAATTGATAATGTGGAGGGCGTACAAACACGATTTACAAGGTTGTATATCGACCGGGAGCGTTTAACCAGCCAGCGGCCGAAAATCCACATTTCGTCGAAAGTTGTTCTTACGATCACGCAGGGCGGTTACAATGAGAAAGATTAATTATTCACCGTACCAGCTTTTTAAAATTATAACTCAATATCGATTTTATTTCATTCCAGATTTGCTATAATTTATACCTTCATCCAAAAATGCTGAAAGGCGTGATGATAAAACTATTAAAATAATGTTCTTTTTGTGATTATTTTTTAATTATCAGTAATTACCAATTTTCGTCAACAAACACATATTTTTTATTTTATTTATTTACAAAAAGATACATAAAATATAATAAATATTACACAATAATTAATTACATAATACATGTATTTGATGTACCCCCATAAATAAGCAGGGCTTGTGTGTATATATATTACATGTACGTATATATTTTTTAATGATTTTATTTAAACTAAAATTAAAATTCTAAAACATGGGATACCTAGAAAATGCATTGATTTATTTTACTGCATGATTATATGATTTGATATGGGTGTGGTATAATACAATTTTTTTTTTTGAAAATTAAACAAATCTGCGAAAGACCTATGGTATAACCTTATTATACCTACTAAAAATTAACATTTTTTCTCAAAATTTAAAACATCCGAATGCTAAATAAAAGAACAATCTTTCGAAATCCATTTATAATTTTTTTTGAAAAAGAGTCAATACGTCTAATATCTGATTTAAAAATGACATAGTTCTGGTTTTCTCTGGTAATACCCTCTTAAGGTAGAATAATTTGGATGATCGTCGTCGCAGCGCGAGAGAGTGCCTTGTGATCGAGATTGATTCCTATTGGTTGATGGGGGACCAATCGGATTGCCGAGCGACTGCAGATCGATGACCTAGTTCGATCTCCACATCCTAAAACTTAACCTAACCTAACGTAACAAAAAAATGGAGAAAAATAATATAGACATCCTGTAAAGACAATAAATTTTTGTGATCTGTTATTTATGTCTTATTTTAATAATTTTGAACAGTAAAGTTAGGCTAGGTTAGGTTTTAGTAAATATTTTGTTGGGGGATGTTTCGTGCGTAAGATATTTTGTCGCAGGGTGAAAAGTAGCAGAATCTTGAGTTTCACTAAAAAAGATTTGTTAAAAAATAACAATCGTATAAACTCGAATACCACCATAGCCGTACGAGTATTTCTGGGAGTGGCACCACGCAAAGGTCATGTGCTTAATGTTTATGCAGAAATACCTATATAATTCTAGGTTTACTGAAGCGGGCAGTGGTGCTGGCTAATTATTATGCATACATATTGGCGCTAATGGAGATTCTAGGGGCGGACTGGTGTAATTGCCGTAATTTATAGTAATTTGTGGTTAACATTTAACGATACTTAAACAGAAAGGGGATACCGGAATTGGGCGGTGGCAACATGTTGCCTGACAACTTAATACTTCTGTAACGGGTGCCACAAATTAACCTTACAACTCATATTGGCCGCCATTTTGTTTTGATTCGGTGTCGGTAAATCTCATCGCGTGACTCGTAATGCGAACTGTTCGCAAATGGATTTTTATGTGCTAACAAAGATAATGTCTATAAAAAGAATTATCTATAGCAAAGCTGATACCGTATACCTAACTGACCAGCATTTTTTTCGGAAAGCCTTTATTCTGTAATTCATTTTATTATTCGATTATGGGCATTGGATAACCTACTGATTGCCAACAATACAATGCCCACGTAATAACGGGGACCCGACAGTTGATCCGTCGACAGTTGGCCCCCCGAAACGATATTTACAATAATATAATAAATTTTTGTGCATATTTTTTTTTTAATAATAGGTAATAAATAAAAAAAAAACGTTAATTCATCAATAGGTTTTTTTACAATATTACTTACTAGCTGGGCCACCCGGCTTCGCTCAGGAAAACATTCGAGAGTGTTCTGGAATGTTGCACAATGTTCCCGATTCACTATTCTCAAATATTCCACGACATACTCCGCCACTCCTTCCAGAACTTTCTAGAGCTCTATATAACCTTATAGAACTTTCCGGAAGACTGTTTTAGAAATTTCAAGACGGCGAAACTTCCAGCATTTATATCTTCAGAAGCTTTAGGTAAAAACGGGAACCTTCATCCTGGAGGGGGGAAAGAGATCTACCACACCATATAACTCCCTTGACCGTACCGGGACTCGTTTCTGAGTTTTTGCGATCCGCACATTTTCGTACACTTTTGTTTATAATATATATTCATTATGTTCTTTTATCATTGATTATATTGACCTGTTTCTCCTCGAATGCAGCTGGTTTTCAGCAGTGCCTTCAATATAAAACAGAAAATAAAATAAAATAAAACAAAAAAATAAATTTAAATAAAATAAATATTATTAAGTAAATTAAATTACATAAAAAAATAATTAAATCTCTAATTCAACACATACAATTTAAAACAATACAATTTATAGATAATTAATTAAAATGACGACAATGTTAGTGAAACCCAACCGCAAATTTGGAAACAGAAAAATCAGAAAAAGATATTTGCACCCCTGGGACATGAACCCAAGACCTTTCACTTTCCGGGCTGACCACTGCGCCAAGGTGTCGATATCCGAATCGGTCATTTTTAACTTTATTATTCTTCGATTAAGAACCACCCACATTATCTTTCTTAACGCATATTTTATTGGATGCTATCTTTATGTATGATTGCAAGATTCAAACCCGAACGAAATGCTATCTAGATAGTGTCTGGATTATTACTATACGATCCAGTTTATTTAATTGACTATTGACTTTTCTGCAAGTCTAGGATGAATATTTTTAATTTTTTAATTTTATAAGTAAAACCACAAATTGTAATATTTAATTGAATGAAGACAATGTTAGCGAAACTCAATCGAAAATCTGGAAACAGAAAAAGATATTTGCACCTCTGGGACTCGAACCCAGAACCTTTCACTTTTACTTGCAACCATTCATAAAGATTCACTTTCACTTGCAATTGCACAGTGGTCGGCGCATTTGCTCGGAAAGTGAAAGGTTCGTGTCCCAGAGGTGCAAATATATTTTTCCGATTTTTCTGTTTCCAGATTTTCGATTGAATTTCGCTAACATTGTCTTCATTAAATTAAATATTACAATTTGAGGTTTTACGCATAAAGTTAAAAAATAATAATAATAATAAAAAAAACAATTAATGGAATTTAAAGTAATAATAAATAATTTAAAAAAAAAATAATAATGTAAATCGGAATTCACATTGAAGCTAATAATCTTAAAATATAAACTCCAATACAAAATATATTCAATTCAAATAAAATATAATCATTTCAAAATAAAATCAATTCAAGAACACAGAATATAATCAAAAATATAGAATGTAATCAAAATAAATACTGTAATCAAATCAAATAAAAACAAATCAGATACGAATTTATCAATTTCAAACATTAAATCGACGTAAAAAAATACCCTTTATTATAAGTTGGTAATCAAACGAATTTATACAGTGTCGATTTTTTGTACTTACTTTACTGTATATACGCTATATATACAGAATATACAGTAAACAGACAAGTAGTTTTATTCTTGATGCATTTAAAAGAAAATATGTTAAAAATACTATTGCTTTTCGTTGGGGTCACTTAGTAATATGTTGTGTGAGTAGGTATACCATATTTTCCCTAAACCGACTGCATATTGTACATAACTATGCCGGGGGGGGCAACTGTCGGGGGGTCAACTGTCACGGAACCGAAATAACTAAAGAGCATTGTGGTGGTTTTTTTTGGGTAACTGTGCTGTGTTCTCAGAGTTATTGTTACTCTGAGCCTGTGTTGCGCTTCCTTCTTTAGCCAACATTTCGGACAGTTTGAGTGTCCATCGTCAGGGCAGATATATTAGACACTCTAAAGCAGGGATGGCGAACCAATGGCACGCGACACAATATTTTGATCAGTGATCACAAAATTTATTATGCACTATGAAAAAAAGTGTGAAGTGTATAGTAGGTGAACGAGCGAACCCGAGTGATCCCCACGCTACAGAATATTCGGGTGCGGTGCGCGGGCTGCGATACGCGGGGTACGGTGGGGTGGTGGAGGGAAGCGCGGCGCTCACTCGTTTGTTTTCGTACCTACTAATAATGCTATTTTAATTATATTTTCATTAACCTATGCCTGCGGTAACCGACGAGTTCATCGAAAATCAATTCATCGAAAGCAAATTCATCGAAAACGAGTTCGTCGAAAATCAATTCATCGAAAGCAAATTCATCGAAAACGAGTCCATCGAAAATCAATTCATCGAAAATCAATTTATCGAATGATCAATTCATCGAATCGCCAATACATCGAAAAATTTTTTTTTTGTAGATATTAGAGCTGTCAAAATTAAATACCTAAAAAGGTCTGTTTAACTGAGTTAAACGTGTTTAGCAACTGTCAGTTTCGTAGTGACAATGTAAAATTTATAGGTTATCTCTTCGATTTCCGATTGTCTAATACTGCAAAAAAGGGATATCTAAAGAACAGTGACCAGACAACTCATAATGAAACCAACTCATAAACAACTCGGAAAGATCATTAAGAGTGATGATAAAAAAATATTTAAAAATTGGTTAAATAGGTTAAGTTACGTTAGGTTAGGTTTGGTTAGGTTAGGTTAGGTTTTTTTTTTTTTTTTCCTTGAGTGTTCTGTTCTTTACCTTGTTTATTATTTATCAAGGTTCATTTAAACTATTTGATTTTACAATTTGAGCTATTGATTTTACTTTTTCATGCATGTTGGGATAGGTGATGGGTCATGCAAATGTGGGATGTGGAGAGGGGTTAGTGGGTAAATAGGGTTAGTATGTCTGTCTAACATGGGCTATCAACTGCTCCAACATTTGTTTAACGGCATGAGGGAACCATGTAAAACCTCAGCCGGAGCAGTATTGTGTATCTGAAAGAAATGGGGAGGTTCTGTTAAGGTGGTCATTGCTTACCCTCTTAACGGAACAATTTGTAGGAAAGGTGGTGTTCTTTAGCGTTCTAGCGTTCTCGTGTATCGTTATAGATTGATCGGATAGCTAAGCTTTAATCGTGCTTGATACGATTTAAAGTTAATGTAATTTCTTTTAATTATTATTTATTTTGTTCCTTAATTTTATTTATGATGTTTTTTGCGAACTTTATGAAGATTTTTCGGAGAGGGATAATTTGTATGACATCAGAGATGTCAGTAAAATTTATATTTCTCCTCTGGCATTCTTTGGTTATTTGCCATCTTTCCATCGTGAACATTGGACAGTTTAACAACAGATGTTTCACTGTTTGGTCCGACAGTTTGTCACAAGGGCAAGCCGGACTATCTTTCAGCTTGAATCTGTGAAGGTAGGATAGGGTCGCTCCATGACCGGTAAGGATTTGCGTGAGTTCGAAAGTTGGAGTTGTCTTTTTTCCAAACTCTTTGGCTTCTATTATACTCCTACTCCTGAAAAATAGCCGTGTTCCTTTACCTGTGTCAGAATTTTTATACCTTTGGTCCCATTCTTCAAGAATTGCCTCCTTTATTTTGAACTTTGCGTAGCTCAGTGGGAATTCCGAATAGAGTTTTGTGTTTTCGTTTTTAATGCAGCGTCTTTTGCTAGCTCGTCTGCTCTTTCATTTCCGTGGATTCCGTCGTGCCCGCGTATTCACAAAAATTTACATTAGGTTAGGTTAGGTTAGGTTAGGTTAGGTTAGGTTAGGTTAGGTTAGGTTAGGTTTGGTTAGGTTAGGTTAGGTTAGGTTAGTTTAGGTTAGGTTAGGTTAGTTTAGGTTGACCAATGCTTTTTTAACTTCTCGGTCCGCTCGGCATTTCTCTCAAATATCAACAAAATATATTTTTTCGATGAATTGGCGATTCGATGAATTGATCATTCGATGAATTGGTTTTCGATGAATTGATTTTCGATGAATTCGTTTTCGATGAACTCGTTTTCGATGAATTTGCTTTCGATGAATTGATTTTCGATGAATTGATTTTCGATGAATTCGTTTTCGATGAACTCGTTGTGAACCATGCCTGCAAGTCATTATTTTTAGAAATGAATAACATTAAAGACTCGGTTAGAAACCGTATGACAGATGAAACCAATTCAGGATGCGTCATGCTAAAAGTAACATCTTACAACCCTAACACATGTCATATGTCATCTAACCTGCAACAACAGAAGTCACACTTATTTTACTTTAATTTAAATTACGTGTATAATGCTTTTCCGCCTACAGAACCAATTAAAGTCCAGACTGCTGTCAAGAAACACGAAAACACTTAACAGACCAGTACTTACGTACGCAGCTGAGACTTGGGTACTAACTAAGAGGAATGAGCGAGCACTGGACGTTTTTGAAAGAAAAATTTTGAGACGCATCTTCGGACCGGTTCTAGAAAATGGATTTTGGCGCAGACGTTATAACAATGAGCTCTATACTTTGTTTAAGGAGCTAAACGTCGCGAAATTTATAAAACTGGGTAGACTTCGGTGGCTGGGTCATGTGGAGAGAATGACCGAGCACCAAGCACCAAAGTCCCTGCTGAACTCAAGGCCAATAGGGCGAAGGAGCCTGGGAAGACCAAGACTAAGATGGAGCGACAACGTCCTCAAAGACATGTCTATCTTGGAGCTTCTAAACTGGAGAGAGCTGGCACAAAACCGAGATGAATGGAGGAAGATTCTTGAGGAGGCCAAGACCCACCAGGGGTTGTGGAGCCAATAGTGATGATGATGATGATGATATAATGCTAAATGTTCCTATTTGGTAGTAGTAAATAAAGAGTTTTCAATTGATAGTAAGTATTTATTATTATCATTTTCTCAATAATCACAAAGTCAAAATTATTTGATGTCACGTCTATGACCTCATTAAACATTTCTTTAGAAAAATGGCACGTTGATACGTAAAGGTTCGCCATCTCTGCTCTAAAGAGTCTAAAGTTATCTGAAACGTTGGCTAAAGAAGGAGGAAGCGCAACACAAACATTAAATTCTTTAGAAAATGTTCGTGAAACATTTAAGTATTTGTGCTTGAACTTCGCAAAATCAAAGGCCTTCTGACAGTTTTATAGCTATTTTAGTGAGGTAACAGCATTAAACTTTATAATAACAATATCATAACATCCGAAAGCATTTCGTAAATCAGACTACAAAATATGAACTGAAATATTAAAAAAAAATTGAGTTGTAATTCACACGCGATAGAAGTGAAATTAGAAAGTCCCTTTCTTTCGCCTGTTTATTTTAAAGTGGTTTAAAGATTGGATATTGATTTACAAAAACAAAAATGTTTTTTTTTTTGGATTTCGTAGGATTCCAACCTCCGTCCGCTGGATTTCTCTGGCCGCTGAGATTTGCGTCGCACTATACCCGCTGCGCTATGGGACGCGCTGGAATGCCTTGAGCGCAGTTTGATGCTTCGCAGATGCCGTAGTGCGTCATTTCCGTTTCATCCGAATTTCAAATCACTCTAACGGGGTTAAGAAAGTTTCACTTCAAAAAGTAGACGAATCATGAATAATTTATGTAAGTCAGTAGGTATATGTTTGTTGGTATATATAATAGGCTGTATTTTAGGTAAATCAAATAAACTGATCAGAAAGCGGGTAAAATCTTTCTACAAAAATAAACTTACATAAGATGCCGAAAACACATTCTGCAGAAAACATTTACCTCTTGAAATCATTATTTGGTTTCATATCTATATGAGAATATGAGAGACTTTGATTGATCGATTATTCTAAAGGCAAATGGCATTTCAGAATGTTTTGTGGATTGCATCATGAACATTTTTCACCAAAGCACTCAATCTTTGTCTAGTTTGTATTGACTACCGTTTAATATGACATTTCGTTTAATACGAGAAATAAACTAATAAAATTCGACCGATGAATTGAGATGTACGAGAACTCGGTACGATTCATTTTTCAAATAAAACTCATTATCAGTAAAACTTGAAAAGGTGGAAAGATTTAGATACCTCGGCAGTATTCTCACGGAGACTCTTGACCCAGATGTAGTGGTTAGATGCAGAATTGAAGCAGCAAGAACTGCGTTCATTAAAATGAAATCCCTCTTTTGTAATGACAATATCAGCTTAAAACTAAGAGAGAAAGCTAAAATGTTATGTGTGGTCGGTCTTGCTCTATGGGTGTGAAACATGGACCTTGAAAGTAAATACTATCAACAGGTTAGAGGCTTTTGAAATATGGCTTCACCGGAGAATGCACAAGGTCCCATGGACCGACATGATCACCAACACAGAAATTCTCAGGCGGGCTGGAGCAGATAGAGAACTGCTTCATCATTACAAAGTATAAAATGAAGTCGCTCAAAATGTATGTGCGCGTTAATCTTTTAAACTACGCAACGGATTTTCATACGGTTTTCATCAATAGATAGAGTGATTGAAGAGGAATGTTTATATGTATAATACATGTAAATTATATTAGAGAAATGCCGAGAAATTCAAAGAAAACATATTTTTGTGCGATTTAAAACGGCTGGCGGGCCGTACTATAGACACTTTTGAAATTCGTTCTACGGAAGAAATTGGAAAATAGATGTCCTAGAGTAAGTAGGTATTTGATTTTCCCTTTTCAAATATCCAGTGTTGCATTGCAAGCATTGTATAATTAGTGGCGATCGCTCAATTGCATTATTTTATTACATAGTATAAAATGAAGTTGCTCAAAATGTATGTGCGCATAGATCTTTTAAACCACGAAACAGATCTTCATGCGGTTTTCACCAATAGATAGAGGATTCAAGGGGAAGGTTTATATGTATAATACATGCTTATTATAGTAGAGAAAAGCCGAGAAATTCAAATATTCAATTCAGGCAGCGGGCAGCGGGCAGCTGGCAAGCGGGTGGTGTGGATTTTATAAATGTTGGGTAATGGCGTTGTGTTTCGTTAGCCACAGCAACGTGTGGCCGGGTCTGCTAGTACATGAATAAAAATCAGGAAAATTTCATATCTGGGTCATATACTTCGAGGGGAGAAGTATCACTTGCTCCATTTAATATTGAAAGGCAAGATAGAGGGTCGCCGAGGGCCTGGTAGGAGAAAAAATGTCTTGGCTGCGTAATATACGAAAGTGGACCGGCATTAGAAGTGTGGAGGAGCTATTCCGGGCAGTGCAAGACAGAGAGACATTTTCAAGAGTGATCGCCAACGTCGGGGTGAACTGACACGGCACACAAAGAAAAAGAAGTGAAACCTAAACAAATCTCGCAATACCTGCATTTATAAATTCAAGCGTTATTTTTAGTGGGCTAAAATTTTCCAAAAACTTGCATTGTAATGCAATTCATCATAATTCATGTATTTTCGTTAACTCGGAATATGGTCTTCAAGTAGATTCGATTTAACTGTAAATTCTACTCAAAAACTACTTTCAAATTTGTAATAAACGAGTTACAATTTAAGTTTTCACGGTCAAAAGAATTATTTGAGTACGGGTTATTATGCCGTTCTGCGCAAAATTATACGGTTAAATATTATATTATACTGTAGGGGAGGCGTCTACTAATATCTAAAGTAATTGCAAAAACTGAACGAATCGGATTAATATCTATGAGAACCAAAGTGAGGACGAATATCTAAAGCTCAAACTGCTGACTAATATCTATGAGAACCAAAGTGAGGACGAATATCTACTGCTCAAACTGCTGACTAATATCTATGAGAACCACAGTAAGGACGAATATCTACAGAATAACGTAATATTGCGTAGGTTATGTTAGGTTAGGTTTTCCGTACAACCTCTTTCTCAGCTGCCCTCTGTAGATATTAGTCCAACCTACGCTCCATAGATATTAGTCACCACTGGGACCGTCATAGATATTCGTCCGACCTTAGCTCTGTAGATATTAGTCCTCACTCTGAAGTTCATAGATATTTGTCCAACATATGAGCTGTAGATATTCGTCCGACATACAGGCTGTAGATAGGATTGCCATCTCTTAAATTTGGAAACCAGAACAAGACGCGTGAAAACCCCGGATTTTAGGGCCCAGAACCCGGACATGTCAACAGGTTTGTTTAAACAGCCTTACTAACAAACCCAGTGAAAAATTTATTCAATTGACAAACGGCCGCGGATGTGAAAACATTACTAATTAAAAATTTGTTCTTTGAAAGAAGTACACATGGTTTCCACGGCCTGAGAGGGTAGTTTATCTCTGTTTTAACCATTGATGTCCGAACGATATTTGTAATTTTTCCATAGTATTTTGAATGTTCGTCGGTGGTGTCGTAAAAACAAATACCATTTATGAAAACTAGATAAAATTACCTTTTAGATTTGAGTATTTGAAATACACTTTAGCTTTCAAAAACTGCCGTATTTTAAGATTCAAACTCGGAAAAAAATGGAAAAAAATTTCCTCCCACAACATTTTTGACCAAAATGTAGAGAAATTTAAATAAAATCAAAATTTAAAAAGCACAATCCTTTTGTGTAATAAATTTGGAAGGAAACTATCACCTCACTTTTTCATCGTGTATACAATAAAAAAATAATAAAAAATTTCAAAGTTTTTTTTATTGCTAAAAAAATAACTTAGAAATAATACCGAAATTTAAAACAGATTTCTTGCATCTCTAAAGACGTTAATTTTTTTGATACGTTTACGAACACATGTATTAGATTTTAATACTATAAAAAATTATCACTTTTAAGAAATTCTCTTAAAATAAAGATCTTAAAATGAAAATTTTATCTTTTAAGTAACCTATAAAAAAACAATATTCTGACAGTTCAACTTTGAAAGTACGGCGTTTGTACAATAACTTGATTAAACTGATGTAAACCACACAAATAACATGGTAAATATATCAATTATGTGAACAGAAGAGTAAATTCGTCACTACAATAGAAATTATTAAGTAAAATCACAAAATTTTCGATATCCCGCCATAAAACACACCGAGCTGTTTTGTCATGTCTCGGGCCGACGAACTAATGCATAGGCGCGCCAATAATGCCCCTTGCGGAGAAAAATTAAAACAACATTGTTTTCTAGTAAATTAAAACCATATACAACGTTGTCACATCTTCAATGCGTTTTAACATTGTGACCACGTAAGAAACGTTATTGGTAATAAAACGTCTTTTAGTGTATACGAGCTCTATTTATGTTATTGCAATAATACAGTTAATCGGTCGCGCTGTGGTTTTTTTTTAGTAAGGCTGAGTTAGTGTAATAAAAAACAGTTGAAAATGTCATAAATCACCTTTAATTTATTTTCAAATTAAATTTAGTCATCTTTTATCATCATTTTAATAGTACCTAACATAACAGAATCTTATTACAGTTTGTTACAAATTGTTTTAATAATCAGTTAGAATTTTTTTATTCTTAAAGTAAACACAAATTATTCTGTTATGAAAACAAAACCTTATTAAAATATTAAGCCTAACAAAATTCAATTAAATTTTTAAACAAAAAAACTTAAAACTACTGGGACCATTTTAGTATTCAGTCTTACAATTTAAACACCAAATATCTCTTAAAATAATATGAACTAAATTCAGTCTTCTTAAATCTTAAGCAACAAAACTGAAACTTTTTAAAGTTTAGACTTACTGTAATTTAAGTTACATTATTATTTTTTGCATAAAATAACCAAAAACTATACTCATTTATATCACCTTAAAGTTTTAATCAACAGCCATATTGTAAATATCTTTTACGTACGAGTAAAAAAAACAATCATAACTCTACAAAAATTGAAAAGAAATTATTGCACTCATAAGTACATTATTTGATTATCTAGCTATTATAGCTTTTTCCTCAACCTCTCGCCTTTTTTTACTTTTCATTTTTTTTTGTATTTATCATTCTTTCCGATAGATTTTAGAATATCTTCCCTTTTTAAAGGGAATTTGTAAAAATCAATGCAGCTGTATTCTTGGAAATTGAATTTAATGTTAATTAAAGATAAATGAAACAATGTTACTTTGTATGAACCACTTTTATATTTGTTTAAAGCCGACCGGTTTCAGAACGACCGTTCCTTCCTCAGGGCAAACATATACGTTTGACTTTAAATTATTTTTTTTAAACCCGGACATCAAATGAAACCCCGCCCGGACGCTCCCCGGACGCCCCCTAAACTAGGACAAATCCGGGGAAACCCGAACGGATGGCAAACCCAGCTGTAGATATTAGTATCTGGAGTCTACTGTAGGTAACACCAGCTCTTAGAGGGATACTGGCAACACGTTATCACATCTACGATTACACATCTGCTCTGATGATGCTAATTCTGTCCGAAACGTTGGCTAAAGAAGTAGCGCCCCACGGCATAATAAACCAAAAATAAATCACGATGAGAATGCGAATCATTTTAATTTAATTAAAAACAAATCACTTTGTAAAACACCACTCTTTAATCAAAATTATCTACATGTTTCGAAACCAAAGGTTTTTTCGTCGGGATAAGATCTACATTAATAAAAATAATAAAAGACAAATAAGTATAGACAAATAAAAACTAACCCACAAACATAATATTATCGGGAATGGTGATTGGTGATTAATTACTTAAAACCATCATGAAAAACAATTATAATATAAAATGAATTTTAGAAATTATTTTAGAATATGTAAAAATTACATTTATATGATAAAAACTTTTAAAACAATAGTAATCAAGATGTCTAAATAACTTAAATATTTTTTAATAAATGACTAGAAGACCCGGCCACACGTTGCTGTGGCTAACGAAACACAACGCCATTACCTAACCTTTATAAAATCCACACCACCCGCTTGCCAGCTGCCCGCTACCCGCTGCCTGAATTGAGTATTATAATTTCTCGATTTTTCTCTACTATAATAAGCATGTATTATACATATAAACCTTCCTCTTGAATCACTCTATTTATTGGTGAAAACCGCATGAAAATCCGTTGCTTAGTTTAAAAGATCTATGCGCACATACATTTTGAGCGACTTCATTTTATACTATGTAATGATGATGATGATAGTATTAATATGAAAATAAATTTAAGAGGAGGCTATTTTTTTAATATTTGGTTATTATATTAATTGAATATTAACACTTTCTAATTTCTAAATTATCTAATTGTATTTACAACAATAACGCCAAAGTGAATTTGCAAAGATTGAAGGAGTAAAATTATTTTTTTTTTACGCCGAGAAGTCGGTTGCAAGCACTAAAGAACTTAGTGTTGTTTCCAATTCGCGATGACTTTAATCCATTTTGGTATTTTATATCCTTTAATGCATCCTTACAAGATAAACATTAATGAATAATCAGTTCCCGTGAGAAGGAGATGGGTAGGAAAATAAGGACATCTGCTTCAAGGCGAGTATTTACCCTGTACGTAAAGCACTTGTCGCACTCCCGTGGCTTTGTGCCCGGGGGGATGTAACTTTAGAATTCTGTAAGACTACCGCTGCGGAGAAGATATAAATTGAAAATATCAGGTGCGCGTATTTCGTGCAAGGATATTGCAAGAGGGGATTTTGTTTCACTGTGATCATATTGCAATGAACGTGCGGCTGATACCTTCTATGAGAGACGCAGCATTGGAAAGAGAAACAATAAAGACAATGTGCCACGTATTCAATTTGAGAGGCGCATATGGGTACTGCCGCTCCGAGAACCATTTATTGGATAATCAACACCTCTGCCATAGGTCACCCCAAGTGGTTCGTTATGATTGGTGATTTAGCAGGTGTGCCCGGATTCATCTGTGTGAGGGATGTTCAGGTCTAGGCGGAGGATGCGGCTTTCCACCAGCTGTGTGGCGGATCGTGAGACGCCGGTTTGGGGAGACCCTCTGACCTCTCCAGCTCGTTTCTCTCAAACCATCGATGAAGTCATACGTCCGTCATTCCTGGACACACTGATTCTAGATTCCTACCCACCCCTCATACCCTTTATCTTCAAACAGAACTTCCTCTCCTTCCTTTTATTAAAGGACCCCCCCACACAGCATCTCCAAATACGGCATCAGCGTATTTGGATTTTTTTTTCCTCACGGGCCTCCTGTGTGGGGTAAATGTAAAAAAGGGATTGTTACTCAGATCCACGATACCAGGGGTCGGCAGATGGGTGGGTGGGTCGGAAGGTGGGTGAGGATATAGAATTTATAAGCAGAATAAACCAGTTCAAAAATATTTTCTGGGGAGGTGGCTAAAGATATATTAGAGATTGTCTGAACCGGATGACGTGGATTAGATTATTATACAAGTTTTAGTATAATTTTTTTTTTCCTAGATTGATGAAATTTAGCACACTTTACCTCCAAACAAGAGGAAGGTCACAGTCTACTCTTTATCAAAAAACCACTCCGATCCACACTTCCCATTCCTCAAGGAAAATATTGATACATTTGATAATTAATGCACACATTGACGTTAAAAATGAGAGGAAAATTACTATTTACATTTGATTTCGGAAAACTCTGCGTAAAGCCCGGGCAACTTGAGATAGTTCTGAGATAAAAATTCAGGCTATTTAGAGAAAAAACTGTAGATTATAATTTTACGTGATTTAAAGTTCTGTTTAATACGAAGAACTAGAATATCTGAGTGAAACCATTCTTTTGGTGCTAGTGACCTAGATTTAGAGCTTAACCTAGCTCTAAATGAGCTGAGTTGGCAATACTAATTTTGTTCTGTGGAAAATACTCTCAGTATTTAAACAGCCTCAATATAGTCAAGATAACAAGTGATGAAATAAGAAATATTATAACCTCCTTAAACACAAATACCTCATCGGGAAATGAACTGATATCAAGCAAATCAATTAAATACCTACAAAATGAGTTAATTCAACCACTGACATACCTAGTTAATCTATCAATATCTAAAGGTGTTTTTCCCGCTTGTCTTAAAACTGCTACGATCATACCATTATAAACAAATGGTCCCAAAGACGATATTTCAAATTATCGACCAATTAGTATTTTAACTCCTCTGTCGAAAATATTGGAAAAAGTAATAAAAAAACAAGTTCTTACATTTTTGGATACCAATAAAATATTATCACCTACGCAGTATGGTTTTAGAAAAAACCTGGGTACTGGTGACGCTATAGCTAATGTAACTAATACAATTATTAGAAAACTGGATGAAGGCAAAAAATGCTTAGCTGTTTTCATTGATCTTCAAAAAGCTTTCGATACAATTGATCATGAAATACTTTACTTAAAACTAAAAAAAAATGGAATAACCGAAACAACTCTAAACCTACTTAGAAGTTATTTAACTGGAAGAGAACAAATTGTACAAATTGGTAAAAGAAAGAGCAAATCTCTTCCAATTAAATTCGGGGTCCCCCAGGGAAGCGTATTAGGACCTATACTATTTCTGATATATATAAATGACCTTATGAATCTTCCCATTAATGGAAACATAATGAGCTTTGCAGATGACACTGTTATTATATTCCACGAACAAGATTGGACAAGAACCTACAAGGAGGCGGAACATGGCCTGGCTGTACTTCAAAACTGGCTAAAAGTAAACTCCCTTACATTAAATGTTAGTAAAACTAAATATCTAACTTTCTCCAAAAACAAAAGAGGACAACCAATGAATGTGCATACCCTCAAATTACATGAATGTCAAAATACTTTTCCACAATGTTCCTGCCCGTCTATAACCCAAACCAAAAGTATTAAATATCTTGGGATTGAAATTGATGAAAATCTACAGTGGAATTCACACATTGATCTTACCTCAAAAAAGCTAACAAAACTCATCTACTTCTTCAAAAAATTAAGAAACATCTTGTCGATGAGGGATCTAAAGAGAGTATATTATGCTTTATGCCACTCTCGATTGGAATATGGAGTAATAGGATGGGGCTCAGCAGCATCTAATCACTTGAAACAACTTAAGATAACTCAGAATTGCATTATAAAGACCATTCTAAAGGTCCCCATAAGGACGTCAACAGTAGAAATTTTTAAACAGTTTGATGTTCCAAGCATACAGAAAATCTATGCCAAAAACATTCTAGTTCATCACCACAAAAATGATTCAGAGGCAGACACCTCACACGCTCATAAAACCAGAGCCAAACAAACAGACATACTTAATATACCAAAGTGTAACTCTTCATTTGGTCAAAGAAGTTCTGCATTTTTAGCAGTAAAGTTATATAACAAACTCCCACTTAGTATCAAACAAATAAAAATAAAAAATAGCTACATTAAGGACATTAAATGTTGGCTGAAGAATCTATCGGAAAATGAACTTACTAGTATACTTAAAACATCATAGAAGTTTCTGGAAAACCTTATCCAATCAATAAAGTTAAACCATAGAAGTCGCGGAAAAACTTATCCAAAGCATAGTCCCCCTCAGCACAGGATCTCCTAGTGAGGAGGACTACGAATATATTTTATTTATACATCTAACTAACATGTTTCATATAAAAATGTAAAAAATATTATATAGTTACTAAATAAAAAAAAAAAAAAAAAAAAGTATCGCCCATGTACATATAAGACCACCTTTTAAAATTGAAACGTTGCTTGAAATGGTTTTTATCCATGTTTGGTTACCAGATCTGAAAAGCCAGGAACTCCCCCACCTTTCTCTCCCCATCTCCTCCCCATCTTATAATCTTCAGCCTCACAACGTACCCCAATTGGGGATGCAATAGTCTTACTGCTTCCAAATAGCTGGAACACATGTACGGTATTCACATTAGTCCAATGTCATTAGGAGTCCTTGCTGGAGTTACTATAAAAGAAAACTTAACTCTAAAACAACCGTTTAATGAAAGAATGGATTAGCATAGTACGTGATCGAATGTAATTTGTTTCATATATTATTCGGAAAGCGATTCAATCGGAAAAAATAAATTAACTTTTCGGTTTGACATATTTGTCCAAATAAAGTTTCGTTAAAACTAACGGCGTTCATAAATCACCGTGTTATTTAAACGATATAACTATTCTGACAAATCAGTCGCTCTTTTCCAAAACGTATTTATTACGTTGAAAAATTACATGTACTCGAGCGTATAATTAAGCTTTCGTGACGAAGTATAATATATAAAAAAAAGGATTCTGGCAAATAATGATGCCTAAAAAACGTTTTTTTTAATGTTTTTTCGCAAAAAAAGCTCACGCTCGGAGACCTCAAGATTTCTTTAAAACGCCTGGATTTAATTTTTCGTTCAGGGGAAAATTATAATTTAGCCATTTCTCAGAATTCCCAATCTGTTGTTTTCTAGAATGTATAAAGTAGTACCTCGATTAACGAAGCTTGACAGAAGGGGTATACGTATACCTACCATATAGATAAGTTTTAAGATTTTCACGGCCAAAAGCATTTTCGTTATTTGTTTTTGGGGTGTTATGCCGTGTTGCGCTACCTCCTTTTTTAGCCAACGTTTCGGACTTCGTTGCAGTGTCCATCATCAGGGCAGATCCGGCAGATCCGGTAGATGTGTAATTTTTAGTCGTGAAGTGTGTGCTTATTTACTTCGAAGCGATACCGTGCCGCCAGCACCACTAACTTTCACCAGTACAAAATAATCGTGACAAGCAGTGGCGTCAAACGTTGGCTAAAGAAGGAGGTAGCGCAACACGGCATAACACCCCAAAAACAAATAACGAAAAAAACCTACCATATAGTTTAAAAAATTAAAATTTAACACTTTTTTTCCAACAGCAATAGATCAAGTGTTTTTGACCCTTATTAAGAGCGTTTAAACAGCCAGCGGACGAAAATCAGGTTCAGGGCGGTTACAATGAAAAGATTAATTATTCTCCGTACAAGCTTTTTTAAATTATAACTCAATATCGAATTTATTTCAATCCAAATTAGCTTTAATTTATACCTTCATCCAAAAATGCTGAAAGGCGTGATGATAAAACTATTAAAATAATGTACTTTTGGTAATTATTTTTTTATTATAAGTTTTTATCATTTTTCAATAATATCAAAATTTAATAAGAATGTTAAAAAAATCTGAAATATATTATTTTGTAAGTGCGCAAATAAATACACAAATGGACCAATTTTCGTCAAGAAACACATGTACGTACATATTTTTTAATGATTTTATCGAAACTAAAATTAAAATTCTAAAACATGCGTTTGCTAGATAATGTATTGATTTATTTTACTGCATGGTTATATTATTTGAAATGGGTGTGGAATAATACAAAATCTTTTTTGAAAATTTAACAAATCTGCCAACGACCTATGGAATAACCTTATTATACTAAAAATTAAATAAAATTTCTCAAAATTTATTACATGGGAATGCTAGATAAAAGAACAATCTTTCGAAATCCATTTATAATTTTTTGTGGAAAAGAGTCAATACGTCTAAAATCTGATTTGAAAATGACATATTTCTGGTTTTCTCTGGTAATGCCCTCGTGCTGTAATACGGCCACAGCCCAACAACTTTATTGGAGTGAAATGGTTTAACCAATTACCGTTAAAAAAAATTGGAAACTAATTATTCAAAATTCAAAGGATAAAGACAAACGCGCTAACCACTACGCCCGGAAAGCGAGATGTCCTGGGTTCGAGTCCCAGAGGTGCCAATATCTTTTTCTGATTTTTCTGTTTCCAGATTTTCGATTGGGGTTGAAGTTGCACGATTGTCCGGTCACCATGTGTGATATACTACTGATAGAGGTTTTTTTTTATTGAACCTTTGAATTTTGTATAATTTCTTTCAAAATTTTTGATAACTGGTATTTGGACCGTTAAACCATTCTGATTTTTCTGTTTCCAGATTTTCAATTGAGTTTCGCACATATTGTCTTTTTGGGAGGCGGGAATGGGTACCGCCGCCCCGGGAACGATCAAGGGTAGATATATGGTGTGGTAGATCTCTATCCCCCCTAGGGAATAAGGGTATCCGTTTTTACCTAAAGAGTGTGCTTTTGAAGATATAAGGGCTGAAAGTTCTAAGAAGACTCCGGAAACTTCAGGAAATTTCCGGAAACTTCTAGAAGATTCGATGAAAACTCTGGAAAGTTCTGGAAGGAGTAGAGGAGTATATCAGCTAGTCTAGAAGGTTCCGGAAAGTTCTATAAGGTTTGATAAAGCTGTAGAAAGTTCTGGAAAGAGTGGCGGAGTTCGTCAGTACAGAGTTCTGTAAGGAGTGGTAGAGTATGTCGGTGAGTCTAGAAGGTTCGAAAAGTTCTAGAAGATTCGATAAAGCTGTAGAAAGTTCTGGTAGGAGTGGCGGAGTATGTCGGTGAGTCTAGAAGGTTCGGGAAAGTTCTGTAAGCTTCGATGAAGCTGTAGAAAGTTCTGGAAGGAGTGGCGGAGTATGTCGGCGAGTCTAGAAGGTTCGATAAAGCTGTAGAAAGTTCTGGGAGGAGTGGTGAAATTCGTCGGTGAGTCTAGAAGGTTCTGAAAAGTTCTAGAAAGTTCGATAAAGCTGTACAAAGTTCTGGAAGGAGTGGCGGAGTATGTCGATGAGTCTAGGAGGTTCCGTAAAGTTCTAGAAGGTTCTATAAAGCTGTAACGTTAATTCAATCTCACATCAACTCCTTGAGCGAAGCCGGATACCCAGTCAGAGTATATGAGAGCATTCCAGCAAGTTCCAGAACATCCCGGAACATTCTGGAAAATTGTGGATTGTTCGGGAATAGGGAATCGGAAACATCAATGTGAAACATACCAGAACACTCTCGAATGTTGTCCTGAGCGAAGCCGGGTAACCCAGCTAGTGAATAAATAAATGAAAATAAAATAAACGCCCGGGTTGCCGGCACTGAAACTGAATTCCATAGGTAAATTTCTTATTTTGTAAAGCAATGAACCTAAGGCAAATATATTTTTTTTAAATATAAATACTATCAGGTTTTCAAATCCTACAATTATAATATCTCGCAATTTTTCAGGCGTCCGCGCTAGTAATTACTAAAATGTTAAAAAATAAGGTTTTCTAAAGAAACGTATTTGGCAACGAAAGCAACGTTAAATGTGTACATTTTCATGTGACGGGTTTAAATGCAAAAATGTCTTAATGATGTCGTTAAATGCGATGTTCTTTCATAAAAACCCTCTGCAGTTGCCCAAACGATTTGTGGAACGAAGCTCTCGTTCTAATGGGGCAAAAAGAGTTTTTAAAACGAATTATAATTAGCAATGTCGTACTGCTGCATTTGAAGGTAGACTAATTTGAGGGGTATTGTTGCAAAACTGACTTATTCCAATTTCCTCAGGAAATACGAGTATTTTTATGAGCACCGATATTGTATATCCATAACAATATAATTTATTTTTATGCTAAACGAAATTATACCCAAATATTTGTAATTACGTCAGATGCAAATAATACAATATTTATTTTATTTTATTTCTTTATTTTTTTCTTTGTTTTACAATCTTTTAGAGAAAAAAGTTTCCTTACTGGGGTACCCCGTTCTGAGGTCACATTGCACATGTTTTCTTGTTTGAAATATAAGTACCTAAATACCTACATTAAAATATTACAAGAGGAAAATTATTAAGTTATATCTAAAGCCGGATCCACAAATGCGGGATTTGCCGAGTGCCGATTAAACCGCCAGTGCCAAGTGCTCGGCTTCGTATTCGCCAAATAGTGAGTATGTCTTATACACTTGCGGGCCTTGTCCGAATGCCTAGTTTTTTTTATGGGAACCGACAACTTTCCGAGCGAGGCGAGCACTGACAATCTATGCTCGGCGATTTACGAACATCCATACCCACTACTCGCGATTCGGCAAATAATCGGCTCGGCACTCAGAGAGTTCGCATATCTGGATGAAGAAAGCACAATCCGAGCATTCCGTGAGGTTGCAAAATTGAATCTATATTTTTCCATCCCATGTTCATAATCCATCTTAATAGTAGTCGGTTATTTTTTTAATGGGTTTTATTGCAAGAGGGAGTATATTAAATATTTTTATAGAGAAGTAAGGCCGGTTAGAGTGCACGACCGACAGTCGGTGCGTACGGTCGGTCCTGACGATACACATACGTACGGTCGGTCCTGACGATCGCATGCCACCGACCGACCGTCGGCGCGTACCGTCAGTTCACGATTGACCAACAAGCTGACCGGACGTCGTACGCGAAATTAATTCATCAATAGCTGCTTATTATCTTCGTAGACGTATTAGGAACAGAAGACGTAGATATCACGTACACCCGATCGTCACCCAGAGAGCATTTGTAGCTCGTCGGTCGACCGACGGTCTGCATGCGCACGCGCTCGACCGACGATTTTCGTACGCATTGCGTAGCGATATACGCATGCGTACGGTCGGTCCTGCACTGAACGATTTATGAATTTTCATACAAATGACAAGCGCGACCGACGGTCGGTGCGTACGTCGGTCGTACCGACGTACGCACCGACCGTCGGTCGTACACTGTAACCGGCCTAATGCATATTTCTTTGTCGAAAAGTCGTTTTAGTTGTAGGTTGGTGGAATGTATGTTGTAATGTGGATCTTGTGAATCAGCACGAGTTTGTTGTGTAAAGTTATACATAACTGGAAATGGAACTGAACTAAATAATGGAAATACTTAACGTGGAACTGAAACATTTTTTTTATTACAAAATATAATTGTCGAAGGTTTTCAAGCATTCAATTTCATTTTTATCAATATTATGAATAATGGAGTTACAATATTTTAACCCAAAGCCATCAATGTTTAGGTATGACACTGGGACGGTTAGTTTATGAGATGGAATATTTGAGCCCAAAAAATATAGGCATTCTTTGGTGGGTTCATTTTAGTACTTAACCCATTTTCGACCAAAATTGGAGATGCAATAATTTAGCTCTAAGCCATCTAAGTATACTAATTGCTCTGAACAAAAAAATTGGCTCAAATCCAGTTAATTTTCTTTTTTAATTAGTATCTTTCAAATGGAATTTTGTTAAACAAACTTTGTATAAATCATGGCATTGGTATACATCATGGCATTGATTAAAACGGTTGGTTTCAAATAAAGTTATTTACTAGATATGTATTCAGTTCTTATGAGTTTTCTGATTATCTTTTACAAACTTGCAAGAAAAAATATTTGAAAACCTTTCTCACCCTAGAAAAAATGAGATTTGCAATTAAGGGGAACGTCTGCCCGTGCCTTTTCATACAAAACTTAAAGGTAAAACTACCAAACCAAACTGAAAAATATTTTTCATAATCAAAAGGTGTAACAAATATCTAATACGGTTTGTTCTCCTTTATTTATTTGTGTTTTAAATAATAAAATATAGGCCATTAAAGAATTCAATTTGTCATGATTTTAGAGGCAACTTTGGCAATTATTCGTGGGTTGTTTATAAATATTTACATGAGAACTGTACACTTGTTATTTTTTTAAGTAAAACTTCTTTACGCACGCTTGACTTGGGGAGTAAGATGGTGAATGCGTGACGAGAGCGTTATGAAAAGTGTGATCGGGCGAGGCGAATGGAAGTTGAGACTGTTGATAATAATAATAATATTAATAGAAAAAATTAGAAAATACACAGATTTAGGAAATGAGATTAAAAGAATTTGGCGTTCTCGGACTTTAAAAATATTACCATTTGTTATTTCAGCTACTGGCATTATACCTAGGTCTCTGATTCAAAATTTAGGCGTATTAGATTTGTCAAAGAATTTATATATAAAAATGCAAAAATCGGTAATTTTAAATACATGTAGGATTACAAAAGATTTTTTAAATATTTATATTGAGGGATCAGTAGGATTTATAGGTTCAATTAGGAATTCCACAGAGCCGAACCCTCTGATATGAAAATATCTGGAGTCGGTGAATTATTTTCCCATCTGGTCTCTGGTAGGTTGACATGTTGTTCTTGTATTGTTTTGTAATTATAATACTTATATAGTGCAATTGCATAACGTGGATTGACCAGATGATCATTTGGGAAGTGTGTGAACGGGTTTAGTTTTTCCTGTGGGGAAAATTAAACCCGGACATTTAAATCTGGTGCGTAAAATATATAATGGTCTTATTCCAGAATGTGGGGAGGTGAGTGCAATCCCACACATCCTATATAGTGTGTAAGTACATACATAAAACACATAGATATTTATAAAATATGGTAATGAGAAGAAAATAAAATAAAAATATAAGTAAAAAAAATAAATAAAAAATCAGTCTGGGGTTATGGGAGCCAGTGTCTTCCTCCAATGTTCTTCTAAGCTCGATCGTGAAATCAAACGGGATTCTATTATGAGAATATTTCTGGAGTGGTTTATCCTTCCTCTCAGTCCTGCAATCCTGGTTCTTAATAGAGCTTTAAATCCTGGAACTCGCTCTTCTGTAAACATTGAGGAGGCACTGCAGTGCCTAGGGAGTCCAAACATCGACGGTAAGCATTGTTATATTGCACCCGAAGCCTTTTCATGGTTCTTTTTTTTAAGGTTGCCCAAAGCTCGCATGTGTTGAGAGGGAGATATGTATAAGTTAGTTAAGTTTTATTTCAATGGTCTAAGTCTAAAGCATACTCGTTTTTTTATTAATTATAATTAAATCATGAAAATGCCAAAGTTGCCTCTAATATCGTACAAAATTATTTTTTCATTGTCCTATATTTCGTAATTAAAACACAAATAAATTAAATAACACACATGGGTACTAAAAACTTGCTATGCCTTTTGATTAAAAAAATAATTATTCAGTTTGGTTGGGTATTTTGACCACAAATCCAAATTTGAGTTTTGTCTTTAAAAAACGCCGCAAAGCCGTCCCTCTTAAGCGATTTATAGAACGGAAATCATTACGTGACGCGAAAAACTTTATTGTGGATCAAAAACGAGCTGTGCCATTTAAAATATCCGCCTGCGATGGGGTTCTACTTCCTCGAAGCTGCGGATTATTTCAACATTTTAATGAGGTGGAAC
Source organism: Limnephilus rhombicus (assembly GCA_929108145.2). Lineage (NCBI taxonomy): Eukaryota > Metazoa > Arthropoda > Insecta > Trichoptera > Limnephilidae > Limnephilus > Limnephilus rhombicus. Next base: position 48,123,012 of record OV815273.1, on the reverse strand, counting down.
GAATGCGAGTTGGAACGTGAATTAAAAAAAAAAACTCTTAATTCTTTCCCTCAGAAGGCATTGTGTAGGTACTTACATAAAATTAAAACACTTTAGGATGACTCACATGAAATAGATCAGATAATAATATGTAATATTTTTATCTTTGTTGTAACTGTATATATTGTATTTGGTAGTTCAGGGAACCGCAGCCCCAACCAATATCTCTACCATAGGTCACCCTAAGTGGTTCGCTTCATTGGGTTCATTGAATGAGGTTTGTCCAGGTCGTGGAACACCATTTCAGCCCAACTGGACCAAACCTCGACCCAACGCCTTAAGGCGATTCCAGACTCACGGCGAGAACAAGCACTTATCCACACTCCCATTTTTCTCACTCGTGATCTGTTTCCCATCCGGTATGGACGACATTACAGACGATATTCAAAATGCTGCAGGTTTGGCTTTGTGCGATAAATTGCAACTCTTGTTGATTGTTCCACATTTTTAACACAAGGAAACAAAATTTTCGAAACAAAAACAAAAATATGACGCACGTCTACTCTCAACCGCTCACTAAACAACACTGAGACAAAACGTGTGTGTAGTAGTCTTCTCGCTTCTCGCCCGAAAAATCCTTTGAAGCGGCCAAATTTACCGACAGCTATCCGAGAACAGGCGAGCCCGAGAAAAGAATGCGAGAAACTCATCACATTCACGCTTCTCGGGTGTTCTCGGGGCTTCTCGCCGTGAGTCTGGAGGGGCTATTATGGTCAACCGAGTAGCTAGTAGTCGACGTACTCCGCCTACTCGGCCGAGAGCACTGTCTCGCCCATCTACTCGATGCGTGTGATCCAGACATTAAGACCGCAGTGGGAGAGATGAATTAATACGTCACTCCTGAACACACTGTAGCTAAATGTAGTTAATGGTCAGACCGAATGCCATTCACATTTTTTGTTGCTATTTGCCAATTGATTTGAGATTTACTGTATTACTTATGTTCTCTATTTTATGCAGGTGCTTGCAGGTTTTTACAGATGCAATGTCGCCTCATGGAGCCTCTTGAATGAGTTTTTCTTCTGCACTGTTTAATTAATCTTTGTCTTCCTAACCTATTTTTTAAATTTTGTTTTTCCTATTAAGCACTTGCATACTGCTTACTAACAACGTATGCAGGGACACTGGAGGTCTAGATTCGTTCAACATAAATAAATGTAGCTTCGATTAACAAAAAAAAATAGAATCTTGCGAGAGCCTTGAAGGACGTAACCATCTGTTACATACCAGGGCGGGTAAGTGCTGGGATAAACTCTAACGAATATACAGACCCCCTGATTCCTACCCACTCCTAATACCTTTATACTTCCCAGCATCGCCTCTCCTTTCTTTACTTAAAACTACCCTTCACACAGAATTCACAAAGTTGACGTAGGTCTTGTGGAAAATAATTTTCCTCAGGACCTCCCGTATGGAGTTAATGCAAAACAAAATTGGCTTCTTAGTATGGATAACAATTAGTATAATGAATATGCAAATAGAATTAAGATGGATATGAATTTCTAGAATCCGGGGCTCTCAGTATTCTCGGAAGTTTTTTTGTTTGTTTTTGGTCCTTCTTAGAAAATTTACTGTTAGTTTTTGGTGGGAAAATACCACAAGGAATTCACTAATTTAATTTTTTTTAATAAATTATTTTTAGTCAGCACATAATTCTCAATCCAGTTTATCTAGAGCCTACAACACATCTAGAACATCCGAAGACAGAACAGCTTACAACAAAATGGCAAAGGAAACCAAGAGAATCATAAATAGGTCAAAATTCGAGCACGACCAGCAGATCAGCAGAAAGCTGACTGCATGCCCGCATGGCAGCAGGCAATTCTGGTCGCTTGCGGGCTCAATAGGTCGCAATTTCTGCAAATCCAGTCTGCCACCTCTTACCAGACCTGACGGCTCATTAGCAAACACCGCCACCGAAAAGGCTAACTTACTAGGTAAAATGTTTGCGGATAACTCAACCCTCGATGACCAAGGTGCTGTCCCGACGTCGGTTCCTCACTGCGGTTTTCGTATGAAAAAGCTGAGGATCCGGCATCGGGAAGTACTCCATGTTTTACGAGGGCTTGATGTTAATAAAGCTAGTGGGCCTGACGGAATACCTGCCCTGGTACTGCAAAGGTGCGCTGCAGAAATAGCTCCAATTTTGACGAAGCTTTTTAAACTGTCCCTGAAGACTGGCTCTGTGCCCTCTGGTTGGAAAAAAGCGGTTATCCATCCTATTCCAAAGAAGGGTGACCGCTCCAACCCGGCCAACTACCGCCCCATATCAGTTCTGTCTAAGGTGATGGAACGTGTGATCAACGACAAACTGCTCACATACCTCGAGAAGAACAAAATTATTAACGACCGTCAATACGGATTCCGGCGGAACCGCTCGTGCGGTGATCTTCTCGCGTATGTGACGCATGTTTGGGGGCGATGCCTGGAACGTTTCGGTGAGACCCAAACGGTTGCACTGGACATATCCAAGGCCTTTGACCGGGTTTGGCACCGAGGACTTGTCAACAAACTGCATTCTTACGGACTTCCCGCACCCTTGTGTACGTGGATTGCCGACTTCTTGAGGGAGAGGTCGATTCAGACGGTAGTCGATGGTTTCACCTCTTCCTCTCACTCGATAAATGCTGGCGTCCCGCAGGGATCGGTTCTGTCTCCAACTCTGTTTTTGTTGCACATCAACGACCTTTTGTCATGTGCACCAATTCACTGCTACGCGGATGACAGTACAGTTCATGATAGCTTTTTGTTTGACAAGCCCCCAAAGGGCTCACAAACTCCAACAGCTCGTAAGGCTTTGAAGCAAAGAATGGACGGTTACCTCGAGAGTGTTTTCTCTTGGGGTAAAAATAATCTCGTTGAATTTAATGTTTCAAAGACCCAATCTTGTCTGATTACGTCTAAAAGGGATCGCAATGAAAATCTAGTCTCTTTCAACGGAAGCAATCTTCCGAACAGGCCCTCCATTGATATGCTTGGTGTAACCCTAAGAGACCAGCTCAGGTATGGGGGCTCCATCGAAGCCAGAGTAAAGTTAGCCTCCCAAAAACTGGGCGTACTGTACAGGGCCCGCAGATACTTTAAAAGTACACAACTGCTAACCCTGTACAAATCGCAAGTGCGCCCCACGGTTGAATTTGGCAGCCACCTCTGGTCTGGAGCTCCAAAATACCTGAAAAATACCCTCGACTCTGTGCAGAAACGGGCGGTCCGTTTGATAGATTCTCCCATCTTAACAGACGGATTGCAATCTTTAGAGCACAGGCGTCGGGTGGGAATGCTATCCTTGTTCTACCGGTATTACAATGGAAGATGCTCCGAGGAACTAGCATCATTGATCCCTTCGGCACCGGTGCATAGTCGGGAAACACGCCAAACGCGTGCCCAACATTTGTACACAGTTGACATTTGTCACATGAGAACGGGTCGTTTCTTCGACTCGTTCTTGTGTTCAACAGCTCGGCTGTGGAATGATTTGCCGGCCTCTGTGTTTCCTCCTTCCTACAACATGGGTCTCTTCAAGACCAATGTTCATTCCTTCCTCTCCTCAAAAAGACCCTCCACACAGCATCCCAGATGACATAGGCCCTGAGGGAAATTATTTTCCTCAGGGCCTCCTGTGTGGAGTTAATGTAAAAAAAAAAAAAACTAGAGATCTCTAAATAATTAGTTGTAGGAAAAGATTGTGTATATAAAAATAAAGTCATATAAACATCGATATTTGTCTTTTTTCAAATAAATAATGCAATAATAGAGTGATAACTGGTCAGAAGTACTTTTCTCCGAAAAAATAATTAAAAAGATCTGAAAGGTAAAAAGTAAATAAAACAAAAACTAGTAATGTAATGCGTGTTCTTTCCACCACGGATCTGCTAAGCAATAAAGAATATCATTGGAAATTGAGTTACGGGCCATTATTAAATTCGAAATGGTCAATTGCGGAATGGTCGTCTTTCACCGAGGTTGTGCTGTTTTTTTGTTTATCGTTTTATTATTTAATTGATTCCCCGGGGAGACGGTTCGTTCGGTTCACCATAAATCGAAACAGGGTTGCCGTCACACGTTTCCTCGGATGTTTTTAATTAATGTTTATTCGGAAATCCCACCGCAGCGCCCAGGGCGGCCCCAGGGCGGTACCAGGGCAGGGCGGGGGCGGGGAAGAGAGAGGGGGCGGGCCACCCTTGCTGGCGATAGACGTCAGTAAACACACAGCATTTAAATTTGATCAGGAAGCACTGGGAAATCTAATTAGAGTTGCTGAAAACATGTTTTAATTAAGGCGTGGAATAATTTGTTCAAAATGGATGTTAAAAACGAAGAAAATGACCATCCTTGGACTATCAGAATTCAATATCGTAAGAAAATATTGAATTTAATAAGTTTAAAAAGTGCTAGATACTTTCAGAATCGCCCTATTGAAAGATCACCATTCAAAATCAAAACGTTACTTGAAATGGCTTTAGCCATGTCTGGTGACCAGATATAATTGCCAAAAACTTCCAACTTTCCTCTTTATCGTCTCCTTCCCTTTCCGCTAATGGTTACGCCGTATCACTGGCTCCAGACGTTTGGGGTTGAGACTCTTGTGCGGTACTCACAAAGAAAATATGAAAGAGATAAATGCACATAAAATAAAGATAACTGTCTTACCGGGACTGGCGTCTGTACCATTTGAACTATTGCCACCTAATGGAATTCTGCAATTTTTATCAATTTCGTACTTTTATTTTAGAATTAGGTACTAACATTAACTTCAATGTTAAATTACTCTTGTTTTGATGCCATCTTTTCGCTTATATTTTTTTTTCGTAGAACACTTAATTATTCTAGAAATCAATATTTTTATTGGTAATATGATTCAATTTGACGGCATCTGTGGTCGAGGGGTGAGGCTCTCGACTAGCAATCCGAAGGTAGCGGATTCGATTCCCGGCGTGCGAAAGTAAATTTTATCTAATTGATTTGTGTTATTTTCACCATTTATTCATTTCAAAATAATGTATACTGTATTTGCGAAACGTTCCAGAGTGGAAGATACTCTCAGTATCACCCTAGAGTAAGATCACCATTCATAATTAAAAAGTTGCTCTAAATGGCTTTAGCCGTGTTTGGTGACCAGATCTGAATAGCCAGATACTTCCCCACCCCCCTTTTCCACATTCCCTTCCTCTACCGACTACCTTTAGCCTTACAACATTCCCCAATTGGGGATGCCATAGACTCATTTGCTTCAGACGGGAAAAGTTGGAAGTCTTGTGCGGTATTCATATTTAAAAAAATCGCTTATAGATGGTGTCGTGGAATTATGGTGCCAGCACAGGAGCAATATGTATATATTGGCTTGGGCTGTTTCACCATTTTGCTCGCCATACATTCGGAAACAGGCCAATCCCACATATATAGTATAGCTCTCGTGTGCTACTAGCATTTTTTTTTGTGATTTCGTTTTGCCCCACACGCTAATTTGTTCGCTATTCGGAACAACTCGTGAACTCGTGTAGGTTTCTTTAAACAAATCGGTGTCTCCCTTACTATCATGGTTAGAAATATGATTTAAAATTTAAATGGTATTAGAAAGAGAAAAAACCAGGCTTTATATAAAGTTAGGCACAGAATAATTAAATAGTACACGTTTATGAAACAAAAGTTTCCGATCGCTGAGAAAAATAATTATGAAACAATGGAAATTTTTGGTGAATTATTTTTACATAAAACGACAAAAAAGTGAGTTGACAATAACGTTTATAATAATTCGCCTTAAAAAATATGTGTGTTTTTATTTATTTTTCACTATCAGTAATTTTAGTTTAAACTTTTATGTTTGTTTTAAAAAAAATTGTAAGTTTATTTTGAATTATTAAATTTGAAAGCGTACCTACTTAATCACCTTTTAAAAACAGTTTTTACTTTTCGGATGCGTTCAAAAAGAATCCATTTATTTGGATTTTATTGCTAAGCGGAAATATTTGGATCGTCCGACAAAATAGGTGCAAGGCCTTGGGGTTAATCGATTTCCGGAGTACCATTCTACTCCGAATGTTAGATACCTAATAATCTGTTTTTCCACCATACATTCTTATTATTTTGCTGTCATTTGTGTTCAAAGACCAATAAATGAATAGAGAGTGGTTTCAGAAATTGAACTGAAAAACTCCGTGTTTGCGTGCATAATGCTAATGATTTGCATACGGGTGCATTTCAGTATGTAAACCATGTATAGCTAAATAGGGAGTTTAAAATTGCACCGAGGCGAGCAGCTTACGGTCCGAGTCCGATAAAAAGTCCGGACGGGGCCTAAGCGGAAAACGGGACATTTCCCCTTTGCGCGCCCCTGCTCCATTGAATGTACCCGACCGCATCGTTTGCCACTAGCTGAAATGTTATTTCAGCCCCACCCGCCAGTCCCGGTACGCCACTGGCCGCTGTGATAGTGTGAAGGTATAGTTTAGCATGTGTGTTAAATAGATTTATTGTCTGTGCGTGCTATTTGCACGGACAAGGGCGGAGTGAGATGTGAGGGTTTATGAGGCGATTCCTGCTGAGATGACTTCATATTCAGACCATTAGGTATGTGTGAATAGTGTTTAGCTTTGTAGGCATATCTGAACTGAACATTAATTTATGAACCAATTGACCGGTTACAATTTTGTATTCACCGTGTTAGGTATTTTTAGTGGGTATTTTATTTCGTATATTCCAATATCTCGACAAAATGAGTGGACAAATGCGTCAGGTTCCCGTCGGGGCGTCGAGATCGTGTATTAAAAAAATTCTTCTCCCAGACCTTCCCAGTCCTTCATTATTACGTAACAAAATTTTCTGCTTATGATGAAGGTATGTAGTAGGATGATTCGGCGACTTTTTATCTCGCCACAAAATATTCCCGACAAAATATTCTGTGAACAAAACATCCTCCGACAAAATATCCTACGGACAAAACATCCCCCAGCAAAATATTTACTAAAATTTAAGCTTACCTAACCTAACCTAACCTAATCTAATCTAACGTGAGGGAACGTACCCACACTACGTGACCTACTTTTTGCAATTTTCAACCCCCCCCCCCCTCCCCCTTCGGTGACCACGTGTAGTATATTCCAAGACCCCCCCCCTCCCCCTACAGTTTTCACGAGTAAATCATAAATATAGTTTTGAATCATTTCTTGCTAACAAAAAGTATTAAAATATTAAAAAATTTGTGGAAAAAATTTTAAAAGATTTCTAGATTGACTACGTGATAAAAACCTAAGCCCCCCGCCCTCCATTGTGACCAAGCGTGGTATTTTGAAGATCCCTCCCCCCCTAAACGGTTCACGTAGTATGGGTACCTTCCCTAACCTACCCTAACCTGACCTAACAAAAAACGGGAACAAAAATAATACAGAAAACTTGTAAAGACAATAAATTATTGTTCAAAAATAGTAAAATGGGTCAAAAATAATACAGACATCCTGTAAAGATAATAAATTATTAATTAATTGAAGACACAAAAAATTTGCCGATGTAAATAGATCTATTCACAACTTTTTTTTTAGTTGATCCTCAATTAGGCCTCAATAAGACCGCCCATTTTCATGCCTTTTTGTATATTATTATTTATTTGTAGCTTATATTGTCAATGGTTGCGCATTTTTATTATTTGTTTACTCTATCCTCATCTATGGTAAGTGACGTCATCATCCACATAGAAAAAAAATGTCTAATTATTGCATATTCATGGTGAAAGATTGTCAAAAATTGCCCCCCTTAAAAAGCCCGAAGTTATCGATTTAGTTTCTAGTGTGTGGTTCGGTTTATTTATGAGTTAGTCAGTCCGAGTTGTAACTTGAAGGCGATATGAAGTTTATTAATAAATAATAAAAAATGAGTGCGGTAAATAGAAGTACAATGTATCATTTTAATAACAATTAATTTTGGATGGTGAAGGAGAAGTGCATTTGTCTCATTTGCCGTGCGTCAGTTGCAATACCTAAGCATGGGAACTTAGAGAGGCATTATTAAACCATTCATGAAAACTATGAAAAAGATTTCCCGCAACAGAGTGAATAAAGAAAACGAAAAGTATGTGATTTGATAATTTGTTTTAAAAAAGAACAAACCTTTTAAACAAGACCATCCAAACAATCAAAAGCAGCAACGATCGCGTTATTTAAAATGTCTCATTTATTGGCGAAGCACAAGAAACTATTTGAAGATGGAATGGTTGTGAAGGAAGCATTTATTGAAGCGGGTGAAACTTTATTTGGAAATTTCCAAGCGTTAAACCGTCCATGAGTTCCAAGTACAAAAATAGCAGGAAAATCATTTTCAAGTGTAGTATCAATTCATTATAAATAAATATCAATTTAATTGGGTATAGTATAAACTAAAGCCGAGGACTCGTGTGCAGATTAAGTCTTAAGTAAAAACCAGTTTCATGTTCCGAATGATCTGACAAAATTCTAGTAGTGGACTAATCTGCTGACGCATTTCGAAGAAAATCGTTATAATATTTAGAGTTAAAATTTATTTCAAACCATTCTTCAAAATTAGTAAATCGTTGGAAAACCATGCGCGTGTTATGAGAGAAATAGTAATTAAAGCTGGGAAGCAACAAGAATCAATCTTAATTTAAAACAAGTTTGGTGATCAGAATGTAAAATTTCAGTTGCGGATTCATCTGCTGACACATTTCAAAGAAAAAAAATCTCTTATTCGACGTGCAGTTATAAAATTCTAGTTGCAGACTATTTATATGCTGCCAGAATAAAGAAAAACCAATTTCATATGCGAGTAGTTTTAATTCGCCGCATAAAGATTTGATTTAAATCAGTTTTGTGTTCAGAATGTAAAAGTCGAGTTGTGGATTCATCTGCTGACACATTTCGAAGAAAAACGTTCTCTTCTTCAAAGTACAACTATAAAATTCTAATTGCTTACTATGTAGGTATGTGAAGCCAGAATCAAAGAGAAGCCATTTTCATGTTCTGAGTTTTAATTTTTTAATTCGCCGCACACAGATATAATTTAAACCAGTTTTGCTTTCAGAATGTAAAATTCCAGTTGTGGTTGCTGACACATTTCGAAAGAAAATCATTTTCTTATTCGAAGGGTACTTATAAAATTCAAGTTGCAGACTATTCATGTACTGCCAGAATCAAAGAACAATCATTTTCATGTTCTGGGTGTAGTTTTTATTCACCGCATACAGATTTAATTTAACTCAGTTTTTTGAGAATACTCGTCACATGTGACATAAAATGAGGTCGCAATAAAAAAAATGGATTTCTACCCCCCCCCCCCCCCCCCACCAAGGTGCTTGAAAATCTGCGGAGAGTCGATCGATCGGAGTCTAATAATTTTGAGGTAGATCGCTAGCGGTTCAAGTTTGAGCATCCCTGATCTACACGAACCTCGATCTTATTTAGAATTTTCCGAACACCGGGATTAAAGAGCACTACATGTATATATAAAGATTTTTATTTTATTCCCACTTGTCCTGACTCTTATCTCCAGTTTTAGTATAAAATTATATATCTTATGGTTATGGTCCAATAAACCTAATGCTAACAATATAAGAATCTTGTTTCGGAAGTCTCTCAATATGGGAAGGTACGTTTCACCCACGGACATATGAATATACATGGACCTGCCCTAAGTGATAAAAACGTATTATTTCCCCCTCCACATGGCGCTGGCTGAAGCACCTCCTTGGAACCGGCTCGCTCCATGGGGAGGGGATAGAGCCTCGCTTGAATCTAAAATGTGTGACGTCATCATTCTTGCCGTGAACAGCTAGAAGGTATCATCCATACATTTAACGAAATACAACGCCAAAACAGTAGCGTATTCTATACAATATATCTACATATCAATGTGCACATAGCGAATGTGGGCGGTTCTCCAGTGTGCTCATCGGTGGTTACAGGGGTAAGTAAATTATGAAACATTTGTAATAGTGTTTTAACTAAACACGGCAACAAAATATTGCTATGTGTATTGGGGCGAGTTTTTTTGGGGCGAGCATTTGACCTTAGCAAATATGTTATTATCGTGGCAAGCAATTCGCGCTCCCATGTAAAAAGGTCTATTCATTCAAAGCAGATTTTGCTTTTAAGAACTAAATGGTGATATTGTAATGCGAGATGCCTATTTACTATCAGATTGATTGTATAACGAATCACAGTCATCTTTCCCCTCTTCGCCCTCCATGGTTTGGTTTGACCCCTCACCCATAACTGCTTGTCTAGTCATTTGGATGTCTATGGTTTCACCCGTTCACGTACACGAAGAAAATCTTCAAAATTGACAGTGATTGTTTAAAAGACATTCATATAAATTTCTCCTCAATATGCAAATATAAAGCCCCCGTACTTCTGGCAGCAGCACGAATGGAAGCCTTCAATTGCCTCTAATGGATTCAAATGACGCTACGTAGATTAATTCTGATTAAACTGTCAGACAATTCAACGATTCTCTCTAGTTAATTTAACAATTCACATTTTGTGACATTTAAATATTCCATCAGCCCATTTTTAACGTTATACAGCGCATAAATCCTACCGAATGTCAATTAGTCCAAGTTAACGGATTTGTTCAGTTTGAAACGGGCGCGGAGGGCGAGAAAAGAAAATTATTTTTCCCCCCAGAAAAAGGGTAGGACGCTTTACTAGCAATCGAGCGTATCGTGTTTGATTCCCTCATCGGGTACCGACTTACTCAGTTTTCAAAACAACTTATGTATGTATGCCCAATGAAAAGTTTTGGGCTACAAATGCAAAACTTTATAGCTTCTTTAAAAATGCATGTAACTTACGTAACGTGTATAATCTTAATATATAAAATAAAGTCGCACTATTAAGTCGCAAAGTTACACTATTTATAACTCGAGAACGGCTGGACCGATTTTTATGATATTTGCATTTGTCTCCGCCCCGAATAGCAGAATAGCTATTGAAACATCGCAAAAATTCACGAAAAAAATAATTACAAAAACACACATGTGATATTACACAAATGTATCATAGACGTTACTGTTACTGCACTTTGTTGTCGTTTTAAGTAAACATAATTAATAAAAAATTCATAAAGTTTAATATTTTTTTCTCAAATTGTATTCGGAAATTTTGGTTTCATGTGAACATTTTAATTCCAAATGGAATATTCCTGAACGTTTCTAAAAACGAAAAACGGTTTCTGATATTTGATGAAATACCCTTTCATATTTTATTATTAGAACTACACATATACTTTTTAAAATATATTTTTTTAGTGCAAACTTAAAAAAGCTTTAAAATGGCTCACCTTACTTTTATTCTATCAGTTACTGATACAATAAAAACTAAAAACACACAAATATTTTATTACAAAAATGTACTTACCATAAACGTTACCATTATCACACTTTTATCATAAATCTTAATATATAAAACAAATTCGGGTTAGTTACACCACTTATCACTCAAGAACGGCTAAACCGATTTTTATGATCTTTGATTTGTTGAATTTGTCTCCGCCCCGAATAGCAGAATAGCTATTAAAACATCGGAAAAAATCTCGAATAAAAATTACGAAAAAAAAATGCTTTTCCTCATACATTTTGTATGAGGAAAGAATTCTCATCTTTTGAAAGAGCTCCAGGAACAATGTGATAAGTATAATATTGAGTAGTGAGTGAATTCCAAAAGTTCAAAAACGTCAAATGTCAACGCGCTGGTTGTTTTGCTTTTGTTATTAAAAACATAATGCTGCCCCTCTTTCTTACACACTAAATATCAACAGTCGAAAATGGGACAAACGGTGAACGTATGTCTACACCCCTCCAAAGGATACATACAAAATTATAATAAATCTCCGTCACACCTATAAAGAAAATGAAACGCAATTCCCGCAAGTAAGTTGAAAAGTAATAAAATCACATAAATTATAAATCCGTACACAACGCCATCTCTGATACTGACAAAAACAAAACGCGGACAGTTGCGCATCGATAATTGCTTCATAAATAAAACTGAATTTAATTCAGCTAATAAGTTAACACAACAGTTATTGATTCTGAGGCGGTACAAAGTTCTCCGGATCAGCTAGTATGTATATAATTTGGACGTACCTGGAATCTACGGTTTTTTTTCCTAGGGACAACATAGCATTTGCTTAGCCTCCGTGGTCGAGAGGCAAGGTCCACGACTAGCCGTGCGAAGAACGCGGGTTCAAATTCTGGCGTGCGAAAATAAATTCTATTTGGCTAATTTGTGTTACGTTATAATTTAATCATTTAAAATAACGTAGAGCATATTTGCGATACGTTCCAGAGCGGAAGATACTCTCAGTATTGCCATGGTGTAGGACCACCATTCAGAAATTAAACGTTGGTTGAAGTGGCTTTAGCCGTGTTTGGTGACCAGATCTGAATAGCAAGGTATTTTTCTACCTTCCTTTTCCCCATTTCCTTCACCTCCCTACTACCTTCCACCTTACAACATACCCCAATAACACTCTTGTGTGGCATTCATAATAATTATTATATATATGTATTTTTTTTTAAATCTACATACAAAAAATACAACCTAGCGTTGATCTAGTAACGTTTTAAATTACCATTGAAAAATATAAACATCGTAAAATTAACTCGATGAAATATAATTTTGGGATTTGGTTTGATGTGCAAAATATTTGTTTTTTTTTTATTATTTAAATTATTAACCATTTTTCTATTTCTATTCTCAGTTTTTATCTCTTTTTATTTCTTTTTTCTTTGGCTATTTAGCGTCACATCAAAGGATATTTGGTTTTCGTCTTAAAATAAGTGGTTCAATACCATTAGTTACCATTTTCTATAAACCTACTGCATTGATAAGTTTTAAGATTTTCACGGCCAAAAGCATTTTCGTTATTTGTTTTTGGGGTGTTATGCCGTGTTGCGCTACCTCCTTCTTTAGCCAACGTTTCGGACATCGTTGCAGTGTCCATCATCAGGGCAGATCCGGTAGATGTGTTTGTGACATCTACCGGATCTGCCCTGATGATGGACACTGCAACGATGTCCGAAACGTTGGCTAAAGAAGGAGGTAGCGCAACACGGCATAACACCCCAAAAACAAATAACGAAAAAAACCTACTGCATTATTTAAAGTATAGTTCAACAGTCGAAATATTAAATATGAATTAATCTGCACAAAGTATTTGGGCGTCATTTTTGTTAGGTTATGTTTGGTATCAAGTCCTAATATTACATTCTTAACTATAAAGCGAAAATTCGATTTGATCATTGGTATATTTCCTGGTTAAACACAGTTTTTTTACAGCTCGCAAAATTATTTCATAATGCTTTCTAATGTTTATGTAACAAAAACTCTAAAAATCGATGCTGAAACCGTATATAATATTTCAACGAGTTGAGGGGGTGTTCCCTTTAATAGTATAATAAACTAATAAATAAGCTGAAAGGAGTTGGTTTTGACAGATGCATTATTGAAGGGGGAAAAGGCAGGGAACAAATAGGGCCAGGGAGAGAATGAGAAATGTTTGGAGATTAAAGTAATGTGTTGCACAAACGATGTAATATTTTTTTAGGATTAAAAACTGGAGAGGAAAATGGATGGGTTGGTGATGGACTTGTAGGAGCCAGTTGGACTATGGCATCCCTTATTAGAGGATACATGTCGTGAAGCTGACGGAAGTGGGATAGAAGAAGATAAAAGATGGGAAGAAGATGGGGAACAGGAAGGTTGCCAAATACCTATATATTCGGATCTGGTCAAAAAATATGGCTAAAGAACATTTCAAGCAACTTTTTAATTCCGAATGGTGAACTCTTAATTATTTTGAAGTAATTAAATGTGAAGTAAGTAACTGTAAGGGAATCTGTGACTAAATTTATGAATGAGTCAACCAAGTACGAATGAGAAAACATGATTGTGCGTATGTTATAAAAGTGTATGACTGCTGTGATCCTCGTGTACCACAGTATCTTCCGAGCGTGTAATTATAATATATTAGAATATGCTAGTGTCATTTGGTCTCCTTTCTATGCTGTCCACATTTGTCACATCGAATCCGTACAACATCGTTTCCTAAGAGGAATTGTTTGGAGCTTGGGTCTTGAAAGAGGCGAGTACTCATATGATGAAATTGAACACATTTTAAACATTTCTTCTTTAGAAAAACGTACAAAGGACTCCGATCTAATTTGCATATTTAAAATTATCAACAGTATTACTGATACACCTGCTTTGTTACAACTCATCCACAACATCCCTTCCCGTAGACTCCGAATAATGAATTGCTGTTCCTCAATCAACATTCTAGGATATTATGGATACCATTCTCCCTTATCCAGAATGTCGAGACTTGTCAAAGCATTGATTTTTTTGGTGTAAAACTAAATGACTTTCAGCAGTGGATACGCAATATATAAATGCTTCTTCATGCTTTGATTTGTAGTGTCTTCTATATGTACTTTTTACATTTTATATTGTCATTGCTATTAATTTATATCTGCTCTCCCTTCACTGTCCTCTCTGTTTTTTTTATTCGTGTTATTATTATGTTTTAATGGACTATTGTCCGTAAATTAATAAATAAATAAATAAATTATTGCAAATTATATCTGCTGTATTATTCTACCTACAAGAATAATTATTTACTTACCACCAAATCGAAATTTACTTGGTCATCGATTTCAATAACACGGAGCAATCGCCACAGTAACATACACTGATTGAATGAAATTCATTTGCACACGCCTGGATTCGAACTGACGACTTTTGGATTCGTAATCGATGATCTTAGGCGTTCGGCAATGGAGATTGCCAAAGTATTAGCCTGAGGTAGACTAAAACAGATCTCTACACTCTATACACCTACTGAACGATAAATTGATCTTCTCATTCATATAATTTTGTTTATTACCTACAAGAGCGTTTTTAGGCCAATTTTGGCCAATTTACAAACAATCTCGAGCGTTCGCTGACCAACATGTGGCCAATTTGAAGAGATAATTTATTTAAAAAAACATCGGAACTCTTTCAAAAGTTCCCGCACTATAACTTCGATTAATCACAAATATACTTTGTATTTTCACATTTCAACAAGACAGCGCAACAACTTGCATTTCTTCTGAACTACTTGTTTTTTATATTTCGCGAACCGCAATTATTGAAATATTTTTTCTTTCGAATCATTGATCATGTTTTACATGTAAAAAATGCATGTTCGAATTTTAATTTATATCTGTGAATATCAACTAGGCTACAGACAACATATAGAAGTCATATTATTTAATATTCTCCTAATAGGTACTACGTACACAGAAATCGTACGTTTATAAGTAAAACGATCAATCATTTTGTTTATGAATCCTCAAAATATGGGATAAACGGTTAGGTACATTCGATAGCTCTCTTACACTATAAGCAGTTTACATGTCTCTATATTAAAATTCAGAGGTATGTTTTTTTTAATGATGGTGGGAAATTTCCAAATCGGACGCTCAGAAATCCCGGACGCTTTATTCACGCAATGCTCGAGTGGTTAGATTTGTATAAAATGATGTGTAAGAAGACAAACAACATCGCCGGGAAAAGTTAAACCCTGCATACTTTAGGAACAAACAGAATAGATGTCTAACTTTGAGAACACCGTCTACCGTACTGGCATACGAGGAAGTTGTAAAGTTTTCGTGTCATGGAGGTAATCCGATACATTCCTGTTGGGAAGTTTTCCCGGATAATTGGCCTAATCCCGGTTAGTCCGCAGTCCCCTAACTCCTCAACTCAACACAAACATCAACAGTAATCTTGCCTCTTGGCCCTTTAATGCATGAAGGCTTCCCCTTACTTACTACTCGTCAGCTTAGATTATTCTAATAGGGATGCAGAGAGAGTATGAAAGTACACTAATGCATCGTTAAAGCGCCGTATCCACGCTCAAAAAGAAGAAGATGGAGAGATATGAAATTACGAATGTTAGAAGAGCGCGCTAATATTTAAAACGATAAAATCGATGAGAAAATTGTGAAAATGTTTAATAAAACACGACTCATTTAAAATAGAGCCTAAATCTCGCGGGGGTTGTCTTAAACAGCATATAAAGACACAATGTGAACTTTTTCATACATATAACTTGTAAAATAACTGAAACAAACGTGTTTATAATAATTTTTGGAGCATACTTTGCGATTTTTTTCTATCGAGGGAATTTTATATAATTTGCGTTTCGGCGCGGGCACAGTCTAGATATTATCTTCAAGAATAACATATACTTTTTTAAGAGCTTTAAAACTTGTGTAAGGGAGAAATTGTAAGAAATCGGTTTAAAGAAAAAGACAATGGTCGCAACTGGGACTCGAACCCAGACCTCTCGTGTAACCGGGACAGTAACAATTTTTTTGGTTTCCAATAAAAAGGGTAGTTGGCCATACTATGGAAAAATAATTAGTTGAAGATAATATTGGTAATTCTAAAATTTTAAATATGAGATTGACAATTATGACGGTTTGACAGAAGGTGGCAATAGCGAAATTGGTTAACGCGCACGTCCCGGTTAGACGAGATGTCTGGGTTCGAGTCCCAGTTGCGACCATTGTCTTTTTTCTGTTTTTCTATGTCTTGTTCTCTTTCATATTTTCGTTTAGATTATTATTGTTATCTTCTTCTTCAATGATAGAAGAAATGTTTTTAAAAAAGATTAGCTTCCTAACCTACATCACAGTCGATCAGTAAGACTTGATAGGATAACTTTCGGTAACTTCTCATCGTTCCCTAGCATGACCGCAGATGGCCAACAAATAATTAACATTTCATAATGACTAAGTGTACTTAATATATTCGACGTCAACTGTTGTTTGTACTTTAGCAATCTGCAGTTGTCCTAGGGAACGATGAGAAGTTACCGAAAGTTATCCTATAAATCCTTATCGATCGACTGTGCTAGGGTGCCTGATCTCACTAATGTAGCTACGGCTATTATAAGCCAGTCTTTCAAATTGATGATTTCTCGTGGTAAATAAATTGATTCATTTACTTCTGTTAAGTTCAAATTACTTGCGAAACTGCCCAAAAATCATAATTTAAAAAAAAAATAACTTTAAGATTTAACCAGCTATATCTGGAACTTGAATCACGATTTAAACCTCAGCATGGGATGAAGTACGCTGTTAATGATTAAAAATGGCGACTGCACTAAAAACCAAGATTTTTTTGTGAATATATTATATCCTACTAATATTATAAGGGCGAAAGTTTGTATGGATGTATGGATGAATGGATGTACGGATGTATGGAAGAATGGATGTATGGATGTATGGATGTATGGATGTATGGATGTATGGATGTATGGATGTATGGATGAATGGATGTACGGATGTACGGAAGAATGGATGTATGGATGTATGGATGTATGGATGTATGGATGTATGGATGTATGGATGTATGGATGTATGGATGTATGGATGTATGGATGTATGGATGTATGGATGTATGGATGTATGGATGTATGGATGTATGGATGTATGGATGTATGGATGTATGGATGTATGGATGAACGGATGTACGGATGTATGGAATAATGGATGTATGGATGTATGTAAGTTTGTTACTCTTTTACGAAAAAAAAATACTGAATGGACTTTAAAAATTCTTTCACCGATAGAAAGCTACATTATTTGCGAGTATATATTGGTTAGCTCTGGCGTTATGAATAAACTCTGGCGTTATGAAATTATTTATTATACGTTTATTGTCCAGACGAATACCAAAACAAATCGTTGCTTTGTTACCATAAGCCATTTTTTTATTTGTTTTGATTACTATGGAGATCCCTTTGATAGTTAAAATTCAAACATGTATAAAATACTAAATATACGCCCTAATACTATACGAGCGAAGCCGGGGGCAAAAGCTAGTGATATGTGATATACACTCGTATAGGGTGAAGGGACGTAAGTACTTGATTAAGCAGTGATTCTTGAAATTTTTTGGATTAAAAAATGTAAATGAAATTTTGGTCACCAGTGATATTTTTGATGTTTTTATTTGTTTCAACTAAAAACGTTTTAAAAATCAGTAGTTATTGGAGAGTTAGGAGCGGGGGGAAGAAATTCACAAAAGTCACCGGAGACGAAAATTTCATTTACATTTTTTACTCGAAATAATCTCAGAAATCACTGGTTAAAGTTAGTCAAGTACGTCCCTTATCACCCTCAAACATCTCTTGTAACATTTCCTCTAGCAGTAAATCAGCCAAGTCAAGAACAGACAACACAACACACTAACACACATCAATTAACTTCAAGTCTCCCCCAAGTGGAGTCGTTAGCTTAATCCGTGACGTCACACCTATCCGACTGTCAAAGGGATTTCAAACATGAAACGTTCAGCATCAGGCGCCATCTTGCGGTAGGAACTCAAAGGTATTGTCGGAAAAATTATTGTGACGTTTGGAATGCTTTTGCAATGAATGAAACGTGCAATCCTATTGCTTAAGTCGAACCTACTACTTAATATGAACGGGATTCTGTACAATTTAATGTTTTGTTTGTACTAAATCTTATTTAGGGATATGTTTTAGTGAAATTTAGAGTACATCTAAATATTTAAATTGGCAGGCGGGTTTGGGTACCGCCGCCCCGGGAAAGATAACCAACACTCCTGTCATTGGTCACCCCAAGTGGCTCGCTACGTTTGGTTACTTAACAGGGGTGCCCGTCTTTGCCCGATGTGTCTAGGTGTTGGCGGCGAATGCGTTTGCCTACCTACTGTGTAGCGGGCTGGATTGGGAGACTGGTTGAGGTAGAACAAACCTAAATCTTTTCAGCCAGACTCTCTCGACCATCGCAAGTGTATTGCACTGTAGTGGGAGGGATGGATTCATATTTCTTTCACTCCTGGACACATTGACCCCTACCTTTTTTCTTCTCAGAACTTCTTTTCCTTCCTTTCTGAAAAGACCCTCCACACAGCATCCAACAAAGATTACATAGGCCCCGACGGATTTTCTTTCCTCTGGGCCTCCTGTGTGGAACTAATGTAAAAAAAGTATTGATCAAACATATTATCGATCTATTAGGCTTCAAATTTGATATATCCACGATTCGACAATGCATAATAGTCGAATGCCGGTCAGTGGCCGAGTTTGCATTACGTTTGGGCACCACTCACATCACCCAGGCGTCGCGCGTCGTATGTTCAATTCCTCGACTGGCTAAATACTCCATTACGACTCGACCTACATTTTTCGCTTACTGTGATGGTAGTAGGAGATTTTCAAATATTGTCAGGTTATTCATAACTCGAGAATATTTGTCTTTCTTTAAAAAGGACTCCTTTAGGTAAAAGTGCATTTAAAATGCTGCGGCCGCACTGTAAAGTAAGTCTGTAACCTTATTTTGACATTACTATTTGAAGAATCTACATTTGCTTGTAGATTCTTCATTAAAACATGAAGGAGTTAATGTTGCACGTGGACAACTTCTCAAACACCAGTTGTAAAGGGCGACGCAACCAGTCACTCACAACTTGCAGTGCTAGTTGCCACGGCCGGAGCCATTCAGCTGTTTCAGCCGTTTCAGCCGTTTCAATTGATAGGTTGCCATGGTGATGACCTGTCAAATTTTCGAGTAATTTGCTTTATGTCAGAACAGGAAAATATAGATTTTATTCAGGAAGTTGATAAATAATTATTATATATTAAGGTTGATAATTGTTAATAAATTATAATTTTTTAAACAAGCAGATAAAATTACTGAAATCGTAAAGTTGTGTTGTGCGTGAATTGAATTGCCATTACTGTTCCTTGAGCAAAGGCCCTTACTCTCAAAGTATATATAAACTACCAGATAATAATGAAGTCTTTGATTATATAAATGTCTAGATATAGCGCTCGAGTGACGAAGCGCCAAAAAAAATATGTGCCAAAAGTTGGTAGATAAGCTCGGCCTGTCCGCTCAGTGGCGACACTATCGTTGTACGGTAAACACGTGTTGTGTGACATTTGAAAATGACGATTTGCGGTATATCAGTGTGCAGGAATTACATAGGATGATTGAAAACAACTAAAAATGTTACCTATCATCGGTTAATAACCTTTAAATAACCATTCAGTTAAAGAAACAATTCAGTTTTAATAGTGTAATTTGGTCTTAGGACAACGCCGTTTGACCCCATGTTTTGACGCCATGTTTACAGGGTTGCCTGTTCTTCAAATTAAATTTTCCCGATAATTATTTCAAAGTAAAAACCGATCAGATTTACGGTCTTCTGCATCAAGTTAATTTGATAAGTTTGGCCGTGGAAAATATTTGGCCTTAAGATATCACTTTAAGACAAAATTGGATAATATTAACCGGGATGTAAAATCTATACGAAAACTGTTTAAAAAACAAATTAAAAGGGAAGGTCATTAAGAATAAATAATAACTATCGATAGCTTTAGTTTTAAAAAGTTGCATTGTCTTTTTTAGTGTGACAAGATAGTTTTACCATTTTTAGGGATTTACCTGGATATGGGCCACCTTCTTTATTTGATGATGATAAAATTTTTAATTTAGACACAACGATACCTGCCGGCCAGTTGGCAGCGTCTATGAATGTATCATTCTTATTTATTTTTAAAAAATAATCAAACACATAAACCTCTTTTAACAATGATTTTCTTTTCATTTATATCATTATATGTAGAAAACTATCTTACTTAAATGAATTCAAAATTAAACGAATTAGAGGTCCCGCTAAACCGAAACATATTTTTTACCCACTTTTATGGGAAATACTCGGGAGCTGGTATCACTCATCACGCCTACAGTGACGTTGAGCGCTTAACGTTAACAATATAAGTTACCTATACTTGTGTGCGTGTCACGCACACAAGGGTTTCAAATCTGGCCTGTTCTTTTTTCGGAGTTACAGTGCAACACTCTATCTAGACATTTATATAATCAAAGAATGAAGTAATAAGAGAAATTGAATAGAACTTTCACAGAATCTGAATAATAACTTTGAAATTTAACGAATCGTTCAATTCGGTGAAACAATTCTTCTTTAGTTTTGCCAGCAAAATTCCGTCCCCTTTTCTGTACGAATTCCAAACATCCTAGGTATTAGGTACCTACCTACTTACTTCACGGATCATATAAAATATTATTTTCAGTTTTCATAGAAAGCAGTGTTCTTATCCTTTGTTAAATCCACATTTAATAACCTGTAATACTGTGATGAACCATAAAGTAAAAAGAAAATTTGTTACTGTGCGCTAAATCTGTTAGTAAAATTTTCATAGCGGACATATAAAAAAGCGCGTGAACATAATCCTTTTTCTATCAACCAGAAGCAAAGCAGTAAAAAATATTCGCGGCGTAAAAAAGGATGAAGATGTGACACTCGGCAGTCATTTGGGTTACGAGTGCGCGATATTGGCAGAGATAAACGCCAACATGGCCGTAAAAGGGCGCCAACTCCCGGCAAGGCAGCCATTGAATCTTCAAAATGGCGGGCGATGCTTTACACGTGAGGAAATAATTTGTATTCCATAATTTGGGACGTAAAAATTCAGCAACCACCCTCCCTCCCCCTTCACTCTCCCACGTCGGGACCAATTCAGCAATCCTGACAGATTTGGGCGGCAGAAAGTAAAAGCAATTTTCACAATTTACGAAAATACGCTGTCAGCGTTTCGTTACAAGTCATTCGTAAATTCCAACGGATTTCGATCTAATGAATGTAGATTATTTGAAGGTTTGACAGAAGCAGTATTTGGTCTCTTAGTAAAAAAGGTATTTATAATATCATTAAAACAGCACAGATATTTTGAAAGGCTTTATTTATAACGATGCGTCGATGATTTGAAGGTTTAAAAATACCGAAACAGCTTAAAAAATCAATCTCGAAAGGAAACAATTAATTTCACTTTGTAAGCATTTTTTGCGGGTTTTAATATCCGTTATGACTTTTAAGGAAACCGATTTCTCGAGAAGGGGTGTACATAACTTATTTTGATTTAAATTCAACGGAACCAAAGACTCGTGTTTTTGTTTATGTACTTTGATAGAGTTTCATTTAAATGATCGATGTTTCATGTACTTATAACACTTTTATACGCCTTTAGGGTTTTTATATTGGGTACATATTATTATGGTTACAATTTAGGTTAGGTTAGGTCAGTAGGTTAATACTTCGGAGGAGTTTTTCAAATGATGTTATTCGTGTTATAAGTGATAGAAAACGATGTGTGATAGATTTTGTTGTTGCTTTTAATTGAAATCGGTCAGCAAAATGTCGTGATTCTTTTTTACTCCAAATATGCTCAAGAATCGCTGGTTAACACTCAGTTTGTAAAGACGTTCAGATATAATGTTCATTCGACAAGTTATTATCAAATCAAATAACATGCAAATGGAGTTCGTAACTAATAAATCCCCAGTAATCAAGTAAATTAAACGTCCAAATCGAAGAGCTAACATCACCACCAATATTGAAACGATCAACATATTAATTCATTTTATCCTTCCCGACGAGTGGCTCCCTCGCCAGTAGTGATTTGGAAATTTGTCACTAACGCCGGGAAATGGAGAAAACTAATTGAATCGACAATCACAATAATATAAGGGAAGTAGTAACTGGAATGTGTAGGAGGCTGTATACGAGTCATTGACGTTATTTGTTGGGGAAATTGATGCATGACTGACACGACTCCCGCAACAAACATGGAAATGTCAAGATGCCAATTTTCTTGACAGGAAAATTGACACGCTGAGAATTTGTAAGAAAACATAATATACAAGCTACATCGCGGCGTAGGTAATCCTAATCAAGAAGGAAATATATGTATAACAATATCCAATATATTATTCGTGTTGATATAGCTTCTTATTCGTTTGGTGTATCCCGGAAAGGGCGAAATATTAGTATTTTCAAAGTATATTATTTGTTTTATTAAAAAGACAAATAACTTTGTTTACCTACATCACTTTATATATAGACAATATCTACACGTTTCGTGAATAATGTTCACATCATCAGGAGTAAATGTACACTGAATTAACAAACTAGATACAGACCATAATAAAACAAATATAAAACTTATTTCCAATTTTATTTTATTGGCCGTAACCGGTTTCAGCCTGTTACCAAATTACTCATAACTCACGGTTTATATACACAAATATGGTGGTGGGGGAGAGAGTATTTGTGTAAATAAACCGTGAATTATGAATAATTTGTACCAGTCTGAAGTTGCCCTCACAGTCTGAAACCGGTTACGGTTAATAAGTTTTATTTTTGTTTTATTATCTTTACATAGTATAATGCAAAGTCGCTCCCGCTGTCTGTACACTTATATCTTCATTTTCATGCGGATTTCACCAATAGATAGAGTGATTCATGAGGAAGGTTTAGATATATAATTTGTCAAGGTTTGTGTAAATTGGATGAAATATATAATGGGAGCGGGCTAGCAAGCGGGCAGCGGGTTGTCAACCGGGCGGTGTGGATTTGATATGTACGCAAATTAACGGATGGCGTTGGTTATAAATGTTGGGTAATGGCGTTGTCATTAGATGTTGTTGTTGTGTTTCGTGTGGCCGGGTCTGCTAGTAATATATTATAATGGAATTCCACCGTGATTTGTCAGTTTTTAAAATAGAAATATTAAATACAGATCAGCTATTGAGAGGAAGGGGTAGAAGGAAGGGGGAGGGGTAATAGTGGGGGGAGTTTATTAGAATTAGGAATTACAACGTCACTAGAAGGGAAAGACCGGTTTAGTGGGAAAATGTTCAGAAGAGGGTTTATAAAAATTTGTTTCTTATTAATTATATCTGCTTTTGTATTAACGTTTTTCCTTATTTCTAAGTACTTACATTACATATATTTTTAATAGATAAAATAATGCCATCACAAAGTGAAAACCCTTCAGAAGAAGTTTTCTTCAAATTTTTTTTTTTTTATTTTTTTATTTACAAATAGATACATAAATTATAATAAATTTTATACATTAATTAATTACATAATACATGTATTTGATGTACCCCCATAAATAAGCAGGGCTTGTGTGTATGGAGGGTGTTATTACATTGTTTCAATTTATTATTTCTTATTCAGTTCAAATTTTCAGCATAATTTTTAAGCTGAGTTTTAAATTTTTTTATGTTACTGTTCATGTTTCTGATTTTTTCAGGTAGTGAATTAAAAAAATTAACTCCGAGATATTTATGATTTAAATGTCCTATTGTTTTTTTACATTTTGGAATAGGAAGTATTGATGTTTGTCTAAGATTTCTATTATTTTTAAAGGGTGCAACTTTATTTTGAATATTATCTCTATAAATTTGTAATGTTGAATAACAGTTCTGATGAATATGAGTAGGGTTTTTTTAAAAATTGTTTTTATTATTAGTTTTTGTAATATGTAAATTGTTTGTGTTTGATTTGTATATGTACCGCCCCATTCTATAATGCCGTATTGTATAATTGATTGATGTGGTTCTAAGTAATTTTTCGGTTATTTTCCTTATTCTGTTGTTCAGAATATTTATGTGTGGGGACCATTTTAAACACTGGTCTATTATTATTCCCAGGTAGTTAATACCTCATTTAATATTGTTTGTTTCGATAGCTCTTGTGAATTGTAATTTAGGGCCGCGAAGTTGTGATATTTGCTAACAAAATCATGTAAGGATATTTAAGGAACGTAAAATGGTCTACTTTGATAATGCCTATTCCCCTGTTACCTTATATGCACTAAAAAAACTCGAAGAAAATTGCTTTCTCTTTGTGCGTAATGCTGTGTTGACTTTGTAACTTGCTCGTAGAACGGTAGAAAAGGTAGTAGCACCCCTCACACGGACCCTGCACCCTGCGCAGAAAAGTCTCATGGTGAACTACGTTGTAAACCGTTATCTAACTTTCTGCCTTTACTTTGTACGTGTGAGGGGTGCTGTTGGGCGCTATCTTTTGTTTACTTTAGCCCCACAAGGGAGGCTAGAAGGAAAATAAATCCCTTAGGACCTTTATCATCTTTTGGGATGTGTGGAGGGTCTTTTTATGGAAAGGAAGTAAAGGAATTCCTGGGAGGAAAAAAGGAATGAAGATAGGAATATGGGGGTCAATGTATCCAGGAAGGAGTCCAATGAATCCCTCCTACTGCGGTGCAAGGCGATGGGTCATTGAAGGACCCACCACTTACCCGCCCTGGTATAAGTAGCAGATGGTTAACGCTTCAAGGCTCTTGCAAGGACTCTAATTTTTTGGTAAATACGACTCTACATTTGATAACGAAACTAGACCTCGATAATAATCATCAGCTGTGTCGGAACAACATTAATATTATTAACGCAGCAACATTATTTTTTCAAATATTTAATTTGTCCTTTTGATTGCTTTATTATTTATTTTCTGATTGGAAGCGGCTCAGTGCGTTGTGCGGGCATCGTGTGTACGAAGCTATTGATTTATTAAAATGCTGTCAGAGTTTACTTACAAACCACATGGAGTACTGAACGGTCCATTATCCATTAAGGTTCGTCCCATTGCAGACCGTAGAATTCTCAATACCCAATTTAACAACTGTGAAGGCTGTCCCGCCAGTAATTGAAGATTTTATCATGTAACATATTACGTATTACGGTCCTGGAAGGAATGGAAACATAAATAAGCCTTTCCCGATGAAACCCACCCGTATAGAAAATAAGAAGTTCCAATCTTTTGCATGGAAAAGAAAAACCGATTATACTTTTCCGTCCGTTTTGTTAAGTCTAGCGTACACGTAATAAGGTTTACGAATGCGAATTGATTGGGAGGAAATACGTCACTGGGAATTAATTTGTTTTTTTTTTCTCCGTCGAAATGGAGACTGAAGAAAGAGGCCGTTGGATACTTTAGGCATTCGGAACAACGGCTTGATGAGGGAAATGGCGACAGATTAATGTTATAGTGCGGAATTTATGGAATTTGTGATGTAATATCGGAGGACATTTCTACGGAAAACATTAGTTGGAATGGCCAATTCTGTTGGAGTTGAATCGTTTCGTGGAACTATGTACCACCAATAGATTTGTAGCAAAATTAAATTCACTCAGTTCAAATAGTACAACTCAGCAATTTAGGTTATTACATATTTATTATTTATTGAACTGAAAACTTCTTTAGCACCGTTGTGATATGAAACTTGATGAAACGAAAAAGGCCGACACTTAAAAGAGACAAACTCATACATCTATAGAATTTAGCCTGCAAGAGAATGATAGAGTATAATCGGTCTCCTCTTGTCTACTTTAGTTTTCTGAAGGTTTCACTTCTACCGCATGTGAATTGCACTCTCTGATTTTTTAAATTTATTTATTTGGTACAAAAATTTACATTTTACAATATGATTTGATAATGGCTTGACTGGGTGCATTAGGAGGCATACATTAATTACGTGAGCAGTTTTTCTTCCAAACTAGACCCCCACCCTTGGTGAGATAAATTTGGGGCACTTCGTGTATTCTTTTCAAGTAACGTGAGACTTTACTGGACCCCACCCCCCTTTTAAACTAATGTAATGTAACTACAGTAATGAAAAAAAAATCGGCATATACGTATTTTGGGTTACGATTGTGTAAAATGATGTGTGTTTTAGGTATATATGTTTTACTCTTTTAAGTTATAATTTTTTTGTAATATTGCTTTTTGGTTGTTTAATCCATCTTTAAATTATGTTTCAGAATTTATTTTTGTTTTCCTCACTTTTTGTGTCAAGTGAAAGATTGTTGAACGCTTTTATTGTCTGGTTTTTATGGTGTCTTTGTCCAAAGCTTGTGTTTACTGTCGAGTATATGTTTTCTTTGTACGCTTGCCTAACTGATCTATTAGTAATAGTTTGTGTTGGTCTAAATTTGTTTTTTTTTTGTTCAAAAATGTAAATTTTTTTGTTAAAATTTTTGTTCGTTAATTGATTTTTTGGTCAAAAATGTAGTTTAGTAGTTTTTTTAACGTATAATTGGCGTATATCTAGTGCGTCAAACATGTTAAATATTGGGTCTATATCAGTCTACGTTTTAAGTATTACCTTTAAGATGGTTTTCTGTGCGATTTCCACGTGATCGGTAGCTGAGTTTGTTGCTCCTCCCCAAGCAATGATTCCATATTCTAATATGGATTAATAATGTGCAAAATATAACGTTTTCTATTTTAATTAAATGAAGACAATATTAGCGAAACTCAATCGAAAATCTGAAAACAATAAAATCAGAAAAAGGTAGGTCACATCTAGGACTCGAACCCATGCCTTATGCCTTGCCGGGACGAAGCTCTTGCTTCGATCGAGTTTCGCTAATATTTAATTAAAGTGTTACAAACTGAGGTTTTACTTGGGTTTTACTCATTTAGTTAAAAATAAAAATACGAGTAAATATATTTTTTTAGTTTATATGTTAGGTTTAGGAAAGTGTATGATGTTTTGAGGAGTTTTTTTTTATATGATGTGTCCATCTGAGTTTGTGGTAAACAAAAGATTCTTAGATATTTTATTTGGTCTGTTTTATGGTTACCAAATAATAATGGTTTTGAGACGTACCTACACATTATATGCACCATGAAAATGAAGTATTTTGTTTGTTAACATTATCATACACCGAAGTAGATATAATATTATAACCCCTTTTGTTTGGCATTAGCGGCTCTCAAAATGTATGAATTTCCTAACACCATTTTCATAATTTACATTATCATCTTGTACATTATCTACTGGATTCAAACAATGCAAAATATAACAATAGATTGAGCACATCATCAAATTTGCAACCCCCTTTTCACACTGTTGTTAAAACTTACACTTGATTACAATGGGAAGCTTTGAAAGTAGTTAACACGTTTTGTTTTACAATTTACAAGGAGTTTTAAAAAAATACAATTTTGTAGCTAAATATTTTTTTCTGTGGAGTTAATATTAAATTTAAAAAAAAAACCGTCACACACGCGTCCCAACAGCGTGGAACCAATATGAATGTGGCATTCCCAATTTGGGAAAATGTGGAGAAGGGTATGGGGTGAGGAAGGTTGGGAATGTAATCTGACCACTAAACACGGCTAAAGCCAATTCATGCAACGTCATGTTTGAATAGTGACCTCTCACCAGACCTGAGAGTATATGAAACTTATAGTGAAAGAATATGAAAACATAATGTTTATTTATGCATTGAAGAAAAAGCTGATAATCAGGCGCGGCCGGTGCTTTAAATTTTTGGTGGTTCACCGATTTCATCAAAAACGTAATGTATGTAATTTATATAAATGCACTATCTTACTTATTTATAGAGAAGATCAATTCTTCGATCCTTTTGCCGAGCGAAGACTTCAATCACCCAATTTTATTTGCAAACAGAGACAGATATACTCACCTGACAAATTCGTTATCCGATAAACACATTTATATTAGTTTTTGCTTGGAAGATACAACTTTGCAAGCGTGGATACTGCATTAAAAAATTTCAGAAATCATAAATTATTTGCTATTTTACACTATGGTTCATTTCTTTATATATTATATCTATTAGTTTTAGAGGATTAGTGGCAAAGAAGAGAAGGTATTTATTTTGAAAGACCTTCGGATATTAATTAATATCACAATAATTAACACAAGCACAAGCAATTTTAATTTGCAGCGTAGGATGCAAGCGATGGCGGGTGTTTACTGACCCAATGAGCGTCGATATGAAGTTTGCAATAAGTAAAAAAAAACGCACACAAACAAAAGGTTACTTTCTGCAAAAAAAGCAAATAATAAAGTCAATGCCAAGTATGTAAATCCGTAGCACTCTATCACAAGCTGACCAGTGACCCGTTGACCCGAGGTTGCATTTTACAAGAGAAATATTATGCTTTTACTTAAATACTTCTTCAAACCCTACTTGGCTCGAGCCGTACGTTCGGAATTCTTGGATTCTTCGTTCGGATATCTCCGCTGTCCGTGCGGCGCACTGTCGGGGTATTTTTCTTGATACGTTTTGTCAAAACCACGGTCCGGAGATGTTTCGTATGGGCTGCATATAAAATAATATTTAGCCAAACGGGGCGCTTAGGTCTAACGCGCAGATTGATATGTACCTCGGTTTCTCGTTCCTAGCCAGTGTTAACCGAGCGGGTGGAGTGTTTTTGCCGTATTTATCTACAATATTCTTACATTTAGTATGTTATTAATTGCAATTTTAAAGATTTTTTTTAATACTTTGTTTAATTTTATAATTAAAAACATTAAGATTACGATGAGCTGTAAATTGTTTTTCAACTTTG
The DNA here is from genome assembly GCA_929108145.2 of Limnephilus rhombicus. Classification (NCBI taxonomy): domain Eukaryota; kingdom Metazoa; phylum Arthropoda; class Insecta; order Trichoptera; family Limnephilidae; genus Limnephilus; species Limnephilus rhombicus. The sequence continues at coordinate 48,093,733 of OV815273.1, read as the reverse complement.
TTGGTGGTTCGTTGCACGAGTGCACTAAGGCACCGGCCGCGCCTGCTGATAATAAGTACTAATAAATCTAAACGAAAATGCAACATACATAGGAAATGATAAGGTAATGTTTGCAACGGGGATCAAACCCTGGATCACTATCTTTCTTAGGTTAAGGTGATGGACCACGTCGTGCAAAAATTCGGGATCAGACCGTTTACAATAATGCTCCTTTTGTAAATGGCGATAAGGTTTAAATTACCGTTTTACCAGCCGCCTGTTTTAATATTCACAAAAAACATCGTCGAAAAGCGTGTTTTATTTTAGTTGCAGGGGCTCAGGCACGTATATTTCTAAGTTTTACGATAATTTTCTAAAGAATTAAATTTTCCATAATCTCTATATCTCTATCTCCACATATTATAAATTAAAGTCCCCCGCGTCGTCTGTCTGTCTGTCTGTTCGCGATAAACTCGAAAACTACTGAACGGATTTTCATGCGGTTTTCACCAATAGATAGAGTGTTTCGTGAGGAAGGTTTTGGTGTGTAATTTGTCAAGGATTTATGTAAATTGGTTGAATCATAACGATAATTGTTAGAAGTGTCGGAAAAAGTCAAGCCGCCTGGCAGCTTTCATTGAAAACGCTGCCAAAAAACAAAACAATGCCTTGTGGGATATTCTTCTTTTATAGAGCTACAAAAAAGTATCCATTCTATCTTCTAAAAAAACGATCACGTACATTTCGGTAATTGAAAAGTTATTTAGACGGATACAGTATTAATCCTTATTAACTTAAATATATTGAAATAAATGAAGACAATATAAGCGAAACTCAATCGAAAATCTGGAAACAGAAAAATCAGAAAAACATATTGACACCTCAATAAAAAAAATAAAAAAAAAATAAAAAAAAATAAAAATGTGCATGAAATGCTTGAAAAAAAATTAAATATATTAGTTACCCCAAGTATTTCATGCACATTATTATAATCTTTCACACAATCTCTACGTATTATAAATTAAAGTCCTCCGCGGCATCTGTCTGTCTCTTCGCGATAAACTCAAGGATGGCGGTGGTTATAAAGGTTGGATAACCATCCAGTAGATGACGTTGTGTTTTATTAGCCACAGCAACGCGTGACCGGGTCAACTAGTATACAATAAAACCACAACCGAAAAGGAGTTCTTAAGTAGGAGGTTTTTATAGGTCCGATACTGTTTTCTGGTCCTTTAAAAAGACTAATATGTATTCTACTCAAAGATATTAGAAACATTCTGCTCGTAATATTTAATTAAAGAATTTAAAATATTTCTAAGTGATACAATTTTCAAAACAAAATCACATGGTTTTGCATTGCTTAGTAGCATGAACTTAAAAACCTTACCTTTTAAAGTAAAACTTATTTACGCACGCTTGACTTGGGGAGTAAGCTGGTGAATGCGTGACGAGAGCGTTACGAAAAGTGTGATCGGGCGAGGCGAACGGAAGTTGAGAGGGAGATATAAGTTAGTGAAGTTTTACTTCAGTCGTGTGGTCTAAAGTACACTCGTTTTATTTTTATTTTGTGTATCTTGTTCGGTCTCATTAGAATTATCTTCTTCTTCAATAATTAAATATTACATTTTTTTGTATCATCTTCAAATGTTAATCCAGTAAAATGAATATTCTCTTTGTTATTTTATTACAGAACGCATGAAATTTTCTGACAAATTATTTAATTGATTTCTGGGTGTCAAGAAATTTATCGCTCATCCTCAGAGGTCGTGAAAATTAGACAAAAGTCGGACTTAACTTAGATTTTAATCTAATTTTGAAGGATCCTTCGGGTTTCCTCAGGGACCGCAACGTGCCCTTATTTTGTAATTTATGCAACAAAAAATCAAGTTTACTGCAAATTTTGCATTGAAAGCAGCACAACAAATTGAAGTGGACCATCATCAAGGAAAAATTTGCATATTACATGAAATTTCCATTTAATTTTCTTTTAGAGGCTTTCTTCACTTTGCGGGCGGAAAGTAATCACTTGTCAAAGGATTAAAAAGCTTCTGAACAAATTTAACTATTCACGAATTTAGGGTTGTTATATTTAACCCACTTCGCTTGAAGAATAATTTATCCTAATTTCACTGAATACATGCCTTTAGAACATTTCAACAAGTATGTAGGATTTAAACTAACTAACCTTCGGCCGTTTCACCGCAGGAGTAGTCAGAGACACACAACTCTCCCTTAGCGTATACTCCTCGCTTCATTCGCATTCATGCGTCGCCCCATACAATATACGTACTCTTCAGTTATTCTGACTTTTTTAACGTCGATACCAGAATACCATTTTTTACAACTGTGAAGAGGTTAAAAAGAGGAAACAAAATCGAAAAAATATTAAGCATTTGCTGTTTTGTGAAAAAAAAACATGCTCGGTAGAATGTGCTTTTAGATTTATTTTTTAGAGATACATTTATGAAACAGCCTAGCGATTCCGTATTTTTTGTGAGATCGTTTTTATATACGTTATCTTCTGTCAGATTTGTGATTGCTAATTGGTGCGCAGTTAAGAATCAAAGATATATTATCCAGAACCCTTTAAAACGCACATCTTTCCTAGAAAACCTAATTATATATAACTCTCCACAAAAGTTTTATTAGAAATAGTAGAAATGTATTGGAAAAGCTTAGCAGAGAGCGTATTAAAAAGAGTTCACCGTGAGCGTAGTTAGCGTAGTTACCCGGGGTCGATCGCACACTTGTGTTTAGAGCGTTATCTAGTGAGGCGTACCTACTGAAGACATTAAAATGGATTTTTATACCTAGGTACAGTCCGCCAAGAAAGAATAACAACGTAAGCAGTTTCTTTTATATGTATTTCAATGGATCCTGCTCAAAGGAGCTAGCATCATTAATCGCTGTGTAGTTCCGAGACAATATAAATTTAATAATGCAACAATAATACTTCAAAGTGACAACTGTCTGTTTTGTTTACTCCCGCAAAATTAATAAAAAAAATACATAAAAAGTGACAGAAATCATTGAATTAGTGCACTAACTGCTGCTAGTATTTTAGTTCTGTGTTTTAAGTGTCTTATGTACAGTCAAAACCATAAGGTTTTACTCCCATTATACAAAACAAAATCAAAACTAACCAAGCCAAAGAAAAAGTGATATTGTTTATAAGTACAATTCAAATTCAAATTAAATAACTGTTATTTATCCACTCAATTTAATAATTTTTCTCTAATAATGGATAAACAAACAAGAAGCAAAAATACAAACCAGAGTGATCTGAAGCTGAAATCTTTACTCCCAGAACATAAAGAGATTCTTGACATTGTCTTAACAGCTGTCAACAATAAATTTGAAGAAATGAAAAAAGAATTCTTCAAGAAAATGGACGAAGAAAATGCTGAATCTCGAAACTCACGTAATTTCATTAGTAACCAATATGATGACATAAATATTAAAATAGAAAATATTACCAAGCTGGTATCTGAAGTTGAGATGCTTCGGAGAGAAGTAAATGATAAAAACAAGATTATAAAAAGCTTTGAAGTTAGAATCGCGGAACTATAACAAGCCTCGAAAGAAGATTGCATAGAAATATGTGGAATCCCACAATCAAATGAGGAGCAGCCAGACTCACTAGTACAACAGGTGGCTGCGGCAGCTGGGATGGTGATTCAGCTACACGACCTGAAAGAGGTGAAACGTATCCAGGACAGACGACCAGGAGCCTACCCGAGAATCCAAGTTAAATTCCACGATAACAGCAAACGAGACCAAATATTAAAAATGCGGAAGAATATCGACGCTAAAACCGTGACAACCCTGGGCAGCGAAAAAATCTACATAGGAGAAATCATCTGTCCATACTTTAAAGAACTACTCTGGAAAACTAAACAGAAAGCAAAAGAAACTAAGTATATGTATGTCTGGTTTAGGGAAAACAAAATACTGGTCCGTAAATCACCAAATGAAAAAATAATCTATGTTAAGCATTCAGACGATCTAAATAAACTTATCTAGACGGTACATGGCACTCGCACCACCGGTTGTCAGTTATCTAAAAAGTCAATAAGTACTATAATACTACCAATTATCTAAAAATAGTTTCAACCGATGGTTACGGGTGCCAAACTGTTCTTAAACTTGATATGTAAAAATGGATGCTAAAACTAACTATAGAACCTCAAATTCTAAATTCTATAAAAAAATTGTACAAAATAACCTATTCTCTCTTCAAATTGCACTATTCTTAATTCTCTTAATTATTGTAGTTATTTTAAATAATTTAGTACCGATAACATTTATCCAAATCATTAATCGAACTGATCTATTATCTATATTTCCTAAATCTATCTATTTTCATTTACTCAATTTAATTTTAATTCTCTTAATACTTATATTATACACTTTTATCATATATTATATTATACACCTCTATTACACTTTTATTATAAACTTATATTATACAATTTTACTCGATAAAAATAATTTACTTTGTTCAATTAGAAAAGCTTATTCAATCTACATACAATATTTAACTAAAATTGTAAATCATATTGATCATTTAATTATATTTTCTATACTTATCTATATTAACTTACTACACTTAATTTTACTTATTTTAATTCTTAAAATTTTGCAATTATGTGATTCCCCTAAAATTCTCATTTCTCAAATTAACTTTCATGATCTTATTTACACCTATTTATCTAAATTACCTTTTTATACCAAGTATTTTACATTCAAATGTTATTATACTACATGTATTTATTACCCAAATTATTTTAATTATTTTAACATCAAATTTTATTGTTCTAAATGTTTTTACTACCCAAATTATTTTAACTACTTTACCAACAAATCTTATTGTTCAAATTGTTTTTATTACCTAAATTATTTTATTTATTTTAACAACAAATTTTATTGCTCAATTTGTTTTTTTACTCCAAACTATTATAATCGTTTCTTATATTTTAAAAATCGTAATATTTCAATTTTATTTGTCATCTTAGTATTTATTCTCCTAATCGTTTCAGTACCTTCACTTATTTCAACCAACTTCATCCATAAATTTTTAATGTCTTATTATAAGCCTTCCAATCACTCTAAGTATGCAATCCTTTTAAAATTTTCAATTTCTACATTTCTATTTATTCCTATATCTAATGAAATTATTTTTCCTTTTATAAAACATATAATCTATCATTTACATTCCCTAAATTTATCTTTGTTCATTGACTCAATTTAATTTTAATTAATTTAATGCTTATATTACACACTTACACAAATACTCACCAACATGGCTGAAAACATGGAACATATAGACTCGGACAACCAACACTACTGTATAAGTACAAACGACATTAATCTATGGACCAATATCACAAAAGAAAAAAATAAAATCAAAATATTGCACCAAAACATCAGATCGATTAATAAAAATTTTGATGAATTCACTATGTACCTAGAACAACTAGATAATAACATCGATATAATTGTGCTGACAGAATGCTGGTTGAATGAAAAATATATTCCAAAAACAATTGAACACTACAACACACACTACACAAAAAAACACAAAAATCAAAATGATGGCATAGTCGTATACACTAATGATAAAATAAACACATTCATCCAAGAAATACATATCGTAGACTCCAACTGCATACAAATAACATATGAAAAAGAAACGTGTATTCTTGCAATGTACAGATCTCCATCCAAAAACAATATTACAAATTTCCTAACTGCATTTAATAATGCATTAAATGATCTCAACAAATACAAAAATATCATCGTCATTGGAGACCTAAACATTAACACTCTACAAAACGGACACCCACAAAACTTAGAATACCTAACAATATTAGCACAGCATGGACTGGAGCCAACGATAAATGTTCCAACACGAGTCACACACAACACAAAAAGTTGTATAGATCATATAATGATCAAAACAAAACTAAAAACCAAAACCATAGTACTTGAAAGCACTATTACAGATCACTACATGAATATGATAGCAATAGATACCGAAAACACAAAACCTAACCAACATAAAATATTCACAAAAAAAATAATTGACTACACAAACTTAAAAGAAAAACTCAAAAAAATAGACTGGAGTACAATATACCAAATAGAGAAGGTCGAAGAGGCCTGGGACAAATTTACAACAATTTTAGCGCAAGAAATAAATAATAACACTACTCTAAAACAAGTAAAACTTACGCACAAAGCAAAAAAAATTAAACTATGGATAACGCAGGGAATATTAAACTGTATTCGTAAACGAGACAGAATTCACAAACAAATTAAACATACGCCATATGACATACAACAACTTAATTACTACAAAAGATATAGAAACATCTGCACGAAAATTATTAGAGTAGCTAAGGAGTTGTATTTTAGAGAAAAACTTAAAAAAGAAGAAAACAATAACCCAAAGGAAATATGGAAAATATTAAAAGAAGTTACATACACACAAAAATTCAAACAAGAAAATACAATCGAACATCTAAACATTAACTCAAAAAAAGTAGACGCCAATACAAATAAAGAAACTATAGCAAATCATGTAAATAACTTCTTCGCAAGTATAGGAAAAGTCTTAGCGAACCGTAAAATTCTCAACACAAACACGACAACACAAACAAACAGTTCAAACATCAATACACAACCGACACAACACAGATTTGCAATAAAAACAACTTCGGAAGAGGAAATTGACAAAATAATAAACACATTAAAAAACCGTATTGCTCCTGGATTAGATGAGATAACGACGGATTGCATTAAGATAATAAAAACAGAAATTTTAAAACCCATAACACACTTAATCAATCTAAGTATAACACACTCCTGCTTCCCTAGTACTCTTAAAAAAGGACTGGTGATCCCTATTTACAAATCCGGAGACAAAATGCAAATAACTAACTATAGACCTATCACTTTGTTAAACTCGCTTTCAAAAATTTTCGAAAGAGTAATAAAAAACCAAATTATAATATACCTGGAAGAAAATAAATTAATCTCGGAAAAACAATATGGATTTAGAGAAAAAATAGGCACAAAAGAAGCTTTGGCGTGTACAATAGACTATATACATAGCAATTTAGATCAAGGGTATAAATGCATAGCGATATACCTAGATTTAGCTAAAGCTTTCGATTCAATCTGCCACCAAACGCTTTTAAAAAAATTAGAAAACATAGGCATCAAAGGCAAGGAACTCCAACTATTAAAAAGTTATATGAGTAACAGAACACAGCAAGTAAAAATTAACAACCATATTAGCAAGCCACTGCCAATTACATATGGAGTTCCACAAGGAAGCATACTAGGGCCCGTTCTTTTCACTATTTACATTAATGAACTTTGCAGCATGAAAATAGACGGTGAAATAGTTAGTTATGCAGACGACACAGTTTTACTCTTTAAATCTAAGGATTGGAAAAATGCATACAACATAGCGAATTTAGGAATCACGCGAGTGAAATCATGGCTAGACTCAAACATACTTACACTGAACATACCGAAAACAAAATTCACAACGTACAGTATAAATAGCACAGGACAGCCAAAAAATAACACAAACACCATAAAAATACACGAATGTTTAAACACCAACATTTGCGTTTGCCCTCCTCTAGAAAAAAAAGAACAAATAAAGTATCTAGGAATCATAATTGACCATAACCTTAGATGGACACATCACATCCAACAAGTCACAAATAAACTCCTCAAAACGATACACATTTTCCTAAACATAAGAAACATATACAAAATACAACAAATGAAAACAATATATTTTGCTCTATGTCAGTCTATAATAGAATATGGAATAATTGCTTGGGGAGGAGCAACAAACTCAGCTATCGAACACCTGGAAATTGCGCAGAAAACGATCTTAAAGGTAATACTTAAAAAACATAGACTTACTGATACAGACCAAATATTCAACCGTTGTGACGTACTAGACATACGACAATTATATGTTAAATCGCTACTAAATTACATTTTTGACCAAAAAAACAACCTTCAACAAACACAAAATATCACAAACAGACCAGTTAGACAAGCATACAAAGAAAACTTAAAAACTCCGACGGTAAATACAAGCTTTGGACAAAGACATTACCAATATCACGCTATAAAAGCATTCAACAGTCTAACACTTGAAAATAAAATTGAGGAAAACAAAAATAAATTCCGACACAAAATTACAAAATGGATTAAAGACCAAAATAGACAATACTACCAAAACATCATAGCATAAAATAACAAAACATATAAGTAACACACAAAACCAATATAAAACACAATCACCCACATACACACAACACGTATTAAAAATATCGTTTTTAACCTTATATAATATTATTTATTCTTAATTTTACGTTAATTCTAAATCTCTAATTTTTAAGTTTAATTTATCTTAATCGTATGTTTTTTATTTAATTTTTTCCTTTTTTTCACCAATATTATGTATATATATATTTATATGTATTGTGTATAATTTTGTATATGAAATGGAGGCCTCAGCACGGGTAAACCACCCAGTGAGGCCAACATCATTGAATTATGTAAAAAATGTAAATAATATTGCATCAAATAAATAATAATAAAAAAATATTGGTTTGATTAAAATCTACTATCTCTAAATACAGAAAAAAACTTTTGTAATACCATTCACTCTGAATAAAAATGCTACCCCTGAGAATCTAAACATATGTATAGGTACACTCATATAATTGTAATCAAAAGTCATATCTATGTAAACCAAACTGCTTTATACTCACTGTTAAAATAAATGTAAAATACCTCGGTGTAATTGATGGTAACATAAAATGGAAATTACAAATCAATACAACGGTAGAACGGTTAAGAAAATTAATTTAATTTTTTGTTAGAATACGTAACATACTAAATATTGGATTATTAAGAACCATATATTTTTCCCTAATTCAATCAGTATTACAATATGGAATTGTTGGCTGGGGTGGTGCTTTCAAAACTTCTCTTTTGCCTTTAGAAATTATCCGAAGAATATTAATAAAAATAATTCTAAAAAAGCCATACGATTGCCCTACTATCAAATTATTTCAGGAATTCAAAGTCCTTTCACTTCATATTATTTACAAAAAAAATTACGCTTTTACAAATACACAAAGATTGTTTCAATAATGTTAACACTCTTTTTTCGAACAGCAATAGAACAAATATCCTTGGTTCTCTGACTATACCGCGCTGTTACACTACCACAGCCCAACAATTCTACAAATATATTGGAGTTAAATGGTTTAACGAATTAGCCTTGAAATTAAGGTTGGAAACAAATTACAAAAAATTCAAAAATTCAATAAAAACTCTTTTTATGTAACTTATCAACATAACAACTCAATTATAATATTAGTTATCCCTTTTCGCTCATTATTTTTTATCTCCTCCGCTTCAATCTGTTGTTTTTCTTTTCTTTTATCTATCTATCTGTTGTTTTTCTTTTCTTTTCTTCTATCTATTATTTGTTTTATACATATATATAAAAAAGTATTTATATATATGTATAAATATGATTTTTTCTTATTTTCGGTTAATTATCTATTTTTTGTTTTATATATTAAAAAAAATATAATTTTTCGTTTGCTAAATTGTGGTCAACATGCGTTTATCCGCCTTTTTAACTCGAGCTTTGCTCTTAAAAAGGGTGTAAAGCGTATTATTAAATGTATTTTAATACAAAACTTTATTTAATGTGTATAAACATGTAATTGATACTATTTTATAAATAAATTAAAAAATAAAAAAAAATTTAAAAATTCGTCCCCCGGCGTACTTATATATAATGTGCAGCCGCTTTAGGGAAAATTAGTTATACATATTACACAAAATATAAATAAGTGATCCCGTACAGATGTACAGAGAGGATTTCCCGCCAATTAACAAAGTAATAAAATATATTTTCATTAAAATGCATCAAGGGAAAAATCTGCTTTTCTATTTGTGTGTATACCAGCGCGTAAGTACAAAAAATCGACTCTGTGTATAAATTCCTTTGATATCCATACCAACTTATTATTAAGGGCCTTTTTGAAGTCGAACTGAACATCTTTTACGTTTGAAATTGGTAAATATTGCACAAAAAGTTATAATTTTATAGTAAATTTAATTTCGGGGGATCAACCCGCTGTGTATGTTTACGTAAGTCGACGGACAAGAGTGCAACACCCTTTCACAAGGTAATGTTGGTTTAATGAAAACGGGTCGTTTCTTTAACTCGTACACACGAGCCGATGTACACACATCGGCTCGCATGTGGGACGAGTTACCGCACCTGTTTTTCCTTTTCATATAACCGGGCATACTCAAGATCCGCATTAATAAATCCCGTCATTCAGCCCCACTTTAACCCACCTCACAAAGCTGTCCTACCGGATGCCCATATAGTTCTGATATCTTTGCACTGTGCAGACAGGGACGCTCTCACGAGGTGTAACATAAAAAAATAAATCGAACGGTTTTCAGAAATAAACCTGATCTTTCTGAAAAGATATGATTCTACAATATTCAACATCATATTATATTGTAAAGAAATTTAATATTCAAATTTATTTCAATTTGGGAGGCGGGAATGGGTACCGCCGCCCCGGGAACCTTTATTGGATAACCAACACCTCTGCCATAGGTCACCCCAAGTGGTTCGCTACGTTTGGTGATTTAGCAGGGGTGCCCGGGTTCATGGGCTGAGGTTTGACTAGGTCTTGGAGGCGGATGACCGGGACACACTGAACCCCAGATTCCTACCCACCCCTTAAACCCTTTTCCTTTCCAGAACTCTCCTCTCCTTCCTTTCCTTAAAAAAACCCTCTACACGGCATCCCCAAGGATGACATAGGCCCTGATGGAAATTATTTTCCTCAGGGCCTCCTGTGTGGAGCTCATGTAAAAAAAAAAAAAAAAAATTCATAAATTTAAATGTCACATTGTTCTAATCATTTTAAAATAGAATCTAATAAGGGCGCCAGACCGTTTAGACATCACGGCCATGGCTGGGCAGTATTTGAATTACTTGTAATTGAAATACGTATTTGAAATTGACCGTAAAAAATGTGAAGTAGAGATGTGGGCAGCTGATTGCTTTACTTGTTGCGAAACAAGAAACGGAGTAAGATGGATCCTACGCCGAATCACCCGTTACAAACACTTCTCAGCTAGATGACCAAAGTTTAGCTAGATGTTCAACTACATGACCAAAGCCAAAGATCTTTTGAGTTCACTTATGATGATTGGAACTGATTTATCTAGAATTCAGACTATCCCCTGATCTTTCACGGGTCTGCGCTAGTTTGTTCTGATGTAGGTATTAATCGGTGTTGAAAATTGTTGAAAGTGATGAAAATTCGTTATTCCGTCTTATTGAATTTGTAAACTTTCTTGGCGGACTGTTTTAGTAGGTGGAGGTATCACGTGGTCTATGCCTTGGGGTCGCTCTTTGCCCCGACGAACACGTCTCGAGAGACATATAAAAATCTACCCGAAAAAGTAAAGAAAATATTAGGAACTGAGAAACTCGAGTAGAATTTCACGCGAGTAAATATTTTCGCCGCTCGTTTTCTAACCGATCTATCTTGATTCTAAATCTGATTTCAATCTTATAATGTATATAAAGAAAGCGTGTTGTTTTACTACGAAGATGCATTGGAATATGTTTTTTTCGGAAATTTTATAAATTGGCCCAAGTTTTAAGGTGAAAAAAAAAATTAAACAGTAGGTACGTACGGATATGCCCTGTTGGACTTTTGCATATAATACTTATTTTATGTAAGTATATTATTTATAATATTTATTTTGCATATAATATTAATCACAATTTGAGATGTGGGTATTGTTACTGCTGTCTTGGAAATCATTTATTGGATAACCAACACCTCTACCATAGGTCACCCCAAGGGGTTCACTACGTTTGATGACTTAGCAGGGATGCCCGGGTTCATAAGGTGAAGTTTATCCGGATCTTGGCGAGGGATCCTGGGAGAGACTGGTTGAGGGAAACGTTATAATCTCTCCAGTAGGACTCTCTCGGAACATCGCCTTGCACCGCAGTGGAAGGGATTGATTGATACGTTTGTATTGTATCAACACTGATCTCGATATTCCTACCCACACCTCAATATTTTTCCTTCCCAGGACTGCCTCTCTTTCCTTTCTCTAAAAGTACCCTCCACACAGCATTCTCAAAAGGGTGACTTTAGAATTATTTTCCTCAGAGCCCCATGTGTGAAGCTGATTTAAAAAAGGAACTTACCCACTTTGCTCATCCCAATCTCCTCCCCCTACCCATTACATTCAGCCGCACAGCGCACGCCAATCGGGAATGTCATAGCCGCACTGGCTTCAGAGGGTTGGAAGCAGTTGGGACTCTTGTGCGGTATTCAGATAAAATTTTTGAGAGTGTTACCCGAATAGACATTTAAGGGTCTTAAAACATTATTTAACGCTGTTTTAGTTAAAAAAAAAAAAAAAAAAAAACAAACAAACAAACAAATAAATTGTTGAAATCTATTTCCCCTCTTACAACAAAAGTTGTAATGATTTTCTCTAGGGATTTTCTATTAACTGAAAGTCTCGGATATTCTCCCGATCATCGTCCAACCATCAAGCGAAAGTTTTCTCGACGAGGTCCAAAGTAATCCACCCTCACGAGCGTGCTGCGTTGATGGCTGCTTTTCCCGCCCGATAATTCCACCCCCACGAGCGTGCCGTGTTGATGGTTGTTTTAATTTTACCCGCAAGATGGTGCCAGTTATCGGGGTGCAGCAAAAAAAACAAATGAAAAAGAGAAACGTACGATCCACAAGTTGAAGAAACTTTTATCGTCAATCATATTATATAATGACGAAGAAATGCTACTGAAGTTGCTTAACTGTTTCTGAAAGGAAAGCAAACAAAAATGACGAGTAAAATTTCAGTTGTCGGTGCTTGCATGCGTCATGTGAAATATTCCTGAGTAATGCATAACATTATTCAAGTATATTTAAAAAAATTATAACTGACGAGAGTGATAAGTATTAAATCATATAAGACGAGCGATAAAGTAGGTGCCAAAATTATTTTATTTCAATAATAATAACACCCTTTTTGAAATATATGCATTTATTTTGTTTACATTTTTGACAGATGTAAATCTTTGACAAATGCGAATAATGGTTTTTAAGTTTAATAACAGTGTTCGTCCGAATGGTAAATTCGTGATCTTCTCTAATTATTTTTATTTGTGCTTTCAGCTTCACAATTCCTACAATTATATCATCCCGTGATTTTTCACGTGTTTGTGCTAGAATTTAATAAAATTCTCTAAGTTCATTTTTCAATTTTGGCTGTTTAAGTTTAATGATTTAAGGACCGGTTGTTTCACAGAAATTTAAATGAAACATAGTCATCATTCAGCGTCATTTTTTTTGTACATCTGAAAGGTCCCCGTTAAACGCCGAATGTAGGTGCGTATCAGCTTTATATCAAATTGTAATATGCTATTTGCATGTAGACGCATCCGCCGCCAATACCTAGACAAACCTAACTCCATGAACCCTGGCATCTCTGCTAAGTCACCAAATGACTTAGCAGGGGTGAATGGTTCCCGGAGCGGAGATACCCATACGGGCCTCCCAATTTGGATATGTCATGCTGCCATTTTTCCATTCCCGCTAAAACGTATAGAAAAATCCGTCAGAACGGTGTTCACCAAATTATTGAATATTTTCGCATGTTTGTGCATGGTCACTGCAATAAAAATAAAATTTTAAAAATTGTCGAAAATTCAGATTTTCCCGTGATTTTTCACGGGTCTGTGCTTAGTTACCAATATATTTATGACACGGTCTGCTTCTTAAAGATATACATGAACCAGGCGATATCCAAACACTTCCAAAGAAATTGATAAAATTCAAATTTTGTCTGAATTTATAATGAAAGACACGAATAAAATTACCAGCCGCTACTGATCTACTTCAGAAAAATGAATAAATTGTTTTACTTTTAGAATAATTAATTACTGTTTGGCGATGGTGTTAAACTTTAATTATTAAAACCCAGCTTAATTAGGTAAATAAGGAAGTTGAGTTGACTAAAAACTTAAGCGAACTTTAACAGCTTGGGAAGACAAAGAACTTCAAATAACGACGCGCGACGCAGCGAACTTACCATATTGTCAGCTACTGGGAACGATCGGCGTCGGCGTCGGCGTCGAGGCGGCTTTGTCAATCGCACTGACAAATTGATACCATTGAATAATCTTTGAAGCAGAAAAGGGCAATCGACCCTAAGCACCTGCCATTAGTATGTGTCCTCAGGCTTGAGGCTGCGCCTCGTCTTGAGTTGCGCCGGGCATTGTTATATAATTGAGCCTTTAAGTTGAAGGATGCTGCGAAAAATGAATGGCCTCATACCTTCCAACCGGGGCACATTTATCCCTCATGCTCCCTGGAGCCCCATTCACCCCTAACCCCCTTGGCTTAGGGCCTCCACAAGGAGTACAACCTGTATGCGCTTAAAAATTCTGTCTTAACCTGCGGAGAGCCGGATCAGAAAATCTTTAATAGGTTAGACAATATATGTACATTAAAATTATATGTTTCTATCGATCATCATGATTCTCACTCCTCTTAAGAGAAGAGACACATAAAAAATGAAAACAGTCATTCTAAAATAACCACGGATTACCAGTAATTAAATTTTGGTAGATAAGGTATTCTTATGTTTAACTCAAAACTGAACTTTTTTGAGATGTTACACTTTCGATCTGAGAAAACGAAATAATGGCTGGGTAAGATAGGCGAATTCAAAATACGAAAAGACGCCCCTTGCCCTTGCCTCGTTTCAGCCGCTCGTGTACGCGCACACATTACTGACGAGAATTCCACCCTGATCTCACAGAGTTAAATAAATGATCCCAGGCTGAGTAGAAAATCAACATTTTATCATGATCTATGTATTTGGTCGCGTCGCTTTATATCTGTATACTTTATGTATTACTGCCTTTATTAATTCGATTTACGGAATAATTCTGTTATTGAGTTCACCGCATTAGCAGATCGCTAAGAGCTTTTGATGTGAAGTACAATCACATTAAGATTACGGTAAACCACAGTATTGTCACATTTAATTATGAAAAAAATATGAAAAACCACATAAAATTATGAAAAACCAAATGCCAAAATAATTTAAGGATGAAATTGTTTTTAATAGAGACATTCATAATTACGAAACAAGAAATATAAACAGAGTTCGATTGCCACAAATGAAGAAATCAAAATCACAGAACTGCCTAATGTACAGAGGACTAAAGATGTATGATGAAATGCCTGAAAGTATGAAGAATGAAGAAAGAATTTTTTTTTTTTTACGTTAACTCCACGCAGGAGGCCCTGAGGAAAATAATTTCCCTCAGGACCTATGTCATCTGGGATGTTGTGTGGAGGGTCTTTTTGAGGAGAGGAAGGAATGAACATTGGTCTTGAAGAGACCCATATTGTAGGAAGGAGGAAACACAGAGGCCGAATGAATACAGAGAATGAATGTATTTAAAAATAAATGTTATGCTTACTGTAAAAAAAATTTTAATTTATCAAATGAAATGTTACATTGTGCTTATTAGTTTATATTCATGTAGTATAAACTAACTCAATAAATAATAAAAAAATTGTGTTTGTTAAATATGTTTATTTATTTATTGATTAACGCCCTTTTTCGGGGCTTTTACACATGAGTGGTAAGAAATATACAGTATTTATTATAAATAACTGAACTGCCTCAGTAACAATATTTTATATTTGTTTCAAGATAAATTGAAGATGTCCACTGACTTGGTATAATTGTTTTCCTCCATTAGTAATCTGGGCAAAGAGGAATACATATGGTAGTTAGTCCTAGAATTTCTATGATGAAATAAATCCTGACTTTAAGTGTTACGTAGTGGTATCCGGAAGCCTATCAATTCAAGCAATACCGAACTACCAACTAAATCATTTAGAATTTTATATAGAAATTTTATATAAAAGTCAGTGAAAATTCTTCGGTCCGACAATTTGAGCTTATTCATATTATTTAACAGAGTGTTGTAGTTCAACATAATTGCTGGAATATCCATTTTAAATAGAAAACGTAAGAATTTGTTTTCTATTCTTTCAACAGCTTGTACATGTATATTATAATGTGGGTTCCAGACGGGAGAATTATACTCAAGTTGACTTCTTACATAGGCAAAATATAACAGTTTAATACACTTTATATTGTAAAAATTTCTAGTTAGCCTGGTTATAAATCCCAAAATGTTTAAGCCCTTATTACAGATTTCTGTTTTGTGGTTAACATATGAAAGATTTGATTGAAAAGTGATGCCTACGTTTTTAATTAGTGTTAATGACCCAAGAGCGTAGTTATCAATGTAGTAATTAAAGCTATATTTTCGTTAAATCATTCGCTGAATCATTGGCTGAAGCATTAATTGAAACTTCATTGCAAAAAGCAGAATCATTCACGAAGGTATTATGAATATTATTTTTGGTTTACTCATAATTCGTTTCACATTGTTTGTGATTGTTTTGTTATTTAGGAATTCGTGAAAGCTTGAATGTGAAATTGCCCAAGAGAATTAATGGTAAAGCGGAATAGCCGTAAAATCGTCAAAAGCGAAATGCACATAAATTGCACATGCAACAGCATTGTGGGATGAATATGACATCATAAATCAAATCAGCTTCATCCATCAATACACTTTTTCGAAAGCCGCGTTCAGACGAAAGCTAAAATATTAGTTAGCCATCACATAAAATCACAAAACATACCATATATTTTGAACGAACTCAATTTTTAACTTTTGATTTAACGTGTTTAATTAGAAATGCATATGTCGCAGGCCAATCGTAAAATCAGGCAGATCACGATGCGCCTCAGACACTTCATGATCTGCCGCCAGGCACTTCACGATGATGCAAGGCACATCACGATCTGCCTGATTTTACGATCGGCCTACGACACATTCATAAATAATAAGCATTTGAAAAATATTTGAGGGTACCACGGTAAGCATTTTTTAATAATAATAATATATCTTTATTGAACAAAAAAAAATTTAAGGTTTATAACTACAAAAACAAAAAGTACAACATAAGTAAAGTAAAAGTACAGTTTAAAAGTTGCATAAGTACAAAAGTTAATAAGAAAACAAAATACATATATAGAGTAGGTACTTAAAGAATAGAAATTTATAATTATAAATTTAGGTTTCTCGTAACCTGCCTTTTTAATTGCTTTTTCTTTGAATACCGCTCAAAAATTCCAATTGCTCCCGTCTGGAGTCAGTGAGACTACGACATCACCAATTGGAGTATGCCGCGAGGCTGAAGGTAGTGGGGAAGGAAAGTAGATGGGGAAGAGGCAGGTGGGGAAATACCTGATTTTCGGATCAGGTTAGCCAAGGCTAAAGCCATTTCAAGTAGTGAATGGTGGTCTTACACCGGGGCGATATTGAGAGTATCTTCCACTCTGGATCGTGCCGCAAATATACAAAATATTATGTTAAGTGAATTAATTACGAAATAACACAAATCTATCAAATAAAAATTTTTGCCCACGCCGGGATTCGAACCCACGACCTTCGGATTGCTAGTCGAGATCCGTACCCCTCGACCACGGTGCCCGTCAAAAATTTGATATAATATTTAAATATTTGAGTTAAAAAATAGCTTTACAGTGTCTTCAGTTATAAACTCCCGTCACAATAGATAACGTCACAAATTGGCAAGCAACACCAATTGGAATTTTTAAAAACTTTTTCCATTTAAAAAACTATCTGCCTTTAAGGCTTCGTTTTAAGCGCTCAAAAAGAAGAAGAAGATTGCCGAAGGTAAGTTGCTGAAGGTATTGCTGAGCAAATGCGAATGATGGAGGGAATGTGTCAATATTAAAAAATAAACGACTGTATTTAATTGGCGTAAGGGACGGTTATGAAAATATTTAATAACGCGGCTTATTTAAAATAGAGCAAAAATCTCGAAATCTGAGTACTTTTATAGAAACATTGTGATTTTTTTCATAACTGTAGCAGATTACGTAACAGAACCAGACTTTCATATACATACAGTAACCATTTATTCAACTCGGTACCGGAATAGAGATTACCTCAAAAATAACGTACATTTTTTCAAAAGGTATATTCTTCTTCTTTGTGTGCTGTATCAGGTCCCCCCGACGTTGGCGATCACTCTTGAGAATGTCTCTCTGTCTTGCGCTACCCGGAATAGCTCCTCCACACTTCTAATGCCGGTCCACTCTCGTATATTACGCAGCCAAGACATTTGTATCCTACCAGGCCCTCGGCGACCCTCTAACTTGCCTTTCAATATCAAATGGAGCAAGTGATACGTCTCCCCTCGAAGTATATTACCCAGATATGAAATTTTCCTGATTTTTATTAATGTAAGCAGTTCTCTATGTGCTATAGCCCGCCTGAGAATTTCTGTGTTGGTGATCATGTCGGTCCATGGGACCTTGAGCATTCTCCGGTGAAGCCACATTTCAAAAGCCTCTAATCTGTTCATGGTATTTACTTTCAAGGTCCATGTTTCACATCAATAGAGCAAGACCGACCACACATAACATTTTAGCATTCTCTGCCTTAGTTTTAAGATGATATTGTCATTGCAGAAGAGGGATATTACGTTCAAGTAAATCAAATCATCCATCTTAGTTAGAACTACAAAATATCTTGCGATTTCTATTAGTCCGTAGTCGGAGGAAAAGTGATCTTAAAGTTTGCATTTAGTCCACAGAGGGAAAACCAGTTTTTGCTAAGTTTTATTAATTTTCCTACTGATTGACGACCAGAAAATATGATCGCCGTGAAGAAAAATAACATACCGGCACTAAAGCAAAACTAAATGAAATTGAAATCAAGTTCTTGAATTAATAATCGATGGTAAAAACCAATAACGAGCGCAATAACGTAACAATTCGTTTTTCGTTCGGCAATTTGGATCGCATGCATATTTCACAGTTTTTTGGCTTTTTTCGTGTTTATTGCCGAATGATTTCGCTCAGCGTGATTGAAAAGAGTTTTATACCAAACTCTCTGAGTTTTCAACGAATTCGTTGAAAGAAACGAAATTTTCCAATGAAAGGAATACCTTTTTAAAAATCTTATTGCTATTTGATTCCCAAACTTGGCCCGAACGCAACTTAAACTTATACCAATGAATAGAAACTAAACCGACCAAAACCGATATCTCTTTCTTTAGATTTAAATTGTGAAATAACATAATTTTTAACTTTAAATTAAATTGTGATATAACACAAATCAATAATATAATAATGAGTAATCTGAAAGTATTTTGCCTGTTGTATGCTGATGATGCGGTGCTGATTTCTAACACTATGGAAGATCTACAGTCTCTCGTATCTAGGATGAACGAAGTATGTATGAAGAATGAGTTAATGATGAATGTAAGTAAGTCTAAAGTCACGGTGTTTGAAAGAGAGAGTACGAAAACAGTATGCAATATAGTTGTGAATGATGAATACTTGGAGCAAGTGGATGAGTTTGTGTATCTGGGTAGTATGTTTACAAGAGATGGGAAGGCTGATAGAGATATTGAAAGAAGGGTGAATGCCGGTAACTCCATTAATGGTGGACTGAATCAAAACCTCCTAGATCATGTGATCTAGGTGGTTTTAACCGTTTGCGCTAATAAAAAACTGTCAAAAGAAGCGAAGCTAGCAGTCCACAATGGAGTCCTGGTACCTACCCTGATGTATGGCAGTGAGGCATGGAACTGGCAGAGGAAGGATGAAAGTAAACTGAATGCTTTTGAAATGAGATCCCTGAGACGTATGTGTGGTAAAACAATGTATGATCGTGTGGGAAATGTGGCTGTAAGGCTGATGTAAGCATAATGAGTAAGACTAAGAAAGGGAACCTCAGATGGTTTGGGCATGTAGAGCGAATGAACGAAGAAAGTAGTGTAAGAAGAGTATACGATGCAAATGTGAATGGTAGAAGAAGTCGGGGACGCCCGAGGAAGACATGGCACGATCAAGTGAATCAGATACTTGAGTCGGGCCATGTCAAAAGTCAGAATAATAGAAGAGTATGTATGAGACGATGTATGAATGTGAGTGAGGCAAAGAGTGTGTGCCAAGACCGAGTTGTTTGACGGTCCGTCCTCTCTGCCTACCCCTGCGGAGAAACGGCGAGATGGTTAGTTAGTCACAAATCAATCAAATAAAATGTGCTTACGCACGCCGGGATTTGAACCCGCGACCCCCGGATCGATAAAATAGTTCTATAAACAGAATAAATGACATGAATAAGCTTCCTACAAACTACAAAGCAATCGCAATAAGTCGGCTTCAGCACGCGTTTGACGAAATTGACTCAAGAGTCGAGTCAAGAATTGTATTGTGTTACGTGTCCAAGTAACTCAGCGTTGAACACTTTGTTTCAAGTGCCTTGTGTGCAAAAGCTCGGAGTGCAAACAATAGACACTAGACACACAAACTCGAAACATGGAAGACAGAGTGCATTCGGAGACTGGGAACTTTGGAAAACTCGTTTATCTGGAAGACGCGGATAACGTAGTCAAGATTTACTGAACGCTTCAGATGTACAAAAAATACACATTTAATAACAGACATAAATACGAGAAACGCAGAAACAGGTAGTCTTCTGCAACGAAATTTCGAGTTATTTACAAATGTATAACATTAGTTAAAGCATGCTGAGCTCATAACTTCGTCGCTTTTGGAGATGTCGTATTTTCCTCTCAGTATTAACTTAGGGTGTTAAGGGACGTACTTGACTTACTTTAAGTGATTACTGACATTATTTGGAGTAAAAAAGGTAAATGATGTCAAAAAATTCACCGGAGACCAAAATTTCATTTACATTTTGTACTCCGGAATACTCAGGAACATCTGGTTAAAGTGAGTCAATTGACACCCTGTATAATACAATTTCATAAAATAAAAATAGGAGTCAACCTTAATGAGGTATGTTATAAGGTTAACGGGATTGGGGAAGGAATTGGAATGGGGAAGAAGATTGTGAGAAAGAATCTTGTAGTTAGCTCTTCATCATCAACACTTTGGAATGGGATATTAACGGTAGTCTAAGCGATCCAGACAATATTAAATATGGTGTACCTCAAGGAAGTACTCTAGGACCATTTTTTGTTTAATACGTACAAAACTTAAACAAAATAATTTTATTTACAAAACATAAATTAAACAAAATAATTTTATTTACGATACCAGACATATAAAGAGGAACCCAGTAGTTCCTCCCAACACTTCTTCATCTTTAGCTCAAAGACAATTCGCACACTTAGGTCCTAAATTGCTTAATCTTATACCCGATGCATGGAAATCAAAAAGGGCTGGCACTCTGCGTAATCTGGTAAATGATTGGCTTCTGGTCTTGGGGAAAGCTGAATGCGAAAATATGCTAAATAACAGTCATTATATATATAAATATATATATTTTAATTATTATTTTTAATTGTTAAACTAACGTTTAAGACAAGATTTTTATGCATAGCACAAAGGGTAACAATTATTATAAGCAATAATTATCAGTTATATTTTAGTTGACCTTTCCTATATATTGGTATTATATTTATATTACATTAATATTATTTTTATACCAATATAATTTCAAAAACTGCTTAAATTTTTATCTGCTTTTAGCGTTTCTGTTTTTCATTTTTCTTTACTTCTCTTTCTTTATTTATTTTTTGATTCTCTAGTTCATAATATCATCAACATAAAAAGCATACAAATTTATAATTTTTGTGTTTCTTTTTGAATTTTCTTTTTATTTCTCTTCTCTACGTTTATATTGTTTATGTTATTTTAAAATATATTATTTACATTCATAAGCAATTTCTTGTACATACCAACAAAACTTTAATATATTATCCACCAAGTGTATCTAAGTTAAAGTCAATACAATAGACAAAACAATAAATTCATGTAATAAATCTGCTCATTCTGACTCTCCTAAAACGGATAAATTTCCTAGATGGACAGCCAAAGATCACTATAATATGTTATGTTTTAAAAAAAAAATACCACTGTCTATTCGAACATTGACATCGTTGCAGTACTTCAAGAAGCTCTGCGGCGAATGGTTGCTGACTGCACAGTCAACCGCACAATATCATAATTTTAAAAAATTTACAATGAAAAGGGATACATACTTGTGTTTGTATTTGTGACTTGACTATTCATTTTGAATTTTAATATTAATTGATTTAATTTAAATTATTTATTACATACATAAATTATTATATTAGAGACACTGCTGTAACCAGCACTCCGGGAGAAATCCTGAATGTTTAACTGAGCAGTGACCTTTTTGTGAATATAATCAAAAATATTTTTAAAAAAGATGTGTAAATCTATTGACAAACAAATTTTTATTATTATTTTAATGTTTTTAGATCACTAAACAAAGCCATTATAGCAACGTTTCGATGCTGTTCAGCAACGTTGCGATGGTCGTTCACCAGAGCGACATCGATATTATCTACCAATCTTGTGATTAACTTTGGGCTAATTGATTTTTTCATAGTAGAATCAAGGAATAACGCTAAGAATCCTGATACATTTAACAATAGTTTCAGAGAGTTGGTAGAATCGCAATTTAGCAGTCTAAACCGCGAGTCTAGTTGTTTCATTAGTTTAACCTATTTCCAATTATTAGCTACCAGGACTGCAGCCGGGTTCAGATTCCAAGAAAACCATTCCGCAGTTTACAAGATACCCGCTGCAACTGCTGAGAATAGTAAATGGTTAGAAAGCAGTGTTCGTGCAATGACACTAGTAACTAGTTCAGCTACTAACCCGCAATACACGTATCTATTCCCAAAGGAAAAATACAAAATGATGTGTGTTTTCGTCAGGGGACCTGTTCTGACAGCATTACGGTTTGTGCCGTGCATTTATTAATTTGGTAATATGTATTTACATAGCCACTGAGAGTATGGCATCCCCAATTAAGGTATGTTGTGAAACCCAAGGTAATGGCAAAGGGAATTAGACGGGAAAGGCTATTCAGGTCTGATCACCAAATACGGCTAAAGCCATTGATTTCACGGTACGTACTATAAGTCATGCCAATTTTTACGACGTATTAAATACTAGTGAGTTATTAAATACCAGTGAGTTCCCAGCATGCGTTGCGATTCTACTTAAATAATATTCTAAATTCTACTTAAATAATACTGTTTCTCCCTGCGTGTCCTTTCAAATTCGTCCCCGTTACCCTTCCGCCCCCACTTCCCCTTCGCGTCACCACTTCATCTTCCTCGCCTTTCCCCCTCCCATATTCCGCTTCCACGAGTTCCACGAACCCCTCCCCCCCCTCCCACGTCTTCCCCGCTTTCCAATTTCCCTGCCTTCACCCTCCCTCGACCCCCTTCCCGCAAATCTCCCCCCTTCATTCCCCTCCGTTCCTACCGGATTCCCCTCCCCCTCCCGCCTATCATGCCTGCCGCAAAACTTTATGAAATACACTAATTTTTTCAAACAACTTGTGTGAAAAATGAGTGTATATTAATTTACTCATTTGGATTGAGTTTTTTCATGACTTTCAGAATATTTCAGTAATCGCGTGACATCACAATGGATAATAGATTTCTTTAAACATTACGATTGTGGTTAGTACAAAGTAAATTATTTTATTTTTTAAGAATGAATGTCTGACTAAATACGGTGCTATAAACAATAAATCTTGCATATTGTAGTTCAAAATTGTATGTCAGAACGGTTATTATTGTCAGCACAACACCTCAATCCGAACATAACTAAATGGTAGTACGTTTTAGTAAGACTAACTGCAAACGATGGAATTGTAATTCACAGACATCTAAATAAATACGGTCAAATAACCTTAGAATACAATGTCCTTAAAAATAAATTTGTAAACTAATTTTTAGAAGATGCATGCTGAAAAATAATTGATACATGAAAAAGATTTTTTGGAATAATTTTTTTTTCTCTGTAATTTTCCGTAGGCACATCTTTTTTCAGATTCTGCAATAATTTTTTTGTTGTTTTTTTCTTATTTTTTTTATTTATAAATATAATTTAAGTTGGCGGTGACGTAAACATGAAATAACGCAATATCTTTATATTCTAATCTAGCAAATACAACTACTATCGTTATGTCATAGACGACAGTGTCCATCTTTTCGCCAACTTAAATGTGTACCATTGTAACTAAATTTAAAGGTATATTGTTGACCCGTTGGCAAACCGCTAAGTAGCAATTTAGCGAGATTTACAAGAAATAAAGGGACGTTTTTTTTTTACGTGGTAAAAACGAAGTATTTTATTAATTTAAATCAAAATGGTGCCACAAAATAAGTTTGCTGTGTTAGAAGAAGAAATAAAAAATCCATACATCTGTGGCGAGCCAACTTACCTACCTGCGCTGCGAGAAGTACTTACCTACCTGCGATGAAATATTCGGCATATCGTCGCACCTTACGGAAAGTACCGGAGAATTCAAATTCCCTGTACATTATTCTTTTAGAACAGGAAGCCAAAACAATTGGTCCCGTTATTTTTACTTCTGTCACGCTCCGGTATTCCGATATTATTGTGAATTTTACTGCTTAGTAAATAAACTATGAACAGTTAAATCTAGTATTTTCTTTACACGTTTACGTAGCACGTCTGATTGCTACACATCGATACAGTCTTTCTAAAAAACGTCGTGAAAAGTGTATTCAATCGATAAACGACCGTGGATGTGAAAACATTACTAAATAAAATAGTGTTTTGAATTAAAAACCATTTTTCTGTTTGTTTGGGTGTTTAAAATAATTGTGTCGAATGGATAATTTTTGTTTTTCCTTGTAATTTTAATTATGTTTCATGATTTTTCCTTATATTATGCGTGAAATTTTTTTGCCTAAAATTTTAAATATTTTCGTTTTGTAACGTTTTCGTACGAAGTAAGGAAATATTTTGTAATAAACATTGTAGATTCGTTTCGTGCCATGCATGCAGGACAAGTTTATGACCGAGAACCTGCTCTGCGGTAGATAATACCAAGTGGAGTAGCGTGTGAATAGCTGCTATCTTGCCAATAAAAAAATAAAAAGTCGTCAGATAAAATATACCGCGGTAATAAAAAAGCTCACCAGAAAAATATAGCGTATTTTTGGACCAATGTGGCAGTTAAACTATCTGAGATCATACACACGCCGAAAGTAGGAAAGTAAAATCAAACATATTTCAAAACTTTAACCTGAAAGCCTTCAATGAGCTATTACACTATTTAAATATGGAGGTTGTTAAGTGACTTATGACTTCTAATATGTAATCAGTAATTCCTGACATTATTTGGAGTAAAAAATGTAAGCGAAATGTTGGTCTCCGGTGACATTTTTGATATATTTTATTCAATTTGAAACATAAAAAATAGTAGGTATTGGACAGGATCGTCGGGGTGAGAGGTGGGCGATTACTCATCTGAGTGACCAGTGACGATATATGGAAGTTTTTTTGTTGTTGTTTGAATTGGAAGAGAATATTTTTGAAAAAAGCGCATCAAAAAGTCACCGGAGAAAATTTCATTTTCATTTTTTACTCCAAATAATGTAAGGAATCGCTGGTTAAAGTAAGTTAAGTACGAGTACGTCCCTGTATTTACGATATACTGAAGAAACAGGTGTGTCGTTCCTGGAATATATTTGTAAGTAAGTAAAAAATATAAGTTAGATGACTCACCCGCTGCTCTGGCCTCTTTGCACGCATCATACATGTCCTGCTTGATGTCCAGGTTGTCGTCAGCGATGGTCTCGCCCACGGTCACGAAGCGCTCCACGGCCAGGTTGACCGCCTGCCCCACGCGGGCCACGGCGCGCCCGCCATTCGCGCCACTCCCGCCCCCGCCCCCGCCACCGCCCCCGCCCCCGCGCTCGCTGCGGTGCGACACCAGCGTGGAAATCTGCGAATACCAACAAGATCTAAATAAGTCACATAACACATCAAATTAAAAGTTCAAAATATGGGCTGAAAGCACAACTAAAACGGCGTAGGTAAACTAAAATAGACTGCTCTAAAAATGAGTTCCCGTGTGGTGAAATCATGTATGATCTTGTGAGAACTGTGGAGATCCGCAAATAATGTAAGGCTGATGTAAGAGTAGTGACTGTAATGAGTAAAGTTAAGGAAGGGACGCTCAGATGGTTTGGGCAGATAGAGCCAATGAATGAAGAAATGAGAAAATATAACGCAAATGTGAATGGTAGATGAGTCGGGACTCCCCAGGAATATATGACATGATCAAGTGAATCAGATACTTGGGCCGAGTTGTTCGGCGGTCCGTCTTCTCTACCCCCCTCCCCCTGCGGGGAAACGGCGTGATAGTTAGTTAGTAAGTTTAGGGGGTATTTCACCATCCTCCTGATAGCTTACCCTTGAGAAACGAATATTAATAAATAAAAAAATAAAAATTCACAACATGTAAAAAAGACTCGGCTAACTTATCCTATGTGTAGCCATTATTTATATATTCAAGTACCGAGTAGTAAACTCAAGACTTTTTAAATAAACAAATCGTAATCCAAAATGTACGTTTTTGTATGGATGAATAATCTACGAGGAGCATGGTGAAATACCCCCTTGAAATAATAAAAATTGAAATGAATAGAATTGTAGATCATTTGTTTTACAAGTGCCTAAGGTGATCTTGATGTAGATATATTTTTTTAAATTTCTGTTTGTAATACGAAAATGATATATTGCTTCAACATTATAATCTTGATATAAAATCTATATTTGTACGAAAAATCAGTGTCTGAATGGTTGTAAGTTTTATCAGCTGACTTTTGAATACAAATACCAGCTGTGAATTGCACACCCTGTACCACGAATACAAGAAGATGTCCAACTCTGGAATAATAACAAAACAACGATCCAAAGTTATTTCAAAAGACAAGAAACTAATAAAACTATGCCCCGCGCAGCAGATTCGGAGTTTGGATTCCACTCCGGGTATTTTCAATACACCGCTTGGAAATCGCTCTATAGGTTAGATCGAAGGTTCCAAATGGGAAATAAAGCCTGTGAAGGAACTAGCGCTTTAGTTTGCACAACAGCACGACACGGTGCCGGCGTCAGAGGAAAAACTTGGGCCATTTCAACTGGAAACTTGGCTGCACTCGTCTGTTTGTTTTTACTAACTGTAATTGAATGCATTTCATTGGATTTTATTGAATGATTGTCCTTGTTTTGTAAGTTGAATTATGTTATACAGGATGGGGATTTTAAGTTCTAAATTATATTATAGTGTTACATTCCAATAAGGTGGGATATTTATTTTAGTATTTTCATTGTTTTGTAAGTAGAATGACAGGAATTTAAACTTTGTAGTGTAAATATCGTTAGGACTTTTATTTATTTATTTATTTACACATATTTCGCACAACACGTGCCATTAACATAATTGACATTACTTATAAATAGTCCAACAACATGAAGAATAACTGTAAAATGTAAGTTAAATTTATGAAAACAAAATTAAGATAATAAATAGTGAGTAAAAGGTAAAATGTATAAAAGTAAAATTATAAAGTATAAAATATAAAGTACAAACTATAAAGTATTAGGTAAAAAGTAAAAAACGATTGTCCTTGTTTTATACGTTGAATTACGGTTAAACAGGCTGGAAATATTATTTTGTATGATGAATTGTGTTACATTAATACATTTGGAATTTTTGTTGATAGATTATCCGTGTTTTGTAAGGTGAAATATCTTATATAGGCTGATTGGTGTTTGAAAATGAGAAGTGCAAAAATATTGACTTTGAAAATACGACTTATGCGTATGGATTAACAGGTGTGAGACATGTGTTTAATCAATTCATAAAGTCTATTGAGTAAGTCCTTAGATTTTCAGCGGGGCTCGGCGTACCCACAAAATTAAAATTAATGTAATTATATAATAAAGTATTTTAAAATCATGTGTTTTTCATTTGAAAATTTGATCGTTTAGAAATATTTGAGCTGCCTTAAATAAGGGAGGTTTTTTCTGAATGTAAAACGCATTGAGAGTATTGTGTCAAAATTTCAATTAAATCGGAGCAAAACTAACGAAGATACAGCGTTTCAAGCGATCAGCCCCTCATGCTCGATTCGAGTATATTTCGAGTGTGAAAAACAACACTTTTGAAGTTGAATCCGAATATTACACGACGTGGTGCATCGCCTTAAATTTAAAGTAAAAATAAAAAGATCTAATAAAAGCCATTAAATAAGAACCTAATAAATATCATAGTACGTATTCATGTTGTAAGAGAAAAAGGGGAAAACACGAAAAGCTATACCGGTAAGAAAATTTAATATCTGTAAATTAAGTGTTAATAAACAGGATGTTCGGGGTAAAGTGCAATCATTTCGGGAGTTGATTGATTCTACATGATGGTAGAAGTAAAAAAGATAATATTTTTTTCGAAATTCTTTTCCATAAAAGAATTTTATTTTTACCACACAATTTAACTTTTTAGCCAAAAATTACCTTGAAACGTTGGAATTTCGAAAAAAGTTATTTATCTTTTTTACTTGTACTGTCATGTAGAATCGCCTCCCGAAGTTTGTGCACTTTACCCACGGACACCCTGTAGAATAATGAAACAATATTTTTTTATTATACGGTATTAATAATTATAACTACAAAGAATGAGATAAAATTTTATACATCAATAATTTTTCATGACCGAATTTCATATCGACACCGTGGCGCAGTGGTTAGCGCGTTTGCCCGGAAAGCAAGAGGTCCTGGGTTCGAGTCCCAGAGGTGTCAATATGTTTTTCTGATTTTTCTGTTTCCAGATTTTCGATTGGGTTTCGCTTATATTGTCTTCATTTATTTTAATAATTTTTCAGTTCGATGTTGCAAAAATCTCCCTTCTAATATCTCCGTCGGTTCCATCTCCTCCCCCCACTCTTAACTAATCTCGAGTCACTCCCCCACTCCAACATTTAGTAATAGGTATATTGCGTTCACCAAGTGTTTTGTAATGTCAAGTTAGTATATTTTGCCCTAAGGAAGGAACGGTTGTTCTAAAACCAGTCGGCGTATATAAAAAAGTACATTTGTAAATAGTGGATCTAACAAAGAAATATTGTTTCATTTATTTGTAATGGATAACCACAAAGTTACATTACACCCAAACTGCGCATGTGGTGATACTAACCAAGACGCCAAGCACATTCTGTGGCACTGCGAGTTGATGAAGGAAGCACGAGAGGAAATGTTGGATGGTTTGCGCGGAATAACAAGACCAGCGTGGAATGCTGACCTTGTGTCGAACAAAGAGAATTTCGAATGCTTGAAAAAGTTTGTCAAGTCCTGGGTAGAGAGATGGCCTGTACTTAGAGTCGCCGACCTAGACTAAATTCATCTTTGTTTCAGGTGCTACACGTATTGCTCCCGTCTTCTTCGGTCCTCCTCTATTACTCTTTATTTAGTGAATATGATTTGAACTATCTTTAATATAACTTATGTGACCTATAAATTGCTGATTATGTTTGACTATTTTTTTTTTCTTCTCTGGTCTCTGCTAACAATGATTTATGTTTTTACCTCGATAGGTCATCTTGGTGAGCGATGGTAGTGATGACAGTATCGCTTGATACATTATCACTCTGTACTGATTCTGAAATTATGTTTTACATGTATAAATGCTCTTATTATTTTCTATTTTTCTTGATTAGTTTTGGTTTCCATTCTTTGGTGGCGCAACTGAACTGTGCATGTTATGTATCGTCATTCCCCCATAGAAAGGGGGTGGGATAGACCCTGTCCATGCACATTGCCAGGCGAACATACAACAGAGCGGTCTTCCCGCGATCCGCCCGCGCCTCCCCCATCGACATGCGTTGGCCTGAGGCGTAACCGTGCGGTCTCGATGTCCTTCCGTCCCCCCTCCGGTAACCCGACGCTCATCTTTCCTCAAGGTCTTCAAAAACTTCCCCTTCTCTCCCAAGTACATTTCTTCGAGGCAAAATCGGGGAACCGGCTAAAGGACGCGGACTTCGAGCATCGTCTGCGGTTGGGCCGATAGCTATACGCATTCTCATTGGGACTGCCCGGTGGTCTATGGAATACTTTCTCTGGCTTTTTTTTTTTTTTTTTTAATATATTTTATTTTACTTCCGCTACTATAGTAATTACTTACATTATAACATAATCATATAACTGTTTTTTCCTCATTACTTATTTTATTCACAGAAGGTTTCTTCGACTGGTCATAGCCGTTATTTTTATTTTTCTTTTTCTTTTACTAACACTATTATCTCTTTTTGATGTTACCTATTTCAGAAGAATTATTCCACGGGCTGCTACTTCTATTTATCTTTTGTATAATGTTAATGTAAGTACTTGCATACTGCTTACTAACCCCGTATGCATGGACATTGGAGGGTCTAGAGTCGTTCAAATAAATGTAGCTTCGTTCAAAAAAAAGTAGAGTCTTGACGTGTGCGGTGAAGGAGGAAACCATATGTTTCCTTATAACGCCGTTGGGAAAGTGGTGGGTCCCCTCCAATTACAACCACAAAGTTACATTCAAAAGCATACATATGTGTTAATACTTAACCACTTCCGTGTTCATATCGTACCTACTGACGACCGGCGTGGTCTAGCGGCAAACCCTTTTGACTCGCAATCCGAAGGTCGCGGGATCGAATCCCGGCATGGGCAAATAAATTTTATGCGATTAATTTGTGTTATTTCAACACAATTAGGTAATTCATTAAAAATAATGTATACTTAGTAAATTTATGGCACGTTCCAGAGTTGAAGATGCTCCCAATATCGCCCTGGTGTAAGACCACCATTCAGAATTGAAACGTTGCTTGAAATGGCTGAACCGTGTTTAGTGACCAGATCTGAATAGCCAGGTACTTCCTCACCTTCCTCTTCCCCATCTCCTTCCCCTCCCCACTACCTTCAGCCCAGTGGAGTAGCGTGCCTTGGAGGGGCCCTGTATCAAGGATAAAGATTTCTCACAAAAGAAACAAAAGGCCTCGGTAGCCCGGGGGCCTAATACGGCGGCAGCTACGCCCCTGCTTCAGCCTCACAACATACCCCAATTAATGGGGATGCCATAGTCTCACTGGCTCGAGACGGGAGCAGCTGAGACTCTTGTGAGGTATTCATATAAAAAATAAATTAAAAAACGTACATTTCCATTGCAAGACTTGATCAGGATCGCTTGTCTTTAGTGTGCCTATTCAGGTACTATTTAAAATAATATTTAGCAGTCAGTCCCATAATAACCTGTAACAAATAACATCGTAGATATTCCATTTGCACAATTTTAAGAAAGATACCTGAAGATAATGTGGCACTGCATCATACTTGATGCCGGACCGAGGCGTAAAAACAGCTCAGAATTCTCCAAGAGGGCCATTAAAATTCTCCAGTTACTCATTGGGAACCTTAATGGCATTTTTTATTTAACGTCATATTACTTATTTTTAATGGCGACCCCTGAAAGAAACAGGGTGAAATTTATGTCACAGGAATAAACATGGGTAAAATTATATCGTTGTTACGAATTACGAACACTTAAAGTAAATTTTCTTTAATTAAAACAGTCCAAATAAAATATGTACCTACTACAAAAAAAGCAAAGCAAAAAACAGGGTTTTGTTTGTATTAATTATTGCGAACAATTCATTTCGTCAGCCAAAATTTTTCATTTTGTAACGGTTGTTTTGAGACTCGAGGCGTTAAATAATATTTTTGCGCTCATTTCGGTTCGAATTGAACAAAAAGTTAATTAACAAACAAAAAATATCGTTAGTCAAAATTATATCTCGTTAAGGAAGGTTGGCGTCCTTTCTTTCTAATGAAGCATTAATGCTCGGCAAAAAATATTCTAGCATTTCTAATGGCATTCCCATCCGTAGTGCTGATTGGTATTTTAGCTATTCCAATTGTGAAATATTTTCATAATGCAATGGTTCGGATGTGAGTCTGTTGTGTAACATGTCGAAATATATCTGCAAATGGTAGCAGACAGGGGCTTATATAACTGGAAGGTTAGGTTAGGTTTAAACCTCTTAAATTAGAGGTTCAAATAACCATAGAAAAAAGTTAAACAATAATCGTAATAAGAAGGCCTCAGAACAGATAAAATACCCAGTGACTAGTGAGTTCTGTTATGTAACACAAAATACCCAGTGACTAGTGAGTTCTGTTATGTAACACAAAAAATGATTTGTAACCCTTTTTCAAGGTACCTAACTAATAAAATAAGTTTAAAAAATTATATTAGGCTTAAATATTTACATTATGTTATTAATTTAACATGTCGAAAACAATCGTAAAATGGATGTACACAATTTTCGTTGAAAACCATTCGTCCGCCCAACTCTCGTCATATTTGACGTCACCAGCGTCATTTTAATTTTCTTAGACAATTTAATGGTATTCGAGTGACGAATTTAGTATAAATATATTTATTATTTTTGAATGTAGCTATTACTTTGTGGTTATCCATTATAGAAAAATGAAACAATACAACTTTGTATAAACCACTTATATAATGTGCAAATCCGACCGGTTTCGGAACAAACAACTTTGTATAGACCCACTCTACACTA
Organism: Limnephilus rhombicus; assembly: GCA_929108145.2. NCBI lineage: Eukaryota > Metazoa > Arthropoda > Insecta > Trichoptera > Limnephilidae > Limnephilus > Limnephilus rhombicus. The sequence goes on along the minus strand of OV815273.1, from coordinate 48,061,067 downwards.
ATACCTACCCACCCAATCTACATTATTAACTAACAACGGCTCCACCCCTACCATAATAAAACATTGTTCTAAACTATCAAATTAGTATAAGCTTTCCCTGACGAAGGAACGTTTGTTCCGAAACCGGTCGGATTTGCACATTATATAAGTGGTTTATACAAAGTTGTATTGTTTCATTTTTCTATAAATTTATTTATTTGACCGGTCAGTGGTTGTATGTATATGGTATATTTTGAGCGGTCAGTGGTTGAGTGGGCATCGCGTTTGGGTCCGACCAAGGCTTTCGATACGATTTTCGTGTTCGATTCCTCGGCTGGCTAAGTCCTCCATCAGGACTCAAGCAACATTTTCGGCTTACTGTGGTGGTAGTTGGAGATTTTCAAATATTGTCGGGTTATTCGTAACCCGAGAGTGTTTGTCTTTTTTTTTAAATTAATTTTTTTTTTAAATATATGTTGGCTTGACTAATCTCCCGTTATAGCTCGCCATTATGGAAATCTAAACGAGTGAATGCTCGTCACACAATCACACACAGTCGTCACAGACGGGTAACATAATATCATAACATAGGATTTCTTTTTACATTAGCTCCACACAGGAGGCTCTGAGGAAAATAATTTCCCTCAGGGCCTATGTCATCTTAGGGGATGCTGTATGGAGGATTTTTTAAGGAAAGGAAGAAGAGGAAGTTCTGGGGAGAAAATCGGTAGGAGGGGTGAGTAGGAATCTGAGGGTCAGTGTGTCTAGGAGTGATGGACGTATAAATCCATCCCTTTAACTGCGGTGCAAAGAGATGGGTCGAGGGATTCTTGCTGGAGAGGTCAAAATACCTCCTCAACCAGTCTCTCTCGATCCGGCTTGCCACGCAGCAGGTGGGTAGACACATCGGCTACTAAGATCTTGACAAACCTCACCCGGGCACCCCTGCTAAGTCACCAAACGTAGCGAACCACTTGGAGTGACGTACGGTAGAAGTCAGACGACCGTCAATACGGATTCCGGCGGAACCGCTTGTGCGGTGACCTTCTCGCGTATGTGACGCATGTTTGGTGGCGGTGCCTGGAACGTTTCGGTGAGACCCAAACGGTTGCACTGGATATTTCCAAGGCCTTTGACCAGGTTTGGCACCGAGGGCTTGTCTACAAACTACCTTCTTACGGACTTCCCGCATCCTTGTGTACGTGGATTGCCGACTTTTTGATGGAGAGGTCGATTCAGACGGTTTCACCTCTTCCTCGCATTCGATAAATGCTGGCGTCCCACGGGGATCGGTTCTGTCACGGACTTTGTTTCTGTCGCACATCAATGACCTCTTGTCATGTGCACCGATTCATTGTTACGCGGATGACAGTACAGTCCATGATAGCTTTTTGTTTGACAAGCCTCCAAAGGGCACACAAATTCCAATAGCTCGGAGGGAAGCAAAGAGTGGACGGTTACCTCGAGAGTGTTTTCTCTTGGGGTAAGAATAACCTCGTCTAATTTAATGTTTCAAAGGCCCAATCATATTTGATAACGTCTAAAAGGGATCGAAATGAAAATCTAGTCTCCTTCAATGGAAGCAATCTTCCGAACAGGACCTCCATCGATATGCTTGGTATAACTCTTAAGTGACCAGCTCAGGTACGGGGGCTCCATCGAAACCAGAGTTAAGTTAGCCTCTCAGAAACTGGGCGTACTGTACAGGGCCCGTAGATACTTTAATAGTACACAATTGCTAACCCTGTACAAGTCGAAAGTACCTACGCCCCACGGTTGAATTTGGCAGCCACCTCTGGTCTGGAGCTCCAAAATACCTAAAAAAAACCTTGACTCTTGCAGAAACGGGCAGTCCGTCTCATAGATTCTCCGTCTTAACAGACGGACTGCAATCTTTAGAGCATAGGCGTCAGGTGGGAATGCTGTCATGGCGGTATTACAATGGAAGATGCTCCGAGGAACTAGCGTCATTGATACCCTCGGCACCGGTGCATAGTCGGAAAACACGCCAAACACGCGCCTAACATTTGTACATGGTTGACATTAGTCACATGAGAACGGGTCGTTTCTATGACTCGTTCTTGAGTTCAACGGCTCGGCTGTGGAACGATTTGCCGGCCTCTGTAAATCCCTCCTTCAACATAGGTCTCTTCAAGACCCATGTTCACTCCTTCCTTTCCTCAAAAAGACCCTCCACCCAGCATCTTCAAAGATGACATAGGCCCTGAGGGATTTTTTTTCCTCAGGGCCTCCTGTGTGGAGTTAATGTAAAAACAAAAAAAAGTATTGGTAATCCAATAATTGGCTTCTGGGGCGGCGGTGCTCATACCAGCCTCCCAAATTGTAAATCATGTTTATCAGTTGTATAAGATTTAAAACAAGTGTATTAGTAAGCCCATTAACGATTGATCGAAGAGTAAGACCCATAATAACTACTTTTAATTGTTAAAACGACACTATACCCTAAAATATATTCAGAATCTTAACGACGTAGGTAAAGATGCCGTGTATTCAAATTGCGACTCGCGACCCGTGTATTGGACAGATCTACTGTCGAATTTTCCCTATCAAAGAAAAGAAGAAGAAGAAAAATAATGTGGGAATCTTAATGACGTAAGTGAAGAAAGCGTGTAAACAAATATGCGCCCGCGGCACGGCGTAGTGGACGGACGTACGGTCGAATTCACCCTAGCAGGCCTAGAGATTCGACCTTTCCGCTGGGTTCATTTTAATTAATTCTGAAGAACGTGTTACTAATATTTAAGATGTTTCTAAAGTAATACCTCACAAAGTTATTAATTCATCGTCTAGAAAAATCAAATCTAGTGCTCATTGCTAACTTTAGTTGAACAACGTTTTACAATTTTTTTAAAGGCGTTGTACGTTAAAAAAATATTGGCAACGTACTGTTTTTATTAATTGAAAATATAAATAACTTGCAACCCTTAAGAGAGAATTAAGATGTGTGTCTCCGGCAAATCCCCGATAAACGTGGTTATGTCTCGCCTTAATCAAGAGTTAGTTTGACATTTAAAGGCGCTATGGAAGTATGCATTTATTGTGAATTTATTATTGTATTTTAATGCTACGAGTATATTGTTTGGTGAATACATTTCACTTGTCCTTTACACACACACTACGGAAGCCCAATTGTTCTTTCTTTACCAAGTTCTATTTTGGGAACAAAGCATTTTATAACTGCCCTTCTATGGAGATATAACATTTTGTAAACAAAATGCCAAATTGTACAAATACACAAATCGTTAAAAGGAACTCCAGTGAAAAATATTATGGCTTTAAAAAAATATGTTCATAAAGACCAATAAACGCTGATTCTGAATATATAAGTTTTATTTAATAATATTAAACGCAGAGTTAAAAAAATTATTTAATAGTCCATTTTTAATCGGGTCTTCAGCGTCTATTTGGCATTACTGAAATGGTTAGTGGTGACGTCACTGTTCCTCGTGTCGTGACTTCACGGTAAAGTCATTGGATGGGAGATATACGGGAATGTAGGAATGACACAAGCCATCGCATTAATTTATTCGTTTATATACATATCTACTGTTTATAGAGATTTAGTTGTTGTGTTTATTGAAACATTATTTAGGCCTGAATAATTCAGTACCAAAAATAGAGGTATCTCTATTAATTAAAATTTTGAAAAACTTTAAATTGTAAGAAAAAAACCGTATAAATATACTATATCATAATGCTACCTACTGCTCCACGGCCCAATCAAAATGGCAGCAATCGATCAGCTGATGTCGTTTGCCTACACTTTTGTGGGTGATTCTTCGTTTTTGATAATATTGATTTTAAAAGCTAAAAAAATAATAATTTCAAATAATTTTTATACCACTCTCCCGTAATAATATTCAAAAATGCAATAATATAATAAATATAATATAATGAATAAATAATTTCACCTAAATAATGTTTTAACTTATCGAATAGTATCATCTTTCTTTCGTATAATTATCATACAAAATGACAACACCTGTTGAAAATAAAAATAACTTTCAGGAGTCGATGACGTCACGCGATTCAATACACATGCGGTGGTTTTCGGGGATCTTGAAAAATTAAAACTTTGACAATTATTTTAAATATTAAAACTAACTCAAAAAAAAAATATATGCAGTTATTTAAGTTAGAAGATTCAATAAAAAAATTAAAAAAATAGACTGGAGTTCTCTATGTAGAAATTTTAAACCGTATTTACATTAAACATGCTAAAATTATTTAAATTGTGAAGAAGCAATAATTTAATTATCCAGGGATTTAACTTAACTGTACCTAGGTATAAAATTTATAAATCCTCTAACTGCTTCGACTCGCAACAATAATATGTTACGAGTTTGTACATATACCTACAGAACTTGTTTGTTGTTTGGTTTTAATGTTATCATTATCACTGACAACAATGGCAAATCAAGTATTTTGAAATGTTAGTACTTGTGTTAGTTTTAAGTCTCAAACTTTAAGTCACAGTTGTAAATATGTATGTCATTAATCCACTAGTTTTAAGTCAACTATCATAAGTCACTAGCCATAAGTCTTAGATTAAGCCACTAGTTACAAGTCTGATTGTAAGTCACTAGTTATAATTACAAATCTTAGTTATACCAATTTTATTATATATTTACTTGTACTGTACAGCGGGGATTTCTCACAAAAACGGTGCTATATAAATTAGCCAAGTATTATGATTATTATTAACTACATGAAACCATAATGTACCAGTCTGAAGATTAAAGTTTTAAACCAACACAACGTGACGTGTTTTATCGACATCTTGGGTTTTTAGTGAATAACCGTGTTAGATTACGTTCAATCGGGCTAATGGTCAGGCAGCCATCTGCCCCGATGATGGACACTGCAAAGCTGTCCGAAACGTTGGGTGAAGAAGAAGGAAGCGCGACACGGTATAAAAACCCAAAAAATTATCACGATAAGTAGAACAACAACACGGTATAGTAACCAAAAAAATTATCACGATAAGTAGAACAAAGTTTTTAAATTTTCGTTATTTGTTTTTGGGGTGTTATGCCGTGTTGCGCTACCTCCTTCTTTATCCAAATTTTCTGACAGCGTTGCAGTGTCTACTGTCCATCATCAGGGCAGATCCGGTAGATGTGTGACATCTACCGGATCTGGCGGATCCCCTGATGATGGATACTGCAACGCTGTCCGAAACGTTGTCTAAAGAAGGAGGTAGTGCAACACGGCATAGCACCCTAAAAACAAATAACAAAAAAATCGTGGAAATCTAAATTTTAAATGGTTTAAATATTCTCTTTAACTGTGTATTGTTTTGTACACTAAAAGTAATGAACGTGCACGCGACTGAAGTCTTGTGTGAGGGAGACGGCGTGAAAGAGAGACAACAGCTGGAGGTATATAAAGAGTATACAACTTGGTTTTCCAGTCTCTCTTCGTAATCACCTGTCATTGAGAGTTAGTTAGCCTCTCAGAAACTTCAATAGTAGGTACACCCTGTACTGCTGACCGTAATAACCCTGCCCAAATCGCGAGTGCGCCCCACAGTTGAATTTGGCAGCCACCTCTGGTCTGGGGCCTCAAAAGTTAGATTCTCCTGCCTTAAGGCTCTGCAACCGGGCTCGAAAAGAAGAAGATGGAGAGATACGAAATTACGAATGTTAGAGGAGAGCGCTAACATTTACAGCGACAAAATCGATGCGAAAATTACGAAAATGTTTAATAAAACACGACTCGTTTAAAATAGAGCAAAAATCTCGCGTGCATTGTCTTGAACAGCATTTAAGACACTGTGATTTTTTTCATACATATAACATAACTTGTAAAATAACTGAAACAAACGTGTTTATAATAATTTTTGGAGCATACTTTGCGATTTTTTCTATCGAGGGAATTTAATATAATTTGCGTTTCGGCGCGGGCAATGTCTAGATATTATCTTCAAGAATAACACACATTTTTTAAAGAGCTTTAAAACTTACCGCGTTTAAGGGAGATATGTAAGAAATCAGTAGAAATTCGGGTTGCGAACCCTTTAACGTGAAAGTTGACCTTGTTCTACCAGGATTTCAATGGAAGATGCTCCAAGGAATTAGCGACATTGATTCCTTCGGCACCAGCGCACAGTCAGAAAACACGCCAAACACTCGAACAACATTTGTACACAGTTGATAGATGACAAATAATATAACCTGAGGAAAATTACATGAACTCAAACTTATTTTTTTAAATTAATAATTCTGTACTTGAAATGTGTATTTCACTTATACGATTTATTGACAGATTTCATAATTTTTCTAGTTTACTGATGCTGCTTATTCGAAGGGTAAATTTATCTCTCTAATTAATCAAGGGTTTTACAAACCCTACAATAATTAACAATTATTATAAGAAATAATTATCAGCCTGAAACACTCATCAACATTGAAAAATCTTCCGAGAAAAGATACTTGCCGCCAACGGGACTTAACCCGTGTCCTTCTGATTGCCGGTCAGCTGCTCTTGACCACTGAGCTATGGGGGCTTATCAAATGCCCGCCAAATAATTCAATATATACTAGTGTTTCATTCAACAATTACTGCTTATTATATTTTTTCCACCTGAAAACAACCAACTTTATATTTGCGAGAGAGACATTGTAAGTGTTAAATCCCTCGCTAGGTGGCGTCGAGACCAATTATGATATTGGGGAAATACTTAAACTTGTCAAATATTAATTATTATTTTTAATTTATAAACTAACGTTTTGACAAGATTTTTATGCATAGCACAAAACACATTGAATTATTTGGCGGGTATTTGATAAGCCCCCATAGCTCAGTGCTCAAGAGCAGCTGACCGGCAATCAGAAGGACACGGGTTCAAGTCCCGTTGGCGGCAAGTATCTTTTCTCGGAAGATTTTTCAATGTTGATGAGTGTTTCAGGCTGATAATTATTGCTTATAATAATTGTCACCCTTTGTGCTATGCATAAAAATCTTGTCTAAACGTTAGTTTATAAATTAAAAATAATAACCTACAATAATTATTACAATATATATTGTGATTTTTTTCACGAAGTAGTAGTAAGTGGAAAGTGTTTTAGACAGTACTTGGAATAAAAGTTGATGGATTAAGATAAATAGGATAAGAAAGAAAAAATTAAGAGTAACTGTGTACAACCTACACGGTTCCTCTGTAACCAAGGAAAACCAGTACAGTTTTCTCTAGTGCAGTTAGGGGGTGGTTCACCTTAGGGATGTTTTCCCTGACTTGCCATTTTGCTGTCGACAGACGAGGTATAAAAAGCAATAGCAAAAGAGTGGAGACAGTCTCGTAAGATATGTGTACGAGTATAGTTACGTACAGAGGCATTGAGACAAAGAAAACTTGGTGAAACGGTCATAAAAAAATTTGGAATGGAAAGCTCGATCGTGTCTAAAAAGAAGAGAATGAAAAACTCGAGTGTTTCCAAATTACCTACTAAACTAATCTCTATAGGCTGACAAAAAAACGAAAGACTTGGGTACGGCGTATGGCGAATCCGTGAATGTCGCTAGACCCGTTTGGACTAGGTTAGTAGTTTAGTCGAGAAGCGAGTAATTTTGTAACTGAACGTGTTCAAACACCATAAATTTAGAATAGTAGTTTAGTCAGTGGTATAGTAGAGTCAATACATTTTGTTCTATTTTTTGGGGCTAATAGCGCCCCCCATCATGTGTCACTGCTCACTGGCTCAATAACTCCCATCACTCAAGTCCGAACCTGTTATTTTAGAAGAGTTCATTAGAATCAGCAGAAATGTCGTCTCATTGTAACGAAGACGTTACCGTAATTTTTTTCTGCTATTAATCCATTTTCGTATCCATAGTTTCTTTACTTTCATCTTACTAATGTCTTTTTCTACCTCTTCTAAAATATCCATTACAATCAGCTTAATTATCTTATTTACTTTGTTACGTTGCAGTATGTTAATCTTCCAATGCGCAATTCACTAATATACTCTACTCTCTACTTGACCATAATGTGAACGCTTTTTGGTCAGTCAAGTAGAGTTACTCGCCACTCGACTAAACTACTAGCCTAGTTCAAACAAGCCACAAGGTCCGAGATCACAAGGCCCCCGGGACGGTCCTCTTATAATAAATTTAATGACAATGAATGTAAGGAGAAGTGAGTAAATAATGGGGAAGAAACCCCAAACGTTTAATTAACTACCATTAGTAGGGTACACCATTATCATAACAGTTAGATATATTAGGTTCTAACATCTAACTTCACCCCTTTGTAACCTACGAGTACCTCGACAAAGATGGCTAAACTGTATGGAGTTGTTAATATTGTACGGATGTACACATGCGTAGAAGTAAGCAATTTATATACCTAGGTAAAACTGCGCGCAACGTAAATATTAGAGTCAAACAACACGTCAGGTCACGTCAGATGTATGACAAGCACAGGTTTCTCAGAATTTGCTGACCATTTAAGTGATACTGACCATACCTTTAACAGAAATACAGAAGTCCAAAATAATACATAAAAATAGAATAGGCATACACCTGAATAATTTAGAAGCATTAGATATATTGAAATCAAAGAAAAATAATTGGCAAATTTTAAACAAACAGATAGTCCGATTTTAAAGTTGTTCCTTTCTCCCTATGTAATCCCCACCCTCCCTTTGCCCTCCCTTTGCCCTATCCCTACACCAACCAGTCTTTGATGTTATCTCCCTCTCATATGCTCTCTCGTTCTATTACGTTTACCTCTTAAAACTTCCTATGTACTATAATTTAGTTTATATGTTTATTGTCCTGAAGAAGGTTGAGTACAACCGAAACTGGTCGACGAATATAAATTCAAATAACGTGGTTTTAAACAAAAAACTTGTTTCATTTTCTATAATGTCAAACCACAAAGCGTTTTTCTTCGGTAACAAAGAATATTTATTTTTGCAACAAGTATGTAAAACTCACACTTTTCCATTGGCAGAAGAATGATTTTATTTTACTGTTCTAAAAATATGCTATGCAGACAACAAGTATAGCAAGGGGAAGCAACATGGTTCACAAAGCGGAAAATACAACTGCCTACAATATAAGTCATCATTTCCTACAAAAATGCGTGAAAAGCACGCAACAGGCTACATTCTTCTATCTTACGTTCGCATTTCTTCACCAAAGGAAAACATTGTCATCATAACAATAAACATACAAAGTGAAATGCGAATAAAAACTCGTGGCATTCTTCCAAGAAAGTTTAGGCACAAAGCAGTTCCATTTATCTTCCAATCACTTTTACGATATTTATGCGGATCAGGGTATTCAAGACACGACAGTTTCTGTTATCTTTTGCTATATTGTAATAGATTTCTCGGTTTTACTGGCATATTTTTATGACGTTTCTAATTAGCGAACATGTTGAATACTCTTTTTTTCGTTGGTTGGTGACCAGATCCGAATAGCCAGGTACTTCCCCACCTTCTTCTACACATCTCCATCTCCTTCCCCTGCCCACTAACTTCAGTCTCACAACAAACCCTAATCGGGGTTGGCATAGTCTCACAGGCTGCAGGCGGCTGGGAGAAGTTGGGACCTTGTGCTATAATCTAGTAGGATCTTCATTTTTTTGAAATGCAGTTAGCTGATCTCGCAATAGACAAACTTTAGATAGGTATTGTCGAAAGAACTATAAAGAAATCAATTAGATATATCTATCAGTGGCGGTCGGTGACTTGTTGTATAAGGGATGCTGGAATATATACCTAATATCAAATATAAAAGTCTACGGACTAGACCAGCAATTATCGACAAAAATAGTCTGTAAAATTAGCTCTATAAAACCTTTATGCTTCACATTAAATATATAGCAGTTCCCTAATTAAATTAATTAAATAAGTATTCCGAAAGATATTCAATGTATCAATCGGATTCGGCTATTCAAGACAACAAATAACAATCGAAAGGTTGTCAGGCAAACAAATCTCTAATGGTACCAAGTACGCTCGCTTCGGATAAGCTATTCTGTGCACTATGCCTATAAGCATAAAAGTCGTTTTTTGTGCGTTGGATGCTCCAATGGAATCCGTATTCGGCCTTAATTCAACCATGGCAGGCTTGACTAAAAGCGTATGCGCGAATTTCAAAAACATCCCACTCGTTCCTGCATCGTGGACGCGGAATGAACGGAGCATCCACTGTTTTGCTGGTGTTGGTGAGTTTACGCAGCGTTCGAGCATTGAGAATGTTACGTATGGTTGGTCTCTGAGATTGGGACGGTGGCTAATTGATTTTTTTTTTATAGTTTACTCTTATTTTTTTATTGTTTAAAGTATAACATTGTTACAGTAATAAACATTATAATATGGCAAAGACAAAATATTGAAATACACATTTCCAAGGATTTCTACGCCAATTGAGAGAGCTTGGTGTAGGAGTTATTTCATAAATTATATAATAGAGTGTACAATGTACAATAAATATAATCTTAAGTACTGGGATGTTGTAACGTTAAAAATTATAATATGGCATGAAATGGAGGAACAGCATTTTGATGGTGATGTTATGTTATTTTTCAAGAATAATTTGACCCTTTTCTTGAATGATACTAAATCTGTTATTTGTTTAACTTCTTTGAATATAATATGTATATTTTTTAAATTAATTGATTACCTACATCCGCTCCAACACCATTTTTTACTTATTATTTTTAATTTATAAACTAACGTTTAGACAAGATTTTTATGCATAGCATAAAGGGTAACAATTATTATAAGCAATAATTATCAGCCTGAAACACTCATCAACATTGAAAAATCTTCCGAGAAAAGATACTTGCCGCCAACGGGACTTGAACCCGTATCCTTCTGATTGCCGGTCAGCTGCTCTTGACCACTGAGCTATAGCCCCCATAGCTCAGTGGTCAAGAGCAGCTGACCGGCAATCAGAAGGATACGGGTTCAAGTCCCGTTGGCGGCAAGTATCTTTTCTCGGAAGATTTTTCAATGTTGATGAGTGTTTCAGGCTGATAATTATTGCTTATAATAATTGTTACCATTTTTTACGTTGTAGTCGAGGCATATCAGGAATTCGACGATTGAATATTTTATTTCAATTATTTAAAAAATATTTTGTTTAATATACGATATTTGTACATGTCGAAAACTATTGGGAGTTTATAAATTTATAAATAAATTTATTTTAAGGGCCTTTATAAATTTATTTTTCCTTATCAGAATATTTTAGTAGAAGAGGAAAATGTTCAACATTGATTTTTTGGAGTAGGAATGTGCGTGGTACGTTACTTAAAACTTCACGGTATGAAATGAGCCTCGTGTGAAAAGTAATTTGACAGAAGTAATCCCACCAGTAACTCCGACTGCAGAACACGGTTTGCTCGTTAAACAAATGACGTAGGTAATTAATTTAAACAAAGTTTAATGGTCTTTCACGTGAAATTGTGACGCCACTTCGTAAAACACTGTTAAAAGTACAAAAAGTGCTGAGGTACAGTAATGGTTCGTATACCTAACGAATTTTCGATCATTTTTATTTATTCCTCTTTCGTTGTACCGTCATTGCCGAGCATCTTGAACCCATACCAATTTCCATGTTTTAACAGGTTCCTCCACTTTTCAATGTTCTTCTACTGAAAAGGTTGTAGCTAGACTGCTTAATCCTTCCAGAATCCATGTATCTCTAAGTCTAACTGTCCATAGTGTCCTGTGCATTTTCGCCAGTACCACATTTCGAGGAAATGTATGCTTTTTTATGCTTAGAAAAAATGGGATTCTTTCAAATCTATTGCCCAATACAAGGTAACCATACTAAATCCACATGATCAAAATCGTGAGGCAGAATAGGACATATGCAAAGGGATGACAAAATTGAGTTTCCAAGATAGATCCAGTAAAATATTCCACGAAAAAAAAGAGTACCAGGCACAACGTAGATTGACGTTGGACGATATCAAAGAGTGAACATTTATTTTTTTTATATGAATACAGCACAAGAGTCCCAACTGCTCCCGTCTGGAGCCAGCGAGATTATAGCATCCCCAATTGGGGTATGTTGTGAGGTTGAAGGTAGTGGGGAGGTAAGGAGATAGGGAAGAGGAAGGTGGAGAAGTACCTGGCTATTCAGATCTGGTCACCAAACACGGCTAAAGCCATTTCAGGCAACGTTTCAATTCCGAATGGTGGTCTTACACCAGGGCGATACTGAGAGTATCTTCCACTCTGGAATGTGCCGCAAATATACTATGTATTATTTTTAATGAATAAATTGTGAAATACACAAATTAATCAAATAAAATTTATTTGCCACGCCGGGATTCGATCCCGCGACCTTCGGAATGCTAGTCAAGCGCCTTACCGCTGCACTACACCGGCCGTCAACTATTATGATAAAGAGTAAGTTGATATGTAAACGTGTGAACTAAAGATGGCCTATTTCTAAAAAAGATATTAAATATCACAGAATCCTGAAATTGATATTGATTGATATTTTTGGACCAATTTTTTTTCGTAATGCAAATGAGTCAAGTGAAATAAACGAAGATACATTTACCACAGATTTTTCGAAATTTAAAATGGTTAATGGTATACTTGTGATTCTCTTACAATCTAAATTAATAGAAGACACTGTCTGTATGTATGTACCATATAGACTAAAAAACTACTTGACCGATTTCGTTGAAAATTTCAAAATTTGTTCTTATTAGTTACAGGAGGGTTTTGAGAGGTGAATGGTGGAATAAATAGGAAACGCCCGAGGAAAACTTCAAACTACACGTATTCACAACCCAGAACAACGCCAGTCATTCGTCAGCTAGCACTTTAATAAAAATTCAAAATTAACACTATTTCAATTTATTTCCAGATTTTTTTGTTTGTTTGTGGACGTTATTATATGATTTCCCTTTAAGCTAGGCAATATTTCAATATTAGAGTTATTTGTCTATTGAATCAGCCGTAAAGCAAAATACCTTTCGTACAAATAAGGGGTTCCACGACAACTCAACATTTCAGTGTCCCTTCGAAAAGTAATAAAAGCAATGTAAAAAAAAATAGTCCAAAACGTAACCTAACGTAACCCATTTTACCATTCTTTTTTTCATCACTTATAATGATGTATTGTCCGGTCACTGGTGATGGACGTATGAATCCATCCCCCGATATTCCATTCCGAGATTCCTGCTGGAAAAGTAATAAGTCTCCCTCAACCAGTCTCTTCCGATTCAGCCTGCCACGCAGCTGGTGGGCAGACATCGCCAAGACCCGGACCAAGCTCACCCCATAAATCCGGGAACTCCTGCTAAGCCATCAAATATAACGAACCATTTAGGGTGACCTACGGTAGAGGTGTTGGTTATCCAACAAATTGAAAGGCTGCAACCTTTGTAGTCTGTGCTTAAAAACGGCCCAGTGTCTCAAGAAAAGTCCATCGATAAGACGAAATGATATGGCAGAAATCAATTCAGTTTTCTAAATACCCAACATTAACGAGAAGACTGCACCTGAAGATGGTGATATTTGAACAAAAGTTTTTACGTGATTATCGACTACCAGAGAAGACACGTTCCCTTACTACGGTAGTCGAATAGTCACGCTATGCGATAGTTACCTCCCGACTCCTGGTTACCATACATATAATATCCTAACTTAAATAATTTGAGATGGCCTACCAACCCAACCTCTTAGAGACCCATTTTCTGACGTCAGAGAGCGTGATATTATTAAAGCAGTATGTCTCCGCTCGCCCCGGGGCGAAATTCCTCGCACTGCTCGCGTACTTTGTCGATTTACAACCCTTAAGTTATTCTGGACCTCCAGTTTTAATCACAATTTAATGTCACATTATTTCCCCTCTCTCTCTCGGAGGGGATGAAAGTGGCGACTAAGTTGCGGCAGGCATTGTGTTGATAAATCACTGAGAGCTTCGTTAGCTCCGGACGTGAGAGGCTGCGAGGGACCGATCTGCGCTCTGCACATTACCTCAAAGCAGCAGGGGTTGAGATTCACAGGTTTTACGCCCTTATGAAGGGGAAAATTCTGTCAGTGAATAACTGACTGCAGTCTGTTTAACGCTGCGTACGTGCGAGTAATTTCAATACCTCAAATTCTAAACTTAATTTTTATCAAAGCGAGTTTAGAATCGGAGATTTGTAATATTTGTAAGTAAAAAAATAATGAATAACTGGAATACAATAAACGCAGTGTACTCTCACCAACAGAAAAAGGAACTCTAGTGAAAAATATTATGGCTTTAAAAAAATATGTTCTTATAGATAGACGCTGATTCTGAATATAGGTATAAGTTTTATGTAATAATATTAAACGCAGAGTTAAAAATAAAAAATAAAAATAGTTCATTTTTAATCGGGTTATAGAAACACGCCGTCAAGTTGGTATTATTGAAATGTTTAGTGGTGACGTCACTGAACACCATAAAGTCATTGTATGGGAATGTTGGTAAGACACAAGCCATCGTATTAACAACGTTTCATCTTATTCGTTTATTTACATACTGTTTATAGAGATTTAGTTGTTGTGTTTATTGAAACATTATTTAGGCCTAAATAATTCAGTTTCAAAAATAAAGGTATCTCTTATTAGTTTATCTCTATTATTGACAATATTCAAAAACTACTGCACAAAACAAATAGTAATGCTACTCTAGGGAGAATACTTCGAACTCTGAATTTCAAAATGGCGCCAGTTGAACAGCTGATTTCCCAATCTTATAGTAACTTTTTGGGAGTGATGACGTCACACGATTCACGACACATACGGTGGTTTTCGTGGGATCTTGAAAAATTTTAACTTTGACAATTATTTTTACTATTAAAACTAACTCTAAAAATAAAAATAAAAATGCTGTTATTTAAGTTAGAAGGTATTCATTAAAAAAATAGGACTGGAGTTCCAAATTGTTAAAAAAAATTTTTTAGGCAAAATAAAAAATAAATAATTATAGTTGGATATTTTATAGGTGATATTATTTATTTTTAGCTTATTTTGTATAGGTATATTAATTGGTTCAACGAATTTTTACATCACAAAATGCAAACTGTCGGTGCCCATATTATATAAAAAAAAATTAAATAAAAATAAAATCTAAAATACATTTTTTTATTTAATTTATCTCAAAATTTTAATTTTTTCTGGTTTGTATTCAGATTAATTTTCAATTTTTCACATTTCTTTGTTTTTTTCTGGCACACTGTTTATTTATTTATTTTTTTTTTTTTATGGCTCTTCACCCCAAAAGAGTGTTCTGGCCAGTGTCAAGTAAATGCTTTTGTGAGTGTAATTTTTGGTTGATATTAACTAATTTAGTTTTAATAACAAGAACCTATCTACATTATATAATAATACTATACAAATAATAATAATAATAATACGCAAAATTATTACAATAAGAGATGATTTTAATTAAACATAACAAGGAAATTAAAAGATATGCTGACACAATTTATTGTGCGAAAAAAATAAAATAAATAAATAAATACATGAAACTTAACTTACAGTTACAAATTGATGCTGTTAATATTCAGGAAATTAGCCAAGACTTTATACACGCGTTTGTTCACAGAAGATAACAGGCATGCAATGTTGTAGGGAGGCAATATACCCGAACTGATTAGGTGAGGGATGAAATTTTTGTATGAATTATTTATAGGACAACTGAAAAAAATATGATTGAGATCCTCTTCACCAAGACGACATTCACACATTGCAGAATTCTTAATATGAATTTTTGTCAGGTGAACATTGTGGCAGCAATGCCCTATCCGCATGCGGCAAATGGATGATGTCGAGAATTTGTTAAAAGAAAGTCTGGAAAACCACGGTTTTGAAGGAATCGTTGGCTGAATTGTGAAAAAGCTATATCCTTTTGATTGACTAGATTCTTCCCAATGATTCTGCCATGTGGAAATCATGTTTTCCTTCAATTTTATGAAAATGTCATAGGTGTTTAAAAATTTATATAAAATATCCCCCGAAATAATGGCATCTTTCGCCAATGAATCGGCCTTTTCATTTCCAGGGATATACCGCAGTGACTAGGTATCCAAGCCAAGACGATTTCTTTACCAGAGTCGGTTAATTTATGAATTAAAGTTCGAATTCCAACACAGAAATCATCTTCTGGGTAATGGAAAGGGGAAGAGTTTAATTTTTGAAGTGCACTCAGGGAATCGGAGAGAATTAAGAATTTTCCAATGTGAACATCGTCAGTGTATTTGAGGGATTCAAAAATGGCTATACATTCAGCAGTGAAAACGGAAGCCTCTTTTGGAAGTTTAATTTTTCTATCGACTTGATCTGATGGGCAGTGGAATGCCGCTCCCACATGGTTTGATAAGGGAGACTTGGAACCATCTGTGTAAATAATTTTCCAGTTGGAATATTTCGAATTTAAAATTTGGATAAGTTTTGTTGGAGCTTCGTGATTGTTAATTATGCCGAGAGAAAAAAGAATATTTGGTTTACACAAATGAATACGAAAGGAGTTGGCATATAAAGGAAGTCTGTCTGATGGATTTAAGAGGGGTTTATACGCACAGTACGTATGGAGGCTTTTAACAAGAAGAGGGATTGATTTGTTCCTCCAATATGGAAGTGATTTCACTTGAGCAGTGAGTGCAGTAATTTTCTCTTTCAGTGGGTGATTAGAGAGTCTTAAGCATTTAAATAAAAACTTGTCAGCCAAGAACTGTCTTCTGAAATGAAGAGGAGCCTCCACAGCCTCCACTTGTAAAGCGTTAATTGGGGAAGAACGCATTGCTCCGATAATCAATCTTAAACATTGAAATGCACACTGTTTATAAATGTTACTTTATTTATTTTATGTTCCTAGGTTTATTTTGTTTTTATAGTACCTATCTCTATAATTATAATGTATAAATAATACTTATTTATTTATTATTTTTGAATGATGTTAACATATTGTGTTATTGGGTTGTAACTTAATTATAGTATTTTTCTATTATATGTAAGAATTCTATTGTAAGAAGGGTGACCGCTCCAACCCGGCCAACTACCGCCCCATAGCGATCACATCAGTTCTGTCTAAGGTGATGGAACGTGTGATCAACGATAAACTGCTCACATACCTCGAGAAGAACAAAATTATTAAAGACCGTCAAGACGGATTCCGGCGGAACCGCTCGTGCGGTGATCTTCTCGCGTATGTGACGCATGTTTGGGGGCGATGCCTGGAACGTTTCGGTGAGATCCAAACGGTTACACTGGACATCTCCAAGGCCTTTGACCGGGTTTGGCACCGAGGACTTGTCAACAAACTGCATTCTTACGGACTTGCCGCATCCTTGTGTACTTGGATTGCCGACTTCTTGAGGAAGAGGTCGATTCAGACGGTAGTCGATGGTTTCACGTCTTCCTCACACCCGATAAATGCTGGCGTCCCGCAGGGATCGGTTCTGTCTCCGACTTTGTTTTTGTTGCACATCAACGACCTTTTGTCATGTGCACCAATTCACTGTTATGCGGATGACAGTACAGTTCATGATAGCTTTTTGTTTGACAAGCCCCCAAAGGGCTCACAAAATCCAACAGCTCGTAGGGCTTTGAAGCAAAGAATGGACGGATACCTCGAGAGTGTTTTCTCTTGGGATAAAAATAATCTCGTTGAATTTAATGTTTCAAGGACCCAATCTTGTATGATTACGTCTAAAAGGGATCGAAATGAAAATCTAGCCTCTTTAAACGGAAGCAATCTTTCGAACAGGCCCTCCATTGATATGCTTGGTGTAACCCTAAGTGACCAGCTCAGGTATGGGGGCTCCATCGAAGTCAGAGTAAAGTTAGCCTCCCAGAAACTGGGCGTACTGTATAGGGCCCGCAGATACTTTAATAGTGCACAACTGCTAACCCTGTACAAATCGCAAGTACGCCCCACGGTTGAATTTGGCAGCCACCTCTGGTCTGGAGCTCCAAAATACCTGAAAAATACCCTCGACTCTGTGCAGAAACGGGCGGTCCGTTTGATAGATTCTCCCATCTTAACAGACGGATTGCAATCTTTAGAGCACAGGCGTCGCGTGGGAATGCTATCCTTGTTCTACCGGTATTACAATGGAAGATGCTCCGAGGAACTAGCATCATTGATCCCTTCGGCCCCGGTGCATAGTCGGGAAACACGCCAAACGCGTGCCCAACATTTGTACACGGTTGACATTTGTCACATGAGAACGGGTCGTTTCTTCGAATCGTTCTTATGTTCAACAGCTCGGCTGTGGAATGATTTGCCGGCCTCTGTGTTTCCTCCTTCCTACAACATAGGTCTCTTCAAGACCAATGTTCATTCCTTCCTCTCCTCAAAAAGACCCTCCACACAGCATCCCAGATGACATAGGCCCTGAGGGAAATTATTTTCCTCAAGGCCTCCTGTGTGGAGTTAATGTAAAAAAAAAATGTAATGTTAAAAACCCGTAAATGTCCCTATTTTAAAATATATAACAAAACCAGCTAGTTACCGGCATGTGTTGCAATGCCACATTCAAGAAATATTTTTTTTCTCCCTGCATCTACTTTCCCATGCATCCCCGTTCCCTGTTCCTCCCGTGTTCCCCTTCCACCTTCCCCGCCTTCCCTTTCTCGCTCTCCCGTCCCGCCAACCTCCCTCCCGCGTTCCATATATTCAGTCCTAGTACATTCAGTTTTCAAAAAGCTCACCTGCCACCTATTACAATTTTTTTATTCAAATTTTCATTTTTCATATATTACAAATATTCATTTTTGTATACTATAAGAACAATTAATAAGGTACCTGATAAGTTTTAAGATTTTCACGGCCAAAAGCATGTGCACATCTACCGGATCTGCCGGATCTGCCCTGAACGCAACGATGTCCGAAACGTTGGCTAAAGAAGGAGGTAGCGCAACACGGCATAACACCCCAAAAACAAATAACGAAAATAAGGTGACTATTTAAAATGTCTATAATTCTTGATTCGATTCAAAGTATTACGCGAGTACTTCAAATAAAATCATTATTTTAAAGAGTTTCGAAAATTGAATTATGTTTCGCAAAGTGTCATTCTCAAATTTTGACAGTTTTGCAAGAATTTTTTTTTTATTATTAAAAAAAATTCAGATGTATTGTCGTGTGGTTGTAATAATCCAGATACCTTCGCGTGGGTTTAAAGAAGGTATTTTGAAAGTTTCAAATATTTCCTATGTACAGAGATCTTATATACTCACATACGAGTTTATACATAGACAGAAGTAAGCATATTTAGATTTTTATATATTAGATGAAAAAAAAATTACAGCGGTAGTTGATCCCGAAACTTTTCGACGCAACGTCCAAGTCAAATGCACGAAAATCGTCTTCATAAATAAAAAATAAAAAATCAAACTTAAGTTCATTAAACTAGAGTTATGCAGGACGCACAGACAACCGAAATTAGTATTTTTGATAATTAATTATGATGACACGATTTACAAAACACTATTTTAAAAATTGAACTCGCGAAAGTTTGTAAATAGCAATAGCACAATATTTATAGCGATCTTTTAGTGAACGGAAGCTTTACGAAACTAGAAAATAACTCAAAACCGTTGATAAAATTACATTTAGAATACGTCAAACTACGAGTAAAACGAAATTTTATAATAATATGAACTCTAATTGGCAATTAAATACTCGTGGATCGTCCGTGAAATTTTTAATAATTTATTATCTAAAGAGTTACACATTATTAGCAAAACGTGAAATAGAAGCCAATTATAAATTCAAATCAGTAGATAAACTAACAGATATCGTGATTTATTTTTGGGGTATTATGCCATGATGTTGACCACAGTAAGGCTGTCCTTTTTTCGGGGTATTATGCCGTGCTGCGCTACCCCCTTATTGAGCAACGTTTTGAGACGTACAGAGACGTGTAGAGCCCTGATGATGATCACCTTAACGTTGTCCGAGACGTTGCTAAAGAAGGAGGTAACGCAACACGGCGTAATACCCCAAAAATAATTCACGATGATACTTTTGGCCATGAAAATCCGCAATTATTTCAAACTAACACATAATTACGAGTGCATTCACTGGAACGTACGAGTATATGTTTCTGTTTATTTGGGAACGATTATTTCAATGGATTGTAAATATTTTCTGTGATTAAATAATAGTTTTCTTTTAAATTAGGCTGTGAAAAGTGAAAGGTGTCATTACGATTTTTTTGCCTTTTAATTTTTTTATATTTTTTTATTACACAGGGTTAATAATACAAAATAGTACAATTTTTTATTTCACTGAAACATAACAGTAAAATTGTGAAAAATAAATTTGACTCGTTAAGTTCAGCGTCCAAAAACTAAAAGATTTTTTAAAAATTTCAATGCTTTTACAATCAAATTTAGCGACGTTTTTAATTTGAATCACACTTTATGACTCATTTTGTTTTCCATTCGAATAAAATTATATGTGCACATAATTATTTTTGGTTGGCAATAGTTAGCAAAAAAATACATTTAATGCATCTTTTACAATCTCCCCCAACGTAAATCGTTGTTTTTTGTAGTAATTAAATTGAAACGTTGTATTATTTCCATTATGTGAATTTTAGAATTTAACCCCATCTTTTACTCTATAACGTATACAATAAATAATATTTAAAAATCGTTAAAATATGTAAAATCAATCAGTAAGACTCCCACGTAAATGTCAGAAGAAAACATTTCCCTTTACAGTGAAGGGCACACCGTCTCCGCTAGGGTGTACGTGTACAGTGACAGAATCACAGAGTGGTGACAGTAGCTCGCTGAGCACTGAGCACTGAGGGCTGCTGGTGCTGAGGGAATAGAGAATGATAGCTCACCTGGCTAGACCTCCAGTAGTCCGCTACGTCGCCCATATTCCCGGCTATCTCATGCCACACTGTATTAACTATATCACAACTCACGCCACTGCTACCAGCGTTACTTAATACTAATACTGACGGTTGCGGTTTCACCTGCGACCCGAACCTACACTCACTAAACAAAAACAGTCGCGGTAAACACGAGGCGCGCCGCGTGAGGAAATCTGCCTAAACCCCGCACTCGAACACGCTGGAAGATCAATGGAAATACACATAATTTGTAGCTATCTAATTGGTTTGATTATTGTCCTAGTGATTATGTATGTCGCGGTCGAGTGTCGATTGGCTGGTTGGGCTGTCAGGTTGTCAGGCTGTCAGGCTGTCAGGCTGTCGGGTGCACGGCGGAGCGACCGTGCGGCCGCTAGGCTCGCGGGACACTTGCTACCCGGAGTGGTCGGGCCTCGCCGCTGCTGACTGGTGGCTGGGGGGTGCTCCTCGCCCGCCCCCGCCCCCGCCCTCGCCCTGCAGCCCGCCCTCGCCGCCCGCCGCCCGCCCCTGATCGATACTGCCGCCCGGGATGGTAAGGGCGGCTCAACCCGCAACCCCTAACCGAAGCGCTTCGTACATTCTGCGTCAAAAATTTTTCAAAATACGAGGGTTGTCCAAGAATTACAGACCTTTCTAATTTTTAAAAATCAGGAAAAAATTATATTTACAGAAAAAAACGTATGAACTTTTAGGTACATATTCCATATTCCCACTAATTTTCGACGTAGTCCTCGTTACAATTGATGCACTTGGTGAGCCATGGCACAAGGTCCATGATTCCCTTACAGAACTCCGCCGCCAAAATGCTTTCACCTCTTCGTCCACATCCTAATCAGTCTCCAACGGTTTTCTTTTTGCTATAAAAGTCATACAAGAAGTTCAGACAGTTCCACTACTCTTCTTCGTTTTTCGAAAAAATATCTTAAAAATATTTTTGATATTGATCAGAAATAAATTAAGTGGAAAAATTTATAAAATTATCTGTTCAAATATAAAAACGTTAAAATATTCCGCTTCTTTCCCCTTTGTTAAATCAAGCGCATTCTTTTCAGATTGCCTAGAGGAAACGAGCTCGAAAGGAAATGAGGTTTTAAGAGAAAAGAGCTACATATTTATAACAATTGAAATTGACCAATTTGAAAAGATATCGTCCTTTTATAGTATACCTTATCATAAATATATGTTGTAAATTTACCTACCTAACTAATTCAAAATACAGAAATAATTTAATAAAATTATATATAAACATATATATATATATATATATAATTTTTTTTTAAATTATAACCTACGAGCAACTGATTCCAACTAACCCTAATTTGGATTTTTTCTGAAAGATTATCTTAAATAGTCTCATAAGCATTTCTGATTAGAATATCAAATAAAAATATTTTTGACGTCGTAAATTGATAATTCGGCCTTGTGTGCGACAGTACAAGTTAACTTATTGTTTACCTCATTCGTGGTACACGTCAATATTAAATAAAATATTGTTTTTAAAACGAAGCTACATTTAATAACTCATCGGTGTACAAGAATGAAACACCCGTTCACTTTCACATTTCTTGACGCTAGCAAGTTTTTATTTTATTTTTTAAATTTATTTATCTATAAAAAGTATATTTATATTGGTTTTTTAAGCATGTCTCAATAGGATATACCTGTGTCGAGACAGGCGATGAGAACGAATCGTTTTCCAGACCTAACATAAAGATCAGCCGACATTCATCTTTAATCACACATATCGGGAAATTTTCAAGACTCAGTTCAAATCCTTATCTATAGTTCTTTCCATAACTCGCCATTTAAAATGTAAAGAACGTAATATAAATATCTACTAATACAAGTAGTTTTCAAAGGAAATCACCAATTGAAACCTCATCTCAATTTTCACAAAAGAAAACAGCGATAAAACAAGCAAATATAATCAGTTACATATTTGGAATATGACAGAAGAGCTTAAATGGATGGAAGTTCATCCAGAAAATCTAAACTTTTCAATGATTCCACGACAGTTTCCATGTTTATATACAGTATGCAGTCGGTTCAGGGAAAATACGATGAACCTACTCACACAAAATGTAACCAAGTATCCCGAAGGGATGGGCAGAGAGGATGTGCCGCCGAATAACAAAAATATATAAAACATATTAAAATTTAAATACATCAAGAATAAAACTACTTGTCACTATACTGCATATACCAGCGTAATGGTACAAAAATTCAGCACTATACTTATTATAAAGGTATTTTTTAGGTAGATTTAGTTTTGAAAATGGTAAAAATGCACAAAAAATTTCAATTTTGGTGGCATCTGTCGGGGGATCAATCGTCAGGTAACCCTTTTAGATATTTCAGAGAACGCATTTTTAAAAATCTATTTCTAATAAATGATATACCTACTTGTAATACATAAGCGTCTAACCTAGAACTTCAAATTGTATTACTGGGATGGTTTTTAACCCTTACCAGTAATACAATTTGAAGCTCTAGGAATTATCAATTCTATTACTGATATGGTTTTTAACCCTTAACCACATGACGTCCGTCTCAGAGATTTTGGCGATTTTGTTTTTCAAATTTTTCCGTTACTAGGTACCCGATGCAACTGTGGTCAACATACTTTTCCCTCGCCCCCGCCAGTACCTACTCGCCGTGCGGTCCGCAGCTCCAGACGTGCGCGCGTTTATAAATTATAGGTAAGCATATTTTGCGTGCGGTCCCTGTGACCGACGTCAGGTAGTCACGTTACTTTTGTTAATGTGTTTTTTTATTTGTTTTGGTAGCTTATAATGAAAAAAATCTGAAAAATTAGAAAAACGTAAGACATGTTCCACTTGCATCAAAAAAGAAACGTAGAACGACGTATATATTATATGTTTCGCATATAAAAATCCGATTTGAATTGAATGCAGTCAAAAATGTGCTTTGATTGTCGCCGCACATTGTAAAAGTTTGTGGGTTGTGATTTTCTAATAATCGTACCTTATTTGTGCCCAAAATTGTTTTATATTTTAGATTATATAACGAACTTATCGTAAATAAGTAAAACTACCAAGTTATAGGGATTATACTGATTATGATCACTCTGATCTCAGATTTTCAAAGTCCCTAGATTTTTTCCTAAAATTAGTATACTAATAGATAAATGTTGAGTTTTTGTAAGTTAGTATATACAGTCTGTCAAATAAGAGTAGAAAAAATAGGAGGGCGCCACTGTTGATCAAATGGCAATACTAAACACGTAACTCATGGAGTCAAAGTAAAGCTGTGTAACCTACATTTTTTGTAAAAAATCAAAAACACATAAAAGTGGGAAAAATATTTTTTTTCCAATTTTGATACCTACCAATCTCAAAATTAGAATTGCATATAGGTATATAATACCTTTGCAATTTTTGTTAATACAATGAGGAATAACGATACTATAGTAAAATAAAAAGCACAGTTGGAAATTGCTCACATTTATTTGATACTAGCTTAAGTACCCAGCGTTGCCCGGGTTTTAGATCATGTCTCTAATTTTAGATCTGAATATATTTAATTCATTCCGACCTAAAAGTAATGTAACTACTCACCATAAGTGATTCTTCCTTTTAACATACTGTTAAATTCAAATTTATGTTATATTAAATGAAAGCAAATCACATTATTAAACACCATTTAATCAAATTTATAAGATACCTTAACAACAATGCTTCTTCGAATTAAGTTTTTTTCTTTAAGAACAAAAAAGAAGGTTTTTTAAATGTGACTTACAGTGTTTTATATTACAGTGTCATTGCGATTTGAAAGAATATTTGACAGTTAAGTTGGTGTTGCCAGCCTACAAATTTAGTAGTTCAATTTTTAATATTTTCTTCTCTTAATTGACAGACTCTACTTTTGCTTACTTTTATAACTTTTTATAAATAAAAATATAATAAAAATAAAGATGTGACTATTATTTATCGTTAAAATTTAATATATGATTATCAAACATGAAAAATACGCAAGTGGTCTCCAGGACCGACGTCAGGTGGAAATGTAACTGAAAAGTACGTCAGGTGGCTAAGGGTTAATCTATATAGAATATACTGTGAGTTCTTTCTTAAAATGAATAGACGGAGTTGACAAAATATATTTTTTTAAATTTCACCGTTTTAGGTACCGTTCTCTAAGCGAATGACCCCTAATTTGTGTGTTTTTTTATTCGACGAAAGGTTTTATCTCAAACTGATAAAAATCTGACGGATATTGTGAAGCTCTTAAAAAGTAAATTTACTGTAAAAATAAGTAGGTAGGTACCTACAGAAAAAAAGGTGAAAAATTTAGCAAAGCGCGCGCACCGATCGACTTGTATATTTTTCTTTGACACTTTCAGTGAGGCATATTATTTCATCGCAACCATTAATAACCGCTAATCACCTTTCCCGGCAAGCTGTCGACACTAACCGTTACCCTTCGTCAGGTCCACCAGTTTACACAGTCTCCAGTTTATCACACGCTGATTCTAGCTAGTCACGGCAAGGATAAGAGAGAGTACCTACCTATATGCAATATAATATGATTATTATTATGTAATGTGTATTAGTGGTTGTCATTAATCATTCTTTCTTGGTTGGGCCGCGGGCTCGCCTTGGGATCCCCTGCTCCGGGATACCGCGGGAACTTCGCCAGTCGTACTACAGCGCGCCTCGTGTCTCTACCAGCGGAAAAAGCAAACTAAATAGTGCACGCATTCTGCCATAATCAGTTCTCCTTTTAAATTCTACACTTAAAAACGCAGTTGTGAAGTGTGCGCTCTTAATATTTATTTTCAAGTCTTTTCTTTTTCTAGTTTCGTGTAATTAAAACGGTGGAAAATGGCGTGCGTGGAGAATGCTAGGCGTTTCAGTGTTTTCTTACTTCATTTATTGACGATTTTGGTTTAATAATGAGTCTAAAATATAAAACGTTAATAATTAGTTAAAGTTTATGTCATGAAATGTGTTATTTTAGTCGTTTTTGCTTTGAAAACAATCGATTCTCTCTGCATTAGAAATTGTTTATTGTCTAATTTTCTATCGAATTTTCCCCAGGGAAAGTGATGTGATACCTAAGCATTAGTAACAATAAACTTTACGTTTATCTTAGAATATCTATTCATAGTTTTATTTTGATTGTATTTTTGATTGTAAAAGTTCACATTTAGTAATAATTTATTTCTTCGGCGTACCTAATACTACAACAAAATAATATGTTTTATATTGATAGCTTTTGATAACAATTTACTCATAATTTAAGTGAAGATTTCGTTTTACAATGTTGAAAGAAAATAATTGTATCCGCGTGACATCCATAATTTATTTTTCCAGCTTTTCACGCAGTCGCTGTGGAAAATGTGCAACAGTTTGCGGTTCTGAACTGTGCGCGACAAAAAAATGGCGGGAATGTTAAAATTTTCCTTTTCCATTTTTTCCCTTGTCGTATCGCCAGACGGCGGCGTTAACACTTCACGACACATTTGTCTGTCAGCGAACTCAAGAGCCACGAACAATGCTCCGAGCCGTAGCAAAACAAATACGGAAAGCTTTGGCGACCTATTTATACAACGAAGCTGCCAGTAATAACAAGATTTTCTTGGTTATGTTCGTCGCTTCGTCACAAACGAGTGAAAAACGGGAAAATATTACATAAACCGACGCTCATTTCTTAAATTCGCTGTCGTTTCATTGAACAAAGCGATAATGTGTTGTTTTTAAACGTCCAAAATTGATGTTAATTTGGTTTTGTGAACGGAATACGGTTCTGAAAGACTGACAACATTTGGGATTCCGACAGCTTTGACGTAAATACACAAGTGACGTGACTTGGCGATGGTTTGATTGGCGGGAGCAGCATGCAGGATTCAATGTGCACTGTAGTTACCTGTTTGATAAGCGGCAGAAGCGTTTGCTCGATAGATCTGGTTTTTATTTCGGGTAAATTATAATCAGGCAGATCTTCGGCCGCCATTCCGTTGGCCGCCCCGCCCACACACTGCCGCCCCCGCCCTCCCAACACTCCCAACCCCCGCCCTCACCTTCCGCCGTCTACCTTTGCTCTATTCATAAATAATTACTACTCCATCACATGCGCTCTTTCGGCGGTAAAAGGGCGCGCTTATTTACGAGTTTTTTTAAAAATCAAAATTAAAACGCTGCTTCAAAAAGCGCATTTCATTTACGACTGAAAGGTCTGTGTTTATATCTTTCTCAGTGAGTTATTAGCTTCTAATGTATTGTCAGTATTCATTGACATGCGTAAAGGCGTGCTTTCAGTGCGATTTTCCGGCGTTATCTTGAAAATTCTCCATATTCATGACAAAAAGAGTTAAAAAATAACTTTTTCAGCTTTCCTCTCGAACAACAGGTGTCTGTATATTTATGAAATCGATTTTTTTGTAATTGTATCTTCTGACTTTCATTGGTCGTTATTTATTACTCGATAATTATTGTAGTTTGTTGTAAGTACGGAAAATTTAAAAAAAAATCATTAAATTTATATCGTCAAATTTGAAGAAATTTCGGATTGCCGTTTGTTGTAGGTATTGGTATTTCAATGGAAGTGCTCTGGAAAACTAGCATCACACCGCTGGTAGACACATCGAATGCGTGCCTGATATTTGTGCAAAGTTGACAATAGCAATGTGTAAATTCAGCTGGAGTGGGCTCTTGAACTCGGATTCTCCGCGGGAAGTGGACCCTACTCCTACTCCTTTTTCAAATTGACTACTCCCAGGAAACCCAGTCCAAGACTCGGACCCGAACTCGAAACTCGGAGCCGGACTCGGAGCAGGAACCCGAATACCTCCACCGGCATCCGCAGTCCGAGTCACTCGCGAGTCGTGAGGAGTTACGTTATGTGTAAATTCTTATGTGGGTTCTGGTTCCGAGGTCCGGCTTCGGCTAAACCAATGCGTGCCGGTAGCCGCAACAGCACCAAGCACCCAGTCCGCACCCAAGAACTCGGACCTGGGACCTGCTCCTAGAATTCAAGTATTTTTAAAAGAAAGCACACTTCGGAGGCCTTCGGCAAAATGCAGAACTCACCCATCTCTAGTTGACATTGGTCGGTTCACTACTTGTTATTTCCAAAGTATCCCTAATTACAGACATAGGCACTGAGGAAAACTTCAGAGTTAAAAATACAAAATATAAATACACAAAGGTGTATTTATAAAGAGATTAGGGTGTTTTTACATTACAATAAATAAATTTCTAAAAGTTTTTATTGAACGAGTTTATTATTTAAGTCATTGGCACAATATCACATGACAGTATATATATTATAAAGTCTACAAATACATATTCCGTATATTTCAATCATCTACAATTTTATTTATAACTTTCTTATTATTTAAAAGGCATTCAATTTATTTTTGTAGGATTAAGAGAGATAACTGAATACATAACTTCTTACGAGATACTTCATAAAATTATAAATTATTTAAATTAATTATATAGTTCTACCATCTATTGCACACTCCATTTTTATTAATCTGTTTACAGACTACTTAAATAATCAAAGACAATAATGAATAAAAGCATTCATAGCACAGACCTTTTCACTAAGCATAATTCATGATAAATAGAGAGTTATGTAGGTTTTTACACCATATCTTTTTTAGCACGATTCCCATATAGAGACCAAAGATAAAAATTTTCGCTTTACGCGATTGCTGTTTTCATCTCTATTTTCATATATCTACAATTTCAGTTGGCATCACAGCAAACAACATGGTTCATGTGTTATTTGCAGTGATGCTAATTGAAATCGTAGATATGAAAATAGAGATGAAAATAATGATAGTGTAAAGCGAACATTTTTGTCTTTGGTCTCTATACGGGAATCGGGCTGAAAAAAGAGATGGTGTAAAACCAACATTAGTCGGTTCCCGCTGTAGGATTGGAAGTCGATCTATTCAACAGTAAAGGCTAGATGACACTAAGCGAGTTTACAAGCTACTATCTATTAAGTTTAAAAGCGGGTAAATCGGCGAGTGAGATTGTCATGATGACACACAAAACTGTCCACTTGCTCAGCAGCGTAGGAAACTGAGGTCGCTGCTAGCGCCAGTAACAAGAATAACGATGCCTGTGTGAACTAATTCTGTGATGTTTGACAGTCGAAATCAGCTGTTTATTAGCAGCCATCTTGAAAAACATAAATAAACCAATCACAAGTAAGCGAGTGTCAAGTAAAGTTGACGACCCATCAACTTTTTTCGTGGATTGTCAACAATCTGCTAGTTAGCAAGTAACACGATGACACTGAGCGAGTTTGCTAACGGATAGTAAATTTCCCAGATAGTAACTTGTAAACTCGCTCAGTGTCATCGACGCTCAGTATCCTTATATACTGAAGAATGGATAAAAATCAACAACTTTTTTTTACAAACATCCTCACCTGAATATTTATTTTGAAATGAAAATTGTGTTGAAAGTCGAACACACTAAATACATGCATACATTAAACAAGAAAAAAATTATTTTAACACACATCACAATATCTTTGGTTGGTAAAATAATGTAAATTATAATCTAAGAAGAGTAAACTTAAAAACTGTAAATTAAACCACGCATCAAATTTGGTGGTAACATCGATTTACAATATTAATACAAAATATTTGTATAATTTTCTTATTTCATATATTTTTTAGGTAGGTAATTAATTATAATACTATATTAAATAATAAAAATAAACATGGGAGAGTAATATTTAAGACGATCACAGATTTTCTATAAAGTCACTAAAAAAAAATTCACCGGTCCACAAACATTACCTGAAAAATCCATATTGACACAGGTATAATAAATGTGGGATTGAAACCTACGCCAGAAAGGTTATCAGTCTACAACTTGAAGGATGTTCACTGCTAGTCTCTAGGTTCAACCAGGACTGGATTTTATTACATTGGACCTTTGAGTGGCTGAGAAACCCCTAAGACCCAACCGTTTTGCAGAAATTAAATATAACATCTTCATCAAATGACCATTTAGTGCCATTTTGTTTTTTAGATTTGATTCTAGGCGCGTGTCAGCTTTCTACCAAATTGTAAAGCTGACAAGCTTATCAACACGATTGTCCACTTCTGCTAATCACAATTTTGTTCAAAAGCTGAAATGGACTTAGAATCGGCATTTAACGGGAACCTTTCAACTGTCACAAAGACAAAAAGCTAACAACACAACAACCAGGGGCGGTTCATGATTTTTGATGGTTATAGAGTGCTAAGATCGAAAAATACAATATTATTAATAGTTTTAGCCCAAAATGATATTTTTTTGTCGATTTTCAGTTTGGCAGTGTGCTGCACCGATTTCCCGTAAATCTTCAATAAAAAAATGGAATTTTTCGATTATTAATCTGAATAATGGAAACAATTTTGATTATTTAGGCAGTAAAAGCTTGTACAGCTTTGCCTTAAAAAAAACTGAGGAAGAAATCAAAAATTAATGTTTATTTTGTTCTGTAAAATTGCGGGTCTACCTTGAAAGAAAGAAGGAACATAGTACTAGTAATAATGGCAGTAAGCTTTTTCACCGCTTTGGCCGTACCCAAACATTGAATAGTTCTCTATGAACTTAATTAGACCCAAAGATATTCAAATAAAAAAGAGATATGCTATCATGTCCGCGCAACTGTCGGCAGACTACGGCCTAATCAGAGTAGTTTGCATACGAAAAGAATTTGTTCATTTCGTTGATTTTTTTAAAGTGTGCATTAGTATTGGTTAACAATATAGTTTGAATATGGAAAGAATTCGTAACATTCATTTGGTTTATTTGTTCATTTCGTTTATTAGTTAATTGGTAAACAATATCGGCGACACCCGGAAGCGCAGTCGCACCTAGTAAAAACTGCAGATAGCACATCTATTTATATTTCAAAATCTTTGATTAGACCTGTCATGAAGGTTTTTACTATAAAATATTAACAATATTTTATTATATCAAAATAGGAAATTTTTTGTGGGAATGGCTTGATTTAATCATCCGCGGTTTCGCTATTTGTGCTAGATTGCACGAGCCTAACAACCCCGCAAGTAATGGGTAAAAACAATATTTAATCTGATGTAAGTGGCATTAGCATATTATGTAATCCTTCGTAGGCTAAGTGGATGTTGCGCATGTGATTTATGAAGTTTCACTAAAACACAAACACATTGGGTCAAACGTGCAGCTTGATGGTATATATAGTATAGATTTAAAAGGCCAGCGTTGTAAAATTTAAGTTTAAACAAAAAAAAATCAATAGCAGTTAATTTATTATAGATGAAAATTGACCTGAAAAGTATGATTCTAAGATTCTACCACATAATCCTAAAGGAGTCTGTCACTACACCGTTCCATACCATGACCGTACTATGAACGTATCAGCCACGAAATAAACATGCTACGCCCTACTATGCCCACTAGAATGTGCTAACACCGTATGATACCCGTACGTAACGGGTTTAGTGACCGTATGATACCCGTATACACCGGGGTTAGTGTCCGTACCATCCCCGTTCAATAGGCGTACGGTGCCCGTTCTATCGGTTGTAGTCATTTTGCCTGTGTTTTCATGTCGGACTGACGCGTTATTGTCATATCATTAAAATACTTGAATATAAATAGATGGCTATTAGAAAATTATCTGTAAGAGAATTAGCGTTGATTATCACTATTTTGGACGAGGAGGAGAAAGTGAAAATTGAAAACCGAAAAAGAAAGTCTAGACGTTCTGGGTTCACGACGTTCTAAAAAAAAGAAAAATCGAGGTAGAATACTGGACGTTATAGCAACTAGTTGATGATAAAGAAAAATTTTATACGTACTTTCGTATGACGTCATTCCAATATAATGAATTATTAAGAAATATAGAAAATATTATCACTAAATGAATCAATCAATATGGGAATCAATTAGTATTTACGAACACACTCGATAAGTTTTTCATCCTCCATTTTTTCAAAATTGTCTGTCTACCTGCCGACGCACGTCTCATAGAACTGAACACAAATCACAAACTGACGGAGTAGCAATGCGGTTAGAACATCCGGTTAGAACCGTCGCGTGCCATGCATAGAACGGACCGGCACCTGCAAAATATTGTCATCGAGAATTCGCCGTCAGTCCGGTTACAGGACGGGCTAGTGGGCAGCATTTCATACTGATTGATACAAAGAATATTTTTTTGCATGCACCGCTACGGTTACGGTCATGGTATGGAACGGTGTAGTGGGCAGAGACCTTTAAAGGATTAACATGTGCAACATGCTATTATCTCTACATTCATAAACACACTTCACCACAATCTACACATCTCCCTTGATGATGGACACTGTAACGCTGTCTGAAATGTTGGCTAAAGAAGGAGGAAGTGCAACACGGCATATTAACCCAAAAACTAATCACAATAATACTTTCGGCGGTGAAAATCTCAAATAATATAATATGAAAGGTTCTGTTTTATATTTAAGTGTACCGCTTACTATAAGACACCTTTATAGGTTCCTTGGAAGTTTCGGGAGCCTTTTTATAATTCCAAACTGACTGTTTAGCCGGTGGACGTATCTTTCTCTTTCTCAAACTCTCGGTGGGACCTCTCGTCGGCCGCAGCATTTGGCGGAAGTTAAATGGCCCGCTGATATCATCATCTTCTTGGTACTGCTCTCGGGCCAGGTTGAGGCACACCTCGGGGATGGAGCGGTCTTTGGAAGTGAGCGAGGGACGCGGGATGTTGGAGATGCTGTGGAGGTGCAGGATCTCAGGGGAGTGGCGCAGGATACGGCAGAGGTCGGACTCGGGGTCAAAGTGCTCGTGAGCCGACATGGGAGCCGCTTTCCAGCCAGAGTTGCAGAGTTCGTTGATTTTGTCACTGAAAAAAAAAAAATTATTTTATCATAATCAACCTATGATTGACTGTGTCCCATACGCTAACATCACGATATCTTATTAGAACACTTATAGATGGAAAAATGTCATGTACAGGGGACACTCAGCATCGAAACGTCATGCTAGAGCATGAAAGAGCTAAGGATGGGGTGTTTCAAGTTACACAATATTTGATGACCATTAACACTAGAGTACACGCGTGGGCTACATATGTAGCCCAGAGTATTGTTTTTGTTCGTAACTTCGTGAAATCGCGTGATTTAACTTTGAGTCTCTAGCTAAGCTTCGATTGGTTGTTGCTCGACGCATTCAGTGTGGCGTGAGAGATCGACGCTGGCGCACGTGTGAAAAATAATGATTTAAAGTTGTTGGGCTACGTATGTAGCCCATGCGTGCACTGGCGAAACACAAGGAAAACTGTATAAGGCGTTTATGTAATGATCACCAAATTTTAATTTGTCCTTATGTAATGATCACAAAAATTTTATTTGTCCTTCGTGTAATGAAGATTGAAAAAAAGTTTTAAAAAAATGTAAGAATTAAACCAAAAGTTAATTGATCTCAAATAAGTAAAAATTAGGTGATTTTTTGAGAAGTCTGAAGTTTTGTTAATATTTTAAGTTTAAGAAAGAGAAGATGTTTTTTTTTTTTCGGTTTACTTAATAAATGTCATTTATTATGATAAATGTGTTTTTTTTTTAAATTAAACGATTATCTGTCAGTATATTTCAATTTAAAATGGGTTACAAGTGAAGCCCACGCGAGCACTCATGAGCGTTTTAGAGGCGCGTGTACCGTAGTGTTAAAGCAACAACCAGCGCCATTTGGAACTCTTTACCTTTGAACGATCTCTGTTTTAATGACCATTCTCAACCCATTTAACCATTGGTTAAATTATGATCGGCTGACAAGCCAAACTGTCATAATGTTATACTTGTCAATTGTTAGGCAGCAATTTGTAACGGAGACCATTCACACGTAAAAATATCAAAATGGTGTTGTTCGTCAATTTGACAGTCATTAAATATGATGGAGTTTGTAACTTTCAATTAATTTCATATTATTTTATAGAAGGTTTTAATTTATTTTCCGAAAGTGTGAAATTTGTGTCGACTAATCAATTCATCACCATATTAAATAAAGCTATTATTATTTTAAAAAAATAGTATGATTGTATTATTTGATACCTACTAAATAAACATTATGGATTTACCTATTTTCCTATCTGATAGCTAGTGAAAAGTTAAAAGATATTTTGTATCAAGTGTTGAAAAGTGTGAAAATAAAAGCTAAATAATAACATACAAAAATTCTATCAATATTTCATTAATATACAACAGTCAATAAGTATATTATAGAAAATAAGATATGTGGGGCTTACCTGACAAGGTTGCCCCTCATTCTAGGGGAGCCCCCGCGCCGTGGAGAGGCTACCGGAAGCACGGCGTGCCAAGCAGAGGACAGCTGTCTCTCGGCCAGGACGCGGCTCGCTGACACGCCCAAGGGTCTGCTGTCCGGGGAACCAAATCTAATTGGTTGAGGTTGACAGTTAACAACATGATTGACAGATAATGGAGATATAAATAGATGATTTAACTAATTATAAAGACCTAAATAATATAATCTTTCGAAATTGTGACTAAGGTTGAAGTGTAACAATTATTATAAGCAATAATTATCAGCCTGAAACACTCATCTACATTGAAAAAATCTTCCGAGAAAAGATACATGACGCCAACAGGACTTGAACCCGTGTCCTTCTGATTGCTGGTCAGGTGCTCTCACCACTGAGCTATGGCGGCTTATCTAATACCCGCCAAATAATTCAATATATATTAGTGTTTCATTCAACAATTACTGTTTATTACATTTTTTTGTGCTAAGCATAAAAATCTTGTCTTAAACGTTAGTTTATCAATTAAAAATAATAATTAATATTTGACGAGTTAAAGTATTTTCACCAAAAAATGTAGATATAATTTGTCTCGACGCCACCTAGCGAGAGATTTAGCACTAACAATGCCTCTCTCACAAAAATAAAGTTGGTTGTTTTCAGGTGGAAAAAAAAGGAAAAAAATGTAATAAACAGTAATTGTTGAATGAAACACTAGTATATATTGAATTATTTGGCGGGTATTAGATAAGCCGCCATAGCTCAGTGGTGAGAGCACCTGACCAGCAATCATAAGGACACGGGTTCAAGTCCCGTTGGCATCATGCATCTTTTCTCGGAAGATTTTTTCAATGTAGATGAGTGTTTCAGGCTGATAATTATTGCTTATAATAATTTTTACCCTTTGTGCTACGAATAAAAATCTTGTCTTAAACGTTAGTTTATCAATTAAAAATAATAATTAAGGTTGAAGTGTTTCAAACTCAAACATCAAATTATCATTTTGATCAGCATCATTTTGAATGTTTGATTCTTGACCTATTTCATCAGCTGTGATGTTTTCATCAAATGTGGTGAGGTTTGAACTACCTAACCTAAGGCTCAATAAACTGTGCTGTAATATAATAATAATAATAACGTAGTATTTATATAGCGCAGTTTTGTGATGTTTCACTTCAAGTGCGCTTAATTATAATAAACTTAAAATTAACCTACAGTGTTCCTTACGAGTCCTTAAAATATTAATTAAATAATGTGAAATAACGAATATACAAAAATATACAAAGCAATTCCTAAAGAACAATATTAACAACAATAGTGAGTGCTGTTTTGGCACAGGACAATATATAATGATAAACCATCACTGTGCCACTCAACAAGAATCATTTAAACTAAATTATATAGAACAGGAGGCAGTTAACATTTAGAAATAATACAAATTCAGAGTGCACATAAAACTATAGTAAAGAGGTAATCGAAACCAAACAATTTCCAGAAACTTGAGGAACATGGCTTATTATAGTAGATTGAAAAGGAGTTAAAATTCATGAAAGGTATGATTTTTTAAATAAGTTTGTTTTTAAAGCTCTTTTGAATTCAGCCAAGTTCTGGATATTAGTAAGAGCTGAGGGAAGTTTGTTCCAAATGAGCGGGCTAGTTACACGAAAAGATCGATCATAGTAAACGGCTCGATTTGACCTAGAAAGCTCGATTAAACGATTAGTAACATCTTGATCTGCTGACCTTAGAGTAAGCTGCCTATCGCTTAAGTTTTGTCGGACACATAGTTCCGATATATAGGCTGGCGCCATTCCTTGCAATGCTTTGAAGGTCATTAAGCAGATCTTGAACTCTATTCTTTCAGGGCATCGAAGCCAATGAAGATCCTTTAGAAGCGGGGTTATACGGCAATACTTAGATTCACCAAAAATCATTCTCGCCGCAGCATTAAAAACGGACTGGATTCTATTGAATTGTTTTTTAGGCAAGCCAGCATACGCACTATTACAATAGTCCATACGTGAGACAACGAACGAATTTATGAGTGACTTTGCTCCATCAGAGGGAAGGCAACGCCTGATTGATTTTATCTGCCTTAGATGGAAAAAGCCTGAACTTACAGATTTTGAAATTTGTGATTCAAGAGAAAGACTATTGTCTATAGTGAAACCTAGAAACTTTATTTCTGTAGAAGGGATTATATCTGTGCCCTGAATATGGATTGGATTAGAGTCGATGAGGGCTTGCCTTCCAGGAGAAGCTATCCAAATAAATTCCGTCTTGGTCGGATTAAGTTTGAGTTTATTGACAGACATCCAACTTGAGACTGTGTTAATAAAACTAACCACCTCGTTTTTAAGGACGTCTTTTTCATCCGGGGAACAAAACTTGAAAATGAAACGATCGTCTGCATAGCCTTGTGATTCAAAGCCAGCTGATTGAATGAGTTTCTCGAGGCGATTCGTATAGAGAATGAAAAGAATGGGACCCAAGACAGAACCCTGGGGAACTCCACATTCTATGGGAGTTTCAGGTGAAGTAGAATTATTGAAAATTACTGAGGCTACTCGTCCAGACAGGTATGATTTCATCCATTGGAGAACATCACCTCGAACGCCAAATTCGTAACAAGGAAGGACGGGTTTCACGGAGTACACAAAGGCAAAGATTTAGGAATCTAAAGCATATTCCATTTCACATCCCTTTTCCAGTGATTATTTCTACTCTCCTTGACAGTCATACATTTTTCTTTAAAACAAATGCATACTTTTATGCAGGTAATGCTGGAGGTATGCATTATTGAAGTGAAACTTCCTTAACCCCGTTAGTGATTCGGAATTCGGATGCAACGGAAATGACGCATACAGCACCTGCTAAGCATTATACTTCTATCAAGGATCCTATTGGTTGAGATATAAAAGGGAAACGACGTGAGGTCTGCGCTCATTGGCCTGCTCACTGCGCTTTGATTGTGACCTCATTGTTCTTCGGGACCGTCGATATTATAATATAATATGTACATATATGCGTTTTGGGTTACTTCAAAAACACTAATCACCATAATAGTTTCCTAGAGATAAATTTAGTAAAAAAAATCCGAATATTTTCTTTTCACTGTCGATACAGGTATATAACCAAATTTCCAATTGCTCCTAAGCATCTGGAGCCAGTGAGACTATAGCATCCAAGTGGTGGTCCATGACTTTTCAGTGCTAGAATGCTAACATTGAAAAATACAACATTATTGATGATGTTGTAGCTGAAAATGTGTTTTTTTTTTCAAAATTTAAATTTTATTAAGAAGAATTTCAGATGCTTTCAGTTTGGGGATGCGCCGCGTCCAAAAACTGAAAAATCTTCATACAAAAAATTGAAATTTTGAAAAAAAAAAATTATTCATTATTAACTACAATATCAATAATGTGGTATTTTTCAATACTCTAGCTCTCTAAATAGTTACGGACAGCCCCTGGTAAGTAAGTAGTAGAGGCTGAAAGCAGTAGGTAGGGGAAGGAGATAAAGAGGAAGGGTGGGAAAGACTTGGCTATTCAGATAAGCTCACCAAACATGGCGAAATGCATTTCAAAAAACGTTTTGATTCTGAATGGCGGTCTAGCAGGGCGATACTGAAAGTATCTACCACTGTGGAACGTGCAGCAAGAATACTATGTATAAATATATTATTTTTAATAAATAAATTGTAAAATAATTAAAATTAATCAATTAAAATTTACTTTCGCACACTTGGATTAGAATCCGCGACTTTCGAATTCATAGCCAATCATAACATAGGTTTCATATTCAATATGACATACATAGGTATAATGTTATTATAAAGAATGTAATTATGTATAAAAAATGCCTCATTATTCAGATACTTGGATAATTGATCATGCATATGTATATTTTTTTTAAATAAATACTAAAGAACAGAGTAAGAGGGTTTCATTATTCCAAGGGTTGTAAGAGGGTGTTAATATTGGAAACATTTTACCTCTCTGGCTGCAAAAGGCTCTCTTTTTGCAAGAGAGGCAAATCCCAGGTGGACAAAATAATACCATCCTCTTCCAATTCGTCAAATTCTGGAGATGGACTGTCCAGAGTCCAGAGCATCGGATTCAATACCAAATCGGCAGCATTAAAATAATTGTTTTATTAAGCAAAAAAAAAACCTCTTCACACAAAATGATAGAGAAATCCCTCACAACTTTTAACTCTTGGATATTATAATATTGTGTATTAAAATATATATTATCATTAATAGCTGGAATGCCAAGTCCGTTAACTCTCGGTGCGCCGACACAAAATTTTCACTGTGTGCCATCTTATTCTATGTTCGTCATAACTTGCTTGTTTTTGCAAAATGACAGTTTTGTAAATTGTATCGTCCCACTAGATAAATGAGTTTATGCATTTATGAAAACAGAACATAAATTACAGCGCCTTATATATCTCTATTGTTTCCAAATTATTATTTTTTTTCTTTACTGTATTTTTTGTATATTATTTTTCTGGTATCCACAAATAACATATAATAACTTATTATATAATAATAATAATAATAACTTATTATATTTAGAAATATGTATTGAATATTTAGAAATATTTTTTGCCTTATCAATACTTCAAATCATTTATTAACTAACCTTTAATTTATTACTTTTATCTGTATCTTCCATGGAACTACGATTCTAAGGTATCTTCTCATAAAATCACGAATGTTTTTTGTTAAATTTATTTATTTATTTTATTTATTTATTTATTTACATATGCATATATATTACAATACATTACAATATGATACTTTGTCTGTCCAACTGGGCAGAATACCCGTTTCAGGACAGCCAAATTGTATATTTAGTTCATAATATTCTTAACAAAGGAATGGTTTCGTTCAAGATATCACGTGAATTTGCTTCTGTCAAGACAACTTTTGAGAAAATTAAGAATTGTATATAATTAATGGATGGTTTCTTTAAGTCTTTAAAAGAGTCGCAAAGATGTGATTTTTTTCAAGGTCAATTTGGAGTTTTGGATTTGTTTTCTTTAGTGAGATCACAAGTAGGAGATTCTTTCCAGGCCCTTTAAGAGAACATTTACAATTGCATAGTCAGAATTTACACATTTATAAAGCAATATTTGATATATGAATTCCCAATGTATTTATAACTATTTAATTTTAATAAAATACTATAATTTTAGAATTTCTTAAATAGTAGAAATTACACAATTATAATCCAACTATATGACAAATGATTTTTTAAGCTCGTTTTGGAGAACATTCATTTATTTAGTTGTTTATTTATTTCTTTTATTTTACGCCCAGATGGCTTTTATATAAATAATAAGGCAGTACCTCCATCTTTTACATGAGAAAACAAATAGTTTATAAAGTTACGATGGGAATAAAAAGTATATACATAAATTAAATAAAAATATAGGCAACAAAATTTAGTACAGTGAGATATATAATATTAATATGTTACGATTAAAAAAAATACGTACATAATATAAAAATCCAACCAGCAAATTTAAAAGTACGTGATCCAAGGTTTGCAAAATTGCAACATTAACCGTATCTTTTACACCTGTAAGTATGTTTTGATGTATCAAGCCGATGCGATGTATCGATGGTACCGACCTCATGTACCTCTCTATGGAGTTGCAGGAGTTCGAAACCATCGGACCTATCCAATTTCGAATTCAATATTTTAGGTAAAAAAGTTAACCCATTTTTTTTCAATGAAATTACAAAGGCATTACATCTAATTACATTAATAATTGCATTCCGAATAAGTGAATGGTTTCTTTCGGGAGATCACAATTATGAGATTTTTTCTGGGTTATTTTGGAGAACATTTGCAGTTGCATAATTAGAATTTACACATTTATACACCAATATTTGACATATGAATTTCCAATGCATTTATGACCATTTAGTTTTAAAAAATGTACTATTATTTTTACATTTACCTAAGTAAATGACTAATATTTTTTGTTTTAATTTAAACAAATGTAATTTTTTTTTAGTTGTCCTCTCCTAAACACAAGCAGCTGCTTTATTAGGAGAGTGATTGAAATGTTGATGTATATATTATGTTGTAAAATTTGTAACCTTGTTATATGTTTCAATAATAAAAAAAAACAAAAATAAAAAAATAAAAAAAAAACAAAACCAAACAGTCTCTAAATTTAGGCAGGACAGAGTCAGAAAATTACAAAAATTGCTATGTGATAATTATGTGCCCTATATATTTCTTTGTTTCCCAAATTTTTTTCCTTTACTGTTTTTTCTTCTATACTCACGGCTTACACTGTTTCTTACATATTCGATAATAAATTGTATCTAGAATCTAGTCTACTACTACTATCCTACTGTATCGTATATTATAATTATGTGAATGGAATCTGTGGATGTTAACTTTACTTAATACTACATATAATATGAATAATCATGTACCTACATATCCAATATAAATGAAACCTGTCAATTTGACTGTCCTAGAACGGGAGACCTTGCTAGTTGGACAGTCAAAGCTTCATTATACTGTTAATGTATTATTTACAACAAAATAAAATAAATAAATAAAATCTATCACATTTAATTGAATCAACATATATTCAGAGTATAAAATTGCTAGCATGAGTATAAACTTGCTGCAATCAGGTTTAAATATGAAATGCTAAGGAGTTTAATTGGAGTTAAATTAATAAAATTGGCAGTACATGTGAATAGGTTCTGCTTGCACGGGAGTTAGACAGTTTTGTATTATGATTTTGGACTATTGCCATTTTAGTTAGAAGTAGGGAGATAATTGTAATATGCAGTACTTACTAACGCTATGACACTATTCTGTGCTTATAATTAGTGAATAGTAAAATCTAGAAGTTGTTTCCCGAGGCAAATAGTGTGACACAGCCTAGTTTTCATTACTATTGATGATAAATGCTATAAGGTAAATATATATATATATATATATATATATATATATACATAACACCGTCTATTTGGCGACCAGCATGGGCAAATATGCATCTAAAGTGGCGACCACCGACATTTGGCGACCGATATACGGTCGCCACTTTATTTTTCGAAATTTTTACACAGTTCATAGTACATGTCGTCACAAGCATTTTGGCAAAAATTGTCCTGGTAGCCAAATTGGGCGTGAAGTGGATGATTTCGAATATTAAAGTTCCGCCATCTGTCGCTACGCAGCTAGGCGCTAGGTGATATACACGGCCATGTATACTACCATTCATCCTACCGACATTTAGGCGACCGGTGTGACATAACATGCCGCCTTTCATTCCTAGCATTTACCCGCCACCGAGGCGTTGGCAAATGTGTTGGGAAACAACGTTGCCGGTTAATTCCAACTCCCGTACAAGAGTTGAGGTGCACGTGGCGGTGGCGTGTTTTGCGACGTTGCCGCCGCGCTTATTTAGCCTCGGTTGCCTCGAATGTTTTGCCTTTTAAAATTTTATCGTGATCAATCGTATTATCGTATACCGAGCATTAACGTACATGTGATTTGGAGTGTAGGTATTTGGCGACCGACCATTTTAGTGTCTTAATTACAATACATTATTGATTACGGTTGACTCAATGAAACGGAACAAAATAATTGCAAGAATAACAGAAATGCAATATCAAGATGATTCTTTGGAGTCATACCTACCTATGACATAGAATTCGGATAATCTGAGGTACTTGCCTTCAATTAATAATTCTTCTTTTCGGTCATTTATACGGTCAAATTTACTTCTTTAAAATTCCCGATTCTTATTTTACAGGAGTTCACTTACTCTGACGGTGATGGTGGGATACGACCCAAATCCCATGTGTGAAACAAAAGGCGAGCTCACCAATTAATTTTAATCGAAAAAATAAAAATATTGCATGGATGATTCATCTAATCAAAACGACCCACGAACATTGTTTCCACAAAACTTCAACGTGTTGACCAAATCGAAGAAGAAAATTGATATAGAAATAACGAAAAATAAATTCAGTGCGCAGATCACATGCCGTAGAAATGAAACCTTCAGAAAACTAAAGTAGGCAAGAGTGGGTAGGCTACGAAGCGCCACACAAAGAGGAGACCG
This sequence comes from Limnephilus rhombicus, assembly GCA_929108145.2. Classification (NCBI taxonomy): domain Eukaryota; kingdom Metazoa; phylum Arthropoda; class Insecta; order Trichoptera; family Limnephilidae; genus Limnephilus; species Limnephilus rhombicus. The sequence goes on along the minus strand of OV815273.1, from coordinate 48,018,841 downwards.
ATTATTCTATCTTAGGGGCATACATTAATTGAGCTCAAAATGGGGGGTGGGGGTCCAGTAAAATCTCACCAAATCTTGAACAGTTTTTCAGCATATTGTCGCGATCATATTTACCACAACGGGGGGGGGGGGCGTAACGGGATAGCATTGGGCGGGACGGGATAGGGTGGGACCCCAGATACACAACTGATGTCTCGTGAGGGGAGAGGGGGGGGGGGGCACCAAATCTCACCAAAGGGGGGGGGGGGGGTTAAATTGGAAAATTAACTGCTCACGTTATTAATGTATGCCCCCTTATTCTCTCGCAGTCTAAATCCTATAGATGTATGTGTTTGCCTCTTTTTAGTGTCGCTAATTTTCGTTTCATCGAGTGTCAAATCACAACGGTGTTAAAGATGTTTTTACTTCAAAATAGTACTGCCAGATTTTTGTTTTTATTTCGAAAAGGACTTAGGACAGGTGGTTTTAAAAATTTGTAGGAGTCATCAAAAATTAAAAATTTTAAGTTAATTTTCACGTTCTGTGTAAGTTCTATTCAAGTTCTGTTGTTATAACAATGAACTTGAATACAACTTGCACAGATTGTGAAAATTAACTTCAAATATTTGAAGAATCTGTCATTTTTTTTAACAACCCGTTAATTATAATTTTAATTGTTCGAGGCGTGTTTTCAGAAACATTGTATTCGAGGAAACAACATCGAAAACAATGCGACTAAATTTAATATAAATGTTTTTGTTTTTTACTTTAGTTTCACACAGGAGGCCCTGAAGAAAATAATTACCTCAGGGCCTATGTCATCTTTGTGGACGCTGCGTATAGGAAAGGAAGGGGAGGAAGCTATGGGAAGGAAAAGGATTTTAGGGGTGGGTAAGAATCTAGGGTTCAGTTTGTCAAGGAGTGACGGACGTATGAATCCATCCCTCCCACTGCGGTGCAAGGCAATGTTCCGAGAGAGTGCGGCTGGAGAAGTTAAAGGGACTTCCTTAACCACTCTCACCCGATCCGACCTGTCATGCTGCTGGTTGGCAGACGCATTCGCCACCAAGACCCGAACAAACCACACCCCATGAATCATTAGATGACTAAGTCGTAGGTGAAAATATTGAAATGAACCAGAACCCACCACATCAAATGCATCACAACCATTTAAAAGTTTCTTAAATACTTATCAGACAGTCGCGAGTAAACATTCTACAGTAAAAAATTTCAGAGTGTGCAATTCACACGCGGTAGAAGTGAAACCTCCAGAAAAACTAAAGTAGACAAGAGCGGGAAGGCTACGAAGAAGTGCACAAAGAGGAGACCGATTATACTATCTCATTCTCTTGCAGGCTAAATTCTATAGGTGTATGTGTTTGACTCCTTTTATTGTCGCTATTTTTCGTTTCATCGAGTTTCAAATCCAAAACGGTGCTAAAGAAGTTTTCACTTCAAAATACAAATGTGCAGTTCACATGCAGTAGAAGTGAAACCTCAGAAAACTCTAGACAAGGGTGGGGAGACGACAACGAAGCACCGCGCGAAGAGGAGACTGAATAGCTACGAAGCACCGTACAAAGAAGAGACCGATTAGTCTATCGCATTCTCTTGCAGGCTTAATCCTATGGATGTATGTCTTTATCTCTTTTTAATGTTGCTATTTTTCGTTTTATCGAATTTCAAATCACAACGGTGCTAAAGAAGTTTACACGTACTCGAGTTTAATCTATGTACCTACATCATCTCTAAATATTTAAATTTTTAAAATTAGTAAGATATACATAATAAAAAAATGCTCGTACATCTATGGAATTTAGCCAACGAGAGAATAAGAGTATAATCGGTCTCCTCTTTGTGCGGTGCTTCGTAGCCACTCCTCCCACTGTATTCTAATTTATTTTCTGAAGGTTTCACTTTTAATTGCGTACTCGGATTTTTTAAAATTGTTTCGGATACCTATTTAGCTACCTTTTATTATATTTTTTTAATTCTTTTTAAACGTTTTATATCTTTTCATGTACATAAGAAGATGAACATTCATTATAAGTGATAATTAAATCCTTTTTTTACTTTGGTAGAAAGCAGTCACTTTGTGGTTTGACAAAGATATTAATTGAAATAAAACAATCACTTAGTTTGTAACCACGATTCATCCATTAACCTTTTTTATACCGACCGGTTTCGCTTAACCTGCGCATCAGCGTTATTTCATTATATCTACTTTATCGCATTGAAACCAAGCTCACGCACACTAACGAAATTCAAAACAATAAGCGCACACAAACTTAGCTGTTGCCGGCCGAATTCCCTATCAAGATTCCCTTCACCTCACCCACACAGCTGTTATCCCGCGCCGCCGATCGGCTTGCTTGCCCCCCGTGCGACTAGCCCCACCGCTTCCCTTACCCCGCGGACTCCTGTTCATACAAAAGTCACGTGGAATCTGCGTGCAATCGAAATCAATTTAAAAAAATAGGTTGTCGTTGAAAATTTAGTTGGATCTTTGCAGAAATTATTTTAACATAGCTATCCTATCAATTTGACTTAAAAAAATTGGACGGAGGATTTTTCCGGAGCGATATTTTTGACTGATATCAAAAAAGCATGTACCAAAAGAAAAAAAATGTTGGATCTTTTGATTAAATAAAGCTAACACCAATATAAAGACACTTCGTGATCAAAAATTGGAGGGAGGAATTTTCCCGGCAAGAATAGAAATAAAAAAACAAATCTCTTTTTAAAAACACACTTTCCCAAGAACAATATTGTTGAATTTCTATTTAATCAGGTGGATATTAATTACCTAATACTAACAAGATGTGAAGAGTTTTCGAAAGAAATACTTTTCTAGCGGGAGTTATAATTTTTTTTTCAGTTTTTGCTAAAAATAACTAGGTAACTTCCCGTTAAATATTTTGTTGGATCTTTTGTCATTCGTCATCCCTAATGATACGTGACTGCAAAGGTTTCATCGACGGAGGAATTTTTGCGTACCTCAAACTCTTTATTGATTTGCCTACTACCTACCCAAGCAATAGGCCACTTGCATGGATTTCATAACGACTTTGAAAAAATCGTGTGGATAGATATTTTTACCAAGATTACGAAAATGTTAGTAAAAATTTTTAGAAATGTACAGTTTTTTTAAATTTATTTTTAAATAAATAAATCCATTATTTAGGCCCGTGACGTCACTACATGAAAATGTCCCATCGCCGAAAATGTTAATTATTATTTTTAATTTATAAACTAACGTTTAGACAAGATTTTTATGCATAGCACAAAGGGTAACAATTATTATAAGCAATAATTATCAGCCTTAAACACTCATCAACATTGAAAAATCTTCCGAGAAAAGATACTTGCCGCCAACGCCGTTGGCGGCAAGTATCTTTTCTCGGAAGATTTTTCAATGTTGATGAGTGTTTCAGGCTGATAATTATTGCTTATAATAATTGCCGAAAATGTTCCTATTAATTTTATAAAATTCCACACTGATTTATTTTTTTTATATGGCAGCACTTTGATTTCAGGCGAATTTTTGAATTTGACATTTAACGTTCAGTAGAATTATTGTTTGTTCTCTGCGAACTTATCATTTGGTTTCTTTTTGACATATGTTATGAAGAGAACCCCGTTCATTTTACGATGTCTGCACGTGTTTAGAGGTATAATGGTAGTGGTGCTGATCTTAACAAAATCAAATTTCATAATATTCTTCTTATTATTATAATTTACAAGTACAAGTATATTTCATTGGATTTAGTAATATAGACGTTGAACATTATAATGATTTATGATCAATAAGATGGATCAAGGAAAAAAAATATTTATGAGATATAATATTTTTGGAATGCCTCGCTATTCTCCTGTGCCCTTTCTTGTGGAACATGATCTTTTTTTTAAATGATTTTCTGCTATGTAATTATCGTTTTTTCGCACCCATAAAATTATGTCCCGTCTTTCCGGTTTATAAAAAATGGTCTGATTTTTCGGATTGAAATTTTCAAAAAATCGCCAGGGTTTCAAAAATACGATTTAAAAAAAATGCCGAATGTCTTAGAATATTTACCTAAATCGGATTTTTTTTTTAAATGCGATGCAAGTGGCCTATCCGCAAAATAATTATTTGTTCTTTGTAGCATTTTGATCTCGCCTGACTTATAGGACAGTGCAATTAGTGCAAAAAAGGGGGTCGCGATCGGAATTATTTCGGTAGCCCCAATTTTTTTATATGTTTTATACACTCATCTCCTGATGAAAAATCTGATTTTTCGACCTTCGGTCACTTGAGCTTTCGCCGCCGTTTTGAAAAAACCTGCCGAAATCGCGCCAAAATCTAGTTTTTCTCAAATATTTCGTTCTCAATGAAAATTTTGGCTAAGGTAACTTCACAAGTTTTGTAGAACATAAAATTATCTACAATTTTTATTAAAAAAAATGTCTTCTACCTCTAATAAGTATTGAGATACACAGCCGTAAAAATGTGTATAAGTTTATAAAAACAAGTAAATTGCACGACTTGGTTTGGTTTTCTGTACGTACCTCTTTTTCAGTACAGTTTTGTAGAGAATAAAATTTCTAAAACGATTTTTATGTTTTTTGTATTGTTTTTACTGATTTAAAGTATGAATAAACAAATATCGGTAGGTGAAAACATAAAAATTTATCACGATATTACCACGTCTTTAATATAGAAATAACGAAAAATAAATACAGTGCGTAGTTCACATGCCGTAGAAATGAAACCTTCAAAAAACTAAAGTAGGCAAGAGTGGGTTGGCTACGAAGCACCGCACAAAGAGAAGCCCGATTATTATCTCATTCTCTCGCAGTCCTGTAGATGTATGCTTTTGCCTCTTTTTAGTGTCGCTATTTTTAGTTTCATCGAGTTTCAAATCACAACGGTACTAGGCGATTTGCAGGTGCTAGAAGTTTACACTTCAAAGTACAAGTGTGCAGTTCACGCGGTAGAAGTGAAACCTCAGAAAACTAAAGTAGACAAGAGCGAAGAAGCTACGAAGCACCGCACGAAGGGGAGATCGAATAGCTACGAATCACCGCACAATGAGGAGACCGATTAGTCTATCTAATCTCTTATACTTATCACTCAGAAGTGATAAGTAAATAAGTACTTTTTTTCATTTTTTTATTTTTTCATTCATAGTGTAATAATAAATTTTGTTAATTATTTTAAGTTTTAGATACTTACTTACTAGCGACTTGAAATTCAAATGATACAGAAATGCGTCACGAAAATTTATTATTATTTTAATATAATAGTTAATTAGTTCTAATATAATAGGTACGGTAAATCCTCGCTCTCACTCAAGGCTCCCATAGTCCAGCGGCGTAAAGCGCCTCACGAATTTAGTGGCCAGACAATTCAGACCGCGTGGGTTCGAGTCTTATAAAATAAAATAAAAAACGTTTTAATTTTTGCAAAATTAATATTCAATCTTCAAACCACACAAAATGAAAATGAACCACACCAAGAAGAAACCATAATTATTAATATGATGACCCAATGTATAGCAAAAGTTGCACCAGAATTCGACGTCAAAAATATATATAAAATCATCCTTCACTAACTAACTAACCATAACACCGTTTCTCCGCAGGGGTAGGCAGAGAGGACGGGCCGCCAAACAACTCGGTCTTGGCACACACTCCTTGCCTCGTTCACATTCATACATCGTCTCACACATCCTCTTCTATTATTTTGACTCTTGATGCAGCCCGAATCAAGTATCTGATTCACTTGGTCTTGCCATTTTTTATATTAGCTCCACTCAGAAGGCCATGAGAAAAATAATTTCCCTCAGGCCCTATGTCATCTTAGGGGATGCAGTGAGGAGGGTCTTTCAACATCATTTTACAACTCATCGTATTTCTACGTAATGTGTTTATTTATTAAATTGATAAAATTGAGCACAATCTTTAAATTAAATTATAATTAATTATCAATCTAACAATTAACAATGTATTACGGCCAAATAAACGCATTGTTCCCACCCGCCAGTTACGGCGGGTACCCGCTAGGAGCGAGGAACCGAGGTAGGTACAATGCCAAACCGCGCGCCAGAGCTAAGCGCCCCGTAATTTGAATGATGCTCGTAGTAAAAAATCCCAAAACGTCAGAAACATGCATGTCACTAAAAATCGGCTGATCGCGTGCCGCATGGCCGACCCGAAGAGCTTCGGCATTCTTCGGAAATATTCCGAAGCTTTGGTTCCAGCGGTAGTAAGGTTTGAACAAGATAATATTAAGTAAGTAACATTTCTCTTCTAAAATGTAACCATTAGTCAAAGGGTCAGCTATGCGTCTCGTGTGACATTATCTTGTTCGAGCCCTTGGGATGTACCTTTTTGACATTATTATTTGTTTGTCACCCATTGATCGAAGTTGTCACGACAGTAAATGGCGATATTGGCGATCCACGCCGCAGAGTGTTTCTTGTGTGTTAATTATTATTATTGGATTATTGCGTTATTATTATTATCTTTGGAAGGTTGAGTATTTTTAAATGGATATCACACCCACCCTTTCCACTAATCTTCCAATAGATGTAATATCAATAGTAATGGAGTGTAAAATGCTTCTAAAAATATTGATACCAGAATAATTCTGTAATAATTGGATAATTACTAGAGCGCCGTTTTAGTTATGTTGCGTTGTACAATTTATTATGAGTTCCTAGGCTATATGTATTTTTATTATTTGAATTTACAAACAGATACATAAAACATACCTACTTACCTGGCAGGTCAATTGACTATATTAAACTCTAGACATCAGCATGTTTTTACATCGCACGATATTTTTACTATTACAGTTACATGATATTTTTAGATACTTAGCAAGTAATGTAAAATTATGCATGATGTCTAGATTTTTTTTTAAATATAATATCAACCTTTCGTTTTTTATGAATGGCTTGGTGAACCACCTATAACTTGAGGCACCGGCCGCGCCTGGTAGGAATCAGAGGTTTAGTATATCCAGGAGTGACGGACGTATGAGTCCATCCCTCCAATAGCTGTGCAAAGCGATGGGTCGAGAGAGTCCTGCTGAAAAGGTCGAAAGGCCTCCCTCAACCAGTCTCTCTCCGCCATGCAGTAGGTGGGCAGGCGCATCCGCTGCCAAGACCTCACCCAATGAGTTCGGGCACCCCTGCTAAGTACCAAACGTAGTGAACCACTTGGGGGTGACCTATGGCAGAGGTGTTGGTTATCCAATAAATGGTTCCCGGGGCGGCGGTACTCATACCCGCCTCCCAAATTGAAATGCCACACGTCTTCTCGTTCATTCGCTCTACAATCCATCCGAGCGTTCCTTTCGTAATTTTACTCATTACGTTTACATTGGCCTTGCATTCTTCGCGGATCTCAACGTTTCTCCCAAGATCGTACATGGTTTTACCATACTCACGCCTCAGGAATCGCAATTCTACAGCATTCAGCCTACTTTCCTTCCTTTGCTTCCTTCCTCTTCCTTCCTCTACCAGTTCCATGCCTCACAGCCATACATGGGGGTCGGTTCCAGCACTCTATTATGGATAGCTGGCTTCGCTTCTTTGGACAGTTTTTTTGTTGGCGCCACTAGCGTTCTATCCTCCGTTAATGGAGTTACCTACATTTAACCTTGTTTCACATATCTCTATCAGCCTTCCCATCTACCGTAAACACACTTCCCAAATATACTTCACAATACATACTTCAAAAACTTATCCACCTGCTCCAAGTATTCATCATTCACAACTAAGTTTCACATTGTTTTTGTATCAAACACCACGATTTTAGACTTACTTACATTCATCATTAACTCATTCTTCATACATATTAAATTATCTGTCTAGGTACATTTAAATTAAATATCTAAGCATAGTTTTCTATGTTTTCATATTGTTTAATCGAAAAAAATCCCAAGCATTTGGGGCATGGCAAATAATCATTAAATGAGGAATGGTATTTTCTTGTAATGGGTTTTTTGTATTCCTGATAATTTTGTACATAATCTCCCGTTTTATGCAATTTAGCAGAAGACCTTTTCTTTCCTTGCCATTCATTATTGTCAGGATATTTTGAATTTCACATTCTATCTCGTGGTTTCTGAAAATATGCCTCGAGTCCTTTTCGAAATAAAAACAAAAATCCGGCATTCGACCTTTTTTGAAGTGAAAACTTTTGTAGCACCGTTGTGATTTGAAACTCGATGAAACTAAAAATAGCGACACTAAAAAGAGGCTAAAACATACATCTATAGGACTACAAGAGAATAAGATAATAATCGGGCTTCTCTTTGTGCGGTGCTTCGTAGCCTATCCACTCTTGTCTACTTTCGTTTTCTGAAGGTTTCATTTCTACGGCGTGTGAACTGCGCCCTGTATTTTTTTTTGTTATTTCTTTATCAATTTTCTTCTTGGATTTGGTCAATACGTTAAAGTTTTGTGGAAACGACGAACGAAGGTCGTTTTCAGAATGGGGGTGAGGTTTGTCTAGGTCTTGGAGGCGGATGACCGGGACACACTGAACCCCAGATTCCTACCCACCCTTTAAACCCCTTTCCTTAAAATAATTTTCCTCTCCTTCCTTTCCTTCAAAAGCTCTCCGCACAACATACCCTAAGATGAATAATTTCCCTCAGGATCTTCTGTGTGGAGCTCATGTAAAAAAAAAAGAAAAAAAAAGTACGAGATTTTAAATTAGTGACTGATTATTTGTAACCCAATAATGATTGTCTTTCTTAAAAAAAAATTGTGCCTTTATTGCACTTGTCAATTGCTACCTATCGCAATAAGGAGCCAATTTTATGCATCCCAAATAATTATTGGTAACTAAAATAACCTAGTTCCTGTTCACTCTATATATTTTTTTTTCATTAGCTCCACACTGCAGGCCCTGAGGAAAACAATTTCCCTCAAGGCCTATGTCATCTTTGGGGATGTTGTGTGGAGGGTATTTTTGGGAAAAGGAAGGAGAGGAAGTTTTGGGAAAGAAAAAAGTATGAATGGTAGTTAGGAATCTGGGGGTCAATGTGTCCAGGAGTGACAGACATATGAATCCATCCCTCCCACTGTGATATAAGGCGTGGATCGAGAGTCCGGTTGGAGAGATGAAAAGGTCTCCCTCAACCAGTCTCTCCTGATCCGGCCCGCCATGTAGTAGGTGGGCAAATGCATAGGTTGCCAAGACCTAGACACAGCTCACCCCGTGAACCCGGGCACCCCCGCTAAGACACCAAACATATCTAACCACTTGGTGTGACCTATGGCAGGGCTGTTAGTTATCTTGTAAATGGTTCCCGGGGCGGCGGTACCCACACCTGCCTCCCAAATTTTTAATTTGATTGTTGTTTTTCCTCCCAAATATAAAATGATATAATAACAGTCTACCGTTTTGACTTCTTGGGATTCTGTTTTGGTTTCCTTCAAAATAATATTTATGTAACCAATCATTATGTACCTACGATAGATAGACCGTTGGCAAATCGAGAACGAATTAAAAGGATTCTGAAAGCATCGTAATTTAAACGTACTGCATACAGGAATATACGGAGGTCGTCAAATGTTCGTAATGAACGGACGCCCTAAATATGGAATGAAGTGTGATATACGTACGATATACGCGGTTGCCAAAACGGCGGCAATATGAAAGGACGCCCAAAAGACTCTAAAGTATACGTACCTATCAAAAATTTGAATACCCTCAAAACACAATTTCTGGATAATTCTTTTACTATCACTCTTTTGTCAACCTAAAAACATGTGAACATTCACCGCAATTTTATTTAAAAACCTACCGTAAGCAGTGGTAGCCAAAAGGATGCGAAGTGAAAGGACGCCAAATCTGTAGCGGGATGTATATATATATATCATGTAATTATTGTTTAAGTGTGGGGGTGTAATGTCTGTGCGAATTGTATGAGTGCAAGCGAGATAGCATGCTTGCGCGAATCTATATAAGGCGATGCGTGCTAGATCCGTCCTCTTTTGCGTTAGGCAGCTCCACAATAAATACTAGTACAGTACCGTTACTCTCTCTTCATTTGAGTACTACCCACCATAATTCGTAAACACCTAGACCACAAATGTAAGTCCGCTGGACATTACAACTGACTCAGCCTGTAGTAGCTGATATCACACATTTCTTACTTGTAGAAGCACAGAACATATTTCTAAAATGTGTAAAAATGAAGAATGAAGTAGAATGAATACTTAGGAAATGAGATCTCTGATGCTTGTGTGTGGTAAAACCATGAGGAAAGGAAGAGAATCGCAAGGCTGATGTAAGTGTAATGAATAAGATAAAAAAAGGAACCAAGAAAGTAGAGGGGATGAACACAGAACAGAATGTAAAGAAATATATAATGTGAAAGTGAATTATAGAAGAAATCAGGGACGCCCAAGGACAGCATCACAATATCAAGTGAATCAAATACTTACGTGGGATTACTCACATTAAGATCAGAATTATAGAAAAGTTTGTATGAGATGAAGTATAAAAGCGAATGAAGCAAGGGCTGCGTTGCTTGACCAAACAGAGTCCATTCTCAGCACCTATACCTACCCATCTACAATCCATCTTAAATTAAATAATACAGTGATCGCCATTTATTCACGACTATTCCCCTGGCTTTATGCAGAAGTTTTCCAAATCTCATGGCATCCCTGACTTCTAAAAAATTTTCAGCAAAATCAGTCGAGCAGTTTTTGAATCTATAAGGCATACACATACAATCATTGCCTTTTATTTACACAGCTGTAGGACAAAGCGTAATGATAAAACTCATGTTACACAGCTGTAGGACAAAGCGTAATGATAAAACTCATGTAAAAATGAATAATAACTCTGTACTCCGTATCAAGCATATGAGATAGAATAAAAAGTACCTGGACATTGGCTGGCCATCAGCCTGCAGGTAGTCCAGTGGGAGTTGGTCTCGGCCCAGTGAAGACATGAGGGCGAAGCCGGGAGGGGCCACGTAGTCCTCGGGCAGAGACTCCAGCTCTTCCATGCCCACACCGGGCTTATTGCGCCGCATCACCTTGTGGGCCTCCTGATTGGAGTTGTGGATCTGTACCAGGAAGAACCGTCAAATAATATGGGAATATATTTAGATAGTTCTAATTTCACAAAATATAATATAAATTTAAAAATATAATATAAAACCAAAATCCAAATACCTATAGAATGCTGAAAACTTCATTTAGGGCTGCAAATATTTTTAATTAAATATTAAAGTTTAGATCATATTTATCACCATGACAGTAAAGGAGACACAATGATTTCCATACAAAACACAAGGTATGTGAGCTGTTTCAAAAAGCAAACAAATTAGCCTGAGGGGTTAAAACTCAAATAAAAAGCGGGATTGAAAACATATGGAGATCAGAAGTAGAAAACATACTAACACCAAATACAGACTTAAACAGAAACTGCACAAATGCACTAAAAAACCCAACATAACGTATATATGTATATAATTCTTCCTTAACTTCATATAATTAATTAAATTTTAATATGTAGGTAAATGAAATCCTCAGCATGACAATATTTGTGGAGATTGTATTTGTTTTCATACCTGTTTGGAAAATATGATGAGCTGAGCTTGTCTCTCATGCGAGGGAGGGTGTGGGGCCGGCCTCTTGGGCCCCCGCTGGTGGCGCCCCTTCAGACTCTCCCTCCACTTCCTCCTCACCGTGTAGCCTCGGAAATCTGGAATACACAAACCTCTGATAGATCCATTGTATCCTCTCCCTTTCTCACAACACATTGTACGCAACAGAAAGAGAGGTTACAGTGGGAAGACAATAATAATAACTTACGGCTCTGAATGATGACGGCAGCTTTGTTAGAATTGGAGTTTTCTTTGTCATTTGATTCATCACTCGACATCATGTCTTGGGAAGACATCTTTTTTATTAGTTTGGCCTTCACAAATGCCGATTTGACTTTGGACTCAGCTTCTAGAAAAATAAAGAAATACGCTCATTCTAAAAAAATTGTCAATAAAACGAAACTAAAAAAAAAGAAGGAAAATTTAAGTATTGCGAATAGGCCACTTGCATCACATTTAAAAAAAAAATTCCGGTTAAGGCAAATATTCTAAGACATTCCATTTTTTTTTTTTAATCATATTTTTGAAACCCTGGCGATTTTGTGAAAATTTTTATCCGAAAAATCAGACCATTTTTTATAAACCGGAAAGACGGGACATAATTTTATGGGTGTGAAAAAACGATAATTACATGGCCGAAAATCATTTAAAAAAAAAAACGTTTTCCACACGAATGGCACAGGATAGGATATAACGAGGCATACGAAAAATATTACATCTTATAAATATTTTTTTCCTTGATCCATCTTATTGATCATAAATCATTATAATGTTCAACGTCTATATTACTAAATCCAATGTAATATACTTATACTTGTAAATTATAATAATAATAAGAATATTATAAAATTTGATTTTGTTAAAATCAGCACCATTACCATTATAACTCTAAAACACGTACAGACAGCATAAAATGTACGGGGTTCTCTTCATAACATCTGTCAAAAAGTCAAACCAAATGATAAGTTCGCAGAGAACAAACAATAAACCTAGTGAACGTTAAATGCCAAATTCAAAAATTAACCTGAAATCAAAGTGTTGCCCTATAAAAAAAATAAATCAGTGTGGAATTTTACAAAATTAATAGGAACATTTTCGGAGATGGGACATTTTCATGTAGTGACGTTACGAGCCCAAATAATGGATTTATTTATTAAAAAAAAAAAAAACTGTACATTTCTAAAAAAATTTACTAACATTTTCGTAATCTTAGTAAAAAAAATCTATCCACATGATTTTTTCCAAGTCATTTTGAAATCCATGCAAGTGGCCTATTATAAGTGTGGTGGAGCATAAAAAAGGACAATTGATAAATAAATAAAAAATTATAAATGTTTTACAGAAGACATGTAAATTTGGCATATTATGGCAACAAATTGCTCAAGACATTTTAAAAAAGTGCCGTATAATGCCAAAAATCGCTTCGGTGGATAAAGGATATCTTCTAACCTGGTTTCACCAGTAGTGTGACACTATGACATGATCATACTATTCAAGAGTCACAATTTTGCTGCATAAAAAATTATATAATTACCTTGCATCTGCTGCATGTTTTTCTGCTGCCTCCTGCTTTCCTTCTCTATTAGTCGCAGGCGCTCCCTCTCCCTTTCTCGCTCCATCTCCCGGTTGAGCTGCTTCTGCCGCTCGGTGAGACGGCGGCGTGTCAGCCAGCCCCGTACATGGCGCTGCAGCGTCACCACGCTCGAAGACATGCGCCACCTTGCTTTCTGATAGCGGCACCTCGCTAGCCAGCGCCGGATGCAGGCTTGGACTAGCACTATTTTTCTTATCTGAAATGGCATGTGATGTTTGAGGAAATAAGTAAAACTTATAAGCACCATTTCTTACCACTTATTTCCACCTACCACCAAATAATCTACCATCTTTATTATACTTATAAGTAAAACTTATAAGTAGGTAATAAAGATGGTAGATTAGTTGGTGGTTATAGGTATTATAAGTAAAACTTATAAGTAGGTAATAAAGATGGTAGATTAGTTGGTGGTTATACTTATAAGTAAAACTTATAAGTAGGTAATAAAGATGGTAGATTAGTTGGTGGTTATACTTATAAGTAAAACTTATAAGTAAGTAATAAAGATGGTAGATTAGTTGGTGGTTATACTTATAAGTAAAACTTATAAGTAGGTAGATTAGTTGGCGGTAGGTGGAAAGAAGCTCTGGCAATGTTGTAATGGACACAATGGACACTGGTGATTCACTTCTGTGGCTCATAGGGAAACTATCCCATGTCGGCATTTTAGGTATTTTGTCTTTTAGGTATATTCTGAATCAGAAGGTTCAATTCTGCATAATGGCATACGACGGCGAGTCCATTATCAATGAAAATAGAAACACTATACCAATGCATTCTCACAGCTAGACCTCTGGTGGCATAGAATCACTGTTTCTACTTCTCTTGTAAAATTTGTCAAACATGACATGCAATAGTTTACAACTGAGCACTAGAATTTATGGATTCTGGAAGAGCTAAGCATACATAACGGGTTAAAGCATTCTAAAGTACCTATGTTAAACAGAGGAAATAAACCTGGTAAAATTTATGGTCAATGATATTGTGGAAGACAGAAGCGGCAGAAGAAAGAAAAAGGAAGATCACTAGACTGAAAATCTTAGGGAACTCTTAGGGCTATTCACAGCATTTCATCAAGCAAAGGATATTGGGGAGCAGAGCCACCTGGTTCATCGGGGAAATTGGCACGAGGAAATTACTGAAGAAAAGGAATAAAATAGAATAGGATAACATCCCATAAAATTAGATTTTTTTACATTAGCTCCACGCAGGAGGCCATGAGGAAAATAATTCCCCTCCGGGCATATGTCATTTTTGAGGATACTGTGTGGAGGGACTTTTTAAGCAGAGGAAGTTCAGGGAAGGAAAAATATATGAGGGATGAGTTAGCATCTGGGGTCAGTGTGTCCAGGAGTGACAGACGTATGAACCCATCCCTCCCACTGCAGTGCAAGGCAATGTTCCGAGAGTTCCTGCTGGAGAGGTCTGAAGGTCTCCCTGGTCTGGCTTGCCACGCAACTGGCGGACAGACGCATCCGCTGCCAAGACCCGGAAAAACCTCAACCCATGAACCCGGGCACCTCTGTTAAGTAACCAAATGTAGCAAACCACTTGGGGTGACCTACGGCAGAGGTGTTGGTTATCCAATCAATGATTCTTGGGGCGGCAGTACCCATACCCGCCTCCCAAATTGAATTAGCTATATTTACATATAATACATATAAAACTGTAGATTTGAATGAAGTGAATGCATTGATGAAAATAAACCCACAAATTTAATATGTGTTAAACAAAATGTTGCAAGTTCACATACCTGTTCTTCGTAAATTTTAGCCAAAAATTCAACATGATAATATTTCAAAAAGACTTTAGATTTGCCGATGGCCCAACCGTCCATCTTCAGTCTGATTAGCAGAAGTCGGCACTCGTCTCTGGTTGGTTCCACCTTCTCGTCGTAGCTGAATGCCAGGAAGCTATACCTGGAATACAAAATCTTCAATTCAATTTATAGTTCACAAAGTAAAACTTCAGCGAATGCTGGGTGAAGACCTTCCAAAGTTTAATCTCTTAATCCTCTTAATTATTTGCTACTATGCCTTTCAGTTAGTTTTTCTCATCATTAGTGGCTGTACTAAATACCTGCATATTATTTTTTGTTGTAATGTTTTAATATATGGGAGGTGTAATAGAGAACTCCAGTCCAATTTTTTTATTTTTTTTAATGAATAAAGACCTTCAAACTTAAATAACTGCATTTTTATTTTTATAGTTAGCTTTAATAGTTAAAATAATTGTCAAAGTTTTAATTTTTAAAGACTCCCAGAAACGCACCGTATCTATGGTGGTCTTCACCCACCGTCCCCACCGTTAGTTTTTTACTTTTTAAGTTGTCATTTTGAATCAGTGATGTCATGTCGAGGGAAATTTCCCTAGATCTAGGGGAGAAAAATATTT
Organism: Limnephilus rhombicus; assembly: GCA_929108145.2. Taxonomy (NCBI): domain Eukaryota; kingdom Metazoa; phylum Arthropoda; class Insecta; order Trichoptera; family Limnephilidae; genus Limnephilus; species Limnephilus rhombicus. The sequence continues at coordinate 48,003,251 of OV815273.1, read as the reverse complement.
TTTAGGGATAAGGAAAATCAGGACAAAATCTAGGGAAATTTCGAACTCTGGCAAAAATTTTTGGTAATTATCGGTTCGGACTGGCCACGCTTATTACGAATAATTTTTAGAAAAAAACTTGAGATTCGCCTTAATTACTATAAAAGGAAACTTTTTGGCTTTGGGGCGGCGGAAAATAATGCATTTTAATTTTCAATTGCATAAAACCAAAATTCACTTCGCGAACCGACGCAGCGAAAATCCGCAGCCGTAGCTGTCACTTGATGTCATTGTTATGGACTGTAGCTGACTTCGTGGGATACCTACATGAAATACCGCGAATCACAAACCATGTTACACAAACCTAGCGTAGCCACTAAGCCACTTGAAAACTGGGATGTTTTTCTTGCCTTGACGCGAGTAGGCGTTATAAAGGGGCACTTTCTTTTGTATCACAAACCATGTTACACAAACAAGCCCGCTAGACAAATTTCATAATTACGCGCCTTATCCCACGAAGTCGGCTACAGTCGTATTAGCTCTTGTTAATTTATCAAGGATACCAACATCACAGTGACATGTACGGCCGCGGATTTTCGCTGTGTCAGTCGCGAAGCGAATTTTGGTTTTATGCAATTGAAAATTAAAATGCATTATTTTCCGCCGCCCCAAAGCCAAAAAGTTTCCTTTTATAGTAATTAAGGCGAATCTAAAGTTTTTTTCTAAAAATTATTCGTAATAAGCGTGGCCAGTCCGAACCGATATTTACCAAAATTTTATTACATATGACAGTATTACTGGTATTATTTATATATATACGTATATATATTTTTTGGAATTCCTATGAATCTTAATTATTTTTCATGTACTTACATGCCATGTTATTTTTAACGCTGACAACTCAAAATGATATTAGGGAACGTACCCATACTACGTGACACGTTCGGGGGGGGTCTTCAAAATACCACGCTTGGTACAAATGAGCGGCGGGTTGCTTATGATTTTTATTTTGCAAAGTGTTTTTTTTTTAAATTTGGAATTCAGTTTCTAATTCACTGGTGAGTGTATTCGTACTTTTAAATTATTACTTCACGTAGCAAAAAGTGTTTTATTTGGAAAATCACGGTATTATTAGTATATTTACCAAGTTCCGATATCTTTCCAATTAATTATCATATTAATTAACATATAACAGGATTAGTGTTACACAATCAGGTGGCTACGTAGGTAATTGCGTAAATGTGAAATTCTAGGGAAATTTCACTTCTAACTGTTGGCAACACTGTGAAGAACCCAGAATAATCATGGCGGAATGCTTTGTAATGATTTTTAGGTGTGAGGTGTGTTTTTTATTCAAGATTAACTGCTTTTAATATAGAAAAACATTGGTAAAATGTCCACATTTCACCGCTACTGTTATTGTATTTAATCAAAGTGCAATATAAAAACAATAAATCATCTCTTTCATTGCAAATACATGTGACGTCGTGTTTTGTGTCAGGCGTTACTTTGTAGATGCATTGTTTTATGTATAATACATACAGAAACACTGGTATTTATAATACACTGATCATGACGAGTGTGTAACAACTTGTATAAAAAGCCCTACACTAAAAACAATTTGAAAATACATAACTAAATGTCAAAACATGACATGACTTTAACCTCAAATAGACAAAATTTATTGCAGATTGTCCGCAAATATAGCCCTTTTCATAAATTGTTGAGGGCCTAAATTATGTTTCAATAAACACAATAACTATTATTTATCTAAATCTCTATAAACAGTATGGAAATAAACCAAAAACACGAAATGTTGAATTGCATAGGTACGTGTGCACTTCAAGTCATTTCAAATGTCAATACAATACAATACACAGGTGACAGGTTAACTGTGACGTCACAGTTAACCATTTCAGTAATGCCAACTTAACGCTGTGTTTTGGGAAGAGGTTTAAAAATGCACTTTTTAATAATTTATTAAAAACTCTGCATTTAATATTATGAAATAAAACTTATATATTCAGAATCAGCGTTTCTTGGTCTATATGAACATATTTTTTTAAAGCCATAATATTTTTCACTGGAGTTCCTTATTCTAAAGTGGTCCAATGAAATCGAGTTACAAACCTCTAAAACTATCTTCGTAATAAAGATTCTCATCATTTTAGCTTATCTACTTATATATGCATATTTGCATCTAGATGCTATAATAATATTGTGTTGTCGTTCTCTGAAAATTTGTATGAAAAGAAAAAATCAACTTTGACGGAGTTGGTTCACTTTAGAAGTGTGCCCTCCATTATTACATTTCCAATTTGTAAGGAGGATATGGGTACCGCCACCCTGGGAACAATATTTTGGATAACCACCACCTCTGCCGTAGGTCACCCAAAGTGGTTTGCTATGTTTGGTGCTCGGGTTCATAGGATGAGATTTGATCGGGTCTTGGTGGCAGATATGTCTATCGACCTGCTGCGCGGCTGGCTGGATCGAGAGAGACTGGTTGAGGGAGATCTTTTGACCTCTCCAGCCGGCCTCTCCCAACCCATCGCAGTTAAAGGCGTGGCTTCATACGTCTGTCACTCCTGGACACACCGACCCCCAGATTCTTACCCACCCATCACACCTTTTTCCTTCCCAGAACTTCCTCTCATTCCTTTCCAAAAGACTCTCCTCACATCTCCCCTAAGATACGCCTTAAAAATTATTAAGGCCTTGAAATTTTTTTTCTTCAGGGCGACCTGTGTGTAGCAAAAGTAAAAAAGAAATATGTAGTTTACCTTTTCAAGAATTCTGCAAAGCTCAGTCTGTGTGAGAAACCATTCTGCCTTATTCTGATGGTCTCCAGTACGCCCGTGTATCGCAGTTGCTTCAGTATTTTGTTGTTGTCAAACAGTTTAGGCGAGCGAGATTCATTGGGTTTGAGACAGCGGACAAATTGAGGGGAGCCCGACACCATCTTCTGCAGCAAGTCCATGAGAGAGTAACGGAAGTAGGTGGCCACGGTTTGTTGGGCACGGGATTGAGAGGCGAGTCCGCGGCTGTTATAACGCTCCTGGAAAAATACAAAGATTTGTGACATATTTATAACCACTCGAGCAATTTCAATTTTTTTTTTCAAACGCTTTGAGTGATAGACATTTCCGAATGTTCGGTTTGGGATTAGGATGCGCTCATTCCAAAATTATATATCCCAGAATATTAAAAGGGAAACATATAAACTGCCTATTGTGGTTCAAAGTCAATGAATCCATCTATGTATATTTTCCTGCTTATCCCATATTTCTAAGTTGTAGAAAAATAAATATTTATTTATATTTTTGAATGTAGCTATTACTTTGTGGTTATCCATTATAGAAAAATGAAACAATACAACTTTATATAAACCACTTATATAATGTGCAAATCCGACCAGTTTCGGAACAAACGTTCCTTCGTCAGGGAAAGCTTATACTAATTTGACAGTTTAGAACAATGTTTTATTATGGTAGGGGGTGGAGCCGTTGTTAGTTAATAATGTAGATTGGGTGGGTAGGTACATATTTATTTATTTTCGGGAAATCAACAGTTTACATTTTTCCAGTTTGTACATGTTTGTGTAGCCAAAATAAAACCAATTATGGATTTCCTCTATGTGACTTTACCTCTGATTAAACAGCATAATAAAAAAATTTAAATAATAAAATTTATAATAAAGGAGTATGAGATCAAAAATTTTATAAAACAAAATATTAAGTATTTAAAACTAAAATTTACATAAAAATATCAATACATTGGTAACCATAAGAAGCCAGGTTGTACATATAAATAAAATCATAACAGAATTAAAGTATAAACGATAGAAACATAGACACAACATATTCATGAAACATCAGAGAAATACTCTTTTATGTACCCCTTATATTTGGAAAGTTCAGAATTGAAAATGTCCACCTTGGATAATATGCTATTGTAACTTTTGCATAGTCTGTTCAGACAAGAATTTTGCTTACAGTTTGTCTTGCATTGATCAACCCTGAATAGGACAGAAGAGCGTGTTGTACGCGCAGGTACATTAAATTGAATTTTATTTAGCAACTCTGGGCATTGAATATTATTGTAACTAATTTATACAGGAATATTGCATCCATATGATGCCTTCGTACATATAAATTGTAAATGCGGGAATTCCTTATGTTAGTCACCAGAAATTACCCAACCTTGTACTTATTTGATGCAATATATACTATATAGATTGTAACTATGTTGAATATACAGTACAATCTCACAAATCCGGCACTATTAAAAACCAGAGGGTGCCGGATTATTGGAATGATCGGATTACTGGATTACAGAGAAAAAATCATAATATATAAAACAAAGCATTTCATAAAGAGAATATACACACTATTCACACTTCAAAACAACAGGTAAATACGTATGCATGTGCACATGAGATAAGTTTTGAGGTTAGACTGCTAGATGACGACGCGGCGATGGAGCGCATAGGCGTAGAGGGGCGAGAGAGGCGCTGGCGGAGGGTGCCTGATTATTGGACGTATCGGTCTATTGAAGTGTCGGATTAGTGAGATTGTACTGTATATATATATATATAAAGATTTTTTTTTTTAAAGAAAGACAAACAATCCTGAGTTACGAATAACCTGACAATATTTGAAAATCTCCTACCATCATCACAGTAAGCGGAAAATGTTGCCAGTCGAGGAATCGAACACGCAACGACTGGGTGGGACCCAAACACAATGCCAAAAATCAGTCACTGAACGGTCGGAGAATCGATGGTGAACAGTTGAAATGACAAAAAATTCATTCAAAACAGCATTTTATATTAAATAATATGACGTTGAGTTAAACTCCAATTCCCAGAATTAAGTCAGGCGAAATTGGTGGATCTGCAGTTAAGATTTGAACTCTGACTGCTTCTATGTTTAACCATTCCTACATGTTTTAACAACTATAGAAGCAAGAAATAAAATAATTTTTGTAGGGTTCTAAGTACTGATTGGTTTACAATCACTTTTACGGCAATAATTTTGAACATATATAATAAACAAAATAATTTAATTGCATACCTTAGTTCCACCTTTGGAACTCTGTGAGCTAGAATTCTTGGAATCGCTATCACTCTGCAGGGCCGAGTACAGGTTTCCCGTCTTGGTGATGGGACACTGAAACAGGAACCTGACGATGTCGAACTGGCTCTGCCTCATCAGCTGGATGACCTCATGGGGAAGGAAGTTGCGATTCTTCTCCAAGAACCCTCCGGCCTGGTAGACTACGCGTCCGGCAAAATGGTGGATGGCGAAACACACCGCGTCTGATTTGGGACGGACGTAGTATTTGCTTTTTATGTTGTTATGGAATTTTTCTGGAAATTTAAAAGGAAATAAGAAGATTGATAAATTATGAAAAAAAAATATTTTGCACTCATCGTCGCTGGTTTTTCTTTTTTTACATTAGGTCCACACAAATCGGACCTTGAGGAAAATAATTTCCCTCCAATAATATCATCTTTGGGGATGGATTGTGGAGGGTCTTTTTAAGGAAAGGAAGGAGAAGAAGTCCTGAGAAGGAAAAAGGTAAGTGGGGTGGGTAAGAATCTGGGGTTCAGTGTGTCCAGGTCTTCCGCCGCCAAGACCTAGACAAACATCACCATATGAACTACTGCTCAGCCATCAAACGTAGCAAATGTTGGGGTGACCTAAAGCAGAGGTGTTGGTATCCAATAAATGGTTACCGGGTGGGCGGAACCCATTTCCATGAGACGATGTATGAATGTGAGTGAGGCAAAGAGTGTGTGCCAAGACCGAGTTGTTTGGCGGTCCGTCCTCTCTGCCTACCCCTGCGGGGAAACGGCGTGATGGTTAGTTAGTTAGTTTAGTTTAAATTGTAAATACATTTCCACAACACAGTCATATTGTTGGATGTTTGTCCAACTAAGTAAGTCTGAAAGACAAAAAACCAATAGAAGTTTAACCTTTTTTTAGGTGACCGGACAAGACAACAAAGTCGCACTTCATCAATCCTTTGAAAGGTCATTAAAAGTGAAGACAAAAAAAAACTAGGTTAAATAGGTTACGTTAGGTTAGGTTGTGGACCTTTTTTGTCACTTTTAATGGCTTTTCAAAGGTGTGTTGAAGTGAAACTTTGTTGAGTTGTCATGGAACCATAATTTTAGTATGTGAAGGTTCCATAACTTACGTGGGTATGTTATTGTAATAAAAATGCATTTTTTTAACCCCTTCGAATTTTCGAGAATATTAGCATTTGGTGTCAACGAAATGACATTTTACGAAAACTTTTAGTTATTACCACTTCACAATTAACCTCTTGTTTGCCGGAGTAGGCCAGCAAAAAGCTCCACCAATTACGACGCGGCATCCGGCGGCAGAAATGACACTCGTGTCCAGCGATTCTGACACTGTCCTTTACAAATTCGTAGGGTCAAAGGGTCAAACTCGTAGATAAACATATTTTTCCCGCGCATGCGCAAGAACTGCGCACGCTCCCGCGCTCCGGTAAATTATTAATATAAATTATTTGGAGTGACTATGCGCATTGCAGGTTTCGCTATCGTAAAGGGCGATAATAGAGCAAGCGATTCTGACCGTGTTCTTCATACACTTTCTTTATACATAAGGGTCAAAATCGCATGTAAAATCTCATGACACACCGGTGCACGAGCGGCAAACGAGGTGTTAAAGCTCCATAAATGAAACATTTCTGAACGTAGCCGAATAGTAAAAACTGTTTTAGAAAGGTTACAAAACAGGCTTTCAAATTATTATATTACAAATAAATATTAGCATTTGTTAATATTAAAATTTAGAACGCAAACATTAAAAATAGGTGAAAATGACTCACGTGATGTTTTTATGTGAAAACGGTACTAAAATCACAGATTATGTAAACAACAATACTTATTCTATTGTATATATGTGTAATAAACACTTTTGTCACCTCACTTTTTTATCATTTCATATAAAAATATTTAATAAAAATTTAAAATGTGGAGCGCGGTGGAGCTGCCGGTAGCAAATTTGCGCGGGTAAATATTTTTGTCAACTACCCGATTGACAGCTGATTCCTGTTATGTATTTCCATAGACAACTTTATAGAAATGTGGAGCTTGATCTACTATCGACCTTTGACTTTTTGTTTTAGGGATGTAACTAAAACAAATAACGGAGTTATAACGATTTCTATGGAAACACACGCGCTGACGTATAAACACGCTTACTGTACTTGACTGCTGTCCTATTTTTAACGCTTATATCTGCTTACGTTGCGGAGGGGTTAAGAACAAGATAAGTGTTTTAAATGAAAAATAAAAAAATGTTAAAATCGAGCTGCACACGGTGGATGTCTGAGCTGATTTGTGTGAGCAGTATATGGGTCAAATAAATTCACAAGAAAGTTAATAATTTCTGAAAGAGTTGTCACACAATTATTTAGTTAATGTGAAATATTAAAATACATAGTTAATTAATATAGTAAAAATTTAAAATACTCACCAATAAGGGAACGATCGTTAGACCTCAGAAAACGACTCTCCTCATCCAAGAGTGCCAGCAGCCCCAGTGGGCGGGACAGCAGCATGTCCAGTACAGGCCGGTTGTCAGAGAACTCCACCAGGTCCACGGGCACCCCTTCCACCATGTACTCCTGCTGCTCCCACGTGAAGATGTGCTGGTTGAAGTAGTACTGGATCTGCTCGTTGGCCACATTGATGCACAGTTGCTCAAACGAGTTACACGGGAAGTTTTCAAAGCCGAATATGTCCAGGAGGCCGATGGATAGCTGCTCCGAACTGAGATTAAGATAAATAAAAGGTATAAGAAAGACAGACTGACATAAATGGTCATAGATGTTTTTGCAAGAGGAGAGCATTTTTGAGTAACTAGATTTTCAGAGTGAAATTGCCCAGACGATAGTCAACCTCTGATAGGACAGGGCATAAGAAGAAGAAAAAGAAGAGACTAAAGAAAAAGACGAGTGGTGGCGTATGTACAGATACTGTATTGAAAAGGGTGCTGGACACAATTTTTTACGCCAAGAGCCTTTCAGAAAGTTTTTATTATAGGACAAAATGTTTTAAACACTGGGAAAGAAATGAAAGAAAACCTGAATTTAGTCCTAAATAAAACACTTGAAAATATTTCAACTTGGAGACCTTGGTTTATAGGAGACTAATTCCTTCTTTTTCATTGTAGTTTGCGAACTGATTTGTGATCAAATATGGCTCTATATTTATAGGACCAGACCAGGTTGAAATTTTATTTTTTCTAACACAGCAAACTTATTTTGTGGCATCATTTTGATTAAAATTAAGAAAATACTTTGTTTTTACCACTTTTATTGTTTACAAAACCAACATGTTTCGTGAGCCTAACATGTTGGTTTTGTAAACAATAAAAGTGGTAAAAAGAAAGTATTTTCTTAATTTTAATGAAATTTTATTGCAGAAAAACTGCCCATTCTTTGAGGGAGTTGTTAGTTAGGTATTTTTCCTGATTGCTACGTTTCTCCAAATCAGTTCAATTCTCCATTTTTTTCAAAGTGCAGAAAATACAGATAAATGTCAGTTTTCAGGTTATTATTTTAGCATATGTTAATTTTTTGGCAATGATATTTATTGACTGGTCATAATTACAATCAATTTTTCGTAATTTAGTTTGACATTATCGGACACGTCAGTATGAAATCATAATTATGCTTGACTTGAGATTTTGCTCTATCGAAGTTTGCATCTCGTATGGTAGGTTGTGGTAGGGGGTACAATGTAAATATATGTATAGTGATGCAGTTCTTCAGTCGTGGTCATTTCATAGTCTGGAGGTTCCGGGTGAAGAGTTAGGCAGTTATTTAGACATGATTTGGAATCTGTTATTGGTGTTGCACGTAACATTCATTACCAATTATGTATATATTTTTATAATAGATAAAGTTAATTGAAGAAATGTATAAAATGTGTTGGCAGTGCGGTATTGTACACAGTGAAACCCTCTTAAGAAATTCTCTCTTAAGACGTTTAGTGGCGAAGTTTGGTTTTTTCGGTCCCTCGGCTCAAAATTAGCCCAATTTTTCCCACATGTAAGGTTTTCCTGCTTAAGAAGTTTGTTTTTCTGGTCCCTTGGAAAACTTCTTAAGAGGGATTTGCTGTACTTAAGTAAATTCAAATTTTGATATTGAAAATGTCGTCATATTAATTCCTCAATATAAGCAATGACTAAGGGTACTTAGAAGGTTTAGATATAAGTATATACATATATGATAATCAAGTGGATGGAAGAAGAAATCTGAGATATATCAGAAAGAAATGTCACAATCAAGTGAATCGATGAATGTGAATGAAGCAAATAGTGTGAGCCAAGACAGAGTTGTGTGGCATTCCATCTTCACTTCTTTAGTTAATCAGGAAGTAGAATTTACATAAAAGTGTCAAAACAAGAAAAATTCAAATCATTTACCAATAAATTTTAAGTTATCAATACAAAGTTATCCCACAAATCTGTGTCCTCACCAATGTGGCCTATTGAAGGAGAGTAGAGCGTTGATCTGGTTGACAGTCCAGTCGAAGAGACGCGAGTACAGCCCTCTCGCCATGGCATCCCTGGCTGCGCCAGATTCCGTGAGGGTGTTGTGACGTGTGATGGTCTCTCCGCGGGTCACCACGCTGCTGCAGGTCAGACATTCACGGAGTTCATTGGAGTCCACCCCCAACAAGCGAGACACTAAATCAAATAACATAATTTTCTTTGTGAATAGGAGTGTCAACTTTTCAGAACTGAAACCATTGAGAAAATTTTAAAAGAATCTTTTTAAATTCACACAAGCGATTAATTCAATAACCAATTTGGGAGGCGAGCACCCCGGAAACCATTTATTGGATAACCAACACCTCTGCCATAGATCACCCCAAGTGGTTCGCTACGTTTGGTGACTAAGCAGGAGTGCCCAGGTTCATGGGGTGTGGTTTGTCTGGGTCTTGGCGGTGGATGCACCTACCCACCAACTGTGCGGAATCGGGAAGACTGGTTGAGGGAGACCTTTTGACCTCTCCAGCACAACTCTCTCAGAATATCACCTTGAACTGCAGTGGTAGGGATGGATTCATATTTATTTATTTATTAATTTACAAATAAAAAAATAAAAAACAGAGATGACAGTGACAAATAATTTTAAAAAAACAGTGAAGGGAGAGCACATATAAATTAATAGCAATGACAATATAAAATGTAAAAAGAACATATAGAAGACACTACAAGTCAAAGCATGAAGAAGCATTTAAATATTGCGTATCCACTGCCGAAAGTCATTTAGTTTTACACCAAAAAAATCAATGCTTTGACTTGCGTTGACAATCTCGACATTCTGGATAAGGGGGAATGGTACCCATAATTAGTAGAATGTTGATTGAGGAGCAGCAATTCATTATTTTGGAGTCTATGGGAAGGGATGTTGAACTGTCAATATGTCCGTCACTCCTGGACATACTAATCCCAGAACCCCTCATACCTTATCCTTCCCAGAACTTCCTCTCTTTCCTTTACTAAAAAGACTGAAAAGAGGGAAATTATTTTCCTCAGGGCCAAAAAAGTTCCTAACTTCAACATAACATTATTTTAACTCCTCCGCAACGTAAGCAGATATAAGCGTTAAAAATAGGACAGCAGTCAAGTACAATAAGCGTGTTTATACGTCAGCGCGTGTGTTTCCATAGAAATCGTTATAACTCCGTTATTGTTTTAGTTACATCCCTAAAACAAAAAGTCAAAGGTCGATAGTAGATCAAGCTGCACATTTTCTATCAAGTTGTCTATGGAAATACATAACAGGAATCAGCTGTCAATCGTGTAGTTGACAAAAATATTTACCCGCGCAAATTTGCTACCGGCAGCTCCACCGCGCTCCACATTTTAAATTTTTATTAAATATTTTTATATGAAATGATAAAAAAGTGAGGTGACAAAAGTGTTAATTACACATATATACAATAGAATAAGTATTGTTGTTTGCATAATCTGTGATTTTAGTACCGTTTGCACATAAAAACATCACGTGAGTCATTTTTACCTATTTTTAATGTTTGCGTTCTAAATTTTAATATTTACAAATGCTAATATTTATTTGTAATATAATAATTTGAAAGCCTATTTTGTAACCTTTCAAAAACAGTTTTTACTATTCGGCTACGTTCAGAAATGTTTCATTTATAGAGCTTTAATTGTGAAGCGGTTATAACTAAAAGTTTTCGTAAAATGTCATTTCGTTTAAGACACCAAAAGCTAATATTCTCGAAAATTCGGAGGGGTTAATTCTATATGCGTACATTTAAAAGTAAATCAAGCTGTTGGTAAGGGAGCTCGATGCAAATGGTGACTTCCTAAAAAGGTAATTTTTTTTTTTTACCTCTATGAAGTGGAGAAGGATCTATGATTTTAGACTTATTGTCGGTGTTGTCCTGGGACACAACTTCTCCAAACTCTATATCCCCAAGATGCAAGATAGCCGCAAGCATTCTGTAAACTGTTTCCACCTCTTCTTTTTGGAATCCAATCAGCTAAAACAATACAAAATACATTCAATTAATATCTTATAAATCATTTTACAAATAAAACTTTAACACTTGAATTGTAGGGCTAGCAGATTCTTCAATAGTGACCAGCTGCTAACTCTAATACACAAATACAATGCAGGCACGCTGAGTCTGTTCTACAGGTATTTCAATGGAGCCTGCTCGAAGGCGCTAGAAACTCGGCAGACTCGAGGTGAACCGTTCACAGTTTATATTGACCTCGTGAGAACGGGTTGTTTCTTTTACTCGTTTTTGTGCAAGTAAGTTCGCATGTGTAACGAACTATCGGTTTTTCCTCCTTCATATAATCCGGGCCTCAATAATAAATCCCTTCCTATAACCCATACCTTAACCCGCCTCACATTGCCAATCAGGCGGGAGGTGAAATAGTTTCCCTGACTTTACACTGTGCAGACGGGACCTCAGTATTGTGAGGTTGTATAAAAAAAACAACACGTGGTAGAAGTGAAACCTTCAGAAAACTAAAGTAGACGAGAGTGGAGATGCTACAAAGCATCGCACAAAGAGGAGACTGATTATTCTATCTCATTCTCTCACAGGTTAAATCCTGTAGATGTATATACAGTAGAAGTCCATTAGTCCGGCATCCAACAGTCCGGAATGCCCGATAGTCCGGCATCGGAGCTATTCGGAAGTTTTCGGGATAGTTCGGGATCATCCGGAAGCGCTTGGTATTGTTTGGAAAAAATTAGCGGTCGGCTAGTCTCAGCTGTCACAACAAATTCGAAGCGTATTCGCCATTGCATTGTTGTTTTGTTCGCATCGCAGTAAACGTAACTTTTCAAACTGTTTATAAAAAAAAGTGATTTTCGTTCAAACTGTACAGTGACCATGTTTTCAAAACTTAACCCTTCGAGTTCAAAAGGAGTTCAATAAATTTTATACTAAATGAAAAAAGTCAAGAAAACAAAAAGCCATTCGTGACTTTTTTAAATCTAAGTGAAATATGTTTTACAATACGTGTACATACATTGACATTTGATAGACCGGAATTTTCGATAATCCGGCACCGAGCCGGTCCCGAACGTGCCGGATTATCGGACTTCTACAGTATTTGTCTCTTTTTAGAGTCGCTTTTTCGTTTCATTGAAGACAAATCTCCGAAGACAAAAGCTCTTATATTTTTTTAGCTTATTATCTTTTCCATCCCTAGTAACGATTCTTTGAAGTTTTCATTGAAAACAACAACTAGATTCGTTATTTAAAAAAAAAAAAAAAAACATATCAGTGCTGCATAATATTTACAGAATTTTTTAATTGTTCAATGAATAATGCTTTGGTCCACCCACCTTAAATGACTCATTGATTTGATTCCACTTGTCTATGTTGGTGGGTGTGTGCACAGGAGACAGGGAGCGCAGGTATCGGTGCTTACTTCGAAGATCTTTGTCCAGGTAGAAGGCGGAGGCCCTCCCACAGCTCTCCAGCCCGTCGTACAGGTAATAGAATATGTGGAAATTACTCTCAGCGCTGAAATAATACAGACAATAATCAATACTACAATAACAAAGTCAGATAGTCAATAAAATTATTACACTATTATACTTATATTATTTATACAATTATTTATTTGTATAATTAATTATATAATTATACTATTATACAATTTATATTGAAAAGAAGAACATCAAATTTAATTAACTAAACAAACTACATAAGCTCAGCATCGAATTAGGAGTCTTACCAATGTATTGTAATTTTCCTAGTATTACATTTTTACATCTTGCATGGTGGAGTATTTAGTTTTGATGTTATTTCGTTTTTGCCTTGATTTTGTTGTGCTTACTTAGATGTTATTTGTAATAAATAAAAAAAAAATAATATGTAAAAATCCAGCCGGGTGGGAAATTCAAAATAAATAATTATTTAAATTATTCTCAACTACTTACTTCAGATATCTTTCCTATCAGACTGAAGAGAGATAGCTTTTAAATGTATTATTTTATTAAAAATGTTTTTTTTTTTTAACAAAACTATTATTAAATCTTTAACTGACAGCCCTGAAACAGTTAGGGAACATACCCATGCTACGTGACCCACTTTTTGCAATTTTTAACCCCCCCCCCGGTGACAAAAAACCTAAGCCCCCCGCCGCTCATTATGACCAAGCGTGGTATTTTGAAGACCCCCCCCCCTGAACGGGTCACATAGTATGGGTACGTTCCCTAAGCTAATTAGCAATACCTAATTGCTTAGTAATTCCAAACAAGATAACTTTGAAGGTAACAATAAACTCAATACAAATTTACTCTATTTAGTGTCTAAAATACTGTAGACAACTTTTCTGACAAGTCCCCCCTTTGTTTAAGTACATCTTTTTTATTCTAAATAATCCTATTTAAATATTATGTTCTCTGTTAATATAACATTGTTATTATTTTTTTAGTATAGTAACAGTAGTTTAGTAACACATAATAGTATCCTATACCTAAATACTTGCTTTTATTATACATACTTTGTTAAATGTTCATTCTTATTTTGTTATTATTGATAATCTCCTGTGTACCGCTGTGTACTTATAATATCATATACCTATCAATTGAATGTAAAAGTCATTCTATGGCGTTTAAATAAATAAATATTAAAAAAAAAATGATCATCACAAATCACCCCTCTAAAATACTGGCAGCCTTACTAAAAAAAGTTATGAATATTTTATACAATTGTACGTGAAAACCTTATAAATATAGAAATTGACGAAAAATAACACAAATAAGTTCTAAATATATATTTACGAATATAATAGTGAACTGGTCATTAGAATAGAGATTATGAACAAAAGTATGATCTGAACCATGCAAGCATGACCTGAATCATGCAAGCATGATCTGAATCACGCAACAATCACAAACAGAAACTTTGCCGGCAAACAACATTTTTCCGGGAAAATCACGCAAGACGCATATGTCAGTATTGGCCAGTATACAAAAAAGCAATGTTGCCAGTTCTTTTGCAGCAAGTCAAAGACATTTTTTATTAGTAATAACTCGAAATAGAAAATGTACAGTCTTCAATGTAAAATCCTCATGGGGTAAGCTTGCTTGTAAATATTTCTTACCTAGCTTGGTGTACTACTCTGGATTGTTCCAGAAGATAGACAGAGATTCTTGCCCCAGTCACCTTTCCAGCCCTGGTCATGGATAGGTCCAGATACTTCCCGAACCTGGAACTGTTGGCATTGATACCAGTGCGGGCATTGCCAAATGCTTCCATTATGGGATTGACTCTGAGAATTCTCTCTTCTAGATTCCTGTTTGGAGCCTGAAGTATTAAAAAAAAACACAAAATGTAATGGTAGAATGGTAGTTTATAAAACATACATATTATATTTTTAAAAAGTATGTTATGACCACAAATAACGTCCAATATCCATTGTCAGGATCCTGTGGAATTAAAAACACTTTTGCACACAACGCATTGACTTGGTGTGGCTAAATAATGTCTTTGAATCACGTTAATGATAGAGTTAACTTTTGAGTTAATGTTAAAGTCAACATTGAAGTAAACTTTAAGGCGGGTCCAGAGCTCAAACATTTGCCGTGACAGTCCCTCAAACATCACATCAACATTTTTTGTTTTCCGTCTCCTCCGTTTGTTGAAACACGGTTCAAAGATTGGGGTGAAGTTCGTACAGTCCACACAATTTGACAAGTGGTCTGAGGTATGGACCTGACCACGCGTACGCTACGCAACGAACACTTGACGTTTGTGGTGTTTATATCAAAGTTAAAATGCATTCTGTTGACAAAAGAGATGCATCAGGGAGAAAACACAGATATTTTAATAGATATTTATCAGGAAAGATTTCCGACTAATGTCGATTATTGCACGACCTAAAGTTACTATTAAAAATTTGAGTGCGTAAATAATTACGTAGCATCAAAAATAGAATACCGATTTGAATTGGTCAATTTAGACTTTATTTACAAGTGAGTTCACAAAAGAAATAATCATCCATCACGGCAGTGTTTATTTACAATTTAAAATCATAATTATAAGGTCCGCGCAGCTGACATAGAACCAAAAAACTTAACGTTTGACGTTTATCGTTTACATAAATGTTAAAATGCATTCGATGAAGAAAATATTCTACGTCAGGAAGAAAATACAGATATTTATTTATCAGGAAAGATTTCCGACTAATATCGATTATTGCAGGACCTATAATTACAATAAAAAATTTCCAGTGCGTAAATATTTACGTATTATATTTAGGTATAATATTTTAAACTCGTGATTACACTCGCTCATTGCACAAGAGCACGAAAAGTCATTCCGTTTATTCTACATACACGACTGCATCGCGAGGCTCTTGTCAAAAAATTTATTATTCCCCCCCGCCGGCCCCTGCCTACCTTCCTGCTTCACCCGGGTTGGAATGTTGATGGAATGTTTTCCGTCGAACATGGGAGCTCGAAACACAACAAAAATTGTCAATATTTATGATGTTAATGATAAACATTGGATGTTGTTATGGGACTGTCGAGGCAAATGAAAGCTATGGACCCGGCTTTAAATTAATTTAAAAGTTAACACCACAGCGAACATGACTTGAGAAAAATAATTTCCCTCAGGGCCTATGTCATCTTTGAAGATTCTGTGTGGAGGGTCTTTTTGAGGAGAGGAAAGAGTGAACAAGGTCTTGAAGAGATCCATGTTGTAGGAGGGAGGAAACACAGAGGCCGGCAAATCGTTCCACAGTCGAGTTGTTGAACTCAAGAACAAGCGTAGAAGAGACCCATTCTCATGTGACAAATGTTGGGTGTCGTGTACATATGTTAGGTGCGCGTTTGGCATGTTTCCCGACTCCGCACCGGTGTCAAAGGGATCGACGCTAGTTCCTCAGAGCATCATCTATTGTAAAACCGGTAGAACAAGGACTGAGGACTGAGACGTGTGCTCTAAAGATTGCAATCCGCTTCTTAATATGGGGGAATCTATAAATCGGACCATACGTTTCTAAACAGAGTCAAGGGTTTTTTTCAGGTATTTTAGGGCTCCAGACCAGAGATAGCTGCCAAATTCAATAGTGGGGCGCACTTGCGTTTTGTAAATTTATCAGCAGATTTATACTATCTGCAGTACCTACAGGGCACCCAGCTTCTGAGAGGCTAACTTGACTCTGGCTTCGATTCCCTGTGCCTGAGCTAGTCTGAGAGTTAAGAGCAGACAAAACTTAGAGAAAAGTTAGAGTTGGCATTTTCTTTCCAACAAGCAGGTATGGAAACAAGTTGAACATACCTTTGCTAAAAACACAAGTTGTTTGAGCAGCAGATTAGCACTCTCTGTTTTCCCGGCGCCGCTCTCTCCGGATATGACGATGGCCTGGTGTCTCCTCTGATGCAGCAGGGCCTGGTGAGCTGCGTCAGCTGCGGCGTATATATGCGGCGGGTTGTCGGAGCGGCAGGCACAGCTGTATCTCTGTTGTTCCTGAAAATAAAACCCAAAGGTTCCTAATTAATAACATTCAATTTGGGAGGTGAGAATGGATACCGCCGCCCCGGGAACCATTTATTGGATAACCAATACCTCTGCCGTAGGTCACCCCAAGAGATGAGGTTTGTCCAAGTCTTGGCAGGGGATGCGTCTACCCACTTACTGCGTGGCGGGCCGGATCAGAAGAGACTGGTTGAGGGAAATTTGGCCTCTCCAGCAAGAATCTCTCGACCCATCGCCCTGCACCATAGTGGGAGGGATGGATCCATATGTCCGTCAATCCTGAACACACTGAACTCTTTTACCTTCTCTCCTTCCTTTCCTTTAAAAGACCCTCCACACAGCATCTCCAAAGATGACACACGACCTGAAGGAACCGTAATGCCGTCCTACACGTTGGCTAAAGAAGTAGGAAGCTCAACAAGGCACAATAATCCAAAAATATTGAAATAAATAATCAATAACTAAGTATTTCAGGTCAGGTTTCGTTCCCAGAATTTCCTCTCCTCCCTTCCCCTAAAAAGACCCTCCACATAGCATCCCCAACGATGACAAAGGCCTTGAGTGGAATTATTTTCCTTAGGGCCTCCTGTGTGGAGCTAATGTAAAGAAAAAAAAACCACCTGGAGCCAGTGAGACTATGGCAACCCCAATTGGAGTATGTTGTGAGGCTGAAGGTAGAGAGGAGGGGCAAGAGATGGGGAAAAGGAAGGTGGAAAAGTACCTGGCTATTCAGATATAGTCACCAAGCATGGCTAAAGCCATTTCAAGAAACGTTTCAATTCTGATTGGTGGTCATACACCTGGGCGATACTGAGAGCATCTTTCACTTTGGAACGTATTGCAAATATACCATATATTATTTTTAAACGATTTATTATGAAATAGTCAAATAAATTTTACTTGTACATGCTGGGATTTGAACCGACAACCTGAAAATTAAAAAATTAAAACCTAATGGACATTTTTTTGCTTAACAAACAATGTACGTACAAATTAGATTTAATAAAGCAGAAAACCTACATGTTACGAGTATGCATGTATGAACCAGCAAAAACTCTGGAATAAGTGAAACATACATAGCTTTTTGTTGTTGAAAATTTGAACTCAATGCAAATAACTTCAGCTTGCAATGTATTTATTGTGAGCATGCTAAGCCAAATTTCCAGAATTAGACTAAAACTGGCAAACTTTCAATAAAAGCGAAACTAGCAGTCCACAATGGAGTCCTGGTACCTACCCTGATGTATGGCAGTGAGGCATGGAACTGGCAGAGGAAGGATGAAAGTAAACTGAATGCTGTTGAAATGAGATCCCTGAGACGTATGTGTGGTAAAACCATGTATGATCGTGTTAGAAATGTGGATATCCGCAAAGAATGTAAGGCTGATGTTAGTATAATGAATAATGAGCAAAATTAAGAAAGGGACCCTCAGATGGTTTGGGCACGTAGAGCGAATGAACGAAGAAAGTAGTGTTAAAAGAATATATGATGCAAATGTGAATGGTAGAAGAAGTCGGGGACGCCCGAGGAAGACATGGCACGATCAAGTAAATCAGATACTTGAGACGGGCCATGTCAAAAGTCAGAATAATAGAAGAGTATGTATGAGACGATGTATGAATGTGAGTGAGGCAAAGAGTGTGTGCCAAGACCGAGTTGTTCGGCGGTCCGTCCTCTCTGCCTACCCCTGCGGGAAACGGCGTGATGGTTAGTTAGTTAGTTAGACTAAAACTGAATAGCTTTGTACTTCCCACCTTCCTGTTCTCCATCTTTTTCCCGTTCCCACCACCTTCATCAGCCTCACAACTACCCCAATCGGGATGTCATACTCCCACTGGCTCCAGACAGTTGGGAGATTTTAGGAAACTTGTGCAGTATCCACGAATTAAGAATGAATGTACTCACTTCTGAGCCATATATCCCAAGCTCCAGGAAGGGATTGACCGCAATCAGTATGTCTCCGATGTAAGTGTAGATCTGGTCCTGGTTGTAGCGCGTGAGCAGCTGCTCCACGATGGAGTCCTCGGACAGCACGTCCAGGGCGGCCAGGTCGTCCATGTACATCTTCTCCGGCCGGGACTTGCGGTCCGCCTTCAGCTTGCCCTGCTTCGTGGTGGCCTCGGCCGTGCGGCAGCATCTGCCCTCTGCGCGCTGACGGGATATCTCATTCTGAAGCTCTTTGCGAACCTATCAATAAAAATAATTAGAATAATAACAATATTTTGGTAAGACTCTGATTTACGGATTTAGAGACAAAAAACGACCTATGGTGTATTGATTTTCCATGTAGTTTCAGTTTCTTTCAATAGACGTCCATAGGATAGTTTATAGTACGAAATTCTTCTACATCTCAACAGATGGCAGCTGAATTAATAATCAAAGAGTACCATCTATCGCCGTTCATGTCTTAGGTACGAACATTTGGAGGGTCCCACCACTTACCCGCCGTGGTATAAGTAACTTAAGGTTACTCCTTCAAGGCTCTCGCAAAGACTCTAATTTTTTGGAAGAACGATTCTGTATAAATGAACGAAGTTAGACCCCAAATGTCCCCGCATACAGTGTTAGCCAGCAGTACGCAAGTGCTTACAAAAGTACAGGACAGCAAAGTGTTAGTAGTCATTAGAGATAAAAAATGGCCGCTCCATTGGGCAGTGGTCTTAATTCCTTAAGAGCCACTTGATGACCTTAAGAAAAAAAAAGGACAAAAGAAAGGAAAAATACATAATTGCTGTCTGTACGTCTGGACTGCGAGCATCTGCAAATAAGAGATAAAAAAGAATAACAAAATAAGAAATGTAAAAAGTAGTAATTAACAGTGGTGGCCAGCTCTAAGGTGCAGAGGAGCGCCGCACTCCCAAAATTTCTGGTAATCTAAAAATTCCCGAGCGCCAAAAAAAACGAATTTATTTCCGACACGTCTCATCACGGTTCACAATATACACTCGGTTATAATGCATACATCATAGTTCATAGTAACTATAGGTGCCTGCTGGACTGCGCGCGTAACTAAGCAGATCGTTGTGTGCCTATCTTCAGTTTGGTGGTTCATTTTGCAAATCGATCACAGGAGTTCTTTCATAATTCTTTACTGAGGCAAAATCGTAGGTAGGTTGAATGCTTTGCAAATTTTACGAAAGTTGGACGGCGCTCGAAAAATTTCCACCACATCAAAAGGAACGGTTCGTTCTGTAGCATGTTAAACGGGGACACGTTTGTGTCATATTATTATCCATATTGTGTCTTTATTTTAATGTCTACTCTTTTTCATTCAATGTTTTACTCAGCATCGACCAACGACAGCGTAACAACATAACAATGCCAACATTTGTTATGACAGTATATATTCATTCGAGTTTCGGAGCGTTAGGAAGACTTTCGGATGTGTGATAAACTGAATTTTTTTTTTATATTTTCTGAACTCGATTTTCATCCCAGAGTATCTCCATACAATTTTCTAAATAAGTTTAAATTAAGGAATGAACTGTTATTGAATTTACGATCGCGGCGACTTTACAAATACTGATGGATCAATATTTATTTTATAACTCTTTTTCTCTTCTTTAACAATGTATTGCATGCACTCAGAGACAATGGAGTATCGACCTAATTTACAAATAGGAATTGAATTTATTTTAATTAGAGTAGGTAGGTCCAAGTTTTATGGGATATCTCTATGGGATGTGTGGGATTGCACTCACCTCCCCACATCCTGAAATAAAGAGTATTATTATTATTATTCCTTAAAATAATAAATGCCAGGATACGCAATAAGTGCGAGCAGGACTTGGATGACACTGAGTTTGGCTTCAGAAATGCGTTCGGGACGCGTGAAGCATTATTGTCTATCGACGTACTATTGCAAAAGTGTCGTGACCAAAGAAAGGAAGTCTTTGCCTGTTTTATTGACTACGAAAAGGCATTTGACAGGGTAAAACATGCTGACCTAATGAAAATGCTTGCGGATTGTAACGTTGACACCAAAAACCAGAATTTCATCAAAAACCTGTATTGGTTCCAAACAGCAGAAATAAGACATGGGAATGAGTGATCTAATGCAATTGCCATTCAGCGTGGAGTACGCCAAGGCTGTATCCTGTCGCGACTATTGTTTAATCTCTATTCCAACTATGTCTTTAAAAGAGCCCTAAGTAATACTGAGAAGGGTCTGAAGATCAACGGAGTTGTCATTAATAACATAAGATACGCAGATGATACTGTATTACTAGCTGACTGTATCGATGACCTCCAAGACCTATTAAATCTTGTTAATAATGCTGGTGAGCAACTGGGCCTAACAATCAACGTCAATAAAACTAAATGGATGACATTTTGACGACTAGATCACTCTGAATCAGTGATAAAGTTAAATGGTTGCAATGTCGAAAAGGTGGAAAGATTTAGATACCTCGGCAGTATTCTCACGGAGACTCTTGACCCAGATGTGGAGGTTAGATGCAGAATTGAAGCAGCAAGAACTGCGTTCATTAAAATGAAATCCCTCTCTGCAATGACAATATCAGCTTAAAACTAAGGCAGAGAATGCTAAAATGTTATGTGTGGTCGGTCTTGCTCTATGGATGTGAAACACGGACCTTGAAAGTAAATACCATGAACAGGTTAGAGGCTTTTGAAATGTGGCTTCACCGGAGAATGCTCAAGGTCCCATGGACCGACATGATCACCAACACAGAAATTCTCAGGCGGGCTAGAGCAGATAGAGAACTGCTTACATTAATAAAAATCAGGAAAATTTCATATCTGGGTCATATACTTCGAGGGGAGAAGTATCACTTGCTCCATTTGATATTGAAAGGCAAGATAGAGGGTCGCCGAGGGCCTGGTAGGAGACAAATGTCTTGGCTGCGTAATATACGAGAGTGGACCGGCATTAGAAGTGTGGAGGAGCTATTGGCACACAAAGAAGAAGATTATTATTATTTTTATTTTAGCGCACCACCAATTTTTATGAGCACCAGCCGCCACTGGTAATTAATATGTACTAATCCGGAGTATGTATTCCCCCATTCAGATGGCAGTCCCCGGGAGAAAGTGCATTGGCTTCAGAATGACCGTTCACGAAACCCGTCATCCTCATCCTTAAACCAGTTTCTCGGTAGTGCCTAGAAGAAAAGTAACTGGGAAAATGGGGTGGTAACCCGAAGACCCTAAGGATAGAAGCGTCGAGTCACTAGAGGCAGGGCGGATAGTTGACGGGCTCGTTTGGTCATTCCTCGGACTTAGGTACAAACAGTGATAATGATGGAAGAGGGTTCCAGCAAGATTGGGCGGGCTTCCACAGTTGGCCCGCCAGAGCACCAGATCTACTCAGAATTTTTTTTTTTTTTTTTTTTTTTTATTTAATAAAATACATACGTATACAGATTCGTAGTAAAACATTTGGTTCTTAAGGCTAATAACAATATGTAAATTTCTTTTTAATGAAACTTCACAATTCAAAAGAGAAAGTATTTCTCGTGCTTGAATTTTGGAGTGCCATTGTAAAATGCATAGTTACACAGAGTATGTTATTACAAGTACTTATATTAATAAAATATATATTCATGAAGACAATTGGACATAATAACTGACAATATTGTCAGAGTAGGTACATATAATAAAGTTGTAACAATTTGGTGCCTGCAAATAATGCGTATGTACTAGCTTTCAATTTGATATGGTGATGAAATATTTTTAGAGATTATGTCCTAGTTTATTTTTTTTGTTGTTATTATTGTGATGGTGAATTTAAAACTTATAATTAGTGTCGGGTTGGTCTATTAGTGTTTTTATTTGGGATTTAAAAACTTTATAATTTTTTTCAGACTTGATTTTATATGGGAGAGCATTGAAAAATTTTATACCTTGATAAGCATAATGGTGTTGGGAAGCACTCGTTTTAAATTTTGGAATTTCTAAATTGCCCTGTGATCGTGGTCGGTTGTTTATGTTTGTGAATGTTATTGTTGATGAATTGAAATGATCTTTATGAGTTTGCAATAATGAGTTCTTTTTGAAAATTTTATTAAGACTGAGAACCCTAAAAGAGTCAAATAGCTGTGTTGTTGGAAATACAGATGGTTTTCGTAAGATGACTTTCAAAATCAACCTCTGTACCCTAAATCTGAATCTAGCTCTGAATCTAGCTTAGTAAGGATATCTGCCCAGTTATTCATTATAAATATTCATGATAACCAAATAAAAAAACTAGTAACTAACCTTCAACTTATTGGAAGATACCCAAAATATCTGAAGTTGTCTTACTATTGGAAGTTAAGAGACATAACCGTGAAGCAGTTAAGATCCAAAGACATTTAATGTTTTTATTTTATTTTTATAGTTTGGTTTGGTGTTATTAAATTTAGGAAAAAATGTGTAGATACCTTTTGTCTTGATCTAGACATTTATACCGAAACTTTTTGTTTGACTAATTTAATTTGAATTTTTTTTATTATTGATCTTTATTAATTTTTGATTTATTTATTAATTAACTTTTTGTTTGACTTATTTAATTTGAAATTTTTAAAATTATTTATTATCATGTGTCTAAAACAGTGGTTCCCGATCTTTTTTTGACCAGGAACCACCATGATATTTATTTGTTCTCAAGGTACAAGGTACAAGGGACCACAAGGCACAAGAATGAGCTCTTCTTGGACTTCTTCAGCTACCTCTCCAACACTTATAACAAAAGAGTTACGAATCGGCTTTTGGATTCCTTTGAATTTAGTTTTGTAGTAAAATGAATTAATGTTTCACCGACCACATTTTAGAACTCTCGGACCACCTTTGGTCCACGGACCATCGGTTGGGAACCACTGGTCTAAAACATAACAAACTTTAAATTCAATACACATAAGAAATTACATAATACTATTTGCAAAAAAAGATAAACAAATATTTTTAAGAAAAAATTTCAGGTAGTGGTGAAGATCGAGTCAATGAGGAGAGACTCTTTCGAAAATCAAAAGGATTTTCCTTTTGAATCTGAAGCTGACGTTAAATAGTTCTACAGCCAAGAAGATAGAATAATAATCTATGATGACGCTCTCTAAGATAGTCATCAGGAACGAAGAGACTTGTATATTCAAAAATAGCTGAGACCTCGATATAGCCTCTCAGAAGTCTAAATAAGTGGGTGGCGCCATACCCCTCCCTTCAGAGCTACAAGGATTGAGCATGCCCAGAAGATAGTTCATCGGGTAGAGGGATAGTGGTCGCACTCCCCCCATACGGAGAAATCTTACAAACTTTATACTCAATAAGGTAAGCGCATGCGATTATAAAGATTAATAGTGCTGTACTTAAATTATCTCTGTCGCGGATGGTATATTTTTATGGGATGTTTTAAGGGTGTAGTTTGTTGAAGACCTATTCTCGATCCAAAATAAGATCAACCCGTGGACGCGCATGTCTCCGCCCCTTCTCCCCACTGCTTGCTAAACGAACGCTAACACATTCAATCCCACTATTTAAATGAATTGAATTATTGTATTAAATTTTATTTTATTTGTCTGACAAAAAATGACAACAATTTATACCTTTAAATAATGGTAGCGGTAGTATTACCAAATACATAACTTTTCCGATACCTTCATACGTAGGTGTTCTTAGGCATTTATTTTGAAGAAGAAATTGTTTACTTTAATATGTTATTTTATTATCGACCATACCAATTCGCTCGTGTTTGATACGCAATGTCAAGGAAGTAATCGTAGCATAGTTTTGTTGACTTCGCTAGCAGTGACATTTACCATATACTTATTATTTATCATATAACCCTCTGTGAGAGCTGTCCTCTTTTGTTCTTTGTAATTAGTGATAATGTATTTGAACATATCGGCTGATTACCCATTTTACCACTGGGTCTGAATGGGTTAATTTTTTGTAACGCGGACACACAGCACGACGGTCAACGGCATACTGAATTTTGGGCGAAGTGATTGGCGGCAGCCGAGGGCCGGTGAAGGGACCGTAGCGGGGGGAGTGGTATGCGCAGTACAAACCAAATTTTGTACCATCGCGGGTTGTTCTAAACGCGGATAGAGAATAGTTATTATTAAAAAAATTATTTTCTTTGAATAAAAATTCACCTTATTAGCAAACTGATGCACGGCCACCAGTAGAGGGTGCTGCTTCAGTTCCTTGATGAATGGCCTCTGATCCAAGTCCTTGACCAGACACTCGGAGATAAAGTCCCCGAGCAGCGGGGTGAAGGCCTCCGGGCGGGACAGCGAGGGCGGGGGGTTGCGAGGTATCTGGAACAGGGCGCGCATGGGGTGCAGGTCACTGAGGGGCGGGTCGCCCTCCGCCAGCTCGATGGCGGTGATACCTGTTGACCACACGTCGCAGCGCGCGTCGTACGAGTGGTCCAGCTGTTGCTCGCAAGCTATTACCTGGAGGAGAACAGATTTATTAGAAAAGAGTGGTACTGACCGGGTGAAAGACTTTGAAACGTTGCTTGAAATAGCAGTAGTCATGTTTAGCGATTAGATCGGAGGAGTTATGTGCTTCACAAACTTTCTTTCCCTCCCCACACCCTTCACTAATAATGATAATATTACTATTACGTCTTTCAGTGAAATATTTTAAGCCGGAAGATAAACTTACTAGTATACTTAAAACATCGTCATAGAAGTTTCTGGAAAACATTATCCAAACAATGAAGTTAAACCATAGAAGTCGCTGAAAACTTATCCAAAGCATAGTCCCCCTCAGCACAGGATCTCCTAGTGAGGAGGACTATGAATATATTTTCTATTTTATATATATACCTAACACGTTTCATATAAAAATGTAAAAAAATAATAAATAATAGTTACTAAATAAAAAATTAAAAAATAAATAAAAAAATGTCTGGGAGTTTTCTAGTCTAGAAGCATGAATTGTAGGTACTTTTTCAGGTGCAATAAAAATATATATATATATTTTTAGTGGCCATTATTTTACCTAATATTCATTAAACGTCAAAGAAAACATTAAAAAAAAATCAAACGAAAAAATTCAAAATTAAAAAAGTTACAGGGTGTTGAAGTGGGGGGTCTCAAAAAATGGCACATCCTGGTTGACAACCCTCCTAGTAAATAGAAAAAATAAAATAAAAATTAATTCTTAATCCAAACAAATGCTGCTATGGCCCATACCTCGGAAAAGGTTTTTAGTCTTATGTCTTAGCTAAAGAAGGAGGCAGCGCAACACGGCATAACACCCCAAAAACAAATAACAAAAATACTTTTCGCCATGAATATTTAAAATACAGTAGACATTTTTTTACCAGTTTTTTTTACTTTTCCGAATTTTTTTTAAATAGTAAAATAAATATATGTATTTTTTTATAGTTTTGGTTTGTGCGATAGAGTAATGTATAGAGAAGGCTCACACCAAATTTCAAGTAAATTGGTTCAGTAGAACTTGAGATATCGTGTCAACCGTCTCGAAAAAAGTAGTTTCGAGAAAAATACTTTTTTTTTACATGAGCTCCACACAGGAGGCCCTGAGGAAAATAATTTCCCTCAGGGCCTATGTCATCTTTGGGGATGCTGTGTGGAGGGTTTTTTTTGGGGGGGAAAGGAAGGAGAGGAGAGTTCTGGGAAGGAAAAGGGTGTAAGGGGTGGGTAGGAATCTGGGGTTCAATGTATCCTAGTCATCGGCCTCCAAGACCTAGGCAAACCTCACCCCATGAACCCGGGCACCCCTGTTAAATCGTTTAAAGTTTTGTTCCGTTTAGATTTCGTCTAAACTGTGAAAAATCCTTTTAAGGAGATATTTTTCAATATCTAAAGTAAATATTTTTGAAGGGAACACTTTTTTAGCACAGTTGTGATTTGAAACTCGATGAAATGAAAAAGGGACACTAAAAAAGAGACAAACACATACATCCATAGGAATTAGCCTGCGAGAGAATGAGACAGAATAATCGGTCTCCTTTTTGTGCAGTGCTTCGTAGCCTCCCCACTCTTGTCTACTTTAGTTTTCTGAAGGTTTAACTTCTACTGTGTATAAATTGAACATAATTTTTTATTTCTGTGTACATATTATGTAAACTCTTCCAATATGACAGTTACACTTTCAATGTGAGAATTTCATATCATAACCCACAATAAATAACAGGAATCGATATTGAATCTAATATGTGTACTAGGCTTTAGAATTTCACAGATTTATGAATGTGCATTAAAAAATCTGAAATAGGTATTAGCAATGAAACACGGTAAAGAAAGCGAAGTTTTTAATATAAAATGCAAGATAAAAACCAATTATCAAATGATTAAATAATTATTCAATTGAAGATTAATTCTTCAGGCACTAAGTTACAAAAAGAAATTATACAATGAACAGATATTCTCTATTGTAATGTCAACAGATCATTGATCTCCCATTGAGAAGTTATAACGTATCTAATGAATGGAAATTTAAATCCAATGATATTTTAGCAAAGCAGCAACCTTGCATAAATTGTCATAACAATTCCAAGATCATAACTATTATTGTCGGCATTTGTTAACAAAGGATACTATATAACAATCGCATTTGAAAATACACCGTCATTAAAACAACATTAATGATATTAAATAATGAAACGTGTAATATTGCATGAGCCAGTGTGTAGCATCGTCTTTTTACGAGGAATTGTTCTGGGAAACAATGAACGTTAACATTACCTTTTTCCCACACTTTTTCAGCAGACGTAAAGACTTATGGTAAGATCTTGCTAAGGAGGAAAGCAGATTGAGTACAGTGGAATTGAAACCTTAAATCGATAATTCATTAACGTAGAACAGGATTAAAAATACAACTTTAACAATAATAATTTGTATTTTATTGTATGGGCAGTCTATGTTTAGGGACGTCATAACATTATATTGGAGGTATGCAATTAAAAAAGCCTTTCAGTACTGTTATGATACGAGATTTTCACAGACAAAATTATTAACGTGATTAATTTTTGGGTTATTATGCCAAGTTGCCGTTTCTACTTCTTTAGCAAATGTTTCAGGTCATCATTAGGTCACTAGCCCACTGTGACAAAAAAAATTGACTTTTTTTAATTTCATTTTCTAAAAGATGCTTGTTAAGTTTGTTAAGAATGCTCTCACCAAATTTTTTAAAGAAAATTGTAAAATTGACGGAGATACAGCATTTTGTGTGAAACCGTTTGAAACAGTTTGTATGTAGAATTATCCTTCAGCCAAACTTTAAAAACATTTTTCTCGAAAATACTTTTTTCAACTTGATTTATAACATATTAAAAGAACTATACATCCGATTTGCATGCACCAACTCTCTATGGCACCATGTAGGGATTTTTTTATAAAGGGCCCCCTTCTATTTTTTATTTTAATGAAAGATGAAAATTGTTCATAAAAACTGGAAATAAAATTAGCTCATTTGCCATTTTTTGTTTTTTTTTAGATATCAAAATTCTCCTACATGGTGTCGTCATAAACCTATTTGTCTAGTTTCTAAATATATTTTTATTTTATTTTTCTGATGAAGCGTATGGCTTGATCGCTGTCAACCACCGCCGAGCAGCAATTTCGTTAGAGTGTCCTGTTGAAAGCGGCATACAGCGCAAACCATACTTTAGATTCATGTACATTTTTTTTTTATATAGTCTTCAATATGTATACATTGACTATGAGTTTTAGTAAAAAAAATTCCATTCCTCGATTGTTTGAAAATAATTACGAAAAATACACCCTTTGACCGCCGACGCACCATGGGCTGCTCCCTTAAATCGGACCTAAAATTTTCAATTAAAAAAAATAAGTGTCTATTCATGGATGCGCCCCGATATACTATATACTGATATGCAAACAAGGGAATAATATTAGTATTTCATTTTTTTATTTTTTTATTTCACAATATTATTCCTATGTTTGCATCGAAGCACATGGGTGAATACACTTCCAATAAATAAAAATTGTCATCGTATTGAAATTCAAATACGATGGCCATGTACATGTACAATCTCAGGCTAGTGTAAGAGAGACAGTGTGCATGCTAAATGGGCTAGAACCAAAAGATACTAAGTCAGTGGTGACATTTGTTTCCATTCAAATCTATATGGAAGAGTCAGTGTAATCAGTACATCATAGATTTACATCGACGAAAAAGTTAGATGTTCAAAACTATAAGTAAATGTTTAAGAGAAGTCATAGCTAGATGATAAAAAATTATGCAAACCTCTGGTGCCATCCAATAAGGAGTCCCGACCGATGTATTTCTCCTCGCCATGGTGGCGGCAAGATGCGAAGAGACGCCAAAATCCACCAGTTTGATGCCGGCATTCTCCGTCAAGAGGATGTTGTGACCCTTGACGTCCCGGTGCATGCAGTGGTTGCTGTGCAGGTAGATCAAGGCTTCCACAGTTTCCCGGAGGATATAGGCAATCTGCTCGTCTGATAGTCTGTCTCCGCGATTGCGGAGACCTTGAACCAGATCGGTGACGGAGCCGCCGGTACACAACTACAGAAAAGTGAATATACAATTTTTTTTTAACAAGAGAAACATTCAGGGGTCACAAATACCATGAAGGATACCATTGAAGAACTTCATGACCATCATTATAAACGGAAAATATTGCTTGTATATTGTACATGTACAATCATTGAGGACTTTGATAGCCAGACGCTTGCATTCATTAATCCACCACTAGTTGGTCGATTACTGGCTTGTTAAAATTATTAGAGAATCCTATTGAATTCGTAAAGATTAAAGGTGTGAGCCAATCATACTATATTTTTAAAAGAGAAATCTTAACTACAAAGCAGAAATATGTTTAATCATCGAATACAATATCAGCGACTCTAAAATGAAAATTTGAAACAGAAAAATCAGAAAAAGATTCGGTTGAATCTGGGAATTGAACCCAAGAACTTGGCCTTGCTGGGGCTCTGTTCTAACCACTGAGCTAATTTGACCCTTAATGTATAAAAAAGTATGTGTTGTAAAACCATGTAGGTTTGTTTATTATATGTAGGTATGATGATGGTTCGGTTCACACTAAATCGAAATGGCGGATCTCGCACAACATTCATTAATAAAATTTTGAACTGCTGTTTTCATTATGTAAAATTGCAAAATATGTGACGTCACACTAGGGGGTAGGGGTCTCACAAATGCGATGTATGACAGGGACGGGGGGGGGGGGTCAAAAAATCATGAAATTCGTGTGACGTAATTTATGGATGGCCCCTAACCCCTTCATCATAATATATAACTGTATCATACTTTGACTTAGAACTACCAACATTATTTTCCTTTTTTTAAAGCATATTACGGGGACAGGTTTGAATTAGTTCAATAGTTAGAGCACAGCCCCGGCAAAGGCTAAGTCATGGGTTCAATTCCGGGATATGATTGAATCTTTTTCTGATTTTTCTGTTTCAAATTTTCATTTCAGATTTGCTAATATTGTCCTTTATGATTAAATATTGCAGTTAGAGGTTTTAATGATTAAGCTATTAAAAATATGTTTGTTCAAAACACCAAAAACTCTGGCATTATGAAAATTGCATAGCTTTTTCTATCTGGAAACTATGTCAGTAAAACTATTTTCAGCTGGCAATATCATTTCCCCTTGAGCTATGAAGCTTTAAAACATCATTGTAACTTTTAAAAAATGAAACAAGAGGCCATACATAGTTTTAAAATATTTTTTATCAAAATCTTGGATGAATGCGGGTAGAAAAAGCTAGTTATATACATTATAGTAAAATATAATGCATGAATACCTCCATGACAAACCACAGCTGGTCATCTTCAGTAGTTGGACCTCTCTTCAGAAATAATCCATGGAAAGATGGAAGGTTGGCATGGTGGGAGAGATCACGAAAGACTAAAAACTCCTCTTCAATTTCTTCTATGTTTTCCGTTATACTTTCTAGGATCTGAAACAAATAATGAATATGAAATTGTAGTAACTCTATCTTCGTAAAAAGCTACTTTTGTACACAACGGCACCTACGTCATGGCAGAAACCAGAAGTGATTGAAATTAGTTGGTTTTAAACTCAAATGTAAAAGAAACTCACAAGACAGGTTGTTTCACAAAAATTTTAACAATTCATCATTCAATTGCTGGTGACACTTTTGTTTTTGTGGTTTCATATACTAATTATAATGGCACATCTCCCTTATTCTATTATCTGTGTGTAGAATGAATTATTAAAAATAAAATACTACAAGAAATAAGATTGTCGGAATGAAAAGTGTACAAGAAACAGAGTAGCAGACCTTTATAGCAACACGTTTCTTGCTCTTCTTGTCCCGAGCCGAATAAACTTCTCCATAGGTTCCCTCCCCGATGAGGCTTTCTAGCGTGAACCTGTCCAAGGGATCCGCCACTCTATCCAGTTCCACATGCTGGGACAATCCATGGTAGGCCATCGTGTAGCTTCTACAGTCGCCTCATCTGAAATAAAAAGATAAGATAATCTACAATAAACCATTACAAAACAAAACAATACACCACAATGCAATGACGTTATATAAATAGACTTGCCATAGTCTCACAAACTCAAGATATAATGTGGCAATTAATCAACACTCTTCTGTTTTCAGCGATTTTCAATAATTTCTTAATTCAAAAGTTATTCATGTACGATAAAGATAGACGCTTAAGAATATGTGCATATGGATGAAACAAAAGATTGAACGCGGGCGGCATTCTCGTATTCAAAATTCAAAAGTTCCGTTGAATACTGTCTCAAGGCCAACTAAAGTAGGAGGCCTGGGCACCAGTCGAATTTCGAGGTGTCAAATTTTCAAGCTATACTGAACAACAATAGTTTGCAAATGACATTGATTGTTATTGTATTTGTTGTTTCTGCTGATTGTATGTTGTTTTACCGCAACAAGTAACTAAAGAATCATTAGATTATTATTATAAAAAGTAAATTTTACTTAGCGACGGCATGGTCTTTGTAATTTGGCTGTTGCGCATCCAGACCTGTACTTTAGTAGGCCTTGAGTTCTCTAATGACGCATAAAATCTTTGGGCAGAAAGCAATTGTATTATTTATATAATCGATAATAATAAGTAATTTGCATGTATTTACAAATGAAATGTAATTCCTTCACTTTTACTACTGTTTACCCTGTAATGGAAACATTTTCTCATCACACGGGAGGGAATTTTAGGGCTTTTTAATGCAATTTACTAACTGGTAGGACGCGACCTTACTCGACACGTGGCAGTTTAGTACTAAAGTACTAGAAATCGAGTACAGTGCAATTGTCTTGATGTTGGCTTCCCACTTTGAGATTTCTACCACGCGTCTACAGTTTATATAACGTCATTGCCACAATGTAAACAAATAATTGTGCAAAAAACAAAAGAATACTACAAACCTATGCGGGAATATCAAGAAAATTATTTGAAAATAAGAATGTCTGTTTTGAATTTTTAAATAATCATATCCTTTATTTGAGCTTTCTTATTTTATTATAAATAGTTGCACATTGTATAATTTATTATCCAGTTAGAAATATTGAGTTTTCTACATTATGGTAGGTTGAAAATCATTAATATTGCAAATTGTCGCTAACAGGATTATTTGTATGACCCATTTGTAGGTATACAATTCGAATGACCACAGTGAAGCCATACAATGTCTGACATACATACTTACACCGTTTAAACCTGGATTTGAAACAACCGAACAGTTTCATGGCCACACGTGATATCACCGGCTTAGTTTATTGCGACAATGGAAAATAAAAGAATGGTCAGGTACTTCAATAACACAGAACTCAAAATATTACAAGGTACAATAATATTGCACAATTGACGTTTTCGAAACAACTTTTTGACAACAACGTTACTGACGAACTTCATGATTGTTGATTGAAGTAATTTCAAAGTTTCCGAAGTTCCCGCCTTATTTCTAATGCGAATTGACATACTGTACAATCGATTAGTGCAGTCCGAAAGTGAAAAATGATTCTGAGTCTATACCACATTTTTTTTCTTAGTAATGATTATATGTATTTATAAACAATGTAAATTATTGATTTTTCGTTTACATTGGCTCAAAATACAATCATGGAGGATTAATAGGGTATTAATCCAAGAACACAACACTGCAAAAAAAAATCTAAAGATTTTAAAATAAATCGCTGTAATATAATATGAAGAAATTCTTATTTTAAAACTAAATTTTCTTTCACTTAGTAAAATACAATCTCGATATTATCGCATTGAAGTGATTATTTCGGGATTTCCGTACAAACAATCCATAGGTGGTATTATTCTTTAGAAATATTGAATAATATTTTTTGTATTTTTTATTACTAAACTCATCTGAGCGAAATGTTTCAATTAAAATAATCAATCATTTCAATAAAAAAATTCAAAATGCCTATCGATGCATTACGGTGTGCAATGCGATTGCAAAAGTTGTTATCATTATACAGGGTGTTAAGGGACGTACTTGACTTAATTTAACCAGTGATTCCTGACATTATTTGGAGTAAAAAATGTAAATGAAATTTTGGTCTCCGGTGACTTTTTTGGACGACTTTTTTTTTATCAAAATTTTTTTCTTCAAAATCAAACAAAAAAAATTCTTCCGCATGTCGTCACTGGTCACTCAGCCGGGTGTCCGACGAACCCCTTATCCCGCCTCCAGCTGTTCAACAACTACATTTTTTTTATGTTTTAGTAGGAAAAAAAAACATCAAAAATGTCACCGGAGACCAAAATTTCATTTACATTTTTTACTCCAAATAATGTCAGGAATCACTGGTTAAAGTAAGTCAAGTACGTCCCTTAACACCCTGTATAGTAAAATCATACAATATTATTTCAGGGAGTGCACGAGTAACGAAATTCTTCATCAACGAAAATATGTATACTATCTTTTTTACATAATATGTAAGTATACGTTCAATATATTATTATATTTTATGTATTTTGTCCAAGATTTCCATTATTTAAATTGTATTGTTCAAATACTTCATAGTAATTTTAGTATAAAAAAATATAGCTAGATTCAAGGTTCGTAGAAAATGCGTGGTTAGCTCATCGAGGGCGTAGAGCGGTGATTGTCCAAAAAATCGTGACGTAGCTTGAAGTCCATGTTACACTGGGACATTTGAATTAACTGCAATACAAGTGGCAGTGTTTTACTGCAAGCGTTCGAAATTTCGAAAGCCACCGGACGCATTTTTTTCGAAAAAGGACCGTATGAGCTTTTTTTTTAACGAGGAAAATAATTCCCCTCAGGGCCTATGTTATCTTTGGGGATGCTGTGTGGCGGGTCTTTTTAGGACAGGAAGTCCTGGAAAGGAAAAGGGTATCAGGTGTGGGTAGGAATCTGGGGGTCAGTGTGTCCTGGAGTGAACGACGTATGAATCCATCCCTCCCATTGCGGTGCAAGGCGATGTTCCAAGATAGTACGGCTGGAGAAGTCAAAGGGACTCCCTCAACCATTCTCTCCCGATCCGCCTTCCATACAGCTGGTGGGCAGACGCATCCGCCGCCAAGACCCGGACAAACCTCACCTCATAACTCGGGCACTCCTGCTAAGTCACCAAACGTATCGAATCACTCGGGGTGACCCATGGCAGAGGTGTTGGTTATCTAATAAATAGTTCCCGGGGCGGCGGTACCATACCCGCCTCCCAAATTAGCTAACCTTGTTAAACCGCATTTTCTACGAGCCTTTACTTTAGATTCCATGACGTCCGAGTTCACGTTCCTGAATTTTCGGTGAGAGTGGGTACCTAGTACCTACCTGCTTTATAGTTCAAAACTAAGAGGCCTGCATATTATTAAATTGGACATTCCTCGATCTACGATTATAAATTTAATGGAATAAATTAATATCAACAATGCAACTATGTATGTTATTTTTTCTCACGCAGATGTACCTACATAATGGTACCGTCATAGGCATAGAAAAAAACAAAAATACTGAGAAAAATCTTAAAGAACGCATTCTCCACAATAATTATCATAGAAACGACTCCAGATAAGAGTGCCTACCTAGACCTACCATCATCATAATATTATAAGGTATCATCCGATCTGCCATTGTCTTCTGACGAGATATTATATTATTATTGTCTACCGTTAGATATCTGTAATTAAGTAAAAACACGAAACGAGTAAATGCAGTTTAGCGAATAATGGCGAAACGGTGGTTTAATAGCAAATGTTTTTTTAATAAAAGCGATTAGGCTGTCAATACATAATTTGTGGGCCATAAAAAATCGGACACAAATTGGATTCGTAGTGAAATTTTTTTTTAATAAGTTTTGAAGCAAAATTTAACCATTTTTGGTCGAGGGGCAAGGTTTCCGACTAGTAATCCGGTTGGTTACTTCACAATTTATTCATTTAAGATAATATAGGTACCTATAGCATATTTGCGGTACGTTCCAGAGTGGAAGATACTTTCGGTATCTGGTGTAAGACCATCATTCAGAATTGAAACGTTACTTGAAATAGCTTTAGACGTGTTTGATGATCAGATCTGAATTGCCAGGTACTTCCCCACCTCCCTTTTCCCCGAATAGTAAACTTAACAGAGAAATATTCTTACAAATATATTCTTGCAATATCAACTCTGTACGGCCACTTGTAGGTAAAAAATGTGATTTTCAAAACACATTTCAGTAGAGCCTTGATAATAGGCCACTTACATGGATTTCATAACGACTTGGAAAAAATCATGTGGATAGATCTTTTTACTAAGATTAAGAAAATGTTAGTAAAATTGTTTAGAAATGTACAGTTTTTTTTAATTTTTAAATAAATAAATCCATTATTTGGGCTCGTGACGTCACTACATGAAAATGTCCCGTCTCCAAAAATGTTCCTGTTAATTTTATAAAATTCCATACTGATTTATTTTTTAATATGGCAGCACTTTGATTTCAGGCGATTTTTTTAATTCTTTCACTAGATTTATTGTTTGTTCTCTGCGAACTTATCATTTGGTTTGACTTTTTGACAGATCTTGAAGATGATGTCGGTACGTGTTTTACGTCGGTACGTGTCGGTACTGATTTTAACAAAATAAAATTTTATAATATTCTTATTATTATTATAATTTACAAGTATAAGTATATTACATTTAATTTAGTAATATAGATATTGAACATTCTAATGATTTATGATCAATAAGATGGATCAAGGAAAAAAATATTTATGTGATTTAATATTTTTGGTATGCCTCGTTATTCTCCTGTGCCATTCGTGTGGAAAACGTTCTTTTTTAAAAAATGATTTTCGGCTATGTAATTATCGTTTTTTCACACCTATAAAATTATGTCCCATCTTTCCGATTTATAAAAAATGGTCTGATTTTTCGGATTGAAATTTTCAAAAAATCCCCAGGGTTTCAAAAATACGATTAAAAAAAAATACAGAATGTCTTAGAATATTTGCCTAAACCGGATAAAATTTAAAAAAATGTGATGCAAGTGGCCTATTCGAACTAGTGGAAAAAAAACGTATCAGCGAAGCTTTCGAATTATAGTATTTAGATAGAAAACAAAAAGATCTCTTTGCTTAGGAAAATCACAAAACCTATTTACTTAGTCATAAACTGATCTATTTTAATCGTGCGGGTTATTTTCATTGAACAAGAAAAAGCTTTATCCCTCAACATCTTCGTCGTTTTGGCGTAGGAACCATGTTGTCCATGTTTATAGCCTAAAATCCATGTGACGCGCGTGCAGCAAAGTGTAGCATGGACGCGGCGCAATAAATTGTTCTTACATAACTATAGACTACGAGACTACAGAAAAAAATGTGTTAGCAGTCTCGATATGAGGGAAGGGTAGGTACTTCGGCGGTTCGGATTACAGCGAAGTACGGATTATCGAGGCTTTACTGTAGTGATATTTGATACCTATTAGAGCTCGATTAAGACATTACTTTTAAAAATAAACGATTCGGTGAACGAAATTGTGTATAACAATTATTACAAGCAATAATTGTCAGCCTGAAACACTCATTTACATTGAAAAATCTTCCGAGAAAAGATACTTGCCGCCAACGGGACTTGAACCCGTGTCCTTCCGATTGCCGGTCGAATGCTCTGACCACTGAGCTATGGGGGCTTATCAAATACCCGCCAAATAATTCAATATATACTAGTGTTTCATTCAACAATTACTGCTTGTTATATTTTTTCCCACCTGAAAACAACCAACTTTATTTTTGCGAGAAAGACATTGTTAGTGTTAAATCCCTCGCTAGGTGGCGTCGAGACAAATTATGTCTGCATTTATTGGGGAAATACTTAAACTTGTTAAATATTAATTATTATTTTTTAATTTATAAACTAACGTTTAGACAAGGAAGGAAGGACACGGGTTCAAGTCCCGTTGGCGGCAAGTATCTTTTCTCGGAAGATTTTTCAATGTAAATGAGTGTTTCAGGCTGACAATTATTGCTTGTAATAATTGTTACCCTTTGTGCTATGCATAAAAATCTTGTCTAAACGTTAGTTTATAAATTAAAAAATAATAATTGAAATTGTGTATGTTTATGCTTACAAAAATGTATGATTCGATTAACAATGACCATGTTTCGAACATTATTCTACTACTAAACTACTAACTCATCACAGAAAAATCATTAAACCTTTCTCAAAGCACGATTCTTACATTTTTTTTTACTTCCATAATAGCGTTGTTCCGTTCGTTTGTTATTTGATTGAGTAAAGAGAAATAATGTTCATAAGCGCAATAATTGGTAATCATCACTGGATTTGGAAATGTGTCCTCAATTTAGTCGTATTACGTACCTACTAATGTCCTCATTAGCTATTTGAGCATCATTCAAGTAATGAGCCAAAAATATAACAATTCTTACATTCTTGTCTGTCGTTCGGTGAATCGAGTAAACCGATTATTTCTTTCAATTTTTCTTTTGAATCCGTCTTGAGGCAACATTCTAACTTGGGGTAGTGATGGTTTTTCGGAAATTTGTTGCAAAATGTCTCCATAAATAAACTTTAGCTTTTTTGGTAGAAGTGGGTTATGAACAACTGGGTAGAAAAGAGAACCCAAATTACCTATGCAAGGTGTAAAAATAATATAAGAAATCTGTAACTCGAACCATTTCAAAGATAGATTTACATATTTTAAAGCGTTGAAATCAAATTAGTTGTAAAGTCAATTGATTTATGAAGACATCTTGTGACCATCAATATTTCTGTTACTGGCTTGTAAAAGGCCCAACGCCAGTTTTTAAAAATCACAAGGCCCTACCGTGTAGAGTTTGCTATTTTTAGCAAGTTTTAATTATTTTAAGAAAAGCGTTTTTCTGGAATAGCACTGGCCCCCGAAAATGGTAAAATCCTTTCGCGAAATCGAAAAGTTCTTTTAGACTTCGGACGATAACCCAATAGAGAATTCCAGTCCAATTTTTTAATATTTTTTTTTATGAATAATGCTTTTTTTAAGAGTTAGTTTTAATAGTTAAAATACTCTTAATTGTCAAAGTTTTAATTTTTCAAGATCCCTCGAAAACTACCGTATGTGTAGTGAATCGTGTGACGTCATCACTCCCGAAAAGTTACTATAAGACCTGGCAATCAGCTGATCAACTGCCGCCATTTTGAAATTCGGTGTTCGAAGTATTCTCCCTAGAGTAGCATTATTAATTTTTTTTGTGCAGTAGTTTTTGAATATTTTCAATAATAGAGATAAACTAATAAGAGATACCTTTATTTTTGAAACTGAATTATTTAGGCCTAAACAATGTTTCAATAAACACAACAAATAAATCTCTATAAACAGTATGTAAATAAACGAACAAATTAATACGATGGCTGGTGTCATACCTACATTCCCATACAATGACTTTACGGTGACGTCACGACACGATGAGCAGTGCTGTCACCACTAAACATTTTAATGATTAAAAATTGACTTTTTAATAATTTTTTAAAAACTCTACGTTTAATATTATTTAATAAAACGTATATATTCAGAATCAGCGTTTATTGGTCTTTATGAACATATTTTTTAAAGCCAGAATATTTTTCACTGGAGTTCCTTATTCTGAGGTGAAATTGCAAAAACATATAATATATGGAAAAACTGACATGGCCGTTTTAGAAGCAGGCCAGAGAATTATTTGTTAGGCGTTTCAGGATTCAGCCATGACATTGGGTGGTTTGGTATATTTACGCACGACATTTAAGGTATACCTACAGAAGGTATGTAGATTATTGTATTGATTTTTTTTTGTCAGAAAGCCGTAGTTAAGAAAACTGGATGAAACCATTCACTTGGCACCCTGGGGCTAGGTCCAACTTGCCCACACATGAAGACGGCCCTGTGGGTAATTGCATTTTTAATTTAATCAAGAGTCTAAAACGAAAACACCAGCTCACAACACCTTCTACAGTTTCTTTACAAATAAGCGTATTATTTATGTATAGAATTTGAAAAACTACAATTAAGAAATAACAGAACTGTTAATACTGAATGATGAATTTATAAATATACACCATCGGCTCTGTATTTATCGTGTCCAGCAGTTAGTAGGTATCTATTACATGTGCCGGATGCCGTGTTTATAATTTTGTAAATACAGATATCCAATCACTCGACAATCGTGAAAAGCCTGTGTATGTTCAGATAGGTAGCGATTTAAAGATAATCAACGGTATTTTATCTGAAACCATTAGACACAGTTTCCAAATCTGATGAAACGGCCAAGGTCTAAGATCGAACATAACTAACCTGTTGATTTTATCGGCATATTAGTAGTTAGTAAGTTAAATACCTAATCGAATGAAGGTAAAAGCTTAAAATTACGATGAAAGTATAAAATGGTTAGTTTCACAGTTAATTTTTACTGTGTTTAGTGATAATATCTGAGTAATTATACATTAAAAAAACCACAACCCAAAGGGGCTTTGTAAATAGGAGATCTTTGACTTTAAAGCAGTTTTTATAGGCCTGATATTTTATTTTATCTGGGCTTATAAAACGACTTGTCAAAAAAATAATCGATTATTACAAAATGTGATCTACTAAAATATATAATTGCACCATGATTATTTCTTTTCTTTCTTTTTCTCTTCTCTTTCTTATGAACACAAACAATATTTTATTTTTTAATTTTGCTTCTTATTTCTGATATTTCACTGGTAAACGTCCTCCGTGGTCGCAGGTCCGAATCCCGGGGTGCGCAAATTATTTTATTTGATTTATTTGTGTTATTTCATAATTTATTCAATTAAAATAATATTTGTTGTAGCGGTGGTAATTAAATAAAATCCACAATTACTTACGGTAAGCACAATTAGTCTTTATTTGGAGTAGGTACAATCAATTTGCAAGTATGACACAGTTCAATAATAGTAAAATAGTTCAAAACTATAACCATATTTAATTTTCCTTTACATTATTTGTGATTCCATTTGTTGATGTGATGAGGAATTTATGAAATCAGTAGATTTTAAAACGGCCGCGAAGCATAAACAATATTTTTAACTCTGTCTCTTCAGATATTTGTTCAACAGCACATTAAAAGCTAGATAATACTTTTATTGCATTATTATAGCCATATACGATTATGAAATTGCACAAAAACCGTAAATTACAGAAGTACAGTAATTAATGTGTGATGCCCGAGTGAATGGTTATTATTTTCAAGTACGTTATAAATTACGACTTCAACACATCAACAATCAACAATGGCATGCTTAGAGCTGGAGCTTCACGTCAAGCTAAATATTTATATTAATTCATCTGTTAAATGATGCTGCTTCTCATTCGTCGGTGTTTTGAATATATTTATTTGAAAAAGATCTCAAGCGCTCATACTGACCGAGTAATTTATGGATCTATTCTAATTTTATTCGTATTCATTTTGAATCAATCTGTCGAACAGTATTCTATCATTTCTTGGAAAAATATTTTTGAGAGTAAATGGATTTGATTGTTCGAGAAATTTTGATGATAACGAAATGCATTTCAGAACTGCTGAACCAATACTAACAGTCATAAATATACCAAACCACCCACCTAACAGTCAAGATTACAGCCGAACTGGTTCAAAAATAATTTCCCAAATTTTCTACGGCTTTCAATGGCCTGTCGTGTGTTGATATCAGTTGGGGTGGTATAATTACCTATTTGAAAACACGAATTACTGTATTTATTAGTAATTATAACTACCATCATAAATGACTATCCGTTTTTTGTATTATTTTGATGTTTATACGCGATGGCGATGACATTCGATAAATTCGATTCGCAAATTTCCGGCAAATGCGCCGTCATCTCTGGCGTTATGGTAACTACTTTTAAGAGTTGGTGTCTTAACACAAGCGAAATATTTAGCTCGTTAGGGTGAAAATACATACCGCATTTAAGAAAACCGTCAAAATATGTCGTATACAGCAAAGACGTTATATACTGTAGACGCGGGGTAGAAATCTCAAAGTGGGAAGTCAAAAGCAAGACAATTGCACTGGTCTCGATTTCTAGTACTTTAGTACCATTTAGTGCTAAACTGTCACTCGTCGAGTAAGGTCGTGTATTACCAGCAGGAAAATTGCATTTAAAAAGCGCCAAAATGCCCTCCTGTGTGATGAGAAAATGTTTCCAAACACGACAAACAGTGTAGTAAAAGTGAAGAAATAACATTTCATTTATATGTATCATTTATATACGCACAAATTACTTATTATTATAAGCAATACAATTAATTTTCATGTTCCCCGTCCGACAATTTTGTGCGTCATTAGAAAAAAAACACACATTCTTTGATTATCTTATGGTACGGCCACACTGAGGCCAACTTCCAACTTCAAACTTTCGGACGATTGTGTAGAAGGGTAGTTCTTGCGTTGGAAGTTTGAGTTGGAAGTTTGGCTTCGGTGTGGATGTAGCATATCTTTTTAATACATGAATAACTTTTGAATTAAGAAATTACTGAAAACCGCTGAAAACGAAAGAGGGTTGGGTAAATATGCAGCTAGTCCACCTCACGGATAACACGGAACGTTCGTGTTGTCGAAGTTTGATGCACGGATAATACGGAATGTTCCTTTTTTTAACTAATAGACAATCAAATATGACATTTGTCGGAAGTACCAATCTTATAAAATAAATTCTCTAAAATAAACTCGCTTTTCATCATACTTTTAAAAAACATCCCAGGTTTTGAATGGTTTGTTGGCAAAGCAGGGTTTGTCTAGCGGGTTTGTGCAATTATTTTAATATATTTATTTCCACGTTCTACTATTATAAATACAGGTACAAACTTGTCAATGATGCATTCACTTTGTTTTACGCAAAAATATTTTTTCTATGATTGGCAGCATTGACGAAATGTCTATGAAACAAAAACGATGAATAAACATGGCGTTTCCGTGCGATTGAATTAATTTTAACAAAATTAAAATGTTAAATGCATATTTTTTGCATGTTTTTTGGTCTCCCCCGACATACACATTTTCTTTTCTTCTAATAACCTGAAAATATATTAATTCCTGCTGAGGGGTGATTCTGTATCTTTTGCGACATCGTAACGCGTGTTAAATCGGCCGTATACCTATGACGTTTTATAAATAGACTCGTCATAGTCTCACATACTCGCAAAATAATGTGGCAAGTAAGCAACACTCATTATTTATGCATTAAACCGCTTACTCGTTAATACGGAATACTTCTTA
Source organism: Limnephilus rhombicus (assembly GCA_929108145.2). Taxonomy (NCBI): domain Eukaryota; kingdom Metazoa; phylum Arthropoda; class Insecta; order Trichoptera; family Limnephilidae; genus Limnephilus; species Limnephilus rhombicus. Next base: position 47,960,573 of record OV815273.1, on the reverse strand, counting down.
TCCAAACAGCTAGATTTAGCTTTATTATTACGAAAAGTGAGTATTTTTTTATTTTTTTTAATTTTTTTATTGTTTTTATTTCTTGCTAGAGCAATCCCGATGAGTTACAGAACTCATTTTAGGACAGGAGGGACATACAAATCATGGGTGGGAGGAAATAGTTTAATATCCAAATTCCTACGTAAAATTTTAACTATTTCCTCCCACCCATGATTTGTATGTTCCTCCTGTCCTAAAATGAGTTCTGTAACTCATCGGGATTGCTCTAGCAAGAAATAAAAACAATAAAAAAAAATTTAAAAAAATAAAATACTCACTTTTCGTAATAATAAAGCTAAATCTAACTATTTGGATAAAAAGTATTCCGTATTAACGAGTAAGCGGTTTAATGCATAAATAATGAGTGTTGCTTACTTGCCATATTATTTTGCGAGTATGTGAGACTATGGCGAGTCTATTTATATAACGTCATAGGTTTACGGCCGATTTAACACGCGTTACGATGTCGCAAAAGATACAGAATCACCCCTCAGCAGGAATTAATATATTTTCAGGTTATTAGAAGAAAAGAAAATGTGTCTAGATTTATCAAAGCTAAAAAAGGCGTAGACATTTTCAGCACACAATTGCGTCCATTCTCTTACGCATTTGGGCTAGTAGGCTCATCTATTTGGGTTGTAGTTATTTGTAACCGCAAGAGAAAATGATAAAAATTGATTTGTATACGTTTGCGAACAATGGGGCTGATTTGAATATGAAAAGAGAAGTGCACATTAGAATAAGCTGCAGCTATCGGACGGTTGAATCGGCCGACCCATTGTTGCTTTGTTCCCTTCATCCGGGCACTTAATGTAGCAAATCGGCGATGTTATGTAAACCCCAATTACTCGTACCAACTCTTAAAGGTATTTAACAATTTCTCCAACAGCTATTTCAGAACCAAACTTGCTAAAAGATCTAATGATATTTCAAATAAAAAAATTAAATATTTTTTTGCTTATCCCAACGTCATCAGCCCATGTTTTGTTATAAGACGAGTTAAAAAAAATTAATAAATCATAAAATATTTTAAGTTAATTTTCACGTTCTGTGTAAGTTATATTCGTTCTGTTATTGTATACTATAGACCAGTTGCTTCATAAAACTTAAATTAACTTCAAATAGTTAGGGTAGAGTCAGGGTTGGCAGTGACCTGTCCGAGCCCTTTGAAGCGCTCCACGGGGTGAGACAAGGAGATGGCCTACCTCTTATTCAACATAGCCTTAGAAAAAGTTATTCGTGACTCAGGCATCAAGATAAGAGCAACGATATTTGACAACTCTGTGAAACTATTGGCTTACGCTGATGATATCGACATAATCGCGAAAACTCTAGATGCTTTACGTAACGCCTTCATAAATTCTGCCAAAAATATGGGTCTTGTAGTAAACCAGCAAAAGGCCAAATACATGGCCGTAGGATGCAACAAATCCCAACTCTTAGTGTTCAGCTGAGACTTGGGTACTAACTAAGAGGAATGAGCGAGCACTGGACGTTTTTGAAAGAAAAATTTTGAGACGCATCTTCGGACCGGTTCTAGAAAATGGATTTTGGCGCAGACAAACGTCGCGAAATTTATAAAACTGGGAAGACTTCGGTGACTGGGTCATGTGGAGAGAATGACCGAGCATCAAGCATCAAAGTCCCTGCTGAACTCAAGACCAATAGGGCGAAGGAGCCTGGAAGACCAAGACTAAGATGGAGCGACAACGTCCTCAAAGACATATCTATCCTGGAGCTTCTAAACTGGAGAGAGCTGGCACAAAACCGAGATGACTGGAGGAAGATTCTTGAGGAGGCCAAGACCCACCAGGGGTTGTAGAGCCAATAGTGATAGTGAACTTCAAATATTTGATGAATTGTTAATTTTTTTTTAATCAACTCCTCCATAATATATCGACGTATCAACCTCATTCAGTAAAAGAGTATTTCTATCTTGTCTTCCTGATTTTGTTTGGAGTATGAGAGTAGTGTTGTCCTCCAGACTACTCGCGAAGTTGAACGAGGTTAGGCGAATACGATAGTGCGGAGAGGCACTTCGTCCAACCTCGCTCCGCTCGCTTTGTTGTCGGTTTGCGCAAATATTTATTTATTTACGTCCTAGTGGGCTTTTACAAGGATAGATAATAATAGTTAGGCAGGTACGTAGTACACAATTATAATGATTAAAATAATAATAAAAAATAAAATTAATTAAAATCAAAATCATACATTTCATTAAAGTAATTATAAAGACTTCTTTTTATAACTAATACAGAATCTGCAAACATGTCTAAATATCCAAGTAAGTAACCCGCCTCACTAAACGATGTCTGTTCTGAGACGGGTTATTTACTATTTCATATTATCTTTTTATCGGATTTTATTAAATTGTAAAATGGGGGCCTCAGCAAGAGTAAAGTGCCCAGTGAGGCCCACATTATCATACAAATAAAGTTAAAAATACATAATTATTGTACCAATTTAAAAAAAAAATTGTGTGTTCGTTCAGAGGTGTACGGTATTAATAAATAATTAGGTACTTCACAGCATTGTATTCAATATATTTTAAAATTAATACACATAAAAAAAACTCTGCAAGTGTTTGAAAGAAGCGTCGATAATGTATCCGAATATTTTTATTCTGATACAGTGTACATAAAGTAGCTCACATCCGTATGTGAGCTACGGATATGAGCTACTTTATTTATTTTTGCTTTAAATGATAAGATATGGTCGATTAAAGATTTTAATGTTTGATGATTTTAGAGGCACTTATTTGTGAGTAAATGACAAACTTAAAAAATTATTTTACTACATTTATATTAAAAATATGATGAAAAATAAAACTAAAAATGAAAAATTGTTAAAAATTCATCTTTGGGGGAGTAATTTTAATATATTAACGACAAACTTTTGTTCCAACGTAAATAAGTAATTTGTATTTTAAATTAACACTCATAAAAATGATTTCTTTAACTAATTTTTATTTTTTATTTTATATTTCAACATATTTTTATGATAGTAGTAAAATTTATTTGTAGTGGTAAATTTTTCATGTAGTAAAATTATTGTATTGATATTTTTCATTTACTCACAAATAATTGTTCAAGTTGCCTCTAAAATCATGTAACATTAAAATGTATAATGGACTATAATCTAATAATTTAAAGCAAAAAAAATAAAGTAGCTCACATCCGTACTAGATATTTGATATAATCTTTGATAGAATAATAATTTTTCAGTTTGGTTCGGTATTTTGATCTCAAATCCAAAATTAAGATTTGTATGAAACGGGCCGAAACGAGCCGCGCGAACGTTCCACTTAAAGAGATTCTTGCATCTTTAGTGGTGTACTGCATTATTTGTTGGATGATTTTTATAGCGCCACTTTTGTGAGAAAATCGGCACTGTATTGTAGGTATAATGCTGGTAAGAGGGGATTGCGGGCGAGTGTTCCGAACTATTTCGAACCAATTTGAACCACTTTCTGATGTGAACAAATACATTCAAACGTGCGCTCTTTAAAATATTGCCTGTAAGATTTTGTTACATTAACCCCACATTGGAGACACTGAGGAAAATAATGTGTGCCTATTCATCTTTGGGAAAGGAAGGAGAGGAAGTTCTGGGAAGAAGAAAGATATGAGGGATGGGTAGGAATCAAAGGGTCAGTGAAGCTAAGAGTGTAATGAACCCATCCCTCCTGCTCCCCTCCCGGACAGGTCAAAAGATCTCCCAACACCGGCCTTTCCCGATTTGGCCCGCCATGCGGTTTGTGGACAGGCGCACCCACCACCAAGACCGGGACAACAAAGTTCAGCAAATTCAAATTATTTATTTATTCTTTCAAAAACATTACAAAATAAAAAATTTTAATGTGTTTTTAAAATACAATTGTAACATTATTACATTAAACATAAATGGTAGAATGGTAGGCTAAAAACTATACAAGCATTAATAGAGCTTGCCTTTTAAAAGCAGCTTCACTAACGCTAAATATGTCGATATCCGAATTGATTCTATTCAACAGCAAGATTGCTCTCCCGACCGGCATGACCATTGGCAAGTTAGTCCTGCAGGCCGGAAGATAGAACAGCCTATGCTGTCGGTGGCGAAGATAACCATCGGGAACATAGAAATGAATGCTCTCCAAGATAGCTGAGTTTTCAAACCATCCGCGAATCAATTTGAAGAAATGCGTAGCAATGTGTACATCCCTTCTGACTCGTAGATGGTTCATTCCGAGCATACCCAAAAGAAAGTCAGTAGGATAGAGCCACGGGTAATAGCCGTACTCCCTCATGTACAGAAATCTCAGAAATTTTTTCTGAACTCTCTCCAACATGAGGGAATATTTTACTTGGTGCGGACTCCAAATTACTGACCCACTTTCAAGTCTACTCCTTACTAGGGAATTGAATAGGATTATGAGAACCCGGGTATCTCTAAAATTCCTTGCAGTACGCAGAATAAAGCCCAGCATTCTCAATGAAGTGCTACAAACCATCTGAATATAAATACAAAAGAAAACAATGGAAAAAAGAACAAAAATAATGCAACAAAATATAGGCAAAATAATTTCAAATATAACAACAAAGATTGGCAAATAGTAAAGAGCACGGGTGTGATAATATATACTCTGTTATGATAAGTAGAGTAACAAATCTTTAAAATATGTAAATTATTACTTATTAGTATTTTGAGTCATCATACATGTTGGTTGATCGAGCGTAATGGCAATGATAATTATCAAAGTTTGAATCAGTATTTTATATATATTTCTACATTTATTATCATAATTCGTTGCAAAATGTGTCTTCATTCAATTATTCAATAACCATGGAAATGCTCACTCACAAGACACATAAATAATATTAATTACCTTTAATAAATTTGGCCTTAGGTATACACAGGACCCCAATCAAACCAAGCATTGCGACCCTGGATTAAGTAGGTAGGTACTAAAACCGTACATGTGTTTTTATCTATGGTTAATCTGCTAATCGCAAATCTGCACAGGGCAACATTTTCACGGATTGAATTCGAAATGGAAAGCGCGGCACGGAGGGGCAATGTAGTGATTTGATGAACGGGGAAATTGTGAAACACGGATTTTTTTTTCAAATCTAGAAAATTTCTGATCCCGGAAAATATTATATTTATGTTTTTATTTATTTATATTTTTAACTTAATGAGTAAAATCTCAAATTGTAATATTTAATTAAATGAAGACAATATTAGCGAAACTCAATCGAAAATCTACAATAATACCTATCGCCAACTATTCTGCCTACCGAGATACTGCAGCGCCACGGAAATGTTCCTGAAAGGACGAGTGCACAGTGTGCACTTCTCCGCCACAGCACGGGAAGCTTATGGCGCAGACTACGTCAAACGAAGAATACAATCATCACTGCCATGACTACCTGGATGGAGTCCCCCTTGATGGCCCTTTGGAGACGGACGACAGTCAATTATCCCCCGTAAACGGTTGTTTGCATTCATTTTGGTGCTTAATATTTTACAGTTTCATTTTGCGTGTTTTTCATGCTTATAAGATTTTTTAAAATTATTTTAATTTTATTTTGCTTACTTATTGTTATTTGCTTTTTCTTATTATTTGTCGAATTTCTTTTTGTTATTTTGAAATAAAGAATGTATTGCATTGCATTACCCCTGCAAACATTCTGGAATAAACTTTCATTATTATTACTTTAAAAAAAATACAAGTTGCAGTTCTCACGCGGTAGAAGTAAGTAAGTCAGAAAACTAAAGTAGACAAGGGTGGGGAAGCTACGAAGCACCGCACAAAGAAGATACCGATTACTCTATCACAATCTGTGTGGTTAAAAGCTAAATCCTATAGATGTACTCGTACTTGTTTGACTCTTTTTAGTATCGCTTTTTCGTTTTCATCAAATCACAAGAGTGCTAAAGAAGTTATTCATCATCGAAAAACTTGATTCCTTGGTAATTAATCATTACGATAGTCTACCTACCTACTCTGAATCTGGAGAATTTTTGAGGAAATTTTGAACCTTTTCAGAGGAAAAAAACACTTTTAGTACATCACATCACTGGTACAGTGGCGAAATAACATATTCGATTGCCCAACACTAAAACAGCCACTGCAAAACTGGTGACACAAATAATAATTAATGCTCATCCTTTAAAGAGAGACACGCTTTCTGATTAATCCGGTCGCGGGCCCCTTCGTCACAGGAAGTGTCAATATCTGCCTGACTATGGTTATGGCTATGGGCTACATTCGCAATTATGATGATGATGTCGCTAAATTGCAGAAAAAAGCTAAACAATAGATGGTCGTGCTTAATAACAATCACAACTCGTGGTTTGGTAATTGGTTTGCGCAATTATAAATGAGGACAATGTAATAGTTTTCAATCAAATTTTATAGTTCTTTATAATGTTCAATAAAGAAAATGACACTTAGGTAAAATCAGTTGTTCCTCATCCTATTTTTGGTAGGTAGGTTATGCAACTAAATTTTTGGCATTCCCAATTGGGGTATTTTGTGAGGCTGAAGGTAGTGTGGAGAGGAAGGTGATGGGGTAGAGGAAGATGTGAAGGTTAATTTGTGTTATTAATTAATTTCAAAAGCATATGCAGTATATTTGCAGCACGTTCCAGAATGGAAAATACTCCCAGTATCGCCCTGGTGTAAACCACCATTCAGAATTGAAACGTTGCTTGAAATGGCTTTCAGCCGTATTTGGTGACCAGTTCTGAATAGTCAGGTTATTCCCAATCTTCTTATACCTCATTTTATACCTACCCATTCCCTGCAGTTTCACAACATACCCCAATTAGGGTTGCGAAAGGCCCACTAGCTCCGGACAGAAGGGATTTCCACACAGAGTGCGGTATTAAAAAACATATTATTCCAGACCTAGGTTTACATGAGTCCGAAGGTGAAACATAGTAACAAGGTGAAAAATTCATTCACTGTTGAATGTGGTATCCAACTTTGAACTAGAGCTCCAAAATACTTGACTCTGTGTAGAAACGAACGGTCCGTTTGAAAGATTCCTTAACACGCTGATTGCACTCTTTAGAGCACAGGGGTCGTCGCGCTCTCACATAGGAACTAGCGTCATTGATACCTTCGGTCATGGTCGTGGAGCACGCCAAACGCGCGCCCAACATTTGTACACGTAAAAGCTTGAATGTGGAACGATTTGCCAGCATCTGTTTTCCTCCCTCCTACAGCACGGGCCTCTTCAACACCCATGTTCACTCCTTCCTCTTCTCAAAAAGACATACAGCCCCAGAGGGAAATTATTTTACTTAAAAAAAACGATCACGAATCAACAGTTTCCATTATAAATAGATACCCACTACTAATCTTATAAAACATGAAAATTAGTCACGCAGCTGTCATTGCATTTAATTAGCATAATTTTTAAATCAACGATAAAAAATGCCAGTGTTTAAATAACTAATTATAATTACGCCGCTGGGGGTAATCATCATGAGATCTTTCACAAAATATTTAATAATGGGTAAAATAATCGGAGTAATCAGTAATCTTCATAATCGCATAATAAATCGTTATCGTCTAAGTTATTGTAAGCCGTGTTATTATTTATCCATTATGAATTCAAAAGACACGCATGCTTGAGCGAGACAGATCCGTCCTTGGTTTGTTGCTACAATTGCTTCAAATTCTTCATCCGCTGGTTTTGAAACTGAACCTTGCTTGCAATGTTCACATTCTTTAAAAATATACCAACTTAATAACAATAATATTATGTAGCCTTCTCTATTAATGACGGACTGAACGCGGCGTTCATAAAAAGCTTTCCAATAAAACAATAAGGCGAGGCTACCATTCCACAATGAAGTGCATCAACACGTCATTGTGGACTGGTATCACTGGTATCTGTTCACTTGGTATCAACCAATTGTGTGCTCAGGGTTTCTTCTTCTGAGGGTGAGTAGGTTAGATTTTTGCTGTCTCAGTATCTGTTTTGATTACATGGCGGTTGATCCCGGCAGATGATGGCTCCCCGGCACACTTATTGACAATGTGCAGTCGGTTTATGGAAATCAAATGCCTCAAGGATAAAACTACTTAGAAAAATGAAACAATTCAACTTTGTATAAACCACTTATATAATGCGTAAATCCGACCGGTTTCGGAACAAACATTCCTTCTTCAGGGAAAGCTTATACTAATTTGACAGTTTCGAACAATAGTTTTATTATGGTACGGGTGGAGCCGTTGGTAGTTATTAATGTAGATTGGGTTGGTAGGTATAAATGTAGAGTGCGTGGGTAGGGGAACAAATCCATGATAAATATTCTTCATATTTTTTTTTACATGAGCTCCACACAGGTGGCCTTGAGGAAAATAATTTTCCTCAGAACCTATGTCATCTTTGGGGATGCTGTGTGGAGGGTTTTTTAAGCAGAGGAAGGAGAGGAGAGTTCTGGGAAGGAAAAGGGTTTAAGGGGTGGGTAGGAATCTGGGGTTCAGTATGTCCTGGTCATCCGCCTCCAAGACCTAGACAAACCTCACCCCATGAACCCGGGTACCCCTGCTAAATCACCAAACGTAGCGAACCACTTGGGGTGACCTATGGCAGAGGTGTTGGTTATCCAATAAAGGTTCCCGGGACGGCGGTACCCATTCCCGCCTCCCAAATTGTCATAAAGGAAAACGTTTACACAACTTAGAAGCCTTGGAAATTAAAAAATCCCTTTAAAATAATCAATCTACTATCAACAAACAAAAAATATTGTCTTATAGCCCAATCATGGATTTGTTCCCCTACCCACCCACTCTACATTAATACCTACCCACCCAATCTACATTAATAACTAGCAACGGCTCCACCCCTACCATAATAAAACCTTGTTCGAAACTGTCAAATTAGTATAAGCTTTCCCTGAAGAAGGAACGCTTGTTCCGAAACCGGTCGGATTTACGCATTATATAAGTGGTTTATACAAAGTTGAATTGTTTCATTTTTATATAATGGATAACCACAAAGTAATAGCTACATTCAAAAATATAAAACTACTTGTCTAGATACTGTATATACCAGCGTATAAGTACAAAAAATCGACCATCCATAACAATTTATTATTAAAGGTTTTTGAAGCCGATTTAATATTGGAATTGGTAAATAATACAAAAAAAATATCATTTTATCATCATCATCATCATCATCACTCTTAGCTCTACTCTACAACCCCTGGTGGGTCTTGGTTTCAAGAGTCTTCCTCCACTCATCTCGGTTTTGTGCCAGCTCTCTCCAGTTTAGAAGCTCCAAGGTAGATATATCTTTGAGGAAGTTGTCGATTCATCTTAATCGTGGCCTTCCCAGGCTCCTTCGCCCTATCGGTCTTGAGTTCGACAGGGTCTTTGGTGCTTGATGCTCGGTCATTCTCTCCACACAACCCAGCCACTGAAGTCTTCCCAGTTTTATAAATTGTAATTATACTATTATAATATTATAATAATTTTAATTTCGGGGGGCAAACTTTTAGGGGATCAGCTTATTATTCAACCTTTTTCAAGAATGTTGTGAATTGAAAACAGTTTTTTTATGAATTTCTATTTCTAATAATAAATAACAAATCATTTTGTGAGACGTAACCGATGCCAAAGATTAGCAAAGAGAACGTTTTTCTTTGTGAGATGATAGAATTACTTTCTTGCTTGAATAATTCAACATTGTTTTTTAGATCGCCAGAAAGATTGCGTTAGATTGAAACAATTTCGATTACCTTCGGTTCTGGCAATTATAAATTATAAGAACATGGATTTGTCAATAAAACTTATAACAAGAAATATCAAGTTTTACAATCTGGTGCTTGCCAGGATTTCACATTTATTGCATTAGGTAGTGATAAGACGAATAACGAAAAAATGTTACAAATTATGTTGAAAAGCCTTTTACCGGAGTAGTGTTGAGTATTTCATACAAGAGACACCTCAAATGTCCCATACAAAAACGTAAAATGTCCCACCACCTCACAAAATGTATTTGTACCAACTCTTTTTCTTTGTATTACTACAAATGTCATGTCACGTTGTCACGTACGGGACAAAAATGAGGTGGGACAAATATGAGATGTGAGGTGGTTGGTGTATTGGACTATATTCAAATCATGTAACGTATGGGACAAATATATGAATGAGGTTGTGAGGTGGGGTGATACTTGTATTGCATGACATTTTTGTATTAGATCCGTGAGGTGTGAGATGGCGAGGTGATTTTTTTTTGTTTTTGAATATTTTTTATCCTAAATTATACTTTAATTTTTTTTAATTGTAAATTATTGTTATTTGAAAACCGAACAAGAGTCCTAACCGCTCCAATTTTTCACAATTTTTTTTTTTTAAATTATTAGGTTTTTCCAGGTATTGGCGGCGGCTGCGTCTGCCCGCCAGCTGCATGGCAGGCCGAATCCGAAGAGAGTGGTTGAGGAAGTCCTTTTGACTTCTCCAGCCTTACTCTCTCGGAACATCGCCTTGCACCGCTGCGCGCTGGAGGGATGGATTAATACGTCCACAGCATCCCTAAAGAGGCTATGAGGGAAATTATTGTCTTATTTTCAAGGCCTCCTGGGTGGAGCTGATGTAAAAATCACGTTCTCTGAAATTCTCTAGCCGACCCCCCCCTCCCCCCCCTCCCCCATTCTCACCAGTAAGCTAAAATATTGTCACACCTCACCTCAACACCTCATTTCAGTATTTGAGTTCCTCATACAAACTCATCCTGATGTCGTGTCCTACCCAACACTATACCGGAGTACGTTAAGAGTTAAATTTGGAATCTGAGGCCAAAATTCTAAATCAAATTGGATATGTTATTTTTGATAAGATTTTAGATTTTCATGCCCAAAAGTATTATCGTGATTTATTTTTGAGGTGTTATGCCGTGTTGTGTTATCTCCTTCTTTAACCACGTTTCGGACAGCGTTACGGTATCCATCATCATGGCGCACAACAAGGAGGTAGCGCACACGACATAATACCCCAAAAATAAATCACGATAATATTTTTTAATCAAAAGATGTTACAAATATCTAGTTCGGATATGTGCTACTTTATTTATTTGTGTTTTAAATTATAAAATACTAGCAGACCCGGTCACACGTTGCTGTGGCTAACGAAACACAACGCCATTACCCAATCTTTATAAAATCCACACCACCCGCTTGCCAGCTGCCCGCTGCCCGCTGCCTGAATTGAATATTTTAATTTATCGGCTTTTCTCTACTGTAATAAGCATGTATTATACATATAAACTAATTAACTCGCCACTAATTATACAATGCTTGCAATGAAACACTGGATATTTGAAAAGGGAAAATCAAATACCTACTTATCATCTATTTTCCAATTTCTTTCGTAGAACGAATTTCAAAAGTGACTATAGTAAGGCCCGCCAGCCGATTTAAATCGCACAAAAATATGTTTTCTTTGGATTTCTCGGCTTTTCTTTAATATAATTTACATGTTTTATACATATAAACATTCCTCTTCAATCACTCTATCTATTGGTGAAAACCGTATGAAAATCCGTTGCGTAGTTTAAAAGATTAACGCGCACATACATTTTGAGCGACTTGATGAGCGTAATGATGATGATAGGCCGTAAAAGAAATCGATATTTCAAAAATTTTAAAGCAACTTTAACAATTATTTGTGAGTTAATGATATTTATTTTATCAAATGTAAATATGTATATTGAAATACGATATAAAAACAATAAAAAAAAATATTAGAAACCACTTTAATGGCGATATCTTTAACTCTGGAATGTACCGCAAATATACTATATTGTGCACGAAAATTGTTTTTGCCACACTGGAGGCCTGAGGAAAAAAAACCCTTAGGGTCTAAAACATCTTTGGTGATGCTGTGTGGAGGAAGGTGGAAGGAAGGGAAGGAAGTTATAGGAAGGAAACACATATGAGGGGTGGGTTCTGGGGTTAACGGGTCAACGTGTTCAAGAGTAAGAAACGTATGAATTGATCCCTCCTACTGCGGTGTAAGGCGATAGGTCGAGAAGTCTAGATTATGTCTGCCTCAAGCAGTCTCTCCCGAACCGGCCCGCCACGCAGTAGGTGAGCAAACGCCTTCGCCACCTAGACAAACCTCACCTCAAGAACCCGGCCACCCCTACTAAATCACCAAACACAGCGAACCACTTGGAGTGACCTGTAGCAGGGGTGTTGGTTATCCAATAAATGGTTCCCGGGGCGGTGGTATCCATACTCGCCTTCCTAATTGTGAAATGTATTATTACGACCAAACATCATGACTATTAAATAAAATTTACTTGGCTACGTAATCTGACGATCTGAATATCCGCGATCTCAATTCAATCAAATTTAATAATATATTACTTAGAGTTTTGTTTCGAAATTAATAGAATACTTAGTTTTTACCACTTTTATTGTTTATAAAAACCAACACGTTTCATAAGCAACGCTCAGTTTATCGGGGTTTACTTAAAACTAATTATAAATAATAGACATAGACAATGGTGTTAAAGGAAAGGTGAGAACGGGTAGAGGGAAGAAGGGCAATAGGGAACAATTTTTGCCTATTAATAATGTATCGTTCCCTATTGCCCCTCTACTCTCTACCCATCCTCACCTTTCCATTGACACCATTGTGTATGTCTCTTATTTATAATTAGTTTTAAGTAAACCCTGAAGAAGTGTGCGTTGCTCATGAAATATGTTGGTTTTATAAACAATAAATGTGGTAAAAACTGTATTCCATTAATTTCGAATTAAAATGGAGCCACAAAATAAGTTTTTTGTGTTTGAAGAACAGTTTTATTTGTAGTATTAACTTTTATTTTATTATTAGGTATGTAGTGATTTTTTTTAAAAATAATAACTTTTATTTATAGTAATGTCAGAGGAAGGTCGTAAGCGACGTCACATTTTTCTAGTAACTTCAGGATTTTTATTTTATTTTTTTTTATTTTTTTTATTTTTATTTTTTATTATTATTGAACTACAGGATAATTCCAATTACAGTACAATTTAGTTACCCTATCAGCATTTAGGCAAGTGACTCTTTAATAATATTTTTAAGGCATATAAAGAATAGTCACTTACATCCAAATGGTTTGAAATTTCATTTAATAGCACCACTCCCCTCGTCATGCTATGCTTTGCCAAGACGTCTGTTCTGCCGTTCGGTACTTTAAATAAGTCATGATGTCGACTTCAGCTGTAGTGGTCATTTTTGTTTTCATACAAGACGTGTGAGAAGTAAGAACACAATATTAAGTTCAGAGCTTGGGGTATCAGGAGCTTCATTGGCATCTGACCCAGGAAAACAAGAAGATGAATTCTTAGGATTTTTGAAAACAAGTATAAGTACAAGTATAAAGTCGTTTTATTTTAGAATTTCCACCTCTTCAATGGTTTAGGACGTTTAGGCATATATCTAACTGTTTGGTATACCTCCACCATTTTTTTATAAATGTTCCACACACCTGACAACGCCTCAGGCGGTAATGGCGTTCACAGTTTATTACATATTGTATATAATTATTATCAATTTCACGAATTCGCACTACTCTAAACTCTCTTTGATTATCGTGCGGTTGAAATAAGAATTTTTTTGGTACTTTCTGCTTGATGATGCTTAAAAATCATTTAGAAAGGTGGCCTCGATTGGTTTTACATTCTTTCCACCATCAAAGAAAAGTCAATATAAACCGATTACTTCTCACACCCGACTGAAGAACATATCAACACAAAAAATAGGAACAATCATTATAAAATTTATGAAACGAAATTATTTACGACATTGACAAAATGAAAAAAATTGGACAATCGTCTTGCGGGTTTTGCGGTCTGACGTAGATTCCATATTAGTGATGGACACCTTCGAAACAATATAATAATCGATCGATGTTTCGAAATAATCAGTCGGTTTTTTCATGGTTACAACCAAAATTATTTACTATGGAGATGATAAATTATTTATCAACATTTCGAAATACTGCTTGGAAACATTATTAATCATTAGCAAACTTATCGATCACCGAGATATATGCAATCGATAACTATGCAAACGATAACTTAATATAACTTTGAGTTTGCAAATATTATAAAGAAATTCGTGGATTACTAAATCATTCAATTGAATTTTTAAAATATCGATATGGTTAAGTAGACACAACATTCCTCGAATTGTGAATGCCCCTTGCTTCGGGCATTTGGGATTCTTCAGTAACATAAAAAAAGGTAGGCAAGAAAAAAGGAAAAAGGAAACAAGAAAGCTATATGTTTTATATGAATAGGTACCTCACAAGAGTCCCAACCGCTCCCGTCTGTAGCTAGTGGGTATCCCCGATTGAAGTACGTTGCGAGGTTGAAGGTATGTGGGGTGAGGAAGGAGACTGGGAAGAGGAAGGTGGGGAAGTACCTGGCTAATCAGATCTAGTCACCAAACACGACTAACGCCATTTCAAGCAACGTTTCAATTCTGAATGGTGGTCTTACACCAGGGCGATACTGAGAGTATCTTCCACTCTGGAACGTGCCGCAGATATACCAAATATATTTAAAATATACTATGTATGTCTGAATAAATAAATAAATATTATATTTAAATGAATAAATTGTGAAAACACAAATCAATCAAATAAAAATTTTCTGCGCATGCTGGGATTTGAACCTGCGACATCCGAAACTTGCCCCTGGACCACGGAGGCCGTCATATATGACTCTGCTTAAGCACATACCTAATACCTAACCATTATTTTAACTACATTTTAAAGGGTAACTGTTTTTCCGACCCGTGATAGGACCTATTAAAGATTTGATTAACCCGTCCCATCCGAAATTAATTCCACTGACCGACAGCAAATGAATTAATTTTGGTACTAACTTATCTAGTTTATTGATTAATTTTACCCTACTCAAAAAAAACGTAAGATGTCAATGCAAACTACTTTTTACGTAAAAATATTTAAAAAAAAAACATCCTTTTGGAAGCTCTAAATTATGGAGGCTCGGAGGGAAGACCTTCCAATATAGCCGCCTTAAATTATGGCGTCTCGGCTGGAATGGTGAACATGAAGGTGTCTTGTCTTTCTGGGACGTTCGTGTCCTTTTCCTTTAATCCATTCGTGTGAAATTTATTCTCCTGACACTGTTTTATTTATCCTTTCACTCTCCATGTAAAAACCATCTTAGCATACCTCTTATTATTAGCTATATAAAAATTTAGCGAAAATCAGAGAAAAATCGCTGCACGCCACTAATTATTGCAATCATGCCATGATTTACTAACTCACTCGGACGTGTAAAATCTGTAATTTCTTAATTTGAATCAAATGTAAGATTCCGTAATTAATTCATTGAATTTACATAACGTCTAAGAAAACAACGTAATAAGCGGAATATAATTGCTGTACACCAAAAAGCCAAAACTACTTATTATCAGAGAGGTGACGTGTTCAGTGTTCCAATGTGAGTAATTATTAATCTTTTGGTTGATTTCCCATTAAAACCATTTTTACAACAATATTCAATGGCATGACGTGATTGACTGACTGAATGAGAGTAAATGGGAGGAGCGTGCTGCAATCAATCATTTTTAGAAACGTTATAGATATGGATTTGATTTGATTTTAATTAAGATGTGATTTTACCGCAAAGGGGTCTGAGAAGCTCATCGGTGACGGGAGCGGCCAGGATATGAGAATGATCGAACATTCCGAATTTTACCGATTTATAACACATTTCCCCCGAACACATCAAATTTTATAGCTCTTAAAAAATTTATGTTATTTTTAAAGATTACATGCACACATTTGCCGAGCCGAAATAGTGATTATATGTAACTCTCGATGGAAGAAAATCGCAAAGTATGCCCCGAAAATAATAAACACGTTTTGTTCCGTTATTTAACATGTTGTATGTGTGAACAAATTCGCAGTGATTCTTTCAATTCTACTTAACACATTTTTAGTGAGATTATTGCTCTATTTTATATAAGTCATGCTTTATTATACATATATCTGCGCTTCAATCATAATTGTTTTTTTGAAGTAAAACTTCTTTACGCACGCTTGACTTGGGGAGTAAGCTGGTGAATGAGTGACGAGAGCGTTACCAAAAACGAGGCGAACGGTAGTTGAGAGGGAGTGAAGTATAAGTTAGTGAAGAAAGAAAGAGAGAGAGTTACGTTTCGTATATTACTGTAGGGACTCCCTTCCTATCATATAGATGGAGCTAAAGAAGTTTTACTTCAGTCGTGTGGTCTAAAGCACACTCGTTTTTTTAAATTTGCCCGCTCCCTCTAACGTTCGTATAATCGTATTTACACATTATCTCTCTTTCAAACCATCTTCCTCTTTTTGAACGCTTACAACAAAACCTTAAACGTGAGCTTATAATGAAAAAAATTGCAATAGGTAATGCCGTAGACACTGATTTGAGATTGATATGACAGCACAGAAAATAGGAGTATTAAGTGCCAGGAGATTGACCAGGATAAAAAGAAGGGTCGAAGTTGAATATGAGCCGATTACTTACTAGTAATGTATTATGAAGCAATGGTTACCATGCAGGTTGAACTAAACTGCCAGAGATAAACGAATGAAGACAAATTTGAGCCAGAATCCAAAAGCATTGTGAGTTGTGATTATGGAACTAAAATTGCCGTGATGCAGTGATCAGAATTGCCAGTTGGCAAATTACTAGATAGATTACAAAATTGAATGTCTAAATCTCGAGCAAGATTCGAGCTCTTTCCAAGCTTGCAAAAGACCAAAAAATCCACCTACGATAGATGGATTTTTTGCTCTTGTGTTAAGGGACGTAGGTACTTGACTTACTTTAAGCAGTGATTCCTGACATTATTTGGAGTAAAAAACGTTAATTAAATTTTGGTCCCCGGTGACTTTTTTTTATGACTATTTTTTTTTAATCAATTTTTTTTTTTTCAAAATAAAAAAACAAAAAAACTTCCGCATGTCATCACTGGTCATTCAGCCGAGTAACCGACCAACTCCTTTCCCCTCCTCCAACTGTCCAACACCTAACATTTTTTTATGTTTTTGTAGAAAAAAAAACATCAAAAATGTCACCGGAGACTAAAATTTCATTTACATTTTTTACTCCAAATAACGTCAGGAATCACTGGTTTAAGTAAGTCAACTATATGATTTTTTTCAGAGTACATTTAAATATAATGAACTAGCTGAAGTCCCCGGCGATGCCCGGGCTTTACACAGAGTTTTCAAAATCGAATGTAGACAGTGACCTTCCAACTTCCAACCTCGGCATAAAACTGTAGATTTGCATACAAATCAAATCCACACCGCCCGCTCGCCAGCCCGCTCGTCCATCACTATATTATATATTTCAATCAATTTACACAAAACTTTAACAAATTATATACCTAAACCTTCCTGAACCTTGTGGTGAATACCACATGAAAATCCGCTCAGTAGTTTTTGAGTTTATCGCCAACAGACAGACAAACATACAGACGCGGCGGAGTACTTTAATTTATAATATGTAGATGTAATTAATTTATAATATGTTATAATTAATTATAGTTGCGCTTCTTTCGGAGTTCGCTTCACTAACTCTCCTCCACCATACGAAGAAGAAGATGTTTCAGAGTTGAAGTTACTTGCAGTATCGTTCTGGTGGTGAACTAAAAAA
Source organism: Limnephilus rhombicus (assembly GCA_929108145.2). Classification (NCBI taxonomy): domain Eukaryota; kingdom Metazoa; phylum Arthropoda; class Insecta; order Trichoptera; family Limnephilidae; genus Limnephilus; species Limnephilus rhombicus. The sequence continues at coordinate 47,942,864 of OV815273.1, read as the reverse complement.
CGTTTTTCACAGAGTCAGAAAAACAAATAAAATTTAAATCCAACGTGCGAATATCGATGCATACAAGCTGTGTAGGTACTTAGCATCCGCTTAAAACACAATCCATAACCAAATACAAATATTTTAAAAAACTACAGGCCACCTCAGAACAGGAAATCCTAGTGAGGAGGTCTGTGAAAAAAAAAGAATGTATACTTATACTATACATTATACATACATGTACAAACCTTGCTATTGAAACTAATAATAAATAAATAAATATGTCCAAGCAACTAATGTCGGCTTTCAGGCCAAAAAAACTTCATTGAGAATATAATTATTAAAAATAAAACAGAGTGGCAAATGCATGACTTTCTTTGCACTTACAAAACGATTTCATTCAGTAAATCCCAGTAAACGTTAATATTTAAAAAAAAAACTATTATTGGTTGATCTAAGTGATTCGTGTAAGGCCAAAAGCATGATGGTATTCAATACGATATAAAAAAATTAAAAGGTATAAGAAAAAATACAAAGCAAATGTTTAAATAAATAAACCTATATACAACTCATAAAAGTATGCACTTACAGTGCAGTTAGGTGGTAGGTTCTTATGTATGTAGGTACCTACAAAACAAGACAAACTTAAGAAGAAAGATAGGTTCCAATTGTACAAAACAAATATCGAGAGTCAGAACGACAAAACAGGCTAAGCTTGGCACCAGTTGTCTGTTAAAACTTTTCTATCATTTTCAATTTCAATCAATTTTTTAATAATTTGTCTATTGCCAATGTGGTAGACGTGAATCTAATGATAATAAGAAAATAAGTCAGTAGCTGAGTGTTGTATCCAGGCGTTGTGGGTTGAATTTTTCTTCTCTATCATAGTACAATTAACATTGACAAACATTCCTTGACATTTTCTGCTTACAATGGTGGTAGTAGGAGTTTTTGAAATATTATCAGGTTTTTCGTTACCTGAATTTGTTTATCTTTCTTTAATCCTTTGGAAAACCCGATAACGCTTTTTTTTACATGAGCTCCACACAGGAGGCCCTAAGGAAAATAATTTCCCTGAGGGCCTATGTCATCTTTGGGGATGCTCTGTTTTTTAGGGAAAGGAAGGAAAGGAGGGTTCTGGGAAGGGAAAGGGTTTAAGGGATGGTTAGGAATCTGGGGTTCAGTGTGTCCTGGTCATCAGACCTAAACACACCTCATCCCATGAACCCGGGCACCCCTGCTAAATCAACAAACGTAGCGAACCACTTGGGGTGACCGATGGCAGAGGTGTTGGTTATCCAATAAAGGTTCCCGGGGCGGCGGTACCCATTCCCGCCTCCCAAATTGCGCTTGCAATCATCTAAAAAAATCTCAGTTAGTTAATTAGTTTTTTTTTTCTATTTTACCCCCTTTTTGGAAAATGATATGGTAAATAATCTCCGAGAGCCCGAATATTATAAATGTTTTGCTTTTTTTTAAAATATTATATATTAATATAAATTACATAAATTATATAAATTATTATACATTACATTGAAATAAAAAAAAAGTTTCATTTACTTTTCGGTTATTATAAAATACACAGGTACACTTTCGCTAAATCAACTCGAACATGTACACGTAATTTTCTACATATTCTGGAGAAAACTTCCTTCAAAACACGACAAACTAGCAAAATTATCCCGTGCAACGAACCTACACTCCAAAGTTTTTTTCACCTTCCTCTTTCTTATAATATCCTCAGATCTAGAATTAAAATTTAATGATCTGATAATCAATGGCCTGTAGCTGCATATAGTTTTTATATAGCATTTTGTCGTGATAAGGAAACTGCTTCACAACGTTTGCAAATAATGGAAATATAATGTAGAGGATATTCTGTCAAAGCCTTCCAAAGGTAGAAAAAAATAAATCACAATTAAAATAATGCTAAAGAGAAGTATTGATTTCCTGTGGGAATAAATAATTTGTAATAAGTTGAAGTAAGTTGGTACCTACTTCAAGAATAATACAATAAAGTAGGAATCTTTCAAACAATGCTAAGTATTGATTTCCTGCGAGGATAAAGAATTTATAATAAGTTGAAGTAAGTAGGTACCTCACAAATAATACAATAATGTAAGGATCTTTCTATTGTTTTATCTCTGTAATCTAATCTCGCAAATACCGATAATCAATGGAGTGTGGAGAATCATCTCACTTCACACGACTGTATTACCACCGTGATGGATTTCTCAGGCCGCACAATATATCCGTCGTGGTTGGTTAAACACACAGATAATAGAAACAAGATAGGCGGACCATGAACCATTCTTATTAAAGATACCGCGCGCACAAATGTCTCCAACATCGTTCATCCAGACCACTGCAAATCAAACCTACAACACTTTTTTGTTTGTTCTTAGCTCGGCGACAGTCGGCACGCTTCCAGGCCATATCTCGTTGTGAGACTATTATATATGATTCTACATCATCGACGGCCTCTGAGGTCGAGGGGTAAGGCTCTCGACTAGCAATTCGAAAGTCGCGGGATCGAATCCCGTCTTCCTAAGTAAATTTTATTTGATTGGTTTGTGTTATTTGACAATTCGTTAATTTAAAATTATATAATATAGTAAATTTGTGGCACTTTCCAGAACGGTAGATACTTTCATTATACATCGCCCTGGTGTAAGACGACCATTGCTTGAATTGGCCTTAGCCGGGTTTGGTGACCAGATCAGAATAGCTAGGTACTTCCCCAACGTCCTCTTCCCATCTACTTCCCATTGTAATTCATTATCTTTACTTAAATTTATCTGTATACCTACCTTTCATACGATGTTTATTAGATATATTTTTATAGTTTATCTTTTTTGTTTGTTTAAAAGTGTCTCTGTATTATAAAATTATCAAGTAAAAGCCCACGAAGGCGTTGAAAATTAATAAATATATAAATTCCTTATATATACCTTCAGCCTCACAACATACTCCAATCGGGGATGCCATAGTCTCACTGGCTCCAGACGAGAGAAGTTCGAACTCTTGTGCGGTTAAAGGGTCAATGCCTGAAAATGTCAACTTTGAGCTCCTATAACCAGGGTTGCCAAGTTTTTTTCAAATACATACCGAACAATAAGCAAAAAAAAATTCGAGGTGAAATTTCCCTAGAATTTCCCTACATTTCGGTAGTACCTTGGCAAATCAAAACCCGCGTCGGGGGGTGGAGGGGGGGGGGGGGTTGTCGGACTTTTGAAACATTCGAATTATCACATTTACGCAAGTACGTAGTCACCTGATGTGTAACACTAATCCGCGAAGTGGCTCGAAAACAGTTAGCCCGTGCACGAAGCGGCAACATCGCACAAACTATGTAGGGATGCTACGCAACATCGATTGCCGATTGCGCAAATCTGACAGTAAATTTATCAGAAAAAAATACCGAACCGCCCATACTTCGGTATTTTTGTCATTCCGAACACCGGTGCTAAAATACCGAACGGTTCGGTAGAATACCCAACACCTGGCAACACTGCCTATAAAATTAGCGTTTTTATAACACTAGTGTAAAGACTGTAAAGCATTATGTTAAAGATGTAAGTTTTTTTTCACTAGAGTATAAAATCAACTAATTTCAAACAATTGTCAAGTAACAAAATGTCAAGTAACTTTTTTTCTCTATAAGATCCATTCTTGATGATCATACAATATGCATTTCGTAGAATTTTTAACACGCTGCAATTGAGCCGAACAAAAATAGTTTTTTTCTTTCGTCTCCGGGAGTCCGTCAATGTCAAAGTCCGTATATATTTGGAAGCTGCGATCATAACTAGTTACACTTACTCTATGGAGGTGCATTTAAAAATACTTTCTTTTAACATTCACACAAAAAGAAATTAAAAAAAGTACTGATGCAAAAACAATATAATTGAAGTTATCAAGTTTTTTTACCATTCCATTAGAGGCAATGAATGGCTTTGTAAAAATAAATTATTGCGGTCTATTTAAAAGTTTTTTGTCGGGGGGAGCTTTACCAAATGCAGACACTTATTACAACAAGTTGTTATTAACTTATTACCTACAAGTTGTTATTAACCGGCTTACACTATTTTAGAAATCTTTTTCTCGAACCGAAAAATGTGCAAATTTAACAATATTTATTACCATCGATCACAAGCAGTTCGAACGATATCTTTAATAGGAGAATCTGTGTTTTGGACGTTAAGAGTAATATAAACGCTAGAAATATTTCGAATCTCATGCCTGCAAAATTTTAAAATCGAGCGACTTATTTGCACGAGGTAAGTAAGCGAAAAAGTGGTTTTGATTATTTTGTGCATAATTTTATAAGAACGAAAAAAAGTTAGAACATGGAAAACCTCAAAAATAGTCTTACCCATAAAGGGGTATTTTTAAAAATTGTTTCTTGTATTACTTCATAGTTAAGTCATGAAAAAAATTTTTTTTGTGGTTTACGGTTATATTTTTTGTTACGTAAATAATAATTTTATTGTAATTCCAATACATAGAAAAGCTCGTAAAAGCTTCGATTTATTCGTAGCATATTTTTTTATGTTCATACTGTAAGTCGATTCGTTGTAAAGATTAATCAAAATAGTATCTAAATAGGATTTCACGTATAACTTCATCTAGGGCAAAATCCAAGCAAAATCCCTTAGAGTCTATGTCATCTTAGTTGATGCTTTGTGGAGGGTCTTTTTATGAGGAATTTCTGGGAAGGAAAAAAGGTACGAGTGGGTAGAATCTGGAGGTCAGTGTGTCCAGGAGTAACTGACGTATGAATGCAACAAATATCAGTATAATGATAAATCACACTTAGCGAACCACTTGGGCGACCTGTGGAAATGGCGTTGGTTATCCAATAAATGGTTCCCACAGAGGCGGTACCCATACCCGCCTCCCAAATTGAATTTTTTTGCATTCCAAATTATGTGTGCATAATTTCATTGAATGTTTGATATATTGATAGTTTACGAGCCTCACGCAGTTACCTTATCTGCGAAGTATAAAGACCGCCCTGCGTTGATGCGTATGCATGACGTAATTTACCAACAATTCCTTTGTGCTAACGTTACTGAGTGGACCACACCTAGCCACATAATTCTGCTATCATCATTAAACTATTTGAGATAATCGTGTTTACACACTAGGTATGTTTATCGTTGCAGAACTGTGGCGACTTACTTCCTAAAACTAATCGACATCTGACACTTTGACCACAAATGCGATCACGGTTATTTTAAACTTTGATATCATCGGTTTCGATTTGGTCACGAAAATACTAAGAGCCTGACAAATAAATTTGTTTTAAATTTTAAACAACTTGTTTTAACAATCGTTTACCATGCAAAAATAATTGTCGATTATCAAGCCTGTAAAATTTAACACGCGTTTGTTAAGTAAGGGGAGAATAATATGCAAATATAATTTAAGGAGCATTGTAACGCTCATTGTGGGTTTAGTCCCCCATAGCAAGAGGTGAGTAAATCTATTGGCAAGCTCCGAGGTCATGAAATATCTACACCTCAAGGCCAACCCAAATATTTTTCCAATCTCATTTGCTGAGCTACGAAGCTTTTAAAAATCAATCTCAATCAGCAGACAGCAACTTAAAAATGAAATATTAATGAAAATGATAACTTTAACGATTTATATCGAAAATCAATTATACTGTGAACAGGTACCTACATCAGTTAAAAAAATTAACCACCTATCTCCTCAAGATACTTTGCTACGTGGGTTTTTCGCCAAGTGGCAAAGCCAAGTATACATTTCGTAAAACAACTTTAGTGTTGTAGTGCTGATCAGGTACCCACAGATTTTATCCCGTAGGAAGCGCCAATTCTGGACGGGTTATGGATCCCGTCAAGAATACCTGTGGTTCCCAAATATGCTCAGGGGGTGGATCTTAAACCACGATAAGTGTCGCTCTCCAAGGGATGGTGTGCCAGGTACATAATTTAAAGAGTTGTGAGAACAAGCTTATAATTTTAAAAACAAGTAGCAATCAGGGTTTTAAATATGTCATTTCACTTACCCCCATGAACCGACCTCTTTTATTATGAATACTATCGCTAGCTAGCTAATATACTGTCCATCTAGTAGCTGCAAGGCCCAGGCGGCATTTCCCCATGCAGGATCTGGATAGCCCCTCACCGAAGCCGAGATCTGGAGACAGTTCCGCCGCCAAAGGGAAGTCGTCAAGCGGCCTTTCGCCGCGATCAAATTAGCAAGTCATCCCGCCGCCAAAGGAAAATCATCAGGGGGCCTTTCGCTAGAAGGATTAGCATGTAGGGAGGCCGCCCTCGGTCCAGACGAGAGTCAAGGTCGGCATAAATTTACTATTCCGCCACAAAGATCGGCAAATAGCATCGCGGGCTAACGGTACCCCAATCATCCGTCAAAACGGGCTCTGACCCAAGTGTGATCGGACGTATTTCTCATGGATTAAATCTTTCCAGGTTCTGGCACGCCTGGCCGCCATACAAGTTTACGTTGCGGAATCTCAACTAATCCCACCAAAGGAATGCAAACTCGCGATCACACAATACGTTCACGTAATCACTTTTACCGCCCGGCATTTCTCAAGTAAAAAGGAATTATTTTCCCGTTCAAATACTAAATTCTCACAAAAACTCCATTGACTGTCGCGTAGTTAGATTCGGGGCCCAACCCTCCCAAATCTACCTACACAAGAAGTGACGTATTGCCGCGGAACTGCTCCAGAGGTCGCCCCAGGCCGTCGATAAAGTCACAGCTGGCACTCTAATAATTAATAACAAGTTCCTACCTAATTACGATTTCGACGGGTAGAGTTGTTAGGATGCAGTACAAATAATAAAGATGTTAATAATTATATTTAAAGTAATACGGATTTGTACTGCATCATAACAACTTCATCCACTAAAATACCCCTCATTGTCTCTAGACAGCACCCCCAAAGTTGACAAAGGCCGCGAGGGAAATTATTTTCCTTGCAGCTTCCTGTGTGGAGTTCATGTTAAAAAAATTAAAATTTCAAAAGTTGCTAGCTTTAAATGATTTTTGTCCGTCGTTACGCAAATAATAATATTTTTTTCTGCTATAAGACTCAATTTTTGGACTTGGAAACTTATTCAGGCTTTGACTAGACATTATCTTCCTTATGTGGGTATCAACATTTATGTCTTAATTTTTTTTCGTTGCATTTCATGCATAATATATGCTCTCCTTCGCAAATAACATCGTTCTTTATTCATTGGTGTGTTGTTATTTTTATTTTTTATTTTATTTTAGAGAAAGTTGACAGCAAATCAGAGATTACAAATTAATACAATAATAAGATGTTAATTATGCCAATTATGAACTTTCCACTGATGATAGTTAATGATAAAGTATGACATTGTAAGGGTATTTTCTTAATTAATTTATTTTTTAGTTACAATATATAAAAAAGGGGGGGGGGGGGAGAAACATAGGAATAGGATTAAGAGGCAAAGGACGGGAATATACAGGGATTGAACTTTCTAGTTTGAGTCATGTTGCTTGGTGAGTTTTCGTTTTATGTCACGTAAAGTCGAGTTAAAAATGTCAATGTGGTAATAATTTAAGTTAAATGAGTGTGTGGATCTATAGATGAATGAGTTCTGTTTGGAGTTGGTCTTGCAAAGAGGGAGATTAAAGGTAAGCGACTGCCTGCTGTTGCGATTTGGAATATGGAATGATAGGCGTTGAAGAAGATCAGGTCAATCGATTAAGTTATTTGTAATTTTAAATAACATTACCGAATCTGCTATATTTCTTCGACAAGTTAACGTCTGTATTTTGAAGAACTTTGAATGGAGATTCTATCCTCAAAGTAATCAATATTTTACTTTACTTATACTTTTTTTTTAAATCTGCATGGTTATGTGCAACGTACAACACACCATACCAAAAGAATATTATAACAACAGAAAAAGGTTTAAAGAATAACATATTGGTTCGTGTTTCATGTTCTACAATAGTCGGAACATTTGTGTAAAAGTTGCCATTCCGTATAAATGTTAATAGATTGATCTTTTTATGCTAAATGGGCTCGTAATATGGAATAGTAGCACTTATTGAGCAGGGTGTGGCCTTTGGTGAATATCGAATGGTCGAAGCGCTGCAATAATGGGGGAGCCAAAATAACATTCCACATGCGTTATTCTAGTTCCATTGTAGTTGGTTGTACAAAGCTTGCATAATTATCATACAAAGGAATCTACCGAGTATGTGTTTTGGGAGAATGATAAAAAAATTTCAAACGCCTCAATAAACCACACTTTCATGACGCAAGAACTCAAAAAATGCGTTGGTGGTTAAACAAAAATAGATGTGTAATTAATATTAATTTTGTCCAAAGAAACCGCAAACCGCTAAAATTCTTAACACAGGAGGTTTTGGTTCACCTTAGGTAAAGGATCTACTTACGCGATCAAGGAAAAATATTTTTAATATTATTTTTTCAACCACCTACGAGAAATTGTTGAATAACTAAATAATTAACATTTTGAACTTTTTTTTACAAAAAAGGACTACAATACAATTTGTATTACAGTGTAAACATATTTATCTATCTTTATATGTAAACATGAATATTCGTCTTTTTAATTCATCCGATTGCGATGAAACTTTCGTAAGTTGTTGTGCGCACGCCTGCGAAGGTTTCTTTATATAATGGTGAACTCTGGCATTTGAAAACAAAATTTACAATCGACGTGGCACGAGTTGTTTGAAAAATGTGTGCATTTCATATAATTTCGGCAGGGAAGGAAGGGGGGAGGGGGAGGGGAATGCGGGAAGAGGGGAGGGAAACATAAACACTTTCTTTGAGTGGCATTGCGATGCTTGCCGGATACTCGATAGTATGATAACTAACTAAAATTTACAATCAGGCTACAGGAAACAAAAATTAATGAAAACAGTTTTCAAAAAATGTGTGAAATGCTTTTTTTAAGATCTTTCGACGTTATTAAAAGTATGTGTTGAAAATTGGCGTAAAACTTTACGCTATGAGATAATAAATTGAGTTAATAAGAGTCCATTGACTCTTATTCCGCCATCCCAATACCACAGCAACTTTATTGACGTAAATAGCCATGATACAAAAAGCAAACACATTACACCAAGTATGTAGGGACCTACCTGACATGTTTTATATCTAGAATTTCGTTTGTTATTTTCAAGGTGTCTAGGTGAAAACGGCCCTTGAATTTCCCATGGACTACAAAAGTCAAAGAATAAGATCTCCATCGATACACCACATTATTATTGGAGGCCGTTCGTTGCCTAATTTCACGGAATTTCGGCCAAGTTTCGAGTTTATCACGGTGTTTAGTTTTACCAGCAGGAATGAATAGTTCACGCTTCATACGCTCTCCACGCCCCAGATCACGGACACTCATTTCGGTTATATTTTCATTGTACATTATAATATATATCCTGTTGTTGATCTAAATATCAGATTAGTTGCTAAATTATTACCTGGCCTTGTACATAATAAAAATATAGGTGCCTAAATATTCCACAAGGATCTGATACTAGCCCTGATTTATTGCAGTGAGGCATGGAATTCGTTGAAGAAGGACACAATCTAATTATAATTGGTAGATTTATTCTAGTAGAAATGAGATACACGAGGCGTATGTGTGTAGGAAATGGGAAAAACAAATTGAGAATGAGGATATTTGAAAAGAAAGCTTAATTTGAAATAACTATTTTAGATTAATCTATACAACGAATCGATTTACATTATCAAAACCAAAATTATACTGAATGAATGAAAATTATGCTTTGAAGCTTGTGCTATGGTTTCGCAGGAGTAGAATTAAAATAAAATTATTACAAAAAAATATAACCATAAACTACTCAAAATATATATTGTGAGACTGAAGGTAGTGATAAGGAGAAGGAGGTGGAAACACAATTACATTAAATATAATTTACTTGTGCACGCCAGGATTTGAGCCCGCGATCTTAGGATTGCTAGTCGAGGGCCTTGCCCCTCGACCACAGAGACCGTGATTAGTTTTTTTTCTTATAAAATTATTCACAAAATAATAAAAACCACTTTTGCGCTAAAATGGACAGTTTCAGGACTCTGTTTGCCACGCGATTTTTATGCCTTTTACCTACATTCGTGGTGTTACAAGACATTTTTAAATTATACACATTTTTGGCTTGTGACTTAACGATAGTATGGGTAGACACTGAAAGGAGAGATGAAGTGGAAGTAGATTGAAAGCAATCGGACACGTCTGGAAAGACGGTGACGTCACGCTCAATTGAATCATATATATGCCCGAGTCTGTTCATATCAATAGTCTTATTAACAGCCGAGTTATGTATTAAATCTATTAAATGATTAGATGACGAACATCGATGACGTCAGTACGGACTCCCGCTGGGACTTCTTTATTTCCATAAGTTTAAATGTCTACTATTATTTTTGTAATATAGTATTGAACCTACTCCTATTACCTTAATATTGTTTGACATGTAAAATACCTAGGGGCGTACAATAAATTAGTAAAAATAGCTCCGGAGAAAGGAAAACTCATTTTAAAATTTATTGATTGATGAAATTTTCAGACTCTCTGTATAATAGTTAAGACATCTGCATAAATACCTACATTATACCTAAATGACTGCATCCTGTAGAGAAAATGAGTTAAGAGATTATTATTTTAATAGAGTGTCAATACGTGACACCAGTTTCTTGAAGTAATAGATTGTGCCGCGTTAACAGGTGTCAGTTTCGCATTGAAACTGAGAATGGGGTCATTGTTTTGATAAACGGTCTTGTTCTAACCACAGCGTCAGTACTTGTTCTCAGTACCTCAGCCTACAGCCTACGATGGATAATGAAGGAAAATCGATATAATCACTGCTATAATTACACGGTGAGATTGCCCCTCATCCGATCTCTCGTAGCCTGTTGCTGAATTGCAATTATCAGCCGAGTAGATCGGTGGAAAAGCCGGTAAGCGCAAATAGGATTGTTGCGACTGGAAGATAGAAAACGAAAATGACTTTCCCGCTAAGTGGCGGAGTGGTTGTAGAACGCCCATAACTAGCTCTCAGCCAGGGACAATCACTTGCTCACTTGCTCACCTGATCTGACAATGGAAAGGAGAAACTGGTACATAATGTAGGCAATTTACAATCATTCCCATTAATCACATTTAGTTACAGAACTAAACATCTACCGTGCAAAAATAAACAGATAAATTGATACGACAAAAAAGCACTACCCGAATATGGGATCTAGCCTGTCAGGTCAATTTGTTCGGACTTTATACAGATCTCATAGAAATCAAATCGAATCTCCCTTACTATCATGGATAGAAATAAGATATAAACGGTGTTAGAAAGAGAAAGAAACCATGCTTTATATTCAGAAGTTAACTGCAAAATAATTAAAATGTACACCATTATGAATCCAAAGTTGCTTACCGCAATTTGAAAAAAAAATTATGAAACTTTGAGAATTTTTCATTAATAATTTTTACGTGAAATAACCAAAATACTGATCTATTTACCTCTATAAAATTGTTAAAAACAATGTTTGAACTCCTTAGGCTGATTAACTTTCATGTGCCTAGTAGAACGGTTGTCAGAAGGTACCTTACCATTGTAACAATTCAGGTACCAATGCAGAAATAAACTCGGTAATGAACCGATTGCGCAGTGGAGGGAATAAATATTACATAAACACCAACGGTACTGAATGTCTATCAGCCCATAAAAACATTGTTATTAAATCTGTATGTTTATAAATTTTCAATATGTATCGAAGTTTATATGAATGTGCATTAAGGTGGTCCAAATTTTTATTTTATTATTTTTCATTTGGCCACCCCGTGAATTTGTTACATGTATTCATAGTAATAACATAGTAAAATTTCAGCGAGCTAGCTCAAGTAAAAGGGGGTGCTCAATCGAGTGTTATTTTTGATTTTTTTGGGTATAATGCTTAATTTTTACTTTTTGTTACAGGACAGTTTCGTGTGTTAAACTATTAAATAAATATTAAAATATACTACTGAAGAGTTTTATGGACAAATTTAAACGGTTTGGATACGTATTTAGTAGACTGTGAAGTGAATCAGTGTAATAAAATGTGTCCATCTACTCGAAAAAAAGACGAAATTGTTCTACTTGGTATTGAGATATTGCAAGAATGGGGGAACAAATATCTGAGGCTGTTTTTGACACAATACAACGGTGAAATTTCACAAATAAAGTCCGGGCTATGAGTTTTGACACTACTGCTTTTAACACCGGTGCCAAAAAGGGAGCTTGCACTCTTTAGAAGAAAAGACAGGACGTGATCTTTTGTGGCTTGTTTGTCGTCATCACGTATTTGAAATAATGCTGTCAAAAATATTTACTCTGTGTTTTGGGCCATCAAGCTCTCCTCAAATCCCACTTTTCAAGAGATTCTGCGATATTTGGGAAACATTACCGAAGGAGCACTACGATTGTCTTGACCTCGATTCAACAGTTCGCTGAAAATACTTTTAAAGTCTTACTACCGCTCTATCTGGAGAGAATCAAGTTCGTGATGATTACGAAGAGCTAATAAAGCTCACCATGATTATTTTGAACAAACCACCTGCGAGGATACATTGGCGCGCTCCAGGTCCGATTCATCATGCTCGTTGGATGGCGAAATTGCTGTATGCATTGAAGATTTTTCTCTTTAGAAATAATTTACAAGCATTTAAACTAACCAAGAGAGAAGTAAAACAAATTGTACGATTTGTTAGTTTTGGTGTGCTCATCTACACCAAAGTTTGGATCGAAGCGCCTTTGGCAGCAGATGCACCAGTAAATGACTTACTACTTTGCAAGAGCATAAAGTTGTACAAAGCCATTTATTCTGAAATCAGCATAGCAGCTAGGGGTGTCTGAGCGTCACTTATGGTATTTGTCAGTTGAATTAGACTTGTTTTCTGACAAGCTGTCTGATGCTGAGAAACAGACCATTGTTCAAAAAATGAATTCTGATAGCGTTAATCGTTCAGTACGAGGTGTCTCTGCTAAGGTTGCCTCAGAGGTTATATTAGAAGCTTTTGCAACACAAAGAACGTTGAAAACGCTCTTAGTTCTTGATATCAAGGACTCTTTCTTGCAATTACCTCCTGAGACTTGGAATGACAATGTTGATTACCTTTAAGGTAAAAGCTGCGTCAAAAATTTGCGTGTTGTTAATGATACAACGGAGAGAGGTGTTAAACTATTTGAAGATTACAATACGATACTCACTAAGAATGAGGAAGAAAAGTAATTTTTATTTCACATCATCGAACAAAACAGAAAAATCATTTCTACCAAAACATCCAAAAAGGAGTTAACAAACGTCAGAGTTTTAAAGATTGCGACTAATGTTACGTTAATTATTGCTTTGTTACCAAATTTTGTTCACATTTAAATACTTTGTACATTTATTTGAATAAAATACTTGTAATATTAATAAACCTTAAATTACGTGTTATTATTATTTACTTAAAATCCTGAACTTTTTTGTGAGAAACTTCTAATTCGATGAGCACCCCCTTGTATATAAGATAGGGGGTTGAAATTTTTTACACATAATAGGAATTGTAGGTGTAACAAATCAAGGGGGTGGCCACACCCATATTTGAATACTTTTTTTTTACTATGTGGGCCTGGACCCTAATGTGCATCCTATATCACTCTGTTTGTTGTTTTTAAGTTAAATTTTTTATACTTGGTACTTATTTGTTATATCTCTTAATTATTTGATTATATAAAATGTATTATTAATTTTATCATATGTAATAACCCTAATTGGGTGTGTACAAATAAATAAATAGAAAGTGAGTTGATGATAACGTTTGTAATACATTTGTCTAATAAATTATGTATGTGTTTTTATTGTTTTTCATTACCAGTAATCTTAGTTAGAAAAAAAGTAAGGTGAGCCATTTTTTAAACTTTTTTATGTTTGTATGCAAAAATTTTATATCTTAAAAATTTATGCTTATTTCCTTTATGCTTATTTCCATAATTTTAAATTTTTAAAGAGTATTTCATCACTTTTCCAAAACAGTTTTTAGTTTTCAGATACACAAAGAAGAATGCCATTTATTTGCGGTTTACAATAATTTATATGAAAAGTTAGTTGGATTTCAGAAATATCATGGGCGTGGTTGGCAAAAGTGAAAATGCAATTAACTTAGTTTCTAGGTAAATAATTCTGAAAGCTGAACAACAGTAAATTATCAACAGTATTTATGATGGTCGATCTTGATTCTGACAGTTAGCTTGTTTTATTATGGTTCATTATGCCCACGGTGGAAAGAAGATTATACCTTTACAGTCGGTTAGACATTTTATTAATTTATAACTATAGAAAAGTCGAATAATCAATGTAGTAAAACAACTGGTCAGTCATTGGCTGAGTTGGCATCGCACCCCGACATCGGAAGTTGAATTCCACGGCTGGCTACGTCCTCCATCACAATACGAGCAACATTTTCAGTTTACTCTGATGGTAGTGGGAGATACAACGGCCAGTATAAGATATTTTTAAAGGATGCGTACATTGACCTATGATATCACTTGATCGAAGGATGCGTATCATAAAATACCTTTTAAATTTGGGAGGAGGGCAACCAACACCTCTGCCATAGGTCTCCCCATCTGGATCGCTACGTTTAGTGACTTAGCAGGGGTTCCCAGGATCATGGGGTGAGGTTTGTCCGGGTCTTGGCGGTGGATGGATTGTTCTACGATACCTGCCGCGTTGCGGGCCGGATCGAGAGAGACGGGTGGAGGAGACCATTTGACCTATTCAGCCGGACTCTCTCGACCCATCGCATTTGGTTCGCACTCCTGAATACATTGACCCCCAGATTTCTATCTACCCCTCATATTTTTCATTCCCAGAACTTCCTCTGATTCCTTTCCCTAAAAAGACCTTCCACACATCACTAAAAATGAGATAGGCCCGGAGGGATTTTTTTTTCTCAGGGCCTCCAGTGTGGAGATAATGTAAAAAAATGAAGAAATAGTGCAAGTAAATATTTCCTACTAGCTGAAGTCCCTGGCGATGTCCCTTTACACAGAGTTTTCTGGCACCACAGTTGGAGGGAAGTATTCATACGTCCGTAACTCCTATTAACACTAACCCCCAGATTCCTACCCCCCCCCCCCCCCCCCGCTCATACCTTTTTCCTTCACAGAACTTCCCATCCTTCCCTCCCTTAAAAAGACCCTCCACAGAGCATCCCCTAAGACATGCGTGCGGAGCTAATGAAAAAAAAAATACCAGCTCAAATTTCTTATTATTGGATGTTTTTCATGGTGTGTTTTTTTACTAATATACCCATGAACATTTTTATGGTGTGTTTTTTATTCATAGCTGAAGTGTTATTGTACCTAATAATTATTTATAGAAATCATTTAAACATAGATTTAAACTCACCAATACCATCAATGTTACGCTGTAGGTAGGTATATTGAGGATGTACGAATTGCTGTACAAACTCAATGCAAATAATTTCAGATATACATAATTGACAGTAACTCATGACATTAGTATCGCTTTTCGGACACGATATTGATGCAAATTTTTAATGATGCTTACAAAAATTACAACGTCCGGTCACGTCCTCAATAGTAGTATTTTAAAATCTCCTACTTCCTATCGGAATAAATCACGCCAACTGTCAATGCAATAAATATATACAGAAGCCAATGATCTCTTAGTTTGAATACTTTGGAGACTGCTGTATTGCGATCGTAAATAATAATACAATAAAAAGGATGGTTGTGTAGGTATTGGATTACTTATTATATCTCACACGAACAAATATGTACATACACCTCAAATCATATCCTATCACCAATCATACTAATTTTGGTCGTACGTTAGTTAGTGCGTGAAATCAGGTTCACAAATTTGTTTCGAATTTAAGTGTCAAGTTGTGTGAAGAATTCAGGCAAGCGATAAAGTACCTGCTCGTACGCATTTTATAATATAAAAATTTTGAACTCATTTGTCAAGAATGAAAAATCCAAACTATCACGTGATTTTCAAAGATCTGTGCTAATGTTATGTAATAAATAATTTCCTTTTATGCGTACCTACGTTTGCGCTATTTCAAAATTGATTTGAAATAGCGCATTTCTTTTGAAAATTTTCAAATTACAAATATAACTTTTCAAATCCCGACGAGCGATAAAGAAAATACAAACTTTCCCGGCTTACGAATAACCCGACAATATTTGAAAATCTCCTACTACAATTACAGTAAGCCTAAAATGTTTCTTGAGTCGTGATGGAGGACTTAGCCAGCTGAGGAATCGAACACGGAACGCCTGGGTGGGACCCAAACGCGGTGCCCACTCAACTACTGGCCGGTCGAAACAATTACAATTTTACAAAAAGATTATTTTTAATCTTTATTTGAAGTGTGTAATATGTTATACTCGTGTATTCACATTAAAATAAATTTTCGAAATTTTTGCTCCGTTTTAAACTAATCATGTTTTATTAAACATTTTCGCTTAATTATCATCGTTTTTTATTATTAGCGGGCTCCCTCTAACATTCGAATTCACATAATTCCCTTTTTTCTTTGTGTAGATTATAGATTGTACAATGCGAATAAGAATGTGACGATATAGACATCTTTATAAACAGCCTCGTATATTAAAAAAAAAAACATGGGCTAATTTTACTACCTATAAGCTAATACAACGTCATGGTAAATACATATATATGTCCATATATAATGAAGCAATTACATAATTTTTAGTGCAAACACTTAAATAAGTGAAAAATTATGTAATTGCTTTATTATGCTTTATTATTATTTATTTTCTGTCTTTTTATCTTCTCTGTCTCCGTACTGTATACTTCTAATGTTTCATATTTTATTTTGCTTATTATTATTTGTCTTACTTCACTAGTGGCAAGTAAACCTTGATTTAGTAAACTAGTAAAAAACTAAACCTAGATTTAAGCATGCTGTAAATTTTTTTGATTGGAATACTAATATCCATGCACATCCCAATGGCCATTTCATGATTGTGTAAATATTTCAAACAATAAATAAAAAAATAAAAACAGGAAGACTGTGTAGATACTTCCACTTGGCACTTCCCACACAAATATGCAAATCTCACATCAAATTAACAGTAAAAAAGATCATACCCGTCGTCATACATGACGTCATATTGCATAAACCTAACTATTGAACCAATAGAAGAATCGTTGAACCGAAGGTGAAGAGAACGTTTCGCATGGAACGTTTGACGAGATGAGTGACAGCCGATGGTATCGGGGTCACAAGAAAAGGTTCAGACCTCGGCTATTGTTGGAAAATTGTCGTCTCTCTACCTCCAAGAAAAGAAAGTTCACGGAATGCAAATTAAGGAAAATGATACAACTAAGAATTCCCAAGCTCTTGAATTAATTGTCAAAAAAATGCAGGTTTCATGAAGCGTACAACGATTTGTAAACGCTTTTTAAACCGCTTTTTACCTGCTTGTTTTCTGTGGTATTACATGAAGTACCTACCTGGAAGCCGAGAACAATAGGCTCACTTCATTAGGCGTTTAATGTTTTGTGTGGAGCGTATAAATCGTGGTGTTGTGAAGGCAGTAAACGTTTTTTTGTAATAAAAGTACTATGTACATATTCTACATAGAAGGAAGCGGTTTCAATTCATTTTCAATGTGGCGTGAAATTTAATGTGCAAGAAAATCGAATTCATTTGAGCTGATTATATTGTTAAAGTTTTGCTTGGCTTTTCAATCGTGCTCGAAAAACATCATTTTTCGTTTTTGAATGGCGGTCTTTTATCAGAGTAGTGCAAATAAACTGTGTACTATTATTGTTTTCTCATTTTTGGGATTTGATCAAAACCAAGAATTTTACCGATCATACATGGAGAGCGGATATCGTCAGAAGGATGCACTTGATTAAATGACTA
This sequence comes from Limnephilus rhombicus, assembly GCA_929108145.2. Classification (NCBI taxonomy): domain Eukaryota; kingdom Metazoa; phylum Arthropoda; class Insecta; order Trichoptera; family Limnephilidae; genus Limnephilus; species Limnephilus rhombicus. Next base: position 47,924,913 of record OV815273.1, on the reverse strand, counting down.
ACGCATCCAAAAGAAAAATTAGTGCGAACAACGCCAATGCTGAATGTGAACAATAGAACACAATATGAAATTTAATTTTATGAAGAAATAATAATACGTAATGGGAATTATTGATGCCACGGAAAGGATGGGATTGAAAACGGAAAATTCCATCATGAAAAAAACAGATTCACAAAACACAACAGAAATGCCGCCGTATTTCTGTCGAATGTCTAATGTGTGATAAAACTTACGAGTATAAATATTATCATACTGTTTTAAGTAGGTACTATCGCAAGCTTTTGAGAAATAATTGGATATTATGTTAGTAAATCTAGGCATTTAGAAAATATGCTTTCTTAAAAATTGGAAAAAGCGCAGACAATTGAAAAAATAAATAAATATGACATTATCAAGATTAACCCAGAGTAATTTAAGCAATTGAAATACATTTCAAATACAGAACTTTAAGAATATTATGGGAAAGAAATATTATTTATATTATAGTTGGGTACTTCATCGGTTGTATAAATTCTTGACACATCAGTTCCAATTATGCAAAATACAATTAAAATAATTTTTTTTTTTAAATATTATGTTTGTGGTTACTTTATCATTGTCTGAATTCTTGACACAATCAATTCAAATTTTTAAAACGACATTTAAATTCAAAACAGAACAGCGTTCAATGAACCATAGTTACAATAGCTCACAGACACCCATAACCGAAATTGATTTGTTTAGTTTGCCATAAAATATATTATATTCTTATTTCTGCTGGAGAATTTTTTTTTTCATTATAAAAAATCATTATTATTATTAAACAATTAATTAATTTGGGAGGCGGGTTTGGATAAGCAACGCCCCCGTCAAAAGTCACCTCAAGTGGTTCGCTACGTTTGGTGACTTCCGAAGTTTAATTTTACGTAATCGAAATTTAGAATGAAATATTTTCCACTTCCCCAATGCAAATAGTTGCCTTTTAATGTAATTAAGGTGAATCAAAAGGTTTTTTTTTTTTAAAGTGCATATTAACCGTTGCCAGCGATTTCCAAAAATTAATCAAAATATTTTTGAATTGAAAACAAACAAGACGTTAAACATAATGAAGTCACCAAAGAACAACATGGAAATTCTGCTTGAACTCTTTTAACATTCAACTCTGTGATAATGAGTAGTTTTCATTAGAAAAAAACTATAACTACTAACTGGCTACATACACAACGATTAGTTTTTTTCTTTTGCGACAGTTTATATTACAGTTAATTAAACAAACAAGTTGTTTAAAATAATTGAGCCATAAAATATGGCTTTAGTTTATTTTCTATCCGGATGATCTGGATTACAAGCCGAACGATATTTGCCTGCTAATTAAGAAATAAAAGTTATTGCACTTTATGTAACACTGACGCGTGACGGGCGAAACCGGTCTAACCTGATCAGCTGAGATTTACAGCCAACTGATGAGCCTGAGACGGTCGCGGACTAGACTCTCTGTGCCCATTGCAGATCGTGTTTGGAGGAAACCAGATATGAAAGTAACAATGATACGAATGGGGACACAATGATAGCAAACACAGCTTTTCCGGATATCCTAAGCTTTTCGCATAAGCTTTATTCAGTTGGAGATGAAAAAAATCATACTCTCTATTTATGGCGTTGATTAATGCGTGCACAATCAATTATTGGAGGATGTACCGATTTGGTTATCGTAATGTCTTATTCTCTCTATGTATCGTACACCGAACGAACCTATTGTATTATATGCTAACGAAATCAACAATTATAATATTGTAGGGATAGAGATTGGATATCTAAATAAATATGTATATATACAAATCAGCTAACGAATGTTGAAGGGCTTTTTCTTTTAAACCTCCAATTAAATTAAGACCAATACCTCTGCCATAAGTCTATAGATAGTCGAAGGTTATAGAGGACGTAGATTCGCTATATTTGGTGACTTAGCAGGTTTGCCCGGATCTTGGCGGCCAAAGCGTCTCCCTGCTGCCGCGTGGTGAGGAAGACTTTTTGAACTCTCCAACAGAACTCTTTCGGAAAATCGCCATGCACCGCAATAGGACGGATAAATATATCCGTCACTTCCAGACACACTAACCCCCAGATTCCTATCCAAGCCTCATACCTTTTCATTCCCAGTACTTCCTCTCCTTGTTTTCCTAAAAATACCCTGCACACAGCATCCCCAAAGATGATATAGTGGAGTGTGGAGCTAATGTTAAAAAAAGACGTATACAAATGTTTTGTTAGCATTTAAATTTACAAAGTTCTCGTCATACTTTTTTAAACTTTGAAGTTGGTTATTCCTGAACGTTTTTCATAGCATGATATTGTTCATAACGTCATCTGTAAATATGTAAGTGTACGGTAGGTACTCAATTATGTATAACGCTGTTATCTGTGAGTGAGTAAGTGTAATAAATGTAATTTATCCATTGTTTCAAATAATATATCTATCTTTGTAAAGCACCCTTGAAGTGGATCTCAAAAATGCTTTAATTTATGCAGAGTCGAAACAAGCTTGTGTCAACTGCAGTACCCACGAGACCTACTGGTAGAAATTAAAAAAAAATATATATCGCTAAAATCAAAGATATAAAATAAATACTTTAAAAACTTAGAAATCAAATTGCGTATCATTCTTGCATTTCTTTATTTTCGATTCTGAACATGCATTATTGTTCACATTTGATTTTTTAACCTTACTAGGAAAAGCCTGTGTTGAGGTTGATCATCATACGTTCATTACTCTCCTGCATTTTTAAACACGTCAAAAATTGTGTGGAAACCGGCTACAAATTTAAAAAAACTTTACCGACACTGTAAAATAAAACTCTTTAAAAAACGAAATTTCTATAAATAGTTACAAAAAGCCCGAGTAAAACCAAAAAGGGGAAAGTCACCCTGTTTAAAACAATGACTTAAAATGACAACAATTGTTTAAGTTCCATAAAGAAATATTAATACACCATTGAAGAAGAAGATAACTTAATAAACTAAACGAAAATATGAAAAAGAACAAGTCACAGAAAAATAAAAAGATAACGGTCTCAAATACGACAAAATAATAATTTTTTGAACGGTGAGACGGAGGTTCTAGGTTCGTGTCCCAATTGAAACGGTTATCTTTTAAGTTTTCTGTGTCTTACTGTTTTTCATACTTTCGTTTAGATTATTAGTTATATTCTTTTTCAGTGATATATTACCTTCAAAAGTTATAAAAAGTGAGTTATTCTAATAAAAATTACAAAATATTTATATTCATTGAAAAGCGTTTTTAAATGAGTAGTCCCGACTCTCCACTTATTTACAGAATCTCTCAAGAACCATGTTTTTTTTTCAATTATGCATATGGTGAAAGCATTTCTGTCTCCCATCAAGTCACTTCCTTCCTTGTCGTGACAAAAAGTAATACACTAGTCAGGAATCCCAACCACTTTTAAATAATGTTTTAAACATAGACGACAAAATGATAATTCCGATTAAATGATTTCTTTCACTTTTCCAGCTCGATCGTGCGACTGAGGCTGCCAATCATTCTGCCGTTCTGTGCAGATCCGAGATCGTGTGCAACCGGTGCAGTCATCAAGTGATCATGCAACCCGGGAACATGCACTCCAGTCAATCACGTGTCCAGTCTGATACGATATTCTCTCAACGGATAATTAGCACAGTTGATGCCGTGCGGTGTGTACAGACTATATTTGTATAAACTGAGAATAATAAATATTAATTACAACTCATCGCTCGGGGGCTGATTCTAACAAATAAATAATCTTTAATTTTTTAACTTTGTATCGCAACAAGTTGTCGAGTTAATTAAAAAAACGTATTGTGCAAGAAGACATTGTGTTACTTTAAATAAATATTAATTATTAAGAAGCCAATACTATTTTAAATTGATTTCTTTAATGTATAATGTAGTGATACACAAGAAGTTATTTAGTTTCATAAAATAAATAATGCATTCAATTATTTTGAAGCCAATCGAATTTTTTTGGGCGTTGTATTGTCCTCTTCATATTGGGAGTCGAAAAGCTCTCGCCGTTGCTTTCACGTCAATGAGAATAGCCTCAAAAATGACAGTTGTTATTTATTGACTGGAAAACGATACTGGGAATTTTTCCTATAGCAATATGAGGCTTGTAGATTCATAGGCTGCCCCGAATACGAAAGTATCAGAAAAAGAAATGTAGCAGACAATGTTTACGACATATTCAAACAAACATATTCCCCAATTTCCTCTCTGGATTTTGGAACTGTGCAAATATTTTTTAGTATAATATAGATATCGACCATTATATGTCAGCAAGTTCTGCTTTATTGATGAGTTTATTCTTACAGAAGTTGGGAATCATAAAAAATCTTTAAAATTGCCTGGTTCAGTAGATAATGTATTTAAAAAAGCCAAAAGAACAGACATGAAATATTTTTCTTCTAATACAGTTGGAAAAAAATCTTAAAAATCGGTCAAGTTTTGGAGGACACAAATGGGGAATACAAAACCTCGATTTTCATATAATAGATTCGGTATTATCAGCCTGAAGTGCAGTTGTCCCTTTCGCTCAGTATTCAGGAGGGTTGGGGGGGGGGGGTGGGGGGAGGGGTGTGGGTTGGTTTTCTCATAAAGGCATTATTTTATTTCATAATTCGCTAAATATCTGCATTGCAATAGAAACAACTTTTAAAATACACGAATCATGTACAATTCGAGTTTGTAAATTAAATATCTTTGACATTTAATTTACCAACTCGATGTTGATTGATTGTCTGGTCAGTGGTTGAGTGGGCATAGCGCTTGGGTCCCACCCGAGCGTCGCGTTTTCGATTCCTCGACTGGCTAAGTCCTCCATCACAACACAAGCAACATTTTCGGCTTTCTGTGGTGGTAGTAGGAGATTTTCAAACATTGTTGGGTTATTCGTAACCCGGGAATGTTTGTCTTTCTTTAAAAAAAAATACGTAATTTATTTTCAGATTATTTGGGAGGAATTCATTAGAAAGTTCTGAAAAAGTTTTTGCTGTTCGTATGTACCTATACAGAACTTGCATACGAAGTTCTTCGATCTTTCCGTCCGTTTATCCACAAAACATCAACTTATTAAACCTGTTTTGTTACCCAACCAATACAAGTTTGCGTGCATCAATAAAGGGAAAGCGTAAAAAAATAAGCCAACAAAATCATCTTTTGGTATCGAATTTCACAAAATAATTCATAGACATTAACGGACCAGCAATGAATAATGCCCCGTGCCCCCCGAATACATTAAATATTGCTGCAGCCTCCAATTAATTATTATAACATTAATATAGATACATAACTCTAATCTATGCAAGTAACTATCTATCACACACAGGAAAACGTAGTTGAGCAGAATACGCTGCATTTGTACGAGCTTCTAAGCTTGCCTCGTAAGGTTACTAAATAATTAAAAAGGGCGGTATTGGTGAAGGCTTTGACTAAATTTTAAACTTTGATTTGATAAGACTGCCTTTAGGAACATGTATGTTAGGGTTTGCTCAGATTAAATATAATATTTAATTATATCAATCCATGGTGCTTCGTTAACTTCGGCGACTTAGAAGGGGCGCCCGAGTTCATGGGGTGAGGTTTCTGAGGTAGACTGGTTGAGGGAGACTTTTTGACTTCTCTAGCAAGACTTTCTTGACCAATCGCCTTGCACCGCAGGCATTGGGAGGGACGAATCCATACGTCCGTTACTCATGGACACGCTGACTCCCAGATTCCTGCCACCCCTCATACCTGTCTCTTAAGAACTTAATCACATTTCTTTATCAAAAATACCCTCCACACAGCATCCCCAAAGATGAAATTGATTTTCGCAGGGCCTTCTGTATGGAGCTAATGTAACAAAGAAAGCATAATTTAATGTTGGAATAAATTTATGAGTTATTGGAGCGCCTTTAAAATAAATCCGCTCGTTTCCACATTATATCTGCACCTAAATCCGGCGCTGGTGTTATCTTTCCAAATAAAACTAACTAACTGCATATTTCTTGGGTAATTAAAATGGATATAAGAGTTCACCTTGGTAACATGTTGCGTCCTTTGTTTAATGAAAACAATCTTCACCAATTCACACGCTGAATAAATTATACATTCTGTTCCGGTGCTTAAGTATAACAACCGTTAATCGGAGGTGGGCGAGCTTTGACCGTAATTATATGGAATTTAAAAAATATGCACGTTATTAACAGATAACCGGTTATTGTGATTATTTTAGCTTCTGATGTCACATAAGTAGTGATTGACTGGCTATTGAGATTTTTGAAGTGAAAACTTCTTTAGCAGCGTTGCGATTTAAAAAAAGAGGCTAACACATACATCTGTAGGATTCAGCCCGCGAGAGAATGAGATTGTATAATTGATCCTCTTTGTACGTTGCTACATAGCCTCCCCACTCTGGTCCACTTAAGTTTTCTGAAAGTTTCACTTCTACCGTGTGTGAACTACCCACTTGTAGATAAGTTTTAAGATTTTCACGGCCAAAAGCATTTTCGTTATTTGTTTTTGGATCATCTACCGGATCTGCCGGATCTGCCCTGATGATGGACACTGCAACGATGTCCGAAACGTTGGCTAAAGAAGGAGGTAGCGCAACACGGCATAACACCCCAAAAACAAATAACGAAAATACCCACTTGTATTTTATTTTTTACAATAGCTCCTCACAGGAAATCCTAAGGAAAACAATTTTCTTCGGGGCCTTTTTCATCTTTGGGGATGCTGTGTGGAGGGTTTTTTAGGGAAAAGAAGGAGAGGAAGTTTTGTAAAGGGAAAATGTATGAGAGGTGGGTAGGAATCTAGGGGTCAGTGTTTCCAGGAGTGAAGGATGTATGAATCTATTCCTCCCACTGCGGTGCAAGGCGATGTGTCGAGAGAGTCCGGCTGTAGAAATAAAAATGTCTCCCTTAATCAATCTCACCCGATCCGGCCCGCCACGCAGTAAATGGGCAAACGCATCTGCCGCCAAGACGTTGACAAACCCCACCCCATGAACCCGAGCACCCCTGCTAAGTCCGATGGCCTCCGTGGTCGAAGGTAAGACTCGCAATCACAATAAGGTCGCGGGATCGAATCTTGGCGTGCGTAAATAAATTTTATTTAATTAATTTGTGTTATTTACAATTAATTAATTAAAAATAAGGTACAGTATATTTGCGGCACGTTCCAGAGCGGAAGATACTCTCAGTATCGCTCTGGAGTAAGACCACCATTCAAAATTGAAACGTTGCTTGAAATAGCTTCAACCGTGTTTGGTGACCAGATCTGAATATCCAGGTACTTCCCCACCTTTATTTTCCCCGTCTCCTTCCCCTCCCCACAACATTCAGCCTCACAACATACCCCAATTGGGGATGTCATAGTCTCACTATCTGGGGTGACCCACGGCAGGGGTGTTGGATATCCAATAAATGGTTCCAGTGGCGGCGGTACCCATACTGCCTCCCAAATGGTAAAGAGTTGAATTTTGAGATCAGCGCAGGAAGTGGTTGCAAGTTGTCACACAGGTGAATACATGTAATATATGTACATAATATTATGTGTGTAGTAAGTAGGAACGTGTGACATTTTTGAGGTATTGGAAAGTTTGTCAGGAAATGACACTTGTGGTGAAGTTTTACGGCGGTTTCCGGATTATAGCGGCTCGTTGATGATTAATTTATTAAACATTAAGATAAGTATGAAGTTGATACAATGATATATTCTTTGAAAATTTCTAACCAACGGGTTGTAAAGATGAAGTAAAGTACCGGTATATTTATTTATTTATTTATTTTTTTTTACATTTATTACATACAAGATATAACAATATAAAAGGAAGCTTTGACTGTCCAACTAGGAAGGTTTCCCGTTTTAGGACAGTCAAATTGGCAGGTTGCGTGTACATAATTTCACATTAATGGATTCGATAATAATTAACAATAATGGTACATATTGGGGGAGTTACTTAGATATTAGGTACAATATCAGATATAAGTTGTGTTATTCTAGGTATACATCAGTAATAAACAATAAAATCCAGGTAGGTACATGTAAAATATAAAATAAAATAAAAATATAACATATAAATGTAAGAAAGAAAAATAAAATAAAAATATAACATATAAATGTAAGAAAGAAAAATAAAATAAAAATATAACATATAAATGTAAGAAAGAAAAATAAAATAAAGTATTTTTTTAGGAAAATACAAATTAGCAGTAATAAACAATAAAATCCAGATAGATACATGTAAAATATAAAATAAAAATTTAATATATAAATGTAAGAAGGAAAAATAAAAAAATATTTTTTAGGAAAATACAAAATACAAAATCGAAGAAATCAACTCAGTCTACGTTTTTTAATAATTTTTCGGAATCTGTCCTACCTAAGTCTAATAACCATTTTGTAATTTTAGTACCGAAGGATGATAATTCACACAGTTTAAATTGAGAGGGGATTTTGTTGTATATTTTTGGTCCCAGGTATGAGAAAATTTTTTGATAAGCCGCAGTATTGCTTGTTGGAATAGAAAGGTCGTTTCTGCTCTTACTTCTGGTTTGATGATTATGATCGACTGTTATCGTTTTGCTTATTATATATATTTAATTTATTCTTTTATATTGGGTACACAGAAAGGTTAACAATTTTTTTACACATGGGTTGCAAATAATCTTATATATAAAAATGAATCGCTAAATGTGTTGCTAAGCGCAAATCTCGAGAGCAACTGAACCGATTTCGTTAATTCTTTTTTTATAATATTCCTTGAAGTACGAGTATGGTCCTTACGGAGAGAAAAATTAAGAAAATTGCGCAAAAAATTGGATAATTTCAGAAAACCTAACAACTATCACACGTTTGACAGTTCGCGTGTTTGAGAATGACATTTTAAATCAGGATTCTACTTTTAAAAATCTTTAAGTTGATAAATTTATTTAAAGTAGGCACTCCCCTAATAGTTTGAATCGTATCAAGAATTTTAGATATTTTAAATAGGTACTTATGTTAGGTACTATTAATAACGATACAGTTCTTTACAATTTAAAAAAAATCAGAAAAATGTTTTAGGTAAGTGTTTCAAAAAATTTTAACATTTCATCAATTTTTTAAAGTTAATTTTCACGTTCTGTGTAAGTTCTATTCAAGTTCTGTTATTATATCATTGTATCCAGTTGCTTCATAAAACTGAATTAATAATAGAACTTGAATAGAACTTTCATAGAAAGTAAAAATTAACTTCAAATATTTTATAACAACCCATCTAAGTGTGTTTTAAAACATCGAATTTGTTACATTAAAAATGTCGTTCTGATTCATATTGTATTCGTTTGCTAAACTTTGCAGGCGAGGAATCGACGAGTTTGCTACACAATTTGTTAGTAGGTAAGGTTGTCGAGTAGGTAATCTTAAATTGACTAGACTCGAGAGGTATGTATTTTGACAATCATCGGGACTTTTCAAAAATAAAGGAATAGTATTGTGCCTAATGAAATTGGAATAAAACTGGTTAAATTGGACCTAAAACCTAATCATTCTAGGACGACCTCTGTCGCAGAGTGGTAAGCGTATTGACTTGGAGGCCAGAGGTATTGCTTTAGTAGATTCTTAGAAATACCTTCGTACATAAACGTAATTGTTAAAACATTTAACTCTTTCTACCCATAAGGGAAAATTTGTTTTCGGAAGCAGCAAAAACTCTAGAATCGGAAGCCAAGAAAATTGCACATATATTTTTGATAAAAAATTTTTGTTCAAAGTAACTACTATTTTAAGCTCGCAACGTAATTAATTTCCATCGTGTGCTATGGAGCTATAACATATCTATTTAAACCTACGTCAAATAATTAACATATCACATATGTATAATGCTGCCCTTGTTCTACCGGTATTTTAATGGAAGATGTTCTGAAGGACTAGCATCATTGATCCCTTCGGCACCGGCGCATAGTCAGTAACATGCCAAACGCACGACCAACGTTTGTACACGGTTGACATAAATCAATGACATGTTAATGAAATCCTCAACACGGTATACACCAGAGAGGATATCATTATCTCTACTAGTAACAAAAAAGGAAGATAATAAAACCTTTGTTTGTCACACGAGAATGGGCCGTTTTGTACGATTAGTATTACGATTGTTTATTCCCTCCCAATATAAAATTAGTCTCCTCCGACCCATGTACACTCCTTCCTGGTTCTGAGGGAAATTATTTTACTCACGACCTCCTATGTGGAGTTAATGTAAAAAAAAAAACAAACAAAAAAAATAAAAGTGTGCAGTTCACTCGCGGTTAGGGTTGCCATACGTCCGGAATTTTCTGGATAAGTCCGGAAATATAGGTCTTTGTCCGGAATGCGGGGGGAATTCTAAACAGTCCGGAATTTCTACAATTAAGTGGAGATTGATATAAAAAATGAAATAAACCAAATTATTTTTTTTACAAATCAAAGTAAAAAGATCACTTCTGATATTTAATGCTCCCAGAAATATTGTTAAACACTTCCGAATCTTTAATAATATTTTGTAGAATATTTCGCAAGTCATTTTTTTAAATTATACTGTGTTAAGAGAATCGACTTGACAGACTCTACAGAAAGCCTGTTCCTTTCTTTTGACCATTGCGTTCCCGTTAAGGAAAATATCCTTTCAACATTGGCATGTTGTGCCTGCATCGCAAATATACATATAAGAGCATATCTTTGTTAATTCCGCAACATTTCCTGGTCTAGCTGCTTTCAGAATAATGGTCCATTGGTTATTGGCTCATTGGTTATCTCAAAAAAATCTTGACTTCGTTGCTTCATATTCAATTAACATCCATTTCTACCTTATACCTACCAACTTCCAAATCTTTATTTCAAAGTCTCCCCCCCGACGCGGGTTTTGACGACATTCATATTTACAAGAAAGTCCGGAATTTTCTCCGGGATTTTGATTTTTTGATCTGGGAACCCTACTCGTGGTAGAAGTGAATCCTTCAGAAAACTAAAGTAGACAAGAGTGGAGAGACTGCGAAGCACCGCACAAAGAAGAGACCGATTACTACATCAAATAATCGCCATTCTATCGCAAAATAGATGTATGTATGTGTTTGTTTCTTTACCGTTTCATCGAGTTTCAAATCACAACGTGCCAAAGAAATTAACACTTCAACAAAAATAAAATATGAGAAGTGTTGAAACTTGAAACCGAGATTGAAACTCAGTTATGTAACACCGGTTATATAAAACCAACAGTTCAATAATTAAAAAATAAATCTCTAGGCGCTTAACATTATTTTCATTGGAAGGCTTTTGGCATCTTAATTAATGTTATCTGAATTTGTAACCTCATTAACGAAAGGTTTCACAGCGAAGAAACGGGGTTAAACGATTATACTTGAACGTAATACTTTGGTTTCCTCCATCAAATAAAATGTTTGCAATAAAAAAATGGTAGTCCGTTGGAAATCTTTTTTAAAAATTATGAACGCTGATTTCATCGGTCCTCCCTTTAATAATATGATTATTTTCTCGGTCGATTCGGTTCTTGCAAATCAACGAATGAAAATAATTTCTTTAGCGGATTCTTAACTGTGAAACGTCATTAAATATTCGTTCTTACCGAAGCCGATTAATCTAAATTCGATCGTTAAATTGATTGCAGTTTTTGCGTAGAAAATCTCTGACCGGCATATAATTATTGAAACAAAAACTAGAAATCGTTGGATTTTTTTCATTGTGGTTCTAAATATAGCTTCTTTTTGTTGAACACCAAATCATGTTCATAAACACGTTCACATTCCTGTGCGTGGTTTATGTTCACAAAAAAATAGTGATTCATGTTTTAAAATCGACATTTATGCTTTTAAATATAATATGTTCGTGGTCACGAAATTGAAGTTTAAAATATTAGACAGGTTTAAAAACTTTTCTGTGCAAGCAGCAAAAAGAGGCATTTAATACCTTTTTTGCACCAATAATAACAGTAATTACAGCGTGCAAGTTTACATATGTAAACTCGCGTTCTAAACTAATTTTCCTTCAAATTTACATAATAATATCTACTCTCGTTTTCCTTGCAGATTCACGTCCTCTAGGTACGCCAAATCAGCTCCGTTCTTTTTTTTACGATTCGATTATTTTCGAAATAGTTTTTTGCGATTTTAATAATCGAATGTTAAATAACATATCCATTATTAAGAACTATTTACGTTCAAAATAAACAGTTAATGTTCTAAAAAAATCAATTTATTAGTTGTTTTCTATTATGAAAATTGGAAGGAATATAACCAATACCTCTCCCATAGGTCACCCAAAATGATTCACTAAGTTGCCCGGGTTCATAGGTGAGTTCGCGGCGAATTCGTTTACCCACCTACTGTGTGGCGGGCCGGATTAGGGGAGCCTTAAGAGAGACCTTTTGACCTCTCCAGCCGGACTGTCTCGATCATCGTTCGTACGTCCGCCATTCCTGAACACACTGACCCCCAGATTCCTCACCCTTTTTTTCTTCCCAGAACACACTCTCCTTCCTTTCCCTAAAAACATCCTCCACTCAGCATCCTCAAAGACGACATAGGCCCCATGGGAAATTATTTTCCTCAGGGCCACCTGTGTGGAGCTAATGTAAAAAATAAAAGAAAATAAAATCATTAGGTATCTTTATTTATTTTTTTATTCACTGTAAAGGGCTCTCCTCAAGACACTGCATGCAGGGACTCTGCCGCAGAGTCCCTGCATGCGTCTCTAGCCGCAGTTTTTAACAAACGAGACAGCGCTAGTTCGCTCAAACCAATGCTCTCTGCAGGCAGTGTCGTGTGGAGAACCCATAACGCTGTCCGAAACGATAGCTAAAGAAGGAGGCAGCGCAACACGACGTAATACCCCAAAAATAAATAACTATAATACTTTTCGTCGTAAAATTCTATAATAACAACCATTCACATCCGAGGGAGTAATTAGAACTATCATTGGATTATTACGATGGTTTGAGATCCGTTTTTTGCTGTTGATAAACGCTGACTGCTCTGATATACCCATGATATTTTCAGTGCATCAGTTTCATATACTTGTGATCACCAATAACGAACAAAATACCACAATACGTTGTTCGATACGGATTGGCTTTGTTGTAGGTTGTAGTAGTGACTGCCCAAGACCATATTCTATTCAGGGTTCATATTACTGGTGAGGTTTCATATTTTCACAAGTCAGCAAATCTAAAGAATCGTCGTGCGGTAGTAACAAACATAAGAAAAAAATATTGAAAAGTTGATCTAAAGAAGTCATTATTCAAATCTGAATAATTCATGATTTACATTCACGATCTGGTTCAATTTATAAATTGGTAATTCAAATTTGAATTGATAAATAATTGGATGTCACACTTGTTTAGTAATTCGACAATATTATGAATATGCATCATCGTATTCTTGTCTGAAATAGATGGCATCTTATTAGATTTAGTCCATTATGCCGTTAGATATTTCAGATGTCAACATGAGGTGACTTTAATCTCTCAAGTTCAATGTTGTGCGTGGGCGTAAGCTGTCTGATTCTAAACAGTAAACTGTTTGCTTTAGCGGCATTTCAATGGAAGGTACTCCAAGGAACTTTTCGAGTTCAGCGTGGCAAGCACCCGTATGAACAGTTGTTGATATAAAGCAAGAGAATAGATCGTTTTCACAATTCTTTGTTATTTATTTATTAACGATCTTTTTAGGGGCTTTAACATATGGATAGTAAAAATTATACAGTATTTATCGTACGTAACTGCTTCAGTAACAACATGTTTTATTTTAATGACAAATTAAGATACCCATTGAATTGGTTTAATTATTTCCCTCCATTAGTATTCTGGGCAAAGAGAAATACATAAGGCAGTAAATTCCTTAATTTCTGCACTGAAATAAATTCCAAATTCTAGTATTAAGTAGTGGAATTGTGGACTATTAAATACCTTATTTAATATTTTATATAGAAATACCAAGTCAGTGAAAATCTTCCTGTCCAACAATTTAAGCATATTCGTATCATTCAAAAGAATGTTGTAGTTCAACATAATAGCTGGAATACTCATTTTAACAATTATTTTGTATTCTTTGTAATTTATTTGGTATTCTTTCAATAGCTACATGAATATTATAATGTGGGTTCCAGACGGGAGAATTGTAACCTAGTTGACTTCTAACAAAGGCAAAATGTAACAGCATTATACCCTTAGATATTTTTGAAATTTCTGGTCAGCCTAGTTACGTGTAAATCCCAACATTTGTAAGCAGATTTTTATTGTTTGCTTAACAAATGAAAGATTTGATTGAAAGTATGATTAATTTGAAATTAAGCCAGTGATGTCAATGTGCTTATAAACGTTTTCACAACTTTGGTTCTCGCTATTTCATCAGATTGTTCTTAAATACTCAATATTTATATGTTTATAAATGTGAGTACGATCTCTAAAGCAATGTTGTAACGATAAAAGAATGCAGCATAACTCAGCATTAGATAAGAAGGATGACAAAAAAAAAACATGTAAATATATTTTGGAGCTGCGGTGTATATATCACTTACATTTAGACAATTCAATGCAATCAAGGTTGCCGATAAGTGCCCCCTTCTATTTTATGATATAAAATAACCTTTTTTTATATAAGAGGTCTAAGAAATTTGGTTAAATACTTATCGGCTATCGAAAAACATGATATCATTTTGCATCACGGACTCCAGGTGTCTAATAATAAATTAATGCGATATTCAATATATATTATATTATTATCGGGAAAAGGTGTGTCTTTCGTATGTCGTGATACAATCATTGAAATTATTTTATACACCAGGATATTACAGAAGAGAGGGGAGGTAAAGCAGTCAGCAGGGAGAAAATAGAAGAACATAAAATCGAATTGCGAAGATCGTGACCACCATAAAAAGAAGCAACGCTAATAAAATCAAGTGAGATGAAATGTTAATCATAAAGCTGATTTCATGCTGGATTAACTCAATATTACCTTGGATCTCTAAATGTGGTCTTAGGCATGTGATGGGCATAATCGAGATACATTCATTTCGATATGTTCGATTATATTATTAATCGAAAGATGTTGTATCTATCTATTCTTCAAATCATTGATTTTATTTCACTCGAATGCTTGGAAACCGAAAAAGTTTCGAATTGTTAAGTACTCATAATCACATGAATAATCCTTCAAAAAATTATTTCCAATGGCTGCGGTATTTCGCCATTGGATACTTTTATAATTTCCACACCACAGCGATGGCAACGGCTCGCGGCCTCTCATTTCTTTAATACGTATGAGGGAGATGCAATAAAATTATTACTTTTTTCCTTTGGGGGAAGCAGACATAAGGACATCGTCTGTCTCATTATTATGAAACTCTAGACCCAATATGGACCCAGATGACGATAATTTCACAGACCATCTCCGAAGGTAAAAATAGATTAAATAAAGAGGACCGAGCCACGGTCGCGAGATCTTTGGATGAAATAAAAAAAAACTTGCTAAACTTTGCAATGGCTCATGCAGCGGTGACCTCGAGAGCGCAAACACTGTCAGAAGTTTTAGCGACCCAAAATAAGAGCACGTCGACAAAATTAGACAAAATAATATCACAAACTAGTCTAGCTCCAACCAAACCCTCTGGACAAATCCCTATTCCCAGAAAATCCTATGCTGGCGTGGCCTCGGAGGCTCCTGCCTCCAAATCCATTACGATGAATGGTTACGAAAGACCTTTACCAGCCCTTCAACCGACCCTGCTTTTCTACCCAACACAACCAGAGGGTAAGACATCTGAAGAGCTGCAGAACAACCTGACCTCGATTCTAGATCCCAAGAAGGATGGTTTTCAAGTGGTGAAAACGCGTAAAATTAGAGGCGCAGGTATTGCTTTGCAGACCACCTCACCTAACGGCCTGTCCAACATAAAAAAAGTTGCAGACAAATTAACAGCAAAAGGCATAAAAATTGTTGCTCCTCAAGGTAGGTTACCCAAGATAGTAATCTACGATGTACCCAAGGGAGAACCAGAGTCCGACACACCCCTTTTCAGTGAGATATTCGATAACAACATATTAGGTAAGTGTAATCTCACGAAAGAAGACCACCTCCGTACGATGAGAAGAGTATCTTTATTTGGCAAAAGAGATACTGGCACTATGAATATGGTTATTACATGCCATCCGGAGGCCAGAAAGATTCTCATCGACAGCGGCCTGTGTTTTCTTGGCTGGAATGCGTGCAGAGCTCGCGATTACCTCGGAGCTACGCGATGTTTTAAGTGTCATCAATATGGCCATGTCTCTAAGGCCTGTACCCAGGAAGTCATAACCTGCCGACACTGCGCCGCAGCCGGCCACGATTACCAAGATTGCCCCAAGAAAACACAAGCTGCTGTCTGTGCTACGTGCACCAGGTTCAAGAAACCGGCTGACCACTCCACGGGTGACAGATCGTGCCCAGCCCAGAAAGCAGCCGTAGAGAATCAGGTCCGAATGACCGATTATGGATATTAATAAATTTCTCTCCATAGGGCAGATCAACCTGCAGAGGTCACGGGCGGCCACAATCGAGGCGCTGCGGGTCATGTCTGACCTAAAAATCGACATCTTGCTAATTCAGGAGCAATACACTAGGCTAGGTAAGACACCAGTTAACTTTCCGGGTGCGGTACTCGAAATCGGCACTTCGCCGGGGGCGGGTGTTCTGGTCAATACTTCATTGATCAGCCCCCTCCTTCTAGTGGGATTGTCGAATGAATACCAAACCTGCGTATCAATTAAATTTGGGACAACTGAGATCTTTTTGATCTCAGTTTACTTTAAATATTGTAATCCAGTAGGGCCACATATCTTGAGTCTGACGCGCGCCCTAAACGCGCTTAAAGGACGTAACATAGTTATCGGAGGAGACTTTAACGCTCGCTCACCACTGTGGTTCGATTCCTGTAATTATAGGACGGAGCGCTCAGACGCCGTCGAAGACCTCATTGCGGCGCAAGGTCTATCAATAATAAATGAACAAAGTATCTATACCACTTTCTCGAACACTTCTGGTGAGAGCAACATTGATTTAACTCTTTGCTCTGGATCGGTTGCGACCAAGATATCAAAGTGGACAGTTCATGAAAGCGCAATTGCCTCTGATCACAGGCTAATAACTTTTACGGTTGGTGTCAAAAAGACGGAAGCTCCAAGATCCTCCTGGAACTTCAAAACCTCCAGGGCGAATTGGGATAACTTTGGGGATGCTCTACGTGATACTTTAAGGGGATTTTACGACGTAGCAGCTAGAGATCCAGATAATTTGGGGAATTTTTTTAATGCAGCCGTGGTATCAGCTGCCGAGCTGTCTTTGGGAAGATCAAACGATTCGAAGATCAAACGATCAAAGATTTGGGAAGATATTCTACCTACATTCCAAACAGTACGCACGCAAAAAATTGCTCCGCAAAACTCATCTAAATTGACAGTTAAAAATTCAAAATAATCCATCGATCTATCGGTTGGTGTTTACCTAACAGTTCAGTGAAGTGATCTACTCAATTTAGTTCAATATAAACGGCCGTGTTGTAGTAATTTTTATGTGTTAAAACATCAGTGAACTTATGGTGATTGAAATCGTTAAGATAATCGAACTATTTATCACAATACGTAACATCTTGCCAATTCAATCAGTCAACTAATATTACGAGTATTTCACACTACGTCACACGGTATCAGTAGCCTAGTGGTCAGCACGGTCGCTAAACCGGACAGTGACTTTCGGAGCAAACCGAGTTCGAAACTCACCTCATCCAAAAACTTTTCAGCTTTTTTTTTTTTTTTTAAGAGTGCAAAGACGATTTATTTCTACTTTATTCCTAAATAAATCATAATTGGAATATTGATAAATAATAATAAATATAAAACGGAATTCAGTTCAGCTGAGGGCAGAGATCTTCACTACAACTCAACTATACGTTCCCACTAAAACCACAACAACAACATGAATAACTGTAATGCTTGTGCGGAGCCTACTCTATCTGCTGAGTCCTTATTCACATGCGCCGCATGCAAAGGGACTTTTCATCTACACTGTGGCGGAGTGGCTGAAAGCTCATACAGACGCTATAGCAAAGAGCGGCGGGCTCAAATTAAGTGTAAAAAATGCTTAGCTGTCGTGTCCACCGCTAACCCCAGTATAGTGACAAATTCGCCTTTTGACAGTGAACTACTAACAAAACAGAACCTGATCCTAGAACAAAATACACAAATTCTCACCACAATATCAGTAATGAGCAAACAATATGAAGAAATCTTACTTCGAGTACATGAACTAGAAGATGCAAATATAAAATTAGAAAAAAAAAATTCTGACCTCGAAAATCGCTTAGAACAACTAGAAGGTCAATTCGAACAAATTGAGAGAGAAAATAGAGCGAAAAACGTGGAAATCAGGGGAATCCCTGAAATAAATGGAGAAAATCTAAAAAACATCATTTTTAACATTAAAAAAACAACTGATGCCAACACGGAACTCAACAACGTAGATACAGCATACCGTGTCACCCAAAAAACCAATAAAGAACAACAGAGGCCTATAATATTAAGATTTAAAACTACCATCGACCGTGAGAACTTCCTTAACGACATCAAAGCCTTCAACAAAAAATCTACAAATAGAGACAATAAACTTAATACTACGCTTATAGGAATGTCAGGAACTCGCTACCAGATTTACATCAACGAACACTTAACATTTCGCGCTAAACATCTCTGGTTTCTTGCTCGGAAGGCTTTACGGGACAACATCTTCAAATTCGCCTGGATCCGAGACGGGAAGGTGTATGTACGAAAAGACATTGGGACGCCTGTTCTACACATCAACGAAAAAAATAAACATCTTTTATCGCCCACCCCCAACATTTTATAAACTCTACTTCGCATACTATTTTGATAATCTACTTGTCTTTAATTTATCTTTCTCGAGTTTCAACAATATTATGAAATCAGTTACTTCTCTCTCCCATATAAATTATAATACCACAATTATAGATTATTATTACTATAAAGTTAACTTCTTTTCAAAAAACTTTACAAAAATAAGATTCTCTGACAATACTATTATTTACTTAAAAAATAAATGTAGTTTCAGTACTAACATATTTAAATCTCGTATTTTTGAAATGGCTTCAAATTGTAAAAAAAAATCTGCTATTATTATAAAGGTCACCGAACTATGTATTTTTGTCATTGCTCTGAGTAACTGTCAAAATCCATTTTTACTACTACTGACATCAAAAACAAATGGCACAATTTACCTTAATAATACTCTACATGTTATTATTATCTGTATGCAACATGCAACTATTATATATTACTGTAACTGTTATCATGTGCAACATGCATGTATTACTCAAATTATCATCAGGAGTGAAACTTACTTTTTAAAGTCTAATAATTATGGGTTTATCAAAAATAGATACTTTTGGAAATATTTTTTTCATGCATCACTAAACTATAATTTATTTTTATCCACAAACATTATTGTTATCATCAAACCTTTTTTAAAATTTCTATTAAACATTTCATATAGTTCTAGTACTAACAAAGATAAATTTTGTATTTTTGATATTAACTCCATATGTCAGAATTTTATAACTGCACTGATTACAAAGAACACTTTTACTGCTTTTTATGTTACTGTAACCATTATGAAGGTCACTGTTATTACTATTATTGCTATCGCTTTGAATAACAGTCAAAATCCTTCCCAACTATTACCTACAACAGAAACCCATGGTTCAATTTATTTTATCAATATTCAAAACATTGAAACAATCACTCAAAATAATATAACTAAAAGTACTATCAAGAGTGAAACTACCTTCGCAAATTTTATTGTTTTTAGTTCTGCCAGCAATAGATATTTTTGGAAATATTTTTTTCTCTCTATACTTAAACATTTCTTGTTTTTAACTATAAACACAGTCTTTATCGCTAAATCTGTATTTAAAATTCCCTGTGTTCCACGTATACTTTTAACCATCGCTTCCGATACTTATTTATATACTCCTAATTTTAAAATAACCCGGTATAAATTATATCTTCACACTTTGTCTCTACAACAACTTAATCCCTGCATTACTTTCAAAGTCACCACTATTACTGCCTCTCTACAATTACCAATTAACGCAAAGATAAAAAAATATATAAATGGAAGACTTAACAACCAACTTTTTAACGACTTTTGCAACCAACTCTACATATATATATATACTTTTTTACTTACTATATTATTAATTTGCTGTTACCTATACCGAACTACATTTTTGGCACATTATTAGTTCATACTTTAGTAATTTAAAAAAATGGAAGACATAACAAATGTATTAGACAATATCTCACAGATTCCATGTACCGAAACAAATAATGCTACAGAAGTCCGACAAATCTTAAATCAATCTAACCTTAAAATATTCTCCATGAATATCAGATCAATTAATAAAAATTTCAATGAACTCATTATACTACTCACAGACCTTGATTCAGATTTTGACTTACTTATTCTGACCGAATGCTGGATCAAAGATAACTTTATTCCAAAAACTATAAAAGACTATAACCAATACAACACACAGAATAATAAATCTCAAAATGATGGCGTAATCATATACATCAAAAATCACATACAACACTCTGTTAAAGAAATCTCAATCACAAATTCAAATTGTCTTAAACTCGAAATAGAAAATAGCGTAACGATATTATCTATATACCGATCACCGAGTGAGTCTAATATAACACCATTCTTAAACTCACTTAATCAATCCTTATCGTGTATGAGGGATTGTGAAAATGTACTTGTTATTGGTGACCTTAATATTAATATCATAAATACGATGCATCCCCAAGCAAATGAGTACATGAACTTACTAACTCTACAAGGTTTTATTCCAGCTATTACGGCCCCCACTCGGGTAACAGAATTATGCGCCAGTTGCATTGACCATGTCTTTGCTAAATGTAAATTGAATACCAAATCTCTCGTATACCAATGCACGGTTACAGACCATTATGCTACTATCACCTCCCTTTCACATTTTATTAAAAAATTACCTACATCTAAAATACCCACGAAGAAAATCTGCTATGACACGCTATTCAAACTGGTTTCCAAGGAAAACTGGTCAAATTTCTATAAATTCACCGATCCAAACATAGCGTGCGAATTTCTTATCGACACCATACATAACCATTTAAAAAGTTCCACATCCAACACTAACAACAACCAAAGTAGTCGCAAAATTAAACTTAAGCCTTGGATAACAAATGGCATTCTACACTGTATTCACAAGCGTAATAAACTTCACAAATTTTGTAAAAACAATCCCAATAATCACGAATCTCTCCTATTTTACAAAAGATACAGAAATGCTTGTAAAAAAATAATCTGTAGAGTTAGAGACGAATACTATAGAAAACAGATCAAGGAAGCTGCCAATGACAATAAACAAATCTGGAATATTGTCAAAGAGATTTGCTATACCAACAAAACTACCGCACCTATAAATAAAATAAACATTGCAGACCAAACACTAGATACAACAAATCATCCAGAAAAAATCGCAAATCATTTCAATAAATTCTTCTCCACAGTCGGATCAGACTTAGCAAATAATATTTTAAATAAAAACGGAATGTCAGAATTTAACCTTGCAAATAATATATCGATCGATAATCTTAGCTATGATCCATTTAATCTCACTCCTACCACAGAACAAGAAATCACTGAAATTATTTCATCACTCAAAAACACACATTCAACTGGAATCGACAATATATCCACTAAATTGATTAAACACCTCAAACCAATCATCACTAAGCCCCTTAAACATATCATAAATCTAAGCTTTCAAACTGGCCTCTTCCCAAATTCTTTAAAACACTCAACAATTATTCCTATCTATAAATCAGGGGACAGATCATCAGTGAATAACTATAGACCAATATCCTTGCTGAGTCCGATATCAAAAATAATTGAAAAAACGGTAAAGCGAAGGCTATACAAATTTCTTGAAGACAATGACATTTTGTCAGGAAATCAATATGGCTTCCGCAAAGATCGTAGTGCCGCAGATGCAATTGCAACTTTTACAAAAGCAATCTCTGATAACCTTGATAAAGGCCGCAAGCCCCTCGCTGTTTTCTTGGATCTAGCCAAAGCCTTTGATACTGTCTCTCACCGCATACTTTTGAAGAAACTCCTTCAGGTAGGAATAAAAGGTACTCCCCTCAAATGGTTTGAGAACTATCTAACAAATAGGTCACAATCGTCTCTTGTAAATTCTGCTAAAGAATACAGAAGTACAAGTTTACCAATCACGTACGGTGTGCCTCAAGGCAGTGTATTAGGCCCACTTCTTTTTCTAATATATATTAACACTTTATGTAACTTGGAAATTGATGGAACTATAATATCTTTTGCCGATGATACGGTAATCATCTTTGAAGCTGAAAATTGGAACTCAACTATGGAAAAAGCAAATAAGGGCCTTAATAAAGTAAAACATTGGTTAGATGACAACCTTCTGACTCTTAATGTTGACAAAACAAAATATTTACTTTTCTCCATACGTAAAGTCACTCCTCCTCAAAACTGTCCTAATCTTATCATTCACTCATGCTCACAGAACCATATTACCCCTACGCCTCCCCACAATAATTGCTCATGTACCAACCTAAAAAAATCTGACCAAATTAAATATCTGGGGATTGTTATAGATGACCAACTGCGTTGGGAGGACCATGTCAATTTTACAACAAAAAGACTCCGCAAATTGTGCTATATATTTCTCTCTCTCAGATCAATCCTGAAACTTCAAACAATTAGATGCATATATTTTGCACTATTCCAATCAATAGCAACATACGGTATCGTGGGATGGGGAGGCTGTGCAGCTTCAATTATATATCCCATGATCTTAATTCAAAAGCTGCTACTAAGGATTATATTAAAATGTCACCCATCTCACCCATCAGAGCCACTTTTTAAAAAATTCGCAATCCTAGACATTAGACAATTATACGTTAAGACAATTCTCATACACTTAAGGAAAAATGATCTAACACTCAAAACTCAACAAAATATTTACACCCGCTATTCATCACACCAAAAATGCAAAATTCCTCCAACAAAAACAGCTTTCGCCCAACGACAGTTCTCTTACATCGCGCCTAAAATGTTCAACTTACTGAGTATTGATATTAAGACATCGAAAACTGCTGATCTTTATGCCATTAATATACAGAACTGGTTATTTACTCGGGGAAGGAAATATTATAAAGAATGCCTTACATCTTAAAAACTGTTCTTATTTTTTCATATTTCTAGAGTAAAAAATCTTATCTCTAAAATCTTATCTCTAAATTAATTTTCAACCAAAACTTTATTTTATGCTGATGCTTTTTTTCATATTTTTTGACATTGTTCGTCCATTTCACATGCTGCTTAGGAATACTTGCTTTTGTTTTTTGGGGTCAAAGACTATCATTGTTCATCTGTATAGATGATTTACATATTTATTCTTATTTTGTATTTCTATTCTTATTTTGTATTTCTATTATCCTTAAAATATTATTATTTTGTTACTTTTATTTTTATTTGTTATTCTATTTTATTTTTATTTATACAAGATTCACCTAGTTTAACTCCTTTCCTGTATGTGATCATGTACCTAATACTAGTATAATAGATATGCTATATGTTTGTACTTTCATCTACATATATATGGATGATTATTAATATTATATACTTAATATCTTATGAATCTCGACTACCATAATACGGGCATTTGCCTAGCTTGGTAGTCGAAATACCATGTAAAAAAATCCTGTAATAAACATAATGAATAAAGAAAATTAAAAAAAAAAAAAAAAAAAAAAACCCAAAGACGGTTATCAGGACGCCGTGGTGGTCGAGTGAGCTGACTTCACTGAAAGGGGCCTATAAGAGAGCCTATCGAGCCCTGAGCGTGTCCAGACGTGGCGAGTGCACGCAGGAGGAGACATATGCCCTTCAGTCACGACTCAGTGGCTCCCGTAAAGCCTTCAAACAGGCCGTCCTCTCAGCGAAACGAGCTGCATGGCATAATTGGATACAAGAAGTGGGCAACGCCAACCCGTGGGATATCCACAGCGCCATTGACAAAACGGGAAAAGGCTCTGACCGGTATTTGACTAGTGTAATAACCGAAAAGGACGGAATGAACGTTGAAAGTGTGGACGTGGCATCCACTCTCAATACACTTCTGGGTAAGTTAGTTCCTGTAGATTCACTAATTGGGGAAAGCGACCACCACAAACAGATTAGAAATCTGTCACGGCTCCCACCGAGAAACCTCGCCCAGGAGGTTAGGATGACACCAGTAACTAAAGCGGAAATCGAGCTGATAATCAAGGGTTTGGGTCTTAAGAAGGCACCAGGGCATGATAGGCTCAATGGAATAATAGCGAAGCAAGTATGGATCCACGCCAAGGAGGAGCTCTTCCAGGTGATGGATACATGCATGAGAAGAGGAACTTTCCCTTCTGAATGGAAGAGGGGCGTGCTTAGGATTATACCAAAGGGGAACGATAAACCAAGGTCGGACGTGAAGGCGTACCGTCCAATCACCCTGCTACCTGTCCTGGGGAAGATCCTGGAGAAACTGATTCGACAGCGTTTACGTCATACCTTATCCCCACCCTGCGAGCGGCAGTTTGGTTTTGTCCCCGGTATGTCCACTGAGCACGCCATCACGTATGCGCTTGATTGGGTGAAGGCTTGCCAAAAGAGGTACGTAATAGGAATCTTCCTCGATATCACTGGTGCCTTCGATCATGCGTGGTGGCCGATGATACTTGTCAAGCTCAAAAATAGGAAATGTCCACATAATCTGTTCAAGATCTGCGCTGATTACCTCTGCGACAGAACTATCATCCTTTCTTTTGGAGACTACCTGATTGAACGAATAGTTGACATGGGTTGTCCTCAGGGTTCAATCCTTGAGTTTTGGAACATTTTGTTTGACGATTCCTCCAGGCTGCCCTTGCCTGAAGGATGTATCTCGGTGGATTACGCTGATGACAAATTGTATCTGGTCTCGGGGAACAGCAGAAAGGAAGTTGAGAGTAAAGCTGAAGAGGTTTTAAGTGTGACTTTAGAATGGGGAAAGAGAAATCGGCTGACCTTCGCTCCCCACAAGACCATGGGACTCCTGATGAAGGGTAACCTCAATAGAAGTAGAAATCCCACCATCAAAATGGGAGATACCAACATCCGATTCGTTGAGAACACTAAATACCTAGGCGTCACTTTGGATCGAACGTCCTCATTCTTGACCCATGTTAAAAGCGTATCAAGTAAGGCCCAGGCCCTCTTTTTGAAATTGAGAAGAATCTCTACTGCCGAGTGGGGACTGCGCTCTCCAGCGCTCCGTCTCCTATACAGGGGGGCTTACGTGGCGCAAGTCTCGTATGCGGC
Organism: Limnephilus rhombicus; assembly: GCA_929108145.2. NCBI lineage: Eukaryota > Metazoa > Arthropoda > Insecta > Trichoptera > Limnephilidae > Limnephilus > Limnephilus rhombicus. The sequence continues at coordinate 47,899,395 of OV815273.1, read as the reverse complement.
CTCTGTGTGGGAGCACCGCCTGGAGAATGCACTCATACTCTCGGCGCTCAAGAGAGGCCAGCGAGTCCCCTTGCTGGCGCTTTCGGGTGCGTACAGAACAGTCGCTTAGGACGCTTTGCCAGTTTTGGCCGGCGTTTTGCCTATCGATCTTGAAATTAGGGAGGTGTTAACAAAGAAGCTTCTAACAAGAGGAAGAACTGCCACCCATCATGGTATTGAACTAATACCAGGTGGAGCGGTTTCCCTTCCAGGACTTCTTAGAGAGATGCGAGAAAGAACTTTGAGAGAATGGCAGGAACGTTGGGATAGGTCAAATACGGGAAGGTGGACTTTCTCCTTCTTCCCGTCAGTTAAACTCAGAATGGAAGGGGCGTACATCACTAGGGATCATCATGTGACCCAACTTCTGTCCGGTCATGGGGAGTTCAGAGGGAGACTTCATAGTCTCTCTCTATCACCCCATTCTAACTGCGCTTGCGGTAATACTGATCAAACAGCCGAGCACATTCTGTGGCACTGCGAGATTTTGACGGATGCCCGAGAGGAAATGCTCGATGGCTTGCAAGTTACTACGAGACCAGCTTGGAATGCGGATCTCGTTTCGAATAAGGTGAACTTTGAGTGTTTGAGGAAATTTACGAAAGTCTGGGTTGAGAGATGGCCTGATCTTAGAGTCGCTGACTAGCTGTAAAATCATGTAGGTGCCAGGTGTATCTGCTCTTGAATCCACGGACATTCTCTTTACTTTATTACAGTAGTATTTTATGCTAGTATTTTATGTGTTATGCTTCATATCTGCAATTTTTTTTGTTATATCATCTCTATCTTAGGTACCTTTATCTTATTCTATTATACACATGTTATTCCTATTTCTTTTATATTTGTGTGACTTATCTTTTTTGCTTATTTTATTTCTTTTCACATGGTTTATTATAGATTTCACTAAGCTATGCTAGACGAGGTTTTATCGAGATACCTGTTTATTATTTTCATTATTTTTCGTCATTTTTGTTTGGTTTTCTTTTTTTTTTCAGCTTCATACTCCAAGGAACACTATTGATTCTACTAACATAATCGACTTTGTTTTTTTTGGTTTTTTTGGTTTCTTTGTTCTCTTTTTCTTTTTAGTCTCACAATGCTACTTTGCTTCGCTCAGAAGGCTGAACTGAACTGCATCTCTCTGTTTTGTTATGTTTTTTTCCCCTTCTGGGGGTGCGCTAGACCTCGTCCTTGCATCAACAGGAGTCGGCCGACGATGGCACGGTGCCCTCTAAAATTAATTGCGCCACCCCCAGCAACATGTGCAGGCGTTAGGTTTGGGGGGGCGATCTTGGCTCTCCTTCGCCTTGCCTCCGGCTACTCGACGCTGAATTCCTTAGGGTCGTCGGGTATTTCCCCCCAATTTCCCATTTACTTTTCTTTGAGGCATCACCGAGAAACCGGCTAAGGGGCGCGGAAGCTGAGTGTGGTTCACGACTAGACCGAACGTCATGCGCATTCTTGCTGGGACTGCCAATCGATTGGAGAGGACTCCCAACCGTTTGCCATGCCCTTATTACTTATCTACTGTGTCTTCCTCCCAAACAGGTGCTTGTAGGATACGCCGGATACAATCACCCAGCGCTTGCCACCTCGTGGACTTTCACCAACCTGTCCCATTGTCTTGTCTATTTTTGTTATACTAACACATATTGTATCTGTATTTCCCGCTAAGCACTTGCATACTGCTTGCTAACAACGTATGCAAGGACATTGGAGGTCTAGTTTCGTTATCAAATGTAGAGTCGTTTTTACCAAAAAATTAGAGTCCTTGCAAGAGCCTTGAAGGGGTAACCATCTGTTACCTATACCAGGGCGGGTATGTGGTGGGTCCTCCAATGTCTCATTATTATTTAGTGTTTAAGAAGGAACTGCAGCATTATTGCGATAAGCAACGTACGTTTATTCCCCCTTTGTGCCATTGCCGTGCCGTAACCGTGGCAATTATAAAAGCGCCCATTCATCTCCTTTTCTTTTCCATGCAGCCAGTTTACCTCTCGCTAAGTTTCCACTGGATCACAAACTTGGTCGTGATTTTCGGTTCACTGTCATTTGGTGTAGGTACTTTCTACTAGCCCATCCCATCGCAGTATTTGTGACCTACAGAATCTTACAAAGCATCTTTCTTATAAATTATGCATAATACATTTTCCACCTTAACTAAAACCAGCGAGTTTTAGAAGTATTTTGTGTTCAGAGATTGCTTATTTTGTTATTAGGTTACGTATTCAAAACTTCAACCTTCTATAATCTTCGTCGTTTTTTTTCACTCTGAAATCAATGCGCGACGTCGGCCTTATCCGAGTGATCCATTTGACATATCAGAGATAATATCTCAAAAAATTATTTCGATTATTTTAATTTTTTAGTTATTCCCATCACTAGCTAAAGCTAAAAGCCCACAAATGACAGATAGACAGAGTTACGAAGTTAGGTAGGCCCATAAACATAAAGTTCAAGGTGTAGGTGTTTATTTATAACTACATTACATTATCTACATTCAAGGATAAAACTGAAAGTTGAGTTGTCCTACAAGAGTAATGCAAAAGTTTGCAACAATTGATTTGTCTGGAGCATTCTGGCCGTAGCTTTTGATTAGTAATACCTGGGGCTTCGAGGTCACAACGTCTCAGTACATTCCTATTATTTAGTGGTGTTGTTTTTGGTCGTTTTTTCACAACTTTAAAACTAAGAAACCTGTACACGATTGGAAGCAAGAAGCATTTTAAAAGGAAACCGATTTGTGAACGTAATTAGCTACGGACATGCATATTTGCACGATTTATCGAAGCCATTTATTTTTTTTATTTGTGGCAAGTGATTTTACTTGGATTTTCTATTTTAAATTTAAAAAGCTTCTATGCTAAGTTTATAATTCCCCCTGTCTGAAAGTTTGTCCCATTGACTACATGCAATCTCTAAAAGAATAAAAAGAAAGCAAGAGGTCTTGGGTTCGAGTCCCAGAGGTGTCAATATGTTTTTCTGATTTTTCTGTTTCCAGATTTTCGATTGAGTTTCGCTTATATTGTCTTCATTTATTTACATCTAAAAGAATCGTTTCACAAAAAATATGTTTGTAACATAACTGAATTGAAAAAGTAAGATGTTTTATTTAGGCATAAAAATATTTCTTACCAAAATTATAAATGTACAAAATAAGTTTTCCTTTAACACATTCAATGATATATTTTTATTCAATTCATAAAAAAACCGTTTATTATTTTTTTACATTTGCTCTATACAGGAGACCTTAAGGAAAATCATTTACCTCGGGGCCTAAGTCATCTTTGTGACATTTAAAAATGGAGTTCTATCAATTAAACTTGATGACAATAAATAAGCGTGTTTCATTTTTTTTAATCAGGTTCCTAGAAGAAAATGACAAAAAAGGATTTATACAGGCATTTTTAAGCCCTTCTTGATAAGCACGAATGATAATTCGCTTATCCACTGATCTTATCTGCAGCAGTATTTTTAAAATTATCTCTAAAATTAAGCATTCTTTCCAAGTAAAAAGTAACACAATTTGAGTTCTGATAGGAATTTTTCGCAATGGAAATTTTCAATTCATGAATAAAAATACACATTATACCTACAGTCCTACAGCAATGTGTATTGATAGTCATAATTTTGGCAGGTAGGATTGACAATTGACCTAAATAAAAATTCTCACTTTTTCATTTGCGATAAGAAAAGATTTAAACATACATATTTCTAAGCAGATGAATCACTAGTAGGCAACTGGAACTGCTTTTCGAAAGTAATATTATTAAGGCTCCGTAGTAAGCATTCAAAAAGAAGAAGATGGTTTGAAAGGGATATATATAAATGCGAATGTTAGAGGGAGCGGAATAATATTAAGAAAACGATAATAATTAAGTGAAAATTGTGAAAATATATTAAATAAAACACGACTCGTTTAAGTTGAGCAAAAATCTTTCGATTGTGATTTTTTTTTTACCTGTAACATGTTAAATAACACAACAAAATTAATGTGTTTTAAATTATTTTTCGGAGCATACTTTTCGATTTTTTGCTATCGAGGGAATTTTATATAATCACCGTTTCAGCTCTTCGTTTCAGTACACATATTATTATAAAAATAATACATATATTTTTTTGAACCTTGAAAATTTTCATGAGAAATAGTTATAAATCGAAAAAAATTCGGAATTTCGGGCCAATCATCCTAGAAAATACGTTACCCGTGAACCCATATGGAACAAGTAATGCGCAATCCCGCTTGTTCCGTATGGGTTCACGGGTAATGCGTGTTTTGTGAATACAATATAAGAGTTCTAAAGCCTATAGCAAGATGGATTTCAAGCCGTCCCATTGGCAGGGCGCGTCCCTACACCATAGATGGAGAATTTCCCACAAGCCACTGTAGTTCAAGTCCTAATACGTTTGTCATTTTTTATAATATTCAACATCATATATAAAGTAATCAATTTTTTTTGGAAAAACTTCATTCAAACTGAGTTTAGGTCCGGAGACATGAAACTTGTCGATCAGCCACGAAAGTGATCAATTACATGATTTTCTCCTAAAAAAACTAATACCACACATGAAATGGAAGATTGTTGAAAGTGGGTAACCACTTATATTTAAATATCTTTGGCACCCACAGATCTAGGTAGTAAGTAAGTAGAAATAATACATTCGTAAGTCGGATGCGCATCTGCATGTACTAGGAATCGTGCAGTTTATTTTTACAAAAGTAGGCATATTTTGGGCTACTTTTGGTCTGCTGCATTTACTGATTATATTCGGAGTAATTAACTTTCCAGAACTATCATCACGTACAAGAAAATCATTAGAAGTCAACACGACTAACGAATTTGGTATAAAATAATCATTAGATTTGCATTCTCTCTGGGGGCACCTACCGCTTTTATCAACATTACAATATTCATTTTTGACAATTATTATTAGATGCAGTTTTCCAAATTACAAAAAGAAGAGGTTTTCTATTAACCCCTCTGGCTAATTTGTTCGCTTTTCGGAATAACTTCTCTTAGAAATCTTTACATAATAATATACGTCTCTTTCACTATTTATGTGAGAAATATAATTTAGACGTTATTGGAAAGAAAAAACACCACGCGATATATTCAAAAATTAAAGTTAAACCAAAAAAGCAATAAAATGTACACCTTTATGAAACCAAAGTTCCAGACGGTAATTTGAAAAATAATAATGATATTTGTGAATTAAAAAATATATATTTTTACGTGAAACGACAAAAAAGTGAGAATAACGTTTATAATACATAAACATTTTTAAGTTTGCATTAAAAAAAATTATGTGTGTTTATTTCTAATAATAAAATTTTAAGTGTATTTCATCACCTTTCAAAAACAGATTTTAGTTTTCGGATGCGTTCAGTGAAATTCCATTTATGTTGATTTTAATGCAAAGCGGAAATATTCTGAAATACTGACAGAATCTAAGCTCTGAGTCTGGTCGAGGCCTGAGGGGTATACTGGCCGAATAGAGCTGTATTAAATTAAAATGTTGTTTTAATTAAAACTTAAATAAATCAAGTAGCCCAAAAAATAATTTACCGTTTTGTTTGGGTATTTTGGCCTCAAATCCAAATTTAAGTTTTGTATGAAAAAGGCCGTAAATAATAAAGACGTTTCTTTTAATGAAATAAATAATTATATCAAAAAGTGAAATGACCGTTTAGAATTTTAGAAGAGCTTTTCTTGAAAAAATAAAATAATATTAGATACATTGAATACGATGACCTAATTATATTCAACAAAGTCATTCACAGACATAACACAAGGACGTGCAAGGCAAGGAAAAATAAAAAAAAAGACAAGGCAAATACGCACAACAGTTTACTGTACAAAGGAATGAAGTTATATAACACACTACCAGAAACATTTAAGTCCACACCGATTGGAAAGTTCAAGATGTAATGTAGGAGCTACATAAAACTACATAAAATTTAGTTTGCAATATGAAATATAATCATTAATTAGAAATTTTGTAAACTTAAATGTACAAATTACTAAAATAAAAATTCATTAAAAAAAATAACTATTTTAAGCACCCAGCGTTGCCCTGGCTTTATGAATTCAATGAATTCAATGAACCGTCTGGAGCCAGTGAGACTATGGTACCACTAGGGTATGTTATGAGGCTGAAAATAATGTGAAGAAGAAGGCTATGGAGAAGAGGAAGGTGGGGAAATGCCTCGCCATTCAGATCTGGTCAAACACGGCTAAAGTCATTTCAAGCAATGTTTTAGTTCTGAATGGTGGTCTTACATCAGGGCGATTCTGAGAGTATCTTACACTTTGCAACGTGCCGCAAAATCGCCTTATATTATTTTAAATGGTGAAATTGTGGAACAACACAAATCAATCAAATAAAATTCACTTGCGCACGCCTTTTAAATGATGAAATTGTGGAACAACACAAATCAATCAAATAAAATTCACTTGCGCACGCCGGGATTTGAACCCGCGACCTTCGGATTGCCAATAAGATTCGGTGGTCAAGTGTGCAAAATGTAATCAATCTCAAAATAAAACTAAAGATTTGTTTCAAATATAAACCCACAGACCCTCTTCTTTACGTAATATATAGATTGAGTTTAAAAAATGGACGCATTGATGATATTGTAATGAAGAAAGGATTAAGAGAGAAATACGTCAGGGAAGATGGCTAGGTTGATCAAGAATAAGCGAGGTCCCAGGATGACATGGAGCGACTAAGTGAACCGAATAAATTATGCGTCGGCTTATGTAAAGAGAAGTAATAAAGAATATTTGCATATGGATGAAACATAAAATATGTATCGGGACAGAGAAATATGTGTCGTTCCATGAAATATGGCAAGAGGCTTAAAGGTAAGTTAATTAGTTAATTCCACGTTTTCGTACTAATCCTCGAGGGGAGATAACCCAACATGGGCATCGAGATAATATTTCAGACACCTTTAAAGATTGGATTATATGTATATTATGTACCTATCCTTGACTAAAAAATAAAAAATCTGCCTTTTGAGAAAAACGAAAAAAATCTAATTCTCTGAAAAACATGCTAAACTTCTCAAAAATGCAGATTACACAATCAAAAAAATTGCAAAAAAGAATCATATCTTGGCAGAATCAGAAACAATATAAATAAAGAAATATGTCAGATAATACACAATACAATTAAATCATCACACTTTAATTACTGTTCAAGTATTCTTTTTCTTCGCAATGAAGAGAACATTTAAAATTTACATTGAACAATTCACGTCGAAAGACGCACTTATTTTCCTAGAAATCAGATCGTAGAAGAAAAAATGGAGAAAAATGACACATTTAACTAATGTTTTGATTAATGGTCCTTTACAGCATTTAAAATTTCCGTTATCGATGTACACACGGATAAGAAACATGTTAAAGGAAACAAATTATATGACGAGGAAGCAAACGACATACTTGAAAGTACTTATTTTTGTAGGTAAAATTAACACTGGGAGGGTTTCTGAGGAACTGAAAATAAAAATAAATTACAAACACGAGATACACGGACATGGGACGAGAAATGCAAAGCAAATTAGATTGCCAACATGGAAGAAAGGAAACACCCAGAAATCACGTATGTACCAGGCCGACCAAATTTATAACAAAATCCCGATCGAAATCACACATATTGAAGATAAATGTTTAAATTTAAAAAGTGTGTCCACCTCAAGTATTGATGTTTTGTTAGGGATTGAATACAATCAAATTTAAAAATTATTTAAAGCTATATTATGTTTGCAAAAATTGTTAATTTCATGTTTCTCAAATTATTGGCACATACGGATATGGGCTATACATTAAGATAAATAAAAAATATGAAGAAAATTTTCTATATTTTACTGAAGTCTTCACTGCCTGTAGTTACATTTTTGATAAAAATTTCTGCCGATTGACGTTAATTGTAATAAAGCATATAAAGAAATATGTAATCCTTACATTTGCTCCAAGTTTCATGTATCATCACAGAATTTCTTGTACACGTCTTATTAGTGCATAAATCGAAAATCATTCATGTTATTTAAACGTTTAAAGATAATTTTATGCAACCGAGTTACGATTTATACGTTTAAAAAAAAAGAGAATCGAACGACTATTATTGGTAATCATCAGCATTGCTCGTTATATCACAATATGCAGGAAATATGTTCATCGTTCTAAAAATTATGATCATTGCATTAAGTTAACGATGATAGGAAAAACTATGAACAGCAGTGTTGCGTGCAATGAATTTTATTTCGATGTTCGCAGATGTAATAAAGCATGTTTCTCAGGAGATTTCTTTTTCAGTAAAGCGAACATATTTTTCAGATATTCCCAAATTTAAATAATCAAAGTGTGTGATTCACAAGCGGTAGAAATGAAACCTTCATAAAACTAAAGTAGACAAGAGTGGGAAGACTACAAATCACTTATTTATCAACGTGAAGGATGATTTTTTCCATATTTTTGTCGTCGAATTCCAGTGGATCTTTTTCTGTACATTTTTGTCATCTTAACAATGTTTGTGGTTTCTTCTTCGGAGTTGTTAGATGTTGTTTTCATTTGCCTGTTCAATTTGGAATGGTTTGAAGATTTTACAAAAAAAAATATTTTTTTTTTTTTGGATTTCGTAGGATTCGACCCCCGGTCGGCTGAATGTCCGCAAAGATTCGCCAGGTGCTTTATTCCACCACACTAAAGGGGATTTGCGTGGAACCGTGGATTTGTCGTATTATATTGGAACCGAGCACCCGTGAATGAAATGAATATTTTATTGCTATCTTATTCTCTCGCAGACTAAATCCTAGAGATGTACGTGTTTGTCTCTTTTTAGTGTCGCTAGCTTCCGTTTCATCGAGTTTCAAATCACAAAGGCCCTAAAGAAGTTTTCATTTCAAAAATATTTTTAAAAATCTAACAATAACATGAAATAGAAAAAGACACAGAATTTCATCCTGGAAGAACGCACTAACTAATTGTGCTATCGTAACTCATTAACATACTGATATTTCCATCAAATTGATCAAACTCTTATTAATTTATTGAAAATATTCATATTTGCAAGCCGAGTAATCTGATTCTTTATCACAAGTCACAACCTAATATATTTTTACTCTTTTCTGTGTTGGAAGATTATTAATTTCGATTGAATATATTATTGATTTAATTAAATCTGAATTATTTATTCGAGACACTATCCAGGTTACAAATAAATTAATTTGAAATGTGTAACAGTTTCATGTGTGTAGTTCAAAAAGATTCACAGTTGCGACAGTTATATTTTTATTTTCTGTTTCATGTTTCTTTTAGATTTATTAATATTGTCTTCTTGTTCAATGATTCATATTTTGTTGATAGGTATGACCTTCAAAAGTTATTCCAATAAAATTGCATGCATAGTGTCAGCATAATATTATGGTGTATGGTATACAATAATTTCGCCATGGGAAGAACTACAGTAGTGAGTGTCACAAGTCACAAGGACGATACTGTGTTTTTATTTATGACGGCAGAATTATCTAAAACATGGGAACACCTCAGCGGAGGTTGTCCTAGTGAAGTGTTCACAAAATACTACTACAAACCCATTTAGTGATTATTTATTTTTTTACTGCTGCTTGAATCTGTGTAAACTGTAAACATCTTTAATCTTATCTTAATAATATATAAAACAACTAGCAGACCCGGCCACACGTTGCTGTGGCTAACGAAACAGAACGCCATTACCCAACCTTTATAAAATCCACACCACCCGCTTGCCAGCTGCCCGCTGCCCGCTGCCTGAATTGAATATTTGAATTTCTTGACTTTTCTCTACTATAATAAGCATATAAACATATAAACCTTCCTCTTGAATCACTCTATCTATTGGTGAAAACCGCATGATTATCCGTTGCGTAGTTTAAAAGATCTATGCGCACATACATTTTGAGCGATTTCATCAAATAAAATAATTCAAATCAAATACTTACTTACTCTAGGACATCTATATTCCAATTTCTTCCGTAGAACGAATTTCAAAAGTGACTATAGTACGGCCCTCCAGCCGTTTTAAATCACACAAAAATATGTTTTCTTTAAATTTCTCGGCTTTTCTCTAATATAATTTACATGTATTATACAAATAAACATTCCTCTTCAATCACTCTATTGGTGAAAACCGTATGAAAATCCGTTGCGTAGTTTAAAAGATTAACGCGCACAGCGCACATACATTTTGAGCGACTTCATTTTATACTATGTAATGAAGTCGGGTTAGTTGCACCATTTATAGCTCGAGAACGGCTGGACCGATTTTTACGATCTTTGATTTGTTATTTGTCTCCGCCCGAATAGCAGAATAGCTATTGAAACATCAGAAAATTTTACGAAAAAAATTCTTTTCCTCCTACATTTTGCATGGAACGAATTTTCATGTTTTGAAAATGCAGCAATATTGTGATACCTAAGTATAAATATTGAATAGTGAGTGAATTCCAAAAACTCAAAAACGTCAAATGTCAATGCGCTGATTATTTTGTTTTGTTCTTAAACATATAATGCTGCTCCTCTTTCTCACACACTAAAATGTCATCAGTCGAAAATGAGACAAACGGTGAACGTATGTATGTACCCCTCCAAAGGAAAAATATAATAATTATAATAAATCTCCCTCATACGTATATATAAAATGAACTGCGATTCCCGTAAGTAAGTGGAAAAGTATGAAAATCACAAAAAATATAAATCCGTACACAATGCCATCTCTGATACTGTCAAAAACAAAACACGAACAGTTTTATATATAAGAATAAGTTAACACTTTGATTTTGAGGCGGTACGAAGTTCGCCAGGTCAGCTAGTATGAAATATACACATATGATGATAGAAATAAATATCACATTGTATATAGTGTACAGCAAATAATCTCACTTTTTTAAATCTTTAATTTTCGGCCATAAAAATACCACAACATTATTTTCGCTGTGGAAAACTAGAATAATGTCATGGATGTTAGCTGCAAAATGCTGATTTCACTATTATATTATTGGAAGCGAAACTATTTTTAGGTTTCTTTGCGTCTTGCATTTATTTTGAAAATCTGTATTAGATTTGTCAGTTTTATTTAGAGCCGGTTGTTTTACAGAATTTGAAAAATTTAGTCAATTAATTTTCAGGTTCTGTGAATGTTCTATTCAAGTTTTTTTATTAGTTCAGTTCTCTAAAGCAACTGGCCCAAAATGATAACGGAAACTTTACAGAACTTGGAAATTAACTTTGAATTGATGAATTCTTCAAATTCTGTGAAACAGCGTTAGCGTTCCTAAACTTGTTTCAAGATGCATCCAGTTAATCGAAACACACAGACGGCTGTTTCACAGAAATTAAAATGGTCATTCAGTGCCATTTCGTTTTTGTATTTACATTTGAAAGGTTTTCGTTAAGCGCCAATTGTAGGTGTGTTTTAGCTTTCTTTTCAAATTGGAATATGCTGACACACGATATTTGTCCTCTTCTGCTGATCACGATTGTTCAAAAGCTGAAACGAACTGAGGAAATGGGTTGTTTCACAGAATTTGAACCATTAATCAATTTATTTTCAAAGTTAAAATCAAGTTTTGCGAAAGTACCATTCAAGTTCTGTTATTATTTCATCATGGGCCGGTAGTTTCACAGTAGGTACTTGGATAAAAACGGAACTTGAATAGGACTTTCATAGAGCTTGATTATTCACTACAAAATTTTATGATTTGTTCAAATTCTATGAAACGACATATCCTTAGAATCGGCATTTAACGGGGACCTTTAAACTGCCAAATAAACCAAATGACGCTGAATGGCCATTTAATGACAATGTTACATTTGAATTTCTGTAAAACAACTCGTCCTAACTAACGAGGAACTGGTAATGGTAAGTACTTCACAACACAGCATAAGAAAGAACAGCCAACAAGCAACAAGACAGCCGACAAACCATCTTCAACACCTTTTGCACCATTTTCAAAAATGAAAACTAGCATCTCCCTTAACTTATTATGAAAAGAAAGCTGGGGAAAAACCTGAGATTCGGGAATGAATATGACGCCAATAGTTGTGATGAACTACGAACTAGAGGAATTTAACCGAGGTGGACTGGTACCCCATGCATCTCCCCTTAAGAGCGTTTAACCAGCCAGCGGACGAAAATCCACATTTCGTCGAAAGTTGTTCTTACGATCGTGCAGGGCGGTTACTATGAGAAAGATTAATTATTCTCCGTACCAACTTTTTAAAATTATAACTCAATATCGAATTCATTTCCATCCAAATTAGCTTTAATTTATACCTTCATCCAAAAATGCTGAAAGGCGTGATGATAAAACTATTAAAATAATGTACTTTTTGTAGTTATTTTTTGATTATAAGTATTTATCATTTTTCAATAATGTCTAAGATCAATAAGTATTTAAAAAAAATCTGAAATATATTAGTTTGAAAGTGCGCAAATAAATACATAAACGGACCAATTTTCGTCAACTAACACATTAAAAAATATATACATATTTACAAAAAGATACATAAAATATAATAAATATTACACAATAATTAATTACATAATACATGTATTTGATGTACCCCCATAAATAAGCAGGGCTTGTGTGTATATATATTACATGTACGTATATATTTTTTAATGATTTTATTTAAACTAAAATTAAAATTCTAAAACATGGGATACCTAGATAATGTATTGATTTATTTTACTGCATGATTATATTATTTGAAATGGGTGTGGTATAATACAAAATCTTTTTTGAAAATTTAACAAATCTGCCAACGACCTATGGAATAACCTTATTATACTAAAAATTTAAAAAAAATCTCAAAATTTATTACATTGCGAATGCTAGATAAAAGAACAGTCTTTCGAAATCAATTTATATTTTTTTGTGAAAAAGAGTCAATACGTCTAAAATCTGATTTGAAAATGACATATTTCTGGTTTTCTCTGGTAATGCCCTCTTAATATTATTTAAAATGTGCTCTTTTCTAAGGCCCAGTTGTTTCGCAGAAATTCAAGTTTGGCAAAGTGGCAAAATGACTATTCAGCGCCATTTTTTTTCCCGTGAAAGGCCGAGTTTAGGTCCGTTTCAGCTTTTGAACAAATTGTGATCAGCAGAAGTAGATCATGCCGTTAAGCTTGTCAGCTATTGCAATTTGATAGAAAGCTGAAACGCACATAGAATCAGCGTTTAACGGGGAAATTTTAAATGTAAAAAAAAACCAATGGCGCTGAATGGTCATTTGATGACAGAGTAACATGTGAATTTCTGCGAAATAACTGGGCCTTCGAGATTTCACTGGAAGTCCGATAGGAACCGATGATATTTCAACTTTTTACTGGGCGAATTCGTTGAGGTGTGAAAAATGCAAATTCAAATTGGATTTTATCTAGGCATTGAGTTCATTTTTTTAAATTATAAGAACTACTTTCATCGTTTACAAAACCTGAGGCTGTACTAGGAATGTATCTCGTGTCGAATGGGCGCGATTGATTATGGAGTTTTTTTTATCAAAATGCTTTCTGCTTCCAAAAGAAATTTAAAATAAAAAAACCAACGCGACGCAGGTTAAATTTCCAATTTTAAATACATCGAGAATGAAAAATGATACTGACATGACCTTCGATCCTCTTAAATAAATTTGAACATGACATGCGATCTTCATCAAATAATATAGAAACTGCTTGCTACCAAATCGGACATCTTGCTTCTTCAGTTTTAGAGAAATCACCTATAAATTTAAAACTTCTTCTATATGTATATCTCGCTATCTATTTAAGAAGCGTGTCTGTGGCAGCCGCATGGTGGATTTGATTTGATTTTTATACAAATCTACAGTTTTACTCCGACGTTGATCAAATTTTGCATACTTGACCTTCAAAACAATAGAAATGTCAATATTTACGTTAGATTTCGAATAAAACTCTGCGTAAAGCCCAGGCAATTGCGAGGACTTCAGCTAGTCTGTTTATTATATGTCCTGCCTCCCTAGCACAGTCGATCGACAAGGATTGATAGGATAACTTTCGGTTTCTCATAATTCCTCAGCACGATTGCAGATCGCTAACGACTAAGTAACAGTTCTTAATACATTCAATATCAATTGTTGTTGGTACGTTAGCGATTTGCAGTTATTCTAGAGAACGATGAGAAGTTACCAAAAGTTATCCTATCATACCTTATCGATCGACCATGTTAGGACCCCTGGTGTGGATTTGCTGGTTAGTTTTATAAACAAATCCTCAGTATTATTCCGAGATTGCTCAAATTTTAAACACTTGTCCTTAAAAACAGGAGAATTCACTATCTTTATGAAATTTCCAAAAACTTTGGCCACCTAGCCTTTATCACTCCTTTGAATGTTGATACTTCTTGTTAAAATTATGTATACTAGACGTTCAAAATAAGCGAAGAATTAGTGTCTTCATTTAATTTCGAAAACCTAAAGCACGGCAACGCCGAGAACTAAATCTAGTAGCAATAAATGTGGATATTGGTCGAATTTAACGGGACATAACCCTATTGTATCGAAACATAACCCTATTGTATTTCTTAAGGTCTGGCCAAGATACTGGAATGATGAAATAGGCTGGTCACGATGCAATTACCTGGTGTTAGGTAATAGTAGTGCATAGACCACTAGTTTATCTATTTAGGAAACTGAACGAACAATAAATAATCAGAAAAATCACGAATACATACTTTCAACCGGGCTACAAGACCTTTCATAATCTATGCCTGGGCTTAACAATTTTCTGAAAATCCACACATCGTCAAGCTCAACCCGACGCTACAAACTGTTTTTTTTTTCACTTGCCCACATGCAAATCCAACGTTAGAAAAAATTCCCTGATCCCCGTATATATATTATTGCGAAGCATAATACACAATTTTGTAATATTGGCATTCTTAGCAATAGACCTTCAGAAATATCAAACCGAAGTAATGCGTTCGATCACGTACTAGGAGCATCTCCTATCCTTATCCTATATTCCTCTTCATTTTTTTTACCTAACCTTATTTTACCTCATATGAATATATAAATATTTTTGTTTTAGAAAGCTGCTTACGTAGTACCTATATAAATTGTTGGGAAGATGTTGGCGACACTTTTGTGTCCGCGGTTTCGTAATAAAAATTAATCACGGCTTGTTTATTATCATTATCAGCCATGTTTGTAATGTTAGCAGTTCACGTTGGACCAACACTTTGGGTCAACGCTTTGGACCAACGTTGGCGCCAAAGTTCTTTGATGTGTGCACGAAAAACCGACACTAATCGGTTGGTGAGCCAACGTTGGCGGTCAACATGACAACGACCAATTTACGTTGGGCTAAATGGCATTTGTCCAAAGCGTTGGCCCAACGTGAACTGGCAGCTATAAAAAAAACGGAAGTTGTTCATAAATCATTCAATAGCAAGGGGTTAGCAAGAAAATAACGCAATGAACCAAAGCCAAACGCATTAACCAGATTGCGCCTGTTAGCCTTTCTTTTTTAGTTAAATAATAACAAACCATACAACTCACATAAACGACCTTTTAATTGGGTAAATTATCAATCATTTTTTTAATTCGACCAAAAACTAACAACGAGAAACAATTTTGGGGCATGACGAATGATTTATTTTATTCAAGTCATCGCTGATTCATTATTAATAACAAACGTGAGATATCAATTTGACAAGTAGTACATATAAACATAGTATTTAAACAAATTAATTAAAGTTTGTTGTCAGCAGTTAATTTGCGAGTAAAAATTTAATTATTATTTTCGACGACTTGTCCACGCTTTCAATACGAACAGAGATCAAGCGAAGTCACTCATACAATACAATAATAAGAGTAGCATTTACTTTTCAAATTTAAAATACTTCTCCCAACTGTAAGGGGCTAGTTGGACTATGGCATCACCAAAAGGGACGTTGTGAGGATGAAGGGGGTGGGGGAGGGGGGTGTAGGGAACGTGGACAGAAAGAGGATGGCGGGGAAGTACCTGGCTATGTTTGGTCATCGAATACAGCTAAAGCCATTTCAAGAAACGTTTCGATTCGAGTGATGGTCTTTCTGCAGGATACTAAGAGATTATATCTATTCTATGAATTTGAACCAGTCTAAGACGTATTAGACAGTCATAAAATTACAAATACTTTATTTTTTTCATTAGCTCACACATGAGGCCCTAAGGAAAATAATTTCAATCACGGCTTGGGTCATCTTAGGGGATGCTGAGTGAAGAGTCTTTTTAAGGAAGGAAGGAGAGGAAGTTCTGGGAAGGAAAGGTATCAGGAGTGGGTAGGAATCTGGTGGGTAGAGTGTCCAGGAGTGACGGACATATGAATCCATTCCTGGACAGGTCAAATGGCCTCCTTCAACCAGTCTCTCCCGATCCGGCCCGCCACGCAGCAGTTGGGCAGACGCATCAGCCCCCAAGACCCGGACGGTGACCGGCCAACTCAGAATGAAAACAACTCAGAACTACCTCAGAAAGGTCATTAAGAGTGATGATAAAAAAAAAAAAAAAATAGTTAAATAGGTCAAGTTAGGTTAGTTAGTTATTTTAAAATTATTTTTTCATAGCTTTTAATGACCTTTCTGAGGTGGTTCTGAGTTGGTTTCATTCTGAGTTGGTATGGAACCAACCCGGACAAATCTCACACTCCATGAACCCGCCAAATTGACCCTGCTAAATAGGTTTATGTTCGGTATTAGTTTTCCACGAAGAAATAATAGCCCAGAATAAAAATTACAATTTTTAAGAATAATGTCTATTTACAACTTGTAGATAGGTATACACATTTATATTATATAAAATATGTAGGTACTTACCTGCTAACATAAATATAGTTACCTATAGAAAACGAAGTGCTGACTTGAGTTTTAAGGATATTTGTGAAAACACATGTTTTGCAATATAAAAATAATAATAAATATAACATAAAGCTAACAAAACTGAAATAATATTAACAACTTTTACGATATTTAGATAAGAATATTATACCTACAGGTAATACCTGAGTACTCTGATTTGTTATTTTTACGGTAGATAGGGAGTGCACACTTACATTATTATATCGAAAAGATAAAATCAATGATGTTTTGCTGAACTGTCGATATAAACTTATAATTCACTCGGTGTAAACATAAAACTTTTTTTATCGAGACCACTTCGGATTTATTATTTGTTTATCGCGGCAATATACCGGTATGTAATCACAGCAACTTCTTCACTTCCAACAGTTATTCACGTTAATTCAGAGAGCAAGCAAACAATGAAAATATATTATTAGTTTAATGAAAATAGTTCATGTTTTTCAATGAAACAGATAATGACAATAGGAACGCGCGAAAACTATGTAAATACAGCATCTGTTATTTCGAATTTCGAATTTACGCCGATAAAATGAATCCTTATTCCGTAAGAGCGTACTGTGCAACGCGCGCGCGGCACTTCGCGGTACGCGGTACCTGCTTGACTGTCGTACTGTGAAATGAAGTGTAAGCCCCGTGCCCCGTGCTGAGTTTACAGCAAGCATTGCGGGACACGTTCTTTCTATATTATTACTTACCTGCTACCTGATGATTTGATTAGTGAAACGAACACGAAGCGTATGGAAAAGAATGAGAGGGGAGATGGTTGTAGATCTTATCAGATCAAATTTGATCGGTTATTTATTACCTCTAGTACATCTTGACAGCTGTAAAGACATTTTCGCAAAGCCATTAATCTCGGTACTCAACACCACACCTGAAACATTTAGGCTGGTAGCGGCGGTACAGATCATGTAGGTACATATTTTGTATTTTTAACATTGTACATTTCTCCATGAGCCTAACTTTGGGTCAATTTTGGAAGTTATTCTTCTCATTTCGTATGATGGGGGAATCAATCAGAGGGGTACTAGGGGTACTAGGGGTACTAGGGGTCTAGGTCTGCGAGCTAGTCTACGGCTTCAGGAGTCCCCTGTGGATCTCGTCAATTCAGCCGGAGCGGACATTACTTCAATTCGTTGACCTTGATGACCCGACATATCAACAGTGCAATTTCATCACTTCTATTAGAAAAGTCATTAAAAGTGTTGAAAATACAAAAAAATAAACTTAGTTAAAGATCACGTTATGTTAGGTTATGGACTAGCCATAAAAAAATCATCAGTTGTGATGACTTTTCAAAGAGGGTGTTAAAATTGTTGAGTTGTCATGGAACCGTTGTCTGCACCGTAACGCATTCACACATCCCGGAAGAAGACCAAATAAACCAGAGTGCTTCAAGAAAATAAGTACCTGTTTTGCTCTCTTTCTTGACTTTTAATCTTATTCAGATACTAAACTGTTTGTATTGGTAATCTAGATGAATCTAAGATATTGTAAACCTGGACAAAATGGATAAATAGTTAATTGTAATCATTTCAAAATCAGGCTTTTAAAATATTTTCTAATGCGTTTCTTCCGGTTCTGCGACTTTCATCCCGCGACAAAATATTTCCTAAAACCTAACTGTTCGCGCATTATATGGGATTGATTGGGTATTGCATTCGCAGACTTGGTTGGTAGAATATGTCAAAATCCTGAATTTATCCCACCTACCTAATCTTTCCATCCTAAATGTCACCATAAAAATTGTTGCAAGAAAGTACTCAACTTTGGAGAGGTGACAGTGTGCTTTGCTGCTCAGTACAAAATAACATCTCAGACAAGGCGCATGTATCGTAACCTCTTGCTGTAAGAATATTGTGATTTTTAAATTAAACATTGAGAAGTGTACACCACAAACTGGAGATCAGGGAGGCCCCATCTGCAACGGTGATTCCTATTTTCCTTATTCCTTCTATCTGTTCTTATCTAATTTTCCAAAAGCACAGATCTGAACTATCGACTTACTATCCATCAGGTTTGCGAGTGTATGCTATTTAATCGTCCCGTATAACTTAGCGATCACGTAGTTTCGGGACTGGTCCTTCGAGGGTTGCTTAGGCTTTGCTCTGCAACACTTACCGCCAATTTGCAGTGGAGTCGCAGTTTCGCGACACCACTTACCTAACAAAAAAATGGGACAAAAATAATACAGACATCCTGTAAAGACAATAAATTATTGTTATCTGCATTATTTTTGTCCCATTTTACTATTTTTACAGGATGTCTATTATTTTTGTCCCATTTTTTGTAAGGCTAGATTAGGTTAGATTAGATAAGTTTTAAGATTTTAACGGCCAAAGTATTTTCGTTATTTGTTTTTGGGGTGTTGTGCGGTGTTGCGCTACCTCCTTCTTTAGCCAACGTTTCGGTTAAAGAAGGAGGTAGCGGTTAAATTACACATCAACCGAATCTGTCGGATCTGCCCTGATGATGGACACTGCGACGCTGTCCGAAACGTTGGCTAAAGAAGGAGGTAGCGCAACACGGCATAACATCCCAAAAACAAATAACGAAAATAGGTTAGATTAGGTTAAGTATTAGTAGATATTTTGTCGAGGGATGTTTTGTCCGATTACCGATTACCGTTTAACCCATCGATTTATGCACTATGTTGGTCGGTGATTTTATCCTTAATGCATTATAAAATACATCCTCGTACATTGCATCGCACATATTCTGGAATACATTATTATAATGTAATGAAACGTTATTCTCCATTGCGCTACGGAGGCCATCAATAATCATCAGTGTTACGAGACTAGTCAATAATAGAAAAGCAATATTTACTACACAATGCAATCGTAAATATTTATTTTAGAAAATTTTATTCTTTTGGCAGAACCGTGTGCGCAATCATTGTAAAAGCTGTTATTCTATCGCGAGAAGGTATTTATTTATTAAAAACAACAAAACATATTGTTTGTTTTTTTGCAATAAAGGCATAACCGAAAGTCCAGTGCAATCATGTTAATTAAACACAAAATTCCTTAAAAATTTTATGAATATTTCGTGTGGACACTTATCATATATTTAAAAATCCGCAGAGAAAAAGCTGTGCAAAACACACCAGAACTCACCGTTCGAGTGTTTGCCACTGCGCCCACTGCGTACAAACAGAATTCTACTCTAATTTTTTAAATTCTTCTTCCTTTATTTTTTTATTTCATTACCGCACAAGAGTCTCAATCGCTACCATCCGTCTGGAGCCGGTGAGACTATGGCATCCCCAATTGGGTTATTTTGTGAAGCTGACGGTAGTGACGGAGAGGGGAAGGAGATGGATAAAAGGCAGGTTGGGAAGTTCAGAACTGTTCATCATACACGGTTAAAAACACTTCAAGCAACGTTACAATTCTGAATGGTGGTATATCTTGCACTCTCTGGAATGTTCCCTCTGTGGCTTCCCCCATTGGGTTCTGTTGCGAGGCTGACTGTAGTGACGGGGAGGGGGAGAAGATGGGGGAGAGGAAGGTCGGGAAATTCAGAACTGTTCACCAAAAACGGTTAAAGACACTTCAAGCAACGTTTAAATTCTGAATGGTGGTAAATCTTGCACTTTGAAAAGTTCCCCAAATGTGCCGTACATATTTTTTATTGAATGAATTATGAAATAACCCAATTTAAACCGCAAACTTCGGTTTGCTAGGCGAGAGTCTCGCCCCTTAATCACGGAGGCTGTCGAAAAATATTTAATTCTATTTAGAATTATTCTCTCTTTATAACTTTTGAAGGTTACTCCCATCAATGTAATGTATCATTAAGAAGAAAAACAATAATCCAAAGAAAATATGAAAGAGAACAAAACACATAGAATTAATAATATTATCTTCGACTATTTTTTTACATTTTATTGTATTTATTTCCAAATAAATAAAATCGGATTTATTTATTCGAGACGCTATCTAGGTTACAAACCAGTTATTAAAAAAACTTTTATCCAATGAAAAGGGTAAAAAATTGGTCGATGATAATATTGTTATTTCTAAAATTTAAAATATGAGATTTACAAATATGGCGTTCAACTATGAGGTGGCAGTAGCCAAGTCGGTAAGGCGTTTGTCCCGATACAACGAAAGGTTCTGGGTTTGAGTCCCGGTGCGACCGTTATCTTTTTATTTTTCTGTGTCTTGTTCTCTTTATATTTTCGTTTAGATTATTAGTGTTATCTTCTTCATTGAAAAATATTTAGGTTGAAAAATAATATTACAAAATAATAAATGTTAATGAGCTGTCGAATCAAAAGATAGTGGTTAAGTGACTTTTACTCTGTTCTGTCAGATTTTATCTATAAAATCTGTTTATCTATAAAATCTGTTTATCTATAAAATCTGTTTATCTATAAAATCTGTTACCTATCCATCTATCCACCATAACACAGTAATCAATACGGTTAAATCTGAAATGAATCATTATTATTTAGTGTGAAACTAACGTAACACACGGTTAATTAGTAATAATGGACTCATTGTTATGAACATTATCAAGACCGCGCCTAAACTAAACACAATGCTTTTCCATTGTATAGGTATTTCCCTGTTTTCAAGGATCACTGAACAAAACACACAGAAAAAAATATTACATAATTTTTGGATTGTTAGGGTTATTATGTTTGACTTAGAGAACAATGGACCCACCTTCGTTTCTACTATAGAGCGCCCGGCTTCGCCTGGATATCAGCGCGGTTTTTTTATTGTTGAACAAATTTGAACAAAAAATGTTTTTCTTTTTTTTTTTCAAAACACTTTTTCGAAGTTCGAAATTTAAAGAAATCTGTATAAATCATTAAATAATTTGTAATAATATTTATTTATTTTTTAACTGTATGAGTAAAATCTCAAATAATAATATTTATTTTAATGAAGAAAATATTAGCGAAACTCAACCGAAAATCTGGAGACAGAAAAAGATATTGGCTCCACTGGGACTCGAACCCAGGACCCTTTGGACTTTTTTTTCATATCTACGATTTCAATTGTCATCACTGCAAACAACACATGAATCATGCTGTTTGCTGGTATGCCAACTGATAATTGAAATTGTAGATATGAAAATAGCGATCGCGTAAAGCGAAAAATGTTGACTTTTGTCTCTAATTGGAATCGGGCTGAAAAAAGATGGTTTGTATAACGGCCATAATTCATTTCTGACCCGGGACCACTTGTACGTATATTTTGAGTGACCCGATCGAGTTTCACCCCCAATTTTCTACCCCCCCCAGGACGGTCCAATTTATTTTTCAACTTCAATGGGGGGGGGGGGGGGTGACACCACATTATCCATGGGTGGCACCGGGGACGGATAGCACAACGGGCGGGGCGTAGTGGGATAGGGTGGGACGGGTTCTAGCAGAATATTTACGACAACAGAAGGGGTAGAACGGGGTAGGATGGGGTGGGGCGAAACGGAATACCATAATGGCCACTGACCACAAGGTACAATAATGATAAACTGAATATTGTCCCGATTTTTTAATTCAGACTTCTAGACCAGGGACCGCCCGCGCGCTGGCTCGTTTATTGACCGGTGGACCATACCGTGTAGACCCTCTTGCGGACCACTGGTTGGGAAACCCTGATCTATATGAAGTTCATACCATATAAATAAATCATGACAGCACGCTGTGCTGTAACTGTCACATTACTCGAACCCGTTAAATATTTTAAATCTATAACTGGTTGTACGCATTACAGCTATGGCAAAGGATTATGTAAATTAGATAAACTATAAAATATTTAACCTACCGAACTAGCGATGTCAAAACCATCAGAATAGTCACTTCTAAGAGGTATTTTGGTTGTTTAATTGATTCCATGACAAAACAGTTTCTACATACTATAAAAATTGAAGAATAAGTTAAGGAAAAAAACTTAACCCAACCTATTATTGTTTGTTTCAACTCGACTGTTGCATTTGCATTTTCGTCTGTCTGTAAATTTATTTGTACGTTCCATTTCAAGATTTAATGGTTCCGTAAAAATTCTTTTTCAAATGTGAAATCATTGCGTTAATTTGGACCTTCTTAACCCGCCATTGGTGACGTGATTTGACTTACATCGTTGGTGACCCCGGTCTCACGCACCGGGGTTTTTGACTACCAGTTTTTCAATAATTTACTGTTCATGCTACTTTTCAGTGGAAAGTTTATAAAATGATATCCTTTTCTGTCAATAAAATATAGATATTCCTTAAATCAATTCTCTTTTATTGACATAACACAATATTTTTAGATGCATTAAAATTATGAGATATTTTAACAATATTTATTTAAACCCAACAATCTTAAATATTTAACGACAAAATCAGTCTTCGTCAGTTTTATGACATTTGAAACATAAAATAAAAAAAACCTGAATGATATTACTTATGTTTTGTTTTATTTTTCCTTATAAAATTTCACAATAACCATAGTTGGTGATGCCGGTTTCACGCACCGGGTTGGCGCCAAAACTCTATAACGCGCGTCCGCGTCGCTGTCGCGGAGTAGACTGGCGGTGGGGGGAGTGGAATAAGGCAGCTACTCGAAATCGCAGTGTGATTAGATGAACAGTAAAAAAAAAAATTACACTTTTATGAATTACCCGGTCTCACAGACATATACGTCACCAATGGCGGGTTCGCATTTTATCAATATTATTAAACCTACCTGCTTGAAGAAATTTTAAAAAGGTATTTTTATCGACAGAGTGAAGTTTCTTTAGAGAAATTGATTTGAAATTTTAAAATATGTTACGTAAAATATATGATTTAGTAGGTAAGTATTGAGTCCTGCTTATCTTACGATTTTAGAGGAAATTTTGGTTATGATTGAAGAAAATTTGAAACCTACTTTTTTAGACGAGAGTTCTACTGTTCACAGAACTACTAGTTTTTATGATGTTCTGTTTTGACACTTTTAATCTGGTTTGTTATATGACAGCTCAGAACAGTGACAAATGAATGCCAACACCCATTTGAAAAGTGAAACAAAAGTAATTAAAAGTGGTGAAAACAAAAACATAAAAGACAAAAAAAAGCCGTTGAAAATAGCTAACGTGATCCATTTAACCTAGTTTTTGTCATCACTTATCATTTGCTTTAGTTATAAGTACATGTTACATAATTAATACATTTACTTGAGAAGATACATTAGATTACCATACTGGGCAGCTGCCTGTTTCATGGTGACCAACGGAGGATAGTTATTTTGAAATGAAGTCTAGTAAGTGTAAACATATTTAAGTAAAATTATAAAAAAATTTGAAAATTGGTAGAAATGTTTCCAATAACTCACAAATTGCCAAAGTTGCCTCGAAAATAAACAAAAATAAATGAGGTAGCTGTTATGTATGTACATAAATACACATACATACATACATACATACATATATATATATATAATTACATAAACATGTATTTATGCATACCCACACAAACATGTATATTCATATGTATACACATACACAAATATGTATAATACATATCATGACTTTAAATTTGAATGCTCTGAATACCTATGTCAGGTGTTCTAGATTAGTGAAATTGATTGTAATGTAGATTTCACAATATTGATTCAGCCTTTTTTACGTCAAAGGAATCGACAAACAATCTTCATTCCTAAGCTATTCACAAATTTGACATAGGCACTTCTAGTATTAGCCCCAGACAAAATTTTCTAATGTCCAATGAGATAAAATATATGAAAGAAAAAACTGTTGAAACCAGGATGAAACCGGTTAGTAAATTAAAAAGCAAATTGTGATTAATGTCGGCTTTCCCTAAAGTAAAACGCAAATTTGGCCAAATGTTAACCAATTTGAGAGGCGGGTACCGTCGCGTGTCACCCCGGGAACTATATATTGGAGGACCAACATCCGTACCATAGGCCAACCCAAGTGGTCAGTTATATTTGGTGACTTAGAATGGGTGCTCGGGTTCATGCTTGTCTAGGTCTTGGTGGCGAGACCTAACCTAGACCTCTCCAGCTAGACTCCAGTGGGAGGCACCCGTCACTCATGGACACCTTAAATCCCAGATTCCTACCCACTCCTCATGCCGTTTTCAGTCCCAGAACTTCCTCTCCTTCCTTTCCCTAAAAGGACCCTCCACATGGCATCACCAAAGACCAAGAGGGATTTTTTGAAGTGAAAAGCACAAGCTTCTTTAGCACCGTTGTGATTTTAAACTTGATGAAACGAAAAAGTGACACTAAAAAGAGACAAACACATCTATAGGATTTAGCCTGCGAGAGAATGAAATAGAATAATCGGCCTCCTTTTCTTGCGGTGCTTCTTAGCCTCCCCACTCTTGCCTACTTTAGTTTTCTGAAGGTTTCACTTCTACCGCGTGTGAACTGCACACAGATTTTTTTTCCTCAGGTACACCTGTGTGAAGCTTTGTAAAAAAAAGAATAATATTAATTATTTTTTTTTTTTAATTGTTAAACTAACGTTTAAGACAAGACGTTAAAGACAGGTGGAAAAAATATAATAAGCAGTAATTGTTGAATGAAACACTAGTATATATTGAATCATTTGGCGGGCATAAGATAAGCCGCCATAGCTCAATTGGGAGAGCAGCTGACCGGCAATCAGAAGGTTACGGGTTCAAGTCCCGTTGGCGTCATGTATCTTTTCTCGGAAGATTTTTCAATGTGGATGAGTGTTTCAGGCTGATAATTATTGCTTATAATAATTGTTAGAATAATATTAATTTGTTTGAAATATTTTCTCAATTCACGATTGCAAAACAGTATTAAAATTTGGAAAATCACGCCATAAAATCTTTGCTAATCATTAAATTAATATAAAAATGTTATGGGATTAGAATCAACAATAGATGAAAAGATTATGACTATAATGTTCTTTATATAAGACCAAAATAGTCGTATTACAGCAGAAGAGAAAGTAGTAAACGTCGAAACCTACAATACTTTCTTCTCAAACATCAGCCAACGTATTACGTGATATCCACCAGGTTATTGATTTGAGGTTTATAATTCCACAGTAGTTAATTGCATGTTATACAATAACCGGGCATTTTCGTCTATTTTAACTGCGGCCTTCGTGCATGCATTACATACCTGAAACATGTTCAACAAGAAACGTTTATCATAAATATAACGACTATTAGATACCTGTAATCTGTAATAATACCCTGTAATATAAGTGAAGACGAAACATTTGCCTATAAATCTGGGACGCCTTTAAATACTAGAAATAAGGGAGATGGGTAATGAATCATTATTTTTTTTCATTTTTTTTTTTCATTTTCCATATCGACGGTCCCGAAAAATAGTGAACGACCGAAGGTTCGGTTTCGGCTAGTTTCGGCAAAAAAATCTAGTTGCGGCAGAAAATCTTTTAAGTTAACATGTTTTGTTATTTTAAAATTTTTTTTTTTTTTTAAGTATTATTTTTTCACATACTTCAATTATTGTTTTTTTTTTTAAATTATTTATTTAATTTGACACGTGTTAACTGTCTGAATAAGTGTAAAAAATAAGCCAAATAACTGTAAACAATCGATTTTTAACATGTCTAAAAAAGTTTCGGTTTCGGTGGAAAGTCCTTTTTCGGTCGGATACTACCGAAAAACAATGTTGGATCTGATAAAAATTGAATATTTTTTGTCGGCTTATTTTAACTTCCTTTGGACGATTTAAAAGTAGGCATTTTCGGAATTTTCAATAAAATGTAAAATATTTTTTTACCTTAAATCCACACAGGAGGCCCTGAGGAAAATAATTTCCGTGCCGGGAAATAATTCCCGGGGCGGGGATACCCGTACCCGGCTCCCAAATTGTAAATAATAAGGTATTGTATGTATATTGTCATAGTTTCTTTTTTATTCTTTGTTATAGTTTCCGATTATTGGAAGAACCATTTCCTCTAATATGTAAATGTATCACTACATTAATTTCAGTTAATTATTCGCCATCTATGTAGGCATTATAATATTATCTTTTAATACATCGTGTTCATGTATCTATTATAAATTAATAATATGAAATGAACAGCTACTTATACGTTTAAAAAGTGTTATCTTTATTACACACCTTTAATATGTTTACAATGCCTATCTAAAATCTTTAATTTGTAGTGCACGCTTTGGTTAATATTAGTGTTAACGCTTAGGTTAATATTAGTGTTAATAACTTGATTAAAAAGTTGTAAGTAGGTAAGATTGAATATATTATATTAAGACCACTGTGGCCATAAATACAAAGACCTTACCATACTAGAATCCATACTAATATTATAAAGGTGAAAGTTTGTATGGATGTATGTTTGTTACTCTTTCACGAAAAAACAACTGAATAGATTTTAAAAATTCTTTCACTAATAGAAAGCTATCTCGCAAATAACGTAGCTTTCTATTAGTGAAAGAATTTTTAAAATCTATTCAGTCGTTTTTTCGTGAAAGAGTAACAAACATACATCCATACAAACTTTCACCTTTATAATATTAGTAGGATTTGCGAGATCTATAGGCTATATATATTGGTAAGCTCTGGCGTTATGAATAATCTCTGGCGTTATGAAATTATTACGTTTTCTGTCGCTAACAAAATTGATTTATTGCAAATGCCAATTGTCGCCTTGGAAACGATGTTTTTTTTTAATTAGGTTACTATGAACATCCCTATGATGTTAAAATTCAAATATGTATAAAATACTATTTCCTACTTTACTGAATGGATTTTAATGAAACTTTACAATAATATAAACATACAGGCTATAGCTCAGAGCTCTGGCATTACGAAATTTGTATAAAAATTTGCAATAGGTGGCACGATTAGTAAGATATCTATAATTCTTTATCTAATTATTAGGGAAGTAGGTACTTCAAATAAATTCGCTAATTTAAATATTTTCTAAAATAGAATTTTTATTTAAGAATCTTTGTTTTGCAAAATGTCATTCTCAAATTTTGACATTTTCTATCAAACAACAATTAATGTTTGAATTGGATAGACAGGTATCGCATCTTTTAAGTATAAAACTGCCGTACTGTTTTTTTTTTGTAGAATGTAAAAAGAAGAATAATAATACGTACATAATAACTATCTCGAAAAATGAATCACCGAAACGTATGTATGCGCATAAACCCGAACGACGGAACCAAATTGGATAATTCTTTTTTTGTTCGTTTTTTTTTGTATAAAACTACCGTTGAGATCTGGCATTATGAAATTTGTATAAGAAATTGTAATAGGTGGCATGCGAGCAGTTTGGAAACTGAATGTATCGGGAATGAATGTGTGGAATGCGAGAGGTGAGTGGGGGGAGTGGGGTGGGGGGAGGGGGTGTTGGTAGGATGTTGGTGGATGTGGGAAGGGGAGGGGGAGGGGGGTGTTAGGGGAGGGAAGGAAGGGGAAAGGGGAAGGATGGAGGAGGGTGTGGGGAGGGGTAGGGGGTGGGGGGAAGGAGGTTGATGGGGGGAGTGGTGTGGGGAAAAGTAATGTGGAGGGGTAGAGGGTGAGGGGAGTGGTGGGTGGAGGGAGAGGGGGAGGGAGTTGATGGGGGGGAGTGGAGTGGAGAGAGGGAAGGTGGATGAGGCGGAGTGTGGGTGGAAGAGGGGGGAGGGAAGGAAGGGAAGGGGAAGGGGTGGAGGAAGGTGGGGGGGATTTGGAGTGGGGAGGGTGTGGGGTGGAGGAGGGTTGGGTGGAAGAGGGGGTGGGGTGGGTGGTGGGGGAGGGGGGGGTGGGAGGTTGGCGGGGGGAGTAGAGGGGGGGAGGGGGGGGGAGGGGGAAGGGGATTGATGGGGGAGTGGAGTCGGGAGGGGGAAGGTGGAGGAGGATGAATGGAAATCCCCTAATACCATGCGAGTGAAGCCGCGGGAAAAAGCTAATAACTAATAAAATTACTTAAGAAAATATTCACGAGTAAATTAAAATATCAAAATACAAATTGTACTTGTTTTTAGATCTGAATAGCCAGCAACCACAACTTCTCCAGACTACAAGATGTATTTATTTACTAGCTGGCCCGGACACGCGTTGCTGTGGCTAACGAAACCCAACCTTTATAACCAATGCCATCTGTTAATTTGCATACAAATAAAATCCACTCCACCCACTTGCCAGCACTTTATACATTATATATTTCAACCAATTTACACAAAACCTTGACAAATCATATACTTAAGCCTTCTTCATTAATCACTATATATATTGGTGAAAACCGCATGAAAATCCGTTCATTAGTTTTTGAGTTTATCGCGAACAGACAGATAGTAAGACGGACAGACGCGTCGGAGGACTTTTATTTATAATATTATGTAGAAATAAACCTTCTTCATTAATCACTCCATCTATTGGTGAAAACCACATGAAAATCCGTTATTTGTTTTTGAGTTTATCGCGAACAGAGACTTTAATTTATAATATGTAGAGATTTACGCTCAGCGGTCTTTTACTTGAAAAATTTACAAATTGATTACGTTAATGAAGTCTAAAAAGATAAATGCAGTCGTAGTAATTGTAAGATAACAACACATATCTCATCATCATCTTCTTCTTCCCCTTATCCTATTCCCACTGCATCGACAAGGATCCTCCATACGTCCCTGTCTTGACAGGAACGTCCCTGACAAGACAGGAACACATAAGAATATAATAAAATTTAGTGCAAAATACTAATAGGATGATTATATATAATATAAACTTAAAATAGTACGTAAAAGAAAGTACAACATAGAAAAGTAAGCTTACAATACTAATTATGTCTGTTACAAAATCAATAAAACAGAATAAATAAAAAATGCACTGTAAGAAACGAAAATGTGTCAATAGAAAAGGGTGTATTTATAAAGCTGTATAAAACTGTCCAAAATGATTTTTTTCTCATTTTCTTGTTCTAAAATCATATTAAAGAGAATAATTTTTATTCATACTAAGAGCACATTAATCTTCATTCTTTCTAAGATCACAAATTTTTTTTTTTTATTGATCCCTGTACTCAAAATATTAATAAAAAACATACAATTTTTGAATTAATATTTTAATACTAGATATTTATAAATATCGACGTAAAACAGGATTTCAGAGCAGAATAAATTTTTAAGGCGGGTTGGGATACCGCCGCGGCCGCCCCGGGAAGCGTATTTCCAAAACCGATACCGATTCAGTCGCGGTAGCGACAATTTACGTATTCAATATCAAAATTTAAATATTTAGAAATAAAATTATTTAATTCTAATATAAACATTGGAAAGATTAATTTATCTAGATTTTAGAACAATTTTTGTTTTTGCAAGGTGATTAAAATTAACCAGTATAGAGGTGTATTTAAAATGTAAATTGTCGCTACCGCGACTGAACCTGTATAGGTTTTGTAAATACGCCCCCGGGAACCAATTATTGGATAACTAATACCGTTGCCATTGTATTTTAATATATTCAATTTGGGAGGCGGGAATGGGTACTGCCGCCTCGGGAACCTTTTTTGGATAACCAACACCTCTGCCATAGGTCACCCCAAGTGGTGTTGGAGGCGGATGACCAGGACACACGGAACCCCAGATTTCTACCCACTCCTTAAACCCTTTTCCTTCTCAGAACTCTCCTCTCCTTCCTTTCCCTAAAAAAACCCTCCACAGAGCATCCTCAAAGATGTGTGTAGCTCATGTAAAAAAAAAATCTTTGGGTTACCCCAACTGGTTCGCTACTTTTGGTGACTTAGCAGAGGTGCCCATGTTCATGGGTGAGATATTTTGGGTCTTGGTGGCGGACACGTCTGCCCAGATAAATGGCAGGCCGAATCGAGAGAGAATAATTGAGGAAGTTCATTTAACTTCTCCAGCCGTACTCTCTCGGAACATCGCCTTGCACCGAAGTGGGAGGGATGGATTCATACGTCCGCCTTTCCTGGACCCCTTGATTCCTATCCATCCCTAATACCCTTTTCCTTCCCAAATCTTCCTATCCTTCCTTTTCAAAAAAGACCCTCCCCAAAGATGACATAGGCCCTGAGGGGAATTGTTTTCCTCCGGGCCTCCTGTGTGGAGCTAATGTAAAAAAACAAAAAAAAAATATCCACAGTTCTTCATTTTGTTTCATTACTCAGTCCAAGGGATTTACTAAGATCGATTTATCTTTCTCCTTGACTACCAACCCACTTTAATGTTATAAAAATTTCTTATGCGTAAACTTTTTTTACGTAATATTTTTTTATAACTTACCACTGATAGCGCGGGCAGTATTCACAACAATATGGACATACGTGTATTTGTAATATAATAAAGTCAGTATTTAATCTCTAAGTTTTAAGGTAATTGAAAGTCATAATAAGAGTAAGTCATAAAAATAAGAATAGTTTTAATTTACTAGTTATATAGAAGTCTCAGTCGTTAGTCACTAATTTATCAATCTTAGTTGTAATAAAGCGAAGTTGTACTAGTAATAAAGCGCCCCTGAGTTAATTTTGTCACGAAAATGGCGTTATAGAAAGGATCAGAACATTATTATTTTTATGTTTATTATAGAACTCTCCTTCTTCCTTGCACTCTCCCAACTCATTGGAGGCTGTTGGGGTCGACTCTTCTCGTTCTCAGGTTATAGCTTCTTCGGTTCTGGGTATCGCCTTCATCCAGTTCGTTTCTCTGTAGTATTTTGGAGCATTGAGTCATCCAGGAGTTCTTTGGTCTTCCTCTGGATGACTGTCGATGAAGCTCCATAGACATTGCCTGCTTCACTGTATGGTCTGGTGGTCTCCATGTGACCATACCACCTCAACTGTCGTTCCTCCAGCTTACTGTTTATGTCTGTAACACCCAGGTTACCACGAATGCGTGAACCCTGAATCCGAATCTGAATCCTATTTTTTAGTGATCCTCCTGCCGACCATCTAAGCCAGGGGTGGGGAACCTTTATAGCGTCGCGGGCCATTTGGATGCTCATACTTTAACCCGCGGGCCGCACTCCGATTTCCGTAGTCTCGGGGGGGGGGGGGGTACCCACGTCGAACCAAAGACCTGGTTTTACTAAACCTTATAAAAAACAGTTACATAACTGCCTACACTCTTTAATTATAGCTACACCAAGAACATGCAAATGGTTTTACTAAAATTCTGGCTGCACATAGTCTGCAATCAGAATTTTATAACTGCACTTTGAACACGAGAATAGTTTCCGTCAAAATGCATCAGCAGATGAAACTACAACTGAAATTTTTTCGTTGCATTCTGAACACAGACCTAGTTTAAATTTAGATTGAATTTGCATGCGGGGAATTAAAACTACACTCAAAACATGAAAATGGCTTTCCTCTAATTCTGTTTAAAAATGGCCTTCGAACACCAGAAATGCGTCAGCAAATGAAATCACACCAGACGTGTTTTCGATGAATTTTAACACAGATCAGGTTTTAATTACATGGTGAATCTGTACGCGGTGAATGAAACCTACAATCAGAACGTGAAATTGCTTTCCTCCAATACTGGCAGCACAAATGCTAATACAAATTTTAAACTGCACTTCAAACACGAGAATGGTTTCTTACGAAACGCGTTAGCAAGATTAAACCCCACCTGGAATTTTTTCCTTGCATTCTAAACACAGAACTGGTTTTAATTATAAAGTTAATTTGTTAATTTGGGAATTAAAACTACACTCAAAACATTAAAATGGCTTTCCTCCAATTCTGGCAGCACAAAGTACGCAACTAGAATTTTATAAATCCACTTCTAACACGAGGAATGCGTCAAAAAATGAAACCCCACCTGGAATCTTTTGGTTGCATTCTAAACCCAGAACTGGTTTTAGTTATAAGGTGAATCTGAATCTCCAATACTGGCAGCACAAAAGCAACTAGAATTTTAAAAATGCACTGCAAAAACGAAAACGGGTTTCTACGATATGCGTAAGCAGACGAAACCACACTAGGAACTTTTTCGTTGCATTTTGAACACAAAACTGGTTTTACCGTTAGAGCGAATTGGATTGTGAGTCCCCAGCTTTAATTAATACTGTACATAAAATATCGAAATGGTTTTCCTCCGATTTTTTGCTGTCGGAACGCA
This sequence comes from Limnephilus rhombicus, assembly GCA_929108145.2. Classification (NCBI taxonomy): domain Eukaryota; kingdom Metazoa; phylum Arthropoda; class Insecta; order Trichoptera; family Limnephilidae; genus Limnephilus; species Limnephilus rhombicus. The sequence continues at coordinate 47,866,408 of OV815273.1, read as the reverse complement.
AGAACAGTTTCCTTCGAAATGCGTTAGCAGATGAATCCGCAACAGGAATTTGCATTGTGAACACAAGATTGGCTTTACCTTGAGAATAAATCTGCATAGGAGTCCACTAGTCCACCGGCTTAAATTATATTGTACTCAGATTACGTGAACGGTTTTTCTGCATTTTGTAGCATATTTATCGTATGCAATTAGATTACTCGTAGATTAGAACACAAATATGATTTTATGTTTGTTTAACTATTTAAAATAATTTTCATAGATTGGATTTAATATTAATTTAACTACTTAAATGGCAGAATGTTGGCAATATATTAAAAAGTTAGATAATACAACCACTTTTTCCTTCGTGTTTACCATGGAATGAGTTTTTACAAACCTACACAAATCAGAGTAATAACAGAAAAATACTCAAACGGTAAAATAATATTGGATGGACAATACAGTATGTAGGTCACCCCTAATGGCTGGAAGAGCTTCTCTTTGGCAAGGCGTGCGATATTAGCTGGCATTGATGATATTACTACTCGCAACTGATTTTCCAGATTTGCATCGGTTAGTCTGGAGCGCAGATGATTCTTTGCGATGGATAATTTTGAATAGAATTGATTACAGCAGTAAGTTGTTCCGAAAAAAGATGCATTTTTAAGGGCATGCCTCCTTAAATTGACTCATCATTTCTTATGCAGCGTTTCTGAAACTCAAGCAGCGGGAGATTGTTATATCTAGCTTTTAGTTCATCATCACATTTTAATTGAAGAATTTCGTGCTGCACATTCGATGGTTCCACGTTGTACGGTGTAGCAAATATGTTCGAATCCGTTTGCTTGCTTTTCACGTCCTTAAATCGTTCATTCAATGTCTCACTTAATTTCGCGCAATCACCAGCATATTCAAACGATGTAGAAGGCTTTTGTTCTTGCAGTGTTTAAAAATGCATAGTGTTATTCATTTCGATTTGCACTTTCCACCACCTTAATTTAGTTTCAAATGATTTTACGTTTCACTCAGCTTCAACTTTTCTTTTCTTCGTAGTTGCCATTATAGGATTTTATTGATTTACTATCCGCTATACATCTGCAACATGACCAGAAAATAATGTCTACGAGAGACTGCCTAAGATTCTCCAAATAGAGTTGCCATTTGCCATCAATTCTGAAATATCAGGACTGTCTCGTACAAGAAAGTTAAAGTTCTCGTACAAAATAACAAATTAAAATATGAGTAAAGGAGATGTTGTATCACATTTTTATTGTATCTAAACTACTTGCTAGTAACGATTTTGTAATAACGTCTTAAAAATGTATATAAAACACCGTGAAAAAAAGATCCAGTTCTGTGTAATTTTTGTGGTTCTTTCAGCAGGCCGCACCAAAAGCGCCCGCGGGCCGCACCAAAAGGTCTCGCGGGCCGCAGGTTCCCCACCCCTGATCTAAGCATTCGAATTACATATACAATTGTTTATTATAGTATCTACTAATTATTTATTATATTTTTTATGAAATTTCCCGAGAAAAATTGTTTTTAATTTAGATTTGAACATTTTTACATGATTCTGTCTTTGTAGACATGAAACTGTAACATAATAAGTAATAAGTAGCATCATTAATAAAAGTTTATTTTATGAATTTTTTAAAGTTCCCCATAACACTGAAAGTGAGAGAAACACCCAGAAGAGTGTTACCATATATGCATATTTCGTTATTATAACTAATGTCTCCATGATATCAATACTTGCATTGAAAAAATTATGCCAGAGCAAAAAAACAAAAATATCGCAAAATCAAATAATCAACTATCTAATTAATTAATCTTGTTAGTGAAAAAATTTGATATTCTCAAATTGAAGCAAACGACATGGCGACAGTAAGTATAAACGTTGCGCCAACGGATTGCGAAAAATCTCCTTATCACCCGGAATTATGTCGATGTTGGAATTCAATTATTGAGCGCATTTTTATTGAAATGCAGCGTGAAAGTGTTCGCATTAAAAGCAAATAAAAATTCCACGGTCGTAGCCTCTAAATTACACGATTATATGGATAATATTCAAATTCGTGACAATTCCTCGACAGGTTTTTCCACTCCATGCAAAAGTAAAAACAAGTGTAATATTGAAATAGAAAGCTTGATTTAAACCTCTACTATTTTTGCTATAAAAGCCGGTGTAGGTAACGGAAAAATAACTTTAGTTGTTATCAGTTGCATATATTTTAACTTATACCTACCTCTGTAACAGATACTATTTTTCTTTATATATTGTAAAGTACACATAATTGTAAATGTAATTCAATACTTAATGTTACTTTTTATTTTTCTTAGATAATTACATTTAAGTATTTTATTTATATTAGCTCCACACAGGAGACACTGAGGAAAATAATTTCCCTCAGGGCCTATGTCATCTTAGGGGATGCTGTGTGGAGGGTCTTTTTAAGGAAGGAAAGGAGAGGAAGTTCTGGGAAGGAAAAAGACGGAATTATGAATCCATCCCTCCAACTGCGGTGCAAGGCGATGGGTTGAGAGAGTCCGGCTGGTCAAAAGGCCTCCCCCAACCAGTCTCTCTCGTTCCAGGTGAGCAGACGCATCCGCCGCCAAGACCTGGACAAACCTCTCCCCATAAACCCGGGCACCCCTCCTTAGTCACCAAACGTAGCGAACCACTTGGGGTGACCTATGGTAGAGGTGTTGGTTATTCAATAAATGTGTCCCGGGGCGGCGGTACCAATACCCGCCTCTCAAATTGAAACTTAATTTTTATGGTGATGATTTTTTTCTATTTATTTTTTATTTATTTATTTAAACGCCCCTTTTAGGGGCTTTTACATATGAAGTCGATAATAATCAGATCCTTTTTGATAATATTGATAATAAATTTTCTGATTTAAAAAAAGAAATCTTAAAAAAAATTGAATTAGAGACAGCCGAAACAAAAAACAAAACATTTTCGAAAAATATGATGATATACTAAGTTAATTAAATTAGCGGGAATTAAAATAGAAGTTGAAAAAATTAAAAAAGGCCTGTCTAGAATGAATGATATTGATATTCGGCTTGCCGAGCTAGAGCAAAATACCTTATCAAACCAAATTGAAATCTCTGGAGTGTGTGAAAATACAAATGACAACCCGATTGAAACTCCGAATGACATTGCTAATAAGCTAGGCATTGAAATCTTGAATGAAGGAAGACCTTTCAGATATTTACCGTGTTCCTGACCGTCGTCAAGGTTTTCCAAGAAAAATTATCATTAAATTCCACAACTCTATCATTACAACACGACACAACCTTCTTGCAGTAAAAAACCAAACCAAGAAAATAAGCCAATCGGCGAAGTGTTGTCTTCATATAATAAGGACTTACTATGGAAAACTAAAAAGCGAGCCCAGGAATTAAACTATCAACATTACTACCAACACAGAAAACCTAAAACTATGTCTAAAAAATAATTTGAAAATAATACACCGAAATATAAGAAGCATTAATAAAAACTTCGAAGGATTTCTTATAAACCTAAAACTAATAAACATTGAATTTGATATTATGATCCTTACAGAATAATAGAACTAGATAAGAATAATAGATTCTTACAGAACAATACTTGTTAAAAGTTCTTATACGCCATAAAATATAGAAGGCTACTATTGCATCAAATTTTCATATAATACTAAACAAAATGATGGAATTGTAGTTTACATTTAAAACAATCTGAAAACTACTACTAAAGAAATCAAAATCAATGATTCCAATTGTCTACACATACAAGCTAAGTCAGTAATTGATATACTGGCTATTTATAGATCCCCATCCAAACCCAATATTACAAACTTCCTTACATCACTTGAAACTGTGTTACATAAACTAAAACACTGTAGTAATCTGTTTTTAATTGGAGACACAAACATTAATATTTTAGAAAATGGTCATCCTCATAAGACGATTAGCTCAATGCCATAATAAGCTATTTCGGTCTTGTTAGTTACATAAACAAACCTACTAGAGTCACTAAAGAAACTCTTTCTTGCATTGACCATGTAATAGGTAAAACGAAAAAACTTATCAACACAATAATATATGAATCCACAGTAACAGACCACTACTCTAAAATATTGGAAGTTGGAAATGAAAAAACTACTAAAGATGATTCCGTAAATATATCTATCGTGAAAAATAAAATCAACTGGGGTTCAATTATCTTCAACATAAAAAAACGAAAAATGGGAAAATTTGTATTCAATTACTGACAATGATATGGCGTGGAATTATTTCACTAACTTTATTCAAAATCAAATGAATCTACACACCAACCAGAAAGAGGTACCTAATTTAAAAAAAATACAATCACTAAACCATGGATTACACCTGGATTACTAAAATGCATCAGGAAAAGAGATAATATTCATAAACAAATAAGGAAAGATCCAAATAATTACTTACTTACTACATTTTACAAAAAATATAGAAATATATGTACTACACTAATGAAACATGCAAAAAATAAATACTATTCAAGAAAAATTATTGAATGGAATAATGACTCCAGAAAGTTTTGGCAAATTCTTAAAGAGATAACACATGCAAGGCAATCCAGAGATCAAATTGAGGAACTTATAATTGATGGTCAGAATGTGAATCTTAACTTGGACCCGAAGACTATTGCCGATCATGCAAACACCTTTTTTTCAAATGTCGGATCAAATTTGGCCAGTAAAATAAAAGAAAACATAAACTGCAATACTAAAACTCCACAACCAGATGATAATCTCCGAGAAGAAACTTACACAAAATTTACCCTAAAAGATGTATCGATGGAGGATATCATCAAAGAAATCGACTCACCGAAAGAGAGGACTTCACCTGGACATGACAAAATACCAAGTAAACTACTAAAATCACTGAAATCTCATATAGCCGTTCCCCTCAAATTCTTAATTAATAAGAGCTTCACTCAAGGTTGTTTCCCAAATGTATTAAAACAAGGTATTATCTCTCCAATTTTTAAAGTGGAAAAAAAACTGAAATTACCAATTACAGACCAATTTGTGTTCTAAGTGCACTCTCTAAAATTGTTGAAGGAATACTAAGAAATCAATTGATTACTTACCTTGACTCTAGTAAAACATTATCAGCAAATCAGTTTGGTTTTCGCCAAAACTTATCAACCTCAGACGTCATCGCTAAAGTTACAGATTTCATAACAAGTAATGTTGACGAAGGAAATAAATGTTTAGCAATTTTCCTTGATCTTGCAAAGGCGTTTGATACTGTGAACCACAAAATACTTTTAGATAAACTTAAGAGGATAGGAATATCAGATATAGTTCTTCAACTATTTCAGAGTTATCTAACTGATCGAACGCAATGTGTTAAAATAAACAGTACCTATAGTAGTTCCCAAAAAACATTTTGTGGCGTTCCACAAGGTAGCATCCTAGGACCCTTATTATTCTTAATCTATATTAATAAATGATCTATGTAACCTACAAATTTGTGGACAAATCACAACTTTTGCCGATGATACGGTTTTGCTATTTCACGCCAAATCTTGGGATGTAGTCTTTAAAACGGCAGAAAATGGCTTTCGTATTGTTAAAAATTGGCTTAATGATCACATATTAACCCTGAATACAGACAAAACTAAATTCCTAACATTTAGAATTTCAAATAAGCTCTTGCCTTCACAACAAAGCCTTAAACTCCACAGCTGTAACCCCTATTAACTCCATGTACCTGGCCTTCTATAAGTAGAGTTGACAGTATTAAATATCTTGGTATTCAAATAGATGATCTTCTTAAATGGAACGTACATGTTACAAACCTAACGACAGAACTGAGGAAACTCGTCTATTTCTTTAAAAATGTTAGAGATATATTAAACAGAAAACAACTGAAACAAGTTTACTGTGCTCTTATGCAATCATCACTTGAATATGGCATTATCAACTGGGGAAGTGCCACAAATACTTGCCTAGAGCCTTTAGTAAAGATTCAAAAACTAATTTTGAAGGTTATTCTTAAAGTCCCGTTGAGAACGAGCACTGATTTTATTTTTAAGACACTAAATGTTCCTAACCTGCAAAAATTGTATTAAAAAAATATCCTGCTTCATCAATTTAAAAATACACACATGTTTGAAGAACGAATGAACACGAGAGCCTTAAGAGAGTCAAATGTAAAATCTTTTAACATGCCAGTTTGTCAAACTTCTTATGGGCAAAGAAGTTTTAAATATAATGCAACAAAGCTGTTCAATTCTCTACCTCCTGAAATTAGGCACGCAATAATTAACACGCAAACCAAAAGTACATTTAAAAGTAAAATCATTGATCACCTCAAATAAACATATCCATCACAAGTATACTTACCTTTATACCTACTGTGTGTATATATGTAACCATGTACATATTGCAATCTTCTATTTATATATCTATATGTAACATACTTGAATTGTATATTTAATGAAAGAAAAAGATTTTATATCAACCTGTCATTTTCATAATATTACCTACTTAAACAAAATCTCTTAGATAACCACTCTGTAAATTGCCATCTCAACACAGGCGTTTCACACATAGTGAGATGGGCAATACGTCATTATTATAACCAAATGTAAAATGAAAATAATTAAATAAATAAAAATTTTACATGAAAGGGTTTAGTTTTTCCTGTGGGGAAAATTTAACCCCGACATTTAAATCTGGTGCGTAAAAATATTACATAATAGAGAACTCCAGTCCATTTTTAAATTTTTTTTAATGAATAAAGACCTTCAAACTTAAATAACTGCATTTTTATTTTTATTTTTATAGTTAGTTTTAATAGTTAAAATAATTGTCAAAGTTTTAATTTTTAAAGACTCCCAGAAACGCACCGTATCTATGGTGGTCTTCACCCACCGATAGTTTTTTTACTTTTTAAGTTGTCATTTTGAATCAGTAATGTTATGTCGAGGGAAATTTCCCTAGATCTAGGGGAGAAAAATATTTTTTAGGGATAAGGGAAATCAGGACAAAATCTAGGGAAATTTCGAACTCTGGCAAAATTTTTATTACATATGACAATATTACTGGTATTATTTATATATATATATATTTTTTTTGGAATTCCTATGAATCTTAATTATTGTTCATGTACTTACATGCAATGTTATTTTTAACACCGACAACTCAAAATGATATTAGGGAACGTACAACGTACCCATACTACGTGACACGTTCGGGGGGGGGGGGGGGGGTCTTCAAAATACCACGCTTGGTACAAATGAGCGGCGGGTTGCTTATGGTTTTTATTTTGCTAAGTGTTTTTTTTTTTAAATTTGGAATTCAGTTTCTAATTCAGTGGTGAGTGTATTCGTACTTTTAAATTATTACTTCACGTAGCAAGAAGTGTTTTATTTGGAAAATCACGGTATTATTAGTATATTTACCAAGTTCCGATATCTTTCCAATTAATTATCATATTAATTAACATATAACAGGATTAGTGTTACACAATCAGGTGGCTACGTAGGTAATTGCGTAAATGTGAAATTCTAGGGAAATTTCACTTCGAAATCTAGGGAAATAATTTTTTTGGGCAGAACATCCCTGTTTGAATGAAGAATCATCGAATCATGGCGGAAGGCGGAATGCTTTGTAATGACTTTTAGGTGTGAGGTGTGTTTTTTATTCACGATTAACTGCTTTTAATGTAGAAAAACATTGGTAAAATGTCCACATTTCACCGCTACTGTTATTGTATTTAATCAAAGTGCAATATAAAAACAGTAATTAATCATCTCTTTCATTGCAAATACATGTGACATCGTGTTTTGTGTCAGGCGTTACTTTGTAGGTACATTGTTTTATGTATAACACATACAGAAACACTGGTATTTATAATACACTGATCATGACGAGTGTGGAACAACTTGTATAAAAAGCCCTATACTAAAAACAATTTGAAAATACATAAACTAAATGTCAAAATATGACACGACTTTAACCTCAAATAGACAAAATTTATTGCAGATTGTCCGCAAATAAAGCCCTTTTCGTAAATTGTTGAGGGCCTAAATTATGTTTCAATAAACACAATAACTATTATTTATCTAAATCTCTATAAACAGTATGAAAATAAACCAAAAACACGAAATGTTGAATTGCATAGGTACGTGTGCTGGTGTGCACTTCAAGTCATTTCAAATGTCAATACAATACAATACACACTATCACCAGGTGACAGGTTAACAGTGACGTCACCGTTAATCATTTCAGTAATGCCAACTTAACGCTGTGTTTTGAGAAGAGGTTTAAAAATGCACTTTTTAATAATTTTTTAAAAACTCTGCGTTTAATATTATGAAATAAAACTTATATATTCAGAATCAGCATTTCTTTGTCTGTATGAACATTTTTTAAAGCCATAATATTTTTCACTGGAGTTCCTTATTATTATAAATTAGTAAATTAATACTTATACATAATTAAGAAATAATTATAATTATTATTCTACATAATTGAATTGCCTCAGTAACAAGTCGTTTAATAGAAATACTCACAGGAGTCCAAGTAATAAATAAAAATAGGTAAGAATATGCCCTAATAATTTAGAAGCATTAGGCATACCAAAATCAAATAAAAATAATTGCCAAATTTGAAATAAACGGTTGAAATTAACCAACAGTTCAATTTTAATATTGTTCCCCTCCTCCATATGGAACACCCACCCTTCCCTTACCTTCTACCAGTCACTCTGATGGTCTCTCCCTCTTTTATTTGCTTTTTGGTTTGGCTTCTCACCTTCCTCTGTATTATAATTTAGTTTAGGTATATATTTATTATCCTGATGAAGGTTGAGATCAACCAAAACCGGTCGACGTGTATAAATCAAATAAAGTGGTTTTATATGTAGGAAAAACCGGAAATATGTTATTTTTAAATCAAATTTTAGACGTATTGACTCTTTTCTACAAAAAATTTATAAATTGATTTCGAAAGACTGTTCTATTATCTACTAAAGCTGTTTTAAATTTTGAGAAAATATGTTTATTTTTAGTACAGTAAGGTTTTACCGTAGGTCGTTGGCAGATTTGTTAAATTTTCATACAAAATTTTGTATTATATATATATACACATTTCAAATAGAATAATCATGCAAAAAAAATAAATCAGTAAATTATCTGGGAAAGCTATGTTTCAGAATTTTAATTTTAGTTTAAATAAAATCATTTAAAAAAGATCCGCCCACGTGTTTTGTGACGAAAATACTTCAGCTTGTCTATTTATTTACGGTCTCACAAACTAATATATTTAAGATTTTTTCATATTCTTATTTTACATAGACATTTTGAAAAATTATAATTACTTGTGATAAAAAAATAATTACAAAAAGAGCCTAATTTTAATAGTTTTATCATCACGCCTTTCAGCATTTTTCAAAGTAGATATAAATTAAAGCTAATTTTGAATGAAGTAAAATCAATGTTGAGTTATTATTTAAAAAAGCTGGTAGGAAGAATAATATTTTTTTTCATTGGAACCGCCCTGTTCGATCGTAAGAACATCTTTCGACAAAATATAAATTCTCGGCCGCTGGCTGGTTAATGGCCCTTAAAAAGTGGACCTGTCGAGCTTACAGATCTACACACTTATTACCAGAAATATATACCAGAAAAGAATTTTATTTATTTTATTAATTACTTAAAATTAACTAATTACTTTAAATTAATTACACGGGATAATTAGAGTCCTCCTCACTTATAGAGATTCCTGTTCCGAGGCGGACTGTTGTTGTTATGTTATATTAGGCACATTAATATTTCCTCGTGTGCATATTTGTCGACCTCATCTTCATGATTTTTATTATTTCTTCATATTCATGTTTGTTGACAATATTCGATGACTATTTTGTTAATTTCCTCATATTCATGATTGTAGACCTGATTTTTATATTTAATGAATTCCTTATCTTCATGCTTGTAGAGCAACCGTAGACTGCACGAGCAAGTTTGACGATTTCTATCAATCTGCCACGGTGTTGGTCAAATTATAGATCTATTATATTCTAATGGCAAACAGTTAGATCTAATTTAAATTTTGCAATGTAAAAAAAACTAGCGTTAATACGCCGAATAACGCCATAGACCGGTTTTCGATGGGCGTGGTATTTTAACATAAAAGTAATAACTAATAAGAGTTACGACCGAGCTACAAATTTCCGTAATGTGATCCTAGACACTGAAATTTCTCTACGGGTATTTATTCAGAATATTTAAATACTTAATCGTACATGCAAATCAGACTCCTAAGACCTGCTCAGTTAAATATCTACTTGCACAAAATTATTGTGTCAGTATTTTTTGTTGCACTAATAACCGACTTACCATCAAATTAAAAACAAGTTCTTTGCTGCATTTTAAATAATGTAATAAATTATGTCGTGGTTTGATTTATCGCCACTGAAACTGGTCATTTTTATTAGGCTTCACTCCGTAATTTCATTTCTTCTTGAACTGTCATCAAAAATACTCATTTCGGTGGTCTGTCTGTAACTCCTCTTAGCTTTGAATATTTACGTGTCATTTTCAAAATTGGAATTGATTGTAATAAAACTATATTTCGACAAAGTGTGAAGAAAGTTATACAAAGAAAATCTTACAAAAAAATACTAATACCTACCTACCTATGTAGGTTTATTAGTCTTTTTTGTAAGATTTCCTTTGTATAACTTTCTTTTTGTACTTAAATAATTATACGTACCGATAATAACATAATATTTTTTTAATAAAGTTACTTAATTAATAAATTCTAAACCTGTTTTAAATCGGCTTTTCTTTTGGTTACGTTTTAAGATTTTCACGGCCAAAAGTATTTTCGTTATTTGTTTTTGGGGTGTTATGCCGTGTTGCGCTACCTCCTTCTTTAGCCAATGTTTCGGACATCGTTGCAGTGTCCATCATCAGGGCAGATCCGGCATATCCGGTAGATGTGTAATTTTTAGTGGTGAAATGTGTGCTTATTTACTTCGAAGCGATACCACTTTTCTTTTGTTTAAATTTCTTAGGGTTAAGTCGTAATAAAGTCGTATTTCGTGATTTTTCAAGGGTCTGCGACTTTTAGCTAACATGCTATCAATCTTATAATTTTAAAGACATCAAACAAGAGTCACTGATCCCGACTGTCCGGAGCCAGTGGGACTATTGCATCCCAATTGGGTATTTATTTTAATTTCCGGAAAAAATGAAGAAAAAACGCTAACGATTTAAGACGCCGTTGTTGTCCACGTCACAATGACATTATAGCCAATTCGAGCCGCAAGGGTATTTAGGAATGTGTGATTTTATATCGATTTTAAAATCCGTAATTATGAAAAAAATATATATATATATATATATTATTGAAACATTTATCAAAGTTATAATTTTACAACATAACATAACGACAATATTAGCAGCTGCTTGTGTTTAGGAGAACAAACTAAATACTTTTACATCTATATAAATTATACAAAAACTAATAGTAATTTTATGAGAAAATAGGATACAGGTAATAAAATTATTGGTTAGTTAATAAATGATTCAAAGGATTGATAAAGCAAAACTTATTTCTAAACAATAAGTAAAGTTGTGAGGTGGTACTAGAGTATTTTTTTTAAAAATATTTGTCGTAGTTTTCTTCCGATCGTATATCTAGGGGTAATTTATTGAATAATTTTAAACTTCTGAATATACAGTGATGCTGTGCTGTTGTAGTTCGTACTAGTGGTACGGTTAGTCCTCCAACAGACGTGATTCTTTTGCTTATATTTAATTGTGGTATAGTGTTTGTATTAAAGAAATCTTTATGTAATTGTAGTAGTGCAATTTTGTCATAAATTTTTGTTAGTGGGGGAACCGGGAAATCTTGGGAAACATTTATTGTTGGGTTAATAGGGCTTTTTTAAGATGATTTTAATAATTTTTTTAAAATTGTTTCCTGTGGAAGTAGGGATGATTTATATGCAACCCCCCCCCCCCCCCCCCCCCCCCCCAAGCTACGATTCCATATTGTAGTACAGAGTGCGCAAGTGCGTAATAAATATCTTTTAGTATTTTTAATGTTACAGTATTTATAAGTCTAAAAAATATACAGAGAAAAATATATATTATCTTCCACACATTTTAAACAGTGCCTTTAGTTTATGAAAGCACATTATTGGGGTAAGTTATGAGGCTGAAGTTACTGAGAAAACGAAGAGGTTGGAAAAGAGGAAGTTAGGGAAATACCTAGCTATTCAGAACTGGTCCCCAAACGGCTTAGGTGCACTGGGTGGATAGGTACATATTCTCGCTAACCCAGTGTCATGGAGTGGGTCAAAATGACCCGCCATGTTTTAAATTTCTTTTGGTTTTATAACTACGCGTGCGACGTTACCGCTCTTCTCAGTACCTGGACTCAGTTGACTTTTTTTAAACGTTTTTAATGAGAAAACAGCCGGACAGCGATCGCTCTGCGAGTTACTTTACTTTAGTGCCGAAAGCTAAAGGTAAATATGACCCTTCCCCGTAATACCGTTTTGCACCGACTGCTTTCATAATGATGATTCGAATGAACGTTTTGTTATTTTTTCCAAAGATTAGTTTGTTAAAAGTTCTAAAAGTGCCATTTAAATTAAAGAAATGCTAAAAAATAAATCTTCTATATGATTAAGCTAGAGCAGGGGTGGAGCAGCGGCCTGCGAGCTCTTTTGGTGCATCAAGCTGAAGGAATCGCAAAAAAATTACATTCAGAACGCGAGAATGGGTTTCTTTCACGTTAAGTCTGAGTTATTTTAAAAGTTAATAAAATAAATTAAACAAAATGTTGCATTCACAGTTACTGTAAAGGAAAACCTTTGTCGAAGGCTGTAAACATACGAACATCAATAAAACATTCTAAAATCGTTTTCGTGGTCATTGTGCAATTTTAAAAAAGAACAATAATAAAACACTAGCAGACCCAGCCACACGTTGCTGTGGCTAACGAAACACAACGCCATTACCCAACCTTTATAAAATCCACACCACCCGCTTGCCAGCTGCCCGCTGCCTGAATTGAATATTTGAATTTCTCGACTTTTCTCTACTATAATAAGCATGTTTTTATACATATAAACCCTTCCTCTTGAACCACTCTATCTATTGGTGAAAACCGCATGAATATCCGTTGCGTAGTTTAAAAGATCTATGCGCACATACATTTCGAGCGACTTCATCAAATCAAATACCTACTTACTCTAGGACATCTATTTTCCAATTTTTTCCTTAGAACGAATTTCAAAAGTGACTATAGTGCGGCCCGCCAGCCGTTTTAAATCGCACAAAAATATGTTTTCTTTGAATTTCTCGGCTGTTCTCTAATATAATTTACATTTATTATACATATAAACATTCCTCTTCAATCACTCTATCTATTGGTGAAAACCCTATGAAAATCCGTTGCGTAGTTTAAAAGATAAACACGCACATACATTTTGAGCGACTTCATTTTATACTATGTAATGAAGCTGGTGGACTAATGGGCTCAAACGCAGATTCATTCATAAATTTAAAACGTCTTATGTTCAGAATCTGTATGCTGCAATAATTCTGGGTGCAGTTTTGAACCCGGCGAACGCACACAGATTTTATTTTCCGAATGCTGGATGAAATTCGAAATTTTTTCCTCAGGGCCACCTGTGCGCGGTTAATGTAAAAAATGTGTTAAATTTCCAGTTGCGTTATCTATTAACGAATTTTAAAGGAAACAGTGCTTAATTTCCGAGCGGCGTATAAAATTCTAGTTGAAAAGTTCTTTTTCTAACATTTTAACGCCTTAAAATTCATAATATGCAGATATTATCTATACACATTATAAATTAAAGTCATCCGCCGCCTCTGTCTCTCTGTCTGTTCGCGATAAACTTAAAAACCATTAAGTGGATTTTTATGCGGTTTTCGCCAATAGGGAAGGAAGGTTTAGGTATATAATTTGGAAGTGGATTTTTATGCGGTTTTCACCAATAGATAGGAACGAAGGTTTATGTATATAATCATGAGGAAGATTTAGGTACATAATTTGTTAAGGTTTTGTGTAAATTGGTTGAAATATAAAGGAGGATGTCTGTATGTGGTGGACGGGCGGTCTGGCAAGGGGGCGGTGAGGATTTGATTAGTATGCATCTCTACATTTTTATGCCAAGGTTGATGAGATTTTGCATATGTGACCTTCAAAACAAGAAAAAGGTCACTGTCTACATTTCGAAAACTCTGTGTAAAGCCCGGGCATCGCCGGGGACTTCAGAATGAAACGATAAATAACCAGCAGTTGGGGGATTGTTGAAGAAAACCATCCGCATGCTTCGAAATAACCTGTAAATTCGGTTTTCTTAACATACGTACGAGTATACTGCAAAATTCTGTATAAAACCATTTGCTTGTTCTGTGTGTAACTATTATTTATGCCTACGGACTTTTATGCAGAATCAGCTTATGTCCTAAGCGTAATGTAAAAATTCAAGTTGCGAAATTGCGAAGAATTCATGGCAAGGACACCCCCTCCCCCCGAACCTAAAAAAGATTAATTAATATTTTTTCGATATGATGTCATGTTTTATTTCCTTTAAATTGCAATATAGCTATAAGCTAAATTTTCAATTTTTTTTCATAAATGTAATGAAATTGTGGTTTGAATAAGTGGGTAATGATGACCCAACCCCTACCACCGTATATCAAATTTCCACCTCCATGAGGCCGGGTCAAAAAGACTAACTCTGTACAAGAGCTGTATTATGATTTATGCGAAATAGTAAGTTAATAAATTAAATACCAGCAACCCGGGTATATGTTGACATAAAGTATTCTGTTAATTCTAGTAAGTTACCCCCCCCCCTCATTAGACGACATCTGTTCTGAGACTAGTAATAAAGCAAAAACAAAAAAAATTATGAAAAGAAGGAGTACATAAAATTCACACAAACACACATGAAAATAACCAAACCATGATCAAAAAAAGAGACGAAAGCATGTGAAATTAGTAGCACACCCGTAGATAAGTAAGATTGTCGACCTCCGTGTTCAAGGGGTAAAAGGCTCCTGAAGTTGCAATCCGCAAGTCGCGGGATTCGATCTCGCAAATAAATTTTATTTGATAAATTTGTGTTATTTCGCAATTAATTCAATCAAAATAATATATGGTATATTTGCGGCACGTTCCGGAGTGGATGATATTCTCAGTATCGCCCTGGTGCAAGAGACCACCATTCAGAATTGAAATGTTGCTAGAAATGCCTTTGGCCATCTTTGGTGACCATATCTGAATAGATGGCTATTCGGATATGGTCACCGGGACGTTCCAGAGTGGAAGATACTCAGTATCGTTCTGGTGTATAAGACCACCATTCAGAATTGAAACTTTGCTTGAAATGGCTTTAGCCGTGTTTGGTGACCATATCTGAATACCCATGTACTACCCCACCTTCCTCTTCCCCATCTCGTCCCTCTCCACACTACCTTCAGCCTCACAACATATCCCAATTGGGGATGCCATAGTCTCACTGGCTCCAGACGGGGAGCAGCTGGGACTTTTGTTAGGTATTCACGTAAAAAAATACATAAATAATTATTATGCTACTGGGTAACCTACACGTTACAAAGCGGAGTTCAATAATTTAGGCGTATTTTTGACTTCTGGTAAACTAGTACAGATAGGAAGAAATTTTAGAAATTTGAGTGTATTTTTTTATTTCGTTTTCACTCTAATGAATGACTAATATCACTTTTAAATCCGTCCTTTCCAATAAAAACAACCGCTAGAATAGTCAATTCACAGAATTTATGGCATCGCAGCAAGATACCAAATGACAGCCGTGCAAAATGGCAATTTCAGTAATATAGAACTTAACTTTGTTTTCTCTCGATTAAGTGATAGGAAATTTCAATAATATTTATTAACAAACGGTTTTATGTCGTCAATAAAGATACCTGCACATAAAAAGGTATATTTCTCTGCCGATATTGCAAAAAGTATTATTTTTCTCCGAATTTTAGTCAAATCGTCCAAGCGCAACCGATCGTACATGGTGTCAAGAAACTAGTGGCACAAGCCCGTAATTGGTGAATTTACATCACACATGTAGTCGATTTTGTGTTCAGTAAAACATTTTTTTGATTTAAGATTTCGTTTTCGAGTAAGTTTTCGACTGCCTCCGTGGTCGGGCAAGGCTTTAGAGTAGCAATACGAAGGACGCGGGCTCAATTCCCGGCGCGGCGTGCGCAAATAAATATTATTACATTAATTTTACTATTTCACAATTTTATTCAGCGGCACGTTCCAATGTGGAAGTTGCTTTCAATATCGCCCTGGTATAAGAGCATCATTCAGAATTGAAACATTTCTTGAAATCGCTTTAACCGTGTTTGTGACCACATCCGAATAGCCAGGCATTTTCTTACCTTCAACTTCACCGCCGTCACTCGTCAGCCTAACAATATTCCAATATTTATTTATTTGTGAGAAACAAACAGCATACAAGATATAAATACAGTGATAAAAGTTAACTAAAGTCAAGCAAAAAAGTCTCTTATGTTAATGCTGCTTTAAGACGGGGTCTTATAGTATCTTAAAATTAATTTCAGGTAAGGGATGGCAGGTGCTCCCTATACATTCCAAACACTTGTATTTATTTTCGATCGTACGCGTTACTTCTATTTGATATTTCGAAGGGTAATGCTTAAGATGTCTATGTTGTGAATTTTTGTGTATTGCGAACATATACGGGGAATTGGATTTTTTTCTAAAGTTCGTTAATGAAATTAAATGGGCAAATGAAATTAAATAATAAATGGCAAATGGGCATTAGTCGATCCTAACGAAACATGATTTTTTTCATTAAGTTGGAAGCTCTCTCATTATTAGGAATGCCATAGACTCACTGGCTCCAGGTGGGAGCTGCTGGGATTCTTATATGGGAGGAATACAAATAAAAAATTAAAAAATCGTAAAAACACGAATTTTTCGTCAAAATTGAAAAAAAATCGGTCGCTGCGGAGTTACTATCACGAGTTAAAATAATTTCAAAAGTAGATCTGGCCCCCTAGCATGTTCGATCGATATAGGTTTTATCGAAAATGTCGGTAATTTGCCATCGCTCCCGAGCAGGACTGCAGGCCGCTAACGAACAAACAATGGTTCATGTCAAATATATTAAGAACCCCTAGTCATTGTTAACTATTGTTTCTTCGTTAGCGGCCTCCAGTCGTGCTCGAAAGCGATGGCAAGTTACCGACATTTTCGATAAAACCTATATCGATCGATCATGCTAGGACCCCTGACTCCAATAGTTTTTCTTATACCAAGAATCGCCGAAATAAATGTAAAAAGTTTAAAAATTCGAAATGCTCAGATTAAAAAAAAGTTTTTCGAGTATCTGTATGATGTAGATTTACCTGGTTCCAGCTAGTATGAGTTTCCAGGCACCGCGTAGGTATGTACTTATTGGGTAAATACTTATTTGCATAACGCGTGCACGTGTCACTTAGTAATTATGTTCGTATGTGTAGGTGTGTGTAATCCAAATAGGAAAATTTTTCCTCTTTTTTTTCCTAATTCCACGACAACTCAGAATCATGCAACTTCAACAACCCTTGGAAAAGTCAT
The DNA here is from genome assembly GCA_929108145.2 of Limnephilus rhombicus. Classification (NCBI taxonomy): domain Eukaryota; kingdom Metazoa; phylum Arthropoda; class Insecta; order Trichoptera; family Limnephilidae; genus Limnephilus; species Limnephilus rhombicus. Next base: position 47,848,778 of record OV815273.1, on the reverse strand, counting down.
TAATAGTAATAGTACTTGACTGATTTGTATAGCGCCGTTTCGTGAAAAATCAACTCAAGGGCGCTATGCAAGTAAATTGGTATAACTAAGATTTATAATTAATCTATATTTATAACTAGCTGACCCGGTTAACCTTGTTCTGCCATATAAATGAAAGTTATATGAGGCGGACGTAGCGCCATCTGTCATTCAACAACATAAATAATTTCGTTCTGTTTGAAATACGAATGACGCGACGACTAATCAAATTTCTTCAAACAAAAATACTAAAATCGCCATTAAAAAATGGGTGGGTGTGGATAGGAGGGTGAAAATTTGGGATTGTAGGTATTTTTTGATGCCAAATAAAAAAAAATGCAAAAAAAAATTGTCAAAAAATAGAAAAAAATTCTGGTTATGGACACGCTAATCACCTAGCGGCATGAAATATACTTTACGACCTATTCTCATACCTACCAAATGTATATAAAAAAAAATCATATAAATCGGTAGAGTAGTTTCGGAGGAGTGTGATCACAAACACCGTGACACGAGAAAGATTAAAATTGATCAAAAAAATAGCCTATAACCTAACCTAATGTAACCTGTTTAACCAATTTAAAAAATAACCATCACTTTTAATTAATGACTTTTCAAGACTTCGCAAGGAAATGGGAAGATGAAGATTAGGAAGAAGCTGGCTGTTCAAATCTATTTCCAATATCGCAAATGAAATTTCAAGCAACTGTTTGATTTTTTTATTGTCTTGTACCAGGGCGATACCCACTCAAAATATGTATCTACAACTCCACAGAAACTTGAAAAATACGGTACCTGAGATATGCGGTTTATACCACTCTGTGGGTTTAGCCGTTTAGCCCCTAACCGTAATATGCACCTCGGAAACTGCTCCAACCAGATTAACTCCTTTATTAGCCATCATGATTTTTTAATTACGGTTAATTTAAGCTTTGAAAAACAAGTTAGTGCAGTAAAAAATTAGCTCCCGGCAATGTGTAACAAACGCGTGTGTGTGTGTGTTTTTGAAGTTAAACTTCTTTAGGCACGCTTGACTTGGGGAGTAAGCTGGTGAATGCGTGACGACAGCGTTACGTAAAGCGAGGCGAACGGTAGTTGAAAGGGAAATATAAGTTAGTGAAGATAGAAAGAGAGAAATTTACGTTTCGTATATTACTGTAGGGGCAAGAGAGAGAGGTTCGAGCACACATTATCTTTCTCTCATAGCCAGTTACGTTTCGTATATCTAAGACACAGTGCAGGCCTATTGTCTGTATCACACTGTAGAAGCATGGGAGAGCAGTGCGCACACATTTTCTTTCTCTCTTCCTACCATTTAGACTAGTGGTTCCCAACCCTTTTCTGACCCGGGACGGGACCACCCCCCCAGAACGGAACAATTTTTTATGAAGTCGAAATTTGTGTTGGCCAACTTTAATGGGGAGTGAGGGGGGGGGGGTGATGACACTGATGACACCACGTCACCACGTTATCCGCCCTACAACCACTGCTTGTGGTCAGTGGCGTAGGCTAGCATGGGTGGCACCCGGGACGGATTGCACAACGGGAGGAGCGTAATGGGATAGAGTAGGACGGGTTCTAGCAGAAAATTTACCACAACGGAGGGGGCGGAGTGGGATAGAGTGGGACGGGTTGTAGCAGAATATTTACCACAATAGAGGGGGCGGAATGGGATAGAGTGGGACGGGTTCTAGCAGAATATTTACAACAATGGAGGGGCGGAGTGGGATAGAGTGGGACGGGTTGTAGCAGAATATTTACCACAATAGAGGGGGTGGAATGGGATAGTGTGGGACGGGTTCTATCAGAATATTTACCACAACGGAGTGGAGTGAAACAGAATACCATAATGGCCACTGACCACAAGGTACAATAATGATAACCTGAATGTTGGCCCGATTTTTTTTTTCAGACTTCTCGACCAGGGACCGCCCGAGAGCTGACTCGTTTATTGACCGGCGGTCCATCGCGGACCATCATCTAGCCTCTCGCGGACCACTGATTGGGAAACCCTGATTTAGACGGATCTAAAGAAGTTTTACTTCAGTCGTGTGGTCTAAAGCACACTCGTTTTTTTCGGTGACCCGACAGTTGGGTGGATTTTTATACCTATACTCGTACGTTGGTATAAATTAAAACATTGTAGGTATACATATACAAGTAGTTCTGTCCTTGATGCATTTGAATGAAAATATGTTTTATACACTCTCTGCAGATCCCTTCGGGATACTTAGTTATATTTTTTGTAAGTGGGTAGATATACCGTGTTTTCCCTAAACCGATTTTATATTGTGTATGTAAGTATGCCGGGGGGATCAACTGTCATGGAACCGTTTTTTCGTACAACTGTACAAAAAAACGGGGGAAAAAGGAGGAAACCATGTTTTGCAAAATTTATTTAGTGCAATACCTATATCGCACACTTAACCCCATCACATAAATTTAAAATAAACATGCAAAAACGGTTATCTTTATGACAATTGCACATGTGAAACTTAGTGCCTCCGTTCACGGAGATACTTACAAGATTATTATATTCAAGCGATTGAAAAAGTCCAGCATAGATTCCTTAGGTATATTAATTTAAAATTAGGTATTCCAAGAGAATCCGTGGACTATAATTTGTTATTAAACTGGACTAATCTCGTAAATTTATCAGATCGCAGAAAAATCTGTGATCTATTAATATTATATAAAATAATTCACTCGGTCCTGGATACCCCTGTTTTAATAGAACTAATACGATTTCATTGCCCTGGTCGCGCTAACAATAGACTCACTCTACCGTTCTACTATAATAACACACATACATTATCACATTATTACTCACCAATCAGTCGATTACACATTTTGGGAAATGAATATGCTAACATCGGCGACATTTATTTCTTAAAATTAGCGCAATATAAACATGCACTCAAAAATTATTTTTCCATAATGTAACTTTATATACGCAATATGGACATGTTGAAATGAAATGTGATATTTCTCATTGTTCTTTTTTGTTATTTTTTGTTGTGATACACAAAATAATTGTATGTTATTTTAAAGTTTAAAACTACTATTATGTAATGATACTATTTTTCTTACTTTTGTACTCTATTATATGTTTATTTATAAAAGGCAGTATAGCCGTTTATGTATTTAAAATAAAAATAAAATAAAGATACTCGATCCTCGTGCGCGTATCATACGCACCGATCGTAAGTACCCCCCGTACGATTTTGCTGGTGCCCGTTCACGGCACTACGCGGTGGTCGTCGGTTCCCAATCAGTATCACGATACCGACAGTGCTGATCACGCGCGACACTCGCATCATTTGTGTCGGATACTTATTCCTTTGACGTTTGACAGAAATGGCGTCGGAACATGAAAGTAATGTTAGATTTGTTCTGAAAGTGGAAAAAATGCATGTTTACATAACTATACTTTACCGGAATACGTAAGAAACGATTTAGTGGAGAAGGCATGGATTGATGTTGGAAAAAAAGTCGTATGACATCGCATGACAGCGTGTTCACTCCACGGCTGCACGTGAAAAATGATCAAGTTCAGTACATTTCGGATAGCGCCGTGTACGGGGACCAGCATTAAAAAGTGGTATATCAGCAGGGTACTTGTGGTTTCGTCACAATTACGTAGATTGTAAGTATCTCTATAAACGGAGGGCCTAACTTATTATTTTTTGTATACGCGACCTGTTTCGAGGTGATCCAAAGCGCTACGAAATCGCAGCTAGTAAAAATGTTCAAATTTGTCAAACTCTTCTGGGTACTTAGCACGGTCCATCGATAAAGGAAATGATGTTGATAAAGTCGGTAACTGATCGTTCCCGATCATCACTGCAGATCGCCAATGAAAAAACAACGAATAACAAGATTTTTTAAATTTATTCGACATACTTACACTGTTGTTTGTAAGTCAGCGATCCGCAGTCGTTCTCGGGAACGATGACAAGTTATCAATAAATCCTTTATCGACCGGCCGTGCTAGATACCCAGGATCCCTAGCACGGTCGATCGATAAGATTGGATCGATAACTTTCGGTAAATTCTCACCGTTTCATAGGACAACTGCAGATCGCTAACGTACAAACAGCAGTTGATGTTGAATATATTAAGAAAACTTAGTCATTGTGAACTCTTATTTATTCGTTGGCGATTTTCAGTGACGCCAAGGAACGATGAGATGTTACTGAAAGTTATCGATATATTTGACGAGTCGAGGGGTAATCCCGGAGTGCGCAAATAAATTTTATTGAAGTAAAACTTTTTTACGCTCGCTCGTCTTGTGGGGTAAGCTGGTGAATGCGTTAGGAAAAGTTGTGATTGTTACGAAAAATGTCATGCGAACGGTAATCGATGCGAATGGTGAACGATTGCTAGGCGAACGGTCGGGTCTTTATGCGCTCTTGACTTGGGGAGTGATAAGGATAAGGAAGGTAGTTGGTCGCCCCAAGGTCGTAGGTCTCCCCAAGGTCGTAGGTCACCCCAAGGTCGTAGGTCACCCTAAGGTCGTAGGTCATCCCTAGGTCGTAGGTCACCCCATGGTCATATTTCACCCCAATGTCATATGTCACCCCTAGGTCATAGGTAACCCCGTTCGCTACGTTTGGTAACTTAGCAGGGATACCTGGGTTCATTGGGCGAGGTTTGTCTTGAAGTTTTACTTCAGTCGTGTGTTCTAAAGCACACTCGTTTTTTTTTATTTATTTGTGTGATTTCACAAATAATTCATTTAAAATAATACATACCTAGTGTATTTGCGGCACGTTCCAGAGTGGAAGGTACTCTCAGTATCGACCGTGCTAGATATTAGGAACGCCAAGATTGTAAAACAAAGCACAGATTGGCATCGAGAGTCGTTCCGGTAGCAACCTGTGTTCGTTTTTTATAAACGTGGGTAAGTACCTACTGATTTGTCAAGGTGTAAGTAAGTACCTTGAAACACCGAGAAGGCAAGGTCCTGAAATATTTTCCTAGACGCGACTGTATCTTTTCCTGTTTCAATTTTTCGTTTGAGAATCGATAATATTGTGTTCAATGATTAAATATTACAATCGTTACTTATTTAGTTATCAAAAAAAGACTTATTGAGAAATCAGAAATAAAAACATGAGCAGAATGTTGCCTGCTCATTTAATAATAATAAAAATATTACTGTGTACTTACACCTTTCGTACTGACTTTTGTTTGATGCTTTACTCTCCATAAAGCTTATAATTTTTAAGATACTTAAGCCAATAATAAATTATTCATATTATATTATCGTACGATGAAAAGGAATAAAGGATACCTAGAGGTAAATTATGACAAATCCATTTTTCACGGCAGGTGTTACAGGGTAATCCAAGTTAAAACAATTTTCGTAGAAGAAATGAAAAATTGAACTTTTCAGCTTTTTGCGCTAGTAATGACGATATTTTGTATACCGGTGCGCGTAACCCTGTTTCTAAGGGCCACTTACTGATGTCAGACTGTTTCCCAAGTCTAATGTGCCAATGCACCTTTTTTGCGTTAACTCCACACAGGAGGCCATGAGAAAAATAATTTCCCTTATCATCTTTGGCAATGCTGGGAAGAGGATAGCCGAGGAAAGGAAGGATAGAAAGTTCTGGAATTGAAAAAGGTAGAATGGGTGAGTGGGAATCTGGGCGTCAGTGTCTCCAGGAGTGACAGACATATGGATCATTCCCTCCATTGTGATGCAAAGTGGGAGTCGAGAGAGTCCACTTGCGCGATACGCCGGCCGTTTGCAGTTGCTTCCGTGTAGGAAACGCAAGCGGCATTTCGCGCCGTTTGCGATTGCTTCGTTTCTTTCTTATAATTCGTGGCTCGGCTTGCGGTAATACCTACCTGTTTAAAAGTAGCATTGGGTATTATCAGCACCTTGGTTCTTTGACTCCTTGGCGATTTGGAAGTCGGCGCCCTGCACAGGGCCGGCCCTGGTCTTTTAACGTCATGGCCTTTTAGTTTCGTCGGTCTGATTTCCTCCTCCGTTATCACTGTACTAAAAAGCCACGCTTTAGCTTCCGTTGAGGCTATTTTCTCGAAGCGAGCAGTGAAACTGACCAAGCGACGTGGACGTGGTTGCTTTCGATCGAATCGACCCAGATATATCCCCGCACTATTAGTTACGATTACCGGTTGCCTTCCCAAGCGAGGAAGACCCATATCGGAACACCTGGCACTTAGTACCTCTACCTGCTAGGGCAGTGACGATCAACCTTTTAAGCCGGAGCGGAGGGTCAATTTATCCATTTTTATTTGTTGGTGGGCCGCGGAGTAGGGTGCCTACAACTTGACATTATTACATTTTTGCAGTCGGTGGTGTCACAAACCTATTTGTATTTTCAAAAACTTTAATTTTTCAACAAAACAAACGATAAAAATAAATCGCAACTAGCTAAAATTTTATATCTCTAAGGCCAAAGCAATGAATTCTGCCGATTTTATTAATCTGATTTATCAAAGAAGATATGAAATAGCACCTGCTTGCAAATATGGGCAACTGTTGATTTTGTCATTCGGAAAGTAAAACAAAACTTCTTCAAGAAAGCTTTTGTTATTTTATTTATTTTTTAATATTAAAACCCCAGATAGGCTTTTACAATATTAATATTTTCAGATGATTTACTGCATGATACGGAGACCGCAAGAGTTTTTAACGTGTAGATAACAAAAATAAATTATAAAAAACTTGAAAAAAAATTAAAAGTAATACATACCATGGTATGCATTTAAATGTTTTTAATATATTATTAAAAATAAAAACAGAGCAATGAGCAAGAAATAAAAAAAACGAGTGTGCTTTAGACCACACGACTGAAGTAAAACTTCACTAACTTATATCTCCCTCTCAACTTCCGTTCGCCTCGCCCGACCGTTCGCCTCGCCCGACCGTTCGCCTCGATCCCACGTTTCATAACGTTCTCGTCACGCATTCACCAGCTTAATCTCCAAGTCAAGCGTGCGTTAAGGCCTGACCGTTCGCCTCGACCGATCACACTTTTCGTAACGTTCTCGTCACGCATTCACCAGCTTACTCTCCAAGTCAAGCGTGCGTTAAGGCCTGACCGTTCGCCTCACCCGATCACACTTTTCGTAACGCTCTCGTCACGCATTCACCAGCTTACTCCCCAAGTCAAGCGTGCGTAAAGGCCTGATCGTTCGCCTCGCCCGATCACACTTTTCGTGTCGCTCTCGTCACGCATTCACCAGCTTACTCTCCAAGTCAAGCGTGCGTAAAGGCCTGACCGTTCGCCTCGCCCGATCACACTTTTCGTAACGCTCTCGTCACGCATTCACCAGCTTACTCACAAAATAATAATAAATAATAATAATGCGTCGAACAAAGATCTCAACAAGAAAAGTGCTGCGCTGTGAAGCTGATTTTTTTCTTCTACACTCTCAAGGTCGAACCACAATAGTTTGTCTTTATTAGAATACGTCAAAAAATGATTAATTTAGGCGGCTGATTCATAAATTTGAAGAAAGGCTGAAGTTTTGCGCTAAATCCTTTTGCAAAACAACAGCAGCCATTACATCTAGGAGTGGAAATAGTCGACAACCTTAGATGGGACATAGACATAAATGGAATCACTAAAAAGCTTACAAGACTGTATATTTCTTCGAAAACCTAAAAAAACATAATACCTTGGAAAGACATCAAAAAAGTATTTTATGCTTTATGTCATTCCCGTCTTGAGTACGGAATTCTAGTATGGGGATCTGCTACAACAAATCATATTAACCACTCATTGCTCAGAAGAGCATTATAAAAACCATATTAAAATTACCCATCAGAACCCCTCAAAAGATATTTTTAAGTGTTTTGATATTCTAAATTTAAAACAAATATATGCCAAGAATATTCTTATACATCATTTTAAAAACAGAAAATCTCCTAATGAAACTCGGATACATGACACAAGAGCCTCAAAAAAGGATATACGAGATGTTCCAAAATTCAAGACAAGTTTTGGCCAAAGAAACCACATATATCTGGCAACCAAACTTTACAACATCCTTCCTTCAAGTTTGAAAAAGATAGAAAAGATAAATAAGTTTAAGGAAAAAATCAAAACATGGGTGAAAGAAATTAATGCAGACATACTAGAGAATGTATTAAAAACATCATAGAAACTAAATAACGGAAAATAAAATAAATCTACCAGTCCGCCTCAGCACAGGACCACCTAGTGAGGAGGACTAAGAACAAACTGATGAAATATTTACATACATTATCATATCTTGTAATTCTCATCAAAGCTGTAATTAAATAGTCACTAAAAAAAAATAATAAAATTCTTCACCGCATTTCTGTAATTGCTCGAAGGCCGTACAAAATGGGCTCGCGGGCCGCGGGATGCTCATCACTGTGTTAGAGAGAATAGTGGCCGTGGTCAATCGTCACTTTGAGAGTCACTTTCATCACGCAGGGGCAGGGGCAGGGCTTCGCGTTCGGTTTTGCAACGGAGTATGACTCCACATGGTGCGTGGTATTTTGAAGGTCAAGGGCGAACGATAATGTTAACCATATTTTGACTCTTTCTTTGGTCCTAATTTCTTCGTAATATGCTTATTAAAAGAATTTTATTTAGGTACTTTTCAAAAGTTTTATTTAGGTGTACAATATTGCATACCCTAAATGCCACAAGCAGTTCAATGGAGTCTTTATTGGGGATTATATTCTTATACTTTTGTATTTATATTTAAATTTAAAGTTGTACTTGCGTGTTTGTTCAATTTGGGAGGCGGATATGAGCACCGCCGCCTCCACACTGCTCTGCATCTCCAAAGATGACATAGGCCCTGGGGGGAATTATTTTCCTCAGGGCATGATATAGATCATTAATGTAAAAAAGTTATATAATTAGTGAGAAGTTTTCTCTATTGATGATTTATTCTTTTTCATTTCACTATGAAAAAAATATTAGTGTTATTATTTTATTATGAATTATATTATTTTAATATATAAAAATTAATGTTTCTTCGTTTGTTCACGTTCCCCTTCCGCCTACTCTTCCCCTCCTGCGTTCCCCTCTACCCTTCTAGCCTTTCCCCCGTCTACCCGTCCCGCGAACCCCCTCCCGCGTCCCTCACCGCATTCAATTTCCACTTTAGCCCTCCCTCAACCCATCCCTCGCAAATCCCACTCTTCATTTCCCTCCCGGATTCCCTCCTAAACTATATGAAATACACCAATTTTTCAAACAACTCGCGCGCCACCAATAGTAAATTTTGTATGCAAATTTCATAACGCCAGAGCTCTTCACCAAGAAGCATAACGATCCGACATTTTGAAATTTCCTACTGGAAACCCAGAAAACATATTTTTTTTTTGTATTTCAGCATAGTAATTGATTTGGTGATATTTGTGAGTAATCTGGATATCTGCCAGATAGAGGGTACACTTTTACGTATAACTTAATCAACCGTTTCTAAACTTTTTTTTAGAAAGACAAATATTCCCGGTTTTCGAATAACTTGACAATATATGAAAATCTCCTACTACCATCACAATAAAGGGAAAATGTTGATTGTGTCATGATGGAGGACTTAGCCAGCCGAGGAATCGAACCCCCACGACGACGGGATTAAGTAATAAAAATAAAATAAATAACTAATTCGACCATGCGTCCCGTTTTTTCGGGACCCAGTCCCGTAGGAAAGAGTCGGGACGCGGAAATAACCCGTTTTCAGAAAGCGGGCTAAAATTTGCTCACTTTAGTTAAGGATCTGCAACCGGGTTCGAAAAGAAGAAGATGGAGAGATACGAAATTACGAATGTTAGAGGAGAGCGCTAACATTTACAGCGACAAAATCGATGCGAAAATTGCGAAAATGTTTAATAAAACACGACTCGTTTAAAATAGAGCCAAAATCTCGCGGAAATTATCTTAAACAGCATTTAAAGAAACACTGTGATTTTTTTCATACATATAACTCATAAAATAACTGAAGCAAACGTGTTTATAATAATGTTTAGGGCATACTTTGCGATTTTTTTCTATCGTGGGAATTTTACATAATTTGCGTTTCGGCGCGGGCAAAGTCTAAATATTATCTTCAAGAATAACATATCCCATAAGACCCTCCACACAGCATCCCAGATGACATAGGCCCTTAGGGAAATTATTTTCCTCAGGGCCTCCTGTGTGGAGTTAATGTAAAAAAAAAAACATATATACTTTTTAAGAGCTTTAAAACTTACCGTGTTTAAGGGAAATATGTAATAAATCGGTAGAAATCCGGGTTGCGGGCCCTTAAACTTACGCTTCCTTCCATTTCAATGGAAATATCGATACCTTTTTCCCTATTTTCTATCAACTTTCAGTCTACCCAGCACATTTATACTACCTCCAACATTACATTAAGTTGTCAGCATGATAGAACAATCTTGTTAGTGTTGCATTATTTATATATTTTAATTAAAACAGTAAACGTTACATTATTAGTATGTATCAACACTGAATTTTTTACATGGCTGCTTCGTGTAGAAACATATAAATCGTGTGTTACTGTTTTATGAAGTGTTTGTTACCCACTAGTAGCGAGTAGCGAGATGTTTGCTATCACATTAATGGGTCGTTAATCACCTCAGAATAGAATCTCTTCGTGTTGTTGGTTTATTTTTATAGCGTGAATATAAAAACTTCTACCTAATATAGCTTACAGAGAAATCTGCATAGAACCACGTACTGTTTTTTGGTTGTCTTACAAGCAGTGGCGTATCCAGGGGTGGGTCCCAGCCCCCACCCCCCAAATTTATGCAGAAGTAGAGAAAATGTTTTTTGTTTATGTATCTATAATATTAACGCCTTTCGACTTTTACATAATATAACAACTTATCAGGTATAGCTTACAACATGAAAAAGACAGCTCAGCTTGTAAAACAGCAGGAAATAGAAAACAGAAGTGGTGAAAGCCATCACATGTGTTGATAACAAATCAAACAATAAATACTAAAATATGTAAATACTATAATATTGCAATACATGTAGTATAAAATGAAGTCGCTCCCACTGTCTGTGCGCCTAGATCTTTTAAACTACGCAACTGATTTTCATGCGGTTTTCACCAATAGATATATGGATTGATTCATGAGGAAGGTTTTTAGGCATATAATTTGTCAAGGTTTTGTGTAAATTGGTTGAAATATACAAATAAAAGGAGCGGGCTGGCAAGCAGGCAGCGGGTTAAGAAGGTTGGGCAATGGCGTGGCATTGTGTTTCCTTAGCCACAGCAACGTGTGGCCGGTTCTGCTGGTAAAATATAATATGTAAATAACTTAAGGCTCTGCAACCGGGCCCGAAAAGAAGAAGATGGAGGGATACGAAATTACGAATGTTAGAGGAGAGCGCTAACATTTACAGCGACAAAATCAATGCGAAAATTGCGAAAATGTTTAATAAAACACGACTAGTTTAAAATAGAGCAAAAATCTCGCGGGCATTATCTTAAACAGCATTTAAAGAAACACTGTGATTTTTTTCATAGATACATATGACTTGTAAAATAACTGAGAAACGTGTTAATAATAATTTTTGGAGCATACTTTGCGATTTTTTTCTATCGAGGGAATTTTATATAATTTGCGTTTCGGCGCGGGCAAAGTCTAGATATTATCTTCAAGAATAACATATATTTTTTTAAGAGCTTTAAAACTTACCGTGTTTAAGGGAAATATGTAATAAATCGGTACAAATCCGAGTTGCGGGCCCTTAACATAAAGATGAAGCACGTTGAACATATGTAAAATATATTTCAAATTGAGAAGATGTCTACATATTATAAGAATTTTTGAGAGGAAGTAATGTTTTTTAAGAGGAAAGCATTTATGCGTCCGTAAAGTTTGCAGTGGATTTTAAAGTAAACCTTAGTAACATCGAATATTTTTTTAGAAAAAGAAATTGATTCACCTTTATCCATAGACGTTATATACTGTAGACGCGGGGTAGAAATCTCAAAGTGGGAAGCCAAAAGCAAGGCAATTTAGTACTAAACTGTCACTTGTCTAGTAAGTCGTGTCTTACCAATAGGAAAATTGCATTTAAAAAGCGCCAAAATGCCCTCCCGTGTGATGAGAAAATGTTTCCATTACACGGCAAACAGTAGTGAAAGTGAAGAAATAACATTTAATTTATATGTTCACACAAATTACTTATTATTATCGATTATTATAAGCAATACAATTAATTTTCATGTTCCTCGTCCGACAATTTTGTGAGAAAAAACACACATTCTTTGATTTTCCAATGGTACGGCCACACTGAGGCCAACTTCCAACTTCAAACTTTCGGATGATTGTGTAGAAGGGTAGTTCGTGCTTTGGAAGTTCGTGTTGGAAGTTTGGCTTCGGTGTGGAAGTAGCATATCTCTTTAATACATGAATTACTTTTGACTTAAGAAATTACTGAAAACCGCTGAAAACTAGAGTATTGCTTACTTGCCACATTTTTTTGCGAGTATGTGAGACTATGCCGAGTCTATTTATATAACGTCATTGCCTTTATCACTGTAAAAGACAACTATTGGCATTGTTATCCTACACGACGAAACAAAATTTTCATCTTACGAAATTGATATTTTAAATGCCCCCAATGCAAATAATTGTCTTTTATGATACTTATGATGAATCAAAAAGTTTTTTTCTAAAAAATATTCGTTTTAAGCTAGCCTAATCATTCCGAAAGTTTATCATTTCTATTTACTTCACTGGTATGAGTAGGTAGGCGATATTGGCTCAAGCATTTTGCTTTATGGGAGTTGTTGCCCAATTCAAGACCATTTTTTTCTCACCCTTATTACGGACTGCATTTCGCGGCAGAAAAATTTCAGAAACGGACTGTGCCTTTTTTTAAATCGAGATTTTTCGTTAAAAAACCGAAAAAAGATCCTTCAAATAATGTTAGCGGCAATAAAGCAGTTGGGATTCATGTGCAGTATTAAAAAAAATGTGTGCAGTTCACACGCGGTACAAGTGAAACCTTCAGAAAACTAAAGCATACAAAAGTGGGGAGGCTGCGAAGCGCCGCACAAAGGGGGGATCGATAGGCTACGAAGCACCGCACAAAGATGAGACCGATTATTCTATCTCATTCTCTCGCAGGCTAAATCCTATAGATATATGTGTTTGTCTCTTTTTAGTGTCGCATTTTCGTTTTATCGAGTTTCAAATCGTAACGGTGCTAAAGAAGTTTTCAGATGACCAGTTATTATGTAGGTAGGTATCCTAACATTTAAATTTTTTTGTTTACACTTTTTTATTTTTTTATTTTTTTGTTTTCCGTCAGAATATCCTTAAAACCTATGTTTCATGTTTATGACTTTTATTGTAATAAAAATAATTATTACGCAAAACATATTTTCATTATTTCAAGATATCTCTCCCTCCATGATGAAATCATGGCTGCGCCAATGGTTACAAGAGAGAAATTTTATTTTGCACATACATATAAGGAGCATTAACTATTAAAATCTAGTAAAGCTTAGCAGTTAAAACTAATCTAATTCTTATTTTATTACATTTTTGTTGCACGGAAATTGTTTTTACAACTATAAAATTATAAGGCCAAAAGCGACATTATTAGCATCTTGTTAGCATAAATAAATACATCGCATGTGTATTACCTATTTATCCATCTATACAGGGTGTTAAGGGATGTACTTGACTTACCAGTGATTCCTGACATTATTTTGAGTAAAAAATGTTAACAAAATTTTTGGTGTCCGATGAATGTTTTGAGGTTTTTGAGAAAAATTTTCTTCAAAATCAAAACAATTTTTTTCCACATGTCGTTAATGGTCACTCAGCCGAATGACTGACCAAACCCTCACTCCGCCCCCAACCGTACAACAACTACTATTTTTTATGTTTTTGTAAAAAAAAACATAAAAAATGTCACCGGAGACTAAAATTTCATTTACATTTTTTACTCCAAATAATATCAGAACTCACTGGTTAAAGTAAGTCAAGTACGTCCCTTAACATTATATGCAGTGTGTAACAGCACGTACCCAAGGGATTTTAAACAGCTTTCGTGAGCATATTTCGAGTTAGAAACGAAGACGTCATTTTGCCGTCAGATGATTTCAATTAAAAAACAATAATGTTTCATTACGCCTTGCCACTGTGTTGTTGGGTTCAGCCTAGCGAATCACGTATTATTTTAACCGTTGCTATCGTCGCAGTATCAGTGGTGACGTCTGATTTTTTTTTGTTTTTAATAGAAAAAATATGTCATCAGACAGTAAAATGACATCTACATTTTTTACTCTAAATATGCTCAGGAATCGCTGGAGCCCTTCGGGGCTTCGGGTACGTGCTGTCGCACCTTGTACATATTTCAAACAGTGTCTGTGGCGATTTTTTCACATAACTACAGTTTTATTCCGATATTGATGAAATTTAGAACACGACAATCAAAATAAAAGGAAAATTACTGCCTAGATCTTAGATCTGATTTCGAAAAATCCTGTGTAAAGCCCGGGTAACGCCGGGATTATTAGTGCCTAGATCGTAGATCTGATTTCGAAAAATCCTGTGTAAAGCCCGGGTAACGCCGGGGACTTCACCTTGTTAGTAATAAGACGAAAACAAAAAAATGTTTTAATTGATTAGCTTATTGTTAGTGTTCGACCGAAACACCTTTCCACCGAAACCGAAACCGAATCCGAAACCGAAACTTTTTTCAAACATGTTAAAAATCGACTGTTTACTGTTATTTGGCTTATGTTTTACATTATTATGAAATAAAAAAAAAAAAAACAATAATTGATGTATGTAAAAAAATATATTTATTTATTTGATATTACTGCTATAAAACTAATCAAAATTAACAAATATATCTACATCGTATTTAATTAACAATAATGAAATTGCATTAGTACCATTCATCAAAGACCTTGGTGTTATTTTGACCGGAAACTTACATTTGATCGTCACTGTGAAACATTTCTAATAAGGCCATGCAAATTCTAGGTTTTGTAATACGTAACATAAGGACTTTTCAAAACATTGAGTCAATTAAGCTACTTTACTGCTCTCTTGTAAGATCGCAGCTGGAATATGCATCTCCTGTATGGTCTCCGATTTATACCTGTAACTTAAACCGTTTGGAGCAAGTTTGGAGAGAGTACAAAGAAAATTTCTTCGATACGTTCAATTCAAATTGAGACAGCCTGTAATTGAAATCCGCTACAATGCATTAATGTCTGATCTAAACCTACCACTACTTTCTACCCGGCGTACTATTAATGAAATTCTTATACTTTTTCAATCTCATAGACTGCCCTCAAATGTTAAGTGTTATAAATATTCGTGTCCCTGTTAAATCAACTCGACTCCATCACCTTTTCCACAGTGACAATCATAGCACTAACTATTCCTATCATTCACCGCTAATGCGTTTTCACCGAACTGCTAATACGTATACAGACCTTTTTCGATATTTTCAATACCTCACCATCTTGCATCAAAGCAAAAATAATTAGTTATTTATGTACTTTAACTGATATGTTTGTAAAATGATAAATATTTGTTGTACTAATAGGCATCGTATGTATGTACTGTATGTTATTCTATATATATAATGTTTGTAAATGTTCGATACACTTGTATTATGTATGTGATAGCCCTATGTACGGGCGTTTAAATAATAAATAAATAAATAAATATGTTAACTACTTCCTGGAACAAAAATTTGTCAATAATCAACACTTAAAAGAAAAAAGTCATTAATTGAGTATTTTGCTGATGATGGCGGGTGACATACGAGCTACAAACTCACCCGAAGTCAGCCGAACGACAAATTCCAAGAAGTAGATGACATGTTTTGTTATTTTTCATAAATTTTGTTTGTTTTATAGAAGTTAATAAGAAAAAAAAATATTTTCTCACATACTTCAGTTATTGTTTTGTTATTTATTTAATTTAACACGTGTTAGAGAACGTACCCATACTACGTGACCCGTTCAGAGGGGGGGGTCTTCAAAATACAGACCGCGCTTGGTACAAATGAGCAGCGGGGGGCTTAAGTTTTAGTCACCGGGGGGGGGGGGGGGGGGTTAAAAATTGCAAAAAGTAGGTCACGTAGTATGGGTACGTTCTCTTAACTGTCTGAATAAGTGTAAAAAAATAAGCCAAATAACAGTAAACAATCGATTTTTAACATGTCTAAAAAAGTTTCGGTTTCGGCAGATTTTCTGCCGAAACTATTTTTTTTTGCCGAAACCGAACCTTCGGTCGGTCACTACTTATTATACATATTTATAAATTAACTTATTAATTAATGTGAAAATTAATTGTATTGTGTTCATTATTGGTCGATGAAACTTTTAATGGGAGTATACTAATTCTAGTAATTCTAAGGAGTATACTAATTCTAGCAATATTAAGGAGTATACTAATTCTAGTAATACGAGTACTAAGGTGACTATTTGTACTGCTTTTCGGTTCTCCATCCTCCTGGTTAATCGTTATCCCAAATCAGTACACGAAAAATCAGAAGAAGGTTACGAACTTTTAAATGGTCACCTTACTTACGAATAAATCACAAACTCCCTTCTTTGTGCAAGTTATAAAAACAATAATTTTATAATTACCGTTGTAAACGCAACGTAAGTAAATAGGTACCTAATCAACTTTAATAATAAAAAATCAAAATTTTATGAAACGCCGCGAAAGCGACAACTTACTAACTCCGTTAGCAACCCTGCATTAGCGACACATATTGACAGTCATGCGAAGCTATAAGGTAAATCGCTGTAAAATCAATAATATCGTAAACTGCACGATAATAGCGTTTCTTAACAGTTCCGATAGATGTCTCAGTGTTCCATATACAAGGTGTCCGGTAAAGTACACAAACTTCGGGAGGTGATTCTGTATGATGGTACGAGTACCTAGAAGTAAAAAGACATATACTAATATTTTTCCATAGAAACAATATAACTTTTTTACCCGAAAAGCACCTACTGGACTAACATTGGAATTTCGTACAAAGTAATTTATATATTTTATACTTTACTTGTCATGAAAATCCCCTCCCAAAGTTTGTGCACTTTATCCCCGGACAACCTGTACATTTTAGATTATTCGAGATAACTAGCTACTAAAAGCTATAGAAGTACTACACTTGAATTGGGTTAACAGCGCGTACAAAATAATGGTGACCGGAAAACTCGGAATGAAATCAACTCAGAACCTCCATTGAAAAGTCATTAAAAGTGATGAAAAAAAACATAAAAAATTGCTTAAATAGTTAGGATTATGGGCTATTTTTCATTGCTTTTAATGACTTTTCAAATAGATGTTGAATTGACTTGATTCTGAGTTGGTATGTAACCAAATTACCAAATACTTTATGTGTTTTAACAAAATCAAATACCCGAGCCCCGACACTGAATCCAATTTTTAGTAAAGCCTCGATTACATTTAAGCGAGTTTACAAGCTACTAGCCGGCGTATTCACTATCTGCTAGTTAACTACATCAGTGTAAAATCTGCTAGTTAGCTAGTTATATGATAAGGTACACTGAGTTCACTAGAAGATAGTGAATACACCGGCTAGTAGCTTGTAAACTCGCAATGTAATCGAGGCCTAAAGCACATTTAATTTAATCTAGCTACTCCAAGAGTTCCGCGGACAACTAGTAAAATAATATGGAAATAATTAAGCACGAACTTTGTAAGTAGGTGTCAAAGTCTAATTTAAAAAATTTGTAAAAAGAATTTATAAAAACTGGAAACATTTGAAAAAGCGAGTCTCGAAAATTGTTTTTCAATAGAAAAAATTTTCAAATTGCGATGAACATAAAAATTTTAAAAATGTTAGATTGATTTAAAAACATATAAATTTAAAAAAAAAGTGATGCATTAGGAAGGTCCAACTACTCTTTTATAAATCATGAAATCTGGGAATTACGCCCATAAAAAAAATAATAATTGATGTCAGCGGGAATCACATTTTACTTGAACTTCTAACCTTCCGACCCGCATCTAATTGTTTGATTCTTGGACCCACCGGCACCGTGAGTAGCCTATTATTAAATTCGTCTCAATGAATTATTTATACTATATAGATGCATTATCGTGATACACTTTTGGGGTATTATGTCGTGTTGCGCTTTCTCCTTTTTTAACCAACGTTTCGGACAGCGTTACAGCGTCCATCATCAGGCAAGATGTAATGATGATGATGGATGTATATGTGATATCAAGCAGATTCTAACACTTTTAGACTTTACTAATTTAAAAAAATTCTGATATCTTCTTGTATTATTTTCTGTTTGATTGTATTTTCTTTAACCTACCATTTTTCTTTCTTTCGTATTTTTTTTGGGAGGCGGGTATAGGTACCGCCGCCCCGGGAACCATTTATTGGATAACCAACTACTCTGCCATGGGTCCCCCCAAGTGGTTCGCTACGTTTGGTGACTTAGCAGGGGTGCCCGCATTCATGGGTGAGGATGTGCCTGCCCACCTGCTGCGTGGCGGGCCTGATCGATAGAGACTGGTTGAGGAGGTTTTTGACTTCTCCAGCCAGAATCCCTCCACACAGTGGCGTAGCTAGCATGGGTGGCACCCGGGGCGGACGACATGGTATCACCCCCCTTCCCACATAGTACTTACCATCTGCCACAGTGAATCTGAAACAGCTATATTTACCAAAATGGGGAGGGGGGGGGGGTAATAAGATGAATAGGACGGGGCGAGATGGGATAGGGTGGGATTCCCGGTGCACCTACCACAAAGTGCAGCAATGGCTCGGGATTGAGCTGCCCCCTAAAGAATGGGGGTGAACACATATTGGAGTCACTAACAGAACACAGGTTGGGCCGCCCCCCCCCCCCCCCCCCCCTCACTCTGATGTGGTTGTAATAATCCAGAAACCTTCGCGGGGGTTTAAATAAGGTATTTTGAATGTTTCAAACATTTAATGCTATGCTTAATATAGTAATGCTTAATAAGCTATGCTTAGTATAGTAATGCTTATTAAGGGTCGGGTTTGGAAAACATCGCTCCGCATTAGCAGTAGCATCCGCGTCTCGTAGCAGCAATACTAGAAAATTATATACAGGTAGTTAGAAAAATGTGTAAAGTTACTAGTGATTAAATTTTTTTTACTGTAATCTTACAAATTCTATAAGTTATACATACTGCAACTTTAGTTAAAACGTTGAAAAAGGCCTTCGCGATTATCTCTCCTGAACCTGTTGTAAACATTTTTACCAAAAATCCTTCCGTAATCTCAGAGTAAACATTATGTTAAATCAAGCTATTAAATTAAAAGCTCTTCAGTGTATCTAGATTTTTATTGTAATTCGCCTAAACTTTCTGAATTTTTCAACTATTCTCCGCCATACAAAAATGTATGGCAAAATATTACGCCGCGCGATGTCTTATATAACGGTTGAATTTCACAGAATTCATTCAGTTGTGAGATAGTGGTCAAGGCGACAGCACGCATATTTTTTTCGCAGCAATTTTGTTCGCTGTTTATTCGATTTTTGAAGGAATCATTGAGGAGATAGGTGTTACTGTAACCGGGTAAGTAGAAATAAAATATATTTATTATTATCTAATAAATTATTTTTAACTTGATTTACAGTTTTACATATTTTATTATTATTTTTTTTTTAAACTTCAGGTACCTTCAAAATGGGTAAAAATAAAGGAATTCTTGCTTACCGTGCCATAAAAAATAGACCCTCCCACTGGAAGAATAGGAGAATAAGGTAATAAAGTCAAAATTTAATTTTTTTACTGATTTCTATCAAGGGTAGTTTGAAGGTAGACTGAAGTCATTTTGCTTTTTGACATCTAAAAATTTCGGCATCCATCTTGAATTTATCTGTAGTTATCTACCGATTTGGTTCAATATCAGAATTCGGGCGTTTAGAAGTGCACTGAACTCGGATCTAATGTCAAAATGCAAAATTTCGGCATCCATCTTGAATTTCTCGTGTTCTCTACCGATCTGGTTCAAAATCAGTATTAGGGAGTATTGGCGAGCGCTGAACTCGGATCTAATGTCCAAATGCAACATTTCGGCATCCATCTTGAATTTCTCTAGTTATCTACCTTTTTGATTCAAAATCAGGATTAGGGCGTTTGGACGTGCACTGAACTCGGATCTAATGTCAAAATGCAACATTTCGGCATCCATCTTGAATTTCTCTAGTTTTCTACCGATTTGGTTCAATATCAGCGCCCTTGAGATGATTTTTCATGAAAACGGCGCTTTATAAATCAGCCAAATATTATTATTATCAGCATTCGGGCGTTTGGAAGTGCACTGAAATCGGATCTAATGTCAAAATGCAACATTTCGGCATCCATCTTGAATTTCTTTAGTTATCTACCGATTTGGTTCAAAATCAGGATTAGGGCGTTTGGACGTGCACTGAACTCGGATCTAATGTCAAAATGCAACATTTCGGCATCCATCTTGAATTTCTCTAGTTATCTACCGATTTGGTTCAATATCAGCATTCGGGCGTTTGGAAGTGCACTGAAATCGGATCTAATGTCAAAATGCAACATTTCGGCATCCATCTTGAATTTCTTTAGTTATCTACCGATTTGGTTCAAAATCAGGATTAGGGCGTTTGGACGTGCACTGAACTCGGATCTAATGTCAAAATGCAAAATTTCGGCATCCATCTTGAATATCTTAAGTACTTTGACGATTTGGTTCAAAATCAGGTTAAAGGAGTTTGGGGTTCAACGAACTTAATATCAAAATTTAATTTAACAAAATTTAATTTCAAAATGCATAATTTCGACGACCATTTTGAGTTCTCTACCGATTCCGTTCAAATTGTCACTAAGTTTTATTGAAAACAACGACTGTCAGATCCATTGATAAATCGAATGAATTTCGATGTTGGGTAAATTCTGGGTCGTATTATTACAAATAAATTTATTTTATATGTTTTTTTAGAAAAGCAGCAGAAGCAACATAAATGACGTCGTTATAACAGAAACTATCAGTTAACATGTAAGTTTTTTAAATAAACATAAGCGGCCTGAGTAATGGCCTTCCATATAAACTTTTTGCTATAATGAATGATCTACCACACTTTTTGTGAATGTTTAGAATTAATAAATAATATTTGGATGATTTATATAGCGCCGTTTTTGTGAAAAATCAGCTCAAGGGCGCTGTATGAATTATCGATAATAGACCGGGAGAAAGGATGATGTCATTACAAAATGACAGTCTTGTGAATAAATGAGGGGCTAACACTTATCACTCTGTATTGTTTTGTATTTTTTTATTAATAAGTTTACATTACAAATGTATAGTCTAATGTCCTCCACGCTAGGAATTCACCTGTGTTGTGGAGGACATTTTTCAATTGTAAAATTATATAATAGTAAACAAGTATATAATAGTAACTTTGTTATTTTTGGATAATGCTGTGAAATAACTATAATAATTGTGGGTAATAATTAATTTATTTTGAACTTACATATAACATTTGCAATTTTACCTGTAACACGCACAACACGAGTTACAGCGTGTTTTATACAAAGAAAAAAAAACTTGTCAATAGACTTCTATAAAAAAAACAGAGTGGAAGATACTTTATGTATCGCCCTGGTGTAAGACCACTATTCAGAATTGAAAAGCTGCTTGAAATGGCTTTAGCCGTGTGTGGTGACCAAATCTGAATAGCCAGGTACTTCCCCTATATTATTCCCCTCACACCTTATTCAGCCTCACAACATACCCCAATCACTGGCCCCAGGCGATTGATAACAGTTGGGACTTTGTAAGTTACATAAAAATAAAAATAAAACATTTAGTTGTTTTATAAAAATTTGTCTGAACTTCTTTATATTTTTTACTGTCTTTTTTCTAAATGTGCTTCGTTCTACTTTATGTATATCAAAGATAAATTGTAAAATATATTCTTTCTTACTACGTATTAAAAAAAACTGTATGCATATAAATAAACTTTCAAAAACAAAACTACCTGTTTTTTAATTTCTAAGGCACAGAGTAAAAACTGGTTGTCGTAACTTATTCACACCCATTATTTTCTGGTAAAATTATAAAAAAAATAATAACATTATACAAACCATATATGAACCAGAAATTTTTTCCACATCAAAACACCATTAGATTCTATGTCACATTGAGTCAAAAACTAAGACGTCTGTAAAGGTCCAGGGACTAAAAAAAGTCTATGTATCCTTGCCCTTGCATAATATGATTTATAGTCTGTCAAGCTGTATCAATTATGTTAGAAATAAATTAAAATTATACAAAGCAAGTGAAATTATACATTATTATAGTAGGAACTTAATTTTATAAGGCAAGTGTATTTTTATTTCCTAAGTCCGTAGTGTCTAGTATACCCACATCTCCTCTAGTCAAACGAAGGCGGCCGGCTGCGGCCGTGTTTGTCTACAAGTACAAGAAATACCTAACTGCAGTGTCAGCGCGGTTTGATACCCGACCCTTAAGCTATGCTTAATTACTTTAGTCCGCCTCGGCACAGGACCCCCCAGTGAGGAGGACTAAGAAATACAATATTTTATACTTAATTTCACCATTACATTTTGTATGTACAATTATTTTATATAGTCGCTAAAAAAATAAAAGTAATACATAGACATCTCATATACTCATATAACTACTCATATAAATACCTACGTACACCCAAGCAAGCATAGTTTGATTTTTATGAATGAATTATTCAAGGTAGACAGTTTTTCAGATACTCAAAAAAATTCAAAGAGAAAAAAATATATGCTCCGCAAGTGGTCAACCTGTGAGAAGGTGTATTAATACATTTAAAAATAATAATAAACAAATGATTACCTGAACCAAAATAATGACACAAGCAATTTTTCAATAATAATCCCAGATTAGCAAATATCTTCCCGGTAAATAAAATTCCCAAATAACATCTCTAATGTGACGACGTTTTTATGAATTTATTTCAATGCCGAAATTCGATGACAGTGATAAAAAATTACAAAAAAAAACTACCGGATGGAATCAATCAGACGGTTAAAAATAATCAGAAACGTCTGTTTAAACGAGCGGGCGATACCAATACATATTCACAAATAAAATGTAGTTTTTTTTGTATATGACATAATGAAGGCACCGGAAAAAATATTAGTAATTTCTTAGAAAACCAATAACGAATAATTTGATATTCCTTCTCACTGATTTGGCTTCGCAAAATTGAAGAAGATGTTATGAAATATTTAGCAATTTCTGGTTTATAAGAAGAATGCATCGTCAGTTTAGTTGCATATTATAAATGTTTTATGCATCTTTCACGACGAAATTACGAAGGCGTGAATTTCACTTAGTGACTTTTTCCCCCTTCGGACTTTGGGGATGCTGTGTGTCTTTTGAGAAAAGGAAGGAGATGAAGTTCTGCGAAGGAAAAGGGTACGAGGGGTGGATAGGAATCTGGGAATCTTCAGAAGTGACGGACGTATAAAAGTAATAATATTTGGCTAATTTATATTATATATACGCCGTTTTCGTGAAAAATCGCCTCAAGGGCGCTGTACAAATAAATATATAAAACTAGCTGACCCGGACACGCGTTGATGTGGCTAATAAAACACAACGTCTTCTACTGGATGGTTATCCAACCTATATAACCACCGCCGTCTTTGAATTTATCGCAAAGAGACAGAGAGATGCCGCGGAGGACTTTAATTTATAATACGTAGAGATGGTGTGAAAGATTATAATAATGTGCATGAAATGCTTGGGGTAACAAACGTATTTAAATTAATACAGAATTAATACTGTATCCGTCTAAATAACTTTTCAATTACCGCAATGTACGTGACCATTTTTTTAGAAGATAGAATGGGTATAGTAAGCTATCCGTAAAAGATAGATATATGCCTTCGCGGACTTTTTTTGTAGATCTATAAAAGAGGAATATCTCACCATGCATTGTTTTTTGTTATATCCCAAAAGGATTAGGCAGCGTTTTCGATGAAAGCTACCAGGCGGCTTGACTTTTTCCGACACCTCTAACAATTATCGTTATGTTTCCACCAATTTACACAAATCCTTGACGAATTACATACCTAAACCTTCCTCACGAAAACTCTATCTATTAGTGAAAACCGTATGAAAATCCGTTCAGTAGTTTTCGAGTTTATCGCGAACAGACAGACAGACAGACAGACAGACGACGCGAGGGATTTAATTTATAATATATTATGTAGAGATAATAATATTACTGGCTTACAACTAAGATTTACAATTATAACTAGTGACTTACATCTAATCCACGAATCCATCCCTGACATGATCTTTGACATGAATCTATCCTTTACATGAATCCATCCCTCCCAATGCGTTGCATGGCGATGTTCAGAGTCTTGCTGGAGAGGTCAAAAGGTCTCCGTCAACTAGACTCTCCCTGCTGAATGCAACTACCGCCAAGACCCGAACAAATCTCGGACCGCACCCCATGAACCCGGGCACCCCTGCTAAGTCACCAAACGTAACGAACCACTTGGGGTGACCTACAGGATAGGTTTAGGTTATCCAATAAATGGTTTCCGGGACGGCGGTGCCAATACCCGCCTCCTATGTTGCACTGCAAGACTATTTTGAACACGGACGGAACAAAATTATGGTTCTATGACAACTCACAATCATGCAATTTCAACACCCCTTTGAAAAGTCATTAAAAGTTATGTTTTTTTTTAATAGTCATAACCTCACCTAACGTAATAATTTTTGTTGTATTTTTTATCACTTTTAATGACTTATCAAAGGAGATGTTGAAGTTGCGTGATTCGGAGTTATCCGGTCACCGAAATTACATAAGGAGATAATTACACCTGCTACAATTACACACGTAGAAAAAAACTGCATTTTTAAACAGTAAACCGAGATTACTTTGAATGATTTTTTAGTAATTTTTGACAATTTTTTTTTACGTGTCCAGAAACAGAATGTCCAGCATTTTTAAAATAATGGTCAGATAATATGAGATAGGTATGAACATATTTCTTTGTAGTTTTAAGTGAACTTGGTAGTTCAATAAATCAGTTTTTTTCAAATTAAGTAAAATATCTTCGCTGAGCGGAACTTTGCATAAATTACGTATTTACTTACCATCTCATTGGATATCGCACACAGGTGCAATGTAATGCCGTAAAAAAAATTATCACCCCCTAGCCTAGGTTGCATTATTATTCATTGTTTATGTAAAGTTCCCTCTGTAGATGCAAAGTAACCTCAGTTTACGGAACTCTAAAATTTAAACCTAATATAAAAATACTTTTGACGTATGTAATTTCTAGTAACTATACCTGAACGTGAACCAAGATACTCTCAATATTACCCCGGCGTAAGACAACCATTCAGAGTTTAAACGTTGCTTGAAATGGCTTTAGCCATGTTTGGTGACTAGATTTGAATAGTCAGGACTTCCCCGCCTTTCTCTTCCCCACCTTCATCTTCCCCACGTTTCCCTTCCCCACATTTCTCTTCCTCATCTTCTTCCCCTCGCCACTTACCTTTAGCCTCACAACTAGGGCTGCCACCTTTCAAAAACAGTAGACTCGGAGATTTTAGAAATATAGTTTTTTCAATTAAAATAAAACTTCTTTTAGTATGAATTATTTCTAATTATTTTTTTGAGAACCAAAATTCACCGTCTGCAGAGAATGCACACAACAAAGTTGTGTCTAAGTCGTGTTGAAGCATAAAATTTTCAATGTTCTCAAAAATCTTTTGAGATGATTCGTTGAAATCCTCATAAAAATCCATTAATTTACCTTGAACACCTTTTTCTTGGTCAAAGTATCTGATGACTATTAGATACATTTTCTGGGATCCTTTATTTGAGGTGTCGATAGCAATCGAAAAATGAACTCCATTTCCAGATTGAGAACTTTTCAGGTCTTGTATTTTAGACTCTATTGAGTTCGGTGCTTGGACATTCAAAACAATGGCTTCAGCTTTGGTTCTGCCACGGTGAACTTTATGTGATAGTTGAGAATCGGAATAAAGAGAGGCATTCAATTTAATTCCGCAATCGGTGTTCAAATAACTGTGGTGGTGTCTAATTGCATGATAAATCGACGCAATTTCGATTGTCGCTACGTTTAGCTCTTCGAAATAATTTTTCTTTGGCAGAAATGCGGTCGTCAACGGCCGGTCTGACTCGGAGATATCGATGTTAAACCCGTAGCCAGGACATGCACCATGCAAACCCGTAGACTCCGGGTCAAACCCGGAGAGGTGGCAGCCCTACTCACAACGTATCATATTTGGGGATGCTATGGTCCCACTGGCTCCATGAGGTTAGACAATTGGGGCTCTTGTGCGCTGTTCAAATTAAAAAATAATAATAAAAAATCACGCCAGTGTTTCTTCTACCGATACCGTTTCTGATAATGTGTTTGGCTTGCTGAAGTCACCATCCTAATCCCAAGAATGTGCAGTGCGATTTGATACTATGGCAAACGAAGCCAAAAGGACATGCTACGACCCTCGGTTGAGGACGCAGGAAAATAATATTTAACTCCTTCGCAGCGAGCGGTGTTCGAGAAATTCTCTCCGGTTGTCGATGGATTATTGACGAGTAGTGATGAGGTGCAATATCTGCAGTTATGTAGTTGATGTATGCAGATGTAGGTGATGTCTTGAGGTAATGTTGGAAGTAGTTCCGTGTAGGAATGATAACTTGTTGATTAAGATAGAATAACTTTATTTAAGATTTAAGTATAATCAAACTTATAATTTAGACAATGTCAATTAGCGAACGAGTGAACAAAAGTGCAGCGTGTAGACTCCACGTAATAAGAAATAGAAGTGAACATGGAGGAACGCTAAGTCCTCGCTTAAATAGCATTTTCAGTATTCCCGGATCGTGGGATGCTTCATAGTTTTAAGTACTAGACACACAGAAAATATGTTATGCAGGAAATCAGTTTTGGGTTTACTAATCCTTCGATATTTGTTAATCGTTTTCAGTTAAAAATAATGTATTTGTTTGAAACGCATGAGTGCGTAAAAGGTTGACATTAATGCGTGTGATTTATAGCATAGGGCTGGAGAATATAACAGACATCATATTATCACAATGTTATCTTTCTCAGAATGTAGTCATCATATCAATGATATGTTATAATATGGTCATAGGTCATGGATTTAAAAGCTCATTTGCTCAGTTATCGCTGCAACTGTACCGTCTTCCCGCCGGGCTCAAAACTGCACAGTTTTCCGATCCACACGCAACGTTTTAACTGCAACGTGTTGAACTGCACAGACAAAATGTTGTGCAAAACGTAGCGTGTGGACCGGCCTTAATAGTGAATGTATGCACCCTCCCAAAGAAACCATACAATCATTATTATGAGTATTAATATATATATACATCTCTCTCACACGTATAAAGAAAATGAAATGCAATTTCCGTCGCCGTGGCTGAGCCGTAATAAGATATATCTGTTTCCTCCAAAGGAAAAAAGTAGTACATGTACACTTACTACACGTAGGAAACAGTCACACGTATTTTGTGTGTCTCATATTTTGTCTCACCATTACTTAATGTGTAAAAAAGAACTGCAGCATTATAACGATAAGGAACATATTATGTTTATTGCCTTTTGTGCCGTCGCGGTACCGTAACCGTGAATCGTCACGGTAATTATAAAAGCGCTCATAACGAGTTGTACCTATAACCGGCAGTTACGATAGAGATAGAGCAATGTCGCATCAGTTGTTTATCGAGTATCGGGTATTCATTGCGGAATTATAATTATTATCACATAAATTTACAGGTTTTTCCATAAAACTTCTAGTTTATATAATATGAGACGAATTTTATTAATTATAATTAAAATATTCATTATCTGTTATTCTTCTTGTCTGAAGAGGATTCTCTACCGTTGAGTGGCTTACGGCGAGTTCACACGAGGAAAAATACACCGTAGTAGACAGGACAATATTGTCCTAAACCGGCTCGTGACAAATAAATAAATCCATTATTTGGGCTCGTGACGTCACTACATGAAAATGTCCCGTCTCCGAAAATGTTCCTATTAATTTTATAAAATTCCACACTGATTTTTTTTATTTTTTATATGGCATCACTTTGATTTCAGGCGAATTTTTGAATTTGATATTTAACGTTCACTTGATTTATTGTTTGTTCTCTGCGAACGTATCATTTGGTTTGATTTTTTGACAGATGTTATGAAGAGAACCCCGTACATTTTTCGTTGTCCGTACTTGTTTTAGAGGTATAATGATAATGGTGCGGATTTTAACAAAATCAAATTTTATAATATTCTTATTATTATTATAATTTACAAGTATATTACATTTGATTTAGTAATATAGACGTTGAACATTTTAATGATTTATGATCAATAAGATAAATCAAAGAAAAAAATATTTTTGAGATTTAATATTTTTGGTATGCCTCGTTATTCACCTGTGTCATTCGTGTGGAAAACGTTATTTTTTTTAAAAATGATTTTCGGCTATGTATTTATCGTTTTTTCGCACCTATAAAATTATGTCCCGTCTTTCCGGTTTATAAAAAATGGTCTGATTTTTCGGATTGAAATTTTCAAAAAATCGTCAGGGTTTCAAAAATATGATTAAAAAAAAATACGGAATGTCTTAGAATATTTGCCTAAACCGGATTTTTTTTTTTAAATGTGATGCAAGTGGCCTATTGTCTGCAATGATTCTTAAAGAATAAGAAGTGAAAGAACATCAGGAGTATAGAATGTGCAAGAGTATGTCATCATAGCACTTTGATTTGCTACTAAGCCTCGTTTCGCCAAAAATTCAGTAATAAGATAAAGCATACCTTCACGGGTCAAACTGCAAATTAATAACAATAGCATTTTTAGTGACGGGTATGAGCTTCAGATGACTGCAATATACGAGTATAATAATATATGGTTGTCATTTTAGTAATTCCTTTTGGGTCCTATTTAAACGAAATTTTTAAGTATTTTTAAGAGTACGCGAGGAGTGACTTAAAATAATAACCCCCCACAATATTTTCGTACCCAGGGAGGGTTGTTCAGAATTTCCCAAGATTATATTTTTTCTCCCCTAGATCTAGAGAAATTTCCCTACACATTTTTACATCACATCACTAGTCCTGCTCGTGCACGTTGACACTAAGACAAAAGGTTCGGATCTGGGACAAAATAATATTGTCCTGTCCTCGAATGATCTAGGCTCAACAACCAACCAAAAAAATCAAAGGGTGGAACTATTTGTAATAGTTATTTGAATTATTTTGCCTTTCTCTCCATTCTCGCATACCTGCGCGCTTCCTTAATTTGTTGAATCTTTTCCCCTCACCTTGATATATTTGACTACTACCTACCTACTCATGTTATATCCTCTATTTTCCCTTTCTCTACATTCCCACATCATTAATCTATTCTTCGAAGTTTTGGCCAACAGCACCTATTGTTATTTTCTTCCATTTGTGGCTACTGAATAACGTTATTTATCCACACGACTGTAGCATGTCGCCTGCTCTATTCTTTGGTTTTGATCAATTTCGAATCAATGCCCTACCATAGGCCACTTGCATGGATTAGGTAACGACTTGGAAAAAATCGTGTCGATAGATTTTTTTCTAAGATTACGAAAATGTTAGTAAATTTTTTTAGAAATAAAATTTGACGGCCGGCGTAGTGCAGCGGTAAGGCGCTTGACTCGCATTCCGAAGGTTGCTCGATCGAATCCCGGCGTGGCAGATAAATTTTATTTGATTAATTAGTGTATTTCATAATTTATTCATAATATATAGTATATTTGCGGCACGTTCCAGAGTGGAAGATACTCTCAGTATCGCCCTGATGTAAGACCACCATTGAGAATTGAAACGTTGCCTGAAATGGCTTTAGCCGTGTTTGGGGACCAGATCTGAATAGCCAGGTACTTCCCCACCTTCCTCTTCCCTATCTCCTTCCCCTCCCCACTACCTTCAGCCTCACAACATACCCCAAATGGGGATGCCATAGTCTCACTGGCTCTAGACGGAAGCAGTTGGGACTAATAAAGTAAAAAAAAGTTTTTTTTTACATGAAAATGTCCTGTCGCCAAAAATGTTCCTATTAATTTTGTAAAATTCCACACAGATTTTTTTTTTTTATATGGCAACACTTTGATTTCAGGCGAATTTTTGAATTTGAAATTTAAGGTTCACTAGATTTATTGTTTTTTCTCTGCGAACTTATTATTTGGTTTGACTCTTTGACAGATGTTATGAATACATTTTACTATTATGTACATTTTATGCTGTCTGTACATGTTTTAGAGGTATAATGGTAATGGTGCTGATTTTAACAATATAATCTTCTTATCATTATTATAATTTATAAGTACAAGTATATTACATCGGATTTAGTAATATAGACGTTGTTTACGCCCATACACATACCTACACATAAGCATACCTACATAGCACGCATACATACTGTCACTGCTTGGGATTGGTATTAATATTGTTGCAAATTCCTTTCCTACCCATCCCTATTGCCTACCCGTCAAGCTTACCCACAGTCAGTCTATAATAAACGCCCGCCGCAACATATAGCCATTGTGCCCCGCTATTGGTGATCCGCTATTAAAAAATAACTTCGCCGTGTATTATCAAAATAAACCAACTCACGCCTATTGCTGTTTGTGCCTGTTGGATGGGAGAGGAAGCAGACAAGTGCATTGCCACCCTACAAGTTCTTTTACCCTTTTCGGTGAGTCCTTTCCTTTCTATGCCACATGTATTTTATCATTTCAAGCAGTGATAGTAACACAAAATCAAGGTCCTTCGCCAGTCATTTTTACATAAACATATCAATCCACTCTACACAATCAAAATCTCATTCAGACGTTGAACATTGTAATGATTTATGATCAATAAGATGGATCAAGGAAAAAAAATATTTATGAGATGTAACATTTTTGGTATGCCTCCTTATTCTCCTGTGCCATTCGTGTGGAAAACGTTTTTTTTTAAATGATTTTCGGCTATGTAATTATCGTTTTTAACACGAAGATATTAGTGTACAAAACACTTATCAGATCAGTACTTACCTACGCAGCTGAGACTTGGGTACTAACTAAGAGGAATGAGCGAGCACTGAACGTTTTTGAAAGAAAAATTTTGAGGCGCATCTTCGGACCGGTTCTAGAAAATGGATTTTGGCGCAGACGTTATAACAATGAGCTCTATACTTTGTTTAAGGAGCTAAACGTCGCAAAATTTATAAAACTGAGAAGACTTCGGTGGCCGGGTCATGTGGAGAGAATGACCGAGCATCCTGAGATGAGTGGAGGAAGACTCTTGAGGAGGCCAAGACCCACCAGGGGGTTGTAGAGCTAATAGTGATGATGATGATGAATTATCGTTTTTTCGCACCCATAAAATTATGTCCCGTCTTTCCGGTTTATAAAAAATGGTCTGATTTTTCGGACGGAAATTTTAAAAAAATCGCCAGGGTTTCAAAAATACGATTAAAAAAAAATACAGGATGTCTTAGAATATTTGCCTAATGCAAGTGGCTTATTGAACCATCTCTCATCGGTTCCTCTAATTTTAATTTTCTTTTCCTTCCCTTAAATATTGTATTCTATTGCCTGCTTTCTTTTTAAAAGATTTTTATGACCACCAGGTACCGTTGCATTCCAGTTGGACTTATTATTTGTTACAAATTGTTTCCAGATGTTATTATTTGGTTTTTATGTTAGTCTTCACGAGGACTTTAATGCGTTTCTTTTCGATTCCTTGTATTAATTTGCCCTTCCGTGTCAGTTGCGACTAGAATATTTACTTTGGAAGTTTGTTTAAACCAATGTGTTAATAGCAATAAAGCTGGTGTTGCTGGTAGGTAGTAGGTACACTCGATGCTTATAATATTGTTCACAATCACTTATAAATGTTTGCCACAAGTTTATCAAGGTTTTTCGTCGAAGTCAGACGTCGTTGGTGGTGTCATTCAAGATGTGGTAGAGTATACAAATACTAATAAATGAGGCAATTTCTTATCACTGGGATTAATAATTCATTATTAGGTGACGATCAACATATTAAGCTACAAAACCCTAAACGACGTTAAATAAATAGGTCCCAATTTCCGAGTTGATTGCGGCACTGTCCGGGTAAGACAGATATCCTAGGTTTGATTCCCCATTGCGACCATTAGTCTTGTTTTGTTTCACGTTTCGTTTACATTCGTGATAGACAAACCTCATGGAGTGAGGTTTGTCCAGGTCTTGGTGATAGGATGTATCTGTCCACCAGCTGCGTGGCAGGCCAGATCGGAAGTGACTAATTGAAGGAGACTTTTTGACCTCTTCAGCAGGAATCTTTGTATTATTTGTATTTCAAATACGTATTTCAATTACAAGAAATTCAAATACTGCCCAGCCCTGGGTATAAGTAATAGATACAAAAGATTTCGTTAGCATAGGCGTAGATGTACCCAATCCTGTCAATCCTAGACAAAGAGGTGATATAAATATTTGGTTTGCAAGTTGGAACCTACTTTCTGTCTGATAATTACGTGGGCGCGCGCCTTCCTACGTAACACCAGGGTCATGGATTCAAATCGCGGGTCACCATCGAGAAGATCCTCATTCATCGTGTTCGAGTGCCATGTTCTCATCAATCGATTACACAACACCTACTCGGGTTTAGTTATTTTGATTCGGCAGGCTCGGTGGTCTGGGCGCAGTAAGTCTTCATCTATTTTTACAATTGATTTCCTTCACAAAAGTAGCATTTTATAAGATACATCTCCTCGAGAGCTTTTCACAGCTTCTGGTTTTCGGTCAACGCTCTTGACCTTGAGTTGTAAGGTTGTGGGTTCGATTTTGGCCATTGCGTAACAATATTTCTTACATCTCCCCGTGAAATGGATCTGGGTGGTGATGTACACATGTACCCGCGTATTATGTCAGGTTTTATGGACCAGACGTAAATGGCAGTGAAAAAGTGGACCGTCGGTGTTTTTTTTATTATTTTTTTAATGCGAGTACCGTACAACGGTGACCTGACAGTTGATCCCCTGAGGCTACGTCCGCACAGACAGGCGGCTTGCTTAGCGCCTAGAGCCTAGTGTATATTACATTATCTTCAATCTTTCTGTATTCGGAGAGAATCTCGAATTTACAAATCCGTAGTATATACGTAGTTATACCTGCCAGGGCCACGTTGTCCTGCCATCTGCTAACGTAAGTGGCGCCATCCTTTGACGAATTCTTGAATTCGAAACCGAATCACAACATTAGCTTGTTTGAAACTTCTCGTACAAAGATGTTTATATGGCGCGACGCGTACGGCGCGGCGTCAGAGATGCACTTGAAGCCGGGGTCTTAAATTTCAACCGTACAGACGTTACCCTATTAATAACGTTCGGTTATTATTTTGTTTGGTTTATTACTTACCTACCGTAGAACTTTTATTACGTCGAAACTTCAACCAACCAACCATCCGTTGCGTTGGTTAACATTGCTTGGAGGGTTAAAGTGGGTGTTTTTGCTTCATAATGTTTTTTTTTTACATTAACTCCACACAGGAGGCCCTGAGGAAAATAATTTCCTTCAGGGCCTATGTCATCTGGGATGCTGTGTAGAGGGTCTTTTTGAGGAGAGGAAGGAATGAACATTGGTCTTGAAGAGACTCATGTTGTAGGAAGGAGGAAACACAGAGGCCGGCAAATAATTCCACAGCCGAGCTGTTGAACACAAGAACGAGTCGAAGAAACGACCCGTTCTCATGTGACAAATGTCAACCGTGTACAAATATTGGGCACGCGTTTGGCGTGTTTCCCGACTATGCACCGGTGCCGAAGGGATCAATGATGCTAGTTCTTCGTACCATTGTAATACCGGTACAACAAGGATAGCATTCCCACCCGACGCCTGTGCTCTAAAGATTGCAATCCGTCTGTTAAGATGGGAGAATCTATCAAACGGACCGCCCGTTTCTGCGCAGAGTCGAGGGTATTTTTCAGATATTTTGGAGCTCCAGACCAGAGATGGCTGCCAAATTCAACCGTGGGGCGTACTTGTGATTTGTACAAGGTTAGCAGTTATGTATTATTAAAGTATCTGCAGGCCCTGTACAGTACACCCAGTTTTTGGGAGGCTTACTTTACTCTGGCATCTGAATCGACCTCTCCCTCAAGAAGTCGGCAATCCACATATACAAGGATGCGGGAAGTCCGTAAGACGGCAGTTTGTTGACAAGTCCTCGGTGCCAAACCCGGTCAAAGGCCTTGGAAATGTCCATTGCAACCGTTTGGGTCTCGCCGAAACGATCCAGGCATCGCCCCCAAACATGCGTCACATACGCGAGAAGATCACCGCACGAGCGGTTGCGCCGGAATCCGTATTGACGGTCGTTAATAATTTTGTTCTTCTCGAGGTATGTGAGCAGTTTGTTGTTGATCACACGTTCCATCACCTTAGACAGAACTGATGTGATCGCTATGGGGCGGTAGTTGGCCGGGTTGGAGCGATCATCCTTCCTTGGAATAGTATGCATAACCGCTTTTTTCCAACCAGAGGGCACAGAGCCAGTCTTCAGGGACATTTTAAAAAGCCTCGTCAAAATTGGAGCTATTTCTGCAGCGCACCTCTGCAGTACCAGGGCAGGTATTCCATAAGGCCCACTAGCTTTATTAACATCAAGCCCTCGTAAAACATGGAGTACTTCCCGATGAGGATCCTCACTTTTTCATACGAAAACCGACGTCGGGACAGCACATTGGTCATCGAGGGTTGAGTTATCCGCTGTCTAATATGTTAACATTAAATAAATCACGGCCATCTTGATACGTAATTGTGCCTTGGCAATATTGATATAAATGTTCCCAATTCCCATTGCTTAAAACGCCATAATATGTTTCACCTGAATATATTTAAAAATAATATCGCCTATCTTAGCCTTGTGATCCAAATGTGTCGACTATATAATAAGATAGAGTGTGCTGAAGTAGATATTTTTGTCGATAATTTATATGTATTAAAAAAAATGCTCTGCGATTGCTGAAAAATATGGGCTATTTTATTGTCTTGCCTCTCTTTAATTGTCATTTAAGTAAACTTTGTATTTTAATAGTTTTCTATTCTAACTGGTTTTTTTTGTTTTATTTTATCTAATTTTTATTTAAACTGTTCCAAAATTAATCATTGTATAATGTAACTGATTGATTTTATATAAATTTTTACCTATTTGTCTTATTTGTATAAATAACTGAGTTTTTATAACTGGGTTGTACTCACGTGTGTGAGAACAATCTGAAAAAACCCAGTATAAATAAATAAATAAAATCAATTCCTTGATTTAAATTAAATATTTCATTATTATTACAGATTAACTGGAAGATTTTGCACACACACCATTGATAAGTCGAGACCATGGAGCCCCGCCAGCGCAATATCTTAAAGCTCAACAGTGACTTCCCCCGCCCCGGCTTCCCGGTGCCGGATCCGGCGGCCCTCACCTCTACCCCCTTCTACAAGAACATGCCGGGTGTGCCGTCTCTCTTACGAACCATCTCCAACTGGATAGGATTGAACATCGATATCGGAGAATCCGGAGAAAAACCAAAAGAATAGATTTTGATAGATAGGTCATTTTAAGCTGAACATAAGTCACGATTTCGGCTTATCTCAAATGGGCCAACGGATGCGCGGCCCGTTTCATACGAATCTTAATTTTGGATTTGAGGTCAAAATATCCAACCAAACTGAAAAATTATTTTTGTAATCAAATATCTAGTATGGAATTATTGAAGTGAAAACTTCTTTATAACCGTTGTGATCTGAAACTCGATGAAACGAAAAAGCGACAAACACGCACATCTGTAGGATTTAGCCTCCAAGCATGAGAGATATAGAGATAGATTAATCGGTCTCCTCTTTGTGCGGTGCTTCGTAGCCTCTCCACTCTTGAGTATTTTAGTTTTCTGAAGGTTTCACTTCTACCGCGTGTGAACTGCACACTTGTATGTATTTGTGCTTTCGATTATAAAATATAGACTATTGAAGATTTTAAAGGCAACTTGGCCAATTTAAATTACAAACCATCTATTTATGTCAGAATACAAATTTGTCTTATTTATATAAAAATTACTTAAAAAAAGCATCTTTACGATTTTTCAATATATTAACACAGGAGATAAGGCAAGATAATAATTATATTATTTATAATTAACTCACAAAATAAAACAATTTGCCTCAAAAATTAAGCGAATTTGAATTCTTTAAATATTTATATATCATAAATCAAAACTAAAATAAATAAAATGGCTTATAACCCTACTAAATTTTTAATATAAATTTTGGTTAAAAAAAAATTCGGTTTGGTTGGGTATTTTAGCCGCCTCTAGCCGTTCCTCTTAAACCAATTACAAAAGTATAATAATTATAAGTTAATATAATATAATGTAATATTATATTTTTTCTATATGTGTAAGTGGGGAAGAGAGTGGGGGGGGGGGGGGGGGCTAAACTTGCTAAACAATCGTCACAGTTATATTTATTACGTGTCTGTGAAGACTTTGGATTGGATTGGATTTGAAGAATTTAGGATTTTGTGGGCGCTTTTAAAAATTCCACGGCAACAGCACGGTGACAGCAAAGTTAACGGTGTTTTATTTCTTGAGCACGAGTGAGGGAGTTGTACGATTTTACCATAATGATTGAATTTTTGTAAGCTATTATTTATTCCAATTAATAAAATACTTAGTTTTTACCACTTATATTTTTTACAAAAACCAACATGTTCCGTATGAGCAATGCTCACTTCTTCAGGATTTTATTAACACTAATTATAAATAATAGACATTGACAATTCTGGAATCTATAAATTGAAGTGTAATGATTGTGTTTTCTTTTGAACAGGTAAAACTTCGAGGAACTTCGAAATAAGGATTAAAGAACATATAAAATCTTTAAACAATAACGTCAATAACAGTTTCTCGAAGTTTGCCAACCATTTGGTGGAAACCAGTCACACCTTTAACTTCAATAGTGGAATAGAATTAATGCATTGTAATGTCAATGGCATTCAGTTGGATAAACTAGAAATTTTAAAAATCCGAAAGAGTGTGAATGCGAATTTGAATATTATTAATAATCAAAAATTGTTCTTTTAAATTACCCAATATTAAACCTGTTCCCTTTGTAAATTGTTCCCTATTGCCCCTCTCCCCTCTACCCATTCTCATATTTCCATTGATACCATTGTCTATGTTTATTATTTATAATTAGTATTAATAAAACCCTGAAGAAGTGAGCGTTGCTTACGAAACATGTTGGTTTTTGTAAACAATAAAAGTGGTAAAAACTAAGTATTTTATTATTTGAATTAAAATGGTGCCACAAAATAAGTTTGCTGTGTTTATATTATTTATTATTGCGGTTGCTGTTATTTAGAGTAAAAAGAGCTGCGGCATTATTGTGATAAATAACGTACTATTTATGCTTTTTGCGCCGTTGCCATGGCATGATTTCACTACAATAGCAGCGCAGTGAAATCATGCCAAACTTCTAAGCTAGGTTTAACAAGTTTTTAGCGCATTTTGTTACTGTCGTATATTGTAGAAGCCTATCAATTATTTGAAATATAATTTTCAATAATATATTTGGTTTTCAGATAGGCGAGCGATATCGTGAGTTAGACCACGTCCATATATTATATCTCTCATCCGTGTCTAGCTTTATTCTGTCTCGAATGGTGATCTCAAACTATCTTTATGATATAAATGTACAGTTTCAAGACGGTAATTTTGACCTTAGCTGTGATGTGAGCCGTCACGGTTAGAGCTACTGTTTTAGTGTTCAAAAACTTATGATAATAATAAGCCTTTTATTCTGAACTTCTGTTAGGTATGAATACTAGACATATTCTTGTTTGTTATAATATATCTGTTTGCCTCTTGGCAAAGGCCTCCTCTAACATTTTCCACTGTGACCTGTCACGCGCTACTCTTTTCCAATGATGTCCAGCCGTGAGTTTTAGGTCGTCTTCCCATATTATTTGTTGACGTCCTCTACTTCTCTTGCCATCTCTGGGATACCATTCAGTGACATTCTTGCACCATTTTTCTTCTGGATCGCGGATCATGTGACCTGTCCATCTCCACTTTTGTTGGTCTATTCTGGTAACTATATCGGCAACTTTAGTTTTCTCCCTTATTATGTTACATCTCACTCTGTCCTGTTTCCTTATTCCTGTAAAACTTCTCTCCATGGCTCTCTGGCAGCGTTCCCACTTTTTTCTCTGTGGCGTTTGGTGAGTGCCCAAGTTTCACATCCATAGGAGATGACTGGAAGTAAACGTGTGTTTAAGACTTTCCTTTTTATTTGCATACTTAGCTCCTTGGATTTCAATACTTCTTTCAAAGACCAGTATTTCTTCCATCCATTTGCTATTCTTCGCTCGATTTCTTTAGTGGTTTGATCTTTGTGAGATATTATCTGTCCTAAATAGATGTAATCTGACACACATTCGAGTGGTTGGTTGTCAATTTTTATAGTTACTGGTTCAGAGTTTGTAAGCAATTTTGTTTTGTCTTTGTTCATGCATAGGCCGACGTTCACGCTTTCGTAATTTAGTGATTCTATCATTCTCTTTAGGTGCGTTGAGTTTTCCTCGAATAGTAGTATATCGTCTGCAAATCTTAGGTGGTTCAGTTTTACACCTTGCACGCTGATACCATATTTTTCCCAATCTGGTTTGCGGAAGATACTTTCCAGAGCAACCGAGAACAATTTTGGTGATAGAGGGTCTCCCTGTCTTACTCCTCTCTCGATATTGAACTTCTTTCCCAAGGTTTCTAGTTGGATCCTCGCTTCGCAATTCAAGTATATGTTCTTTATAATATTGATGTAGTTTAAAGGTATCCCCTGCTGTTCAAGGCTATCCCATATGTAGCTGTGTATCTTATGCTGTCGAAAGCTTTAGAGTAATCGATGAATGACATGTATAGTTTCTTATCAAACTCGTTATATTTTTCTACCATTTGTTTCAATGTGTGTATGTGGTCCAGGGTAGAGTATTTTTGTCTTAAAACTTATCCAGTGGTTATAGTATCAACAATTACCCCCTATTGACTTAATCGTGTTGAGGGATTGGTTTCCATACATTTTCGCCCATTTTCCTTTCTAGTATTGTTTCCTAAAGTATCAATGTAGTACCTAATCTCATATTTGACTTTTCATTTAAAACAAGCTAGCACGATACATAACAGGAGGTTACTTGATTTGCCTTTTAATAAATATAGCATGTATATAATAATTAAGAATATTTCACCTAGTAGGTAACCGATTTCATCTCGGATGCAGAAAATATTCAAGTTGAATTCAAAGAACGCACAAATTAAAACACACGAGTATTTCGGAATCCAGAATTTGTTAGTACCAAAAATAAAAGTAATTTTATACACAATTTCTTAATTACTACCACCACAGAAAGCCGAAAATGTTGCTTGTGTTGTGATGGAGGACTTAGCCAGCCGAGGAATCGAATACGCGACGCCCGGGTGGGATCCAAGCGCTATGCCCACTCAACCACTGACCGGTCAATTATTATAAAACTTTCACAAATGCGATAAAAACAGTGCAGTTATGTTATTATGTTGTAGTTTTTAATTGCAATTATTCAGTTACTCTTTATTATACTTAATTTATAAAAACTAAAATTTACTAATTAATACCTAAAATCTTCACTTCAACCATAGAAATAAAAATAAAAATCAATATTATACCCACGCACAAGCATTGCCTTTGTGGGATTTTTTGTTCATAAATTTATTGTATTAAGCTTTTTTTACATACTTTTCATTATTTTATGTATATCTTATACCCATGTATTGTATAAATTTTTTTTTATAAAAAAAAAAAAAAAATGTTGATGAAGGACACTGCAAGGCTGTCCAAAACGTTGGCAACACGGCATTATACCCCTAAAAAATCACGATAATACTTTTGACAGTGAACATATCGAATCATGCCACCAAAATATATTTTTATTGTATAAAATTGTTCAAAATTATTGGCTCTGTAAAAAAGATCACGTCTTTATAAAAAAATTCTTTATGTTTAGTAGGTTATATTGTAAAGAATTTGCAACCTACCCTGACCTAATCTTACCTCTCAAATTAGTACTCTTTTATAACATTCTGAATATAATTTGATGGTGGCCTGATAAGATTACGGATCCGATTCCATTATTGATGACAAAGATGACCATTACATGTTTTAATAATGTTAGCACTACATATGGCTCACTTAAATAGCATCATCTTAAAAAAATAGTAAACAGAAAAATAGACATTGTTATTTTATTTTACGTAAAGACAAACGGATGCAATGAACTGTACCCGAAAATAACCACGGCGCAAATGACTCAAGACTCAACACTACGTGAGATTTAAGCATTGTTTCTAGGTAATTGAGATAAATTGTTTTTACTCTTGCGTGCGCCAATAAATATTGAGAATAATAAAACTGTTTAAATTGCGTCTCACTTATTTCCAAGTATATTATTGCATTTTCTATGACTTTACAGCGCGGTCATCAGCACGGTGACCGGACAACTCAGAATGAAACCAACTCAGAAGGGTCATTAAGAGTGATGATAAAAAAATATTTAAAAAAATGGTTAAGTTAGGTTAGGGTTACCGACTATTATAAAATTATTTTTTCATAAATAATAATAATAATAATAACGATTTATATAGCGCAGTTTTGTGATATTTCACTCCAAGTGCGCTTAACTATAATAAATTTATAAATAATCCTATACTGCTCCTTATAATATTGAGAAAATAATAAAAAGAATATAAAGTATTTACAAAACAATGACAGAAGAACAAAAATAACAAAGATAGTGCTGTTATAGCACACACGGATAATAATATTTTCATAGCTTTTAATGACCTTTCTGAGGTGTTTCTGAGTTGGTTTCATTCTGAGTTGGCATGGAACCATCAGCACATAGAGCATCTAACTAGACGTCGCAATTGGCAGTAGTGTCTACAGGACTTGTAGCATAAATATACCAAACCACCCCTTGTAGCACGGTTGATCGATAAAGGATTGATGTTAGTATTTTTGTACAAACAAATTTAACCGTCGCGTCGGCGTCGTTCGTATTTCAAACAGAACGAAATTATTTATATTGTTGAATGACAGATGGCGCTACGTCCCCCTCATCTAACTATCATTTATATGGCAGAACGACGTTTGCTGGGTCAGTTAGTAATTTATATATATTAGTGTTTTGTGAACACAGCATTAGGAGAAGTTTTGGAATTTGGTGAATGCCGAGGAAGTCGAGAGGTGAATATCATATTTTGGAGTTGGTTATTCAGATTTGGGCACTAAACACAGCTATAGCCAATTCAAGCAACATGTTTCGACTGTACGGTGGACTGTAGTACACCTAGAGTACCTATCTATCATTCTGGTAAACATGGTGACTAATAATAATAGGTACTATATTTCCGGACGAGAATTATCTAAAAACGACCTACTTACATGATTAGATTAGTACCTACTTTAATTTAACTTTCTGGGAATTAGGACAATATGTTATAATAATGTTCTGTAATAATATTATAGTAAGTACATAATAATATTACACAAAAAAGGTGTAACAGTTGATTTTAACCGATCACTCCTGAGCACATTTAGAGTGAAAAATGTTTAATATATTTTTTTCAATTAAAAAAACATTATAAATATTTTTCCATTACTTGTGGCTACTGAGTAGTCAGGAGAGTAGCGTATTTATAGTCTGGCGAGTCATTCGGTAAGTGTTGCGTCTTGTTCTAGCAGCACAGTAACACACGAAATAGCGCGCGAATCACTTAAACCCATCGCAACGTGTAGGGATGGGATCAGTGGCGACGTGTGATTGAAAAATATTTTTTTGTTGATTTTAATAGAAAAAATTACATCCACATATTTTTTTCCAAATGTGCTCAGGTATCACTGGTTAACATCCTTCGTAAAGGCAGTTACATCCTGTATATTACGAGTACGTAACTTAACATATTACTTATAGCGCTAGACCCACGAAAAATCGTTTTTACAATTCAGTTACAATTTTGTAAGTAATTATTTAAATAATGTTCTGTTAAAAATATTACATAATTGGCAGCTACTTTATCGCTTGTCTGAATTATTTACATCTGACACTGCCATAGGTCACCCCAATAGGTTCGCCATGTTTGGTGACCGGGTGTGACCGGGTGTGCCCGGGTTCATGGGGATAAGGTTTTGGAGGTTATCCACCACTTACCCGCCCTGGTATAAGTAACAGATGGTTATTCCTTCAAGGCTCTCGCAAGAAATCTAATTTTTTTGAGTGAACGAATCTACATTAATTTAATATCTCTTAATTTTAGATCTGAATATATTTCCATTAGTGATTCTTTCTATCGATCTACTGTAATATTCAAATTTATGTTAAATTAATTGAAAGCAAATCACTTTGTACAACTCCATTTAATAAAATTTATGTCAATGTAAACAAAAATGTTTTTTTAAATGTAATTTACTGTGTTATATACATTCTGTGTCATTGCACTTAATATTTGACAGTTAAATTGGTGTTGCCAGCCTACAAATTTTGTAGTTCCATTTTTAATATTTTCTACTCTTATTTGACAGAAATTGCATTTAGTTTTCTGACCTTAAAATTTTTTAAATAGAAGTTTTGATGGCTGTGAGTGTGATTTGTTTAAGAAGAGTTATTTTAATATTTTTTGTGCTATGTAAAGGGGTGGTGTGTGTGTTTTTACGTTTTTACCCAATCCTACGAGTATCTATCTATCTATCTATCTAACCATCACGCCGTTTCCCCGCAGGGGTAGGCAGAGAGGACGGACCGCCAAACAACTCGGTCTTGGCACACACTCTTTGCCTCACTCACATTCATACATCGTCTCATACATTCTCTTCTATTATTCTGACTTTTGACATGACCCGACTCAAGTATCTGATTCACTTGATCGTGCCATGTCTTCCTCGGGCGTCCCCGACTTCTTCTACCATTCACATTCGCGTCGTATATTCTTCTTACACTACTTCCTTCGTTCATTCGCTCTACATGCCCAAACCATCTGAGGGTCCCTTTCTTAATCTTACTCATTATGCTTTATTTATTTATTTATTTATTTACTATAGAAACAAAAGAAAGTACAAATTACAATTAGAAAGCTTTGCCTGTCCAACTAGGAAAGTTTCCCGTTCCAGGATAGACAAATTGACATGTTTAGTTCATATTATACCTGAAATGTACATAAATTACATAACAAAAAACAAAACCAAAAAAAAACAGAAAATTTCATTTTTTTCTGAAGCTAAGGTATGTTATAAAGAAAATGTATATAAAATATATAAATATAAGTACACATACATTTTTTTGTGACAAAGTAGAAAAGGTAATCTGGTAGCATATATTATAATCGGATTTACCGAATTAACCTGGTAACATATATTATGTATAATACATTCAGATTTACAAGATGGAGGAATTACAAGAACAAGATGGAGGAATTACAAAAGATTTACAACATAAAGAAATGAAATTATGTTAAGTTGTGTGTTTAGGAGTTTGAACTTTTAATACATAGTACACTAATAGGAGAAACTATATTCAAATTTACAATATTAGATATAATAACGAACGTAATAATCTATATGAATTTTTTTTTTATAGCGATGTAACTACTTACAATGATTTTTGTAACTACAAATTATTTTCACTGATTTAAAACATGTTTTAAGAATAGTATTATATTATTAGTACGACAGTATGAATATATACCGCGCTCGTGTCTTGAACTACTCCTGCTAAAATATAAAAACAATAACTATAAGCTTACATCAGCCTTACATTCTTTGCGGATATCCACATTTCTCACACGATCATACATTGTTTTACCACACATACGTCTCAGGGATCTCATTTCAACAGCATTCAGTTTACTTTCATCCTTCCTCTGCCAGTTCCATGCCTCACTGCCATACATCAGGGTAGGTACCAGGACTCCATTGTGGACTGCTAGCTTCGCTTTTTTTGACAGTTTTTTATTAGCGCCAACGGCATTCAGTCCACCATTAATGGAGTTACCGGCATTCACCCTTCTTTCAATATCTCTTTCAGCCTTCCCATCTCTCGTAAACATACTACCCAGATACACAAACTCATCCACCTGCTCCAAATATTCATCATTCACAACTATGTTGCATACTGTTTTCGTACTCTCCCTTTCAAACACCATGACTTTAGACTTACTTACATTCATCATTAGCTCATTCTTCATACATACTTCGTTCATCCTAGATATGAGAGACTGTAGATCTTCCATAGGGTTAGAAATCAGCACCGCATCATCAGCATACAACAGGCAACATACTTTCAGATTACTCAATTTCGCGCCCAATCCCACCTCTTTCAATTCTTGCATACAATTATCCATGTATAGATTGAATAACCATGGTGACATTACGCAGCCTTGCTTGACACCTTTTGTGATGTCAAACCACCCCGTAAAACCACCGTTCACCCTAACACACGCAACGCTTCCCTCGTACAGAGACGCAATTGCCTGTATGAGATTTGTATTCACTCCATACTTGGACAAAACCTTCCATAGCTTTTTCCTGTCGACTCGGTCGTATGCTTTTTGTAAATCTACAAAGGCGCAGAAAAGTTTCTGGTTTTTCGCCAGAAACTTCTCAGTAAGCATACGCAAGAAGAAAATCTGGTCCATGCATCCCTTTCCACTCATAAAGGCACCTTGCACATCCCATATTTTATCCTTTGTTTCCATTCTTACCCTTTCAATCAATATTCTTCCGTATAGCTTGCCGACTGAACTTAGCAGGCTAATAGCCCTATGATTTCCACATTCCATACGTGACCCTTTACCTTTGTATAACGGCATGATTACAGCCCTT
This sequence comes from Limnephilus rhombicus, assembly GCA_929108145.2. Taxonomy (NCBI): domain Eukaryota; kingdom Metazoa; phylum Arthropoda; class Insecta; order Trichoptera; family Limnephilidae; genus Limnephilus; species Limnephilus rhombicus. Next base: position 47,803,779 of record OV815273.1, on the reverse strand, counting down.
CTCCAATCTAATGGCGTGTAACCCTCCTCTAAACACTGGTTAAAAAGTTTGTACAACCATGTGAGAATAATATGGCTATCTCCTTTTAAGTATTCGGCAGCAATATTGTCGAAACCAACAGCCTTACCATTCTTCATGCATAATACAATAATATTGTATTATTGATTCGCAGAAGGAAATATACGTAAATCTGAGTAAATCTTTATTTAGGATTCCTCGCTCTATCTTTGAATATGTTTATGTGTACTTGAAATGTAAAATTAAACAAATTATGATTACTTTCCCCAATCAGACCCTATCCTGTGATTTGAACTGCTGAATCCATTAACCGGACGACTACTATAAAACCGTAAATTATTTTATACTGTAAACTATGAAATACGAATTCCAAAAAATATTTTCAAAAAGTATATAACGATCAATTTTTATTTTTATTCTTAATATTTATTATAAAAGAGGATAACACTAATACCTAATCTAAACGAAAATATGAAAGAGAACAAGACACAAGAATGGGAAAAAAGGGACTTGAACCTAGAACCTCATACAAAGTTTGTATGCGTCTCAGTAACATTCTTTTGGCGTATTAATCTGTCAAAAAGAACTTCGTGTTTGGAACAAGGTATAGTCAATAATCATAGACAATTGGGAACCAACGCATAGGAGTGGCTTGGAAAAAAATGGCGAAAAATAGCATACATTTCTATGTATGTACATACACACATGAGATAGAATTGGTGATCACAAATACTAATGCAAAGACAATAGATTTGTAAGCTATTAATAGTTAAAATTTCAACCGCAAGATGTCATGACCCAATACAGTTACTTTTTTCCGTTCGTTCCTATACGGTTTTGGATTCTAGCGACTTAAAAATACATAAATTTAAAAAAATATCGTTTTTGATACAATTTTCGATATTGGATATTTTGTATCGATATATCGGATCAAAATATATCGGCTTAAAATATCGATATTTTGAATTAAAAATATCGATATTTCGATATATCGATATTTTTTCAACAAGCCTAGCCAGCACCAGGATCGATCTGAAACAGCTGATGAAACCATCAAAGGTAGGGACTTATCCTTTCATTTTGCCATTTCCCGTGATTGAGTTTCAAAACGCGGTCAATTGTCTTGTTATCGCAAAATTCAGATTTACAGTCCACATCTTTCGAGTCCAAGAGAAACGCTTTACCAATTCGGCTATTGAGCAGTGGCGGCTCGTGACTTTTGGGTGTGCTAGGGTGCTAATATTAAAAAATGGCATCGTGGATGTTGTCGTATGCGATTTTTTTTTTTTTTTTTAAATCGGTGTTTTGTATGAAGATTTTTTCAGGTTATCAGTGCGGCACACCGCCAAACTAAAACTGCCTGAAATATTTCATACAAAAAAATGAAACTAAATTTTTTAAAATTTTTTTTCAACTACAACAATATCAATAATGCCATGTTTTAATATCAGCACTCTCGTACACCCAAAAGTCACGAGCCGCCACTGCTATTGAGATCTCTTATATAAACGTAATTTTTGAAAATCTCATATTTCAAATTTCAGAATTAACAATATTATCTTCGACTATTTTTATTCCATATTATTGGCAATTACCTTTTTCATTGGAAACAGGTGTTCGAAGAACTTGTTGGCAATCTAGATAATGTCTCTTATAATTATATCCGATTTTATTATATGGATTACTTATTGACTAACCCATGGGAACAACCTTCAAAAGTTATAAAAAGAGAGTTTTTCTAATAAAAATTTAAAATTGATCCTATTAACATCTCAACATCTCATATAAAAGGAAAAAATAAAGAATAAAAAGTAAAATTTATAAAATCCACCATCCAACCGCTGTCTTTCATTACCTACTTATGGTTCAAGAATATAAGAATGTTAATTTATTTCTTAGTAACTTCTGCGACTTTAGAAGTTTTCAACATTATGTATGTAAGCCAACTTCGTTTCAGCACTAAATTCCAATTAGGTTGTATTAGGAACTTTATTACCGTTTTGTCGATTATCGGCTTGTCTCATTTTATATTGTCTTATTTTTATATTAAAGTAAACTCTTTAAACTTTAACATTATTACAACTGTATAATTAGTTAAAGTTGTGTAGTTAAAGTTTAGATGGTATTACACTAATTTTATTTAAAAAAAAACATTAATTCGGTTTTAGCTATAAGGCAAATTCACTAAACAGAAAATCTCCGGTAAGTAATTAAATCTACGCCGATTTGAACGAAATCTGATGTCGGTAATTTTTATGAAACCTTTCGAATCTTAGGCCCCAGAGAGTTCAATAACACTGTTCATCGGCTCAAGAATGTACATAGGTACACGAATAATACACAATAGCTGTCCCCGTAATACATGTCCCTGTATACAAATCGCAAGTACTCCCCAACTGTATACATCAAATAATAAAAAATAAAAAAAAACCCTTGAATCTGTGAAGAAATAGATCTGCTTAACAAATTCCCCTACCTTAATAAAAGATTGATAAAGGATTACTACCTTAATAAAGGATTGCAATATTTAGAGCACAGGCGTCAGTTGGGAACGCTGACCTTGTTCTATCGGTATTTATTTGGAAGATGAATTAGCGATAGATATTTCACCGAGGAATTGGCGTAACTGATCCCTGTGGCCTGTGGCACAAGCACGCGCCCATCATTTGTACATGGTTGACATTTGTCATACGAGAACGGGTTGTTTTTGCGATTCACGTAGTACAACTTTACTGACATCTGTTAAGACACGTCAAAACTACAGATAACTTCTTGTACTAAAGACATCTGCTGAAAGACATTGAAACCATATACATGTGCACTACAAATATTGATACAAGGCCAGTAGGGCTTTAGGGCACACTGACACACCCACTGAGCACTTCTCTCGGTGTATATTTTCACCACCAGCTAAATTTGTTTTATACTATTTTGTACAACAAAAATATTTATCAATAAAATAAAATAAAATTATGGTGTTTTATTCATCTCAAACATTTATGAAAAAACATATATTATTAACTATTATTTATATAATACTAGCAGTCAAAAACCCACTTCGCAGGATTTTGCTGCTAGGCCCTGCGGGTGACTTTAACTAATAATTTCATGCTGCCAGAGTTCACTATTGTATAGAGAAATTATCACAGGCAAGCGCACATCAAATACAGAAAATTTCATCGCATTCGGATGAACGGTTTAGCAATGCATAATTTCATGATGCCAGAGCTCACTATTGTATACAGAAACCAACGCCGGCATGCGCACATCAAATCCCCAAAGTTTCATCGCAATCGGATGAAAGGTTTAGCAATGCATAATTTCATGATGCCAGAGCTAACTATTTTATATAAAAAAGAATCGACGGTATGCGCACATAAAATCCCCAAAGTTTCATCGCAATCAGATGAACGGTTTAGCAATGCATAATTTCATGATGCCAGAGCTCACTATTGTATACAAAAACCATCGCAGGCATGCATACATCTAATCCCCAAAGTTTCATCGCAATCGGATGAATGGTTTAGCAACGCATAGGCCCCATACAAACCCAGAAGCAAACTTATTTTAATTTTTATATGTATAGATAAACTCATTCTCAGTTATCAAATTTCATAACGCCTGAGCTTACAATTATAAATAGCCTATAACCTTCGCGGGTGTGCACACAACAAATCACCCAATTTCCATCGCAATTTTCATGGCAGCGCATAGCATACGAACAAGCAAACATACAAATAAACAAATATTGATTTTTATATTATATATTACTGTAATTCTTCCAACGAACCGTCATGACTAGTTTAGTCATATCGTGTGCAGAATAATTAACATTAAAACCAATGCACATATCTTTAAAATAGTCAACCCACTCTGCCGATCAATTAACGACACTTCAAAACAATTAATACGTTAATTATGGTAAATGAGTCAATCTGCATTTACATTTCAATAAAATCACAATAACTATGTCGCCATATGCGTTTTAATTCAATTCTTCACAAATATTTTTAATTCAAATCTTTTCTCATTGAAATTTCGATACTTAACCTCTTTCATTGTTATGCTCATCTAAAATTGGATGGAAATGCGTTAGTGTCAATATTAAATTCATTAGTTAATCGATGCGTCAATGAAAGTTTGACTAGGTGTTTCCAAAATTCTAAAAGTCTTAAGATGATCTCGTGATTATGAACGGATTCATGTCTGATACATTTTGACTTGAGTTGATGCGCTACGAAGTAATGCAAAAATCATGTAATGCAAAATCATGTGAACCAACACCCCTGCCATAGGTCGGCCCAAGTGCTTCGCTACGTTTGGTGACTTAGCAAGTATTCCCGGGTTCAAGGGGTGAGGTTTTTCCAGGCATAGGCGGCGGATGCATTTGCCCACCTTCTGTATGGCGGGCTGGATCGGGAGAGATAGACCATTTGATCTCTCTCGATCCGTCGCCTTGCAACTCGGTGGGAGGGGATGTATTCGTACTTCCATCGCTCCTGGATGGCCTGGATGAATCTGACCTCAGATTCCTACCCACCCCTTAAAAACTCACTCCACTTCCATTCCATAAAAATACCATCCACACAGCACCCCCAAAGATGATATAAGCCGTTTTTTAAAGGAGATTGTTTAAAGGGATTTTTTCCTCAGGGCCTCCTGTGTGGAGCCGACGTAAAAAAAAAATACTGCGAGTAGAACGCCTCTTGGCCTTTGAAACAATCGAGTATTTATTTGACAAGTCTTTTTAGAAGCCCAGAAAAAAATTAAGTATCAGGCCTATAAAAACTGCTTTAAGGTTCAAAGCTCCTACTTAGAAACCCCTTTTGGAGTATGGTTTTATTATATAACGTGAAAAATCAAATTAAAAAAAAATGGTCGTAAAACATTTAAATACTCTTATTTATGTATGAACTCTGCAAAATAAGATAAAACACGTTTTTTGGCGATGTTTTTCTTAAATAAATCAAAAGAGGCGATTAGTGTTAAACGGGAATTTAGACTTTATGGCTATCTTTACAGGAAGTGTTGTTGTTTGCGGTTTGATCCCGAATTTTACAAGACGTGGTGCATCGCCTTTTACACAACAATTTCAGATTTGTTTTCGCGTAGTAAATTGGCATTTATTACTAACATAGTGCGAATAAAATGAATGAGTGAATGCATGTTATTATGTACTAAATCCTCGGTAAAAAAAACGGCAATCTATTCTGGCAACACTCTATTTCGTGGTAATTTTAATAGAGAATGTTGTTGTAACAAATTTATCGCTTATTATATGCGTGAGATCTTGGACTTGGAACTCAGGCGATTCAGTTTAAAACTAAAATAGTAGTTCAAATCTTAATTAGTACTTAAAATTAATTATTAATGCAATTCTGTCACGGGGGGTTTTTTACACTTAGGTACAGGAAAATCATTTGAAATGAATTCGGATGCATATGGAAAGAGCACAAGTTTGAATATATTTGTGCACACCGATAGTTGTTTAAACTGATTCAAACTGGTTCCATTTTTTTGTATTTCTCCGGCATTAATATGTAAGTGAACGTACCCATACTACGTGACCCGTCCGGGGGGGGGGGGGATCTTCAAAATACCACACTTGGTCACAATGAGGGGCGGGGGTCTTAGGTTTTTATCACGTTGTCAATCTAGAAATCTAAACTAAGTTCTGGTTACAATATATTTTGACATAAGTTTTATCTTAATAATATTTTTCCACTTGTAATTATTATAGGTATGCATGCACTCTTGCCGTCACCCAGCAAGTGCCGTATTAATAAAGACAAATATAAAGCAAATAAATTTTTTTAAACTTTTTGTTAACAAGAAATGATTCAAAACCATATTTATGCATTTCTGCGTGAAAACTGTAGGCGGAGGGGGGGGGGGGGGGTCTTGGAATATACAACACGTGGTCACCGAGGGGGGAGGGGGGGTTAAAAATTTCAAAAAGTGGGTCACGTAGTATGGGTACGTTCCCTAACAATTTGAAGACATTTGGTTTTTGAAGGGTTTTATTTTATACCCACAGTATACACGTTTACGTTGGCGAAAAAGAGGGCGCTGTCATCCACGGTGGTTGCCAGTTAAAAATATAAAAATACATAGTTTATGTTGACGCTACCGCCAACTTATACGTGTGGCACTGTAGACTTGTTCCTTTTTTGTGTATTATTTAAAATTATCAGCATTTATTTTATTATTTGACGGCATAGGCCGTAATAATAGTATATATAAATATATATAAAATAATAGTATTATAATTTTATTTTTATTAGTTGATGAACTCCGTGGAGTTGGGGTCAGGCTCTTGAGTAGCAATCCGTAGATAGCGGGTTCAAATTCAATATCGATTTTATTTCATTCCAAATTTGCTTTAATTTATACCTACATCTAAAAATGCTGAAAGGCGTGATGATAAAACTATTGAAATAATGTACTTTTTATAATTATTTTTTTGTTATAAGTATTTATCATTTTTCAATAATGTATAAGTTAAACAAGAATGTTAAACAAAATTTAAATACATTAGTTTGTAAGTGCGCAAATAAATACTCAAACGGACCAATTTTCGTCAAGAAACACATATACGTATATATTTAGAAACACATGTACGTGTATATGTTCAAAGACTCATTATAAAAATTATACTAAAAAAACCTCCAGACTTCCCCACTGAACGCATATTCGAAGAATTCAAAGTTCCAACATTTAAAAACTTATTTGCGAAAAATTTAATCATACAAATTATAAAAGAAAAAGATAAATTCTCATTCATAACTAAAAATCGTACAAGACTTACACATGTATTTGTATGCCCCAAACTGAACACGTCTTTTGCCCAACACCATTATTCACACCAAGGAAAATACTTCTTTAATAATCTTCCAGTAAAAATCAGAAGCATTAATGACAAAGTACAATTGTTGAACTCCATCAAAAAGTATTTTAGAGAAATCACCGACGGGTAAATTTCTGCTTCGCTCATCACCACATGAATGTTTTATTTTAATGAATTATACCTATTTTACTTATTACTGAATACATGCGGATGATTTTATCTTTTAGTTAAAGGATCTTGATTGCGATATGATTAAACTGTGTTTTAACGGTATATTAACAGTAGGTATATTAACTGTGAATCTGTGCATATATTATGTGAAACACCTGACTGTATAAATTGTACATATTTAAAATGTATCCACAAGCTCCTCCATCCACAAGCAAATGCTTTTAATGGAGGAAAATTAATATTATAACATGTTCCATTTTTTGAAAGATAAATAAAATAAAAATAAAAATATTTTTATTTTCTTTTATTTAAACTAAAATTAAAATTCTAAAACATGCGATACCCAGAAAATGTATTGATTTATTTTACTGCTTTTAATATGATTTGAAATGGGTGTGGTATAATACAAAATCTTTTTTGAAAATTTAACACATCTGCCAACGACCTGTGTATAACCTTATTGTACTAAAAATGAAAATTTTTTCTCAAAATTTAATACATGCGAATGCTAGACAAAAGAACAATCTTTCGAAATCCGTTTATATTTTTTTGTGGAAAAGAGTCAATTCGTCTAAAATCTGATTTAAAAATGACATATTACTGGTTTTCTCTGGTAATACCCTCTTAAAGCGATTTATAAAAAAGTAACAAGTGTGGATACTTAGATTGCAAAATAAAACTCTTCAAAAAATGGTTCGAAATAGTTTCACCACCCATCCGCAGACCTCTCTTATCCCGCAGTATTCCCACAATACAGTTCACTGTAACGGTTCCACGACAATTTTTGGCCTCCTGGCATACTTATATATAATATGCAGCCAGTTTACGGAAAATAAGTTATACCTACTCACATACAATATAACCAAAAATGTACCCAAAGGGGAAGAGTGCAGAGAGCAAGGGCGGATCCAGGTTTTTTTTCTGGGGGGGGCACTAGGGGCGGACGGGCAAAATATCAACAATTGCTGTTAGGATTTTTTTCTGGGGGGGGGCACAAGGGGCGGACGCGCAAAACAATAAACAATTACAGTTAGAATTTTTTCTTGAGGGGGGGCACAAGGGGTGGACGGGCAAAACAATCAACAATTGCAGTTAGGATTTTTTCTGGGCGGGCACAAGGGGCGGACGGGCAAGAAAATCAACAATTACTGTTAGAAATAAACTTTGCCCCCATGCCCCCCCCGCCCCCCCCCCTAAATCCGCTACTGGCAGAGGGATTTGCCGCCGAACAACAAAATTAAAAAGGATAAAATGCATCAAGGATAAAACTACTTTTCTATAAACTGTATGTAGCAGCTAAGTACAAATAATAACCGATAATGTAAAAAATTCGTTTGATATCCATATCAATTTATTATTAAAGTCGATTTTTGGTTTGAAGTTCTGAAGTGGATTTAAGGTTTGAAGTTGATAAAAAATAACCAAAAAAAATATCATTCTAATATCGGGGGCCAACTGTCGGGTCACTCCCTATACCACAAGCAAACATCTCTTCAATCCGTTTTATTTGTAAACAATAGGAATATAAACATATTTTAGGAATTTCAGTTTCAGTGCCGGCAACCCGGGCGTTTATTTATTTTTCATTTATTTACAAAGTTTTATTTTACCCACCTCACTAGACATAGTCTGTTCCGAGGTAGGTAAATAACATTTTATATTTATTAAAAAGGATATGAATCAGAGTAGACATAATATTATAAAAAGATAAATAGTAGTATAAAAAGATAAAAAAATTATGTGATATTAAAAATGATAAAAAATAATAATGATAAAAAAGAAGTATAAAAAGATAAAAAACAATGTGAAATTATATGCCTATATGCACTTTGCCTATTCCTATGCCTACTATGCTTATATGATAAAGAAATATATATGAAAGATAAAAAATAAAATCTATGAAGATATATACCTATAAGTACATACATGAACATTCATACATGTACATTTTCTTTTCCATATATCTATACATGTATATATATATATACAAACACACATTTATACTTATACACATATACACATACACATGCATACATGCATACATACATATATACATACACAAACATGCATATATACATAATGTTGTTATATTAAATATTTACGTATAAATTTTGTTTTTGTTTTTGTAAGTTTACATGTTTTTGTAAAAAAATTATACATTTAAATAAGAGAATATAAATACCGTGGGTAATAGTTAAAATTGTATGCTGTATTACATTAATTTATTACATTACAACACAGGTACATGTTAGTTAATATTATGTACAATACACTGCATATTTTGATATTATATAATTTCGTAGGAAATTATATGCAATGAATAGGAATATATTATGAATGTTGGCGACACTTTAGTGTGCGTGGTTTTATACGAATAATGGTTCATGGCCATCGCCTTAGTTTCTATTATCTGTATTAAACTTTTTCCCAGGAACACAACGGAACCTAGAAAAATATATGAATATATTTCGTAATTAAAACGAAAGCGGATACCTAGAAAGATATTTTATTGAATACCGCACGAGAACTTTATTGGATGACCAATACCTCTGCCATAGGTCACCCCAAGTGGTTAGCTACATTTGGTGATTTAGCAGGGGTGCCCGGATTCATGGGGTGAGGTTTGTCTAGGTCTTGGAGGTGGATGACCAGGACACACTGAACCCAAGATTCCTACCCACCCCTTAAACCCTTTTCCTTCCCAGAACTGTCCTCTACTTCCTTTCCTTTAAAAAACCCTCCACACAGCATCCCCAAAGATGACATAGGCCCTGAGGGAAATTATTTTACTCAGGGCCTCCCGTGTGGAGCTCATGTAAAAAAAAAGAACTGCTTCCAACCGCCTAAACCAGTGAGACTATGACATCCAAAACTGGGAAATGCTGTGAGGCTAGAGGCAGAGTGGAGGGGAAGAAGACTGAGAAGAATAAGGTGGTGAAGGGTGAAGTACCTGTCTGTTTAGATCTGGTCACCAAACACAGCTAAAAGCCATTTCAATTTCAATTCTGAATGGTGGTCTTTACACAAGGGCAATACAGAGAGTATCTTCGACTCGGCACGTGCCGCAAATATATCATACGTTATTTTCAATGACTAAATTGTGAAATAACAAAATTCAATCAATTAAAATTTACTTGCGCACGTCGAGAGCCATACCCCTCGACCACGGAGACCGTCGAGGGGTAAGGCTCGTAATTTATTATATGAAACTACTCACATAAATTATAATAAAGTCAATAAACCTTCATTGCTTATATTCAACTGTATCATAATATTGTAAAGCTTACAGTTAATAATACCCCTAAGCTAAAAGCTACACCATGAACATTATGATAAACATTCATGAACATAAATAAAATTTGCATAACACGATCTACTCACCATCCGGTTTGCAGAACCCCCGGTATATTGGGAGGTAGAGTAGGGGAAATTGGAGGTTGCCTCCACACCACCCGATTTGCAGTGTGTTGATTAACTTTGCTCTATAAACACGTATGCGTAGCGCTGCGTACAAACATGTCAAGGCTTTTAAGTCACTTTGAAAATTTCAAAGGATCGGATTAGCGTTGGCTTTATTGACAAAACACAATAATAAGATTCGTAAAAGAAAACATTGGGCTAAAAATGCCAATTTTTGCAGCAAAAATTAATAAATTTAGCCACACACACAATGCAAGGGAATTTAAACAAAATAAAATAAAAAAGGTCGCTTTTTTCCCTGCCTCCTACAACTTGAATGGTATGGTTAAATTTCAATAAACGAAAAAGGTTTTTTCTCCATTAATAAAAGATAATTATATTATATTAAGCTTTTTGATTTTATTTTTAAAGAATTAATTGCGAAACAACAAAAATTAATTCACAAATCTCTTGAGAAGAATACCTACAATAGCATATTATTTATAGGTAGCTAACAACCGCACGGCGCGCTCCCGTAACGAAAAATTGTTGTTTTGGTCAGGGTCTTGCCAACACGATCGGACTTGCTGCGGATTGGGGTGAAATTGGAAGTGGATTGGAGGAACAATAATAATTCGGCTGACGGTTGTGCCTACAAACGATCCGATTTGCAGAGAAGCAGTCCTGCAAGCGCTAACGCAAATCGGACGGTGGGTGGGCCGTTTAAAACTCCCTAATACCCAAAGTAAACCAAACTATCTTACAAAAAATATAAAATTTTCCAAAATTCAAATTAAATAATAACAATTCATTCTCAATGGGATTATCTATAGGTGCATTATATAAAAATATGTTAATTCATAAAAATGCAGCAAATAAGGATTAAAGCAACGTAACTAATAATTACTGTTGTTTTTATAAATAATTAGCTGGTTCCCGGCATGCGTTGCAATGCCATATTCAAAGAAATAAATTGTTTCTTCCTGCATGTCCTTTCCCGTGCGTCTCCGATCTCCTCCCGCATCTCCTACCCTTCCGCGTTCCCCTTCCGCCTTCCCCGCCTACCCTCTCTCCTCTCTCGCTCCCCCGTCCCGCAAACCTCCCTCCCGCGTTCCATATATTCAGTCCCAGTATATTCAGTTTTCAAACAGCTCGCGTGCCACCAATTACATTTTTTTATTATAACTTTCATTTTTCGTATATTACAAATATTCATTTTTATATATTATGAGAACGGTCAATCAAATTTGGTCCTTAATATAGGTACCCATTTAAAATATCTATAATTTTAAAAATCCACAGACAATTCTTTTAATAGAAAAAACAGCCGCCTGCTAAATTCAATTTCATCAAACGCGCGAACTGTTAAACTTGCGAAGTTAAAATAGTCGTTAAGTTTTCAGAAATTATTCGATTATTTTCCTATTATTTTCTTAATTTTTCTTTCCATAAGAACCTTCTACAAAGTATTATAAATCTTATTTTGTTATTTTATAAAAAAGATGAATGAAGTAGGTCGTTCAGGGATTCATTTTTATATGTATTGATCATATATTTTATTATATTTTTTTTATATTCTAGAAAATAAATATAATAAACTTTAAAAAATTATAAAATTTGTAATTTAATTGTAAATAAAAAACATATATATTAACGAATAATAAATAACTAAATAAAATATGTAATAAAATTATAAATAAATAATTGCTCAAACAATAACTTATTGGGGTATGTTGGGTGGCTGAAGGGAGTGGGGAGGGGAATGGAAGGAAACATGGGGAAGAGGATGGAGGGGAAGTACCTGGCTATTCAGATCTAGTCACCATAAACGACTAAACCCATTTCAAGCAACGTTTCAATTCTGAATGGTGATCTTACACCAGGGTGATACTGCGAGTATCTTCAACATAAAATTCGGAAAAATGTTACTGCGATTGCAAATATACTAAAAAGGGCAATAATCGACACAATCATTGAGTTTGTGTTGTGGACATACATAAATTTAAAAAAATTGTAATAAATTAAATTTGACAGATGTGTTTACTAAAAATCGTTAATTGTTATTTTAATTATTTATTTGTTTATTAAGCACAATATTATACATTTATATACATAATTTATTAAATTTTGACTGCCCAACTAGGAGTATTAACCCGTTTTAGGACAGTCAAATAATAAGGAACTCCAGTGAAAAATATTATGGCTTTAAAAAAATATGTTCATATAGACCAAGAAACGCTGATTCTGAATATATAAGTTTTATTTCATAATATTAAATGCAGAGTTTTTAATAAATTATTAAAAAGTGCATTTTTAAACCTCTTCCCAAAACACAGCGTTAAGTTGGAATTACTGAAATGGTTAACGGTGACGTCACAGTTAACCTGTCACCTGTGTATTGTATTGTATTGACATTTGAAATGACTTGAAGTGCACACGTACCTATGCAATTCAACATTTCGCGTTTTTGGTTTATTTTCATACTGTTTATAGAGATTTAGATAAATAATAGTTATTGTGTTTATTGAAACATAATTTAGGCCCTCAACAATTTATGAAAAGGGCTATATTTGCGGACAATCTGCAATAAATTTTGCCTATTTGAGGTTAAAGTCGTGTCATATTTGACATTGTATTTTCAAATTGTTTTTAGTATAGGGCTTTTTATACAAGTTGTTACACACTCGTCATGATCAGTGTATTATAAATACCAGTGTTTCTGTATGTATTATACATAAAACAATGTACCTACAAAGTAACGCCTGACACAAAACACGATGTCACATGTATTTGCAATGAAAGAGATGATTTATATTGCACTTTGATTAAATACAATAACAGTAGCGGTGAAATGTGGACATTTTACCAATGTTTTTCTATATTAAAAGCAGTTAATCTTGAATAAAAAACACACCTCACACCTAAAAGTCATTACAAAGCATTCCGCCATGATTATTCTGGGTTCTTCACAGTGTTGCCAACACTTAGAAGTGAAATTTCCCTAGAATTTCACATTTACGCAATTACCTACGTAGCCACCTGATTGTGTAACACTAATCCTGTTATATGTTAATTAATATGATAATTAATTGGAAAGATATCGGAACTTGGTAAATATACTAATAATACCGTGATTTTCCAAATAAAACACTTTTTGCTACGTGAAGTAATAATTTAAAAGTACGAATACACTCACCACTGAATTAGAAACTGAATTCCAAATTAAAAAAAAACACTTTGCAAAATAAAAATCATAAGCAACCCGCCGCTCATTTGTACCAAGCGTGGTATTTTGAAGACCCCCCCCCCCCCCCCCCGAACGTGTCACGTAGTATGGGTACGTTCCCTAATATCATTTTGAGTTGTCAGTGTTAAAAATAACATGGCATGTAAGTACATGAAAAATAATTAAGATTCATGGGAATTCCAAAAAATATATATACGTATATATATAAATAATACCAGTAATAAATACTGTCATATGTAATAAAATTTTTGCCAGAGTTCGAAATTTCCCTAGATTTTGTCCTGATTTCCCTTATCCCTAAAAAATATTTTTCTCCCCTAGATCTAGGGAAATTTCCCTCGACATAACATCACTGATTCAAAATGACAACTTAAAAAGTAAAAAAATTATCGGTGGGTGAAGACCACCATAGATACGGTGCGTTTCTGGGAGTCTTTAAAAATTAAAACTTTGACAATTATTTTAACTATTAAAACTAACTATAAAAATAAAAATAAAAATGCAGTTATTTAAGTTTGAAGGTCTTTATTCATTAAAAAAAATAAAAAAAAATTGGACTGGAGTTCTCTATTATGGGTATGAATATGTGGAAAATGATTGTACAAAAAAAAAGAAAATTGATGAAGTAAAAAGAGGAAATAAAAAGAAGAGAAAGAATATAAAATAAAATAATGAAAAAAAGTTTAAAATATAGTACCTAACTGTTATTTGTTTAGGATAGCAAAAGAAAAAAAAGAGAAGAGAAAGAATAAAATAAAAATGAAATAACCAATTAAAACATAAAATAACCATGGATTGTTTAGCATAGTTGTTGAAATGATTATAGTAATAAATAAAAATGTGTTTACAAGCAAATGATTAAAATGTAAGGTGGTAACTGGTGTTTGCATTTCATATTACAGTCCTGCGTACACATTTTGCATAGTAAGAACTTGAAAGAGAACAGAAACAATAAAGTAAAATAAAATAAACAAGTAATGCTTGATTATTACTGTAGTTTGCTAAGCATAGTTATTAAAATAATAGGTATTTATATATACTTATAACTGGTGTTTACATTGCATATTATAAGCCTACATACATATTTTGTATAAATATGAATAAAAAAGAGAAGAGATAGAATATATTTATGTTTATAAAATTATTAGCAGATGCAACGATGAAATAAATCAAATTGATAAAAATACAACTTTACACTTTTAATTATTGTAGCTATAACTTTATAGTTATCCATTTTAAACATTTCTTTGTTTGAATCGCCATATTTTATTGCAGACCGGTTTCGGAACAACGGTTTTTTCCTCAGGGCAAAATATATTAACATTACAAAGTGTTTCCTGATATAAAATGATTAAAATTTATTATCTTACAGTCCTATCTTAGACATGTTTCCCCCACCCTTCACTAATCCCTAGCCACACCCCACCCCCAACCTCAAATTATGTTCACCCATTATTTTGTAATGTCATGTTAGTATATTTTGTTGAACGGTTGTTCTGAAACCGATCGGCTTATAAAAAAAATGTAGTAAAACTTTACACCCAGCCCATCCGCTTTCGTACCGCTTTGTCAATATTGTGTACATATTTCACTATAACGGCACGGAAGCCACATACAATATAACAATACATTGTTAGGTGTGATCTACGTTAGTAAGAAACACCGCCAGAGAAGAGTGAGAACAGTGGGTGGATTGTACGAGTGTAGTACCGCTGTAATACCTACATATCGAACTCGGTGAGGTAGATTCACAACCCAGACTCATTTCCTCAGTTGACTCCGGTCCACGCTAAACACCAGTCTGCTTCGGTCTGTTAACGGCGCACGACACTTGGCGCGCATTTGGAAAGCATATCTCGTTGAAAGTTCTATCGGCGTTGTTTAGTAGAGAGTCGAAAGCTCGTGAAGTGAAAGTGTCGTCATGAGGATACGGAAGGACATCGGGGGCGTCCCGACGCCGACGCTCGGGGTGATTTCGCTGGTTTGTGCGTTCGTCTTCATTAAAGGTTTGTTTTATTTATATATTTAATTAGAAAAAATGTTTTCTTTTATAAACTACATACCTAATCGTAAATAATCAACATGAGCAGTTATCTAGTTTTCTAGTCATCAAATTGCACTCATACCAGTTGATTTTTAAAGTTTTGAAAATAAAAAACAAATTTTCGCGCCAGTTTAATAAATACAATCCACAAGCAAAATATTAATTGAGTTGAAATAATATCTTATTTTACTATCAACTCGTTGCACCTAAATCCAATTAAAAAAACAGTAACGATTTCACTAACCGCCTCACTTTTAGGCACAGATTATGGAAATTGCATTTTGTTTTAATAATTACTACAAGAAACAAGTATTTACATGCACTATTACGTTCTTAGTTTGGGTAAACTAAGTAATTAATACATATATACAGGCATGTGCCTAGTATGGTAGTCGAAAAATCTAAACAATAAAAAAATGCGTATTTAGATTGAAACAAAACACGCAAATGTCAAATCACATAAACAAGTATGCAGTTCAGACGCGGTAGAAGTGAAACCTCCAGAAAAACTAAAGTAGACAAAATTGGAGAAGCTACGAACCACCGCACAAAGAGAAGACTGATTATTCTATCTCATTCTCTCGCAGGCCAAATCCTATAGATGTATGTGTTTGTGCCTTTTTATTGTCGCTTTTTCGATTCATCCAGTTTCAAATCACAACGGTGCTAAAGAAGTTTTCACTTTAAAACAATTTAAATGACGGCAAATGAATAATTTCGTACAGAAATTTTGAAGTTTGATTGAATAAAAATGGAATTTTAATGCATCTTTTACATTCTGTCCATACGTAATTAGTTGTTTCTTGTAGTAAACAAGTTGAAATGTAATGTAATTTCCAAAATCTGTTTCTAATAAAAGTGCGGCGGTGGTTAGTGGAATATTAACAACTACAAAAAAACTTTATGTGCATTTTTGCAAATTATGGATCTTTTGGATATTTTGATTTTTTTTCTTGGTTGTTTGTCCAGAACAAGTTAAGTCAGAACCTTTTCACCACGTCTCGTAACTACTAGTTTTCATTTGTTTATTTAAAAAGTCTGAAATTTCTCTAAAATTACTATAAATCAAGTATCTTATCTTTCGGGTCGCGTATAACGATCAACAAAAAAAGATAAACGAGTTATTTGAAAATTAAAACATAAGTCCAAAAAATTTTGGCACCATTCCGAGCATATAATTAGTATACATTAAACAGGATTATACAATCACAAAAGTGCAAGAAATGATTCAATCTGTTACAGGAGTTTTATATTTGTGTTTTGGCAAATATTTGCTCGACACTAATTTGTCTGCCACCACCGTTGACTGCTGATAATGCGGGGGAATACAATTTACATCTGTCATTTTACTTCGGTTTACGAGCTAAGAAATGTATTATAGCTTTATAAATCTATAATAACAAATCAGTACGCGAAGCACGGGCCTTTTTCGAAGAGATGATTTTATTTCTGGATTTTGTGAAATTATGAAGTACCTACTTACGAACTCTTAGGCAAATTTTTTCGTTTTTCGGAACAATTCATATACACAGGTCTCACGGAAATCGGTGTGCCTCTCTTACTAAAATGGTTATAAATTTGATCTAAACGGTGTTAGAAAGATAATATATAAATAAATAAAATGTAAACACAAAGCTTTACGTTCAAATCTAAAAGTTAACACAAAACAATTAAAATGTACACATTTGTGAAACTGAAGTTACCGACCGCAAATTGAAGAAAAATGATGATATTTTTTAATATATATTTTTAAATGCAAGACAGATAACTTGTTGATGATAACGTTTATAATATATTTTCCTTATAAAATATGTATGTGTGTGTGTGTTTTTTTTTCATTATCAGTAATTTTAATTAAAATAGGTGATAAGGAAAATAAAAACTAGGTGAGCTATTTTTTAAACTTTTAAATTAAAAAAAAATATATGATTATTTATAATTATAATATTTGGAAGGGTATTTCGTCGCCTCTCTAAAACAGTATTTAGTTTTCGGAGACGTTCAGAAATAACCATTTATTTAGATTTAATTGCAAAGCGGAGATATTTTGACCTTCCGACAAAATGAAAATATAAAATTTTTTGAAAAGTTGCGATTTTTTTATTATCTTAGTCTTACAAAACACCGAGATATAATTGAAATGCAATCTTATTTACCTAATTTAAAGCAGACTATTTAACGTTTGACAAGCCAGTAGACAATGTATCGCCATTCGAAGGCATTTTCATAGATTAATCTCTAATTAAATGGAAAATCATTCAGAACTACATATCATTGCAATTGATTTCATTTCATGTTTCCAATAGAGTCACGCGAACTAAAATATCTTTCACTTCAACAATCATGTCAATACCAATTCGTTCATGAACTCCCTTATACAAAAAAAGAACTAACAAAAAAGCTTTTTACATGTTTTTTGAAAACTGTTATTAGTTTACTTTTTGTTGCCAAAATTGTAAAATTCATTTAATTTAAATCATATATGTACACCGTCTAATTGTTCATTTTTATATAAAAATAGTTTTTTCTGTAGTCAAAGGTATCGTGAAGAAATACAAATATTATATAAAAAGTGCTATGGTTGTATTGCAATATTTTAAAGACCCCTGCCATTAGGCATTGCGTGCAGTAAAACCTTTTATTACCGAATTAGGGAAATCAATGCTTTGTCGCTGAATAATGATAATACAGTTTGCATGGGATATGGTAGGGGCAGGGTTGCCAGGTGTTCGGTATTCTACCGAACCGTTCGGTATTTTAGCACCGTGTTCGGTGTTCGGTATGACAAAAATACCGAAGTATGGGCGGTTCGGTATTTTTTTCTGATTAATTTTTCTCCCTAATAAACGATTCAACTGTCAGATTTGACGTAATCGGCAATCGATGTTGCGTAGCATCCCTACTTTAGTTTGTGCAGTGTTGCCGCTTCGTGCACGCGCTCACTGTTTTCGAGCCATTTCACGGATTAGTGTTGTTACACATCAGGTGACTACGTACTTGCGTAAATGTGATTATTCGAATAATTTGACTGCTTACATTGTTTCAATTCGACCCCCCCCCCCCTCTCATCCCCCCCCCCCTTTTGATTTGCCAAGGTACCGTACCACCGAAATCTAGGGAAATTCTTCTCAAAATTTTTTTTGCTCAATGTTCGGTATATATTTGGAAAAAACCTGGCAACCCTGGTTAGGGTACAAATTCGGAGATTCAAAATTAATGAAGGTCAAAGAACAAAGGCGACGCTTATATCATTTGAATGAAAGAAGTGTCAAGAATATATAATATGATGTACAAGATAGTGAAAGGAAAACAATTAAAGGGCATACATTAATTACGTGAGCTCAAAGGGGGGGGGGGGGGGGGGGGTCCAGCAAAATCTCACGTTACTTGAGAAGAATACACGAAGTGGCCCAAATTTAATACCAAGGGGAGGGTCTAGATTGGAAGAAAAACTGCTCACGTAATTAATGTATGCCCCCAGGATTAGGTGCATTGAGTGTTTGTGTTAGAATACTTAATGCACCTTTATTATTAAGTAAAGAAAAGATTTTAAGCACCAGTAATTTATTTACCTAATTAATCATCACGCTGTTTCCCCACAAAGTAGGCAGAGAGGATGAACCACCAGACAACTTGGTCTTGGGTCTTGTCTCCTCATTCACATTGATATATCCATAGACATTGAAATTTAAAAGACCAGAAGATACATATGAGGGATAAAACCATATTATGGAGGGTAAAGAGGGGAAAGATGACTGTGATTCGTTAAAAAACCCATCTGACACTATATAGGCATCTCGCATTATAATATCATCATTTAGTTCTTAAAAGCAAAATCTGCTTTTGAATGAATAGACCTTTTTACATGGGAGCGCGAACTGCCCGCCACGTTTTTAACATATTTGCGTAGTCCAAATGCGGCAAAGGAAAGGTTCGCCCTTTTTCACACAGGAATATTTTGTTGCCGTATTTAGTTAAGACACTTTTACAAATGTTTATAATTTACTTACCCCTGTAACCAGCGACGAGCTCACTGGAGAAACGCCCACATTCGCTACGTTCACACATATTAGGGTATAATGTATTGCACAAGCTTTCACTTTTGTTCGTAAAATGTACAATGTGACCTCGGCGCTGGTCGCGACAAGAATGATGACGTCACATTTTTTAGATTCAAGCGAGGCTCTCGTAAGCCGAGCTGGCTCCATGGAACTGGTGAAATAGGAGGGGGAAATAATACGCTTTTATCACTTAGGGCAGGTCCAGATATATTTATTTATTTATTTCAACGCCATAAAATGGCTATTACGATATTATTATTGGAAACGCCACAAGAACCCACTAGATTTCCAAACTTTTTCACTGCTCCGAAAACGACAAAAGAAA
The DNA here is from genome assembly GCA_929108145.2 of Limnephilus rhombicus. Classification (NCBI taxonomy): domain Eukaryota; kingdom Metazoa; phylum Arthropoda; class Insecta; order Trichoptera; family Limnephilidae; genus Limnephilus; species Limnephilus rhombicus. The sequence goes on along the minus strand of OV815273.1, from coordinate 47,783,667 downwards.
ATCGCTACTCTCACATACCACAATTATATTTCACACTTAGAACATGCTATACAAAATAATGTAAAAAAAATATGGAGCTTTTTCAAAACGCAAAGAAAATCTCCTTCCATACCTGAACACCTAACATATGGCTCGAGAATCGCACACAATAGTAAGGAGATTACCGATCTATTTGCTGACTATTTCTCTACCGTCTTCACTGATCACACCCAAAATTTAGCATCTGATGTTCATGAACTTGATCCGCTGAATAACATAGCTATATCCTCAATTACAATCAACGACGACATTACCTACAAATATGTATCGTCCATTGAAATTAACAAAGGACCTGGTTTAGATAGTTTGCCTGGTATCTTCATACGTAATTGTAGTAAATATATCACTCCTCCGGTCAGTGCAATTTTCAAAAAATCATTAAGTGAAGGTACGTTTCCTCATAAGTGGAAGTCTGCCGTAATAACTCCCATTTTTAAAAAGGGTGACAAACATGACGTAACAAACTACAGACCTATCTCTCAACTTACCATCTTGTAAAATTCTTAAAAAAATCATTTACGACCAACTTTACCCGACTATCACTACAAAAATTTCACAGAACCAACACGGATTCATGAAAAATCGGTCTACAACATCTAACCTTGCCCTATTTGTCAACTATTTGAAGAGCAATATGGACGAAAGGGTGCAGGTCGATGCTATGTACACCGACTTCTCAAAATTCGCACACATAACACACACATCCACACCCTCACACGCGCATTTACACACATACAAACACTCTCCACACCCCTCTCCTTCAATAAGTTACTAACTTAATTTAGGTATAATGTATTATTTATCTCACAAAAATATAAGTATATAACAGCGACATGTCATTGGTACCAATTATTGTATTAATTCTATAACTTTGTAACTATTTTCCATTATGTAATAATGTATTGTTTGTTTCTGCAAAATAAAAATAAATTAATAAATAAATTACAATACGGTGATACATTATGCATGATACACAGTGGTACACAGAAGGGTTATTACAATGATAATAATGTACATTAGACAAAGTACATATGTATGATAACAACTAATATTTAGTTATGGGATACAAATATGTTTTACAACAAAAAAAAAGAATATGAGCTCGTACAAAATACACATTTTTATGTAGAGTAAAAATAAGTAAATAAAGGTGAATTCTTAGAAAAATTCTCAACATCAAGTATAATATACCTACTTTACTTTTATTTTTACATATTGTTGGATTCTAGGAATTGGCTAAAATGGAGTAACTTAGTAATGATAATATTATTGTTACCTTCAGTTGAAATAACTGCAGTTTGAAATGACTACAGGTACTGCTAATTAGTTCTGCTTTTCAGGGCTGTCAGTTAGAGAATCAATAATAAAAATAATAATATTGAAAAAAAAAACATTTATTAGCTATCACTTAACTAGTCTGTCTGATAGTTATTATAAATTAAGTAAGTAGTTTGGAATCTATATTAAAGTATGATGAACACTATTCATATGTCCATGGATATATCGATGCTAGAAAGGCTAGAGTGCCTGGAAAGGAAAAATGGCTCAAGCGCCTTACAGTTGTAGCTGTATTTGAGCCACTTTTCCTTTCCAGCTGCAAGGCGTTTTAGCCGTTTATCCCTTCCGGCGTCGATATCATCACCTTAGTTGGATAAGGTTCTAACTTTGCCTTACCAAGGGAAGGACTTTGACACCTAAGAACATATTCTGGTGAAGTTGAACTCTATCCAACCAAGGTGACGACGTATCGTCTCATAAATACTCTTCTGTTATTCATACTCATGATGTGGCCCGACTCAATTATTAAAATTGGTTCTCTTGATCGTGCTATGTCTTTCTCGGACGTCCCTGACTTCTCCTAATATTCACATTAGCATCATATATTCTCCTTACACTCTTTTCTTTGTTCAATCGCTCTTCATGCCCAAACCATCCAATGTCTAAATCAGGGGTACTCAACCCAAATCGTTTTTCCAAACGGCCAAAAAAAAACTTTGCTTAGGTGGGCCACACAGGGGCATGGGGCTGTCAGCATTTGCTGAACTGATGACCGTTCGATCCGTTCATGAATACATGTAATTGGCGGATATTATCGTTAGTTTTTATCAATTTATTTTTTTCGGTATCCAAAAATGCTATTTTTGTGAATGGTAATATTCGGTAATCAAACATGCATAAACTGACTGTGCGCGCCTATGAGCGTGTCCTTTGCATTCACCCTTCACTTATTAAAATCAGATCTTCCGAGAAATGTGCGGAAAAAATATACTAGTTGGAATTGATTGCGAAAATAAATTCCTGGTGCGTGCCTGGTGTAATTACTCATTTCGCTTACACAAACCTCGTATTCATTGTGAATCTTCACATTTCTCGTAACATAAAAAAAGTTAATTAAATCTCTATGCACCGATAAAACGGTTTATTTGTCTAGCACAAACAATTATAATTTTACATTTCTTTATATTTATTTAGCAAAGCAAGTTAATTGATTTCACATTAATATCATCTGAAAGTTTAATTATCTGAAATGCAAATTCCATGTGATATTTACATAAACGAATAAAATAGTTTTAATTAGTTTATCTCGGCAGTCTTCACATTGTTTTATGACTATTTGACTAGGAGTGACGTGGGAGACAGGAATGTCCCACTTGGATTAGCTCGTCACAGTTCAAATCACTGACAGATTACATTATTATCATTATCTCCGCATTATTACAGAAATTCGCATGGAAATATGCATTTTCTAGTGTATTTATATTTAGAAAATTATTAACATTTGTGGTAAATATTTGATATACTCGTATTACTCCTATACATTGGGTGAATAAATTCCTAACCTCATTTCTTCAAATTAAACACATAATTTGGTGTAACATAATCATAAATACTTAATTATTATTATTTTTTTTAATTGATAAACTAACGTTTATGACAAGATTTTTATGCATAGCACAAAGGGTAACAATTATTATAAGCAATAATTATCAGCCTCTGTCATAGGTCACCCCAAGTGGTTCGCTACGTTTGGTGATTTAGCAGGGGTGCCCGGGTTCATGGGGTGAGGTTTGTCTAGGTCTTGGAGGCGGATGACCAGGACATACTGAACCCCAGATTCCTACCCACCCCTTAAACCCTTTTCCTTCCCAGAACTCTCCTCTCCTCCCTTTCCTTAAAAAAACCCTCCACACAGCATCCTCAAAGATGACATAGGCCCTGAGGGAAATTATTTTCCTCAGGGCCTCCTGTGTGGAGTTCATGTAAAAAAAAAAAAAAAGCCTGAAACACTTATCTACATTGAAAAAATCTTCCGAGAAAAGATACTTGCCGCCAACGGAACTTGAACCCGTGTTTAATTATTGTTTAGTGTTTAATGAATGTTTAATGAACAACTTAGTTTAATTGATAGAGTTTGTTAAGACAGATCCTCTGTCTTAACGGAATCTACATCTTTTTCTGTTTCGTTGAGATTTGTTATTTTATATATTCAACATTCTTATGTTTTTTACAAAAAATATACAATTTTTACAAGTTTTTTTTTCTGAGATGCTATGTGGAGGGAAGGAATGAACATTGGTCTTGAAGAGACCCATGTTGTAGGAAGGAGGAAACACAGAGGCCGGCAAATCGTTCCACAGCCGAGCTGTTGAGCACAAGAACGAGTCGAAGGAGCGACCGTTCTAATATGACAAATATCAACCGTGTACATATGTTGGGCACGCGTTTGGCGTGTTTCCCGACTATGCACCGGTGCCGAAGGGATCAATGACGCTAGTTCCTCGGAGCATCTTACATTGAAATACCTGTAGAACAAGGATAGATTTCCCACCCGACGCAACGCCTAAACTCTAAAGATTGCAATCCGTCTGTTAAGACGGGAGAATCTATCAGACGGACCGCCCGTTTCTGCACATAGTCGAGGGTATTTTTCAGTTATTTTGGAGCTTCAGACCAGAGGTGGCTGCCAAATTCAACCGTGGGGCGCACTTGTGATTTCTACAGGGTTAGCAGTTGTATACTATTAAAGTATCTGTGAGTTTTTGAGAGGCTAACTTTACTCTGGCTTCGATGGAGCCCCCGTATCTGAGCTGGTCACTTAAGTTACACCAAGCATATCAGTGGAGGGCTTGTTGGGAAGACTGCTTCCGTTGAAGGAGACTAGATTTTCATTTCGATCCCTTTTAGACGTAATCAGACATGATTGGGTCTTTGAAACATTGAATTCAACGAGATTATTTTTACTCCAAGAGAAAACACTCTCGAGGTAACCGTCCATTCTTTGCTTCAAAGTCCTCCGAGCCATTGGAGTTTGTGTTATACAGTGTTATAAAGAAAAAATAAAAATAGCCTTTCCTCACCGTAAAATGACAAGGCTCCTGTGTTTCTAACTCACTTACATAAAATCATGTAAGTAAGTAAATAATAAAATATTGCAAATAATAACAAAAATACAAGTAGTAAGAAAAGGGTTCACGACGGGTTCATCGAAAAAGAATTCATCGAAAATCAATTCAACGAAAATCAATTCATCGAAAGCAACTTCTTCGAAAACGAGTTCATCGGAAAGCAATTCATCGAAAATCAATTCATCGAAAACCAATTCATCGAATGATCAAATCATCGAATCGCCAATTCATCGAAAAAATATATTTTGTTGATATTTGAGAGAAATGCCGAGCGGACCGAGAAGTTAAAAAAGCATTGGTCAACCTAAACTAACCTAACATAACCTAACCTAACCTAAAACACCTAACCAAACCTAACCTAACCTAACCTAACCTAACCTAAACAAACCTAACCTAACCTAACCTATCCTAACCTAACCTAACCTAACTTAACCGATTTAACCAATTTTTAAATATTTTTTATCATCACTTTTAATGACCTTTCTGAGTTGTTTATGAGTTGGTTTCATTATGGGTTGTATGGTCACCGTTCCTTAGATATCCCTTTTTTGCAGTATCAGACAATCAGAAATCGAAGAGATAACCTATAAATTGTACATTGTCACTACGAAACTGACAGTTGCTAAACACATTTAACTCAGTTAAACACACCTTTTTGGGTATTTAATTTTGACAGCTCTAATATCTACAAAAAAAAATGTTTTTCGATGAATTGGCGATTCGGTGAATTGATCATTCGATAATTGATTTTCGATGAACTCGTTTTCGATGAATTTGCTTTCGATAAATTGATTTTCGATGAACTCGTTTTCGATGAATTTGATTTCGATGAATTGATTTTCGATGAACTCGTCGGTTACCAAGAAAAGATTTATCAGTAACAGATTTCAAAATTTAAAAAATAATAATAATAATAGATATTGCCTCTTTCTAGTTTTAGGATATTTTTCAATTTGAGCTAAAATTTATGAATATTTTAGATCACTTTTAGATTTTTAATGAGAGGTTGGTAAAATAAGTTATACCTGGATAGAGATAGGTATTTTGAATGTTCTTGGTCTTAAATTTTGAGATTTTAATATTTATTTATTTATAAGTACATGTTACATGATTAATACATTTACTTGAGAAGATACATTTGGTCACCATACTGGGCAGCTGCCTGTGTCATTCTGAAATCTTGCTGATATATTGATTGTAAGTTATCTAACTGCATTTCTTTATAAATTTGTAGTATCGAAATTTTTTAAATTTATTTTGTTTATTGTTGGTACATATCAAAGGTAAACTTCGAAAAGAGAATTCAGTAGAAAATGTAGATTGTTTTTTCAAGAATACCTTAAGAGGGTATTACCAGAGATAACCAGAAATATGTTATTTTTAAATCATATCATAGTGTTTCCATACAAACGAAGTATTGAAAATCCGTAAGTCTAAGCTTTAACTTTAGGGCGCACAGTTTACACCCGCGCTGTGCAAGCGGGTTCCCCACAGAGCATCGGACCATCCCAAATTTGACGGCCGGCGTAGTCCAGTGGTAAGGTTCTTGACTGGCACTCCGAAGGTCGCGGGATCGAATCCCGGCGTGGCAAATAAATTTTATTTGATTAATTTGTGTTATTTCACAATTATTCATTAAAAAAAAATAATATAGTATATTTGCTGCACGTTCCAGAGTGGAAGATACTCTCAGTATCGCCCTGATATGAGACCACCATTCAGAATTGAAACGTTGCTTGAAATGGCTTTAGCCGTGTTTGGTGACCAGATCTGAATAGCCAGGTACTTCCTCACCTTCCTCTTCCCTATCTCCTTCCCCTCCTCACTACCATCAGCCTCACAACATACCCCAATTGGGGATGCCATAGTCCCACTGGCTCCAGACGGGAGCAGTTGGGACTCTTGTGCGGTATTCATGTAAAAAAAAAAAAAAAAAAAATCAGATTTTAGACGTATTGATTCTTTTCCAAAAAAATTATAAATGGATTTCGAAAGATTGTTCTTTTATCTAGCGTTCGCATGTTTTAAATTTTGAGAAAAAATGTTTATTTTTAGTATAATAAGGTTATACCATAGGTCATTGGCAGATTTGTTAAATTATACCACACCCATTTCAAATCATATAATCATGCAGTAAAATAAATCAATACATTATCTGGGTATTGCATATTTTAGAATTTTAATTTTAGTTTAAATAAAATCATTAAAAAATATATACGTACATGTTTTTCTTGACGAAAATTGGTGCGTTTGTGTATTTATTTGCGCACTTACAAACTAATATATTTCAGATTTTTTTTACATTCTTATTTAACTTAGACATTATTGAAAAATGATAAATATTTATAATTAAAAAATAATTACAAATAGTTCATTATTTTAATAGTTTTATCATCACGCCTTTCAGTATTTTTGGATGTAGGTATAAATTAAAGCAAATTTGGAATGAAATAAAATCGATATTTCGAGGCTCTGAGGAAAATAATTTCCCTCAGGGCCTATGTCATCTTTGGGGATGCTGTGTGTAGGGTTTTTTTAAGGAAAGGGAGGAGAGGAGAGTTCTGGGAAGGAAAAGGGTTTAAGGGGTGGGTAGGAATCTGGGGTTCAGTGTGTCCTGGTCATCTACCTCCAAGATCTAGACCTAGACAAACCTCACCCCATGAACCCGGGCACCCCTGTTAAATCACCATACGTAGCAACCCACTTGGGGTGACCTATGGCAGAGGTGTTGGTTATCCAATAAAGGTTCCCGGGGCGGTGGCACCCGTTCTCGCCTCTAAAATTAAAAGGCTACTTTTGTAATACAACGGAATTAAAGCAATGCCAATAGATGGCGCTACTTACGTTAGCGCGAGAAGCGTCGGCTGGCAGGCGTAAGTACTATTGGATTCGCACTTTCGTCGACCTCTCCTGGTACGGAGAGGTGGGTGTTATGATTATTATTGTAACTGGCAGTTGTGAATAATAATACCACGCGTCTATATATTACATATGACATCATTGTCTGTCGCGGTTACTTTGTCCCGGTATCTAGCTGTCACCTGTCACTGGATCCGGGAAACTTTACTTAAATTATCTTCAGCCATTTTTGGTAAATAGATCTGATTAACCAATTACTTCGCAACTTCCTCATCCCCTCTTCTTTCCTCACAATGCCGTCAGCCTCACAACATACCCCATTCGGGGATAGTCTCACTGGCTCCTGACGGGAGCAGTTAGGACTCTTGCGAAGAATTCACATTAAAATAACATTTAAAAAAGGATGCCGTGGTCTCACTGGTCTCCGTTATAACACATCGGTAGTTTTTACGAAAGTTTTGATCATGGATCTATTTATTATCTTGTATTTATTTTCACTGTGAAACCGTGAAAATAAATTTGTAAACACGTGTATTATTTTCGTCAGCCGAATCATAAATTTATAATTAGGTAAGCATTGCATTTCGACACGAATTAAATCGCTAACCTCAATTCAAAGATTCAAAGTAAATCTTTTCCTCAATACAATGAAAGCAGTGTTAAGAAAATGCACGAGGAAAAATGATTAAATGTTCCTGAAATAGTCTTGAGAAAACTGAGTACAAATAAATAATTAATAATGTACCGATTCATCCAATCGGTATTTCCCTTAGATTTTTCTTATTTTCCAAGTCATGACAACTATAACTATATATATAACGTATTACATTAAATAAACAGTATAATAATGTAGAGATTCTAATCTTTACTAGACCCAGTGAGAGCTCGCACTGACGTCATCGACATTCGTCCTATTCTTTCTCCCGCACCCTGTTTGAAAACGAAAAAGACAGAAGATACTTGTACTAGTACTAGACGATGCCACATACGATCTTTGGTTGGAGCTAGTATAGTTACCTACTAACATAGGTGTTCAATTGGTACGTGATAGATTTTCTAATAAATGCATCACGATTAAATCAATTAAACTAACTACAAGTCCATTAATAAATGCTCGTTTATTTTTAGATCATTTATAGTGGCTTCGATCATTTGTATTGGCACAGACCCGTGAAAACAAAATAATTTTTTTATCAATATATTTTTAATACTGCTTAATATATTTATTAATTGCCATGACAGAGACTTGAACTCCGATCAATTGCTTGGAAGTCAACTATGCTGACCTTTACACCTCTGCATAAATGTTCATAATGCTATAATGTGTAATAACGCATACCCCAGCCACAGGTCACTCCAAGAGGTTTGCTTCGTTTGAAAACTTAGCAGGGATACCCGGGTTCATGGGGTCGTTGGAGGGGACCCCACCACTTTCCCAACGGCGTTAAAAGGAAACATATGGTTTCCTCCTTCACCGCACACGTCAAGACTCTATTTTATTGAACGAAGCTAATTTATTTGATCCACTCTGGACCCTCTAATGTCCATGCATACGGGGTTAGAAAGCAGTATGCATGTACTTACATTAACGTAATACAGTAATACTATAATGCAAGTATTTACAATAATAACAGAGAGAAAATAAAATTAAAATATTCAGAGAAGGTACTCCACAAGCCACCAGGCAGTCCCAATGACAATGTGAATGGCTATCGGCCCAACCGCAGACGAAACCCGGAGGCCGCGCCCTTTAGCCGGCTCCCCGATTTTACCTCGAAGAAATGTATGTGGTAAAGAAGAGAAAGTTTTAGAAGACTCTGGGGGAAAGATGAGCGTTGGGTTGTCGGTGGGGAGCGGAAGGACGTCGAGAGCACGTGGCTTTTCCTCAGGCCTTCGCATGTCATTGGGGGTGACGAAGATACATAATATGTACAGTTCAGTTGCGCCACCAAAATATCGAAACCAAAGCTAATGTAAAGTAAGAAAATAATATGAGCAATAATTAATATATTAGAAACGTAATTATAGTATGAGTACAGAAGTCATAGTATATTATACCAGTAATTTACGGGTCACAAGAGTAATATTATTAACAGTTCAAAACGTACACACTAGGGAAGAGTAATAGAGGATATACCGAGGCAGACAGGAGTAATATGTGTAGCACTTCAAACAAAGAAGAATTTAGTCTAGATCGGCGACTCTAAGTATAGACCATCTCTCCACCCAAGACTTGACAAACTTTTCGGCACTCGAAATTATCTTAGTTCGACACAAGGTCAGCGCTGGTTCCACGCTGGTCTTGTTGTTCCGCGCAAGCCATCCAACATATCCTCTCATGCTTCCTTCATCAACTCGCAGTACCACAGAATGCGCCTGGCATCCTGGTTAGTATCACCACACGGTTCGTGGGGTTAAGTTCTTGGCCGCGGATATTTTTGCTCGCCTATTGCATGGCGGGCGGGACGGGAGATACTGGTTGATACCTTTTGCCTTTTCCAGCCGGACTCTTTCAACCCATCGCCTGGAGAGATGGATTCGTACGTTTGTCATTCCTGATTACATTGACCCGCAGATTCCTACCAGCCTCTAATATCTTTTTCCTTTCCAGAACAGCCTCCCTTTCTTTCCCGTAAAAGACCCTCCTCTCGGCATCCCCAATGATGTTGTAGGGCCTCCTGTGTGGAGAATAATGTAAATAAAGTATTTAGGTTAAGTACTTCATAGCTTGTCTGAATTTGTTAAAAAAAAACAGTTTATATTTCGAAAATGACACTTCAATTCAAAGCAGGTCCGAGTTCTAGAATTCTTTGAACCGGATTTACAGACATCCAACCGAAATTGGTCTTTTTATAATACGCTTCTTATTTAGTTTGCTGTATTTAAAAATAATAAGATCCCAACGGTTGGTATGCCTGCTTGCCTGCTTTACACATCAGCGAGGATTTTTCCAGAGTAACAGAGTGCTACCTCTTTAGTGTCGTATCGCGCAGTTGATGCTTCGATTTATGTTGGTTGCGTAGTGACTGTGTTAGAAGTGGTTGCCAAAGTGGAAGAAAACATCAGTTTTATCATGGTTCAATATCTAATATTAATAATTTAATAGCAGTTAAAAACTCGCTCTGCAGATTTTACTGGTAGGCCGGGCGGCTTTTGTTTCGGCTTCGCCCAGTTCGCCCAGTTGATAATGGTGACCATTTTATAAATCCGATAGGAACCGGTTCCAAAAATAGCCAATTCGTCGGGTCTACTGTCATGCAGTAATAGCTAGTCACCGGGAAAAAGTAACCCGGATAGGCAATGACGTCATATGTAATATATAGGCGCTTGATACTATTATTCACAAATAAGTAACACAACTAAGTATTACCGTCAATCTTTCCATATCCGAAAAGATACTCAAATTCACAAATTTGTAGAACTTACACCATGCAAGCTGCTGACGGAAGTGGCGATATCTTTTGACGAATTCTTGAATTCAAAACCGAATTACAACGATAGCTTTGCTTGAAATTTTACATACACGGATGTTTATATGGTGCGGCGGGTACGGAGGGTACGGCGCGGTAGCAGACATGCATTCGAAGCCGGGTTCTTAAATTCAACCACGCAGACGCAAGACTATTAATAAAAAAAAAAAGATGGCAGCACTTCCGTTTGTATCTATTTGTGAATAGAGTGTGTACGCAGTCGCAAGGCTATTAATAATGTTTGATGATTGATGATAGCACGTTCCAGAGTGGAAGATACTCTCAGTTTCGCTCTGATGTCAGAACCACCATTCAGATTTAAAACAGAAAAAAACACTTTAACCGTGTTCGGTGACTAGATCTGAATAGCCAGGTACTTCCACACCTTCTTCTTCCACATTTCCTTCCCCTTTCCACTACCTTCAGCCTCACAACTCCTCAATTGGGGTTGCCATAGTCTCACTGGTTCCAGATGGGAGCAGTTGGAACTCTTGTGTGGAATTCACATTAAAAAAAACTGAACGAAGTGCAGGCGGGACAATGCAAAAATCGGCGTGACGAGCGCTTGGCACTCGCATTTCAACACCCACGCCGCTGTGAGTATAGAGCAGGCATTATCTTTAATGAAACCTAATTTACATAATTTAATTCTGCCAAAAATACCTCTCTGACTCTAAAGCACCTTTAAACACACCTGGACGGACCTTTCGAAGCAGAAGCCGTCAACCTTTGGTATCAGATTAATAAACAACCGCAAAATTACAACAACGGGTGACATTGTTTGAAGTTTGTACCCGTCACTTGTCAACCGAGATCTCCAAACAAGTTTCAGAAGTCATTCTACGACTTTTTTCATCCTCATATTTGAAGTTAAGAGGAAACTATGTCGCCGTAACTATTTTACCAAACCGTTGCTCTCAATGTCGCTCTTACTCCCCGAATACCGAGCGAAGGGGACAACTGCACTTGTTGATAATACCAACACAAAAGCATAAAAATCGAGGTTTGGTATTCCTCACATTTCTCCTACAAAACTGGACCGATTTTAAAGATATTTTTACGAAAATACTCTACGTCTGTACAAAAAACACATTTTCTAAAAAATAAGTTGTCTAGTTTGTGTTCTGAACGTCTGTTGATGGCGGACAAGGCAATTTTAACGATTTTTGAAGGGGCCTAACTCCTATGAAAAAAGCAAAACGTACCCACGCTAGTGGTCGATGAAATATATGTACTTTAAGACCTATTCTCATACCTACCAAATATATATAAAAATTCATAAAAATGGGTCGAGCCGTTTCGGAGGAGTGCGACTACAAACACCGTGACACGAGATTTGTATACACGGTGTTAAGGGAACGTACCCATACTACGTGACCAACTTTTAGCAATTTTACCATTTACAATTGTTAACATAAATATTAAATTAAATTAAATTTAAGTGACTTTGCAACGGATACCGGGAACTCGCTAGTAATAAATAAAAACCCCTTAAATCTGAAAAACCACTGAAATCGTGACATCTAGACTCCGTTTTCCAAGCAATTTTTATGCCTATTATCTACATTGGTGGCGACATTACAGCATACTAAGAATACACAGATTTTTGGCTTGTCTTCCTCTTAAGTCATTGTTTAAAACGGTGACTAAATGAAATCCCATCTGTGTTACTAATCGATGATAATGAGAATGGATTATTATTCGTATTATTTTAGCGCCATTACCAAGTCTATATTATGTATACAGGGTGGTACCGCGTAACTTCACTATATTAATTTTTTAAAATTAATAATGTTTTTCATATAGATCAATAATACTACTTTCTTATAAAATCTGTATATATGCATGTGGTGCACTGTTGTTTTCTTTGATGAACAATATAACTCTGATGATCGGGAGTTTCAATGTCTTCGATTCGTCAGGTTACGAGTCGCGTTTATTATTGTCTTATTTAAAATTAAAATTTAACTGGACTTCCATCCTGCGCTAATCTGTGGTAGGTGCCCTCTTATCTGAAGGTGCCCTCCTGTCGATCGGATATCATCGGCTGTTTGTGGTCGTTTGTGGTCGCACTCCTCCGAAACGGCTTGACCGATTTTTATGATTTTTTTTAATGTATATTTGGTAGGTATGAGAATAGGTTTTAGAGTATATTTCATACCGATAGGTGATTAGGTTGTCCCTATCCAGAAAAAATATACATCTTTGACAATTTTTTTTTGTATTTTTTTATTATTTTTCATAATAAAATACCTATAACCCCAAATTTTAACCCTCCAACCCCCACCCTCCCATTTTTAATGGCGATTTTAGTATTTTTGTATAAACAAATATTTCAAACAGAACGAAATTATTTATGTTGTTAAATTACAGATGGCGCTTCGTCCACCTCATCGAAATTTCATCCACACAAGCGCAAGACATTCACGAGAAGCGTCGCGTCATTTTGATATTTCATTCGGCATCATGTTCTTGCGCGGGCAACCCATCGAGCTTATTTGTGTTGGCTTAACACGAACTGACAAAAATATCATACACTCAATTGCTCTTCGAAGATCATATTAATTTTCTTTATTTCATTTTTCTACAAGTGTTGTTTTTTTGTTTTTATCGGCGGTCATCGTCTACAGCGCTCCATTCCTCTTTCTGTCATAAATCCCATCCTCGTACACTTACAATACATTCATTATTTTTTATTTAACAACCAAAATATTCACTAAAAATAATTTATATGGCAGAACAACGTTTGTCGGGTCAGCTAGTGTTTATTATTTAACCTAAAGGATCGTTCAAAATTGGATCTTGTTTAAACATTTGTTTGCATGAAGTTTTGCGGTATATTTCTGAAACACCGTATATTAAATATTATTATCACATTTTTATTATTTTTCCCTGTGAGGTCTCATAAGATATGGAAATAAATTCGCGCGGTAAATATTGTAACAGTTTCCATACATAATTCATTGCGCGGCTTATGAATGCTGTCAATAACGAGTGTTGCAGAAAAAAAAACCACATGTCACGCCATTGTTTGTTTTAAAAAAGACGTGTTTACGTTTTATTTAATGCCTACCAATTGTGCTGTATCTCTGGAAAAACGAACAGAATCAAACAATTTAATAAAATAATAATTTAAGAGTTTAGTTTTTTTTAAGAATAATTTTTCAGCAAAAAACTGCATTAATGCACAAAGCTGATGTCCTTGTTGCCAAAGAAGCTAATTCAAAATGTCCCCACATAGTATTAATTTCACACTACTTACCTATGCCCTGAAATTGGCGTAGGCGACTCCACCGTTTTCAATTCACGATGAATAAAATTTGCATTGCATATTACTATTATTCATCTAGTTATGAGTGTACCTGCTAAAGTATCAATATCTTGAAATAGGTATTATTTCCAAAACCGCATTCAGACAGGAGTAAAAAAAAGAGCCGGGCTTAATATCCAACCAACGAATGTCATTAAAAAAAAATCGTCTCCGTTACGGTCGTCTCATAAAAACTTTATTTAATGTAGGGATTATCAAATACATACTGATGTTTAATGCATTTTTTATGCAAGTTGCGTCTGGGTATAGTTCAATAACTTCGAGAAGTTATTCCAAATAATTTATTTTATTTTAAGTATTATTTTTAATTTATAAACTAACGTTTAGACAAGATTTTTATGCATAGTACAAAGGGTAACAGAGGTAAATGGTTACCCTTTGTGCTTTGCATAAAAATCTTGTCTAAACGTTAGTTTATAAATTAAAAATAATAATTAATATTTGACAAGTTTAAGTATTTCCCCAATAAAAATGTAGTCATAATTTGTCTCGACGCCACATAGCGAGGGATTTAACACTTACAATGTCTCTCTCGCAAAAATAAAGTTGGTTGTTTTCAGATGGAAAAAATATAATAAGCAGTAATTGTTGAATGAAGCACTAGTATATATTGAATTATTTGGCGGGTATTTGATAAGCCCCCATAGCTCAGTGGTCAAGAGCAGCTGACCGGCAATCAGAAGGACACGGGTTCAAGTCCCGTTGGCGGCAAGTATCTTTTCTCGGAAGATTTTTCAATGTTGATGAGTGTTTCAGGCTGATAATTATTGCTTTTAATAATTATTTTATTTTAGTCTATTTTTGAAACAGACAGTTCAATACACATATTTTATTTTCAAAAAGTACATGCTCACTGGATGAACCAGTGAAGTTTCCGCACAAGATATATTTCGCATACAAATTATTACATATAAACGTAGGGTGTAACTAATAGAAAAGGAAAAAATATATTATAAGCTAGATATCGTAAAATTGAACTATATTAAAAAATACACACCAAAATCTTAAAATAACGTTAAACCCTAGAAAGATAATCTACATCTTAAGAGACGTAAGAGATACGCAAGAACTTTTTTTTTTAATTATTATTTCGCAACGTAGCGCACTGTCTATCTAAGTTCTAAGTTAACTCATTTGCCGAGCAGAGCTAGCGTGGGGCGGCTTTGTCACCACGGTAAGTACAATAATTACGAAGAAATACATACACCATACGTTCGAAAGACATAATATGATTACCTTTTGTATAACTTTCAGACTTGTTAAAGTATAACGACTGATTAGCATTTAAACTTTCATAGCGTATAAAAAACACGATTTAGACAAAAATGAAACATTATTTTTCATTTTAAAAAAGATTTAATATTTTGTATTTGATTTGAAAGAGGTTTACTGAATTTTGTTATTTTTTTTAATTTCAATATATTTTTATAATTATTTTGGTTTTATATAAAGTACAAAATCCTAAACTAATTAATAATTATTGAACTACCTTTAAACTGTGTTAGTATGATGTCATGTCAAATATATACTTTTAAACTACAATATGTCTCCAAAACGTATAATTATCTTTAACGTAGGTCAAAATAATATTATCTTTCTAAATTTTTAAGAAGATTAAAAAAAAATTAAGAAAACCAAAAAATATTAAAAATAATTGTAAAGTAACCTGAGGATAAATGTAAAATTTCAGCGTCTGAAAACTAGTCCCAGAGAGAGTTGATGCGGATGTCTCCGACGTTCGTCCTCTGACTTCCTGTTTGAAAACCAAAAAGACATAATAAACTTGAACGTTGACGTCACGTACGATCTCTCCCTGGGATTAGTAAATTGTATTTTGTGCAAGTCCTTCTGAAAAATGACTGTGAAAATGAATATACGAGACAGTGGAAATGTTTTGTTAAGTGTTTTCTAGAAGGTAGTCATTGTCAACCGTATTGTGGATGATTTTTAATAAAAATTTTTACTCGGATATATTTTTTCGATCTTCTGGTGTTGATAATTTATGTAATGCTAATTTATCTTTTATTAGGTCGGGTATTCGGAAGGACTTAAAGTGTTGTAGAGCATTTTTGAATGATACTAAACAAATAATAACTTTGGTCGAAATTCAGAATTGATAAATTGCTTGACATTGCTATAGCCGTATTTGGAGACTAGACTTTACTTCACAAGACAGGTAGACTTTACTTCGCAAGACAGGTAGACTTTACTTTGCAAAACAGGTAGACTTTACTTCGCAAGACAGGTAGACTTTACTTCGCAAGACAGGTAGACTTTACTTCGCAAGACAGGTAGACTTTACTTCACAAGACAGGTAGACTTTACTTCACAAGACAGGTAGACTTTACTTCGCAAGACAGGTAGACTTTACTTCGCAAGACAGGTAGACTTTACTTCGCAAGACAGGTAGACTTTACTTCGCAAGACAGGTAGACTTTACTTCACAAGACAGGTAGACTTTACTTCACAAGACAGGTAGACTTTACTACCAACGTTCCACCTTCCTAAGCTTCCTCTCCGCATTCTCTTAAGCCCCACGTCACGACATAACTCAAATAATGTAAGGAATTTGCATATTTTAAAATGCTCCGATGGCCTACTTTTTTCAATTTGGGAGGCGGGTATGGGTACCGTCGACCCGGGAATCTTTTTTTGGACAACCAACGACTTTCTCAACCCTGCACCGCGGTGGGATGGATAGAAACATTCGTTAATCACTCCTGGATACACTGACCTCAACCTAGATCTCAACCCACCCCTCACACCTATTTCATTGCCAAAACTTCCTCTCCTTCCTTTCCTTAAAAAACCCTACTCCAGCACCCCCTAAGATGGCTTAGGCCCTGAGGGAAATTATTTTCCTCTGGGTCTTCTGTGTGGAGCTAATGTAAAAATACCTTATATTCATACTTATCGAACAAAAATGTAGCACCATTAACATTATGAACGGCCCGCCAAAATATTCCCAATGGACCTAGTTTAGTGAAACCACGCTCATTGTCTTAATAACGTAGGTTTGTTTATTATATTAATTCATATAAGCATTTTTCAAACACTTTAACAAAGTAAATACACATTTTGAGTAACGAATTATTAATTAAATAAATTATTTTGGTACCTACTTTATAGTTTGCCTGATACATGATTTTATTTATATCAGTTCTAAATCAAAAGTCATTGAACTTGAAATAATAGAATTACGCAGAAATATTTCCATCACCCACACACCGACAGACTAAATTAATATGTTTAATTAATCACTCAGAAACTGAAAACTTATCATAATTATAGTAAATTATTATTTAAGAGGAAGTCAAAAATGTATAGTGTGATTTATATCGCAACAAATGTAGATAATAGGCATTAAAATCGCTTGGCAAAGGGGTCTCGAGACTCTAGAGCAGGGGTGCTCAAACTTGAACTGCTGGCGATCTACCTCAATATTATTAGACTCCGATCGATCGACTCGACTCTCCGCAGATTTTCAAGCCCCGGGGGGGTGGGGGGGGGGGGGGTAGAAATCCGATTTTTTTATTGCGACCTCATTTTATGCAATCAATGTCAATCAATATGCTATAATAAAAGTCATGTTTATATTCTACTACAAATTTGTAACTGCTCTCGGGAATCGAGAATGGTATCCATGTAATAGGATTTCGCATCTTTATAACACAAGCAACTTAAGATTGCTTCTGATCAAGAGTCCCGAAATAATAGTACACACGTATCAGTCAATTTCTCAGAATTTTGCAGCACATGACATGCAACTGAAATGAAAAAGCTTCACTCGGTGCACGAAGAATCGACAACTTGTTATTTAATTTATCGCTATTTTGTGAACAAAAAACTGGTTTAAATTAAATCTGTATGCGGTGAATGAAAACTAAAGAACATAAAAATGTTTTTTTTTTGTATTCTGGCAGCACATTATCAGAATAGTTTGCAACTTGAATTTTATAACTGCCCTTCGAATAAGAGAATGATTTGCTTTCGAAATGTGTCAGCAGATGAATCCACAACTGGAATTTTACATTCTGAACACAAAACTGGTTTAAATCAAATCTGTGTGCGGCGAATTAAAAAAATAAAACTCAGAACACGAAAATGGTTTTTCTTTGATTCTGGCTTCACATACATAGTCTGCAACAAGAATTTTATAGCTGTAGTTCTAATTATACATAGAATGTTTTTCTTCGAAATGTGTGAGCAGATGAATCCACACCTCGATTTTTAGATTCTGAACACAAAGCTGGTTTAAATTAAATCTGTATGCGGCGAATTAAAACTAATCGCAGATGAAATTGGTTTTTCTTTATTCTGGCAGCATATAAATAGTCTGCAACTAGAATTTTATAACTGCCCATCGAATAAGAGAATGTTTTTCTTCGAAATGTGTCAGCAGATGAATCCACAACTGGAATTTTACATTCTGAACACAAAACTGGTTTAAATCAAATCTGTGTGCGGCGAATTAAAAAAATAAAACTCAGAACACGAAAATGGTTTCTCTTTGATTCTGGCTTCACATACATAGTCTGCAACAAGAATTTTATAGCTGTAGTTCTAATTATACATAGAATGTTTTTCTTCGAAATGTGTGAGCAGATGAATCCACACCTCGACTTTTAGATTCTGAACACAAAGCTGGTTTAAATTAAATCTGTATGCGGCGAATTAAAACTAATCGCAGATGAAATTGGTTTTTCTTTATTCTGGCAGCATATAAATAGTCTGCAACTAGAATTTTATAACTGCCCATCGAATAAGAGAATGTTTTTCTTCGAAATGTGTCAGCAGATGAATCCGCAACTGAAATTTTACTTTCTGGTCACAAAACTGGTTTTAAATTAAGATGGAATCTTGTTGCTCCCCAGCTTTAATTACTATTACTCTCATAACACGCGTTTGATTTTCCAACGAATTACTAATTTTGAAGATTGGTTTGAAAAAAAATTTAACGATTTTCTTCGAAATGCGTCAGCAGATTAATCCACTTCTGGAATTTTGACAGATCATGAGTTTAATTCGGATCAGATGTTACATTCGGAACATTAAACTGGTTTTAACGTAAGACTTAATCTTCACGCGAGCAAATTGATATTTATTGATATTTAATTGATACTACACTAAAAACACGAAAATGGTTTTCCTGCTATTTTTGTACTTGAAACTCATGGACGGTTTAACACATGGAAATTTCCAAATAAAGTTTCACCCGCTTCAATAAATGCTTCCTTCACAACCATTCCATCTTCAAATAGTTTCTTGTTTTTCGCCAATATATGAGATATTTTAAATGAAGCGATCGTTGCAGCTTTTGATTGTTTGGCTGGTCTTGTAAACAAGGTCTGTTCTTTTTTAAAACAAATTATCGAATCACATACTTTTCGTTTTCTTAATTCACTCTGTGGCGCGAAAGTTTTTATGAATGGTTTCATAATGCCTCTCTAAGTTCCCATGCTTAGGTATTGCAAATGACGCACGGCAAATGAGAAAAATGCACTTATCCTTCACCATACAAAATAAGAATTCTTCCGAACAATTGTTATTAAAATGATGCGTTTTACTTCTATTCACCGCACTCAAAAACTTCGAATCGCCTTCAAGTTACAACTCAGACTGACTGACTCATAAATAAACCGAACCACACACCAGAAATTAGATCGATAACTTCGGGCTTTTATTGAATATGCTTTTATTGACTGACTGACTCATAAATAAACCGAAACACACACCAGAAATTAGATCGATAACTTCGGGCTTTTATTGAATATGCAATAATTAGACGATTTTTTTATGTGGACTTGTGACGTCATATACCATAGATGAGGAGAGAGTAAACAAATAATAAAAATGAGCAACCATTGACAATATAAGCTACAAATAAATAATATACAAAAAGGCATGAAAATGGGCGGTCTTATTTTCGCGGCAAATTTTTCTCGTCCCCGGCGTTTACCGGGCTTTACACAGAGTTTTCGAAATTAAATGTCGACAGCGACCTTCCTTTGTATACAAATCAAATCCACCCCGCCCGCTTGCCAGCCCGCTCGTCCACCATCTACAGACATTCTTCTTTATACATTATGTATTTCAACCAATTATATATATTAAAATAGAAAAAAAATTAATCAATGTAAACAGTAAAAATAATTTGAGTCATTCAATTGGATTTAAAAAAAGTTGCTTCTTATACGCGTTCATACATTTCTAATGAATACCATTAATTTCTAATAACTACCAATTTCGAAAATAAAGGGTATATTTTATAAAGTAATTAACAATTTAATTTTAATTCTACTCAATGGAAACGGTAGGAAAAGCTTCTATTTATCCAAAGCATATTTTTTTGTATTTATAATGTAAACCAATTCGTAATAAAGATTAAAGTCCTGTTGAAGATTTGCGCAAAATTTAAAAAAATATATATTAAGTAGAGTAGGTACACTTTGCCATACTAAAACGAGATATTATAAAAAGTTAAGTATTTTCTTTTACGAAAAAGAAGTCCATTAATACCTACTTATATAAAGCTCTAGCCTCTAGCCCTTGAAGGATGGAATATCCCCTTAATCTCCAATTACCCAAGTAGGTCGTCTCAAAGACGTAATAATTTAAAATATGACGCTACGAGTAGTTCGCAGATTAAACAATGTAATAATAACGAAGGCTCAGACAACAAAATATATTATTTTATGTAGATCCTGCGTTCAGTGAGTTGGAAAGGAATTTAGGAGAGGTATGAGTAGTATGATCTAAATTAAACTTGCTCGAAACTTATTGAAACGAACCACTTAATCCTTTCAGTAGGTACCGCACTTTTGTAATAAATGGAGAATGTTTAAAAAAAATTGATGTATAATTTTTACACCATTTCAAGATTTTTTCTAATTTGATTATTTTTAGGCCCCAAAGGGTTATTTTTAAAATTATGAGATTAAACCTTTATATACAAACAATTACATATCTATATCTACATACATGTATAAAAATTTAGGTTCCGTATGTTTGCGTTCGTAAATCTCGGAAAGTAATTGATGGATTGACTCAATTTTTTTACAGAACCTTTCTTTTCAGCAGAATAGAGTTTTATGTATACCTAATGGTAATGAAATTTGTACAGAAAAATAAAAATGTAGGTTCCGTATGTTTGGGTCCGCAAATCTCGGAAAGTAATCGACGGATTGACTCAAAATTTTACAGAACATCGCATTTTAGCAGAAGAGGGTTTCTGTATATAATTTTAAGCTCTGGCATTCTGAAATTTGTATAAAAACATAAAAATTTAGGTTTCGTTTGTTTGGGTCGGAAAATCTCGGAGAGTAGGTAATCGATGGATTGACTCAAAAATTTTACAGAACATTGCATTTTAGCAGAAGAGTGTTTCTGTATACAATTTTAAGCTCTGGCATTATGAAATTTATATAAAAACATAAAAAAATTATGTTCCGTTTGTTTGGGTCCGAAAATCTCGGAGTGTAATAGATGGATTGACTAAAAATTTTTACAGAACATTGCATTTTAGCAAAAGAGTTTTTCTATGTATAACGGTAAGCTCTGGCGTTATGAAATTTGTTTAAAAAATTACTACATTTGGTGCGCGAGTGATTTGAAAATGGGTGTATTTCATATATTTTAGCCGCAGGGTGGAAAGGATGGCAGGGGGGGGAGGGTAACGAAGGAAGTGGGGTTCGCGGGAAGGGTGACGAGAGAGGGGGAAGGCGGGGAAGGTGGAAGGAGAACGCAGGAGAGGAACGGGGACGCATGAGAATGGACGTATAGGGACAAACAATTTATTTCTTTGAATGGCATAGCAACGCATGCTGGGAACTAGCTGTTTAATTTAAAAAATCTAAACAAAAAAATTAAGTAACCCAGATCAGGCAAGACCGCCGAAAGGGGATCTGTCATTTTTCTTTATTCTTCGCGGGAATAAAGATGGCAAACTAGCAGAAAAAATAGAAGCGACGAGGAATATACTTCACAAGCCACCAGCATAATGGGGGTATGCTATTTGTTTCACAAAATCAAGAGGTATTCATTTTTTCTTCATGTTTCTGAGAAAGAACACTGGAATTGATAGGATTGTATATTTTTGATATTAGTTTTTGGGGTATTATGCCGTGTTGCGCTACCTCCTTCTTTAGCCAACGTTTCGGACAGCGTTGCAGTGATGATGGACACTCTGCCCTGATGATGGACACTGCAACGCTGTCCGAAACGTTGGCTAAAGAAGGAGGTAGCGCAACACGGCATAATACCCCAAAAACTAATAACAAAAATACTTTTGGTCGTGAAAATCTAAAATCGTATCTCAGGATTGATTTATATCACAATATGAAAAACGGCAAATGATTGTTATGAATTTATTTAGTTTTATATTCAAAACATTGGTAAAATGACTATAATGACTAGTAGGTATTGTGTTTTTTACTGATTGTGAACGTTTTCGGTATTGTGAATTTCGCATGAATTTTGATTTGTTGGTGGCAACGGTAAATCGCAAGGAATTGCAATTATTAAATAATTTGGCACAGTCCTAAAATATTATTTTTTATTTTTTTCTTGAATGTCAACCATCTGTATAAGTATAAAGTTAGTCATAAATAAGCATACTTGCGATCATGCTTAAATTGGGAAACTGTGTACGTTTGTGGGCTCTCCACACGACACTGCATGTATTGACTGCGGCAGTGACTGCAGAGAGCGTGGAGTTGAGCAAACTAGCGTCTCGTTTGTTAAAGGGCCGCTAGAACGAGACAGCGCTAGTTCGCTCAACTCCACCCTCTTTGCAGTCACTGCCGCAGTCATTACATGCAGTGTCGTGTGTAGGCCGCTTTGCTTGTGTAAGGCATACTTGTTTTAAGCATACTTCTGAATAAGCTTGCTCAAAGCAAATAATTGAAAACGTGCGCTATTTAAACACAAGAAAATAATGAAAATACAAGCAATCATAACAGTGACAGAACTCAAAACTGAAATCGAATCGATACCTAGCGTGTTCAGTGCTTATAAGCAAACATATTCTGTAGCACGCTCGAAATCGAACGATTGTTGATTAGCGAATATGCTCTAATTCAGTCTTTCTCATCCCTGGGGTTTCGCGAATATATGTACGGGGGTCAGCAGTCTCATCTCTGGACCATTTAGTAAAAGTCTCGTAACGCTACGCTTACTTAGCACGGTGAACGTGCGACAACAACGTGTTCTTTTTGGAGAATTCTGTAGGCACATCAATAAACATGCTGCTCACTTCAATGACTTTGGATATCTCACAATGGCAGCATATTTAGCTGATATCTTTAGTGCTCTTAAGAGCTGAACCTGGGTCTACAAGGGAGAGATAACAACATCAAGTTGAAGATAAAATTAAAACAATGCTAAAAAAGCTTGACATTTGAACAAACCGTGCAATTAAAAAAAAAACTATAATCACTTTCCTACGCTACCAGCTTTTTTGGAATTCTCGGGTAGAGCAATGTTGCATACACAAATACAAGACGAAATTATGAAACACCTCCGCGCTTTAGGGTCTTCATTTCGGGATTATTTTCCACTATCTGACAAAAATAAAAATTGTATATTAGACCCTTTCAACAAATATTATGTTACCGATATTACTGTCTTGCACAGGAAAACCAATTAACCTTAAACATACCTTGTGATTTAGCTTTGAAAGGTAATAAGTTTTTAAGTGAATGTAAAGAAAGATTATAAAGAGGTATCAGAAGAACCACTGAAACATTTACTGCTTTTCTCAATCACATACCTCTGTGAAAGGGTATTCTCTGCTCTTGGCTTCTAAATTTATTGCTGGTTTTTTCATTAAGGGGGTGCTTGAAAATTAGGCTTGTTTTCCTAGGGGTCCGCGGCTGCAAAATGTTGGGAAACGCTGCTCTAATGAACATTCTTAATACTACACACATAACAACCACTAAGTAGCAATTGCTCAAAAATAGCACGTTTTAGTTCTACTAATGAGCATGCTTGTCCGTAGTTTTAAAGATGGTGTAAAGCCTAGGTTTTTCATATGGGTCCCGATATTGTTTCCATACAGGGATCGGTACGAAAAAAAACATCGTTCAAAACGCCAAAAACTTATTTTTTTTAAATGGCTCCATTACACAAACCTACATTTTTTAAAATATTTTTTTCTTGTTTCTTTTCAAACAACCCCTTCGTACAGTCGAAATAAAATATAAATTGTCTTCACGTGGCATGTGAGTTAGCGGGGTATGCGGGGAGGGGGGGGGGGGATGGGGCTGGGGTAGGGAAATGAGTTAAGGTGAGACGGCTGCGAATGTTGGTGGGAATACAAAGTGCTTATTTAGATTTGACTCGAAGGTGGCTTTTGTTGGATCAGCCATTATTCCACTCGGAAAGAGGAATGCACAATAAAAACAAAATAAGATACGTGAATGTGGACAATACACAGCGTTTCACGCTCATACATATTTCACCAAAATACAGGGTGTGTTTCTTCGTCAAAATTGAAAAAAAAAATTAAAACTATTAGAATTTTTTTTTTAATTTACGCATTTTTTTTTTTTACCTTAGCTCCACACAGGAGGCCCTGAGAAAAATAATTTCCCTCAGGGCCTATGTCATCTTTGGGGATGCTGTGTGGAGGTTTTTTTTTTAGGAAAGGAAGGAGAGGAGAGTTCTAGGAAGGAGAAGGGTTTAAGGGTTGGGTAGGAATCTGGGGTTCAGTATGTCCTAGTCAT
Organism: Limnephilus rhombicus; assembly: GCA_929108145.2. NCBI lineage: Eukaryota > Metazoa > Arthropoda > Insecta > Trichoptera > Limnephilidae > Limnephilus > Limnephilus rhombicus. Next base: position 47,758,838 of record OV815273.1, on the reverse strand, counting down.
CCGCCTCCAAGACCTAGACAAACCTCACCCCATGAACCCGGGCACCCCTGCTAAATCACCAAACATAGCGAACCACTTGGAGTGACCTATGGAAGAGGTGTTGGTTATGCATTAAAGGTTCCCGGGGCGGCGGTACCCAATCCCGCCTCCCAAATTGTTGCCTCCAAACAGGAAAAAGAATTCCCTCAGAGCTTATGCCATCTTTGAGAATGCTGTCTAGAGGGTATTTTTAGGGGAAGGAAGGTCTGGGAAGGTAAAAGGCATGAGGGGTGGGTAGGAATCTGGGGTCATTGTGTCCAAGAGTGACGTACGTACGAATCCATAAGGGAGTCTTTTTAGGAACAGATGAAAAGAGAAAAAGTTCTGGGAAGGAAAAAGGTATGAAGAGTGGGTAGGAATCTGGGGCTCAGTGTGTCCAGGAGTGACGGATGTACGCATCCATCCCTTCCCTTGCGGTGTAAGGCAATGGGTCAAGATAGTCAGGTTGGTGAGGTTTAGGTTAGGCATCCCTCAACCTGTCTTTCCCGATCCGTACCGTCAGGCAGTAGGTGGGCAAACGCATTCGCCGCCAAGACCTAGACAAACCTATAACCCCCTGAACCCGGTTACCCCACCAACGCAGCGAGCTACTTAGTGTGACCAATGACAGGGGTATTGGTTATCCATTAATAATAATAATATATCTTTATTGAACAAAAAAAAATGAAGATTTATAACTACAAAAACAAAAAGTACATCATAAGTACAGTAAAAGTACAGTTTAAAAGTTGCATACGTACGAAAGTAAATGGTTGCCGGGACGCATATTTACAATCCCTACCGGTAGGGATTGTAATACATAAATCACCTTACAAACACTACCTCGTTTCAGTCGCCTTACGCGCTTCGTTGCTCTATCTGTTTCTGTGAGGGTGACGACCGTAATTATAGAGGGGTTAGCAGAGAGGATGGACCGCGTTTTTTTTTAACTTACTATTTTTTTTTTACATTGAAAATTTATTTAAGTAAAAAAAACGCGCGTTTTTTTTTAACTGAGGGTGACGACCTTAATTATAGAAGGGTAAGCAGAGAGGATGGACCAAGGTTTTTTACTTTATAAAAAAAAATTTACATTGAAAATTTATTTATAAATTTTCAATGTAAACAAGGTAGTGTTTGTAAGGTAATTTATGCATTACAATTGTAAATACGCTGCCGGGGAGGTAAGAATTATTAATAACACAACGAGAGTGTCAGCTCCACCCTACTGACAGGAGCAGGTTGTTTTGATTTGTTTTATTTTATTTTTTATTATTAAGTTAAAAGAAACATAATATTTCGCTTTCTTAACTTAAATACAGAGCATATATAGTACAGTAGTAAGAAGTAATATTTTTAATTTTGTTCCAACATTTTGAGTTTAAATAGTTTTTTTTTAAAGGTTTTTATGTTATTTTCCGTTTTTAGGCTATCTGGAAGGAGATTATATATATGAACTCCCTCGTGACCAATACTTCTCTTGCCACTTTCAGTCTTGACAGTATTTGTGTACAATTTATTGTGTTGTCTAGTATAATGTTCGTGTACTTGTGATGTTTTTATAAATGTTGTGTTTGTGTGTATAAGTCCATTTTGTATTTTGTAGATTAAAAGACATATGTTGTATTCGTACAATGTTCTTATTTTCAAAAGGTTCATTTCCTGGTATAGTTTTTTTGTGGGAGTGTCTGGGTTATAGTTGAAGAGTTTTTTAATAACTTTGTTCTGTATTATTTGTAAGTCGTTTAAGTACGTAATGTATGTGTTTCCCCATATTTCTATTAAATAATTTAGGTGGGACTGGATTAAGCTAAAGTATAAGCCCCTCTTTACCTCTGTTGGTAGAAGATGAGCAATTCTACCAAATACACCAATTAATGGGATGATTTTTGTTTTTAGTTTTTCTACGTATTGTTTAAATGTCAAATGTTTATCAATATATAAGCCCAGGTATTTTTCGCTATCTAGGATATGTAGGTCTCTTTCTTCTATTTGTAATGGTTTATGCGATGGTATTATTCTTTTAGGTGAGCTTAAGATCATGTAATATTTGATGCATCCCCAATCGGGGTATATTGCGAGGCTGAAGGGAGTGGGAGGGATAGGAGATTGGAGTAAAGGAAAGTGAAGTAGCCGTTTATTCAGATCTTGTCACAAAACATGGTCACACAGGATGGATCAATGGTGATCTTTCAACCATTATATTAAAAATGCTCTGTTTAAAAAACCTGATAAAAAAATCATTAGATTTTCACAAGCGTAAACGTCGTATAAATCTAGAAAAGCAATTATTACTTAACTACTTTATTATTTGTTCAAGAACAATAATTAACAAACATGAATAAATGCTTTACCATATAAGGCGAAAAGATACCAGTGTTATTTTATATTATCAGAGTACCTTCCCAACCTAGAACTACTGATGTCATTAAAATATATAAATGTATTTTAAAAAACACATTACGTTAGTAATAAAAATTTTCCCCTGTTTCCCGTTTACCTTCTCCCATCTCGTTATTATGTTCAACTACAGCAGTATCTCGGTTATCGAGGTAGACAAATCCCGCGAAACATATGTCTACCTTACTTCGGAATCTGAATTTGTGAAATAACATGTGTCTCAACTTTTCTCATTTTTTAATGCGAAAGTGCGCACTTCTCCCACGTAGTTTTGTACTTTGATTTAACGTATAGGTATAAATGGCATATTTGAGACACGTACATTTCAAAGATACAATTAAAATTGTGGTGGTATTAAAAAATTATTGTAATTAAAAATATATATGAGTGAAATAACTTACATTTCAATATATCAACAAAATATCAGAATAATATTGAACCCAGATCACTACCCACTCTTCATACCTCCTTCCTTCTCAAAACTTCCTCTCCTTTCTTTCCCTTAAAAGACCCACCACACACCACCCTGAAAGATGTCATATACATTAAGAGATTTTTTTCTTCAGGGCCTCCTGTGCAGAGCTAACGTACGAGTAAAAAAAATAAACATAAATTAAAAAATCGGAGTGTGCAATTCACACGCGGTATAAGTGAAACCTTCAAAAAGTAGACAAGAGTGGAGAGGCTACAAAGCACCGCATAAATAGGAAACCGATTATACTGTCTCATTCTCTCGCAGGCTAACTCCTGTAGATGTAGGTGTTTGTCTCTTTTTAAGTCCTATAAATGCATGTCGGTGTCGCTATTTTTCGTTTCATCGACTTCCAAATCACAAGCTGCTAAATAAGTTTTCACTTCAAAAATTTTACATCCCATGCTTTTCTACTAAATCATAGGAATTCAGGAAACGTATATATTTTTTAACTTTGTTACAACGAGAACTCCATCTCAGAAATCTTCACAATGTATGGTGTGTAGGTATGTAGGTATCTACCAAGGTTGCAAATTTCCGATTGACACAATGACATAGTTTAAAAATTAAATAATATTACTTATTGCTTTAGGCATATTAATGCGACATTAAAAGGTTCGAATGTTTAAAAAAATACAATACATTACTAATCACAATATTATTCAACGCAGGAAACGAGATAATATATTCTTTGAAGGTAAATATTAGTCTAGGTGAGATAAATTTAGCAATTTACATTAATATAATATTAACATGATAGTTAACGTTGTGACGAATTAAATTTGACAAATGTCTATAATAACACTATAAAATAAACGGGTGAGGTTAGGTAGGAGACTCAAGAACAATTACTTACAAATGGAATACTATCAAATTACAAAGTATAATTTTCACATTAATAAAAAAAGGCAGATATCAATTTAGATGATAATTACAGGTATCCAATGTGTTCATAAATTTAAGGAAAAATATTATTCATTGGTTCTGATAAATTAACATTTTAAATATCAGAAATCTTCTTCAGAAAGTTACTTGTTAAGCGGTGTTATGAGAGATAATAAGAAAAGCGATCTTTCAATCTCATAAAAATTCTCTTTGTTCATTTTTGTTGAAAAGAAAATACTTAATGAAAAATGAGATCAAATGAATTCATCCCGATGGAAAAATAATATATTATTTTAATCAAAGTTATGACGGTATTCATAGCATCCCGACAAACACCTTAGAATAATAATTCTCGAATAACTTAGGTTTTCTTATGGCGTTTTACTTCGATTGTAATTATTATATTCCCAAGATAACAAATCAGAGATAACGTTATGCAAAAATTATTGACCTTTGCGTAATTCTAAAGAACGCGTTGTTTAAATGAACGACTTATCATAACTATAAACTATATTAGTAATGATTTATTCTAGCGCACTTGCAATATTACAGAGACTGCACTTAGTCTTGGTAGTTTGTTTTGATTAATAGGTTCTGTGCACGAGACCCTGATCTGCTGCCCGCGGGTCTATATCCTGGTATATCAGTCAGTTCGTATCCTTGCTATGTACCACATTCCTCGCTCAAACGTAAGCGGGCTAAATCTGCCACTCAAGCCTTGCTATTAGCAGGTTTAGACGGTTCAATTTTAGTTGATCAATTAGTACTTGAAAGCAGACAAGTGTGAACCTTCTTTCAACCAAGTTGATATAAAGCGGGGTCCATAGCTCGTCATTTGTCTTGACAGTCCCACAACAAGTCAATGAATTTATCAAGTTTGTCAATAAATATTCTCAACTTTTGTTGTGTTTCGAGTTTAGTTGTGCTTCCCGTGTTCGACGGAAAACATTTCCTAAACACTTCATCCCGGGTGAAGCGGGAAGGTAGGCGGCGGACGGCGGGGCGGGGGGGGGGGGGTATAATCCATTTAATTGACAGGAGCCGCGCGGTGTGGTCGTATTTATGGAAAAACAAACCGAACGGCTTTTTTTTCAGGTAATGTGTTATGTGTAATGAGCGAGCAATAATCACGAGTTTAAAATATTATTATACTTACGTATAATATTATAATAAATATATTTGATAATAAAATTATAATATAGTAACAAATATTAATATAATTATTCGGTATCGAGAAACGCCTGGAATATACTCCGCGTGGGAACGTGGATGCGTAACATGTCTCTGTACAGTGCCCTTGAAATGATTTTACACAAAAACGCAAATTTCATAAACATCCATACATTGTTATTATGTACTTTATTATTATGTTATGTACTACTTGTCAAATTGTGTTGACCATGCCAACTTGAATTATCAGGAAAGATTTCTGACTAATTTCGATTATGGCACGGCCTAAAGTTACGAATTTAGAGTGCGTAAATATTTACGTCAAAAACAGAATAATTATAAATATTTGATATTATATTATAATTTTATTATCAAATATTTTTATTGTTATATTATATTTAGGTATAATAATATTTTGAACTCGTGATTATGCCCGCTCATTGCACATAACCACAAAAGTCCGTTCCGATTCTCCACACACGACCGCATTGCGCGGCATCTGTCAAAAAATGAATCCCCCCCCCCCGCCGGCCCCCACCTGCCTACACAACTAAACTCGAAACATAACAAAAGTTGACAATATTTATTGACAAACTTGACAAATTCATGGTTTTTTTTTGGACTGTCAAGACAAATGACTCGCAATGGACCTGGTTTAAATTTGACTAAAACTGAACCTGCTATACGAGATAGAAAAGTTATATTTCTAGATGCCGAGGCGCTAGCAGTCACATGTCAATTTACTTAAAAGTATTGTACTATTACGACAAAATTTATAGAGCAATGAGGAATGTCGATGTTATTAATTGATTATCAGTCTAAAATAGTCTGGTAAACGATTTTAAAACTTTCAACGCTAGGACAGTTTTTTTTTCACCGGTCAATTTCATGAATAGTGCACGACCCGGGCAAAACAAATACTATTTAAAATTAGTATCCTTGCATACAGCACCATGCTCATTGAAGTGGGAAACTTTATCAAAACTCAACACGCCTAAAAATAATTCAGGTTTAAAACATAAACTGCCTTCTTTGGCAATTTGAAAGATCTCGGTCTCCCGATGACAGTAGGAAGCATCTATGTATCGCTCAAGAAGACAGAAGGTTGGTTTTACAAAAAAAAGAAGCACGTTCCTCTATTAAAGTAATTTTTAATGTAACACTGGTGATATTCAGGTTTGCTAGGCTCGACAATGCTTCCAAACCGAGTTTAAATCAACTGATATACTGTCTTCCGAGTGGAACCTGTCTGGACCTCGTTTGGTGGGAGAATATGGAAGTCAATTTGTATATCTAGTATCAAAGATATTGAAATTTAAGAGATGTGCTAGCCGCAGTTTTTAGTAGGTGTCGCCGATATTGTTAACCAATACTAAATGCACACCTTCAAAAAATCAACGAAATGAACAAATTCTTTTCGTATGCAAACTATTCTGATTAGATAGCATTCCGCCGACAGTTGTGAGGACATCATAGCATATCTCTTTTGTATTGCAATATCTTTGTCTACTATACAACTGTAACAACACATCTTAGAAGTTGGAGAATATGGCCCGCCACTACTTTTTTACCACGAACTCTTATCATCATTACATAGTATAAAATGAAGTCGCTCTAAATGTATGTGCGCGTTAATCTTTTAAACTACGCAACGGATTTTCATACGGTTTTCACCAATACATAGAGTGATTGAAGAGGAATGTTTATATGTATCATACATGTAAATTATAATAGAGAAAATCCGAGAAATTCAAAGAAAACCTATTTTTGTGCGATTTAAAACGGCTGGCGGGCCGTACTATAGTCACTTTTGAAATTCGTTCTACGGAAGAAATTGGAAAATAGACGTCCTAGAGTAAGTAGGTATTTGATTTTCCCTTTTTAAATATCCAGTGTTGCATGTATCCAGTGTTGCAGGCATTGTATAATTAGTGGCGAGTTAATTAGTTTATATGTATAATACATGCTTATTATAGTAGAGAAAAGCCGATAAATTCACATATTCAATTCAGGCAGCGGCAGCTGGCAAGCGGGTGGTGTGGATTTTATAAAGATTGGGTAATGGCGTTGTGTTTGGTTAGCCACAGCAACGTGTGGCCGGGTCTGCTAGTTATTCTATAATTCGAAAACAAATTATCAGACAAATCAACCCCGTCAATAAAAGTTCCTGGATTATCTACGTGTTTCAGAAGATCCACTACAACATTTTCTCACATACTAAATTACTATCTTTTAACGGCACATATATATCAAATGCATAAATATATTCACCTGAAGAAGCCATTATCCACGACTTATCTCCATATTAGACAGGCTTGCCATGAACGTACAACGACAATGTATGTCTTATACTTTATACTTAAGAACTGTTTGAAATTTTTATTCAATGTTGATCAGTATGGTCAAACTTTGTAAAGTTTGTCAGACGTATCAATTCTTAAATTGTCAGCCAAACTTAAATTGCTATTGACGTTACGATAGTATTATCTGGTGATGTATAATATCCTCATTTAGAGACCAATACCTACACCGCATACGTATTAATCGTCAACGATGTAGTATCTGATTCGTTTTTTAACAGGGCGTACCCGTTTGATTGTTCTACAATTAGGTTTATAAGTTCTCAATTAAAAAAATGTTCAATGAACTCGTTACACGATTTGCCCACTATTTTTTTCACATCTTCAATGTTTTTATTTTTTTAATGTTTTTATCCTCAACAGTGTTTCATTGTTTGTCACTTGCAAAAAAGGAAATTGCGTTTTTTCCGACACATTTCCCTCTTCACTGACGATAAAGATGTTGATGGTTGTGGTTGTGATGGAGTTATTGAAAGTTCACTCACCACCTTTTTTTAATGGACTTCCAAAGTTTCAGCGGTATCCTCAACTTACGGTTAATTGTGGCATCTTCCAGTAAATCGTTGTCAACAAAATACACTTCAGCAGAAAGTTCGAAGACTTCAGGCGGTAAAACATCTATATCTGGAAAATCTTCTTCATCATCGAATATCATCGTCATCAACTTTCCAATTCTCTGCGATGAAGTCGGCAGCCTCTTGCGCGGAAAAACACTGTTTTAGCAGTTAATGTAGGGCAGGGTTCGGAATTTGCGGCTCTTTGCATGGGCGTTTGCGAATCTTCAGACATCAATTGCAATTTCGAGTCTTCTGAAGTATTAGAATGGTTTCGGAACTTTCGGAACACAAGGCTGGTTTAAGGTTTAAACTTATCGGTGATTCTGCAACAGAAATACAAATCTTTTTACATCTTATTTCAACGAACCGAAATATTGGTCTTTCTTTAACTCAAAATATATTTTTAGGTTAAATAATTGACGATATAAATTAGTCTTAACGATAAATCGAGTAGGTAAGTAAGTGAAAAATTGTACCAAGCACATAGAACATAAATATTATTTTTCTACCTGTTTTTACAGTGTAAGCTATTTATGTAGGTATTTAGCACAATAAGTATTTAGATACCTCGGCAGTATTCTCACGGAGACTCTTGACCCAGATGTGGAGGTTAGATGCAGAATTGAAGCAGCAAGAACTGCGTTCATTAAAATGAAATCCCTCTTCTGCAATGACAATATCAGCTTAAAACGAAGGCCGAGAATGCTAAAATGTTATGTGTGGTCGGTCTTGCTCTATGGATGTAAAACATGGACCTTGAAAGTAAATACCATGAACAGGTTAGAGGCTTTTGAAATGTGGCTTCACCGGAGAATGCTCAAGGTCCCATGGACCGACATGATCACCAACACAGAAATTCTCAGGCGGGCTATAACAGATAGAGAACTGCTTACATTAATAAAAATCAGGAAAATTTCATATCTGGGTCATATACTTCGAGGGGAGAAGTATCACTTGCTCCATTTGATATTGAAAGGCAAGAAAGGTCGCCGAGGGCCTGGTACAAATGAGACAAATGTCTTGGCTGCGTAATATACGAGAGTGGACCGGCATTAGAAGTGTGGAGGAGCTATTCCGGGCAGCGCAAGACAGAGAGACATTCTCAAGAGTGATCGCCAACGTCGGGGGGACCTGATACGGCACACAAAGAAGAAAAAGAATTTAGCACAGTTCAACATTCAAAAGTATTTTAGGCTATCATTCGATTACAGGCACCTATTTTTATACAATTACGGCCGGTATTTCAATTACTGATTATATTGGTTTTCAGCGTTTGGTTTTAGTGCAGCCGTGAAGTTAGGAATGACTAAATTATATGTACCTAGATGCAACACGTCAGCTGTACAACACTAGCCCTATGAAATTAGATTATTTACCTGATATAATAAAAACAAAAAAACTACTCAACTTTTTTTTAAAATTAACATTACACTTTCTTCCAAAAATCAACTGACTTGTTGTTTTGCACGATTTTCAGATATTTTCTATTGTAGATTCTTTATATTTTCACTTATTTATTCATTGTCCAATATTTCTAATATTTTAGTGTTATACCTACTGAGAATTTGTGTAACCGTGCTATTTTCAATGTAATTATAGCAGTTGTTTATTATAATGTTGTGTTTAATTTAATGATACTCGTTACCTTAGAGATTATATTTATTGTCTGATCGTGTACAAGGATTACGGACGCGTGTTTCCTATCTGCGAGCTGCGATATGAGAGAGCGAGATGACGAACTACGATGGTTTATATACTGGATCAGTCTCTCTATCTCTCTCTGTACTCAATGAGTCATATTCATTACCTTATAGTCCCACAATAGTGTTCCTTTATTATTTTTAAGCATTAGTAAATAGACTAACTCAGGTTTGGTATATTTATGGACTAGCTCCCCAGTGAGAGCCGAGAATATTTCTCAACAAACTAGTAACAAATTAGTTGATTAAGAATCGAACAGTATTAATACGGTAAAGTCTGCGTGGTTGAAATTTAGAACCCAGCTTTGAATGCATGTCTGACGCCACGCAATAGGCGCCGCGCCACAAATAACATCTGTGTACGTGGAATTTCACACAAAGCTACTGTTGTGAATGATGAATATTTGAAGCAGCTAGATGAATTTGTGTATTTGAGAAGTATGTTTACGAGAGATGGGAAAGCTGATACAGATATTAAAAGAAGGGTAAATGCAAGAACTCCATTAATATAATACTGAACGCTAGTTGGCCCAAACAAAACACTGTCCATAGAAGAGAAGCTAGCAGTTCGCAATAGAGTCCTGATGAATGGCAGTGAGGCATGGAACTGGCAGAGGAAGGATTAAAGTACACTGAATGGTGTAGAAATGAGATCCCTGAGGAGTATGTGTGCTAAAACGATATACAATCGTGTGAGAAATGTGAAGATTCCCAAAGAATGCATGACAGGTTTGAGCATGTGGCGCAAATGAACGAGGAAAAGGATGTACTTAGAATATATGATGCAAATGTGAATGGTAGAAGAAGTGGACGCCCGACGAAGACATGGCACGACCGAGTGAATCAGATCAGATCAGAATCAGAATAATAAAAGAGCATGTATGAGACGATGTATGAATGTGAACGAGGCAAGGAGTTGTGCCAAGACCGAGTTGTTTGGCGGTCCGTCCTCTCTGCCTACCCCTACGGAGAAACGGCGTGATGATTAGTTAATTACTTAGTTAATATTAGCTTGTTGATTTCAATTCCGTAATACGATGTGCCTAGTCGATAATAACATAAAAAACTTTTGTACAAAAACATTTATACAGATAACTAAAGAATTTTTTTTTTTTTGAGAAATAAGTAGGTTCCGGATACCAAGAAATATTCAGCTTATTTCCGGCGTCCCCTATTAATATAAAAGGGGTTCTTGTGAATTACAATTACCTTCAGAAGTTATTACTTTGGACCATCGATCAATACAGCTACATCAATTACCTCGCACCTTTCATTTTCAACACCATTTGACGACCTCCGTAGTCGAGTGGGTAAGACTCTTGACTCAGAATACGGAGGTCGCGGGTTCGAACCCGGCATGCGCAAATAAATTTTATTTGATTAATTTGTGTTATTTCACAATTAATTCATTTAAAATAATATATAGTATATTTGCGGCATGTTCCAGAGTGGAAGATACTATCAGTATCGCCCTGGTGTAAGACCACCATTCAGAATTGAAACGTTGCTTGAAAATGGCTTTAGCCGTGTTTAGTGACCAGATCTGAATAGCCAGGTACTTCCCAACCTTCCTCTTCCCCATCTCCTTCCCCTCCCCACTACCTTAAGCCTCACAACATACCCCAATTGGGGATGCCATAGTCTCACTGGCTCCAGACGGGAGCAGTTGAGATTCTTGTGCGGTATTCACTGTAAAAAAAAAAAAAAAAAACCTTTCTAAAAGAAACCACTTATTGCATCACTAAAAAAAACCTAAAAAGGTTATATAAACATTTCAACACATGGTTACTACTCAAAAAAATGGCATGCACCACCAAGTTACTTGGAATATATTCCTAATCTGATCTTCATTTTCTATTTATATATATATGTGTTATTTACATTAATTACGAAGATTTATTCTTTCCTATTAATACTGCTCATGTTTTACGCATGTTAAGTATATTATTATCTCCTACGTTTATTTATATTATTTTGTTGAAATGATACTATGCTTAGATTTAGATGTTAGCATTACTATGCGTTTTTAAAGTTTTAACGAAATTCTCGATTTTATGAAACATGATTTTATAAACTTGAAACAATTTCCAATAACCTTTTAGCAATTACCAAAAATTATTTCCAGAGTTCTGGTTTTATGATATGAATTTAACAATTTCCAATAATTTTATCTAGATTTTATATTTTTTATGATTATGTGCATGCATGCGTACACATATATGAGCCTATGTGTGTATGTATGTGTATATGTATGAATATATATGTACCCGTCTCAGAACAGACATCGTCTAGTGAAGCGGATTTCTTACTTATTTGTATACGATAATGTTATTTCAATAAACGCCAGGGTTGCCGGCAATAAAAAAAATAAAATCTTTTGACATATTTTATTTGAAAATATTTTATTGCTCTCTCGTTCTCTTGCGAGATAAATCCTACAGATGTATGTATTTGAATCTTTTTGTGTCGCTCGCTTCCGTTTCATCGAGTTTCAAATCACAGCGTGCTAAAGAAGTTTGCACTTCAAAAATCCACTTTGGAGGAAATCAAAAGAAAGGCAAATTTTCCGATGAATAGTTCCATAACTGAGCTTTTGAGCATTGTAACGAATCTGAATTCCGCTTTAAAACATTTTATATACTCGTATCTAAAATTAGTATTCGAAGTATTTTAGCACTAATAATAATCGTCTAACCAGGAACGTGCTCTTTTTGAACGCTGCAAGAAATAACAATTTATCGGAAAACATCACAACTCGAGTAGGTACTTAGGAGGCTCGATAAGGAGAAAAGCTCATATTAAGTAAAATAAAGGAATTATTACAGCCTATGTGAGACACGCGCTGAAAAGCTAAAAGTGCTACACACTTGACATTTTCCATATACGTGGAAAATTGTCATGGTTGAAGTGGAACATTTGTCAGTGAACAGGTGTAGAAGGTACGAACGAACTCTTCCAGTCGAATATTCCAAATTGTTACGACTTTACGACACAACTGAAAAAGAAGAAAAAACAATTAGCGATTTTTAAATTTTTTAAGTGAAAACTTTTTTAATACCGTTGAGATTTGAAACTCGATTAAATGAAAAAGCAACACTAAAATGAGACAAACACTTACATCTATAGTATAGTCTCATTTTAGTGTTGCTTTTTCATTTAATCGAGTTTCAAGCAGGGGTCACCAATTACTTTCATTAGTGGTCCGTTTTTTAAAATAACATGACCGTCGCGGTCCGGAAGGGAAAAACATACTTCCCCACCCCCCGGCTTAACAATTGAAATAAATCAATGAACACATAAAACGAATGGGTTCCAGAAAATTATTTTATTAAATAATAAACAATTGTTACGAATAAAAAGAAGTAGGTACCAAAAGGTGTTTTACAATCTTAATGAGAAAAATTACATTTTTTGCCTTGGACTATTTTTTATTTATTAGCACAAAAAAATTGTATCCAATATTATTGACATTAAACTTTCTGTTTTTGGTGTCTCAAAACTGTATTTTCTTGAAAATCGATAATTTCCATCTGGATAGCAGCTTTATTACTCCCGAAAATATTTGCAGCTTCATTGCTCCATTCACCACCAAGATGCATAGAGTCAAGTTGGGAACATACTAGGCCCACGCCACGCTACGCGAAGTGGGTAGACGTCATCATTTCCATATCTGGACTACTTACAATCCATACATTTTCTATGGAAACGGGTGCTTTAGAATCACACTAGCCCCACGCAACGCAAACCGACGCCCCCCACGCGACGCGGATCTGCCGCAGCCAGATCGGCGTGGGCCATGTGGAAGGTGGAGGGGGTATGGTCACGCCTACTACGAGATGATTTTACGTCTTTCTGGTGTTATCTAAGCATCTAACGTTATGTTTCGCAATATCTGTGGTTGTTTTTTTGACAGATATTATTCAAAAATGGATGACGAACAGTTCATTGAAACTGTTAGACGGCACGAAGTTATTTATAAAATCAAATTACAGGATTATAGAGATTCTGCATACACAGTGCAGCTTGGGAGGAAATTTCAGCCATTCATGGCATGACTTTCAATATTATACCCCTATAATTGATGACAATCAAACCTTAGACACACTGCCAGTCTTTCTCTGATCCGAATGGACTTTCGAAGACGTGTGTTTTCTTTTTTTATGTCATATTCAATTATGCTGTGAAGCTCTTTAAATACCACTTTACTCATACGGAAGTACTTGTCATCAGATTCTAGTTCCTTTACTAAAGTATGGAACTCTCCAAACATTTGTCTTTGTTTTTTAATGTTGTGGACCCAAATACTTCTCACTTTTTTCTTTTTACGAGAATATTGATTTAATAATAATAATCGTAGCAAATTATCTTCAAATTAGCTTTCAACACATGGCAAAGCTGTCATCTGCTGAGAAGAGAATCACATAAACATAACCTAAAAAATAAATGTCAAATGTGTCAAATCAAACTCTGGCTTCGATGGAGCCCCCATACCTGAGCTGGTCATTTAGGGTTACACCAAGCATATCAATGGAGGGCCTGTTCAGAAGATTGCTTCCGTTGAAGGATACTAGATATTCATTTCGATCCCTTTTAGACGCAATCAGACAAGATTGGGTCTTTGAAACATTAAATTCAACGAGGTTATTTTTACCCCAACTTGAAAACACTCTCGAGGTAACCGTCCATTATTTGCTTCAAAGCCCTCCGAGCCGTTGGGGTTTGTGAGCCCTTTAGGGGCTTGTCAAACAAAAAGCTATCATGGACTGTACTGTCATCCGCGTAACAGTGAATTGGTGCACATGACAAAAGGTCGTTGATGTGCAACAAAAATAAAGTCGGGGACAGAACCGATCCCTGTGGGACGCCAGCACTGTGTAAACCAAACATTTACCCTTCGATAATGATAATACAATATAATATAAATATATGTATTTGTAAAAATAAAATAATATAACCGAGGGACTACCGAAAACCAGCTACATTCCAGGAGAAATCCTGAATTATAGATGAGCAGTGACCTTTTTGGCAATAGAATCCATGATAAATAAAGAAAATGTGTAGATAATATTGTAAAAAATCAAATGATGGATAAAAGTTTATTATTATATGATAATAAGAGTTGAATGATTTGTATAGCACAGTTTTTCTAAAAAATCGCTGCAAGGGTGCTTTATATGTCTAGGTACCTACATAGGAAAAGGAATGGGTATACTGGTAGAGTTTAAGAAATTTAAAGTACCTTGGTATGTATTAGAAAACTTTTCAAAGGAAAGCACAATATTTTTAAAGCTAAATACATTATTATCGCCACGGCACTTCAACAAATCAATTTAAGTGTAGAATGTAGGTTAACGTGTTTTAATGTGGGCGGTGATAATCTGAATATGCATCATTAAGTCTGTGCTCAAAGTGCTGACAATTTGAAGGAATCTTCTGTTTTCTCGGATGTGCTTTTCTGCGAGACTAACAATAACACATTAAGTCATTGAGAATTTAGAATCCACTGTGTAGTAGAATAATAGGACGGGTGAGAATAAATGCAAGTTAACGTCTCTCAAAATGTCGACATAAAAAAGCTTTTTCAGCAGATGTTGTTGAGTGTTGTGTCATCCTATTTTGAAATATTTAAATTCATTTTCTGCCTGTCATTTTATATTTAAGTTCATCTTGATTAATTTCTATCTGTGGACTCTTTCACTTTCAATTTAACGTCTGTGTCGCATTTTATCTTAAATTTTAGAACAAATTTGTCTTCGTATCATTTGTTTACGTCTTTACTAGAAGCGAAAGTGTCAACTCGTTTCGAAACTGTTATCATTTTTCTTGCAAATACTCGATCATTCCATTTCTAAAAGCCATTCATTCAGCCTGCAACAACAATTATTTCACGTTATTGCAAGTTTATAACTTATTAAACAAAGTTTATAACTTATAATCCACCAAATTGTAAACAAAGGTATGAAAACACTAGGCTTCGTATTAAGAACAACCAAAAACTTTAATTCCATACAAGTCATTAAATTATTATATGTATGTATCTCTAATTAGAAGCCTAATGGAATATAACTCGGTAGTTTGGTCTCCATCTTATAAAATTCACATTAATAACATTGAGCGAATACAAAAAAAAATTCTGCGTTTTATAAATTTTAAATTAAATATCCCACTAGAAGACTTGAAATATAATTTATTATTAAATGTTTTAAAAATACACACACTAGAAGACAGACGTAAAATAAACGACTTAACATTTTTATTCAAAATACTTAATTTATTAATTGTTTTTGTGTTTAATTCGTAGAACTCCATTTTAATTTTTAGAAATTTAATTTTAATTAAATTTCTAAAAATCAAAATACTTAACTCTAAATTTGACTGTTGCGAACTACTGCAACTCATAAACTTACGAATACCGACAGTAAGTACACGACAAAATACACTATTCTACTGTAGCATTCATAAGCGGAACTACATTGCCCACTCTCCGATACAACGATTTCACACTATGGGAAATCAGTACTTAGGTGATATTGACATATTTAACATAAACTTGGCAAAATTTGTTGATCTTGTAAAAAACTTATTCCAAAACCATTCCAAAACCTATCTGTTTTTCTGAAAACCTATGAAATCGCTGTATTTTTGTATTTTTATGACTTGTGTGCTTTATTATCAAATTTTATTTTTATTATTTCTATATATGTTAAATAATCTGTCATGAATTATTTTTTGTACTACCAAAATGTAAAAGCCCTTTGGGCGTTAAATAAATAAATAAATTTAAAAAAAATAAAAAAAATTAACCAACGAGCGCTTTTATTATTACCGTGATAACCCACGTTTACGGTACCGTGACGGAAAAAAAGGTAGTAAACATATCGCTATAATGCTGCAGCTCTTTCTTACATAGGTACGAGTATTAAGTAATGGCGAGACAAAAGATGGGACACACAATATTTGTGTGTCTGTTTTCTCCAAAGTATTACATTTTTTTCCTTTGTAGGAAACAGATATATCTTATTACATCTCAGCTACGGCGACGGAAATTGCGTTTCATTTTCTATATTCGTGCGAGGGAGATGTACGATAATGGTTGTAAATTTGGGAGGCGGGAATGGGTACCGCCGCCCCGGGTACCTTAAGTGCACCCCAAGTGGTTGGCTACGTTTGGTGATTTAGCAGGGGTGCCCGGGTTCATGGGGTGAGGTTTGTCTAGGTCTTGGAGGCGGATGACCAGGACATACTGAACCCCAGATTCCTACCCACCCCTTAAACCCTTTTCATTCCCAGAACTCTCCTCTCCTTCTTTTCCTAAAAAAAAAACCCTCCACATAGCATCCCCAAAGATGACATAGGCCCTGAGGGAAATTATTATCCTCAGTGCCACTTGTGTGGAGCTCATGTAAAAAAAAGGCTCCGAGGAAAATAAATTCCCTCAGGGCTTGTCATCTTTGGGAATGCTGTGCGGAGGGTCTTTTCGGAAGGAGTGTACTTGGGTTTTGAAGAAACCCATTTTGTAGAAAGGAGGAAACACAGAGGCCGACAAATTGTTCCACAGCCGAGGTGTTGAATAACACGCCATAATAATGGATGTTAAGTTAACTTTAAATAATTGTTGACCCCTGAACGAAAATTACACTCAAGAGTGACAATTTTTTTTTAAATTTTAACTTAAGGCAATCGATCATTTTGGTCGATGAATGCGATTACGTGGCAGTTGATCCCCCGACAGTTTCCCCCCCGGTACACTTAGGGAACGTACCCATACTACTTGACCAAGTTTTTGCAATTTTTAACCCCCCCCCCCCCCCTCCCCCGTTGACCAAAAACCTAAGCCCCCCGCCGCTCATTTGTACCAAGCGTGGTATTTTGAAGACCCCCCCATGAACAGGTCACGTAGTATGGGTACGTTCCCTTATATACAATATGCAGTCGGTTTAGTAAAATTACGGTGTAGCTACTTACACGAAATATAACTAAGTGTCCTGATGGGGTGTGCAGAGAGGATGTACTGACAAATAACAAAGTATAAAACATATTTACATTCAAATGCATCAAGGATAAAACTACTTGTCTATGTATTACACTAAAGAGTTCTCAGCGTGCGTTGCTATTCCCGCGAACCCCCCTCCCGAGTTCCCTTCCCCCCTCCAGCATTCCATACATTCAGTCCCGGTACATTCAGTTTATAATTTTTTAATACAAATTTCATAATGCCAGAGCTCACCAGTATACATAGAAACCTTCGCGGGCGTGTTCACGATAACTCACCAAAGTTTCATCGCAATCGGATAAAGGATTTAGACGTTTCATATGGCGACCGGCCAACTCAGAATGAAACCAACTCAGAACCACCTCAGAAAGGTCATTAAGAGTTATGTTAAAAAAATATTTAAAAAATTTGTTAAATAGGTTATTATTAATAGTATTAGGTTAGGGTTACCGGCTATTTTAAAATTATATTTTCATAGCTTTTAATGACCTTTCCGTGGTGATTCTGATTCTGATTCCGAGTTGGCATGGAACTGTTTCATATACCTACTCATATACACCCAAGCAAGCATATTTTTATTTTTATACACACACATACAAGGGCGGATCCAGGGGGGGGGGGGCTGGGTCCAGGACCTAGGTGGACCTACTTTTTTCATGTATCTATTATTATCAAAATTAAATTATAACTTCTTGTGGCTTGACCACGACTATGTAAACCCCCTCTGGCGCTATGTGACCCCCCCATGGCGCCAAAGCTGGATCCGCCCTTGCATACATAATACTGTATACACCAGCGTATAAGAACAAAAAATCGAAAATGTTAATAAATTTCATTGATATCCATACCAACTTATTACTAAAAGTATTTTTGAAGTCAATCTTAGCTGTGGTAAATAATGGACCAAAAATTATAAATAATTATAATTTTTAATTTAAGTCGGGGGATCAACTGTTGGGGGGTCAACTGTCGGGGGATCAACTGTCGGGTAACCGATGAATGCAAACATTAAAAAATTACTTGTTCTTTTTCGTATGCTTGATTCGCTCGTTATATTTTTATCTAATTAGATTTTAAAGAGTAAATGAAAACATTACAACACTGCCAAAGTTTTTGTGATAATTCTTTTATAAAAACTTGATAGGTTTTTTTCGTCTTACCAACGAATTTTGATTTAATTTGGTTGTGTGGGATCCCATGATGCATTCCTTTTTTATTTTCTGTTTATTCTTAGTTGTTGGTAGTCAGTGGCGTGCACAGAGTTTTTGATCAGGGTAGGCAGTAGGAAAAACGCCGAATTGATTCACATAAATTTAAAATAACGTACTACACACTCCCTTCGTACAATTTTCGCTAAGTATGCTTGCTGCTGGTAAGACAACTAGTTGATAGAAATAGATAACAACAGATGTCACTGTCATCACTGATTGCCATTTGCCAATTTTATTCCAGAAAGCACTGCCTAATACTAACAAAACACCTCATAGAAGCAAATTCAAAATGACAGTTCTACTCTATGCTATGTGCATTTCGTAAACATTGATATTATAATATCATACAAGATATTATCTTGTATGAAGTTAGCTCCAAGCAGAAATAATTCCTGCTTAGACCGCATTTTAGTGAGACAGTCGGAGGGCGCGCGTGTAGTTTCTAGTTACAGTTTACGCCACATTTGTAGTATGCCATTTGATGAGGCGCTTGCGTAGTTTCGGTTGCTCAGCTTTTTCGCGCTTATTTTTTAAAGTGTGTGTTTATTTTTAGCATTAATTGCTAATTTTCTATTTACATGCTTATGTTTTACAAATACGATAGGGTAGGCAGTGCTTATGTGCCTATGTAGAGTGCACGCCCCTGTTAGTAGTGTAAACAACATCATTATCTCAACAATTGACCTACACAGTCACGTAAGCTATGTTTTTTTCTAGTTCATAAGTGACTTAATGCATTCAATTATCATGGATCGTATATTGTCTGCTCATGCAATGGTGTTGTTTTAAGTTACTTCTAACGTTATATTTATTGACACATGATTTAAATAGTTGTGGTGAACTGTTGTTTTATTTGATGAATAATACAACTCTGATGATCGAGAGTTTCAATAATACTTCCGTTCGTCTAGATTACGAGTCGTGTTTATTAATTTACAATGATTATTTAACTGGACTTAACTTCCGTTCTAAAGGATGCTCTATGTCAATCTCAGGGGAAATGGTAACTGAAGGTGCACTTCTGTAGATTGAATATAATCAGCTATATCCGTATCCTTTTGAATATCAGTAGATATATTTGATTCGTAACTTTAGAGCATTAAACTGACGACAGTTGCCTCTATTATATAGTAAAACTTACTGACCTGTGTTGAGAAATATTAAAAATTACATCTAACCCCTCAGGTTAATTTGTTCGCTGTTGGGAATAACTCATATAGTTTTCGTAGATCGTTGTCTCCCTTTCTATCAAGGTGAGAAATATGATGTTAGAAAGAGTAAACAGCGCGCATTAAATTAAAACCTCAAAGTTAACAAAACAATTAAAATCTATATTCTTCACCTTTATGAAACCAAAGTATCCGACCGCAATTTTAAAAAAAATATGAGACTTTGGGAATTTTTTATTAATTATTTTTACATGAACCGACGAAAAAGTAAGATGACAATAACGTTTGAAATACATTTGTATTATATTTTTTTTGTGTTTTTTCGTTAACAGTAATTTTAGTTAGCAAAAACATAAAGTAAGCCATTGTTTTTTATGTTTGCATTCAAATTTTTTAATTTAAAAAATGATTCGATTTCGTTTATGTGTTTTGTCGACCTATAAAATAAGATAATTTTATCGCGTTTCAAAAACAGTTTTTAAGTTTTGGACGCATTCTGAAATACTCCATTTATTGGGATTTCATTGCAAAGCGGGAATATTTTCACAAAATATGCCCGAGGCCTAAGGGGTTAACTTCCTATACTAATGATATCTGTTGAGAGTCATTGAAACTACATACATATTCACATACACTACAATAGTCCTGTAAGGCCAATCACGAACTCCAGTGCTAAAATAGAGTGCTTAAATTAAGTATGTTTGCGTTTTTTGCATAAAGAGTCTAGAGCTTTTGCTGGGCCTAAAGTTTTACTCTACTACGAGTATAATAGCACCCATGTAGAAATTTATGAAAACGAAAGCGAATATAATAGGCATAGGAAGGAATAAAGATAAGTAAGATAAGATAAGAAGAGCAGACGAAGCAGGCAATTCATACTCATAATAGGGACGATTGGGCTAACATAAATAACTAATTATTGATATCCGGTAATTGACGTTAGACCAAAACTAAATGCCGAAAATCAAATTCATTTAACATACTAACCAGTTATACTTAATTGCCGGCTGTAAGAGGATTGACTAGCGCAACATTTATTTCCCATCTACGCACATAAACACATACATCACCACAATCGCCTCATCTGATGGTGAACACAATATAAGTAGATGTGCTATCTGCTGTTTTTACTTTGTGGGTCTGCTCTTCCGGGTGTCGCCGATATTGTTTACCAATTAACAGATAAACTAAAAGAACAAATAATTAACAAATAAACCAAACGAACGTTAAACTAAATGAACGAATTCTTTCCTTATTCAAAATATATTGTTAACCAATATTAATGCACATTTTCAAAAAATCAACGAAATGAACAAATTCTTTTTGTATGAAAACTACGCTAATTAGCGCGTAGTCCGGCGACAGTTGCGCGGACACCATACCATATCTCTTCTGTATTTGAATATCTTTGGTGAACACTGTAACGCTGTCCGAAACATTTGACAGCTGACATTGTCACATGAAAACGTATCATTTCTACGACTCATTCTTAAGTTCAACAGCTCAGCTGTAGAACAATTTGCCGGCCTCTGTGCTTCATTCCTCCTAAAACACGGGTCTCTTCAAAACCCAGGTTCACTCCTTCCTTTCCAAAGAAGACCCGCCACGCTCCCAAAGATGACATGGGCCCTGAGGGAAATTATTTTCTTCAGCCCCCCTGTGTGGAGTTAATGTAAAGAAGAAGGACGAAGCGCAATATGACATGATAATTCAAATATACATCACGATAATATTTTTGGCGGTAAAAATATCAAAAATATATAAAAACGGTTTAATAATTTTGATTCCTCAATTGTTTAGAAAGCTCTGGTTTATGTGTGTCGCATGAATCAACTGTCATTGTAACCTTCATTTTGTGGCTTTGAAATTCCGTGATGCTTTTAATTCGAACGTAACGCAGAAGTGGTCATCTGTTGACGAGTCCCAGGTGGTACAGTGAACAGAGGTACCAGAACGTCTGCTGGTCTTGGTCCAGTTCCAAGTTGCGTTTCGCGCTCCGCTACGCTCCGTAGTTCTCTCTGACAAATGCCCCCTCACTAGACCTACTACCGGGACTAGACATTAACATGAGTTCTTAACACACGTGAAGACATTCATTAAAAATATATAGATAGTTGTATGTTTGCGTATATTCGTTCTACGCGGAAGGCGCTTTTTTTAATTCTTCATCATAAGCATCCGCTAAAAGCAGTTTGTGAACAGATCATTTTCACAATATTAATTATAACACTAAAGCATACATATAACGAGAAACCACAATATAGAAAATTGATATAGAAGAATAACATTTCATATGTCTACAATACAAAGGCATAAAATACGTTGACATAATATATAGATATAATTCAGGCAACACACTCAAAGGCGCACAACATGCCGTAGACAAATTTATAAATAAGATACATGCAAACAATCAATGGATACTTTTATACATGGTGTAACAGCACGTACCCGATTGATTTTAATCAGCGATTCTTGAGCATATTTGGAGTAAAAAATGTACTTGTCATTTTGGTGTCAGATGATATATTTTTTTTCTACTAAAAACAAAAAATAAATATTTCACTCACATGTCGCTACTGTTCCCAAATGACCGCTAGGCTTTGCGCCACTCTCCTAACTAGTCAGTTGCGTCGTGTGATGGAAAAATATTTTTAATGTTTTTAATAGAAAAAAATATCATCGGACAGCAAAATGACATGTAAATTTTTTACACCAAATATGCTTAGAAACCGCTGATTAAAATACCTCGGGTTCGTTCTGTTACATCCTGTATAGGTGCTTAGAAATAATATGTATCAATATAAAAAATCTTATCTAAACCACTTTTTAAAATTATTATTTTTAATTTATAAACTAATGTTTAAGACAAGATTTTTATGCATAGCACAAAGGGTAACAGTTATTATTAGCAATAATTGTCAGCCTGAAACACTCATTTTCATTGAAAAATATAATAATCAGTAATTGTTGAATGAAACACCAGTATATATTGAATTATTTGGCGAGTATTAGATAAGCCGCCATAGCTCAGTGGTCAGAGCAACCGACCGGCAATCAGAAGGACACGGATTCAAGTCCCATTGGCGGCAAATATCTTTTCTCGGAAGATTTTTCAATGTAAATGAGTGTTTCAGGCTGACAATTATTGCTTATAATAACTGTTACACTTTTTTTAGTTTAGGGGTGCAATTTGATTCGCTTTTTGTATGCATTGACATCTTGTTAAATATTGTAGGTTGCCCGTATTTATGTGTAATTTTTGGAATGTTTATATTGGACATGGGTATTTATGTTCATTTTGACTAAATCTTGTGTTGGTTACATGATCTTCTTTTTCTTTGTATTCGTAATCCGACAATAGGTTTTGGCACACAATTTTAAACCATAATATCCCTTGTACAGGTGGATACATTAACTGACCCATTTATATCATAACGCATTTTTCATACATCCGTCGCCATATCCCGCCCAGCAGCTATTAGGCTCATGTCTTTATGCCACTATGTATGTACGAGTAGGTACTATAAAAAGTATGTAATGAGATGCGGGAGGCGGTTATGGATTCTACGGCCCGGGGAATCATTTATTGGATAACTAACACCTCTGCTATAGGTCACCCCAAGTGGATCACTACGTTTGGTGACTTAGCAGGGGTGCCCGGGTTCATGGGGTGAGTTTCGTCCAGGTTTTGGCCGCGGATACGTCTGCCCACCTACTACGTGGCGGGCCCGGAGGCCTTTTGACCCGACTCTCTCGACCCATCGCGTTGCACCACGGTTGGAGAGATATATTCATACGTCCGTCATTCCTGGACACACCCACCCCTCATACCCTTTTCTTTCCCAGAACTTTCTATCCTTCCCTTTCTTAAAAAGACCCTCCACATAGCATCCCCCTAAGATGACCAAGGCTCTGAGGGGAATTATTTTCTTCAGGACCTCCTAAGTGAAGCATTTTCGAACAGATTTGATTGAAAGAAAATGATAATAAAAATGCATGAATTGCACATATTATAAAGCAGGTAAAGTGTTAATTTTAGACAGTCTGAGGTAGCCATTTTGCAGACATTTACATAGACAATAAATAAGGGTTATAAAAACCAGTTTGGGATAGATATTTCTCTTTGTGAAAACGCTCCTCAATTTCCATTAATATTCAGAGTATGATGCGTTGGCAAGGTAACTTATGTCAGATATGTAACCCGTTTTCTTCTTTGCCTTGATGCTAAAGTTCGTTCAAGCATATTTTCTAGCTTGTATCATGTCGCAGAACGCTTACAACACAGTAATAAGTTCTTGGAACACCGGTTAAGGATCACTGCTCATAGACACTAGACTCACACTGACTAGTGTGACTACTGACAGGGCTGCTGTAAATGAAAATTCATTATTAATTATTACTTACCCGCTCCGCTAGATGGCAGGTTTGTACCTGCTCAGTTATTTCGTTCCGCGACTTTTCATCCCCGACAATATATCCTGACCTAACCTAACCTTATCCAACAAAACCTAACCCCATAAAACCTAACCTAACCTATCATAACATATCCCAACAAAACCTTTAGGCGCCAAATTTAAAATTTAAACTTTGCCCGAGGAAGACATGGCACGACCAAGTGAATCAGATACTTGAGTCGGGCCATGTGAAGAGTCGGAATAATAGAAGAGCATGTATGAGACGATGTATGAATGTAAACGAGGCAAGGAGTGTGTGCCAAGATTGAGTTGTTTGTTTACCTAACCTAACCTAACAAAACCTTTCGGCGCCAAATTTAAAATTTAAAAGTTACCTAACCTAACCTAACAAAACATTTCGGCACCCAATTTAAAATTTAAATCAAAACTTTAAGTTCCTTGCTCTGTCTCCTTCCTTCCTTGTCGGGGGATGTTTTGTCCGCGGGATATTTTGTCTTTGGGATATTATGTCGAGGGATATTTTGTCGGGGATATTTTGCCCTTGTTTTATTATATCGAGGGATATTTTGTCGCGGTAGAAAACGTGCAGTACCCCGTTATTTCACTTCGCTACTTTGAAACCGTTCCGGAAAGGAACCGTTGTAAAAGTAATAAAGAAATTTCAAATAACGTATTTTTCTCCGTATTATATTCACAATACAAAAGACAAAGAATGGAATTTATATTCCGAACATAAAGTCAACATGTTGTTATGATAAAAAAAAAACGAAATGAAAAACAACTCGCCTTTAGATAGTAGCAACAGTAATTTTGTTGTCATGTGAAAAGAAAACCTAAAATTAATGCGCCTAGTATAAACAATGAAAATGCCGAGTAAGTACATACATCAATAGGATATTATACTTATAGGGTATTCATAATAAGATAAGAAGGAAAAGGGTTTTTAATTTATGAGCCTAGCGCTTTGTTCACGAAATGAACAAAGATTTTGCTCTCCTTTCAAATCGGCAGATAAACTGGTGACCGGCCAAATCAGAATGAAACCAACTCAGAAGCACCTCAGAAAGGTCATAAACTATTGATTTTTTTAAGACCTTTGGAATATGGTTCATAACTATTTTCATAACGAGCTCGCCCCTGGGTGGTTTATTTAACGAGAACAGTGTATAAGCACATTGATTTTTTTTACTTTCTCTCCACGCAGGAGGCCCTGAGGAAAATAATGTCATCTTAGAGGGTCTTTTTAAGAGAGGGAAGGATAGTAAATTCTGCGAAGGAAAGGGGTATGGCGGTGGGTAGGAATCAGGAGGTCAAAGTGTCCAGGAGTAATGAACATATGAATCCATCCCTCCGACTACGGTGCAAGGCGATGGGTCGAGAGAGTCCGGCTGGAAAGGTCAAAAGATCTCTCTGAAACAGTCTCTCTCAATCTGGTCCGCCACGTAGCAGGTGTGTAGAC
This sequence comes from Limnephilus rhombicus, assembly GCA_929108145.2. NCBI lineage: Eukaryota > Metazoa > Arthropoda > Insecta > Trichoptera > Limnephilidae > Limnephilus > Limnephilus rhombicus. The sequence continues at coordinate 47,733,026 of OV815273.1, read as the reverse complement.
GCATCGTCATGACCTCACCCATGAACCCGGGCACCCCTATGTCACCAAATGAAGCGAATCACTCGGGGTGACCTACGCCAGAGGTGCTGCTTATCCAATAAATGGTTCCTGGGACCCATTTCCGCCTCCCAAATTGTGGTATTATTGATATCCTCCCGATATTCAACAAAAATATTCGACATATTCCAAATCCAATGGTTTCTTCATCAGTATACTCGTACAAGATATAATATATGTATGTGTACATGAAGAAACCAGTAGTTTTAAAAAGTTTCGATTATTTTGATTGAATCAAAGTGTTTTATCATCTATGTTTGGAGTAAAACATGAAATTCTTGTATAATCAATGAAGACAATATTACCGACTATTAAACAAAAATCTGCCACAGAAAAATCAGAAAAACATTCAGTCGCACCCGGGAAGTGAACCCAGGACCCTGGCCTTGCTGCGGCTCTGCTTTACCACTGACTCTACCACTGACTTCGGTTATATTCATTTAATTGTATCATACTCCGACTAAGAACTACGAGTACCAAGATTACTTTCATTTTTTTAAAGCAACACTGGCATGAGTCCAGCATGGTGGTCGAAAAATCCACAAATAATGTAACCATTCAAAGCAATGAATAAAGAAAACAAAAAGTTATTGGCTTTTAACTTTATTTATTTGCAAGATTCGACCAGAACTAAATGCAATGTAGATAGTGTCTTGGATAATATAAAATATTTCCATTTTTATTTTAATCTGCGACATTTTTGTTGACTTTTTACAAAATATATATTTTTTTAAATATTTTAAAAAGTAAAACCTCAAAATGTAATATTGAATCATCGAAGACAATATTAGCAACTCTTTAATTAGAAACAGAAAAAGATACGTTTATTTTATTTTTATTTTTATTATTATTTTTTATTTATTTATTAGGGAAAATCGACAGATATTTTACACTTATAATAATAACATTAATAAACACTAATAACAAATTTTCACACAATTAAAATTATAATTAAAAAGTTTAAAAAAACGTACGGGTTCTGAACCCGTAAGAAGTTAACAAAAAAAAACCTTGAAAATTATAAAAAAAAGATATAAAAACACAATATACATATACTATAATAATCTACTTACTAAATTTCAAAACATAAAGTGGTCAGAGTCAGATATTAATAACGGTATCTAGGTAGAAAAGCTAGGATATAGTACAAGTAAGGTTTGTGATTGCAAAAAAGCTTTTACCCAAAAAAGGTAAATTTTTTTGCTATTTTGGTTTTCATTTTTTTTTATTAATTCAATATTATGTAGGTATTTTTTCTAACTTAATTCAAACAAAATTTATTTTCAAACATTATATAATGTGGGCCACACTGGGTACTGTACCCGTGCTGAGGACAACATCTTACAATTCAATAAAATTCAATGAAAAGAGAATAAAACCGAGAAGAAATAAAATAAAATACAATAATAAAAGCAGTAGCGGAAAAAATCGGCAAATATTATAGTCGTATGTAATGATGTATGCATTAAAATTGTTTAGTTTTAAAACGGCTTAAAAACGAAACCCATGTTCCCAAGTCCTTCATTGTTATTTTTTCCTTCGTCTTCCTCCTTTCCTTGAAAGTCCCTACTTAGTTGCTACAAAAGAAGAGGAAGGTGTTTTCCACCTACTGTGGAACACATCTACAATATTGTACAAAATCTAAGATTACCTACGTAAATGAGTTAAAAAATCGCAGTGATATCGTTCACATCTCGCTTTCGAAATCTCGCTAATAATCGTAAAAAATACTTATAATATACCAAAAAGTGTCGGTAATTGTGACCTATAGTTGTGCCGTTAACGCGAAGGGAAGCCAGCATCAAGATCGACCCGAAATAGCAGATGAACTCATCAAAGGTAGGGACTTTCTCCTTCCAATTGAAAATCCTGTGATTGAGGTTAAAAACGCAGTCAACTGTCTCGTTACACAAACATTAGATTTACATCCACCATCTCTCTCGTGTTACGATATTGTTCGTGACAGAAATAGTATTGTGTATTATGTGTATGTTATTCTTTTACATTACAAAATTAATCCTATTTTTTCTGAAAAACATATGGTCCTAAATTCAAAGCAATCCAAAGTAAATTGAAAAGTTTAAAGAACTTTAAAAAATATTCTCTATACAACTGTCGTAAAGAAAACTGAAAAATAAATTTACAGTGCCTGGAGAAATGGAAGAAAAAGAAAAGGATATAGATAATTACATATTATTACACATACGTTATATAACGTCTCTGACAATTACTATTTCTTCGAAAAGCGACACTATCGTATTTACATTGTTCAGATTTTCAATCTCCAGGATCTACCTGCCGCAGGCGCTAGGCAATGTCGGTTGTAGGAATTGTCTACCCTGAACAAAGTGTCCTTGGAAGGTGACATATTTAATATTACTTAGAATAATCGTCTTGTTTTGTTAGCGAACCAACTGGTAATTAGGTAAACCCATAATAATATATTATAAAACGTGTAATTTACATTGTTATGGCTCAAACGGCTGTGGTTCATAATAAATTAAATAATATATTACATTATTATAATGATAAATAATGTAACTGGCTAGCCAGATCTGGTTACTGAATACGTCAACGTTTCGAATTAATAAAATTAAAAAGTATACATTCTCTCACAGAGTAGTGGAATTATTTAAGGCCCCGTTCTCCGCACAAAAGATGTGTCTGCCCACCAGCTGCGTGGTAGGCCAGATCGGGAGAGACTGGTTGAGGGAGATCTTTCAGGCAGAACTCTTTTGGAACATCGCCTTGCATCGCACTGACCCTCAAATTCCTACCCACCCCTATAACCTTATCCTTTCCAGAACTTCATCTCCTTCCTTTCCATTAAAACACCCTCCACACAGCATATCCAAAGATGACATATGCTCTGAGGGAAAAAAAATCCTCAGGGCCTGTGTGGAGTGTTACTGTAAAAAAAACAAGGTAATTTTTGAAAGCAGATTTTTGTTAGCAGTTTGATCCGTAAAAATGTATTATTTATTATTATGTCCTATAATTTTAATAAATGAGCAAAATAAAAGCTTTTGCATTCAATGGTCATTTAAAAAAAAACGTAATTTAATTTTAAAAAACTTGCCCGGGAATTTCAGTTTCCGAAGCATTGGAAATAGATTTATTTCCCAAAGTACGCATTCTGTAAAAAATAAAACAATAACTGTCACCTTTGTTATATAATACACAAATAAATTGAAAATTTATTTTTATAATAAATATTACATAAGAGTAAATAATACGAGTATGTATTATATTAATAAAATCAAAATTTTATTTTTTTCTTCTTACTTTATACATTCCATCATACGTTCTCGATTTTGGAGATAATGTTTACGCTTAGAAATACGACTTTTTTGTTGTTGTCTTACCATTTTCGCAAAATAATATTATTATTTACGTACGTGTATATTAAACAAATCATGAAACGTAGGACTACACGTCTGTGTGGCGAGCTGTCTGGACAGCGAATGACGAATATTTGAAAGGCACATAGGTTACACGCACGTTAGATAGAGATGGCCTGTAAATATTATCTTTAGAATTAAAAAACGTAAGCGCCTGTTGTTAAAATATTTAATTAATCACGGTTTATTGAAAAAAGAGCAAAAATCTCGCGATAATTGTCTTTAGTTTTATTTAAAGAAACGCTGTGAATTTTTTCATACATATAACTTGTAAAATAACTGAAACAAACGTGTTAATAATAATTTTTGGAGAATACTTTGTGATTTTTTTCTATCGAGGGAATTTTCTATAATTTGCGTTTCGGCGCGATAAATGTCTAGATATTATCTTCAAAAATAACATATATTTTTTTAAGAGCTTAAAAACTTTAAATTTTTAAGGGAGATTTGTAAGAAGTCGGTAGAAATTGGGAGAACCGTGGCTTAACTTATTGATCGCTCACACTAAATATTCCCCGTGCGTTAGGTGATTATATTCTCCTAATAACTTACTGGTTTTTTGCAAAATTATGTTTTTATAAAGTTTGCCTTCTTTCCAGATAATGTGTTATATATGTATAAAACCAGTGTTTAGCTACTATACATATTTTCCCTGCAATAGCTAGATATATATACATAGATTTTTTTACTTAACTAATATCACTTTGTGTCTGTACTCTGTTAAAAAAAACTCAGCTTTGGATTTCAAAATCTCGAATTCTTCGTTTAACTCTCCCACAGCCAACTGGGGCCGAAGGTAGACCCCAAAATTACTATCCTTCTTATATCTACTTACATACATGAAATATATTTTTAGTTTTTTAGGTATTCCTGTGCAATGGATTAATACATAATGCGCCGTTTAAAAAAAATATGAAAAAATCGTAGATCGTAGGAAAAAATATTTTGTCAAAAAAAAGAAAAGGGGATTTCTATGGTTTATATGCCCAACATTTTTTTTTTGCATGTGTTTGGCATCTTGGCCTGTTGACAGTTAAAGAATTCAGAGAAGTGATAAAGTACCTACCTAAAATATAATATTTTTAACGGAAAATTATTTAAATTGCCAAAGAGAATGAGATTGGGTCCCACCCAGGCGTCCCCTCGGTACCTACCTTGTTCGATACCTCGGCTGACTAAGTCCTCCATCACGACTCAAGCAACATTTTCCGCTTACTGTGGTGGTGGTACGATATTTTCAAATATTGTCGGGTTATTGGTAAAATGAAAAAGACAGCTCAAGTTAGTGAGCTTGTAAAACAGCAAGAAATAGAAAACAGAAGTTAAAAGAGACATGTGTAGGTAAAACCCCGTCTCCTCCGACATGAACATTTGCTTGAACATTCGCTTGAACATTACTATAAACTTTGTCAATGGGGAAACTTTGTCACCTGCGGGATTACAAGGGGGAGTGGCTTTGAATTTAAATTTGAATTTTGATACACAACACACGAACATTTAATAAATCATTTATTGTATGTAAAGCAAAAACCACATTAAATTATTTAATTCGTCGATTTACTGATGAAAATCTTCGATAATTGGATTTTCAATGGAAATCTAGTTAGATACCCACAAAATTTTTTTTTAAAAGCTCACTCTAGTTTGCACTTTTCTCTGGTGGGTAAAACTAAATATTTGCAATAGAAATTTTTTTTTTCATTAAATGAAGACAATATTAGCGAAACTCAATCGAAATCTGGAGACAGAAAAATCAGAAAAGATATTGGCTCCGGGAGCCAAATTAAATATTATAATTTGAGATTTTACTCATAAAGTTTAAAAAATTAATAATAAAAATGTTTTTGCTTTAATTCTGTTTATTGAAATGCTTTTGGATGCATAATATTTTTTGGTCTGGTGCTTTTGCCAATAAATTAGAAGGTTTTCAGAAGCTTGAGCAGGCCACATACAGCTGATGGTGTGAGATACATTGATTTTCCAAATTGACCCCCTGCCATCCTCTACCGCTATCACGTCTCCTTGTAATCCCCCCTTCTGCCCCACCCTCGCCCCTACCCCACCCTTGCGTGTTCTTTCCCGCCCCCCATTCCTCTACCACGTTCCCTTCCCCTTCCGTGTTTCTCTTCCACCTTACCCGCCTTCCCTTTCCCTAATCCAACCTCCCGCGAAACCCACTCCTTTGTTCCCCTCCCCATCTCCTGGATTCCCCTCCCTCCTTCCACATTTTTTAAACAACTCGCGCGCCATCTATTATATTTTTTTATAAAAATTTCATAACGCCAGAGCTCACAATTATATACAGAAACCTTCGCGGGCTTGCACACAACTACTCACCAAAGTTTCATCGCAATCGGATAATGGTATACGAAAGAACAGGGGACAAAGAAAGAAACATTCATTTTTATATGAGTAGATAATGTCAATATATTCTTTCCGAATATTTTTACCTGTCAATAATCTTCTCTTAATCGGGATTTGACCGGTGACATTTACGCCCACAGTCAACGCTTTCATGTGATTTCTTCTCGAGCAAGCCCTGTAAATGTTAAATAATAATAATTATATGAGTGTTCATAAAATCATAATTTGTCAGTGCCATTCTAAGCACAATAAGGAATGTGTTACCGGCGAAGATAAACAACTTGAGATATGAGCTATGGTAATTTAAGATTGCTAATGAGACAATGAGTTTTAAATGTTAGCGGATTGAATTTAGCTAATGACGCCATTTATACACCAGGCAGAAGGCACTGCCAGACGACTTGACTATTATTCATGATGGGATAAACTTCCAACGAAAAGGATTTAAAGTACAGAGATAAATGGGTTTCTAACTAGATAAAGTAAAGGTAGAGGGAAGGTGGTTACCTATTTATGCTCCTTGGAGATAAAGTGCTGTTGTGAAGGATGTATTTAGTTCTTTAGATGATTAAGACTGTGATACTAATCAATCATTACATGATTAACATAAATTATCGGTTAAATTATAGGTATTTTAAAATGTTAAGACACGATCTCATAACAAAATATAAACATTCAGTTTTCGATCTAATCACCTAATTAAATATTCAAATTGACTAAATCATTATACTCGTACATCATCTACCAACAAAGTTCATATCGATGTAATATTCCTAAGATTAGATTCGACTTGTTAAAAAACGATCACTTAACAAAATATCTACATTACATATTTACCCTCACCTCATCTGGGTAGGTACTTATTTCATTTTTTTTATAATTTAGAATAAGTATAATATAAGTTGGGGGGCGGTTATGAGTATCGCCGCCTTGCGAACCATTTGATAGATAACCAACACTTCTGTCATTGGTTACCCCAAGTGGTTCGCTATGTTTGGTGGCTTAGCAAGGGTGCCTGGGTTCATAGGCGTGGCCCTCCGTGGCCCTGCGTGGCTCTTATACCTGGATCATACGTACCGAGTAGATGGTCGAGACAGTGCTCCCGACCGAGTGCTCGGTTCGTGTAAACATGTGTTTGAAGCGTATGTGTGATCCACGCATTAGTGGCAGTTCAGATCAAGTGAGTCTGGTTGAGGGAGACCTTTTGACCTCTCTAGCAGGACTTTAACGGAACATCGTCATGCACCGCAGAAGGAACGATGGATTCATACGTCCGTCACTCCTCGACAAATTCCTACCCACTCGTCATACATTTTTCTTTCCCAGAACTTACGCTCCTTCCTTTCCTAAAAAGACCCTCCAAACAGCATCATGCAAAGACTCTGAGGGGAATAATTTTCCTCCGGGCCTGCTGAGTAAGTGTGTAGGTGTAGAGATAATATTAAAAAAAAAACATTTCCTGTTTCCTGAACAATTTACAAAATGTGACAAACTGACGTTATACATTCGTCCAATTTAATAACTCGTTAAGTTAAATCGCAAAGCATTACCCAAATAATATTTTCGATTAGTTAAAACACGATCACTGTACCGGACGTGTCGACGAGGGAAAGAAGATTCCCTTCCGGACATCTTCTTCCTTTATTTTTAAGAAAGATTAAATATATTTTGTAGACGAAGACGAGGATGAGTTCCCTCACAGGCCGTCCTCGTCTCTTTAAATAACGTAGGATTAAGGGTTAGAGGCAAATAATATGCTAATAATTATGTTCACAATTAAAATGTACCCTGTTTGAATAAAGACCAGTTCCCTTTGCCCCAAGAACGGGCTCCTCCTGGTCGTCTTGGCCGGGGGTGAAATCCCCCCGCGTGGACGGGCGGGCACGGCTTCCTACCCTTCCCCTACCACCTACCCACCGGGCGGACCGATAGGAACGCTCCGTCCGGGGGAGTAGGTATTCCTTTGCCCCAAGAACGGGCTCCTCCTGGTCGTCTTGGCCGGGGGTGAAATCCCCCCCGCGTGGATGGGCAGGCACGGCTTCCTACCCTTCCCCTCACCTACCCACCGGGCGGACCAATAGGAACGCTCCGTCTGGGGGAGTAGGTATTTTTGAATCGGAAATACACGAAAGGCTCCGAATGTTTTGTCAAATTATGGGAGTTCGGTCTAATCTGTCACCGAATAAATGATATGGACAGATAGACCGGACTCTCCTCTATGTTAATAAATATCTCTGATGAATGTATAATTAATAATGATTTAGATATTTAAGTTTCCCTGACAAAATGTGGGTGCAGGGACCCCATTGAAAGTTATTTGACATGCCATAATAAAATTAAATAAATTACTAGGGGAGAGGTCGTGGGGGTCAGACATAAGAGAAAGATAAGGGGAAGAGCTGAGACAACAGAGAACTCTGCTGTGTAGCCCGCAGCAGAGGTTATAGCCCGCCAAAACTCGAACCGCCGGAAAAATGGGCAAAAGGTTCGAGCCCACCCGCGCCGGCGGCAAGGGCAAGGGGCCGGCTATAAATACAGCGGTACCCCGGGAACATCGAGCATTCGACAAGAGGCGTTTCCAACGCACACACGCACTTGACAAACTCGATCTGGTACCGTCTCAAGCACTTCTCCGCCTCTTCTGCCTGACCTAAGGACCTCTTCCCGGACTTGACTTGAAAAACTTGGATTTCATTTCTGCCCCCCCTTTTGGACGCTGCCTCTTCCTCTTGTGGGCCATTACCGGGGCGTTATTGACGAGCATCTTGGCGGCTACCCAGGACTACCCAGCACCCCTATTTTACAGTCTATGTGAGTGGCGGGAAACGTCGCTTACATAGTGGTCCTTCGAGCCGGATCCAGTCACCAGCCGCTACGATGCCCAGGTCCTTGCGGTCAGGAAGAGGTGGAGAAGACGGTGCCGATCGCCCCGGCCTGAGCCCCGCTGCTCCGGTCGCGGAGCAGGCAAGAGCAGAGGAAGACGCCCCCGCTCCGGAGAGCGCCTCCGCTTCGGCGGAAGAGCAGTCAGCTTCGGACAGCGAGCCTTCCACAGAAGACACCCTCCGCCTGCTACAACGAGAGCTACGGGCGGAAAGGAAGCGCAGCAAGCAGCAGGCACGGGACTCCGCTCGGCAAATGGAGCGGCTGATCAGCATGCTGGAGGCGTCACGGACCTTTCAAGAGCCAGCAGAGCCTGCCCAGTCAGCCGGGGCATCACAGCCGAGGCACCCCGGCGATGCGGGGGAAGCGCAGCCGAGGCACCCCGGCGATGCGGGGGAAGCGCAGCCGAGGCACACCAGCGATGCAGGGGCATCACAGCCGAGGCACACCAGCGATGCCGGGGAAGCACAGCCGAAGCCCGCCGCCGACACCGGGGCCGGCCCAACGCCGCCCGATCTCCCGCCGGCGGCGCCCGCAGCTTCAATACACACCGGGCCCACAGCTGGCTCGGTGCACTTCCCGGGGCATCCCACAGCAGAAGAAACCGCACGGCAGACGAGGGAATGGGTCAACCGTGGACCGGACCCTTTCGCACAGTTCGCCGCCGTGGTGGCCGACGCCATCCGTAGTTCGCAGTCCGGAGCTACGCCGAGAACCTACGAGGAGGACAACCGGATGGCGGCCCTGATAGCGCGGCAGTCCACGGCTAAGGACTTGCCCACCTTCTCCGGTGACCCAGTGGAGTGGCCCACCTTCTCAGCGCAGTTCAAGCAATCAACAGACACGTGCGGGATGACAGCGGCGGAGAATCTAATCCGCCTCCAGCGCGCGCTGCGCGGGAAGGCACGGGATGCAGTCAACCCACTGCTGATGGATCCCGAGCAGGTCGGAGAGATCATGGAGACCCTCAGGAACCGGTTCGGGGGGGCGCAAGCGATTGCCGCGGTGATGCACGAGAGGGTGAAGAATTTACCGCGGCTCGCCGACGATGCGACCAACGAGGCCCTGGTCGAGTACTCGGGGACGGTTCAGAATGTGGTGACGTCGCTCGGCAACCTGGCCGACAACTACCTAATGAACCCTGCGCTGCTGAGCGAGATGTCCTCGAAGATGCCCTTCGCCCTACGCATCGCCTGGCTGGAGAAGGTCGCGGACAACCCAGAGCAAGCGGACGTCCACCAGTTTGCGGCCTTTCTGAAGCGGCTCGCGAATGCGGTCCCGCGCTCCGGCCTGGTCGACCCGGCCAAGACAACCCGCCCGCGCCGCGAGCAGGTGCACGCACAGAGCGCGGGATATGAAAAGAGTGCAGTGAAGGATTGGGAAAAGGGCGACAAAAGTGAAAAGGGCGACAAAAGTGAAAGGGGCAACAAAAGTGAGAAAAGTGAGAAGAGTGTGAAGTGTGCAAAGTGTAATGGCGCCCACACATTGAGCGAGTGCCCGCAGTTCGCCGCGATGGATGTTCCCGCTCGGTGGGAACTCGCGAAAGTAGTGCGCGTGTGTAACAAGTGTTTAGAAAAGGGCCACTATACCCGTTATTGCAAATCTAAAGTGAGCTGTGGAGTGGGCACGTGCCGTTTCGCCCACCACAGACTATTGCACGACGGGTCGCGGTACCCCGCAAGCAGTGACACCGTGAATACGACGGTGGCCCACGGGCCAAGTGAAGTGTTCCTGAAAGTGGTGCCAGTGAAAGTTTGTGGCCCGAAAGGGCAAGTGTTGACGCACGCGCTGCTCGATGACGGGTCAACAGTAACCCTTATCGACGCGGCAATAGCAGAGCAAGTGGGAGCAAGCGGGCCTCCCTGTGGACTACGCATACACGGGGCCTACGGGACCTGCTGGTCAGACAGCAACTCTCGGCGAGCGAAAGTATCAGTGCGAGGCGACAGTGGGGAGTACGCCATCTCCGCCAACACGGTGCGGGATCTGAACTTGCCGGACCAAGCAGTAGTGGGCCACCGGCCAGTGCAGCCGCGTATGCTGATAGGACAAGACAACGTGCATCTCCTGGTAGCACGTGAACAGCAAATGGAAAGCGGCGGCCGCATGTCGACACGGACGGCCCTCGGTTGGATCATGCATGGAGGACGTCGGGACATCGACGGCGGCATCACACTCAACATGTCGGCCAAGGCAGCGGACCCGGACCACAGGGTGGACAGGCTGGTCAAGCAGCATTTCGCCGTGGATTCGCTGGGCGTGACCGCCGCGATCCGGGTGTCCGCGGACATCCAACGAGCAGAGGCACTAATGAAGAGCACCACCCGCCTAGCAGGGACAAACCGGTGGGAGACCGGCCTACTTTGGAGGGAGGACGACGCCTGGCTGCCCGACAACCGGCAGTGCGCAATAAACCGGCTCGCCTCGCTTGAAAGGAAATTGGGCAGGGAGCCCCAATTGGCGGCGGCGTACACAGGCAAGATAGAGCACCTCATAGAGCGGGGATATGCGGTAAAGTTGTCCGAGGAGGAAGCAAACACTCCATGCAGAAGGAAATGGTACCTGCCGCATTTTGCCGTATCAAACACGAATAACCCCGGGAAATTGCGGGTGGTATTTGACGCCGCTAGCCGCTGCCGAGGTACGAGCCTGAACGACCGGTTGCTAACCGGGCCCGACCTCCTGTCCTCACTGCTGGGGAACTTGCTGCGGTTCCGCGAGGGGAAGGTCGCCATAGCAGCCGATATAGAGGAGATGTTTCTAAGGATCCGCATAAAAAAGGAAGACCAGATGTCCCAGCTCTTCCTATGGCGCGCTAGGCCACAGGAACCACCTAGCACCTACAAACTGACGGCAATGATGTTCGGCCCAACGTGTTCCCCGAGTAGTGCGCAGTTCGTGCGTAACCGAGTGGCCGAGCAAGGCGCCGCTGAGTTCCCCGATGCCGCCGCTGCAGTGCGGTCTAAATTCTATATGGACGATTATTTGGACGCCGCCGACACCGTGAGGGAAGCCGCGACGCTGGTTCGAGAGGTCGGTGCCTTGCTGGCTCAAGGAGGGTTTTACCTCGCTAGCTGGGCATCCAACGCGCCCACCGCCATCCAGAGTGTTCCAGCGGAAAAAAGGGCAAAGTCAGCCGTCACCATAAGCAGCGGCGCCGATGCTGAAACGGAAAAGGTGCTGGGATTAGCGTGGGACCCTTGCAGCGATGAATTCATCTACAAATTCAAGGAGACCGAAGCAGCTGAGCTCGTCAGACACCCAACAAAGCGGCAGCTGCTGAGCACCGTTATGAAAATCTTCGATCCGGTGGGGTTTGTAGCCTGCCTCACCGTGCGATCGAAGATCCTCCTACAAGATGTCTGGAGGTCCAGCGTTGGCTGGGACGAGCGCATCCAGGACGCGCATGCGACACGATGGTCCAGCTGGGTAAAAACGCTGCAGGAGAATGACATCCGAGTCCCGAGGCGCTGCTTGCAAAGAAAGAACGGGGCATTCGAGCTGCACCTCTTCTGCGACGCCTCGGAGTCTGCCTGCTGCACCATCGCGTACCTGGTCGAGGGGAACCCGGAGGGCAAACGCGCTACCTTCCTGGCAAGTAAATGCAAGGTGGCGCCCCTCAAGCCTTTGTCTATCCCGCGGCTCGAGCTTCAAGCAGCGCTGATGGCCGCCCGCCTCGCGGCCAGCATAAGAACAGAGACGCAGTGCCGCATAAGTCGGACGACCTACGGGACAGATTCCACAACGGTTCTATGCTGGCTACGAACGGACCCCAGGAGCTATTCAACATTTGTCTCCAACCGCTTGGGTGAGATCGACGATCTATCGAGTACCAGCGAATGGAGATGGGTCCCGACAAAGTTCAATCCAGCGGACATCGGGACACGCGACGTGGAGGTACCGGACCTCACACAAACTGGAAGGTGGTTCTCCGGACCACCCTTTATCACTCTCCCAGATACTGAGTGGCCAGTGCAACGCGGTCACGGGATGCAGCCGGACGAAAGTGCCTTGGAGCGGAAGCCCAAGTTTGTGGGCCTTACCACCGTAGAGGAGAAGGCCCTGCCGGCTATCGAGCGCTTCTCATCATGGCTCCGACTAATCCGCTCAACAGGATGGATGCTGCGGTTCATCAGGCGGTGTCGCGACGGACCCTATCGCGCCCTCCATGAAGGCCCCCTGCGCGCGGAAGAGATCCAGGAAGCTGAAGTCCGCTGGGTCCGGCAGTCTCAGAGGGATGCCTTCAACACAGACATGAGGGCGCTGCGCATTGGCGCGCCCACACCCACCGGTAGCCGACTCAATGCCCTGACACCATTTCTCGGGCATGACGAAATCCTACGAATGGGCTCCCGGCTACAAGCCGCTAAAAGAGTCGTGCAAAGCGTACGGACCCCGATCATACTAGACGGGGATGACCCCTACACCCGCCTGCTGATCCTCCACTATCACAAAAAAGGGGATCACGCAAGCACAGAGCGAACCATGTCCGAGCTAAGAAGTAGCTTCTTTATACTGAGACTACGGACGAACCTCAGGAAAATTGCGCACACCTGCCCCGAATGCCGCATACGAAGAGGGAGGCCCCACCCGCCGCTAATGGGTCAATTACCGGCAGCCCGACTAGCCCACCATGTACGCCCGTTTACCAATTGCGGGCTGGACTACTTCGGGCCGATTGACGTTACCATCGGCCGGCGGCGGGAAAAAAGATACGGGGCCCTGTTCACTTGCCTCTCCACCCGAGCGATACACCTGGAGATCGCCCACTCGCTGTCAGCAGATTCCGCCATTATGGCCCTCAGAAGGATGACCGCGAGGAGAGGACAGCCCGAGGCGATCTACTCGGACAACGGAACAAACTTTCGCGGGGCGGACCGCGAGATGAGGGAGGCGCTAAAAGAGCTCCAAGAGGACCCCCGACTGCAGGATCATCTCTCCACGCAAGGAACAGAGTGGCACTTTCTCCCGCCAATGTCACCGCATATGGGGGGAGCTTGGGAGAGACTAGTAAGGTCTGTGAAACGAGCACTGGAGGCGGTCCTAAGAGAACGAGCACCCCGGGAAGAGACCCTCTTGACGGCAATGGCTGAAGCAGAGTATGCCGTGAATAACCGGCCGCTCACCCACCTGTCCGTCGACCCCAGAGATGAGGAACCACTAACGCCTAATCACTTCCTGCTAGGATCTGCAGGGGGGCGGCCGCACCTGTCGCTTTACGGCCCGAAGGACGAGGAGATCTGCCTACGGAAGCAGTGGCGCATCAGTCAACAGATGGCGGACATGTTCTGGCGACGATGGCTGAAGGAGTACCTCCCCACCATGGCAGAGAGGCCAAAGTGGCAACACCGCAGCGCCCCCGTGCAGAAGGATGATCTGGTCCTCATTGTGGATTCCACCCTGCCCCGCAACAGCTGGCCCAGGGGACGAGTCGTCGAGGCGATTCCCGCAGCAGATGGCCAGGTGCGAGCAGTACGCGTGAGGACGAGCACGGGCGAGTACATAAGGCCTGCAGTGAAGATCATCGTCCTCCTATCAGCCACGCCACCTCCGACGCAGCTTCCAGCGGCAGGCAGACCACGTGCACCAGCGGGCCACAGAGGATCCGGCCGCCAGGGACACCGACGTCGCCGCACCCGTCCTAGCTGAGTAGGGCACAGCTGACGCTGCACCGGGGGGAGTGTACCGGACGTGTCGACGAGGGAAAGAAGATTCCCTTCCGGACATCTTCTTCCTTTATTTTTAAGAAAGATTAAATATATTTTGTAGACGAAGACGAGGATGAGTTCCTTCACAGGCCGTCCTCGTCTCTTTAAATAACGTAGGATTAAGGGTTAGAGGCAAATAATATGCTAATAATTATGTTCACAATTAAAATGTACCCTGTTTGAATAAAGACCAGTTCCCTTTGCCCCAAGAACGGGCTCCTCCTGGTCGTCTTGGCCGGGGGTGAAATCCCCCCGCGTGGACGGGCGGGCACGGCTTCCTACCCTTCCCCTACCACCTACCCACCGGGCGGACCGATAGGAACGCTCCGTCCGGGGGAGTAGGTATTCCTTTGCCCCAAGAACGGGCTTCTCCTGGTCGTCTTGGCCGGGGGTGAAATCCCCCCCGCGTGGACGGGCAGGCACGGCTTCCTACCCTTCCCCTCACCTACCCACCGGGCGGACCAATAGGAACGCTCCGTCTGGGGGAGTAGGTATTTTTGAATCGGAAATACACGAAAGGCTCCGAATGTTTTGTCAAATTATGGGAGTTCGGTCTAATCTGTCACCGAATAAATGATATGGACAGATAGACCGGACTCTCCTCTATGTTAATAAATATCTCTGATGAATGTATAATTAATAATGATTTAGATATTTAAGTTTCCCTGACAAAATGTGGGTGCAGGGACCCCATTGAAAGTTATTTGACATGCCATAATAAAATTAAATAAATTACTAGGAGAGAGGTCGTGGGGGTCAGACATAAGAGAAGGATAAGGGGAAGAGCTGAGACAACAGAGAACTCTGCTGTGTAGCCCGCAGCAGAGGTTATAGCCCGCCAAAACTCGAACCGCCGGAAAAATGGGCAAAAGGTTCGAGCCCACCCGCGCCGGCGGCAAGGGCAAGGGGCCGGCTATAAATACAGCGGTACCCCGGGAACATCGAGCATTCGACAAGAGGCGTTTCCAACGCACACACGCACTTGACAAACTCGATCTGGTACCGTCTCAAGCACTTCTCCGCCTCTTCTGCCTGACCTAAGGACCTCTTCCCGGACTTGACTTGAAAAACTTGGATTTCATTTCTGCCCCCCCTTTTGGACGCTGCCTCTTCCTCTTGTGGGCCATTACCGGGGCGTTATTGACGAGCATCTTGGCGGCTACCCAGGACTACCCAGCACCCCTATTTTACAGTCTATGTGAGTGGCGGGAAACGTCGCTTACAATCACATAAAAACGAATATTCTTCTAATCGCTCAACTAAATATTGAACCAACCCATTAAAAATGATCGCATAATTAATATACTAATTACCTAAATAATGTTTTCTATTAGTCAAAACGCGATCAACTAACCCAATTCATGTTCGTATTGTATAAAGGTTAACTAAATATGACATCAACTCATTTCATAACATGCACATCGTATTCTCAACGTAAATCATTAGGAAGGTACCTACTTAGTTTTTGTTTTAGATTGCTTAAAACACGATCATTTCATACAAATCTTAGATTTGGATTTGAGATCAAAATACCCAACCAAACTAAAAAATAATTTTTGCAACCAAAAGGTACATCAAATATTTAGTCAGGATGTGAGCTACTTTATTTATTTTTGCTTTAAATTAAAAGATATAGGCCATTAAAGATTTGAATAATTCGAGATTTTAGAGGCGATTTGGGCAATTATTTGTGAGTAAATGCAAAACAATAAATAAAATGCGCATGCGTTCCCCATAATACTCGTATATTATATTGTATAAAAAACGTACCGAAAAGATCAACTATTTTTTCAGTTAAATATACATATGAACTCAGTAAGATACTCGTACTTGGCATACCCCCAAAATAATTGAATATTCATTGGTCATTATAGCTGTTATAGATGTTATACGGTTTAACCAAATTTGCTTCACTTTGGTTGAATGACGAAGAAATTAAAGGATATGCTGTTAACGCACTATTCGATTCACATTGCTGAGAATTTCTTCGAATCAGATCGTCGCGTCGCTTGGGAATTACGTTAATTTGTGATAATGATAACGAATTAATTAAATTAATTAAACCCTCCGCTTTAATATTCCTCAGGCTAGGTTACTTCTTAAAATGTTCCAAAAACAGAGACTTACGCTCCTCTTTCCATTTATAAACCATTTTGACTACGTCGACAACACAAATTTTCGCCTGACTGCGGGCGCACGAATTAGTTAGCCTCCCAAAAACTGGGCGTACTGTACAGGGCCCGCAGATACTTTAATAGTACACAGCTGCTAACCCTGTACAAATCACAAGTGCGCCCCACGGTTGGATTTGGCAGCCACCTCTGGTCTGGATATCCAAAATACTTGAAAAATACCCTCGACTCTGTGCAGAAACGGGTGGTCCGCTTAATAGATTCTCCCATCTTAACAGACGGATTGCAATCTTTAGAGCACAGGCGTCGGGTGGGAATGCTAACCTTGTTCTACTAGTATTACAATGGAAGATGCTCTGAGGAACTAGCGTCATTGATCCCTTCGGCACCGGTGCATAGTCGGGAAACACGCCAAACGCGTGCCCAAAATTTGTACACGGTTGACATTTGTCGTTTCTTCGACTCGCTCTTGTGTTCAACGGCTCGGCTGTGGAATGTTTTTCCGGCCTCTGTGTTTCCTTCTTTCTACACCATGGGTCTATTCAAGACCCGTGTTCACTCCTCCCTTTCCTCAAAAGACCCTCCACACAGCATCTTCAAAGATGATAAAGGCCCTGAGGGAAGTTATTTTCCTCAGGGCCTCCTGTGTGGAGTTAATATAAAAAAAATCATTCCTTCCTCTCCTCAAAAAGACCCTCCACACAGCATCCCAGATGACATAGGCCCTGAGGAAAATTATTTTCCTCAAGGCCTCCTGTGTGGAGTCAATGAAAAAAAAAAGATTGATTGAATCATTCAATACTTGTGTTTACACTTTCATTTCTCATTCAACCGCGTTGAATATTGAACGATGACATTCAATGACATTGAATCATTTACGTTTATATTTACATGATTCAATTTGGTTGCTTCATACAAATTGAAATGCAGAAGTGAACCGTGTAACATCAGCATAAGTCATTAATAATTAAGATTTTTAAATGATGTGATACCTAAGTGCATTTGAAGAGAATATCTAATAGAACATATCTACTACTTATTTTCAAAAAATATCGGACACATAATATTGCAGAAAATTCCTATTTTGAATGAATCCTTCGTGTGAAGTTTTCTTCATAAGTATATTTTGTTTATTTTTATATTGATATCTTCTAATTTATTAATATATACAATGCTAATGCCATACATAAATAATACTGTTTCTTCTATAAATTTAATAAATTTAATTAAATTCATTCCGGGAATAAGTGTATTCCAGCTCAATGGAAGTGCCTCTATTGTTATTATTAATGGTTTTTCTAATAACAATACATCTTGCAAATAAATAAATGATTGATTAAAGCTGTTTATTTTATGATACAATACAGATCATAATAATAAATAATGTTCTTTATTAACAGTATTAAAGTCATTACCTCATCGATCATAAAGCTTTAAAAAATGATTTTTTTAGGTACGAGTATCTCTGATACAAAGGCGTGATTGATTGGCTAAAACTTAACTAAATCCTCTAAAAATTGCTTATATGTTCTTATATATATTGTTCATATGTATTCTTATTATATTTATATATTTTTCAGTGTAAAAGCTCCGTATGCGAATAATACATGTGTAAACGAAAATTATTATTTTGATGACACTTTTGACAAGTAACCTTCAACATTGTATCATGGGAGACATTATTTTAATGCAAAAAAGTTTAATTATACTAGATACATGTATTTTAAAAATACCTACGATGAAAAATAAAACATCGTTAAAAATGCATTTTTTGGGTACTAATTTTTAGTGTCCGACCGAAACAGGACTTTCTACCGAAACCGAATCTTCGGTAGCTGCCTCAGTTTCGGCCGAAACCGAAACCGAAACTTTTTTAGGCGTGTTAAAAATCTATTGTTTACAGAAATTTGGCTTATTTTTTACACTTATACAAACAATAAACATGTGTTAAATGAAATAAAAAATACGATACTTGAAGTATGTATTTTTTTTAATATTACTAAAAATTAACAAACATGTTAACTACTTCTTAGAAAATAAATTTGTCAATATAAAACACTTATGCATATTATAAAGGAAGGACCTCATTAATTGAGTATTTTAATTTAAATTGGATTTTTTTTATTATTTTTTTTTTATCGGAGACGGTTTACATATATATAGTTCCCGTGAGCACTTAGGCCATAGACCCATTGTACTATCTCCCATTTTACCTCATTCCTTTGACAGTAGCCCAGTCCCTTTTATAAAGTTCACCAGGATTGTCATTGGAAATGAAGCTATATCTTCTGGTTCGACAATGTGTCTTCCCAGGTCTCATTTCCCCTCTTCACTCCTCCTTGGTTCCCTGAAGGCCCCACGACAGAAGAGGGCTTCATCTCTCCTCTCCACTCCTTAGTTCCCCGAAGGCTCCACGATGGAGAGTCCACCTCCCTTTGGTTCCCTAAAGACCCCACAAGGGAAGAGTCCACCCCACCTTGGCTCCCTGAGGGCCCCAGGAGGGAAGAGAACTTCATCTCTCCTCCTTGGTTCCTTAAAGGCCCCACAGAGGAAGAGTTCGCCAAGATGGCCTCATTTCTCCTCTTCACTCCTACATGGTTCCTCGAAGGCTCCACATGGGAAGAGGACATCATCTCTCCACTTCACTCGTCCTTGGTTCCACAAAGGCCCCGCGCTGGAAGGGTGCCCTTCCCCTTGGTTCCTTGAAGGCCCCACAAGGGAACAGTTCATGGAGGTGGCCTCAGCTCATCTCTTCACGGTTTCTCCTCTTGGTTCCTCCTACGGCCCCGGGAAGGAAATCCACAGAGGTGGCCTCAGCATTCTTAGGTTCCCAAAAGGCCCCTAGTTTTCAAATGGTCCAATTTTTTTTTGTCCCACGAGTTACCAGGGAAATAGAAGGTCCACTCCAGCAGAGCCCTGAGTGCTGGAGTGAGGTCTAATTTTTTCTAGTTTCTCGGAGGCACCGTTCGTGACGCTGTTCTCCAGGACATTCAGCCTGAGCACGGTAGCTCACACCTTGGCTTGGGATGGCTATTGCAGGTTTGTGTTCGCCACACTCCCTACGCTTTTAAATCAGATTTACAATCACAACATTCTTAACAATAAATTTACCATTCATTGAGATCTTTTGCAGAGTTTCGGTGCCACCGAAAGAATCTGCCGAAACCGAAACTGATGCCGAAACTAGATTAATACTGGCTTTCAACTAAGATTTATAATTAATGGCCTATATCTTATAATTCAAAGCAAAAATAAATAAAATAGCTCACACCCGTACTAGATATTTGAAATACCTTTTGATTACAAAAATAATTTTTCAGTTTGGATGGGTATTTTTATCTCAAATCCAAAATTAAGATTTGTATGAAACGGGCCGCGCAAACGTTCATCTTAACTTGCTGACACGACACAGTGTACGTACGTGTTGTACTTATTCGTAGTAATCAGATACGCTAATATCTAAGAAACGTAGATTGCTTTCACAAGTCGTATATAATAGAGGGCACAGGAGAAGAATGAAGAAGAAATACTTACGTATTCCAATTTGTTTCAGGTACAAGTACATATTTTAATTATTCACAGCAATTAAGACAACAAGATTAAGTTATCAAATAAAGGTGTAGGGTTATGGGGAGGGTAGGGGGAGGGGGTTGGCGAGAGGGGGGGTGGGGTGAGTGGAGTGGGGAGAGAGAAGGTGGAGGAGGCGGAGTGGGAATCACCGTAATACCATGCGAGCGAAGCCACGTGAAAAAGCTAGCGTTTTATGGGCAATCAAGATGAGGAAGTTGAAAGGCGTTGTGCTCATAATCCAACAGTGAAACGAACCATTGTCCAGGAACTGCAAACGTTTCTTCATCAGAACAATGATTTAGTAAAAATGTTCAAAAAGGCATAGATCGTATGCCATCGGACAGACATAATATTAAACGAAACACGCTATGTGTGTTTGTTACTCTTTCACGCAAAAACTACCGAATGGATTTTTATGAAACTTTACAATAATATAGCTCATACATCAGAATAACATATACGGCATTATGAAATTTGTATAAAAAATTGCAGTAGGTGGCACGCGAGCTTTTTTTTTTTACATGAGGTCCACACAGGAGGCCCTGAGGAAAAAAAATTCCCTCAGGGCCTATGTCTTCTTTGGGGATGCTGTGCGGAGGGTTTTTTTTAAGAAAAGGGAGCAGAGGAGAGTTCCAGGAAGGAAAAGGGTTTAAGGAGTGGGTAGGAATCTAGGGTTCAGTGTGTCCTGGTCATCCACCTCCAAGACTTAGACAAACCTCACCCCATGAACCCGGGCACCCCTGCTAAATCACCAAACGTAGCGAACCACTTGGGGTGACCTATGGCAGAGGTGTTGGTCATCCAATAAAGGTTCCCGGGGCGGCGGTAACCATTCCCGCCTCCCAGATGTTTGAAAACTGAATGTATCCGGGAGGGCGGGGAACTCGGGAGGGGGGAGGGGAACTCGGGAGGAGGATTCGCGGAATGGGGGAAGGGGGGAAGTAGAATGAGGAGAGGGAAGGTGGAGAAGGAGGAGGGAACGCGAGAGGGGAAGGGGACGCGGGAGAGGTAGGGGAAAGTTTTTTATTTTTTTCAAAAAAATCGTATCTCCGGTTTTTGCAGATCTATATTGATGAATTTTTATTTTAAAGTAAGATTGAAAAGATCTTTCAGAATTCGTAACAACGTTTAATTTTTCAGAAAAAAAAAATCTTCATAAAATGCACGTCGTAAAAGACGCACTTATTTTTAGAAATATTTTGTCAACGCAGGTCGAAAGAGAAAAAAAAACGAAGAAAAATTTGACATTCAACTCATTTTTGGAGTTATCGTTCTTTATTTCAAATATTCGCCATCGATATGCTCACTAATTGGAATTGACGGTAAAAGTTTAATGAAAAATTAAGTGTAAGAACTTAAGTAGTTTTAAAATAATTTATAACCCACTAAGAAATTTAATAATTTAGCTTTGTATGTTTGCAAGTTATAACATGAAAAGTGTCTAAGTGGAGAAAATTTTTGAAGTGGGTATGTGTCGTGATTGCGCGAGTAATTGGTAAGTAATTGGTTATTTGATGCATTAGTGTTGTTGGCTTCTATATGAAGAAGCGAAGTATAAAAAATAATCGTTCTCTTCAATATTCTTGTATTAAAATTGCCAAGTCAAGTTACAGAGTGTAAAAACAATGTTGAACTCATAATTAAATCATAATAATGCGATAAGCTAAAGTAACTTTTGACGGACTAGTCAAAGTTAAGTTGTGAAAATGGTTCCCAGATTTTAATGGAAAAGTTAGTTGATATTATAATTCAATATGATAATAATATTGTTCGAAGTTTGTAAAGAAAGGAAAAGAAGTTGAGATAAAATCATCGACTTTACAACAGATGTGAATATTACGACTCTAAGTAGTTAAATATCAAACTCTAAAGAGTAACAGATTAGCATTGTTTGTTAAAAAGCTTTTGGTTAAATAATGGCGGCATTTTCAACACAACCTTTAAACAATTCGGATTGCTAGTCGAGGGGTCTGTGTCGGTCTAGGTCTGGGGGAAAGGCTCTCGACTAGAATCCGAAGGTTGCGAGTTCGAATCCCAGCAAATATTTATTTATTTATTTATTTATTTACGCCTATTTAGGCTTTTACATACATATATATAACAATATTAACGAAATTATACTTATAAATAGTGCAGGAAACTACTGCTTAAAACACTTGCACAAAAATAAATACAAAGTAAAAATATTAGGTATTGAATTTGAACCAAACAGGATGTAGGTACAAAATACAAAAAATCCGAAATAGTTTTTTTCTTTCAGCCAACAAAATACTGTCAATGTGTTAGTCAATTTTAATAGCTTTAGCAAAATATTCCCCTATTTGATGAAAAAAACTTCAATAAGGTATGCTTATATAATAAAATTGATGTACTAAATATATCAACAACATCGGAGTATTTGTTACCAAGCTGTTGAATCCTTCGCATAGGAGTATAATATTGACTTGTTGACTTAGAATTGCTACAATAATATGGTAGGTACTGTCTTGTGACTGACCTGCCTGGAGTATGAAAAGAAATTACGTATAATAAATCAGGGGTATCAAACATTGAATTTATGATTTTATACAAACAGGTTAAATCGGAAATGATTCTACGATCGGATAATTTTATTAAATTTAATGAACAAAGTACGTTATCGTAATTGAGGCATTCACTAGGAATGCCCATTTTAAAATTCACATATCTTAAAAATTTATTTTGGATTCTTTCAATCGCATGTGAATGAACCTCATAATTTGGGGACCAAACCGTGGAATTGTATTCTAAATGACTCCTTACGAGTGACATATATAATGTTTTTACAGTATTGACATTGTTGAAATCACTAGATATCCTTAAAATAAATCCCAACATTTTCAAAGCTTTATTGGTTATTATTTCTATATGCTTGATAAAGTTGAGTTTCGTGTCAAACCAAATTCCTAAGTCATTGATTTCCGAGACCGATACTAACGACATATTGTTAATGGAATAATCGAAAAATATTGGATTCTTTATTCGATAAAACCTCATAATTTGACATTTGCTTATGTTAAGTTGCAAGCGGTTATCATGACACCATATAATAAATCTTAACAAGTTATTTGACAATATATGGCAATCATTAATGTTTCTGATTGCTTTAAATAATTTCAGGTCGTCTGCAAACATTAATACTTGAACATCATTGAAAATATATAACACATCATTAACAAATAATAAAAACAGGATTGGACCTAAATGTGACCCCTGAGGAACACCACTCGTAGCAGTGAATTTGTACGAAAATGTACCATCAATTTTAACAGCCAGTAATCTGTTGATCAAGTAACTGTTAAACCACTTATATAGTGAACCACCTATACCGAGTTTTTGCAGTTTATTCAGCAATAACTCGTGATTAACTTTATCGAACGCCTTACTCAAATCGGTATAAATAGAGTCAACTTGACATTTACTAGACATGGAATCAGATATATAGTTTTGATACGTTAATAAGTTAGTAAGGGTAGATTTTCCAGTAGAGAAACCATGTTGTTCAGGAGAAATGACGTGGTTTAATCGGAAAATAATTTTTTTAAGAAGAATTTTTTCAAAAACTTTAGGAATTGTTGATAAAAGGCATACAGGTCTATAGTTAATCACCTCGTGTTTATCACCTTTTTTAAAAATAGGTGTTAGGTAGCTGAATTTCCATTTAATAGGAAAACATCCTGTTCGTAAAGACTGATTAAAAAGCAAAAATAAGGGATACGCTAGATTGGTAGCACAATTATTCAGAAAAACAGGAGGTATTTTATCTGGTCCACCGCTTTTACTTTGATCTAGTAATTTAAGTTCAGTCAGTATATCATTATATTCTATGTGGATACAAGATAAATTAAGATTATGATCAGTGGTAAAATTTGATACTGTACTAGCAGAAACTGGTGTATCACATTCATAAACACTTTTAAAAAAATCAGCAAAAAGGTCAGCGATACTTTGAGTGTCTTTGGCCTTTTTACCTGCATATTCCAAGTTGGCGGGTATACCAAAGTTGTTATTTTTCAATGATTTTGCATAGTTCCAGAAATACTTTACATTATGATTTATTGAAGTTTCAACATTATTAATAAAAGAATTGTAGCAAATTTTTGATAAGATTTTGCAATCTTTTCTAATGTTTTTAAATTCAATATAATTTGATAAAGACCTGTCTTCTTTATATTTCTTATGTAAAATTTTTTTAAGGCCAGTTAATTGAACAAGTTCTTTATTGAACCATCTCGGATATTTTGATTCTTTGAAATGAATAATTGGGATTAGATCTGAAATAATTTTATCCAACAAATGATAAAATGATTCAATATTTTTATTAATATCGCCTTCTTTAAGAAATGACCAATCTTCCTTGTGGAGACGATTATTTATGTCCTGATAATTCGCATTTTTAAAGTTAAACGTAGGAGTTGAAATTTTTTGATTGCCTTCTTTAATACAAGGGATAATTATTGCTAGTGGGGGATGGTGGTTGTCTATCGGAAGAATAGACTCCAATGATTTATTTATAATCACATTGCTCTCATTTGACAAAACTAGATCAAGAACACGATTATTAATATTACGTACATGGTTGAATTGGGTTAAATTAAAAAGTAAAGACATATCTAGAATTTCTCGTTCATAGGCGGTTGCTGGTATTGAATTAAAGTTACTGTCTAAATTGTTAAAATTGAAATTAGGTAGGTTGTAATCACCGCAAATAATTATTTTATGATTTGGGTATTTTGTTATTACTAACTCAACATCTTCACAATGTTTTTTATAGATTGATATGTTAGAATTAGGAGGGATATAAACAGTACCAATAATAGTTTTCTTAAAATCACCACTTAACAATACAAACAATTGTTCTACATCAGTATTTTTTATTTTAAGTATTTTCGAATTAATGTGTTTGCGGATCGCTATCAGGACTCCACCTCCTCTGGTACTGGAGCTAGTATTCTGACTCCGGTCAGCTCGGTGGACATGATGACTATGTAGTCCAAGCTCCGCTGAGAAGATCGATGATGTTAGCCAGGTTTCAGTGAGTATGATGACATCGTTTGAGAAAGATGGAGCATTTACTCTGAACTCCTTTAGTTTTGTTCTGAGGCCCCTGACGTTCTGGTAATAGATGAGGCGTTTATATGGCTGGAGTTTTTTGGTAGAACATTGATAATTTTAGGTGAGTTGTTAATATATTTTATAGTTAAATTGTTTTCTCCCTTATTTTTCCGGTTTTCTAATTCCTTCCATACATTTTGAATTTCTTGGCGCTGAACCCACGTTAAGTCTCTTTTGATTTTGATACTGACATTTTGGTAGTCTATCGCCTTTTTTTGAAGAACCAGTTTCACTTGATGTTGGTCTGACAGTTCAATCTTGATCGGACGTATTTTATTCATTTCTTTTTTACCTAAACGGAACATTTTAATTACAGAGGTATCAACCTTTTCAACTTTGTTTAGGATACTCAAAACTTTGTTCTTATCCTCCCTCATGCAGTCAGTTTGAGTATCAGCTGAGCACTCGGGTACATTAAACATTATAATATTCTTGGATCGTAATTTTCTCTCCTCAATTTCCGCTAGTGTTTCGCAAATTCCAGGTAGGTCTTGGATGGATTGTTGGGCTTGGGGCGGTTTCTGTTGTGAGATATTTGTATAGGCCTTCAGCTCACCTTCTAGGAAGCCCACTTTCGCCCCAACTACACTAATATTACCCAAAAGTTCCGAAAGTTTAGGAGTTAATTTAGCCATTTGTTCTTTGGTAAATTTATTACATGGATCCATAATGGTACTGTTTAAAGAGTTTATTATATTACTTGCCATCGTAATAAAGTGGTAGGGATCACACGAATCCATAATTAGCAGTTCGAGGTAGAAATATAATATAAGAAAAAGTTTAGCTCCCCTGGATCACGTACTCGGGATAGTATGCGTAAATGTGAAGATATAACGTTTCGTACACACACACTAGAAGCAAGTTCAAATTGACAGTTCTGATGACAGATTTATAATTATTTTGTTTTTGATGTATATTTTAACTGCGAGATTAGAATTACTTAGAATTCTATCACCACACTAAAACTTGATTTGCACTTGTAATTTAGTATTTCCTATGCGCACAGGTATAAAATTAAGTATTCTTATTTATGTTTTAAACTGGAGCAGAAACAAAACCGTGCACTGTTTACATGTAGTATTGTAGTATGATGATAAATCATAGTAAATCATATTTATTTATTTAATATCAACGGTATAAATATACCATAAACACAGATTACAAGGCACATAATCATAGTTAAATAAGAAATAATAAATAAATAGTATAATTTTTAATTGTGGCATTTGGTTGAGAAATGACACAAAGAGATACAATTAATTACAAAATTCTGTAGTCTAAATAAAATTAATATTGATTGAAAATATTTGAGAGTAAAGCCTTCTTGTACCTACCTTCCGTGCAGTTGAATAGATCCGCCAACATTTGCGAATATATTATTAACTTCATGTAACCTAGGTACTTACAAGCGAGTGTTACGTATACTCAGTCCTGTTATTATTGCATTTAAACAGAATTTTAAAGGAATATTTGATTGATTTGTTTATTTAATAATTTATTCATTTAAAATAATAAATAGTATAGTTGCGGCACGTTCCGGAGTGGAAGATACTATCAGTATCGCCCTGGTTTATTACTCTGGTAACACTTAGAATTGAAACATTGCTTAAAATGGCTTTAGCTCTATTTGGTGACCAGATCTGAATAGTCTTTCAACTTCCCCTCCCCCCTCCTTTCAGCCTCGTAACATAGCCCAGTAGAGAATTCCATAGTCTCACTGTCTCTAGACAGAAGCAGTTGGGACTCTTGTAATCACATTTAAAAAATGGCGGATTTTTTTCTCTTGAAAGAGAATGACAGATTTTTTATTTATACTGTCTTGCTAAATAGGGACACAATCAAATGATAAATTCAACATGAGAGAAAACTGTACATAGTAGTTAAAGATTGACAAATCCGGAATGTATTCGAAATTTCTTCGCTATTTTCCAGATGGACTCATGAGTTTTTACCAGAAGTAATAATGTTGGTTTATAATAAATGGTGTGATAATATCCTTTATTCAATTAGGTACCTGTAGTCTTAATGACTGAGCTTAGCAAAGTCTTGTTTTGCATTTCGTCTGTCTGTAAATTCAAACTTTCCATTTCCGTTTCAATGTGGTGGCCGTTTGGTTCAGAAAAAAATATTTTTTCAAATGTGAAATCGTCGACGTTTTTATTCGCATTTTTCAATTATGGTATGGCAATTGTTTCAGCTGGTTGTTTTTACATTCCACGACAAAATTATTTCTGTGTTCTTACAATGACAATAAACTGTATTTATAAGGAAGGTACTCACGGCAAGTAAGGTGGGATGAATTCTCAGCAATTTATTACTCTTCACTACGAATATAAATAAAGGAATCTTGCGACGCTCTCTCATACACTATTTATAAATTCACGGGGATCCCCGGTTGATTGCGAACTCTGAAGTGCTGGAGGACAAGTGTGGAGACGCGAAGGGACAATTCATTTCCATAGAATAAATCTTTATTTCTAAACAAAAAACAAAAATAATTCGCCGGGTTGTCACCTATAGTTGTAACAATGTGAATTTAAAAATTGCTAAATAAAATATTTCGCATAAATTACTCACAAATCTTATGATTTCAAAGGGAATCTTGGTTTTGATGATTTTAAATAATAGAAAATTTATGGTGGCTATTTGTTTTTGTATATATTTGTATTGGTTCGGCTTGGTGCCTTTCTGCATGAAGGATTGATTTGGTATGGGTCACATTCTTGCTCAACAGTCCTCACATGAAGTTGTTAGTTATCAATCAGTACATTCTTAACAACAATCGTAGACTCAACTATCTGGGTGACCCCTGAATCTATAATACTTGTTGAATTTCCAGGCCACGTCATGGCTTATAATTAATTACCACTAATGATTTCTAGCCATTTTAATTACCCACTGGTCAAGCCACATCCAACATCCACATCTAGGATCTAGAATTAATTAAGGTTTACTCGCGAAGGACGCGGAAGAGACACCTAAAGCCTTAAGGCGCCATACTATTATAATAACACATTGCACTGATTGAATTATTTAATGCTTTCGCGGCGGTGAAGACAAAGCATTCATTCTCAAGTCACTAGGTCATATTCTGCTAATTTATAACAGTCGTCAATTAAGTTGCTATTTATGATGCGGTGTTTACCAGTTTTTATTTTAATTACATCGTCGCAGAGACGAGGAAAAAATGTTATCGAATTAATAAGCTCAGTACACTAATTACTCTGTTATGAATCTGTAGAACTAGGCAGATCGGGATAAGCCGATAAAATAAAGAAGAGTTTGAAAAATGTTTGATACAAAATTTGTTTGAAAAGTAACCCAAGTTACTTCTCCGTAGTAATTAAGTCAAATCAATGTCACCTTTGAAAATAGAATCTTTACTGGACCTTTAAAACGGCCACCATATTGAAGCAGAAACGGAACGTTACACACAAATTTACAGATAGAAGAAATATAAAACACCTGAGTTAAAATACTCCCGAGTTAAATATAAGGAGAAATAAAAACGAAAAACCCAAACTGCTGAATTAAGTGTAATTTGATGCAAGGAACTTGCTCTTTTGTTTGATGCAGGGAATTTGATGCTCGTGAGGATTTTACTCATATTGAAGAGCAACGTGTACGATCAATACATACTTATTTATTAATAATAATAATAATAATATTTGGATGATTTATATAGCGCCGTTTTTGTGAAAAATCACCTCAAGGGCGCTTATTATTATTGTAGAAAGCAATCACTTTGTGGTTTGACATATTTAATAAAATATAATACTTTTTTTGTTTAAAACCACGAGATTTATTAATTTATGAAAATAATTTGTATTAATTTAACAGTATTAATTTGTACCCTGAAGATGCTTAAGTAAAGCGAAATCGGTCGGTTCATAAATTAATAAATCTCGTGGTTTTAAACAAAAAAGTATTTTATTTTATTACATACTTATTTATTGACCATTAACCTGGTTATTATGACGAGAATGCAAATATTGTTGCAAGAGACACATTGCCTGATCCAAAAAATCGTATGATCAACAAATGGTAAAGAGACATGAGATATGAGACTCAGATGAGGTGCGAATGGGCTGGTCGTGTCGCAAAAAGAAACGATTACCGATGGCTAGGTATATAAGACCAAAAATAAAACGGTTACACATCTCAAACAAGATTATCTGACGACGTTTAAGCCACAACCGAAAAGAAATGGAAGAAAAAAAATTGGGACAAACTTGGAGGCTTTTGAGCAGCTGCGAACAAAAAACTTACGACGATGTCACCATTCGTCGTATCATTCGTCACCAGTACAGTAATGTTTTTGGTCGTGTCCTGGTTAGTCGTTATCCCAAACCAGTACACAAAATATCCAAAAATCACCTTATATTAAATCCACATCACTTTAGAAAGTGCGTCAAATCAACTCGTGAAGTCAAATTTAAATAACACCTCTAAACCACCTTTCCCCGAGGTTCTGATTATTTTTTTCTGTGTCCTAGTAAAAAGAGTCTCATTAGCCCTTGTTACTGCCTAGATTTTGTGGAGGATGTCCACGAAATGGACTTCTCTTCTAAAGTTTTTCCATCTTGAGAGCAATGATAAAATAAATTAAGCAGTAGGTACAATTAAAACCCAACCATTCAAGATTTGCTGAATGAGAAACAGCACGTGTTAAATTGGGTGCGCGTACTCTGCATTAGTTGGGAATTCACTTCCAGTATTCATTGATAAACTAAACTTAATTAGTGGCAATATTAATGACTCGAACCCAAAGTCAAATTATATGTCGATAAAAACAACGACGGTCGATATTTATCCTCTCAATATTGATATACGTCGTATATTATACGAGGTAACCTGAAACACTAACAAAAAAACACGATAAAAAAAGGTTAGTCAAAATTAAAATTGACTTGGTTTATTGTTTGATTGCTATTTTTCATCACTTTTCTTTTGTTCTGCTTTGTTATAGAATCGTAATATCTATGGTTAATTCTCAACACTAGAATATGTGTATTTCATAAAGACGAACAATAAATGCGATGTGGGCGTGTTTCGTGATGCAATTCTTTGCCATTTGACCATTTGATCATTCTTTGCTTAAATCTATAATATAAAAATGAATCGCTGAATGTGTTGCTAAGCGCATAACTTTCGAACGACAGCACCAAATTGGATCATTCTTTTTTTGTGTGTTCGTTATTGTCAGGACAAGGTTTTTATAAAATTTCAGGTGAGCTCTGGCATTATGAAATTTGTATAAAAAAATTGCTATTGGTGGCACGCAAGGAAGCGAGGAGGAAGGGGAACCTGGGAGGGGGGGGGAACTCGGGAGGGGGTTCGCGGGACGAGGGAAGGGGGGGGAGTGGGAGTGGGGAGAGGGAAGGTGGAGGTGACGGACACCCAGGGAGAAACAATTTCTTTATTAAATAGCATAGCAACGCATGCCGGGACCAGCTAGTTTTAAATAAAGAAATTGTTTTCATCGTCAATATGAAATGTTTATTTCCTTCAAATCTAATGGCGATATACATTGATAGGCAATGTAATACAGACATAGTGTGTGCCAAATGAGTTACGACATCGATTTCCATTCAAATCTACATGGATGGATGGCATTAATTTCTTGTATTCGGTTACCTCACCATTATCCCTTCCGTGATTTCATACGTGGAAAATTTGTTTTCAACTTTCTGAAATATTGATTTTAGTTATTTTTGGAAAGATAGTCCGCAATGTCCGTTAAGGGTTCAAATCAAACGCCTTATCTGCGTGAGTCCTTGTTAGACGGCTTGTCCAAAGTCCAAGGGTTCTATTCAAGCTCAAAGCGTGTCCCGGAATTGTCCTTTGTCTGGTAGTTGTCACTTCTTATCTATTACCTGTTCCGGACACGCCACCGCCACCGTGTTGTACTCAACTACTGTGTGTGGTCTTATCACAGTACCACAGGTACACCACTTTGTAAGTCGTAACCTCTCACTCTCTCACATAAAAGACGCATGCACCAGAAAGAGACTTGATAACCTAATTCAGGCAGAATCATAGTTAGGTAGTGAGCAACTCGTGATACGTACATTGATATATATATATATATATATATATATATATATATATATATAGTGGTGTTAAACAAATTTACGTGTTTTTTTATTGTAAATTATGGCGAGCCACAAAGTTAATGCTTTTTTACAAATACAAAGTTATTTCGCTAAAGTCACGAGTTACAAGTCACAACAAATGAAATGTTACGTATCCATAGAGATTATATATATATATATATATATATATATATATATATATATATATATATATATATATATAATCTCTATGGATACGTAACATTTCATTTGTTGTGACTTGTAACTCGTGACTTTAGCGAAATAACTTTGTATTTGTAAAAAAGCATTAACTTTGTGGCTCGCCATAATTTACAATAAAAAAACACGTAAATTTGTTTAACACCACTTTTATTTTAAACACTCTACCGGTTTCAGAAGCACCCTTCCTTCGTCAGGAGAATATTATAACTATTATAATATTAAAGTTATAATATTCTCCTGGCGAAGGAAGGGTGCTTCTGAAACCGGTAGAGTGTTTAAAATAAAAGTGGTGGTAACTATTATAATATTAAAGTTATAATATTCTCCAAATTATATATAATATTCTCCAAATACAAATTTATGTGTTTTTTATTGTAAATAACTTTGTATTTGATATGATCACTTTCGAGAGCAAAAGGAAATTCTGTTTGCAATTTAAATTCTTCATTCCTAATAATATGTCCCATAGATAATCTCGTCCATTTATAACCTATAAAAAATCTTTTATCCTATCCAAGTCATTATTCCGTTGGTAAAAATATATTAGTTATGCGATTTAACCGTTTTTATTATTCTAGAATATCATTTGGAAATTTTTATTTTTTATTTTACTTTTTTTTTAGTGAACTATTATTTTTATATCAAAGACATCAAGCTATTAAAATTTTTAATCTCAAACATGAATAAACGCATGAAATATTATGAGAAGGTATCAAATTTAAATGTTTTCTATTATATCTAGATATTTGTGCTTGGAAAGTGGGGTCTGTAAACTTGACGGGTTAATGATTTTTTTTAAATTTTTGATTATTTTTCACATTTACAGATATGATAGATAAATAAATGGTCTATTTACAGATATGATAGATTTTTTTTTTTTTTTAATTGGTTTTCAAGGTACAATCCCGTTAAACCGCAATAAAGCAGTTTGTCAACAGGATGTTAATGTTCAGTTACATAACAATTAACACATATGAATTAATATAAACTATCTCTATTTAGCAGCCATTGTTTCAGCATATATCTAGATAGACCAATAAATGGTCAATTATTTTCAAATTTAATTAAGTTTTCCGGCGAATATCATTGATCTGTACCTTTATTGAAGTGTCACAAACTATCTAATTTTTCTGCAGATTTCTAAGCGTATATTTCTCTTTCCCGCATCGCTTCGTCTCGGATGCCATCGGTTAGTTTTTCACCTCGCCGCTAATCCCTGAAAGGGATGTCACAGCTGTGATGACCGATAAAAGGTCGTGTTTTAACTCTAAAGTCCTCGGTGTTTACCGCTCTACTAAAAGCGAACCTTTGACGGGACTGGCCCAAGAGACGCTTAGTAAGCCGTGAGCTTCGGAGTTCAGCTAACTCAGATGTAGAAAATACTCGTTGAAATACTTTTTGATAAAACGAAGAGTAAGGAACAATTAGATTTCCTTTGGGAGGACCGACCCATTTTTACAGTGTAACCTATTTCTCAGTGAACCCATTAAAGTTATTTTTTAAGTTTATTATACCGTCTTGCTATTGTTGAACTTCTATAAATACCTGTCATATTGGCAAATTGATTGTATTATCCCATTACAATTGGAAATTTATGGTACACATATAGTAAGTTTTAAAAAAATGTGGGATTATACTACCCTTCCATTGAAGCATTTCCTTGTGTATGGAAAAGAGTGAACATTATTGTATGTAGTAAATTATCGGTAATAACTGTTTAAATATGTGCTGTATACAGTGCAGTTATAAAATAAAATATGTATGGTAAGTTTGGTATAAGCAATAAAAAAATAATGCGTACTATTATTTAGATAGGTAAGTAAATAATTAGAGAAGAAATTGTAACTTTTGGAAATAAATGAGTTAGGTATAGGATATTTGAATAATTTAAGTTGAAACATTTCTTTGTTGATAAGAAAATATCTCTAAAATATTTATTGACAGAATTCAGCTAATTTATTCCGGTGGTCATTAGGAAAAAGATCTGAACGTATAATATAAGTTTTGCAAATAATGAAGTAGTTTTAACCATAGAAAATATATTTAAGTAGAGTGCGGTTTTCAGTTAAAAATTGGTAATTTTCTTTTATAATTAGAATTATTGAGTTTTTAATGAATAGATCTTTAAATGGGGGCATGTACTTGAAATTCTTCGAATAAGCTAATCTCTCAATAATAATCTCTATAATCTCGCTAATGGCTCACAGTGTGTGGATAAAAAAGTCTATATAATGTCTTCAAGGCCAAGGTTTTTTTATGTTTTTTTTTTTTTACTACCCTTCAATTAAAAGCATTTGCTTGTGTATGGAAGGGGAGTGTACATTAATGTTATTAGTTAGTACTTAAATATTTCATTGTACATAAATATTTTTATTATTTCATACAATTTTTGAAAGTACACTTTTACGTTGTTTTTTTTACTACCTTACTAGGCTAATGCCCGTGTTAAGGTAATATATGTGAGCTGCAGTATTTATTTTAATAATAGTGTGTATTTAAAAAAAAAAAGAAAGAATCTTATGGAAAACTAAGGATATTTGTAAGATTAATTAAGTGACTAGAAGAATATTTTTTAAATGTCTCTTGACAAAGAGCAGTATTCGGGTTTAATCATTAATGCTTCTGATTTCTTCTGGTAGTCAAGTCTGGTTTCAACATGTCAATAATTATTTGATTTGTGGCAATTGGACATTTGTTTCAATAAGTAGCTATTAAATACGTCCTTGAGCGATGCACTATTTAAATCGATCATTCCTATTTTGGTTCGAGAATACATCTATGGTCTGAGAGTACAAAAATACTCCTACGTTCGTTGATTCGTTGATATGGAAATTAAATTACGTAATATTGGCTTGGACTTAAATATTCGTACGTAGTATTTCATTATAACATTAACGGGCGTTGTTCCCAATCTTACTGATCAACTGTTTTTGCTTTTTTGGCTCAAAACTGCACAAATACGCACTTCCCAATGCAATCTCAATTTTGGAGGCGGGTACCGGTACCGCCGCCCCGGGAACCACTCATTGGATAACCAACACTTCCGCCATAGGTCACCTCAAGTGGTTCTTTACGTTTGGTGACTTAGGTACAGGTACAGGTCTTTGCGGCGGATGCATCTGCCCATCTACTGCGTGGCGGGCCGGATCGAAAGAGACTTGGTGAAGGAGGCCTTTTGACCCTTTCAGCCGGACTCTCACGACCCATTGTCTTACACGGCAGTTGGAGGGATGGATTCATTCGTGCGTCAATCCTATACATCCCAACCCCCAGATTCCTACCCACCCCTCGTACTTTTTTCCTTTCCAGAACTTCCTATCCTTCCTTTGCTTCTTCTTCTTCTTCTTTCGTATGGTGGGGGGTCAGAGGGGGACATCTAGGTCTGCGAGCCAGTCTAGGGCCTCAGGCGTTGCCCTGTGGACCTCATCAATCCCGCCTGGGAATGAATGGAGCGGGTATTCGTTGACCACATGTTCGGTGGTCTGCACCGCACCGCATTTACACGTCGCCGACTCTTTAAGGCCCCATCTATGCATCATGTGAGCACTTTGCTTAAAAAGACTTCCTTTGCTTAAAAAGACCCTCCACACAGCATCCCCAAAGATGAGTCCCCATAGGCCCCTATTTTCCTTGGGGCCTCCTATGTGGAGCTAATGTATTTTTTTTAAATCTCTCCGATCAACAGGCGAATCGAGCGTTATTAAACAAATCACTTAGCTAATAAAATTCGTTGATCGATCGAAAATTTGGGTACAATGGCCGTAACAGAAGTTTGTAAAAAACAATGTGTATCGTTCTTCACTCTGTGATTTATTTATTTTAGTCTTTTTGCGAATGTAAAAAAAACAACTTATTCAAGAACAATACTTATAGAAGAATACTCAATGATCTTATTTTTTTATTTAAAATAAACAATAACTGGTTTGACTCCCCTGAATTGGTATCGTTAATAAATTATCATGTACCTA
Organism: Limnephilus rhombicus; assembly: GCA_929108145.2. NCBI lineage: Eukaryota > Metazoa > Arthropoda > Insecta > Trichoptera > Limnephilidae > Limnephilus > Limnephilus rhombicus. The sequence goes on along the minus strand of OV815273.1, from coordinate 47,697,496 downwards.
GTAGAACAACTCGACTCAAAACACCTTATTATTGCAACAACACTCTCAGTAATGCAGAACAAAATTCAATAATACATCGTTTACACACTTTAGGTAATGAATTTGCTCATATCGATCATGCCGAAAGTCTGTCATCATACAAAAGATGCATTAGACAAAATTTATCTGCTAGTACTACATAATAAATAATAAGTATAATCATGTAACCATAATATTATGTCCTACCAGTATGCACTCTAATACCTATGGCTTAGAAACATATCATAGGTACCTATTTTTCATATCGCTTTGTATACTCCGTAATACCTTCCTTTTATTTATTATATATATATTTTTTTTAATTTTGGTTATCTTCATTATCAATATTTGGCTCCTAAGAGCATTTCTTACTGTTTACTTGTCATACTTTTTTTATATTTATAACTTTTGTACTTTATATTATTTACAAAGGTAACTTATAGTTTATGTTATTTCCTGCCTTTCAACTTTTTATCTTAACTTTTTACTTTTACATTATACTTTATATTTTATAGTTTACACTTTTACTTTATACTTTCATTTTATACATCATAATTCTATTTACTACTCATTACCTTAACTCCTTTCTTTTACCTTTTGTTTTTATATTTAACTTTACATTTATATGTCACTTTCTTATGTTATTGTATTATAATATATATAAATATAATTATGTCAATGGCACATGTTGTGCCGTATGTTTTTGAAATAAATAAATAAATAAATACGCAATCTTTCTAAAATGCCTGTTTTTTTATTACATTTTATGGTTTGTTATTTATCTTTTTTTCTTTTCACACCTTTTATTAAAATGCATTAAAAATGTTTGATTAAAAATTCGCATTCCGATTCTTGGCACTTTTATTCAACGGCTTAGGTTTAGAAGTCACACTGAAGACAGAAAGTTACTTTCACTACTAATATTCCCTTTAACATGATATTAAATACATTTGTTATTCAGTTGCTACGCAATTTTTTCGATTTTGTATTACTGACATAGTTGTATTTATTAGATTCCGTTCCATGCTAAGCAATAACTGTCACAAGATGACATTACATTGCTACAAATTCTGGCAGGTGACAACTGTATGTCCTAAAGCTGGACTTGTAGCACACGAGAACAGCTAAATCAAAAATCTAGTAATAATAATATAGTGATGGTATTTACATGTTCAATGTGGATACCAAAAAAATAATGAAATAATAAATTAAAAATTTAATTAAATAATAAATTTTTAACTTCAGATAATATTATGTCTGGGTTAAATCTCCCCCACAGGAAAAACTAAACCCTTTCACACACTTTTCCACAAATGATCATCTAGTCAATTCACGCTATACAATTGCACTATATATGTATAATAAATACAAAACAATACAAGAACAACAAGTCAACCCACCAGAAACCAAATGGGGAAATAATTCACCGACTCCAGATATTTTCATATCAGAGGATTCGGCTCGGTGGAACTCCTAATTGGACCTATAAATCCTACTGATCCCTCAATATAAATATTTTTAAAAAAATTGGTAAACCTACATGTAGGTATTTAAAATGACTGATTTTTGCATTTTTATATATAAATTCTTCGACAAATCTAATATGCCTAAATTTTGAATGAGAGAGCTAGGTATAATTAATAACAATTACATAACCATTAACATTACTAGGTACAATTATAAAACCATTAACCATTCCGTTACCATTAAATCCAATTGGAAGGCAGGTATGAGTACCTACCGCCGCTCCGGGAAACATTCATTGGATAACCAACACCTCTGCCATAGGAACGCTACCACCCCAAATATAGGATGCTACGTTTGGTGACTTAACCGGGGTGTACGGGTTCATGAGGTGAGGATTGTATAAGTCGGCGAATGCGTCTGCAGAGAGAGGAGAGGCTGAGAAATTGATTGCGGGAGACCTTTTTACCTCTCCAGCAGGACTCTCTTGACCAGGAGCCTTACACCGCAGTAGGAGTGATGCATTCATACGATCCCCATTTTCATACACACTCCTTAAATCTTTTTTATTTCCAGATCTTCCTTTCTTAAAAAGAACCCTCCACACGAAGATCACATAGGCCCCAAGAAAAATCATTTCCCTCGGAGCCTCTTTAGTGGAGCTAAAGTAAAAAATAAAGAATCCTCAACCTCAATAGGCCACTTGCATCATATTTAAAAAAAAATCCGGTTTTGGCAAATATTCTAAGACATTCTGTATTTTTTTTTTAATCGTATCTTTGAAACCCTGGGGATTTTTTGAAAATTTCAATCCGAAAAATCAGACCATTTTTTATAAACCGGAAAGACGGGACATAATTTTATAGGTGCGAAAAAACGATACTCGCATAGCCGAAAATCATTTAAAAAAAATAACGTTTTCCACACGAATGGCACATGAGAATAACGAGGCATATCAAAAATATTACATCTCATAAATATTTTTTTCCTTGATCCATCTTATTGATCATAAATCATTATAATGTACAACATCTATATTAATAAATCCAATGTAATATACTTGTACTTGTAAATTATAATAAAAATAAGAATATTATAAAATTTGATTTTGATAAAATTAGCACCATAACCATTATACCTCTAAAACACATACCGACATCTAAAATGTACGGGGTTCTCTTCAAACATCTGTCAAAAATTCAAACCAAATGATAAGTTCGCAGAGAACAAACAATAAATCTAGTGAACGATTTAAAAAATTCGCCTGAAATCAAAGTGATGCCATATAACATTTTCGTAATCTTAGTAAAATGATCTATCCACACGATTTTTTCCAAGTCGTTATGAAATCCATGCAAGTGGCCTATTGCCAATCTTGCCCGCCATACCCACCATACTCTCCAAATTAGAGGTCGAATCCAACATGAGATAGGATGATGACCTGAAAAGAACTGCCAACTTTGGATGGGTTTGACGTTTGAGGTAGGAAAAGTACACGCTATTAGGCTCTCGAAGAAACGAAACCAACCATCACGCCATTTACCCGTAGAGCAGAGGAGGTTGAGCGGATGAAACGCAACAAAACTATACCCTCCTAGTTTAATATCCATTAATAAAATGTCTTATACATTCTACTACAATATTATGTCATATCGACTTTTGGCATGACTATACTGAAAATTTTTGTTCACTCGATCGGGTTGTTTTTACCTGGCTTGCCTGAAGAGTGATTCTGTATATTTTATGTTAGGGGATAAAACATACAGAATCACAGCATTGCGAGTTGCGATAAATATATTTCTATATTATTATTCTTAGAATTAATTAAACGTTCTTAAAAATGATTAAAAAGCTATAAACTAAAAACGCTTTATGATTGGTCGAAAGAATTTTGACGTCATCTGTACGCCGGTTTGTACGATCATTGGAAGCAAGATCGTGCACCACTTTCTATTAAATGAGAGATGGTTTGTTTATGACGAGAGAGGCATAGACCAAACAGTTTTGCTTGCTGTCTTGTTATGAGTGTTTTTAGTTTAAGTAAAACCTCGATGACATTGAGCGAGTTTACAAGCTACTAGCTGGGGAATTCACTATCTGTTAGTAAACTCGCTCAGTGTAATCGTATTACTAGCCAACTAGTAAATTGTGGACAATCTACGAAAAAAGTGAAAGGTGGTCAACTCTGCTAGCAACAGTCGTTACCCGCCAGCGTTTGCCTGAAGATGGCGGCCCACTAACTGCTGATTTTGTAACTGTCAGAATTATTTCTTACGGGAGTTGTAATTCTCACTACTGGCTAGCAAGTGGCGCTAGCTGCAAGCTCAAGTGCGGGAGTCGTTATTCAAAAATTCTAACTTTAAAAATTAATTTAACTATGATATTTTGATCAATTTAATTTTAAATACCATTAATTCTGATATACGGTTAACATTGATAAAAAAATTACTGGAATTCTTTATTGAAGAATTTAAAAAACCTCCCTGCAAAATGCTACAGCGACGTGTTTTTCCGAGTCCAAATTTCACACACACACCCCGCCTCTTACCGCTCGGATTCCGCTCGTTTTGGCGGGCTTAATAATATTTTTATTTGAAGAATTAATTTAATTATGAAAACGGACTTTAAAAAAATACTAGTATTTAGGTTTGAATGTGAACATTGATAATTTTTTTTTTTAAATCGGACTCAACCTCCTTATTAAACTATATATTTATGTTAATAAATGAATGGTGAAATAACACAAATTAATAGTGTCCGACCGAAACAGGATTTTCTACCGAAATCGAATCTTCGGTAGCTGTCTCAGTTTCGGCCGAAACCGAAACTTTTTTAGACATGTAAAAATCTATTGTTTACCAAAATTCGGCTTATTTTTTTACACTTATACAAACATGTGTTAAGTGAAATAAAAAAAAAGAACAATAATTGAAGTATGTGAAAAAAACTTTTTTTTGTTGATATTAGATACTAAAAATTAACAAACATTTTTAACTACTTCTTGGAACAAAAAATTGTCAATAATTAACACTTATGTACATTATAAATGAAGGACCTCATTAATTAAGTTTTTTTAAAATTTAAATTGCTTTTACAATCACAACATTCTTAAGACTAAATTTACCATTTATTGCGATCTTTTGCAGAGTTTCGGTGCGGCCGAAGGTTCGGCAAAAAATCTGCCGAAACCGAAACTGATGCCGAAACTAGATTTTTTGCCGAAACTTGCCGAAACCGAAAGCGAACCTTCGGTCGGTTACTACAAATTAATCCATTAAAATTTACTTGCGCACGACAGGTTTTGAACCGGTAACCTTCGTTCTGCTAGTCAAGAGCCTTACCTCTCGACCACGAAGGCCGGCGAAAAGCCGGAGTTAATGATAATGATAACAGAAAATATCTGATAGGAATTTAAAAATAAATAAATAACTATACCTATAAAGTGAATTTTGCCAGTAGGGCTGCTTTACTTTTTCTATATAATGACATTCAAATCTCTTTTTTCTCTAAAATGGAGTTAGTGATTTCCGCTTGATCGCCTGCGATATTATATTTTCCTGCTATTCCTTTCTCCGTCTATTATTGGTGACATATTTTCTTAAAATAAATCACGTAGGCACCTAATTGATATAATGTTGTCCGAATTAAAAGACATGTTTATTGGTGTTTCGACTCGTTTAGAGGCGTTAAATATATGACCGCATAATCGTCAACAAAGTTAGAATGCTCCACGATCGGTTCATCTGAAAAGTTGTCTTAAAGAATTAATTAATTCAATTGAACGTTCATTCGGAGAAGTTGCGGTGTTTCCTTAAATAACGACCTGCAATAAACTGCGCAGAAATGGGATCTTTATTGAGTTTGGTGACTTTTATCGCACTAGGGAATTGGCAAACGTTCCCAAGACGTTAACTCAAAGAATGGAAATATTCCAAGCAAATAATATCAGAGCCACGAATTCATTGAATGATCATGAATTTCCCTTGGCAACAGGACTTTAGATGAATAATAATTATTATTCATCGATTTTAGTTTAATGAAATGCTAGACGCATCCTATTCAGTATTTAACGTGTTCTTGCTACAAAACAGCGTTCAGTCAGTAAAACGTACGAGTTTATTCACTGGCACTAACTTTTATTACCAGAATAGTTTTACTACCCGGATTTGAATACTCCTCGACACTTTGTCACCTCATTTGGATAGAGTTCTAACTGAAATTAGGATAGAGTTGTAACTGACATTAGGATAGAGTTCTAACTGACATTTGGATAGAGTTCTAACTGACATTTGGATAGAGTTCTAACTGACATTTGGATAGGATTCTAACTGACATTTGGATATCTTTCTAACTGACATTTCGATAAGGTTCTGACTGGAATTTGGAAAGAGTTCTAACTTCTAACTGACATTTGGATAGGGTTCGAACTGACATTTGGGTAGGGATCTAACTAACATTTGGATAGGGTTCCAACTGACATTTGGATAGAGTTCTAACTGACATTTGGATAGGGTTCGAACTGACATTTGGGTAGGGATCTAACTAACATTTGGATAGGGTTCTAACTGATATATGGATAGGGTTCGAACTGACATTTGCGTAGGGATCAAACTAACATTTGGATAGGGTTCTAACTGACATATGGATAGGGTTCTAACTGACATTTGGATATGGTTCTGACTGGACTTTGGAAAGAGTTCTAACTTCTAACTGACATTTGGATAGGGTTCGAACTGACATTTGGGTAGGGATCTAACTAACATTTGGATAGGGTTCCAACTGACATTTGGATAGGGTTCAAACTGAAATTTGGATCGGGTTAAAACTGACATTTGGATAGGGTTCTAACTGACATTTGGATTGGGTTCTAACTGGCATTTGGATAGGGTTCTAACTGACATTTAGATAGGGTTCTAACTGACATTTGCATAGGGTTCGAACTGACATTTGGGTAGGGATCTAACTAACATTTGTATAGGGTTCCAACTGACATTTGGATAGAGTTCTAACTGACATTTGGATAGGGTTCGAACTGACATTTGGATATTTATTTATTTATTTATTTATTTAAACGCCCATAGGGCTTTTACATAGAATGCAGTACATTTTTTTAATTACAGTGAAAAGAATGGGTTTACAAAATACAATACACAATACAAGTAACATAATATTTGTTAAAAACAAAATATAGGTTACATAAAATATAAGGGTTAAAAAAAATAAAATAAAAAATTTAGGTTACATAAAATATAAGCGTTAACAAAATACAGGTAACATAAAATATAAGAAACAAAATATAGTCCATAAAATATAGTAGTTGACATAAAGTAGGTAATTTTTAAAATTGTTGTTCTCATTAGTTTACGGGATAGGTAGAAATAAATAGTTGGCACATATGGCGTTTGAAGTTTGCTAAGTTCAAATTATTGTCAAATACATCCAGATTGTTTAAGTATTTGTTACCAAGACTATGCAAACGTTGTATTGGAGAATGTAAATCATAGTTCGAATGAGATGTACGTATATAAAATGTCAATGTTTGTCTAGTTGTTCGTGTAGGTACATGTAGATTTATTAATTGCAGAAGTTCACAACTGTCGAATTTAGAGTTTAATAATTTTAATAAAAAAGTTAGGTCGTTTATTTTTCGTCGGTTTTCTAATGTTGGAATATTTAAAGTATTCATTAACGACGGATAATTTATGTGCTCTAAAGGGATGTTAAGTTTAAAATTTACAAAACGTAGAAATTTTCTTTGAGTTCTTTCAATAGTATGAATATGAATTTTATAGAAGGGCGACCAGACTATGGAGTTATATTCTATTAGGCTTCTAACAAGGGATGTATACAGTAGTTTAGTGATTTGTAACGATTCAAAGTTTTTAATTGTTCTTAACACAAATCCTAAAGTTTTCATACCCTTATTTGCAGTTTGTTGAATGTGAACCGTGAAGTCTAGTTTCTCATCCATTATTATGCCAAGATCCCGCATTTCCGATACTCTTTCTAAATTTATTTTATTTATTGAATAGTCGAATAACAGTGATGTTTTTTTTCTGGAAAAGGTCAAAGTTTTGCATTTTTCTACATTCAAATATAGATTGTTTTGTGAGCACCAAATTTTTAGCATGTCTATATTTGATTGAAGAATTTCACAGTAATTAAGGATAGTTATCTCTTTATATAATTTAATGTCATCAGCGAAAAGCAACACTTTGTCGTCTTTAAAGCAGTTGACTATGTCATTTATAAAAATAAGAAATAAAATTGGGCCAAGATGACTACCTTGCGGTACTCCACTAGTGGCAGAAAATGGTTTGGATATAAAAGATTTTATTTTTACAAATAAAGTTCTACCTGATACGTAACTACTTAGCCAGTTCAACATATTTGCTCTGATTCCCAGAGCATGAAGTTTTCGGATCAGTATTTTGTGGGACACTTTATCAAAAGCCTTCGAGAAATCAGTATATATACAGTCAACTTGTTTGTTTTTAGAAAATGACTCCAATATATAGTTTTGAAAGAGTAATAAGTTTGTTGAAGTTGATCTTCCTCTAATGAAGCCATGTTGTTTGTCATTTATTATCTCTGTTAACGTGGGATATATTTCATCAAGAACTAGAGATTCAAAGATTTTGGGTAATACAGATTGTATGCATATAGGTCGATAGTTTGAAATGTCAGTCTCATCGCCTTTTTTAAGTATTGGGATAATATAGCTGGATTTCCAGTAGACAGGAAAATGTCCAGAAGATAGTAGCTGGTTAAAGAGAATGGTTAGTGGTTTAGACAATACAGAGGAGCAATGTTTTAGGAAAATTGGCGGGATGGAGTCTGGGCCTGCAGATTTGTTAATGTCTAAGGAACATAGTTTCTTTTTGCAAGATTCTTCTGTTATGTAGCAGTCTGTTAAATGTATGGTTTTTTTAAATGAGTATGAAGGAATTTTTTCTTCTGGTGTTTCCTCATCGTAAACATTTTTAAAGAAATCTGAGAAAAGATTTACGATATCTTGTGTGCTGTTAGCACATTTGTCATCCATATGCATTTGTGGTGGATAGTCTGTGTTGTCATTGTTTAGTGTTTTGATAAATTTCCAGAGATTATTTGAGTGCAAAGCTGTGTTTTCGATAGAGTTTATATATGCTTTATAACAGATTTTAGAAAGATCTTTGCATTGTTTTCTAGTTTCACTGAAAATTGCATAATCGATCATCGATCGAGTTTCTTTGAATTTTTTATGAAGTTTCTTTTTTTGTTGAAGTGAGGCTTTTAGTTCTGGTGAGAAATAAGTCGGATATGTATGTTTTTTAGGAGTATATAGTGGTACATATGATTTTATGGTGTTAGACAATATTGAATATAAATTATCTAAGGATTTGTCAGTATTCACGTCCGATAAAAAAGACCAGTCGACACGGGAAAGATGATAATTTATAGATTCAAAATCTGCACGTTTGTAGTTGAGAGTCTCTTCAACGTGTTTCGGTTTGACGCTACACACATTTAGCTTAATATAAAGAGGGGGGTGGTAGTTATCAACAGGTAAGAGAGGATCATTACATTTGTCAATGACCAATTTAGGATAATTTGATATTACTAGATCTAGTAAGCGATTATTTGCATTGTATATAAAATTATGTTGGAAAAGATTCAAAAAATTTGTCATATCCAAAATCTCACGTGCACGATCATTCTCGCCCTCATTTACAATTAAACCACTATCACTTGATTTCCACTTCAGGTTAGGGAGGTTGTAATCCCCAAGAATAATAATTTTAGAGTTAGGGTATTTGTATAGTAGATCTTCAACGTCTTTGCTGTGGCTTCGGTAGATTAGAGCATCAGACAGTGGTGGTGTGTACACAGTTGCAATTATTATCTTTTCTACGGTGGTATCAATTTGTATAAATAGTTGTTCGAGTGTATTATTTTTTGTTTTGAGTTTTCTTGATAACAATTTATTTTTAATTGCAATTAGCACTCCGCCGCCCCTTGTTTTGGAACTGGATTTAGAGTTTCTATCGCAGCGAAAGATTTTGTAGTTGTTAAGTCCTAGTTCTGTTGATTTTATTTCCGAGTCGAGCCAAGTTTCTGTCAGCACATATACGTCATAGTGGTGTGTAGATATGGTAGAACGTAGTTCGTTTAATTTAGTTCGTAGTCCACGGACGTTTTGATAGTAAATTTTCATAGTACTCAGTTTTTTTGATGAATGTTGACGATTTTGGGAGACGAATTTACGTATTTAATTGTTATATCTGTCTCACCGTTAGCTTTTCGTTTTTCTAGTTCTACTCGTAGGTCCGTTAGATGCTTTTGCTGGGCTGGGGTCGAATCAGAGTAAATGCGTAGGTTGTCCTTTAAGAGGTGTTTTTTTCCTTGTAGTGTTCTTGCTGTCTGGGAATTATCAAAATGGATTTTTATAGGTCTTGGTTTATTGCTGTTATATTTACCAAATCGATACATTTTTACAATGTTGTTTATTGCAGGTGTGTCAATTTTGGAAATTATTTCTGTTACTACAGTTTGATATGGTTCTAACTGACATTTGGATAGGGTTCAAACTGACATTTGGATAGGGTTCTAACTGACATTTGGATAGGGTTCTAAGTGACATTTGGATATGGTTCTAACTGACATTTGGATAGGGTTCAAACTGACATTTGGATAGGGTTCTAACTTATATATGGATAGGGTTCTAACTGACATTTGGATAGGGTTCTAACTGACATTTGGATAGGGTTCTAACTGACATTTCGATAGGGTTAAAACTGAGATTTGGATAGGGTTCTAACTGACATTTGGATAGAGTTCTAACTGACATTTGGATTGGGTTCTAACTGACATTTTTTTCGAAAAATGACCTTCGAATGCCAAAGCATTTCTTTCACTCATTTGGTTGTATTTGTGTTGTACATTTTCATTGTGTTGTATTTTTGTAGATAAATGTATGACAAAGTTCTAACATCAAGCATTTTTAATAATTATTTATTTTACAAGGTCCTAACGTCACTTAACTCGATATTTTTTTGTATCTGACAGTTGATCGTTATTACGAGGCGCATTATGTTTCACTTTGGTTGGATAGGGTTCTAACTTCGCCTTACCATATTCTAATGTTTGTAAGTTTCCAAAGACGAATTTTCGTAATCTATTTAACAATTTTAGTAAAAGTATTTTAGTTTTTCATATTTTAATGCAAAATATTTAAATAGGGCGTGGCCCTAGCTTGGAAATGAAATTACAACCATGTGCAATAAATAATTTTGCCCTAGCTGCTGGTTGCATATGGTTCTAGATGCATGTCTAGGTATGATCTAAAATGGTAAGTATACGTCATATTTAAATATTTTCCTTTAAAGTAGGTATAGGTATGTTCAATCAAAATACTTTACTCAAGATTCAACCTCAAAATCGTGTTTGCAAACTTTGACAACTCATACCTTAGAACAAGTTAGTTGAAGTAAAGTTAGAACCCGAGCCAAATGAAGTGATGACTTTTCAACATCAGTTATTCTATGACGCCCTCACCTGGCGTCCCTCGCTATAACAATAAGTAGGCGTGTGCAAAATAAAAGTTTTTTCTCAGTGACGTTTGGCTATGACATCACTCTTGGAAGTGTATACATAGGTATTCAGCAACACACAATCCTAAATTTATGGTTTTTGAGTGAACTCTAAATAACTGCGCGACGTATATCATCGATCGCCATCTTTCATAAGGGAAGATCAGTATGAAATTGACAAATTTATTTAAATTTTTAATAAGAAAAACTCTATTTTTACAACTTTTGTAATATATCATTGAAGAAGAAGATAACAATAAAAATCAAAACGAATATACGAAAGAGAATAAGCCACAGAAAAAGATAATGGTCGCAACTGGGACTCGAACCCAGAACCTCTCGTCTATCCGGGACGTGCGTTTATCAATTTCGCCATTGCCACCAACTATCAAACCCGATATATTTATTCGTGACGCTATCTAGGTTACAAACCATTGCTTAGAATGATTGTTTCCAATAAAAGGATAATTGCCTATGATATGGAAAAAATAGTTGATGTGAAGATAATATAGTAAAATTTGAAATATGAGATTGACTAATATGACGGTTCGGCAGTACAATACGAGAGGTTATGGGTTCGAGTCCCAGGGGCAACCATTATCCTTTCTCTTTTTCTGTGTCTTGTTCTCTTTCATATTTTCGTTTAGATTATTATTGTTGTTTTTTGCTTCAATGTTATTTTAATTATTTATTTCCAGCCTGCTGATGCAAACTTCTAACTTTATTTTCCATCAAAACGTATTCGCCAATTCTTCTTTGGATTTTAACACTAGTGCGATTTTTTTTTAATATAATATAGATATCGACCGCTAGCCTGTCGGTAGGTCGGTATTTTTCTTTTTTTTGATAAGTTTATTTATTTATTTATCTATAATAAAATATGTTTACAATGGTTTTATTTGTATGCCTGTCTCACTAGGGTATACCTGTGTCGAGACAGGCGTACATAAATGAATATAGTAATTACAAGGATATTTCAGGTAAAATACATATTATGAATAGAATTAAAACAGAAGGGTGATTGGAAGGGTAATAAATCTTTTAAAGAGAGTTATTTTATAAATGTTGGAGATGGAGTAATGAAATCAATTCTGCCTAGTCTATTTATAGGTTAAATTTGACAGGATTCCATTATTTTCATTTGTTTTATATGGGTTAGGTTGTATGTGAAAAGTTATTTATGTCTATGTGTGATTTATTTTACAGATATTCGTGATAGTGTGGCGTCGAATACTTATAATCCATTTTTTAATATCTTGTTTGAATTTTGTAAAGGAGTCACTTTGTCTGATCGTAGTTGGTAGTGTATTGTATAGTTTGCAAGCTATGTTATTTGCAAGTTACTTCTTACAGGAGTAAGGACTCCAAAAATCGTCATAATTTCCTGGTTTGAACGCCATCAGCAGACGTTCAGTATAGGAAATAAACAACGTACCTATTAAAAAAAGCTAGACGTAAAGACGTAGAATACTCTCTTCCAATACAGGTGGTAAAAAAAAATCTTAAAAATTCGTCCAGTTTTGGAGGAGAAAAATGGGAAATACAAAAGTCCTCTAAGCTTGAACAAATTAATATTGGATAAAAAGGATACCAAGTTATTCTAGGCTGGTAGGCAGGTAACCTTACAAAAACGACACCAACCTATCGCCCGAAGTAATCATGTGAAAAATAGCACTTTACCCTTTAATTCGTAATATTATATAATTATAAATATAATTGAAAAATGAAACAATACAACTTTGTATAAACCACTTATATAATTTGCAAATACGACCGGTTTCGGAACAAACGTTCCTTCGTCAGGGAAAGCTTATACTAATTTGACAGCTTAGAACAATGTTTTATTATGATAGGGGTGGAGCCGTTGTTAGTTAATAATGTAGATTGGGTGGGTAGGTATTAGTGTAAAGTGGGTGGGTAGGGGAACAAATCCATGATTGGGCTATATGACAATATTTTTTTGTTTGTTGATAATAGTTTCATTATTTTTAAGGGATTTTTTAATTTCCAAAGCTTCTAAGTTATCTTAACGTTTTCCTTTATGATTAATTGAAGAATATTTATCCCTGTGTTTTTTTTCAAACCTATGGTTATTTTCAATGATATGGTTAGCGAACTCAGAAAAATTATTATTATTAAGACACCTTAAATGTTCTTTGATTGTTTGTTGTTCATTGTTCTAAACTGTCAAATTAGTATAAGTTTTCCCTGACGAAGGAACGTTTGTTCCGAAACCGGTCGGATTTGCACATTATATAAGTGGTTTATACAAAGTTGTATTGTTTCATTTTTCTTTAATGGATAACCACAAAGTAATAGCTACATTCAAAAATATAAATATAATTATTTAATAACGTGATTCAACGATAACTCACCTATCAACAAAGGTTCTCCGTCCTGAACAACTAGGAATATCAATTATTATGATTAATTAACATCTACATATATATTATGTCTACTTCTAAACAATCATTCATAATAAAATAACTATAATAAAAAATACTTAAGATTTACATTGAAAAATTATGCGATAAATTATTTAAGACTAATGGCGTTTAATTAGGTATTTGTAATTAATATGTAAATATTTCTAATAAAACAATCAAAACAGATATTTATTTATCTGTCGTGGTGTCTTACTTGATTCATGTTTATGCTTTTTATAGATCCTTGGTACCTACTACGCAATGAAGACAGAAGTTGAAATTGCCAAGGGAGTTATATATTAATCAACGGAACAGATAAATCAATATTGTCTCCCAAATTTTTCAACATTAATTGGCGGTCTGTCTTTGTCTCCCACGTTTTTTTATTCGACCCGAGGCCACAGCATAAATGCGTGTACTTCAGTTAGTTGAAAACGGCTTTTTGCCTGTCCCACCATTATATCTATTATAATTAGGATTCCATGATAACTCAGAATCATGCAATTTCAACTCCCCTTAGAAGAGTCATTAAAAGTTATGAAAAAAAAATCAGAGTGTGCAATTCATACGCGGTAGAAGTTGAATCTCCAGAAAACAAAAGTAGACAATAGGAGACTACGAAGCACTTTTTTTTTCGATGTGAAGGATGATTTTTTCCATATTTTTGTCGTCGAATTCCAGTACACCTGTTCCTACACATTTGGTCATCTTATTAGTACCTATTTGTGTTTTCTTCTTCGGAGTCGCTTTCTTTTGTGTTTTATTCTGCTCATATTGGAGTGGTTTGAAGATTGGATATTGATTTTACAAAAATCAAAATATATCCTACTAATATTATAAAGGCGAAAGTTTGTATGGATGGTATGTTTGTAACTTTTTCACGCGAAAACTACTGAATGGATTTTAATGAAACTTTACAATAATATAGCTCATACATCAGAATAGGCTATAGGATATAGCTTAGAGCTCTGGCATTATGAAATTTATATACAAAAATTGCAATAGGTGGCACGCGAGCTGTTTGAAAAATGAATGTAACGGGTATGGAGGGGGGTGAGAGAGGGGATAGGATGTGGTGGCAGGGCGGAGGGGGGAGGGGGGATGGGGGAGGGTGGTGGGTGGAGGGGGGGGTGAGGGTGAGGGGTGAGGGGGGGTTTGTGGGGGGACGGGGTGGGGGGGAGAGGGGTGAGAGTGGGCGGGGAAGAGGAGAAGGGGCGGGGGGATTGGAGTGGGGATAGGGAGGGTGGAGGAGGCGCTGTGGGTACCCCCTAATACTATGCCAGCGAAGCCGGGGGCAAAAGCTAGTATGTATATATTTTTTGGATTTCGTAGGATTTGATTCTTGGTCGGCTAAATGCCCGCAAAGGTTAATTAAGCACGTTATACCACTACACCGAAGGAGACTTGCATGGTACTGTGTATTTATCGTATTATATTGGAACCGAGAAGCAGTGAATTAAATAAACATTGCATTGCTATCTCAATCTCTCGCAGGCTAAATCCTATATGTATATGTTATGTTGTCCGGTCACCATAATTAGACCTGTCGGTGGCTGAGTTGGTATCGCGTTTGGGTGCCACCAGTCGTGTGTTCAGTTCCTCGGCTGGCTAAGTCCTCCTTCACAATACAAGCAACATTTTCCGCTTTCTGTGGAGGTAGTAGGAGCTTTTCAAATATATGTAACCCGGGAATGTTTGTCTTTATTTAAAAAAACAAAAATGAAAAACACAACCCAAAATCCGCCCACAAATAGCACCACCACTTTCCCGAACTGTTTTGTAGGTCAGATGAAATGGGTCCCCCTATCGGTTTTCACGTCAAGATTTAACCTTTTTTTAAACTAAGTTCTGTTAGCATTTCATCTATCTGTAAAATTTTTTGTTACGTTCCGGTTCCGGTTCAAGATGGTGGCTTTATTGGATACTACGTTTTTATCCAGTCAGACTTCGCACGATCGCGATTACTTACTTCTTATGTGGAGCTGTCTAATCGGAACGAGGGGAAGGGAGTTCGCGGGACGGGGTCCCCGTGAGGTGGAGAAGGCAGGGAAGGTGGAAAGGAGATGGGAGGGAAAAGAGACGCGGAAGAGGAACGGGGGCGGGAATGGGGATACATTGGAAAGGACACTCAGGGAGAAACAAATTCTTTGTTTAATGCTCTGCAACCGGGCTCGAAAAGAAGAAGATGGAGAGATACGAAATTACGAATGTTAGAGGAGAGCACATTTACAGCGACAAAATCGATGCGAAAATGTTTAATAAAACACGATTCATTTAAAATAGAACAAAAATCTAGCGGGCATTGTCTTAAACAGCATTTAAAGAAGCACTGTGAATTTTTTCATACATATAACTTGTAAAATAACTGAAACAAACGTGTTTATAATAATTATTATGTTTAATTTTGAAACTAACGTTTAAGACAAGATTTTTATGCATAGCACAAAGGGCAGACTTTTTCAATGTGGATGAGCGTTTCAGGCTGATAATTATTGCTTATAATAATTGTTTATAATAATTTTTGGAGCATACTTTGCGATTTTTTTCTATCGAGGGAATTTTACATAATTTGCGTTTCGGCGCGGGCAATGTCTAGATATTCAGCCTTGCTAAAAAACCCAGTGAAAATTTTATTCAATTGACAAACGGACGCGGATGTGAAAACATTACTAATTAAAAATTTGTTCATTGAAAGAAATACACATGGTTTACACGGCCTGAGAGGGTAGTTTATCTCTGTTTTAACGATTGATGTTCGAACGAAATTTGGAATTTTTCCAAAGTATTTTGAATGTTCTATACAGGGTGTTAAGGGACGTACTTGACTTACTTTAACCAGTGATTCCTGACATTATTTGGAGTAAAAAATGTATATGAAATTTTGGTCTCCGGTGACATTTTTGGTGTTTTTTTTTTTTATTTTTTCTACAAAAACATAAAAAAATGGTAGTTGTTGAACAGTTGGAGGCGGGATAAGGGGTTCGTCAGACACCCAACTGAGTGACCAGTGACGACGTGCTGAAGAATTTTTTTTTTGTTTGATTTTGAAGAAAAAAATTTTTAAAAAAATAAAAAAAGTCGTCAAAAAAAGTTACCGGAGACCAAAATTTCATTAACATTTTTTACTCCAAATAATGTCAGGAATCACTGGTTAAAGTAAGTCAAGTACGTCCCTTAACACCCTGTATATTTCTTATTTTTGAAGGTGTCGTAAAAACAAATACCATTTATGTAAACTAGATAAAATTACCTTTTAGATTTGTGTATTTGAAATACAGTTTAGTTTTCAAAAACTGACATATTTTAAGATTCAATCTCGGAAATAAATGGAAAAAAATTTCTTATCAAAATTTTTTTGACTAAAATGTAGAGAAATAAAAAAAAATCTAAATTTCAAAAACACAGTCCTTTTATGTAATAAATTTGGAAGGAAACTATCACCTCACTTTTTCCTCGTGCATACAATAAAAAAATAAAAAAAAATTTCAAAGTTTTTTTATTGCTAAAAAACTAACCCAAAAATTATACCGGCTTTTATAACAGATGTCTTGCATCTCTAAAGACGTTAATTTCTTGGTTACGTTTAGGAACACATGTATTAGATATTATTATTTAAAAAAACACCGCTTTAATTAAATTCTCGTAAAACAAAATCCTTTAAATGTAAATTTGAATTTTCATGTATCATGTAAAATAGTTTTTGACGTTTCAATTTTCAAAGTACGATTATTGTTTTATAACTTGACTAAAACTTATGAAAAACCACAAAAAACACGGTAAATATATCAATTATATAAATAAAGGAGTAAATTAGTCATATTTAGAAATTAACCATTACACTTACATAAGTAATATTGGACACATTGGAGGTTGCCCACCACTTTCCCACGGCGTTCTAAGGAAACAGATGGTTTCCCCCTTCACCGTACTCCTCAGGACTCTAATTTTTTTATTTATAAAGAAGCTACTTTTTTTATTTTATTTTTTATTTTAACTTTATGAGTAAAACCTCAAATTGTAATATTTTAATTAAATGAAGACAATATAAGAGTCCCAGATGTGTCAATATCTTTTTCTGATTTTTCTGTTTTCAGATTTTCGATTGAGTTTCGCTTATATTGTCTTCATTTAATTAAAAGCTACTTTTTATTTAAAATGACTCTAGACCCCCAATGTCCGGGCATACATTGTTAGCAGGCAGTATGCGAGTGCGTACATGTTGTTAGTTATTTATTTCACAGTATCACGACTCATCTCAGCCACCTGATGTAGCTGAAATAAAAGTTTGTTAATGTGCAGAATAAAAGAAAATACATATTATGATGAGATTGTTTAACTTAATCAAAGCAGCTGAGCTACAGTCACCCGGCAGTCCCACCGAGGATAAGCGGACACACATCCGCGAAGCGAGATTGTTTCGCGCTTCCAGCGCGAAAGTTCATTCATATTAGTAATGTTATCGTGTTTTAGTGCATTTTTGTTTTATTAATGTTGCTGCAGCAACACGGATTATCGGGCGTACTGTGGTTTTTTTTTAGTAAAGCTAACCGTGCTTGGGAGATATGTAAGAAATCGGTAGAAATTCAAGTTGCGGGGTTGCAGGAACGCATGCGTGGCATCACAAAACATGTCGGGTTTAAAAGACGTTAGAACTCCGAACAAACTCGCGCAGAACCGGGTGTGACAGAAGTTGGTCAGTTAGCATTTTAATAAGCCGTCTCAAGTAATTTAATCAGAGTTCTTAATCGGAACAATGTATCAATTAACCTTATTCTTAACGGAACGTAATAATACGCTGTGGCGTGTGGTGTAAATGGAAATATTTAAATCAAACCAATTGACCGCCGGGCGTCGCGTCACCTACAAGCAGTACAAGACAGAATGCGTGGTCGGCTTTTAAACTCAAGTACCCTCCCGATAGTATTTAAATACCTCTAAATCGTTATTACGTGCCACTAGTAGCCATAAATTAATATGAATTTAATTCTGTCTGTATTCTAGTGCGTAAAGGCGCACCGCTGATAGCTCCGTTCTCCGTTGTAGCCGGTATTTTTTCTCATAAACGAGACATCGTGTAACATGCCATGTTATGGGCGTTTTACACGATGCTTTTTTCGTCTGCTTTCTGTAGTAGTGTATGGTGTGATGTACTTAGTTTTCATGGATTCGGGATGAAAAAAAAAAGTGTTCTTTTTAGTGCCGATTTTCGCACAGGCATTTAGTGCCGATTTTCATGGATTCGGAATGAAAAAAATACGTGTTCATTTTAGTACCGATTTTCGCACAGTTTAAGATGGCGGACATTATTTAACAACATCTGTCGTCTTTCATTTTTTTTAAATTTTACATTAGCTCCACACAAAGGTACTGAAGAAAACAATCCTTCCGGGTTTATGTCATCTTTGAGTGTGATGTGTGGAGTTGAGTCATTTTAGGGAAAGGAAGGAGAGTAAGTTATGGAAAGGGAAAAGGAACCAGGGCTGGATAGGAATTTGGGGGTAAATGTGTCCAGGAGTGACGGACATATGAATCTATCCCTCCCACTGCAGGAGATGGGTCGAGAGACACCGGCTGGAGAGGTCAACCAGTCTCTCCCGATCCGACAGTAGGTAGGCAAACGCATCCGTCGGCAAGACCTAGATAAACCTCACCCACCTCACCATGAACCCGAGAACCCCTGCTAAGTCGCCAAAAGTAGCGAATCACTTGGGGCTACGTATGACAGGAATGTTGGTTTACTTTACTATGTTACATGGGAACATTATATATTTATTTTGGTTTGTTTTTAAAATGTTGATTGTGAACGTGTTCGGTATTGTGAATTTTATTGACGGCAATGGCAAAGGCCAATAACAGATGATTTCATTTTATCTATGGTTATACTCAAGGTTGTGATATTTTTTTAATTTATTTATTTATTTATTTATTAATCATTAACGCCCTTATGGGCTTTTACATACATTTACATTTTTATGTTTTAGTGCATACAGGTGTGTTTAGAATACAAAGAAAACATGAATAGTTTTTACACATGGTACATATAAATAAAGCTGGTAAGTAAAAAGTATAGCATTATATGTACAATAAAGAGAAAAAAATCAGTTTTATATGTATATACGTATATAACAAATAATAATAATGGTGAGTTTTTAATATATGTGCAATTTATGTGTTGAATACATAGCGAAGTTGATTTTAAACAAAAATACATACTACCGACTTGCACCGCACTAAAATTAATATACAAAACAATTCCATTTTGACCAATTACTTTATCGTCAGAATTTCTGCAAGGAATTCAATTTCCGAAGACGAAATACTTTATACCATAAATATACCAATCCCCTTTATACTGAAACCATGGAATAATGTCAGATACTTCAGTAAACTATCACGGAGAGGACAAATGAGTTCGATAATATAATATAACAGAGTATCTAATTACAATCAAATTAAAATGTTAATCAAAGTATAAGTCGTTAAAGTAAATTTGTTATTATTACCTATTACAACGATAAACAAGAACAGTTTTTATAAGGTTTGTTTATAAATTATAAATTACTAACCTTTATTACGCCCTATATTGTAGGTGTTTTGACGGAACTTAACTATGAGGGTTTACAATAAACTGTGCACACAAAATTTCAAGATGGGGATTTATAGTTCTATTGTAACTGTTCCAATATACTGAATTTAAATTTGGACACTGACAGATGACGATAAACATCGATTGAGTTATATTTATTTCCTAGTCGATGAAGCCTTTCGATAGGCGAGTTTTCGAAGTAATTATTAGTAGGCGTGTTAACGAAGTAAGGCGCATTCAATCTTGTATTACGGGTAGGCACTCGCAGTTGGATTAGTTTGGTTAAATGCAGGGCGTCCAGTCTGCCATTTGAAATATTGAAAAGACAAATTAAATCACTCATTGTTCGTCTTGAAGTTAATTCATTTAATTTTAGTAAGTCCATTAAAAATGTGTAGTTAAGTTCTTCGATTGGAATTCCTAATTTATAGTTTATAAATCTCAAAAACTTATGTTGCACTCTCTCAATTTTTTGTTGGTGAATCTTATAAAAAGGAGCCCAGATTGTTGAATTGTACTCTAAATGGCTTCTCACTAACCCAGTGAACAGCAACTTAAATGAATTAATTATTTTAAAATCTTTTACCGTCCTCAATATAAACCCTAAGCTTTTCATGGCCTTGTTAGTTATTTCGTTTATATGAGAAACAAAAGATAATTGATTGTCAAAAATAATACCTAGGTCCTTGATTTGTTCAACTCTTTTTTGAAAGATGTTGTTGATGCTGTATTCATATTTAATAGGATTTTTAATTCGGGCAAAAGTTATTGTTTGACATTTTTCAATATTGAGGAAGAGTTCATTATGGATGCAACATTCTTGTAGCCTCACAAGATTTGTTTGTAATACGCAACAGTCATTGAGATTAGTAATTGTTTTGTAAATTTTAAGATCATCAGCAAATAAAAGTATCATAACTCCATCAAAGATTGTAGTTATGTCGTTGATGAACAAGGAAAACAGCACTGGTCCCAGATGTGACCCCTGGGGAACTCCGGAGAAGATTTCGAATTGATTTGAAAAGTGCAAGTTGAGTTTGACTGAAATTTTTCTATTGTATAAATAACTTTCAAACCATCTCAAAATATGCCCCGTTATTCCAAGGGATTTTAATTTATGCATAAGTATTTTGTGTGAGACTTTGTCGAAAGCTTTGCTAAAGTCAGTGTATACCACGTCTGTTTGAAGACGATTGTGCATATTATTAAATAAGTATTCCTGATAGATCATCAAATTTGTGAGAGTAGACCTTTTTGACATGAAACCGTGTTGTCTATGTGAAATTACTTTATTAATCTCAGGAGATAGTTTAGAGAGCAGAGCAGATTCAAATATTTTCGGGATCGACGACTGGATACAGATAGGTCTATAGTTGGATATATCGGATTTATCACCCTTCTTGAAAATTGGAGACAGAAAGCTTGTTTTCCATTTATTTGGAAAGATGCCAGTTTTTATTGACAAATTAAAAAGTTTAGTAAGAGGATAAGTTAAGATTGAAAAGCATTTCGATAAGAAGATTGTAGGAATGTTATCGGGACCAGCCGATTTTTTCGGGTCTAGGGACTTTAATTTATTTCTAATATCACTTTCTTCAAATATACATTGATTGAAATCGATCTGGTTATCATTAGATGTTGTGGCGTTGAATAATGGAGAGTTGTTTGCAGAATCGTAGACTTTGCTGAAGAATTCAGCAAACAAATTAACGATTTCTTGGGGATTATCGGCCATTTTGTTATTTAAATACATATTAGAGGGTACACCGGAGTCATTATTGTTTAGTAGGTTTGAAAATTTATAGATATTTTGAGGGTTGGCAAGAGCCAATTCTTCGCAGTTATCGATGCACTTTTTGTAACATAACTTGGAAATTTTTTTGATGCTCGTTCTTAGTTCACAAAATTTTGCGTAATCAATAGGATCATGTGATGATTTGTAAGCTTTATGAGCGATTTTTTTGTCTCTAATTAATTTAATAAGATCGGTACTAAACCATTTTGGGTAATTATGCGTATACATTTTTGAAACGGGTACAAATAAATCAATAGCATTATTTAGAATTAAGTAAAATTTGTCAACCATTACATTGATGTTTTCTTCAGTGTCCAAAAATTTCCAGTCGGTTGAAGATAAAAGATTAATGATTTGATTATAGTCTGCTTTGAAAAAGTTCAACTTAGTTGATGCAGATGGATTTTTTTTAGTTATTGAACTGTTACATTCAATTATTAGAGGTGGGTGGTATTTGTCAACCGGGAGAATAGATTCAACAGATGCGGACACTTTTACTGATAAAGAATTGGAAAATACTAGATCGAGAAGACGAGAATTTATATTCAAAACACAGTTTAACTGTCGGAGGCTAAGAAAATTTGACATTTCGATTATATCATGAGAACCGTGGTGGATGTTGTCCGTGCATGAAGTTTTGTTGTTTTCTACGTCCCATGCAATATTAGGCAGATTGTAATCTCCTGTCAAAATAATAGTGGCGCCAGGAAATCTTCTCCGGATCGTTTCAACTTCATGGTAGTGGTCTTTGTATAGTTGAGCGTCAGAAGATGGGGGAATGTAGACGGAGCCGATAATAATTTTTTCCTTTTTGGTGGATACCATGATGAACAGTTGCTCCAGATGTGTATAGATGCATTTAAGTTTTCTTGAATGAAGTTTGTTGTTTATGGATATTAACACTCCACCTCCCCTGGATTTATTTTTTTCATTTCTGTCTTTTCTGTACACTGTATGATTATAGAAACCTAGTTCTGAAGTGTTGATATTATTATTTAGCCATGTCTCGGTGAAGGCGTAAGAATCGTGATTCAAAGTGGGTAGGGTTGATTTTAGATCATGAAGTTTAGTTCTAAGACCTCGAACATTTTGATAGAATATTTTCAATTTATCTTTTAGTTTTTTGGATGTATTTTCGTTATGGTAGGTCTATTGTTGATATATTTGATTGTAATGTCATTTTCGCCCGAAGCCTTTCTTTTTTCAAGTTCATTTCTTAATTCAGTTAATTGTTTCCTCTGGAGAAGCGATTGATCTTGGTAGAATCTAATGTTGTTTTTAAGTACGTGTTTTTTGGTTAATAATATTCTTGGCCATTTTGCTTCAGGAAACTCAACTTTAATTCCTCTTGGTTTGTCGTCTTTCCTTGTGCCTAGTCTATAGATTTTTATTTCTAGGTTGGCTGTTGAGTTGTCAATATCAGAGAGTATTTTTTTGACTGATGCTATGTCGCTGTTAATACATTCAATCTGCGTTAACGATGTATTCTCAGGAATGTTACGAATTATCAGGTTTTTATCTCTATAATTTTGTTCCTTCATTTCAGCGAGAATATCACAGACACTTGGGGTTTGTGAATCTAAAGGGGTGTGCGTATTAGGGGTTGCACTTTTTAGAGCAGACAACTCTCCCTCTAGATTTTCCATTTTAACTGCCATTTGGCCGATTGTTCCCAATATGTCGTTGGTTTTGGGAATTATTTTTGCGAGGTGTTCTTTCGTGAATTTGTTGTTGGGATCCATAATCATGTTGGTTAGTAAGTTAACAGCATCCTTCGCCAAAGTAATATATGCCTGCGCATCCATAATGTAAATGGTTATTGGGAAAGTTTGCTAGATTCACTTGCAAGTATGGCTGATGGAACCGCCTTAATTTTGGTGCGCTGAGGTGATGGTAAGTATCTGCACCGCTGGCGTATAATAATGTCACAAAATTACTTGAACACTTTGCGATTTCAAAAATTGTTTTTATATATTATTACACGATGGCTGAGTATGCAATAGATAATGCTAATGCGAACTTGAGCACGTTAACACTTGGGGGAACCAAAATTAGACTGTAACTTTCGCTAAAACTCGTTAAATTAAGAATGTTTTGAGGACGTAAAACTCTAGATGGTTACATCGGTATTTTTGTACCTAAATTAATGATTTAGTACCGTCTTAAAACATTATTTCTTCTCTAAAATCTGTATGAAAAACGTAAGTACGTAAATAATAATGATGCCATAGCCGGGAAACAAGCCAAATTGACATTAAATTTTTCACATGAGATCAGGTCGTTTTTGCGAATCGTTTTTTGCGTTCTGGGCTGGTATTTACCGGCCTATGTTTTCTCCCTCATACAAAATCTACAGTCAAACTAAAATATTTGTAATGGTGAGTCATCACAAAATAGACAAGTGTTTATCTTGTCTTTGTTGCCTTGAGAGGGGTTGAGTGGAATTATAAATATTGCTCTATAATATTTAGCACAAAGAAATCTTCCTGTTGTTATGTGCAGTGTCGTAGCAAATTTATTAGAGACCCGGGCGGTTATCCGTGACCACACTGTACATTAGGTTATCAATGCATTATAACGTTGATGAAGTGATGCATATACGTGAGAATCTGAATTAGTTCCAAACAAAGATGACATACTCGTACATATAATTTATTATCATTACCCACTAATTGTTGTACATAAATGTCACTTTATCGGCACCAACTGAACTAGATAGCCTAAATTTTAATTGAAAGGTGATATAAAGTCATTAAAAAAACTAGTCTAAAAACCAAGTCTTACCTAACCTAGTTAACATGGTATGACTTTAATAATAAAATAAAACAAATATGAAACTTATATCCACTATTTATTTGACCGTAACCGGTTTCAGCTTGTCAAAGCCATCTTCAGACTGATATAAAGTATTATTAATCTAAGTTTAGATACATTCCGCATCGGGGAGGGTGGAGAGGGGTAGTCTACAAAGATTTTATTCAATAATTGGGTTTCTTACATTCGTTACAAAGTTGTCTTTGACTGTCGAATTTCTAATTATTTTGGTTATTCCCAATAGGCTTAATTACCTCGGGTTTGTCGCTTACTTCGAAATTGTTTGGGAAATACCTTACAAGTAATATGAATTATTAATGAGACTGTACATGACTTTTAAAAATGTCCTCTTTAAAATTCCGTCAATTGAAGACCTCGTTGAAAAGATCGCTATGTTTGGTTCTTTTCAGATGGTGTGGAATGAAACATAACTTCATTAATTTGAATTTGCACAATATTGTGTTTTAAGAACATATCTCTTTCTAAGAAATAATGACACGATGTATTTAGTCGCTTGATTCACATTGTATAAAAATAGTATGTTGGTTAACTGGTTTGGCTTGGGGCTAAGGGCTATTCGCCGCGCCACTGGACATATTATAGACGTTATCTGATTCGGTTTTGTGATTAATTGACGAGAAGCTGAGTGTTTTTATACAAAAATGTTTCCGTTATCACGGTTATTAATTATTGTATTGATTTTTCTAGTCGTCGGATACCGTACCGGTTCAAAAATAGATAAAATAAGCCAAATCATCTAACTGGAATAGTACAATATCTATCTAACGTCTACAATTTATATCCATCACGCGTATTAATCATTTTTTAAAGATGGGCTGAAACTTCTTCCTGAAAAATAATGTATTATTAGATATATATATACGGTGTCCGGAAACTCGTAGTACAAGTACAATGAAGAAACTGGTAAAACTACATCACGTAGAGAACCCAAAAACCTTATTTTATTAGATCGAAGAATTTTTTTTTCAGCATCTAAGGGATTACAAAAACTTTTGGAGACAAGTCTACGCTTCAAAGCTTTTTAACAATGTTTATAAGTTCCTATTTATAAATTCCTACATTCAACTCGTTTTTATTTGAAAACGAAAGCTCAAATCAACGAATGATAAGTTATATGAGAAATATAACACAGCAAGCCAAAATTAATCACCATACTATTCAGCCACTGCCTATTACATATTGAGTTCCACAAGAAAGGATTCTAGGGTCTTTACTATTCAATATCTACATAAATGAACTGCGCATAATGCGGATGACACAGTTATGCTATTTAAACCTAAAAACTGTGTTATAATATGCACAATGTATCGGAATTAGGCGTCACACAAGTGAAAACGTGATTAGAGACAAAGATACTTTCACTGAACATACCGCAAATATAATTCACAACGTACAGAATAAATAGCAAGACACAGTCAAAAAATGCGACAAGCACCAGAGAAATATACGAATGTGTAGAATATAAATAGTGACACCTTGGATTTCCCTACTCTGGAAAAACAGATGATAAAAAGTAATGCAAAGAAATGTGAAACGCATCAATTTTTTTCCAATTATCAGAAATTCTTTTAACCGTCCATCCCATAATTCCGTTCTCAATTTGTACATAAAACAAACCTCATAATACATTCAATTCCAGTATTTTACAGGATTTTGGTTGCCAAAAATTAATATGACAGATTATGAACGTAATTAATTTTGTGTTTGTGCATTGTGGTTTACATTGTTCCAACGAAACCTTTATCATCAAAATAATGTACCTCATCCAAATTAATATTATTATTACGGTATAGAATAACATTCGTCAGAAGGTAAATCAAATACACACGTGCAAATTTTACTCAAAATTAATTATTAAAAATAATATTTTTGTTGACTGATGGCCGACAGATACAAGAGATTTTTTTATTATCGTTACAGGAAAGTTAAAATAAATAGCTGCTCAAGGACCCGGGATCAGATATGAAAAGGACGGTTTCATGACAACTCAACAAAGTGGCATTTCAACACCACTTTAAAAAATATCTAATGAAAAGTGATGAAAAAAATAGCTTCTGACCTTACCTGAAGAAACCTAAACGAAACCTATCAATTATAACCTATCTATTTGTCACCGAAAACGACTTGCATATTCTGGCTTCTTCTGCTTTGAGCATCGCAACCATAGACCACAGAAACAAAGGAGAATGGTCGTGAATCGTTATTAGCATGAAACCGCGCGCAATATTGTTCACCCATACTACCATAAATCGCATCTACGCGCTACTACCTACATACCTAACATCTAACGACGCATGTGCATGGATCATTGACGTAGATAATACTTGATCGAAGGCATGGATGCATTTTTGCGCAACATCTGACCATAGATGTCTTAAGAGGGTATAACCAGAGAAAACCGGAAATATGTAATTTTTAAATCAAATTTTAGACGCATTGACTCTTTTTCGCAAAAAAATATAAAATGATTTCGAAAGATTGTTCTTTTATCTAGTAAACGCATGTTTTAAGTTTTGAGATAAAATGTTTATTTTAGTAGATATAATAAGGTTATACTATAGGTCGTTGGCAGATTTGTTAAATTTTCAAACAAAATTTTGTATTATACAACACCCATTTCAAATCATATAATCATGCAGTAAAATAAATCAATACATTATCTGGGAAACGCGTGTTTCATAATTTTAATTTTAGTTTAAATAAAATCACAAAAAAAATATTCCGCGCACGTATTTTGTGACGAAAATACTTCAGTTTGTTTATTTATTAACGGTCTTACAAACGAATATATTTAAGATTTTTTTAGATTTTCTTATTTTGCTTAGACATTATTGAAAAATGATAAATACTTATGATCAAAATTAATTACAAAAAGTACATCATTTTAATAGTTTTATCATCATGACTTTCATAATTTTTGGATGTAGGTATAAATTAAAGCAAATTTGGAATGAAATAAAATCGATATTAAGTTATTTTTTTAAAAAGCTGGTACGGAGAATAATTAATCTTTCTCACTGGAACCGCCCTGTACGATCGTAAGAACATCTTTCGACGAAATGTGGATTTTCGGCCGCTGGCTGGTTAAAAGCCCTTAAATGCATCAAATCGGGTGTCGATATCGCCTTCATAAATTCTGTCTCCAGCGATCAAATATTTCAAAACATCCAACAAAAAGAAATACACTGGTCGGCGCCACAGTGTTTATGGTCAGCCACGAAAAAATGTTTGATGTTTCATGTTTGCAAACATTTAGTTCAATGTGTGTAGTAATATTATCCCTGGAGACACGACTAAATACAAATAATACCTATCTAGAAATAGCGAATTATTTTGTAACAATTATTATAAGCAATAATTATCAGCCTGAAACACTCATCAACATTGAAAAATCTTCCGAGAAAAGATACTTGCCGCCAACGGGACTTGAGCCCGTGTCCAATAAATGTAGTCATAATTTGTCTCGACGCCACCTAGCGAGGGATTTAACACTTACAATGTCTCTCTCGCAAAAATAAAGTTGGTTGTTTTCAGGTGGAAAAAATATAATAAGCAGTAATTGTTGAATGAAACACTAGTACATATTGAATTATTTGGCGGGTATTTGATAAGCCCACATAGCTCAGTGGTCAAGAGCAGCTGACCGGCAATCAGAAGGACACGGGTTCAAGTCCCGTTGGCGGCAAGTATCTTTTCTCGGAAGATTTTTCAATGTTGATGAGTGTTTCAGGCTGATAATTATTGCTTATAATAATTGTTACCCTTTGTGCTATGCATAAAAATCTTGTCTAAACGTTAGTTTATAAATTAAAAATAATAATTAATTATTTTGTAACTAGCTGACCCGGACACGCCTTGCTGTGGCTAATAAAACACAACGTCATCTACTGGATGGTTATCCAACCTTTATAACCACCGCCGTCTTTGAGTTTATCGAAAAGAGACAGACAGATGCCGCGGAGGACTTTAATTTATAATACGTAGAGATGGTGTGAAAGATTATAATTATGTGCATGAAATGCTTGGGGTAACTAACGTATTTAAGTTAATAATGATTAATACTGTATCCGTCTAAATAACTTTTCAATTACCGCAATGTGCGTGACCATTTTTTTAGAAGATAGAATGGGTATAGTAAGTAAGTTATCCGTAAAAGATAGATATAATATGCCTTCGCGGACTTTTTTGTAGATCTATAAAAGAGGAATATCCCACCATGCATTGTTTTGTTATATCCCAAAAGGGTTAGGCAGCGTTTTCGATGAAAGCTACCAGGTGGCTTGACTTTTTCCGACACTTCTAACAATTATCGTTATGTTTCAACCAATTTACACAAATCCTTGGCAAATTACATACTTAAACCTTCCTCACGAAACACTCTATCCATTCGTGAAAACCGCATGAAAATCCGTTCAGTAATTTTCGAGTTTATCGCGAACAGACAGACAGACAGACGAAGCGGGGGACTTTAATTTATAATATTATGTAGAGATGTGGTTCTACACATTAATTTGCACGTGCCTTGAAATTCTATTGTTTTTGAAAATGATTTCTTCTCTAGGAATAGACCAGAGCACCTAACTACAAAAGCTTTTGACAGAGAATTATCATCTAATGTATTTCCGCGCAATCGTTCCAAGTGTTAAAAGCTAAGACGTATGATGTAAACTAATGTATAAAGTATAAATGTTTGACAACATACCAAAATTACAGCAATTCCTAACCTATAAATAATCGCCAGAAATAAATGCACAATACCCACATGACTTGACTGACATGCAAAATTTTATGCATTAAACCGGCAAAATTTACAAATTTACGGCATGTCCTGCAAACTTCAACCTCAACTCAATTGAAAAGATTGTTTGCGTCCCAAAATAAAGTTTTCGACTTTTCATGTTTTGAATTTTGGTATTCGTATTAAAAAAGAAAAAATCGTTCTCTTAAATTTATCACGTTTATATAATATTTTGGGAAATTTAAATTTAATTAAAATTTTCGTGCTATTAGACCTCGGACTCTCGATAGTGCCAAGCGTATAAGGGGCCATCCATAAATTATGTCACACGAATTTCATGATTTTTTGACCCCCCCTCCCCCCCCCGTCCCTGTCCCCGTCACATTTATGAGACCCCCTCCTCCCTAGTGTGACGTCACATATTTTGCAATTTTACATCTAAAAAAGTATTGCGTTTTTATAATTTAGATTTTTAAATGTGACGTCACAATGTCACACTTCTCTACCCCCCCTTACGTTATGACGTAATTTACGGATGGCCTCTAACCGCACTAGAAATTTATTTTCGCAATCAATATTACTATGAAATATATCTTTAAAAACGTAAACAAATTCGAGTAAACAGAATCAACATTAGAAATAATAATGTATTCTATACCCCCCAAACACACACAAAACAAATGCAAACTCACAGTACCTCGTACCTTCAATAGTTTACCAAAACATATTCAAGTTGCAACTAAACTTCCGCATTTCATAAAAGAGTTAAAATTATGGCTTAACCATACAGATGTAAAAACTCTATTTATTTAGTTTTATTTATAAAGCTTAGGGTTTATATTGAGGACGGTAAAAGATTTTAAAATAATTAATTCATTTAAGTTGCTGTTCACTGGGTTAGTGAGAAGCCATTTAGAGTACAATTCAACAATCTGGGCTCCTTTTTATAAGATTCACCAACAAAAAATTGAGAGAGTGCAACATAAGTTTTTGAGATTTATAAACTATAAATTAGGAATTCCAATCGAAGAACTTAACTACACATTTTTAATGGACTTACTAAAATTAAATGAATTAACTTCAAGACGAACAATGAGTGATTTAATTTGTCTTTTCAATATTTCAAATGGCAGACTGGACGCCCTGGATTTAACCAAACTAATCCAACTGCGAGTACCTACCCGTAATACAAGATTGAATGCGCCGTACTTCGTTAACGCGCCTACTAATAATTACTTCGAAAACTCGCCTATCGAAAGACTTCATCGACTTGGAAATAAATATAACTCAATCGATGTTTATCGTCATCTGTCAGTGTCCAAATTTAAATTCAGTATATTGGAACAGTTACAATAGAACTATAAATCCCCATCTTGAAATTTTGTGTGCACAGTTTATTGTAAACCCTCATAGTTAAGTTCCGTCAAAACACCTACAATATAGGGCGTAATAAAGGTTAGTAATTTATAATTTATAAACAAACCTTATAAAAACTGTTCTTGTTTATCGTTGTAATAGGTAATAATAACAAATTTACTTTAACGACTTATACTTTGATTAACATTTTAATTTGATTGTAATTAGATACTCTGTTATATTATATTATCGAACTCATTTGTCCTCTCCGTGATAGTTTACTGAAGTATCTGACATTATTCCATGGTTTCAGTATAAAGGGGATTGGTATATTTATGGTATAAAGTATTTCGTCTTCGGAAATTGAATTCCTTGCAGAAATTCTGACGATAAAGTAATTGGTCAAAATGCAATTGTTTTGTATATTAATTTTAGTGCGGTGCAAGTCGGTAGTATGTATTTTTGTTTAAAATCAACTTCGCTATGTATTCAACACATAAATTGCACATATATTAAAAACTCACCATTATTATTATTTGTTATATACGTATATACATATAAAACTGATTTTTTTCTCTTTATTGTATAATGCTATACTTTTTACTTACCAGCTTTATTTATATGTACCATGTGTAAAAACTATTCATGTTTTCTTTGTATTCTAAACACACCTGTATGCACTAAAACATAAAAATGTAAATGTATGTAAAAGCCCATAAGGGCGTTAATGATTAATAAATAAATAAAAAATAAATAAATAAATTTCACTTTATGTTTCTAAAAACTCTATTTATTTAGTTTTATACCACTTTTCTCACAAACTTTACACCTATTATAACAATGTATCATTTATTACACTTTACACGTATTTAACCGTACACTATTGTATACACTTTTTGTACAAACTGTTTAAACAATTTTTGTTTTTGCTTTATATACCCCTGTTGGTTTTTTTCTAGGTAATAAATAAAACTTATATTAACTATATTACCCACGCACAGGCTGCGCCTTAGTGGGTTCCCACATTATTGTTTATGATTTTCAAAATATGTAAATATAAATTGTGAAAAATGGGAAAAATAAAGGAATAAAAAAAATTCCAATCAGTTTATTTTTTCCGCACATTTCTAGGAAGTTCGAATGCAACTGACCTGATTTAAATAAGTGGAGGGTGAGTGCAAAAGACATACATAGGCGCATGTATCGTAGAGAGCGAGCTCGCCGGTTAAACATGTGCCACTTTAAAAATTCATAACGTACCAAAGTCAAACAAGTGGAATACAATTTACTAAAATATTTGTATTTTTATATGTTATCTGTATGGCTTAGTAGTTTTTTTTGGCCCATCAAAAGATTTGGGTTGGGCACCCCTGCATTAAATAAAAATTAATCTAAATTTAGTACCTACTTTACCTTTGTAAGTAAATTTAGTACCTACTTTACCTTTGTAAGTAATTTTCCAATGTTAATGTTGAATTTCTCTACTAACTTAAATCTAAAATATTCGCTGAACTAATGCAAAACCACTTAAAATACTTTAAAATCCATAAATAATGCCGTAAAATTAGCAATTCTGGCAAACTGATTTAGTATTCCATCAAAATACCTCGAAGCTTTAAATTCGCGTCCATATAACATTATAAATTTAGATTGACAGCCGCAAAGTGAAACATTATCCAGAGTTAGCTAATGTACAGGGCCGAAACGGGAGCAGCATCGGGTGCAGCGCAGTGCCCTGGGCGTGTTTTCTACAAGTTTCTTTTCGCGACTGCCAGCAGCCAGTGGCGTAGGTGGGCGAATATAACGTGGTGTCTCACCCCCCCCCCCCCCATCAAAGTTGGTCCGTCCGTATTACGAATTATGAGGTTTGTCTGGATCTTCATATGAATACCGCACAAGAGTCCCAACTGCTCCTGTCTGAAGCCAGTGAGATTATGGCATCTCCAATGTTGGGTATGTTGTGAGGCTGAAGGTAGTGGGGAGTGGAAGGACATAGGGACGAGAAGGTGGGGAAGTACCTGGCTATTCGGATCTGGTAACCAAACACGGCTAATGCCATCTCAAGCAACGTTTCAATTGGTTTGTTTCAATTGGTTCAATTGTTCAATTTTCAACGTTTCAATTGGTTTGATTCAATTGTTTTAATTGGTGGTCTTAAACCAGGGCGATACTGAGAGTATCTCCCACTCTGGAACGTGCCGCAAATATACTATATATTATTTTAAATGAATAAATTGTGAAATAACACAAATTAATCAAATTAAATTTATTTGCCACGCCCGGCGCGCCGGGATTCGATCCCGCGACCTTCGGTGTGCGAGTCAAGAGCCTTACCGCTGGACTACTGTCGAGCAGGAATTTTGACCCCTTTGACCTTTAGGTAATGTAAAAAAATAATAATTAAAAAAAAATATGTCTATAACAATAAAAACAAAATGAAAACAGTCGAACATAAACATCAGACTAGAATTAATAGCATAAATGACATTTCTGTTCCAACGAGTAACGCAACGACGTAACAAAAATTATTCTCCGAGACCAAAGATATATTATAATAAAATCCCTTCCCAATAGAAACTGTTTCATCCTTCGGTCCAAAAATAGCAAAATGATTACTAAATTTAGGCAGGACAGATTCAGAGATATAATTAACAAAGTCAATATCTGATTATTTATTACGGGTGCCTACTTGTAGATATCTTCACTTTGATTTCTTTTTTCTC
Organism: Limnephilus rhombicus; assembly: GCA_929108145.2. Classification (NCBI taxonomy): domain Eukaryota; kingdom Metazoa; phylum Arthropoda; class Insecta; order Trichoptera; family Limnephilidae; genus Limnephilus; species Limnephilus rhombicus. The sequence continues at coordinate 47,663,983 of OV815273.1, read as the reverse complement.
AAAATTTTAAATTGACTTTTTTTTTCTTCTATTCGCTATGCATTCTTGTATTACCTACAAAGATAAATTAATGAAACAAAATTTAAAAAATGTTTACAATTTGATATAACAGCAACAAAAAATAATAATATTCAAGTAAACTATAACCTTATGTTCGTTTCTGAGAACAGGCACTGCCTAGTTAGAAACTAATGTTGATTGGGCCATGCCGTTATGATTATGTCTGGTTAGTGGTTGAGTGGGCATAGCGCTTGGTTCCCATCCCGGCGTTGCGTGTTCGATTCCTCGGCTGGCTAAGTCCTCCATCACAATACAAACAACATTTTCGGCTTTCTGTGGTGGTAGCAGGAGATTTTCAAACATTGTTGGGTTATTCGTAACCCGGGAATGTTTGTCTTTCTTTTTAAAAAAAGAAAAAAAAATGTATTCAAACCTGCTACTGCAGCTTATCCTCGTATTGTTATTGTCATTTTATTATACATCCATTGTGCGTATTTTAACCAATACATTAATTGACTTAATTTTGTAACTTATATTATCTGTTTCAAATAACGTGCAGTAAATAAGCAAATAAATAAAATAAAAAATACTTTTTTCGAGATTTGGTTGCCTTCACAGAGTGGTGGGTACATAAGGGTGAGTTTGAAGGAATCTGTGATGAAGGAAGATTCTGAACAGATTTCCCCGATGATAGCTAACCTCCGATAGAAGAGAGCACCAGAAGAAGAAGAAGGTGTTTTCTGAATGGTGGTACAGTTATCATAAGAAATATTGACGACAAAATAATTATTTATCTGATATATTATTAAATTATTATATTACATAATTATAAAACAGGCCCTGAGATCGCAACATGACTCGACTTTCACTTGTTCGTTAATTTTATTAATTCACGTTTTCTACAGCCACCTTTTGGTTGGGCGGCCAAAATATCCTGTTCCGGTTCTACTAATTTCATAGATTTAAAGTAAATTATTAAAATGGTCTGAACGCAGAATGTACAATAATAGATTGCTGAATAAATCAAATTCTCCTCTTCGCTTCATCTTCTTCCGTTACTAATAATATATTGAACGAGAGGGAGATAAAGTCATAATTTCGTAGACGGGGGTTGATCTGAAGTAATTAGAAATGTATAACGTTTGACTCTAATTGTCATTCCAAATAAAACAGTGGATAAGTAGAGGTAAATCATTTTAATGAGACCCTTGCTTGTTACACCTACGTAAAAATAACTGAATTTAATGATAATTTTTGTTTTTGTTAGGAAGCAAAAGAATTATAAAAAAAAACTTTAAAAGAACATTGCAGAATTGAATCCAGAGTCTAAATTTGAAAGGAACTGCTACTCATCCAGGTTCTTTGCGCTTTTGTGAGATAAAAAGGGAATGTGAGCGGGTGTTCCAAACTAGTTCGGAAAACGTTTTTGAAACTTTTGATACTATCGGTAAGCAATATGTACACCAATATCGAACGTGTCCTCTTTAAAAAGATTTGCCTGCATCTACTTAAAAAATCTAATAGATCAAAGGGTGAGAACCATTAACAGATAATAACACAAACCGAAGAATGATTGCACATAATAGCATATAACGCACCATGAGTACTTTAGTATATTAAGTCAAAAACAATAGTTTCTCAGTTAAGAATGCAGTTTTTACAGCATTTATTATTTTATTTAATGCTTTTAAAATTTGCTTTAATACATACCTACATTAAAGTTAGCAACAAAAATGCTCAAACGCGTAATGATAAAAATATGTACTCTTTGTCATTATTTTTGCTCACTATAAATATGTATACTTACTCATTATATGTAAGTATTTATAAATTTTCAATAATTTCTAAGCAAAATAACTGTGTAAAAAATCTGAAATACATTAGTTTGAGACCGAAAATAAATAGACAAACTGAAGTATTTTCGTAGCACAATACATGTGCGAATTTTTTTAATGATTGTATTTGAACTAAAATAAAAAATCTAAATTATAGCTTTCCTAAATATAATGTATACCAAACAAATCCGCTAACGAACAACGGTAGAAACCTTATTATAATAATAATAAACATAATTTTAATTAAATTTATAACAAAACTTTACTAGATAAAATAGCAATCTTAAGATATCAGTTTATATTTTTTTTGTAGAAAAGAGTCGAAACGTCTAGTATTTGATTAAAAATTGACATATTTCGGGTTGTGTCTGGTTATTCCCTCTAATTGAATTATTTCACTAAAGTATTTTCAAAATATTTGAAGTAGTTGACTGCTTTACTATATTATTATGACATAATATATGGTAAAGCATCAATGGGATGTGCATTTTTGGTGCTTTAGTGTATTTTTTAAAATTTAAAAAGTACTAAAGTACACATACACTGTTCTTACATTTATTGTCCGTAACTTCAAAAGTTGATATCTCAAAAGTATACTTTTCGACTACACTAATAGTATAATTTTCAACTACACTCGTGGTGCAAATAATATAATAAATAAATTTCTACGGCGTACGCGTAATCTACTGTCGTAACTAATTTGCGAAATCGACAAATAAATTGGCGCAGCTTAACTTTTACAATGATTCTTCAAACCATACAAAATGATGTGAATATTAAGACCCGTTATTGAATACACATATCGATCAGTTGGTTTGTCCAAAGCGGCCGTCAGTCTATTCTAACCTTCCCTAAGTATTTTTCAAAGAAAAAACCCTAGAATGTATTAATATAATCTTAAGTATCTTCTTCCTAAGAGCAATCTATATTGCGGTAATGTTAAAATAATACCATTCATTGTTCGCGTCGTATCCTTTGAGATTCCCCACTTAAGTATGAAGGACTTAAACCCTCCTTACCCTAATACTTAATATTTTTATTTATTTATTTATTCACGCCTAATTTGTTTTACATTTTATGACATTATATTCATGATAAGATAAAATATTGAATTAAAAAACAAGGATAAATCAACATGTGAATTAAAAATAATGTGTCTGTGTTTGTCCCTCATTTTTTCCAACACTATTCAACCGATTGCGATAAAGCTTTGATGGGGTAAAAAAGTAATTAATAGTTCTGAATTTGAATTGTGTTAATTTTTTGTATTTCTTCGGCATTGACTATGTAACAATTTCTAGACATTTATGTTCCAGCGTAAATTTTATATTTTGGTGAAGGTTATTAATAAACGTGAGAAAATTGTCTAATTGTCTGTTACTACCCGACCAAATTACACACATTGGTAGGAATGACTACTAGAAATTTTAAAACTAGAATCAGGGAACATGAACTTTGTTTGCGAAATAATAACTACTCCGAGTTTGCAAACCATCTAATACATCAGGTCATACCTTCAAAAAAGAAAAAACTAAGTTTAAACATTGCAATGTAAATTCATATTTTAATTTGTGCGCTTTAGAAACTTTAGAAATTAACAAAAAAATTAAATCTAAAATTAATTTAGTTAATAAAATAATAGCACCATGTAAATCCCCTCTACTTACGATGTTCCCATGTAATTTTGACTCCTCCCACCGTTCTCCCCTCCACCAAATTTCCCCACTCCCACTACCCCCGCCTAATTAATTTTTGTACTTTTAAGTTAGTTTTAAGTCTTGTATTTTTAAGTTAGTTTTAAGTTTGCTCGTTAATGATACAGACGTATCGAAACCGGTCGCAAAAATTAAAATTAAAGTAACAAATGAACATGGAAAATTAAAACTTTTCAAAACAAAAATGAATTGTGTTATTCTTTTTTTTAAGGTAAATTTCCAAAATATCTCTAATTTGTAAACAAGAAAATACAATTTACGTTACAAAGAAATTGACAGTACATATTTGGTTTAGAAAGGCTGTGGTTCTTAGGCAAATATTTTACGAATTCTTTCAGCTTCACAAATCCTACAATTATTATATCCTGTGTATCAAAATACCTTAAAAATTGTAACATTCTGTTCATGCCAATACCAATTTGGGAGGTGGGAATGGGTACCGCCGCCCCGGGAACCTTTATTGGATAACCAACACCTCTGCCATAGGTCACCCCAAATGGTTCGCTACGTTTGGTGATTTAGCAGGGGTGCCCGGGTTCGTAGGGTGAGGTTTGTCTAGGTCTTGAAGGCGGATGACCAGGACGCACTGAACCCCAGATTCCTACCCATCCCTTAAACCCTTTTCCTTCTCAGAACTCTCTTCTACTGCCCTTAAAAAAACCCTCCACACAGCATCCCCAAAGATGACATAGGCCTTGAGGGAAATCATTTTTCCCAGGGCCTCCTGTGTGGAACTCATGTAAAAAAAATACCAAACCAACCTACAATCGTTGGCACTGGGAAAAAATGCCAAATAATAGGGCACCAAAAATCGTGACCAAGTTGTACCCCGGTAGAAATGACCTAAATGCAGATCAAGGAAGAGAGGAAGAGAGGAAGGGAGAGACTGACTAAGTGAAAGGAGATTAAAGTAGGATGTGAGAAGAATGACAAGTATGAATCGTTATTTTTGTGGGAGAAGGTCAAATCCCACCCTGGGGTGTAGCGTAGTATTGATGATGGTGGTGAAGCATACCTCATTGATTTAATATTGGCATTACTAAATGTGTTGTTGAAAATTAATCGCCGTGAGCCTTCTGTTCGCCCTCATGGTCCATTTAAACAGAAGCTATATAGAATTCAATACAAGCAAATAATACTAAAATCCCAATGACTCGATAAATGCATTGTCAAAGCTCCCGGCAATATTTGGAACAATGGCGTAACGTCCGTCCATTTCGGAGCAAATGATGTATAAGTAATAAAAAAAATCATTTGTCAACTTCCAGCGACAATTGTATTTAGTGCATGACTACGTAGAAATGTTGCTTTTAATCCAGGTTTATCTCCACTTGAGCTGTCGTGTATGGGGTTGGTTTGAGGTGGTTCAATTTCACAGCAAACATATTTGTTTTTAATAATATACTTAAAATGGTGTGGTGCATTCGTATTTTAAATGCACTAGGCATTTCTTGTCGCCATCACTATGTTGAAATCATTTTAATATTATATTTCAATATGACCATTCCGTAACATAAATAAAGCATCAAATTAAGCTTTTTAACGACACGTAACGGGTTACTTATATCTACATATTTTATTGATGCATAAGTACCTACCCAATTATATAATTCACATGGCAAATGCAAGAATTATTCAAAGCATTTATTCAATATTATTAAATATGGGTCATCAATGTTGGTATAATCGTTTCCTTCTATTCGTTTAAAAACGTAAATATAGAGTGATCGTCTACATATAAGTTAGGTGTTAATATTTAAATATGAATTAAATTGATGTGTTGCAATTTGGTTCTGAATTTTTAATTTAGGCAAAATTTGTTTAGCAAAAATGCTTTCAATCGTAGGTAATTTTTTTTTAGGTGACGCTTTCTTTAAAGGTAAAATAAAAAATAAAAAAACTAATCAAAAACATAATTAAAATAATATACAATTGTTTTTTAAACAAATTTAATATTGTAATATAGGTATCTAGCTTAGCCGTAGTAAAATGGACGGTGACCCCTGAAATTATAAGTATTGTAGCTGGTACCCGGCGTGCATTGCTATGCCATTCAAAGAAATAAATTGATTCTCCCTGCATGTCCTTTCCCGTGCATCCCCGTTCCCTTCCACCTTCCCCACCTTCCCCCTCCCTCGTGGCTTCCCTCTCCGCAAAGTTCACATTCCCCTGCCTTTCCTCCCTGCCGCAAAAATATATGAAATACAAACATTTTCATTTATACAAATTTCATAACGCCAGAGCTTACCACTAGCTTTCTATTGGTGAAAAGATTTTTCAAATCGGTTCAGTAGTTTCGGAGCCTATTCAATGCAAACAAACAATCAAATCTTTCTTCTTTATAAGTATTCGTAGATATTATTTTGTGCATTATTTACCAATTTCAAACCTGACAACGTTTTCAAAAATACATACCTTTAAAAATAAGTTGGTATAGATATCAAACAAATTTATTTACAGCGTCGGTTTTTCGAACTTGTAAGCTGGTATATACAATCAGCGTTACTAAAAAAAAACCACAGCACGGCCGATAACCCGTGTTGCAGCAGCAACATGAATAAAACCAAAATACACTAAAACACGATAACATTACTAATAAGATTTGATCTTAAAATGTATTTGAAGTCTGGAAACAATGCAATTTTTCATACTGTACATAATTTAATTTTTTGTTTTCCTACAGAACCGCTAGATGGCAGCGCCTTCGCATTCGTCATTCGCGTTGAAACCGCCAAAAAAACTCACTTAGCGGGTGTGTGTGAAATATTACACAAATCTGATCGTAATATCTATTAATATGACTATTTCACTATTACATTCGCATAATTGATATATTAACCGTGTTTTTTGTGGTATTTAATAAGTTTTAGTCAAGTTATAATAACCATAATCATACTTTGAAAATTGAAATGTCAATAAGTATTTTATGTAAAACATGAAAATTCAAATTTACGTTTAAAGTATTTTATTTTATGTGAATTTCATAAAAGTGGTGTTTTTTTTTAAATATTAATATCTAATACACGTGTTCCTAAACGTATCAATGAAATGAACGTCTTTAGAGTTGCAAAAAATCTGTTATAAAAGTCGGTATTAATTTTTTAGGTTAGTTTTTTGGCAATAAAAAAACTTTGAAATTTTTTATCATTTTTTTATTGTATGCACGAGTAAAAAGTGAGGTGACAGTTTCGTTCCAAATTCATTATATAAAAGGTCCGTATTTTTTAAATTTTGTTATTTTATAAATTTCTGTACACTTTCATCAAATATGTTTTGGTAAAAAAAAACAATTTTTTTCGCGTTTGAATCTTAATATATGGCAGTTTTTAAAAACTAAAGTGTATTTCAATTACACAAATCTAAAGGGTAATTTTATCTAGTTTTCATAAATGGTATTTGTTTATACGACACCTTCAAAAATAAGAAATATATAGAACATTCAAAATACTTTGGAAAAATTTCAAATTTTGTTCAGATATCATTACTAAAACAGAGATAAACTACCCTCTCAGGCCGTGTAAACTAAGTGTATTTTTTTCCATGAACAATTTTTTAATTAGTAATGTTTTCACATCCGCGGCCGTTTGTGAATTGAATAAAATTTTCACTGGGTTTTTTAGTAAGGCTGATAATGTATAAAAGTAATTTTATCGATGATGCTTTTGAAATATGTTTTATACTTTTGCTGTTCGGCGGTACTCCTCCCTGCACACCCCTTGGGCGACACTTAATTATATTTTGTGTATGTAGGTATACCGTATTTACCCTAAACCGACTGCATATTGTTAGGGGATCAGTCAACTGTCGGGGGATCAGCGGTCGTGGAATCAAAATGCACAAATCATTCATTTTCCTACATATTGTTTATGAAATTACTGCTTACTTAGCTCATAAACTATGAAATAAATTAACATTCCTTCCGCTATTATTTGTTTATTTAAAGTACAATTTATAAGCAGATATTGTAGGTAGGTATATTGAATTGCTCAGTTTCGGTAACTCATAAATCTTGCAAACAAACAAACTAGTATCTTTATATCTCTTTAGCTTTACATAACAATACTAACAGCTTAATTTGAATAAACTTTCTTTTATCGTTTTTACTTGCCTCTTTAAAGGATTAAATAGCGCTACTTCCAGTTGATCGTGTCTTGTCTTTATGGGACGTGCCAGACTTTTTCTTCCACCTCTTGCACTTCATAATATATTCTAGTAACGCTCCTTTCCCCATCCATTCGCTCTACGTGCTAAGACCATTGAAACGACCCTTTCTTCGTTCATTACGCCAACATCGGCCTTGCATTCTTTTGGGATATCCTCATTCGCAATTCGGTCAGACGTGATTTTACACACAAACTATAATCACATTTTTACGGCATGCATTCAAGTTTCATTCTTTCTCTGCCAATTCTTCAAAGTTATTCTTATGACGGAAGTCTTCTTATTTGTAATAGATTTATTTTCTTTAAATTTACTTCATTTAGCCGTTAGCAGCTGAGAGGATAATCAAGTTCTCATTTGATTTCGTTTCCAATCCTGTAATAAAGCTAATGGGCGTTTTACACGATTTTTAGAAATTTAATTAGAATTAAATTTGATAATGTTATTATCGAGTTCCGCTAGTATTTTAGAATGTATTTTAGTTACAGCTGTTTCGACGTGTAAGGTAAGGTTCAAGGTTTTACACGATGCTTTTTTCATCTATTTTCCAGACGGGTGGTATTTTTTAAAAGATTAAGGATGAAAAAAAGTTTTTTTTTACAATAGCTCCACATAGGAGGCACTCAAGGAAAGAAAGGAAAAGAAATTCTGGGAAGGAAAAAGGTACCAGAGGTGGAGTAAGTGTGTCCAACGAAGTGACCGATTATGAATCCATTCCTCCAACTGCGGTGCAAAGCTATGAGTTGAGAGAGTCCGGCTGGAGAGGTCTCCATCAACCAATCTCTTGATGCGGCCCGCCATGCAGCAGGTGGGCAGAAGCATCTGTCGTCAAGACCCGGACAAACCTCACCGCGTAAACCCGGGCACCCCTACTAAGTCACCAAACGTAGCGAACCACTTGGGGTGATCTATGGCATGAAGACGTTTTTCAGAGAGCGATTTTTGTTTCATTTTAGTTGAAGATGGCGGACATTATTTGATATCGTCTGTCATTGTTTTAGGCGAACCTATCACGTCGAAATTTTGCGTGTTTATTTCCTTTTATATTTAAAATATTAATAAAATAAACACTATAACATTATGTGTTTATTGCTGATTACGAACGTGTATTGCTGTTTGGTATTGTGAATTTCGTGTGCATTATTTATGATTGGTTGACGGCAACTTTAAAGGCAAATGACAGATGCTTTCTTGACCATTTACCTACCGTCCCTAAACATTATTTATTCTCTAATGGTACATATTTGTATGAAATTGTGAGTGTGAAAATGATGATCGTGTACAATAAAAAAATCACACGGATCCCAATATAGTTTCTATATGGTAAAACTCCCGCTAGACCTCATCATTGCACAAGCAACTGAAATTCCACTGTAAGCAATTTAAATTTTTTTTTAAAGTCAGTTAGTCAGTTAGTCTGTCTAAAAAAATGTATTACTGTATACCGAAACTAAACTGTTTTTTATAAACCATATTAGCATTCACAATGAATTAATTTTCTTTATTAAAAAATAAAGGTATTTGAAAAAATTATTCAAAAGTCATATTTCAATCAAGATTTATTTTTGTATATATTTTAAATAATAATGACATGTAAAATCACAACCACCCTAAAATATATTTCGGCACGTTTTGTTCACTACAAAGGCAACCAAAATCCCGCCAGGCATCATACGCACACGCTCCCTGCACCCGCATTCACTGCGCTGTATCGCCGTACAAAGGTTTCCTCAATTGAATAAGAAATGCTAAACCATGTATGTACTGTACATTCCTCCGACTACCATGCCATCGAATCCCATATTACGAATATTTCACACAAAGCGATATGAAAGCTATTGCTTTTTACTTTGGGGCTGTTTGGATCAGTTCAACTAAACATCACAATGTGATGTGAGTTATGAATTTTAAAGTTAATATTTCCTTCTGATATTTTAAATGAAAGTGACAATTTGGTCAGAGTGGTAGTCTAGCAGTTTATTTTATTTTATTATTTCTAGTGTGTCTTCTGCTTTCTTAAATGTTTTTACCATTGACCTAGATGGTTTCTACCCAATTATTCCGATGATTAATGATTCCGCCTTCACATTCTGCATGGCACAGACCTTTTGTGTAAATTAAGAACAGGAATGGACCCAAAATACTGCCTTGAGGTACCCCGAAATTAACATTAAAAAACTTGCTGTTTATATTGAAGTTTTACAAATGCTTACTGTTTCTCATGCGCCTTTTTAAAAGTATGAGTTCATTATCACTCAGTAATCTCCATATTTTTTAGTTTTTCAAAAAGATGGTACTCCTTGCTTCATTTATATTTGCATATAATCTCACACATACTCTTCTGTTATTATAACTCTTGACGTGGCTCGCCTTAAATACCAAATACCTATTCGATTCTTATTTTGATCATACCTTGACTTCATCGGGCGTCTCTTACTTCTTTCACCATTCACTTTCGCGTTGTATATTATATTATTTAAATCCGTTCCACATGTCCAAAGTATCTAACCGTCCATATCCTAATCTTATTCATTAGGCTTACTTTACTTTTCGAATCTTCAAATGACAATGATTATTCTAACACGATTATAGGTACATACATGGTTTTACCGTGTACGCCCCAGCGACATCATTTCTATAGCATTCACTCTACTCTCGTATATCAGGTTTGGTATCAGCACTCCATTGTACACTGGTAGCCTTGCTACTCAATCCATAAATCACTAAATACAGATTTGAAATATCTCATCGGCAATTTTACAATTAAATTACAATCCCGAAATTATAACGTCAAATCTATCGCCACACAACGCCAAATCACCATAATTATGTGATGATTTATTGAAGTCTTCCACCACTCATGATGAAATTACTAAAGTACCGATTAAGTTTTTTCTTACCCACGCCGCCTATTAAAAATAACTGTAATATAAGTGTGGGAGAAGAGTACTTTATTGAATGAATTATTGAATTTAATTTCTACCTTCAACAAAAAGTCGCTCAGAATTAGATATTATATTTTTAAATATGAAAAAAATTATGTGAATTCCACACAAGATTCCTAACTGATCCCAAGTACCAGTCAGTCAGTGGATCTATGGCATACCCAATTAGGGTTTGTTGTTAGACTGAAGGTAACGACGATGGGAAGGGTATGGGGAAGGTTGGAAAAATCTATAAATTCAGATCTGTACCCCTAGGACGGTCGATCGATAAGGATTGCATCGATAACTTTCGGTAATTTCTCATCGTTTTCTAGGATAACTGCAGATTAACAATTGTTTGTTAGTCATTGTGAACTGTTATTTATTAACAACACCTCTGCCATAGGTCAACCCAAGTGGTTCGCTACATTTCGTGACTAAGCACGGGCGCCCGGGTTCATGGAGTGAGGTTTGTCCCGATCTGCCCACCAACTGTGTGGTAGGCCAGATCGGGATAGACTGGTTGAGAGGGTCCTTTTGATCTCTCCAGCAGGACTCACTCGGTACATCGCCTTGCGCCGCAGTGGGTGGGTTGGATTCATATTTTCGTTACTCCTGGACACAGTAACCCCCAGATTCCTTCCCACCCCTCAAACCTATTTCCTTCCCAGAACTTTTGCCGGCCTTTGTATTTCCGCCTTCCTACAACATGGGTCTCTTCAAGACCAATGTTCATTCCTTTCTCTCCTCAAAAAGACCCTCCACACAGTATCTCAGATGCCATAGGCCCTGAGGGAAATTATTTTCCTCAGCGCCTCCTCTGTGGAGTTAATGTAAAAAAATATATATCCAATTATTTTCATCGTGTTATGTGAATACCACACAAGAGCCCAAACTCCTCCCATGTGTCCGGTACCAGTGGACCTATGGCATATGGCACCCCCAATTCTGGTACGTTGTGATGCTGAAGGGAGTGGGATGTAGAAGAGGAATGGTTGAGAATTATCTGCTTATTCAATTATGCATTGCGATGTTTGTTCAGTACTTTTAATGGTTCAAATTAAAAATGAATACAAATAGCTTGCGAATAAATGGTGTTGAATCGAAGACGGCTAATTTCTACTTGTCAGTTATAAATAATTACTTAAGAGAAGAATACACTTGAAATGATGTTGAAAATGTTGGACACGAACACGGAAAAACGGGCATGACCAATCAAGTTGTGCTTATTTTAAATTAGGACACGAAAGAGGCCGGAGAACTTTTGTCAGAAATTCATGGGAAACTGGAGCTTTTACTCCAAGGCTGAGTATTGTCGACTTTTCTCGGTCTTCTCTATTAATAAAATCTTCGCATTCTTAATTAAATTCGGAAAATTTATCTCACAAAGGTCGGACATTATTAATTAATCAAATAGAAATAGACGCAGCTTCACCTATACTCAATGATAAACTTTTTCCAGTGGTTATCTTTAAATTTAAAATAAAAGCGTCCAGAAGGTTCTTTCATTATTTTTAATCTAATTCGAGTACCGTAGATACATCATTTATCTATATTCGTTTTACGCATAACTAACAATTAATGTCAACAGGAAAACATTTTAACAAAAGAAAGGTAACCAACGAAATATATAATGATGTGGTTAGTGGTTTTGCGACGTAATTCCGCGCCCGGGCAAGCTTCGAAATCTGTTCCTACAACAGATCAAATAAACGTTAGATAATGTGAACATTAACACACTGCATTTTACTATACAGTTTATTTTAGTTTCTGTGACTGCTATCAAAAGAACAGAAGGGTGAATCTGTATGTTTTGCGACAACGTAATGCGTTGTCGTAACGGCCGTATTCGGCACACTTTGACAGATTTCTTAAATAGGGTATTTCGTATCGCGTTAAAACAAGCTAAATACTGCACTTGTGTTAAGACACCAATTCTTAAAAGTAGTTAGTTACCCGAACACCAGAGATGATGGCGCGTTTTGTCGCGCAATCATCGTTAAAGCCTCGATGACACACGGCGAGTTACAAGCTACTATCTACTAAGTTTTAAAAGCGGGTAAATCGGCGAGTGAGATTGTCATGATGACACACAAAATTGTCCACTTGCTCAGAAGCGTAGGAAACTGAGGTCGCTTTTAGCGCCAGTGACAAGAATAACGACTCCTGCGTGAACTAATTCTTCACATTTTTCACAGTCGAAATCAGCTGTTTATCGGAAGCCATGTTGGAAACGTAAATCAACCAATCACGAGCAAGCGGAGCAAGCGTGTAGGCGAGTAAAGTTGACGACCTTTCAACTTTTTTTCGTAGATTATCAACAATCTGCTAGTTGCTGTTAGTTAGCAAGTGACACGATGACACTGGGCGAGTTTACTAACAGATAGTGAATTTCCCAGATAGTAGCTTGTAAACTAGCCCTGTGTCATCGACGCTTAAAAGATGTCAGTCGTAGGAAAATTTGCGAATCGAATGTCATCGTATACAAACGTCAAAATAATACTACAAACGGATATTCATTTATGAACGCCTATTAGGCTAAAATGTAAGTATTTTAAATAACTAATAAATTCATGTTTTTACGTAAGTAGGTAATTAATATATTTAACGCACGATTGGCATAGGGCAAGCCATAGAAAATCACAGGAATTCGACAGCCGGTAACGCACGGCGCCCAGCAGACGGCTTTTGATATTCGACGGATTTTGCCATTTTGTCTTAATTGTCTCGTAATGCTGTCACGCAAAAGATATCACCAAAGATATAGAATTACCCTTCTGGTGTCAAGTGGGTCTTCTGTTATATATTACAAAATAATAGCCGCCAGAGTTGTTTTTGTCTCGCGAATCGTACTCAATTAGAGATCCGTATCATATAATGTGAAATCTAAATGATATAAAACAGAAATAGAAAGGAAAACAAAAACATTAATAATATGATAACGTTCTATCATCTATATACCACAGTAAAGTGTAATTTTACTTATTTTTCATGCACCGCATTACAATTTGCCGCGGTAATTGTAAAATGGTATAATAATAATATTATGATTTGATTCTGAATTCCCGGGAATCTATCAATGCTTATGCGGTCCAACCGGTAGCTAAAGCAATGGTTAGATTTTAATTTAATTAGTTTATTTACATTAATATACGCCTATACAGGCATCTACAAAACATGTGAAATACATAATAATTTGGTGGAACAGTTATCAAAAGGCGAAATGTGCTAATTAAATTACATACAACACATGCAGAAGAAAAGTATTATGCTAACATTGATTTATTGAGGTATGTTATTATAGCCTGTTTGCAACTATATTAAATGCATGCCAGGATACGCAATAAGTGCGAGCGGGACTTGGATGACACTCAGTTTGGCTTCAGAAATGCGTTCGGGAAGCATTATTGTCTATCGACGTACTATTTGCAAAAGTGTCGTGACCAAAGAAAGGAAGTCTTTGCCTCTTTTATTGACTACGAAAAGGCATTTGACAGGGTAAAACATGCTGACCTAATGAAAATGGATACCTGATACCCGATACCTCGGCAGTATTCTCACGGAGACTCTTGACCCAGATGTGGAGGTTAGATGCAGAATTGAAGCAGCAAGAACTGCGTTCATTAAAATGAAATCCCTCTTCTGCAATAACAATATCAGCTTAAAACTAAGGCAGAGAATGCTAAAATGTTATGTGTGGTCGGTCTTGCTCTATGGATGTGAAACATGGACCATGAAAGTAAATACCATGAACAGGTTAGAGGCTTTTGAAATGTGGCTTCACCGGAGAATGCTCAAGGTCCCATGGACCGACATGATCACCAACACAGAAATTCTCAGGCGGGCTAGAGCAGATAGAGAACTGCTTACATTAATAAAAATCAGGAAAATTTCATATCTGGGTCATATACTTCGAGGGGAGAAGTATCACTTGCTCCATTTGATATTGAAAGGCAAGATAGAGGGTCGCCGAGGGCCTGGTAGGAGACAAATGTCTTGGCTGCGTAATATACGAGAGTGGACCGGCATTAGAAGTGTGGAGGAGCTATTCCGGGCAGCGCAAGACAGAGAGACATTCTCAAGAGTGATCGCTAACGTCGGGGGGACCTGATGCGGCACACAAAGAAGAAGAGTAACTATATTCCGTGAAATTGAACACATCTACTACTTCTGAGAAAGATTCCAACTAATTCTTCATTTCCATCTCATACAAGCGAGTATCTTTTTTTTTATTTTTTTTATTTTTTATTTTAGCATATAAAATATAATGTTAAATGTACATTATGTAATAATTTGTGTACATTCATGTTCAAATATCTTAATTAATACCACTCTTCCATGGAAGCATTAGCTTGTGTCTGGAAGAGTAGTGTACATTTTTTAAATGCTTTATTTTTTCTTAAGTTCTTAAATTACAATGTGAATGTAAAAAAAAAAACAATAAGTTGTAAGTTCGGTTTAATGTAATTGTAATTATAAGTATTTATCAACTATCAAACAATTCTATTATTTGGATAATGTATCTAGAATTATTGTAATTAGTTGTCAAAAACAAAACATAATTTAACTTATTTGAAGAATGGAGTATCACTAGGAAACTGAGTTATAAGTTATTTTTGAGATTAGATTAGTTGGAAACTTTTATTTTTATTTTTTTGAGATTATCTTTAAAATATTTTTTAACAGTGTTTATTAATTTGATTTTATCATTAATTTTTCTTATTTCATCCGGTAGTCGGTTGAAAATAAGTCTTCCTTGATAAGTATAAAAATTTTGTGCGAAGGAAGTGTTTAATTTTGGGCATGAAAAAATATATTTATGTCTTGTACGGTTTTCAGTTATAAATTGATACTTTTCTTTTTCTTTTATAATTTGAATCAATGTATTTTTATTGTACAGATCTTTGAATGAAGGTACTTGGAATTCCTTAAATAATTGATCCGTTGGGTAGTCAGAAGGTTTTTTTTAATATAATTTTAATTATTAGCCTCTGCACAACTTCAATCGGGGAAAGAGTAGTTTTGTATGCGGATCCCCAGCTAATGATAGCATATTGTAAAGTTGATTGAACCAAAGCGTAATATATTAGATATAAGTTTTTTACAGATAAAAAATTTCTGATTCTTAAAAATATATAAATCAATTTTCTAATTTTTTTTACAACTCGACAAATTTGTTCCTTCCATTTCAAATTTTTATCGATAATAACTCCTAAATATTTGATTGTGTTTGTTGTTTTTAATATTGTGCAGTTTGGGATACAATAGTTTTTACTATGTGTTTTGGAATTATCATGGATGATGATGTCAATGTTTTTAGGGGTATCATTTTTGTGTATTGCAAATGGAATTACAAATGTTTTATCACTATTTAGTGATAGTAAATTTACGTCGAAGAAATTCTTTAAAATATTTATGTCTTCGGTGGCTTTAAATGTTACTTTTTCCCAAGTTTTATCGCTAATTATTAGTACCGTATCATCGGCATATGAAGTAATTTGGCCATGTAGTGGTTGAAAAAAAATGTCATTAACATATATGGTGAAAAGGATTGGTCCGATTACTGTACCTTGCGGGATTCCAAAGTCTGATATTTCTTTATCGCTATTAATTTGATTTATTTTTACGACTTGCGGTCGATTTTTTAGGTAGTTCGAAATCCATTTAATCGCATTGTCTTTTATACCTACATTGTTCAGTTTTTTTAGAAGAATCTCATGGGATATACTATCAAAGGCTTTTCTGAGATCAATAAATATACCGGCACATTTTTCACCTTTATCCAATGATTCGTTGATGTATGAGGTTACATTAGCAATAGCATCTTGTGTGCAGAGTGACTTTATAAAATCAAACTGGTTTTTGTGAAGAATTTTATTACTTTCTAGGAAAGTGACCAATTGGTTTTTCACAATTTTTTCAAAAATCTTTCCAATGTTTGAGATTAGACAAATTGGACGATAGTTAGTTACTTGTTGTGGATCTCCAGATTTATAAATAGGTGAAATAATTGTGTTTTTATAGTTTGTCGGAAATATTCCTTCTGTTAAACTTAAGTTTATCAAATGAGTAATTGGTTTTACCAAATGAATTTTCATGGATTTTAGAAAATGTACTGTAATAAGGTCAAATCCGGGAGATGAACCTCCTTTCATGCCTTCTATTATTTTTAAAATTTCACTTTCTGAGGTTTTTTCAAATTTTGATAAATTATTTTGATTGTGTACATTTTCAATCGTTTGTGTTTTCATGTTAAAAGATTTATTGATATTTTTCGCAAGATTTTTTCCCACATTAGCAAAAAAAGAATTAAAGATGTTTGCACATTGTTTAGGTTGAATATTAGCATCTATGATTTTATTTTCATGTTCAATGAATTTAATTTTTTGTGTTTTTTTAGTGTTATCCATGGCTAAGTTGACTGTTTTCCATATTTGTTTATTGTTATTGTCTGTAGAAAGTATTTTATTTTTGAAATAGTCTTCTTTATTTTTTTTTTATACAGTTTGTTAATTTATTTTTAAAATTTTTGTAAAAAGTGCATGCTTTTTCATTTAGAGGATTTTTCAATGCTGTTTTATAAAGTTTTTCTTTGTTTCTAATTGATATTATAAGTCCTTGTGTTATCCAAGGCTTTAAAATTCTTAGTTTTGGTTTAATGTGGACTGTTGTTTCAGTAGTTGAATTTTTTATGTGTTGAGATAATATATTTTCAAAGTTTTTTGAGCAAGTTTCGGTATCATAACTATTCAACACGTTGTTCCATTGTTCATTTCTTAGTTTGTTCGATAAAATAGTCATATTTGTGTAGGATTTTGTCTTTGTTAGATTAAATTTTTTAGGTTTAATTTTATTATCGTAGAGAAGTATGCATGCATGGTGGTCAGTTATATTCGTTTTCCAAACAATTGATTTCATTTTGTCGATATCTTTAATATTTATATTAGTCCATATATGGTCTAAACAAGATGGAGTGTGATTTTTTATTTCTCTCGTATTTTTATTAATACACGATATGAAGTTAAATTCAGTCATACAATTAATATATTCATTTTTTAAATTATTTTCTACGTTTTCATTAATGTTAATATTGAAGTCTCCTGCAATAAAGCCAAGTTTATTACTAAATTTTGACAGTATGTGTTTAAAGTCATTTATAAATGATGAGATATTCGAACCGTGTGTTCTGTAAACAGCTATTATGTGGTAGTTCGTTTTGTCGAGTTTTAATTGTATTTCAATACAGTTTACTAGATGTATAGGATGTTCAGTTATTTTGACAATACTAAATTTATCATGAATGAATATGACGAGACCACTATTTTTATTTATGTTTTTTTTGGTTGTAACATAATTATATTCTGGTAAATGATAAGTGGGTGATTCGTCATTTGTAAAAGTTTCTGATAATATTATAATGTCAGGTTTTTTATTTAGGTTGTTTAAATTTAGAATTAATTCATACCAATTTCGTTCCATACTTCGTATGTTAATATGAAAAATGAAAATATTATTGAGATTCTTTGAGATTATGTCATTACATGAATCGGTGTATACACACTCATATTCTTGTATTTTAAAATTATTTTCTAATTCATTAGCTATGAATTCATCCATTTAATAAACATATTAATGTGATATTGATTTCTTTTAAATAAATAGAGTATTTTCAAAGTAGAGTGTGACATAGAGTTAGTAATACGAATATAGATTTTATAATGTGTAGATTGTTGAAGAATATTCCGTTTTTTCAATGTATAGATCATAAAATTATTCATTTTTATATCTTTTGGATATTCATATGTACATATATAAGACATTGAGAAAAAAAACATGGGATACTTTTAAAAACAATAGGATACTTTTAAAAACACATAGGAAATTTTTGTAAAAAACATAGGATACTTTTAAAAACATCTCTTAAATTAATATTATTGTTCATTCTTCTATTTTGTAAATGCAAATAATTTTTTGTAATATTTACAATTGGTTTGAACAAGAAAAATATATTTTTTTTTTTAACACCAATACCTTTAGTATATAGAAAATAGAAAGTATTTGTGAATTTAGTAAGTGTATGTTTAGTTGATAATAATCGGTGATTTGATGCATTCTTCGTTTGGTAATGATTTTAAAATAATGAGGATTGTATGCAGTCGATATAATATTTAGGTTTACGTAGATAATGCAAATATTGAGCAAACAAATTTTTAGACAATATATTGATTTTGACATTATCGTATTGTTGAGTGTAATTGTAGGAGAAAAAAAAAATATTTTAGTAGAAAAAGTGTTCTTCGAGTTATACATATTAACAAGAGTAATAAAAATTATTAACAAAAACTCTCAATATAAAATACATATTTATCTCAGATTTACAGTTGACAAAAATATTCATAAAACGACCTTTAACAGTTGTATTTGACATGGTCAAATATTTTCGTAATAATAGTAAGATGTATTTAAAGTATGTAGCAAAAATATTTATTTTAGTTTGCATGTTAAAATCATTTATGCAGTGTAAATATATAATGCGGGTAATTAGTACGTGAATAGATACTTATGTATCATATTTCTACTTACTTTACGAATAATCGATTTTGTCTTGAGCGATTCTAAGCATTTTAGCACGATATAGACATTTAATGCTGGATGCATTGTGATTAGTGTCATAACTAAGTTTGTAGTTTTTGTTTTGAAAAGAACAATTATTACATATAGGATCGGAGTTCTTGTTAGTACATTGTTGAAAGTTGTGGTTTCCAGAGCAATGGCTGCATGTAGCCGCATTTGTTTTATCCAGACATCGGAGCGAAGTGTGACCGAATCGAAGGCAATGGAAACATTGCGTCAATACTTTGCTGTCCTCCACCTTAACCCGCTGGTAGCTGATGTTAACTTTTTGTTTATACAGTAGTAATTGTCTTATACTGCCACTAGTTTCCAGGACACAATTTTTTGAATATTTAGTTTTAAATGTTTTTAACATTTTTAGTGAGTCTAAGTCAGGATTCATTTTTAACATTTCCTCCAGGTCCGGGTTCTGTGCAATTAGGTTTGGTACGATATCATCATCTTGAATATCTTCATGTAGTCCTTTTAGAATGATCCTAGGTCCTAAATGACTCGGTCCTGATATTGGTAAATATGCAGTTAGTCCACCTCACGGATAATACGGAACGTTCGTATTGTCTAAGTTTGATGCACGGATAATACGGAATGTTCCTTTTTTAACTAACAGATAATCAAATATGTTTGTCGGAAGTACCAATCTTATAAAATAAATTCTCTAAAATAAAATCGCATTTCATCGTAATTTTAAAAAACATCCCAGGTTTTGAATGGTTTGCTTGGCAAAGCAGGGTTTGTCTAGCGGGTTTGTGTAATTATTCTAATACATTTCTTTCCATGTTCTATATGAATACAGGTACAGACTTGTCAATAATGCATTCACTTTGTTTTACGCAAAAATATTTTTTTAATGATTGGCAGCATTGATTGATTGTCTATGAAATGTTAAAATAAAAACGATGAATGAACAATCGCTTTACCGCGTGAGTGAATAATTTTAACAAAATTAAAATATTAAATGTCTCCCCGACATAAATACTCATTTTTCGTAATAATAAAGCTAAATCTGTTTGAATAAAAAATATTCCGTATTAACGAGTGAGCGGTTTAATGCGTAAATAATCTGATATTATTGTTGGAATTATAAGTAATTTTAGATGGGTATTCTTGTTGGTATATGGAAGGTATATGTTTAAGCCCTAAATATATACCTTCCATCATTGCTTAATCATATTACCTTTTAAATTTTAAGGTAATATGATTAAGCTTTGGGAGGCGGGTGTGAGTACCGCCGCCCGGGAACTATTTATTGGATAACCAACACCTCTCCATAGGTCACCCAAGTGGTTCGCTAAGTTTGGTGACTTAGCAGGGGTGCCCGGGTTCATGGGGTGAGGTTTGTGGTGTAGCCACTTAATGTTACACCAGGCCGATACTGCGAGTATCTTCCACTCTGAAACTTGCCGCAAATATACCATTTATTATTTTTAATGAATTAATTGTGAGATACCACAAATTAATCAAATAATTTTTTTTCCGCGACCTTTCGATTGTGCGTTGAGAGTCTTACCCCTCGAACACGGAGGACATCCATTTAAATTTATTTGAATACGAATACGGTCATCTATAGCTTTTATAATTTTAAATAGTTTTAGATCATCAGCGAAAAGCAACACTTCAACATTATTATCAAAAACAGTGGAAATACCTATAATTTATAAAAAAATTAGAGAAATAGGTATTTTAGAAATTGTTGTGATGCAAAAACTAAACAAACTTTGGCAAGCGAGTGACACGGCTAGGGTTGCCAGACGTCCTTTATTTGAAAGGATATATCACTAAAATCTAACCTAACCTAACAAAAAATGAGACGAATATAATACAGTTATCCTGTAAAGACAATAAATTATTGTATTAAAAGTATTTCAGACCCAAAAATTGATCTTGTCCTCTAATTTGAAATCTTCAATAGAGGACAATACTTTGTCCTTTTTGGAAAAAAATGAATCAGCGTGGTTTCTGTATATTAAAGCCTCTCCTGACGAAAATTATAAGACGTGTGAAAGTGTTCTTGAAAATTGGATTCAGACTCTTAAATCTATGGATGAATACAAGAATCTGCTAAAAATAATACAATACTATTTTCCATCCCAGTTTCTAACGCCCAAGCCGAAAGGATTTTTTTTCCTTGTGTACGAATACGTGGACCAAAAACCGAAATAAGTTACATATTGACACTATAAAAGCAGAACTACAAGTATACTCGAAGGTCAACATGAAATGCAAACAATTTTATAATTTCATTATAGAAAACGAAGAAGCTCTTAGGGCAGCCAAAAGTAATGCGAAGTATACTTTTAAAAGCAAAAAGACTAATTAAGGTGGTGTAAGTAGTACCTAGTGGCTTCGATTAACAACAAACTACGTTACATTGCGTATTAACATTGTTTTTTTTTTAAATTTTATTAATAAATATCGCTACTGATACCATAACAGGATTTTATTAAAAAAATATTGATGTCCTTTATTTTCATCCTATGTCCTTTATTTAATCGTATCAAATCCTCTAATACATAAAACGGGAGCTGGCAACCCTAGACCTTGAACACGATGGTATTTATCCACAAAATATTGAACAACACGTTACCAAAATACTTCTCAAATAAAATTGTATACAATAAAGACATTCACAGATATAACACAAGGACGTGCAAGGAAATTAGGCTACAAAAAAAGGACAAAGCGAATACGCAGAGCAGTCTACTGTACAAGGGAATGAAGTTGTATAACACACTACCAGAAACTTGAAAGTCCACACCAATTGGAAAGTTCAAGATGTATTGTAGGAGCTACGTAAAACTTGAAAAAATATAGTGAATATGAAATATTATAATCAATTAGAAATTTGTAAACTTAAATGTAAATAAATAAAATAAAAAAATAATAAAAATTATTAATAATATTTATTAATATTTATATTAAATAATTTACGCACCAGATTTAAATGTCCAGGTTTAATTTTCCCCACAGGAAAAACTAAACCCTTTCACACACTTCCCAAATGATCATCTGGTCAATCCACGTTATGCAATTGCACTATATAAGTATTATAATTACAAAACAATACAAGAATACAACATGTCAACCTACCAGAGACCATATGGGAAAATAATTCACCCACTCCAGATATTTTCATATCAGAGGGTTCGGCTCTGTGGAATTCCTAATTGAACCTATAAATCCTACAATATATTAATTAATATTTATTATTATTATTATTAGACACGGCCCATCAAAAAATTTTTTAAATCTTTTTTTTTCGGAAGCATTGTGACAGGACATTTGGCTCCGATTCAGATTAATGTGTAAAGTCAATGTCAATATTGAGTTAATTATTGCGAAGAATGCAAGGTTATTAATGTACCACAAAAATATTGTGAAAACTATATTCAACACACTTTGATCATGCAAACTTTGAAGGAAATATAATATGATTACATTCCGTAAATATTTCCAGTGTTTCTTAAAATTTCATGAAGAAGCAGTCTGTGTTTCAATGAAATTCTGCACATCTAAGCATAAATTAAGTTAAATTAAATTAACGAATGTTATCTTACTATACTTCTGGCAATACTTGTACGTGATAATCACACATTTTTAAGGTCGAAGCAAATATCCATACTTCGCAATGCCGTTTCCACACACTCTCTCTCTCTCTCTCCCTCTCTAAGAAGAGATCTATTGATAGTTTATTTAGGGTAATGTCATTTTTGAGGATGTCACATGATGGGTATTTTTAGAAAATTAATGTGATGAGGTTCTGGGAAGGAAAATGGTGTGAGGGATGGGTAGGAATCTGGGGGTCAGTATGTTCAGAATTAACGGAGCATGAATCAAACTTTCCCATTGCAGTGCTAGGTGATATTCCGAGAGAGTCCTGCTGGAGAGATAAAAAAGGTGGGCAGATGCATCCGCCGCCAAAACCCGGACAAAGCTGAACCCAGGCACCCCTGCTAAGTCACCAAATGTAGCGAACCACTTGGGGCGACCTGTGGCAGAGATGATAGTTATCGAACAAATGGTTCCCGGCGCGGCTGTACCTATACCCGCTTCCAAAATTGAAAAAGGTTCCTCCCGGCCCCAATCTCTACTAAAAATATGGACAGGTACCAATGAACAACAGTGGTTTTATAAAATATTTCACCAAATAAGCAGGTTTCGTTATGTTATAACTTATAACAAACAAATAAAAGTTCATAAGCTGAAAAAAAAAAATGTATATTGCCTTCGATGTCTTTGGTTGCCTCGGGGTGGCTGCCTAGACTGCCAGGGCGGTCTCTAAGCCACTGTTTTTCCAGCTAATAAAATATAAATAATTTTATTTCTATAATATAATGAAAAACAAATAACTTAGTTTACACCACTATATAATTAATAATATCGACATGTTTCAATAACAATGTTATCTTCGTCAGGACAAGTAGTTAATATAAAAAAATGACACACAAGTATAGACACATTAGAACAAAGACAAAATATTAAAAAGGAGAGGTGATTAATTGCTTAAAAAATCGCATAAAAAACAGTTATATAAAATTAAATGTAAAAGTTATTTAAGGATGTATAAAATTGCATTTAGATAATAAAAAAACTTTTAAAACAAACAATTAAAACAGTTAGTCTGCATAACAAAATAAATAAATATAATTATTGTAAGTATTTTAATAAGAAAATAAATTTATAGATGGTTTTTTTTTAATGTTTGGTTATTTATAATATTTAATTTACTATTAAATTTTATTTCTCTTCAATTTACCTCCGACAATGCGATATTATACACAACATACTCTTTAGTTCATACACCTTTTAAAATGTTACTAGTGTCGGGAGAACTAATGTTGGGAGACGAATACCTATGTGTACCGTAGTGGTGTGCCGGATCATTAAAATTGTATATCCGCGGATACGGATCCGAATACGGATATTTGGTGTCAAGATCCGCGGATACGAATACTGATCTTTATTTTCCTATTCAATCGGTGTCGGCCCGCGAGACCTTGAAACGATAGTTACAGATACGGATACAGATCTTTCTTCTGCCTCGGATACCCGCGGATACAGACGCGGATACGGATATCCGGAACATCACTAGTGTACCGCCACCCCGGGTACCATATACTGGATGACCAGCACTCCTGCCGTAGGTAACTCCAAGTAATTACGGTATGTTTGGTGATTTAGCCCTTAGAGTGTTCGTGTCTATGGGAAGACGTTAGGTCCAGGCCTTGGCGGTGTGTGTATTTGCCCAACTACTGGGTAGCGGGCTGGATTCGGAGAGACTGGTTAAGTGACACCTTTTTACCTCGCCTGACGGTCTCACTGCCTTGTACAGCGAGTGAGGGATAGATTCATACTATTGTCACTCCAATACATGTTCCCTTCACAGAACATTCTCTCCTTCCTTTCCCCAAATGACCATCCACACAGCATCCTCAAAGATAACGCAGGCCTGGAGGGAAATGATTTACCCAAGGGCCCCCTGTGTGGAGCTAATATAAAAAAAATATCAAAAATCCTCTATCAAAATTATTAGCCGATTCTCAATACAGATAATAAACACATCAGCTAAATAAAATGTCTTATTTATATCATTAACACACAAGGAAAACTAGTAAAACCAGCCAATAAGCTTAATTCATTAGCCGGGTCGGACCCAACATTTCTGAAAGAAACTTTTATTATCCGACCAAAACATTTATTTGCCAAATGAGCCAATTATGGTCCTACCATTGAAAGCTTCCTTTAAAGTTGTTGTAACCTGTCTTTCTGTAATGCGTCGAGAGAAAGGATACGATTTACCCATTAATGGTTCATATATATAATTTATAATATTCGTAATTTTACATTTATTTATATACCTATATAAATTAATTAATTAATTTTAGGAGATGTGCACATTATTATTATTATTCTACTGCATACAAGAAAATTCCAGTGAAATTAAAATGCGGTTTACACGCGGTAGAAGTGAAACCATCAGAAAACTAAAGTAGGCAAGAGAAGGGAGGCTACGAAGCACCGCACAAAGAGGAGATCGATAGGCTATGAAGCACGGCACAAAGAAGAGACCGATTATTATCTCATTCTCTTGCAGGATAAATCCTATATATGTATGAGTTTGTCTTTTTTTTCACAACGGTGCTAAAGAAGTTTTCACTTCAAAAAGTACTTACAAATAAACTCAATAGCTGTACCTTAGTGATGTTTGTATACAAACACTTATATATACAATAACAAAGTTTGCATTACTTCGGTCAACTATAATAATTACATGACCTAACGGTACCTACGCTTATGAAAGTTGTTTTTTGCCGTCGAAAAGATTTAATTTTTGGCAATGCGAGATATTTTCTTTTAAAAGCGTAAAATTATTCTAAGATTATCACAGCCGGTCCTACTCCAAAACTTCACTTGGCCACTCTCACTAAAATAAATAATTATTATTTCCACGCAAACGGTGGAAAAAGCTCGTTTTATTTGTGCCTCGGCGCGACGCGAGGCACGCGACGAAACATGAAGTGTACAAAGAGTTTTTGAAATTTCAAGACGGTCAGACATTGAACATGAGTAGCTGTCATGTTAATTTTTATTTAAAGTTGTAATGTTATGATTGAAAAATGAATATCATGAATAGGTGAACGATTATTTCATAACTTTAAAAAGGTTACATCTGCATTTAACAGATCAAATTATTACAAAAAGTGAATTTCACAGAATTTAAATCTATTAGCAAGAAAATCTTTTTTTTTCCCTATCCCAGTTTTCAAATTTTTGCTCCCATTTTTTTGGATATTTAAATTTTTGTTTTTCTTTAGATAGATTTTTATATTTAAGGTTACATACATCGACCAAGTAATCTATGGATGCATTCAAATTTATCGAGCATAAAAATATGTCGATGGATACATTTTAATATATAGAGCGCAATAATATATCGATGGATACATTTAAATATATCGACCATAATAATATATCGATGGATACATTCAAATAAATCGACCATAACAATATATCGATGGACACATTCATATACTATATATCGACTTAATAAAGTAGATATTATAATACTCTCCAAATATAACCCCAATCAATAGCTAAAAGTTCAAATGTCGAAATTTTAAAATGGCGCTGATCGCTGAGTTGAAGATTTAAAAATAAGCTTATGTTTGAATCACTAAACTTCATCCTTTTTATTTACGAATAATATTACTGGGCTATTTTCCTTAATCTCGTGATCTTTCCTTCATGTCTTTAGTTCTTGTTTTGTCGTGTGTTACAATAGCACCGCTATTGTCTATTATTATTATTGTCCCGTGTGTGCTATAACAGCACTATCTTTGTTAATTTTGTTTTTCTGTCATTGTTTTGTAAATACTGTATATTCTTTAGTTAATTTTGTTCTTCTGTCATTATTTTGTAAATACTGTATATTCTTTTATTATTTTCTCAATATTATAAGGAGCACTGTAGGATTATTTTTAAATTTATTATAGTTAAGCGCACTTGAAGTGAAATGTCACAAAACTGCGCTATATAAATGTAATGTTATTATTATTATTATGTCGATTTCATATTCTTGTATTCGTGTCTGTCGTCCAAATTGTGTTTAGCAAGAGATAATAATAATTGTATTTATTTTCCGCGTTGTAATAAAGTGACAAATAAATTAAAGGCGCCAGTGCAAGCATTAGAATCACAAAGTGTTTAAATGTCATTTAGAGGTTAAAAGGATCTGAAAAATTACGACACTTCGTGCCATAAAGTTATCCATTTTATAATCCAGCCTTTAAGAATTGCGACGGAATGTTATTGTTGCCAAGAACAATAGGGATGTGACGCATCATCAGATCATCATCAACTGTTAAAGAATAGTCTTGATAAACAATCATCACACTGATCTATAAATCTAAATTATTTCCTTCATTTCAAACAAAGATCTAAACGTAAACGATTGTAAATATTTTGGAATGCGCGAATCACAGAGTAAACTAACATAGTCTAAACAAAAGTAAACAAATTGTAGTAAGAATCAACATTTTATAGCTAAACAATTTTCGCAAATTGCTTTTTCTGTTGCATCTGCTTTCCGTTCGTTCTTCAGTTTATTTTCTTTCCTATTTTTATTATGTAGTACAATGAACTCGCGACTCGCAACGGCAAAAAATACACCGTGTTTCCCAAGTAAATGCTACAAAGAAGAAAAAAAAAACAAATTTAAAAGTGGATTACATTTTTGTATAATTTTGACATAATATTATTCTTGTGTCGCGTATTTCAGAAGCGTCTGGAATTGTTATAATTGGACTAAATAGAACATTACTATACGAATCAGATACCTCAATTTCGGTGCTCGACTGCCAGGAATATCAAATCGGAATTAAGTTAAACAAACGATAAACGTTTCGGCATTCCGTTCGTATTGAAACATGATTTAAATATTTGCGCAATTTGTATTCGCAAACGTATTTTAGATTATCGCAGCGCCATCTCTATGGACCTGCTGCTGAGTACTCAGTTTTATTATCTCTTTCTGTTACATTCTTCATTTATATGAAAGAGAGAGAGGTTTTAACGGAGCAATCAGTGGCTTTATTGTGGGTTTACGCGTACGTATTGTTTTTGTTGGCTCTTGTTGTTTGATACGTCAGAATTCAGATTTGATTAATTTTGGACAGACGCGACCTCCCCACTAGAACATCGATTAGGTGAAGTTTTCAGTTGGTCTCTGGTCGAAGGTCGGTCTCGATATAGAGAGTGGTTCGACTCCCAAAAATCAGAGGGAAACTGATATAAATGATAATGTGTTGAAAGTTTTATTGGGCTTTCAAAATTCTGAGAGTGATGCTACGATTTTTAGTTTATTTGTATTCAATCATAACGATTATTGTATAACACTTTAGCCAGAAAATAAAAACCTTCCATTCCATCAATCGAAAAAAGAGGTGCAGTGCATGTACTACGTAGTGGGAAGTTCAAAATAACATTATGGAATACACATAATTATGTATTTTGAACAAAGGGAGAGCTTGTATTTTTTATAGACAATTAAGTGAATAATAATTGAAAGTTCCACGGAGGAAATGACATGGTAAATTGAAAAAAAAGCACACAGAAAAAGCTAAACAAATTTCACGACGTCAGAACTCACCATTCTACAGATTTTACAGCTTCGTACAAATAGATTTATGGCTTTAACCATTTTCAAATAGTATTAATAATTGTTTTAACACTTGAGCTACAGGAGCGATTTGAAACACCCGCGAGCGTTCACTGGCTAAAATATGGCCAATTTGAAGAGATTAAACATCTTGTATTAGGTCTGTATATTTTTGAGCCCGTACCTTTTATTGAATTTTCCAGATTTTGTTTTTTTATGCATTTCTATAGTCCATCTGGAGGATACTTTATTTTAACTCTTTGACACCAACAGTAGATAAATCAAATGAGTGGTTATAATAATTCATAAAATCTTAAAAGACATGTTTCTGTGAAACATTATTTGTAAAGTGATTCTTCATATGCTGTGTCTGTATGTTGCTTCTGTGAAATGTTTTGTAATTTTTTTCTTCATATATTGTGTCTGCATATTGGGTTGGGTTGGGTTTAACTTTTCGAAAGTACCAATTGGCAATCCCTTAATGAGTTTTGATAACTAACTCATGGGAATGCTAACTAACTCATGGGATTGGTTTTGATAACTAACTCATGGGAATGGGAATGTATGTTTTATTTAAAAAAAAAAAAATAATAAAATATTTTAAAAACAATTATCAAAATTATTACAAAAGTTCCCACGCGTTAGAATCATCAATTAATCAAAAAGTTAAGTTTATGGTAAATTGCCTATTTCAAAAAAAACTTAGTTATTTCACACTTTAACAGTTATATATACCAGACTAATAGCTAATGGCTTATTTTTGTTATTGTTGTCTGATAAGTTAGATGAAAAACACAGAATTATAGTAACTCAGTTTTATTTATTTGCTTGGTAAAGCTTTATACGATAATTAATTACATAATAAAAGTATTTGATTTACCCCCAAAAATTAGCAGGGCTTGCGTGTATGGGGGGTTATATTACATCAACTGTTAAAGTACTTATAATACAGAGATAATTACAATTACAAGATAGTTTACAATTTGGGAGGCGAGTACAGCGCCCCGGGAACCATTTATTGGATAACCAACACCTCTGCCATAGGTCACCCCAAGTGGTTCGCTACATTTGGTGACTTATCAGGGGTGCACGGGTTCATATGGTGAGGATTGTTCAGGTCTTGGCGGCGAATACGTCTGCTCATCTGCTGCGTGGCGGGCCGGATCGAGAGAGATTGGTTTAGGGAGGCCGTTTGACCTTTCCAGCCGGACTCTCTCGTCCCATCGCCTTGCACCGCAGTTGGATGGATGGATTCATATGTCCGTCACTCCTGCACACACTGACTTCCAGATTCCTACCCACCCCTCATACCTTTTTACTTCACAGAACTTCGTATCCATCCCTCCCGTAAAAAGACCCTCCACACAGCATCCCCTAATATGATGTAGTCCTTCCCAGAACTCTCCTCTCCTTCCATTTTCATCAGGGCCTCCTGTGTGGAGCTAATGTAAAAAAAACGCATAGTTACTAACAAATAATTGAAATGAATCCAACATATAAAATACTAATGATATTTATGTAATTGTGATTTTCCACTAACAGTACTTTGTGGTTGCGAACCAATTTTACTTGTACCAATTATTAAAAGAGATTTAAGATGCTCATCGGTTAACTTAGATCTGTAATTTTTTTTGTTTTTATTTTTTTTTATTGAAAGAATAGATAATACATATCAACAAACAAGTCCTGCTAAGCCAATTGAATTGGCTTGTCAACAGGTGCTTATATTGTAGTTACATATAGATTTTTTGCATTTAAAATTTACGTCTTTTATCTACAGATTCAACATTTTTTCATACATATCAATATCAACATAAATATTTTTATTCCGATAGCCAATTTTTCACCATATATTTAACCTTATTCTTAGAATTACATTGCTTTATAGTGTCAGGTAATAAATTAAATATCTTCGGTATGATGTATTCAAACGTTCCCTATCCGTACTTATTGTTAAATTTGGGAACTATTAACCCGTCGTTGCGCGTGAATCTAGTGCTGTATTTATGTCAATTTATCTTTATGCTGCGGGGTAAATATATGTTTAATTATAATTTTGTGCCATAGTATTGCCTTAACCGGTAAAATTTTGGCACTCTGAAACAACAACGGTGTATTATGTCTCTGTTTGAAAATATTAGGGATGACTAATAATTTTACAATTGCGTTTTGTACAACTTGGACTTGTTATCATTATCAATTATTCCAACAAAGATGAGTTTTGATATTTGTTCTTAATTATACCTAACACTGCACTGAAAATCAATAATTTCCATTTATTTTGAAAAACTTAATCTCAATCGCAATGATGTCAAAGTCTGAGAAACGAGTATCAAAATTTATCTTCATAGCACACAATAGTAATTGAACTCGCGAATTTGCCAAGCGTGTGCTCTCTCAGGGCACGTACTCGGCGAGTCTAGAAATTATAGATAATGGCAGGAAAATTAAACGGTCTTGGCCCTTGGAACTTACTGGAGTAATCGGTACGGCCCAAGGCTGGAAAGTTTGGATACCCCTGATCTAGGCCATGGACAACATACAGAAGTCATATACATAAATACAATATACATAATTATACATAAATGTAAACTGTCGATTTCCCGAAAATTAATAAATAAATATTACGAGAATTTAATTTTGCTCCAAATAGGTACCACGAACGCCAATTTTAAAATAAATAATTAGCATCATTTTACAAGTTTTTTGATTAATCTTAAAAAATATGGGATAAACGATTAAATATAGTTTTTTTTTATATGAGCTCCACACAGGAGGCGCTGAGGAAAAAAAATTTTCTTCAGGGCCTATGTCATCTTTGGGGATACTGTGTGGAGGGTTTTTTTAGGAAAAGGAAGAAGAGGAGAGTTCTGGGAAGGAAAAGGGTTTAAGGGGTGGGTAGAAATCTGGGGTTCAGTGTGTCTTGGTCATCCGCCTCCAAGACCTAGACAAACCTCACCCCATGAACCCGGGCACCCCTGCTAAATCACCAAACGTAGCGAACCACTTGGGGTGACCTATGGCAGAGGTGTTGGTTATCCAATAAAGGTTCCCGGGGCGGCGGTACCCATTCCCGCCTCCCAAATGCACTCGATAGCTCTTTAACACTATAAGCAGTTTAAATGTCTCTGTATTAAAATTGGAGCATGATTTTTTGAAAGACGGCTGGAATTTTCATTCATTTCCGAGCGCTCAAGGCTGAAATGCATTATATTTCGGAACGCTCCAATGGATAACAGACTAGATTTCAATCATAAATGCATAATATTTCCATTATCATAAAATTGAAATTATTGAGTACTACACCATTCAAACGAACATAACAAGTCGTTTATCCAAAAATAATAATTCAATAATAATAACGTTTAACCTTCCGTCCAACCTCATCAAATAATGTAATATTTATTACCGAAGCTGTAAACACAAAATTAGGTCCGATAATCTAATGACACGTCTTTTCAGGCGCCAACTGATCTTACTATTCCGCCATTGACAATACCAAAATTGATTTTATGGATCCCTAAAATTAATTTTTGATATGGTCTTTGTCAATTACACCAAGAACTTAGTTGAATTTCATCGTTAAATTTAATACAATTATAAGTTTAACGATTTCTTGGGTGGGTATGTCAAATAAACCGCGTCAAATCGTAAACTTTATAGGGAGAACTGCGAAATGCAATGCATTAATTCGGAACAGCAATAAAATATGAAATTGAGATAAAGCAATAAAATTGATTTACATTATTTATTGACGATCGTTAAAAGCTCAGTAAAAACTTCGTTAAATTGAATGTATAATATGTTTTTGATATTTGAGTTACGTTACATAAAGAGATACGAGTATATTATAACAATAATATCAATTTTGATATCAACCAAATTAATAAAAGTTAAAATAAAAACATTCTTAAACTTATTTAGAAAAAAATGTGTTTTTAATCACACTGTACTAGTACACAACTCATTGACCCCAATGAGTTTGTAGATGTAGGATAAAAATGAAATATAATAATACATAAGCAGACATGATTTGAGATTTTCACGGCCAAAGGTATTACCGTGATTTATTTTTGGGTTGTTACGCAGTGTTGCGCTACCTC
Organism: Limnephilus rhombicus; assembly: GCA_929108145.2. Classification (NCBI taxonomy): domain Eukaryota; kingdom Metazoa; phylum Arthropoda; class Insecta; order Trichoptera; family Limnephilidae; genus Limnephilus; species Limnephilus rhombicus. Next base: position 47,631,457 of record OV815273.1, on the reverse strand, counting down.
CTTCTTTGGACAGAAATGCAAGAATACTGATATACTCCTTTCTTGACACAATTGTCTCCTAGGATACCGAGAAAAGAAAGCATCAAGATAGACTTCGGAACTTTGAGAAAAATACAAGACCTACTGAGGCCTGCAAAAATCAAGTTTCCTCTTAAGACAGATTGAGTTTATAAACTATTAAGCTTAGCAGAAGTTCCGGGTGTGACAAGGTTTGTGTAGGCCAGACAGAACAGACCATCTCCAAAAGGATATCACAATACTTCAAGCACGCAAGCTCGGCCATCCTGACAAATTGGGAAATTGCTGAGCATACAAGCCACAAGCCATTACTTTGGATTTGTTCCTGAAATCCTGGGAAGACCCAAAATGCATATAGCATGTCTAATAACGGAGGCATAGCGAGGAGGGCGAGTAAGGACCCCCACCACGCGACCCTGCGCACTGACATTCGAGTTGAGACTGAGTTCATTATTTGCGGAAATGTCGTGGCATTGGAGCGAAGTTGCTACTCTAAAATTATTTATTTATGCTCTCTTTTCTGCCTCTTCTAAAATTTCACTTCTTCTAAGCATTACAGTATACTTAATTAGCGTATTTACTTTGTTGTGTAGCAGCAGCCCGTCGTCTTGCAACGGGCAGCGGGCACTAATATTCTCTACTTGAAAGTATTGCAAACGGTCTTCGGCGAGTCAATTCGAATAAGCCATTAGAGGGTTGGAGCTGGCAATACGGCTTCGCATCTACATTCTACATACACAAGCACACACTTACCTACTCAAACTCTCAAACTGTGTTATGTTTGATTTGGTGTTATTAAAATTTAATTTAATAATTTTTATCTAGATCGAAACATTATATTATATTATATTGCATCTTTTCTTTTAGTGGGCAATCAATGGGGTATTTGAAAGGGTATTTACTCATAATTGAAATTATGTCACGAACTAAAAAAAACATCCCTTGACTTATATTTTCAGGACGAAAAAAAATTGTAAATTTCATTACTCCACAACTCTCCTTTCAAGGGTTTCCGTTGCACCATTTCCGCGTGTTCAATCTTGATAAGTTTAAATACTTCTACAGACATAATATCATAAATACATAAATAAGGTTTTTCCTATGGATAATAAAATACAGCCCCATTTTTGTGAACAAAACTAACTAACATAATAATTTTCAGAAGCTTTTATGAGCTTTAAATTTCTTCCAGATAACTTTTCCGTCTGTCAGGTGTGCTTTTCATCACGCCAATTTTTTTGTAAATACGACCGACTTCATAAAAATATTCCTTTTCACAGAACTTTTGTTTCGGCGGTTATTAAAAAAGTTTGGTCGGTAAAGCTGTCATCGCGCAATAAATACCGAAGTACCCGCCTAATATCCCGCGAACCATCTGCGTTCTGGCGGAATATTTGGCACTTACTTGTATCACCGTAAGACTAAAACTCGCATCATATATAATAATAATGTATTATATTTAAACGCGAAACTATGAGAATAAATTGGGGAGCTTCAGAAATTCAGTCTGTCGAAAAAGTCTAGATATTAATCATAAAATTTCGATGCTTTTTTTATCATTGTGGCAACGCTGAGCATTTATCATTGACTTTAGAATAATTTACAATCGCATTTCTATTTTGATGCTGACAATTCGACATATAAGACGGCCGGCGTAGTCCAGCGGTAACGCTCTTGACTAGCACTCCGAAGGTCGCGGGATCGAATCCCGGCGTGGCAATTAAATTTTATTTGATTAATTTGTGTTATTTCATAATTTATTCATTTAAAATAATATATAGAGTATATTTGCGGCACGTTCCAGAGTGGCAGATACTATCAGTATCGCCCTGGTGTAAGACCACCATTCAGAATTGAAACGTTGCTTGAAATGGCGTTAGCCGTGTTTGGTGACCAGATCTGAATAGCCAGATACTTCCCCACCTCCCTCTTCCCCAACTCCTTCCCTTCCCCATTACCTTCAGCCTCACAACATACCCCAATTGGGGATGCCATAGTCCAACTGGCTCCCGATGAGAGCAGTTGGGACTCTTGAAAAAAAAAAAAAACAAAGTCGGGTTAGTTACACGATTTATAACTCAAGAACGGCTGGACCGATTTTTATGATATTTGATTTTTTGGATTTTTTTTTGCCCCTAATAGCAGAATAACTATTAACACATCGGAAAAATTCACGAAAAATTATTTTCTTCATACATTTTGTATGGAACGAATTCTTTTCTTTCGAAAGAGCTGCAGGAGTATTGTGATAAGTATAATATTGAATAGTGAGTGAATTCCAAAAATTCACAAACGTCAAATTTCAATGCGCTGATTGTTTTGCTTTTGTTCTTAAACGTATAATGCTGCCCCTTTTTTTTACACACTAAATATCAACAGTCGAAAATGGGACAAACGGTGAACGTATGTCTGCACCCCTCCACAGGAAAAATATAATAATTTTAATAAATCTCCCTCACACGTATAAAGAAAATGAAACGCAATTCCTATAAGTAAGTGGAAAAGTAAGAAAATCTCTGATAATCTCTAATCCATCTCTGATAGGTACTGACAAAAACAAAACACTGACTGTTGCGCATCGATAATTGCTTCATTGTGTAATTTTGAACGTAATAAAAAAACTTAATTTAATTCAGCTAATAAGTTAACACAACAGTTGTTGATTCTGAGGCGGTACGAAGTTTCCGGGTCACCTAGTAATATAAAAAAACACGTATAAAACTTATTTCCACTTAATTTATTTGTGACCGTAACCGGTTTCAGCCTGTCAAAGCCATCTTCATTCTGTGTTTCTTAATTTAACAGTTTATATGCATAACATAATAATAATAATAAAAAGGTTTCTTCATCAATAGATTTTTTTTGCAATTTACATTTTTTTCTTTTATCATTGATTCTACTGACGAAAAGGTCACTGCTCAGCTACAATTCAGGATTTCTCCTGGAAAGCAGCTGGTTTTCAGCAGTGCCTCCACATGGGAAGAGGAAGTGGGGTAGTATACAATAATTTTAGTCAATTTATTTGGGTTTTCATATTTTTTGCTATGTCGTTTTTGACGATTTGATTTCTAGTTATTTGGCTATTAGCAATAGAATTATTAATTAATCAAGAAAAATAACTTGTTTGATTTATATCTAGGTACCACCCACTGGAGTAACTATACCAATGTATGGTGATTGGATACAAGAAGACATCCAGTGAAAGCAAAATTAAAATTGATGGTGAAATTATTGAAAATGTTACTGAAATGAAATACTTAGGAGTTATATTAGATTCCAAACTAAACTTCAATAGACATGCTGAATACACCCAAAAGAAAATTGGCAAAAAAATATCTTTTTTTGGAAGAATTCGGCCAAAAATTTCTAGAAAAACTGCAATCACCATATACAATTCAATTATTGCTCCACACTTCAACTACTGCTCAAGTATACTTTTCCTATGTAACGAAAGAGAACAAAATAAGTTACAAATTCTCCAAAACAGGGCAATGAGAATAATTCTTCGACGAAACAGATTTTCGAAAATAATTAAAATGTTAAAGGAACTAAATTGGTTGACCGTGAAACAGATGCTGACCTTGAACACGATGGTATTTATCCACAAAATATTGAACAACACGTTACCAAAATACTTCTCAAATAAAATTTTATGCAATAAAGACATTCACAGATATAACACAAGGACGTGCAAGGAAATTAGGCTACAAAAAAAGGACAAAGCGAATACGCAGAACAGTCTACTGTACAAGGGAATGAAGTTGTATAACACACTACCAGAAACTTTAAAGTCCACACCAATTGGAAAGTTCAAGATGTATTGTAAGAGCTACATAAAACTTGAAAAAATATAGTGAATATGAAATATTATAATCAATTAGAAATTTGTAAACTTAAATGTACAAATTACTAAAATTAAAATTATTATTATTATTATCTGAGGCCCGTGGCAAATTCATTGGATGGGGCCCACCAGTAAAAATCGTCACGTTGTAATTGTATTTTAAGAAATCACTTAAAAACTTACATAACACTAATACTAATATCGTGTACATTTTTATTAATATCTAATAAATTTTATTGTCATAAAGATGGATATTACATATTTATTTAATCTATACAAGATATTTATTAATAAAATTCTTTTCTCCGATCTTTCTGTTCCGCAAAAGTATCAATAACTTCTTCAAAGTTTAAAGATCGGGCCGTAGATTTTTTAATAGACAGAATAGCCAAGTTACGTAGCACGTCGTGTTTTATTGATTTCTTAAACATGTTTTTATTAATTTAAGCTTTAAAAATTATCTTTTAGCACTATCTGTGGTCACAGAAATTGTAAAAAATAAAATTTATGCAATACATTCTTCAGGAAAGCTGCACGACATAAAATGATTCTTTATTATCAATAAATCAGCAAGTTCTGTAATACACGAAGGCTTTTCGATTTCGTCTTTGAAGTGGACCAAAAACTGAAAATATCCCAGCAAATAATTCAGATATGTCTGTTATATATATATATACATCCAAACATTCTAGAGCTTTTTTATTCTCTATAACAGTAACTGTTTTAGAGAATAGAACTTCCACAGGGCTTGAACATAAATTTTGAAATTTGACGAATTGTTCAATTTTTGTGAAACAACCCGTCATTAGAATAAGATATAAGATAATCTTCTTACAGGAGTTACTATTAATTTGTGAATACCCGTTGATACTGATTAATTTTCCTTTCAACCATCTTTCTGTTGTCATTTGAAACAATACGATCGCAGCGACCTTCATTTTTGTGTACTATATCTTGACAGACTGTAGATTATGAGGATAAATTGGGCAGTGTCACAAAGAAGACTTACTTCCGTGAAAATCATACACAGAAAAACTACACGACTCCTCCCACACAGCTGACGTCCGCATTATTAACTACACCTATTTAAGAGGAATATTAAGAGAAACAGATAATAAACACGCGATTTAATACACTGTTTTAAATGAAAAATGTATAACGCGCAGAAGCGCGTACTGAGCATAAAATCCAACATGCTCAGTAGAAGATTTCGGCTATGCAGTCCACGGGTAAAAACGACGCTATTCCTAGCCTTCTGCACAACCCCGTACACATGCGAGCTTTGGGCAACCTTCAAAAAAAGAACCATGGAAAGGCTTCGGGTGCAATATAACAATGCTTACCGTCTGATGTTTGGACTCCCCAGGCACTGCAGTGCCTCCTCAATGTTTACAGAAGGGCGAGTTCCAGGATTTAAAGCTCTATTAAGAACCAGGATTGCAGGACTGAGGGGAAGGATAAACCACTCCAGAAACATTCTCATAATAGAATCCCGCTTGACTTCAGGATCGAGCTTAGAAAAACATTGGAGGAAGACACTGGCTCCCATAACCCCAGACTGATGTTTTTATTATTTTTTTTTTTTACTTGTATTTTTATTTTATTTTCTTCTTATTACCATATTTTATAAATATCTATGTGTTTTATGTATGTACTTACACACTATATAGGATGTGTGGGATTGCACTCACCTCCCCACATTCTGGAATAAAGACCTTTATTTATTTATTATTATTTATTATTATTATTATTATGATTCTCTTAGTTATTTTAATACAAAACAGTGAAGGGAATAATAATACTAGTACACGATTAGATATCATTTTCACCCGATCTTATTTTCGCATGACGCAGCACCAAGGCCGAATTATCAATTTAGAATGACAAATTATTTTTAACTATTATTCTGAACAGAAATGGTAATGAGGAGACTACCTAAGAAAATAAAAATAAAATACTTTAATTGGGTATATAAATTTAACGTTTTTATACTAAGTTTTGAGATAACGGCGAAAGCAATATGTGTAAACTGTGCGACCTAAAGTTTAAGTTTAGCCCGTCTGCTTGGTTCAATATATTCCAACATCACAATCCGGAAGCCTCGGTTTCGCGCTTAAGTTCTGAAACCGTCACTTTGGATCGAGATTGTAAAATATCTATTTATTTAATAAAATATCTATTTATTATCTATCATATTTCAAAGACAATAAGAAGCATTATTTCGTTCTCTATCGTTCTCTTTCTGGTGTTACGCTGTAATTAAGCGTTGAGTATAATACTGTATGAACCATGGTTTCACCACGAACTTTACGGTTTTACCGAGCGCCAAAATACTGCTTTGTGCAGAATTATGCCCGTGGTGAAATAGAACATGAAACTTCATCTCAGGAGGGGGCATAAGGATGTGATCTCCAGCGTGTTAGGGAATTAAAATAACAACAAGTATCTCATTTCCAATTTAAATGTAAAAGTACTTATATATTATTTTAATAATGTCAGGTACAATAAACGTACAGTGAATCTACTCACCCTCAGGGACCGATTGAGGTTATACTATCTAGCTAAATTCACTATATTCCTAACCGAACCGCGTCTCGTAGTTCGCCACAGGATGATGGGCAGGACCTCCAGCCGATCCTCATCTCGGCCAGTCCGCAACAGGATAATCGGCAGGACCTCCAGCCGATCCTCATCTCCACAGATCGCAACAGGGTAATCGGCCAGTTCGCAACAGGATGATTGGCAAGACAGGGCTTTCAGCAAAGCAGGGCTCCTAGGGAAGTGGAACTCCAAGGGAACGATGTTACGGGCTTACGTAGCAAGCAAGCGGGACCGTTAGTATTTCCGCACGTGCATTTTCTCTAATACAAGCCGGTGAGCGGAATTATTCTTCTCCACGCGATTAATGCGGCATTTTTATTGTCGGCACCCGACAAGTACATACCGGCGCGTCTCGTGCGGCGAAAATACTCATACCGATCGCCTTGATAACTTTACGGTAAACTTCTCGTAATATAAGAACTACCGCGGAGAGCAATCTCGCGACATTATTCATTTAAAACTTTGGTGCACTTTCGCATCCTGTATCAAAGATCGTTCCACATTAATTTTACGCGCCAATCGACTGAAATTTAAAACTTCGTCCCTTTTAATAATTTAATACTATACGACTGTCACAGCCATGATCTGGCCCAAAAGATCATGCCGGCGAGAGTGGGTTCCATTACCGGACCCGGAAAAGAAAAACTACTCCCCCTTCCATAACGACTTGTGTTGCCAGTCCTCCTGTTGTAACTATCAACAATTAATTAACTCAATAGTTCGTGCCGCTAGGTTCCACGTTAGAAAGCAGTGTTCATATTTTAAAATAAGAAAAGGTAATGATTTCAGCACTGCTTCATAACACTGGTTAAAAGAAAAATACATATGTTTGAATGAGAGGAAGAGAGAGAGATATATAGTTTTTAAAGTGTAAGCTCGCGCTGGGACGTTTTTGGTCTTATTTTTTTTTTTTTTACAGTGAATACCGCACAAGAATCTCAACTGCTCCCGTCTGGAGCCAGTGAGACTATGGCATCCCCAATTGGGGTATGTTGTGAGGCTTAAGGTAGTGGGGAGGGGAAGGAGGTGGGGAAGAGGTAGGTTGAGAAGTACCTGGCTATTCAGATCTGATCACTAAACACGGCTAAAGCCATTTTCAAGCAACGTTTCAATTCTGAATGGTGGTCTTACACCAGGGCGATACTGATAGTATCTTCCACTCTGGAACATGCCGCAAATATAATATATATTATTTTAAATGAATTAATTGTGAAATAACACAAATTAATCAAATAAAATTTATTTGCGCATGCCGGGTTCGAACCCGCGACCTCCGGATTGTGAGTCAAGAGTCTTACCCATTGGACTACGGAGGTCGTCAAAAAGTCTTATGAAGGTATAACGCGATTACGTGTTTTGGGATGTATTTATTCCTAAACAAGCAGACGGGTTAGACTTATGGAATTCAATACTTTGTGTGAAAGCACTATGAACCATTCATGATTTAACTTCAATGGCAAGCCAGAGATTATTCGCATGTGTCCATGTTTTACATATTAAATATTCTATAAAATATCACCGAGAGGCATAACGATTCGGTACATTAGTATGGAAATATAAACTGAGAGTATCTTCCACTGCGAAATTAAAATATACTTTATATTATTTTTAATGAATTAATTGTGAAATAACACAAATTAAACATTTATCAATTAAAAATAATAACTAATATTTGACTAATTAAAGTTTTTCGCCAAAAAATGTAGGCATAATTTGTCTCGACGCCACCGAGCGAGATATTTATTAGTAACAATGCCTCTCTCACAAAATTAAAGTTGGTTGTTTTCAGGTGGAAAAATGTAATAAGAAGTAATTGTTGAATGAAACACTAGTATGTATTGAATTATTTGGCGGGTAGGAGATAAGCCGACATAGCTCAGTGATAGAGCACCTGACCGGCAATCAGAAGGACACGGATTCAAGTTTCAAGTCCCGTTGGCGGCATGTATCTTTTCTCGGAAGATTTTTTCAATGTAGATGAGTGTTTCAGGCTGATAATTATTGCTTGTAATAATTGTTACCTTTTGTGCTATGCATAAAAATCTTATCTTAAACGTTAGTTTATCAATTACAAATAATAATTAATATTTGACAAGTTAAAGTATTTCACCAAAAAATGTAGACATAATATTTCTCGACGCCACCTAGCGAGAGATTTAGCACTAACAATGCCTCTCACAAAATTAAAGTTGGTTGTTTTCAGGTGGAAAAATGTAATAAGCAGTAATTGTTGAATGAAATACTAGTATATATTGATAAGCCGACATAGCTCAGTGGTAGAGCACCTGACCGGCAATCAGAAGGACACGGGTTCAAGTCCCGTTGGCGGAATGTATCTTTTCTCGGAAGATTTTTTTCAATGTAGATGAGTGTTTCAGGCTGATAATTATTGCTTGTAACTAACTAACTAACCATCACGCCGTTTCCCCGCAGGGGTAGGCAGAGAGGACGGACCGCCAAACAACTCGGTCTTGGCACACACTCTTTGCCTCACTCACATTCATACATCGTCTCATACATTCTCTTCTATTATTCTGACTTTTGACACGACCCGACTCAAGTATCTGATTCACTTGATCGTGCCATGTCTTCCTCGGGCGTCCCCGACTTCTTCTACCATTCACATTCGCGTCGTATATTCTTCTTACACTACTTCCTTCGTTCATTCGCTCTACATGCCCAAACCATCTGAGGGTCCCTTTCTTAATTTTACTCATTATGCCTTACATTCTTTGCGGATATCCACATTTCTCACACGATCATACATTGTTTTACCACACATACGTCTCAGGGATCTCATTTCAACAGCATTCAGTTTACTTTCATCCTTCCTCTTCCAGTTCCATGCCTCACTGCCATACATCAGGGTAGGTACCAGGACTCCATTGTGGACTGCTAGCTTCGCTTTTTTTGACAGTTTTTTATTAGCGCCAACGGCATTCAGTCCACCATTAATGGAGTTACCGGCATTCACCCTTCTTTCAATATCTCTTTCAGCCTTCCCATCTCTCGTAAACATACTACCTAGATACACAAACTCATACACCTGCTCCAAATATTCATCATTGTAATATTGCTTGTAATAATATTGTAGATATTGCTTGTAATAATATTGTAAATAAAATTTATTTGCGCACTCCGGGATTTGAACCCGTGACCTTCGGATTGCTAGTCAAGAGCCTTATCCCCCGACCACGGAGGCCGTAGTCCCGGTTCTATGCTTACAATTTTATTTTGGGTAGTTTGCACAATGGTTATTTTATTACAAATCGTCAGCATTTTATAAATTAGGTAGTAAAACCTTACGTCTATCACAATTTACTCCTCTTTCTCCGTAATCAACTTTCATAAAAGAAGCTGGTAAATTAAACGACAATGAAGTAGATAGTGTCATTTTTTCTTTTGAGTGTTTTTTTCATAATTTTGTATCTAATGACTTCGAAGGACGGGATAGTCCTCGGATAATAAAAAATGGTAAAGGGAGATAAACTTAACAGTTAACTAAACGTTTGTTTTCTTTTATTTTCAGAATGCGGTGCGAACAAAGGCTGGAACGTGGATCAAAACAGGTGAGCTTTTAGTTATGCTTAAAAAGTAATTAGGTACGCAAAAATCACGGGATAGTATGAGGTCTTATTTTGAACATGAAAATGAAAATAATTTTCTGTTAAAAATATATTATATTTTAGGTAAATACTTTGTCTCTCGCCAAAATTCTTCACATAATCAGTTTCAATTTTAAAAATGACACTTAAATTAAAAGCAAAATTTGAATCACTGAACCAGAGTTGTGCAGGACGCACAGATAACTGAAATTTATATTTTTTATTATATGATTAAAATCATGGAAAATTATAATACCAATTTTGAAACTGATACTTAAAATTATTTTCAATTTAATATTGTATTATCAGTGCCTTTATACTTTATCGTTCGTCTGAATTCTTCAAACAATGAGTTCCAATTTTGAAAATGTGAAACTTAAATTGTCACTGATTTCACATCACAGACAACCGAAAATAGTTTATTTGATGATAATGTTCCGAATGTGAGTGTTTTTAGACTCTCGGATTTAGAGATTGCTCAATCAAAACTAATATTGCCATGAAAATAATTTATTCTTCAAATTAAATGAAAGTTTCCCGTCGTATCTCCTAATTAGAAGAAAGTTATGTCATGTTATTTGTGAACACAACAATATTATATGCTTATTCTCACGCCTTACAATATTCCCACGAAAATTGGGCTCCCGGCATACTTATATATAACCAATATGCAGTCGGATTAGGGAAAAAAGATATACCTACTAAGTATATAACTAAGTGTCCCCGAAGTTGTGCAGCCGAATAACAAAAGTACAAAACACATTTCATTACTAAAACTACTTGTCTATACCTGCGTTTAAGTGCATAAAATTGACACTACGAGTATAAATAAATTCGTCGGATATCCATATCAACTTATTAGGGAACGTACCCATACTACGTGACCAACTTTTTGCAATTTTTAACCCCCCCCCCCCCCGGTGACCAAAAACCTAAGCAACCCGCCGCTCATTTGTATGGAGCGTGACATTTTGAAGCCCCCCCCCCCCCCCCCAAACGTGTCACGTAGTATGGGTATGTTCCCTTATAAGTGCCTCCGTATATGACGCGGTTCACGACGAGTTCATCGAAAACGAATTAATCGAAAATCATTTCATCGAAAACGAGTTCATCGAAAACCAATTCATCGAAAATCAATTCATCGAAAACCAATTCATCTAATAATCAATTCATCGAATCGCCAATTCATCGAAAAAATATATTTTGTTGATATTTGAGAAAAATGCCGAGCGGACCGAGAAGTTAAAAAAGCATTGGTCAACCTAAACTAACCTTACCTAACCTAACCTAACCTAACTTAACCTATTTAACCAATTTTTAAATATTTTTTTATCATCACTCTTAATGACCTTTCTGAGTTGTTTATGAGTTGGTTTCATTATGAGTTGTCTGGTCACCGTTCCTTAGATATCCCTTTTTGCAGTATCAGACAATCGGAAATCGAAGAGATAACCTATAAATTTTACATTGTCACTACGAAACTGACAGTTGCTCAACACATTAAACTCAGTTAAACAGACCATTTTGGGTATTTAATTTTGACAGCTCTAATATTTACAAAAAAAAATATTTTTCGATGAATTGGCGATTCGATGAATTGATCATTCGATGAATTGATTTTCGATGAAGTGATTTTCGATGAACTCGTTTTCGATGAATTGATTTTCGATGAACTCGTTTTCGATGAATTTGCTTTCGATGAATTGATTTTCGATGAACTCGTCGGTTACCCATGACGCTACTTACAAACTACTCGATACTCGTGACCGTATCATACGCGCTGATCTTAAGTACCCACCGTACGATTTTGCTGGTGCCCGTACACGGCGCTACGCGAAGTCTATCAGTTTCCAATCAGTATCACGAGGTTCATGACGAGTTCATCGAAAACGAATTCACCGAAAATCAATTCATCGAATGATCAATTCATCGAATGGCAAATTCATCGAAACACATTTTTTGTGGATATTAGAGCTGTCAAAATTAAATACCCAAAAAGGTCTGTTTAACTGAGTTAAATGTGTTTAGCAACTGTCAGTTTCGTAGTGACAATGCAAAATTTAAACTCGTTTTCGATGAATTTGCTTTCGATGAATTGATTTTCGATGAACTCGTCGGTTACCGTATCACGATACTGACAGTGCTGATCGCACGCAACGCGTCGCATAATTTGTGTCTGATACTTGTTCGTTTGACGTTTGACATGGAAGTATCATTTGTGTCTGATACTTATTCGTTTGCGTCGGAACATGGAAGTAATTTTAGATTTGTTCTGGAAGTGGAAAAAAATGCATGTTTACCAGAATATGTATGAAAGGATTTAGTGGAGAAGGTATGGATTGATGTTGGAAAAAGTCATTCGACATTGCTTGCGTGTTAACTCCACGGTTGCACGTGAAAAATGATCATGTTCAGTATATTTCGGGTAGCGCCGTGTACGGAGACTAGCATTAAAAAGTAGTATATCAGCAGGGTACTTATGGTTGCGTCACAATTACGTAGTTTGTAAGTATCTCTATAAACGGAGGGCCTTAGAGGTATTTTTGAAGTCGATTTTAGGTTTGAAATTGGTAAATAATGCACAAAAAATTAAAATTTTATAATAATTATGATTTCGGGGGAGGCAATTGTCTAAGGATCAACTATAGGATCACCGTGAGAAAGATAGGACGATAAAGAAAATTGGGTTAAGTTAGATTAGATCTATATTCAGAATCAGATTTTAAAAAACATTTTCAACGTATAAAATAACATAGGTATGACGTATAACCCATGAAAAAAATCCACATTTTTTTCCACTTTTCTGAGTTTTGATTTTGTGGGACCAGATCTCTTACAGCTCTTCCACAAAGCTCGTCAAAGCGAGTATCGCTTGAAAAGACATAAAATAAAGCAGGGCAGTTACGCAAAACGAAATCAGGAGTTATCACCTTTACGGCACAATTTGTCACTTTTATGTTAGACTTTCTTATTACAAGATGAAAGGGATTGACGTGTAGAGGATAAATAGATGGATTAAGATAAAGAGACGGAAAACCGTCTTGAAGCCGGCGGATTAGCGAGTGTTGCGAACTGTGACAGCGCCACTATACGCCGCACGCAAGGCCGAATTATCAAGTTACCGCGACAAAAATATTTTTATTTGTTAATTAAGGTAAGTTGGGGTTAGGTACCTGTAGTATTCTGATTTTTAAAAATGGTGACCGGACAACTCAACAATGTGCAACTTTATCACTCCTTTGAAAAGTCGTTAAAATTGATAAAAACAAAAACAAAAACGCTAGATTAAATCGGTTACGTTAGGTTATGCTATGGGCTTTTTTTCTAAATTTCAACACCTATCGACTTTTTAAAGAGAGTTTTGAAATGCCACTTTGTTGGGTTTGTCATGGAACGTAAATATATATCGATATAATGTGCTTGTTCGAAGTATATTACATATTATTATATATTATTTGGAACCATATTATCAATGCAGAACAATCAAGACATGAAAGTTATAAAAAAATTGGTTCGATGACAATTTATTATCACTCAACACAGAAGAAACTTATTATATTCCATTCTCTCTACAAGAAGATGTGCCAAATAATTTAATATACATAAAAATTCATTCCAAAAATTGTGCAAATGACGGTACATGTAATACGAACTGCGCTAAGCTAAATCATAAATCTAATGTAAAATATATTGGAATCTTAATAGATAAAAATGTTAAATGGAAAGATCATATCAATCTCACTGTGGAAGGAATAAGAAAACTTTTCTATAATATACGAAATATTTTAATCAAGAAAACTATCAAAATTATCTATTATGTATTAATTCAGTCCTTATTACAGTACAGCATTATTGGATGGGGAGGGGCCTAAGAGTATGCTTAGTTCCATGGGAGGGGCCTTTAAGGCTTCCTTACAGCCCATAATTATAATTCAAAGAATAATTATAAAAATTATCATTCGAAAACCATACGACTTCCCTACTATAGAAATATTTCGGGAATTTAATGTACCATCTATCACAGAATTGTATAAGAGAAACGCCTCATACCAAACTTATAAAGAATATTTTATTAAAAAAATTCACCCCTCAGATAGCATAAGTAAAAGATTTAAAACTAATGGCTTAATAGCCATCACTATGCTTAAAACGACCACGGCTCAGCACCACTATTTATATTTAGGTGTTAGATGGTACAATATATGATTGTCCAAAAACAAAATTAGTATAACAGAAACATTAAAATGTGAACAATTCAAAAAGCAAATTAAGTCCCTGAAATAGGATAATGATATATTGTACCCTTAATGTAATTTACCCTTAATACTGTAATATTTAATATTTAAAAAAATATAAATTGTTGTTGTCCTTCTATAACTATTTTTTTCTAAATTGTGTACCTATGTAAAATAATGTTTGTTATTTATTTCATAAGTTCTTTACATGATCACTGTTTACACATTTCATTAGAACATTATTATTATTTTTTTGCATGTAAATACTCCTCCCATAAACACGAGCTCCTAGAGCTCAAATTATGGAGTAGTAGAATAAAATATGAATTATTGTATAAACTTGCATAATATGTAATCATTTGTAATGTAAAAACAAAATTCTTGAAATAAATAAATAAATTAAAAAAATAACAAAATTATTTCTGGATTTTGAATTAGCCAGATAGGTACATAAAATTATGATTAAACTGTTAAATGACGAAAATTTGCAAACTGATCATTTTTAACACTTTTCTCTTAATCTTCATTTCTTTTAAAGAGGGGTCGCCAAGACTATCCGAAAAGATTGCGCTCGATTTTAAAAAAGAGGAAAAAGGAGGACATACATTTAACGTTTTTATGTTAGCTATGAGATATTTTTTCGAGCTATTAAAAAAGAGTAGTGGAACTCTGTGGAACTTTTTGTAAAGCTCGAGCTAAAATTAACATTTTAATATATTTAAAAAAAAATAGTATTTCATAAAATATTTATTATATCCATACAAGGTACAACTGTTATGTTAACAATAGTTGTAGATTAAAGTACATACCTGACGCTTCAATATCCATTTTTATCTGATTTTAAAATAGGGAAAACTCCATCAATTTTTCAGGTGCACTCAACTAGATAGATAGCATGCACAGACAATTGTGTTGCGTTCACAAAACAATTTATTGCGGTTCAATTTTGAACTGGTTAATAGAGAACATTTTAAAAGTATATGTGGTAAATTTGAACGCTACTTTTACCTATTTTTGGTGCCGTAATTTAATTTGGTCGTGCTTATGTGCGACGGTGTGACATTGTGACATTACACAGCGCTTAAAGGAGAAGATTTGTAGCGAAATGTTCATTATTCAGTGTCACCCAACTTGACAATATCCGACAGTGCAGTGAAATACCGTGTAACTGAACAATTCATTGTAATTAAGTCAACTGCGGTAAGGAACAAGTAACTTTGGCACAAATCAAACTATAGAATGTACTTTTATCATGTGTTACCACGCTAGAGTTTCTGGAGGTAGCGAAAATGTATGACATCGCCATTTGTGGAATGAAGGAAGTGAGGGAGGAAAAAGGAAGGTTGATTGTTTGAAGTCTGGCTAAAAAAATGGTTTCTAAATTTAGTAAATCGTTTCAAGTTGTAGAGTAAAAATGTTTTTATTTTATTATTAGGTGATCACTCACCCGACCAATACTGGAATACAATTTGATTTTCGATTCCGCGTTTTCGAAATTCATAGTCAATACACGTAATATTGGTGAAGTCTAGGCTTTCGACCTGTATACCTAGGTATTATGTTCCAAGCTGTGCTAAGCTCGACATTCCAACCAAACCGAGCTTTTAACCAACTGATGAAACTTTGCAACGATGATCGACAAGAAAAAGTCACGGCATATCTCACTAGGAAAATATTCCGAATCATCTGCCGGGTACATTTTAACCTTTGGCATTTCATCTCTCTGTAAAATTGTTGTCCGTTCCGTTTCCGGTTTCGAATATCTGCTGCATCCACTTTATTATCTCCTTACTTTGACTAGATGGCTAACTTTGACTGACCTTTTGATATTATTGTTCCGGTTTAAGATGATGGCCTTGTCGGATACTATCTTTTTATCCCGGAAGAGTTGGAACGAACGTAGTTCCTACTACGAGCTAACAAATAAAAAAGTAATCAAAATGACTAACCAACTGAAGAAAGTTTGAAAAAATTATAAATTGCCATATCAATAATTAATAACACTTTTCAATAATTGCCATAGAAAGGACGTTTCTTTGTACAAATGAATAAACAACTGTGAATGTGAAAACCTTACAAATAAACCTGAAATTTCTCGAATTTCAGAATATTTCCAAGGTGTTTAATGTGCAATATATTTCTGGTTTTTTAAAATGTCGTAAAAAATACCACTTTAGAATGAGATTCTAGATACTAAATTTTGTATATTGGAATTATATTTATTTTATAAATTGGAATATTTTAATATCAAACCTGAAAAAAGTTGAAAACATAAAACAATATGTTTATCTCGAAATGTCGAAAAATCGTAGACGGTTTAACATTTTGAAAATACATTCTCTTTATTTGGGGAATATATAAGAAAACTGTCACTTTACTTTTTTATTTCGTTTATATAACAAAAACTTGATTATATAACAAAAAATGATTTCAATGTTTCCCACATAATCACCTAAATTAAAATTTTGGAATCAATCTGGAGTTTCTGCAATAAACGTTGATTTCTTGGTTTTATATTTAGGTACCTATTCAAGACATGTATAGATAAGGAAGCATTTAATGTTATTATTTATTTTATTGAAGGAAGCAAATACTTTGTGGTGTGACATTATATTATATCAAGGGCCTTTAACCAGCCAGCGGCCGAGAATCCAAATTTCGGCGAAAAAAGTTCTTACGATCGTACAGGACGGTTCCAATAAGAAAGATTAATTATTCTCCGAACAGCTTTTAAAAATTATAACTCAATATCGATTTTATTTCATTCCAAATTTGCTTTAATTTATACCTCCATCCAAAAATGTTGAAAGGCGTGATGATAAAATTATTAATATTATGTGTTTTTTGTAATTATTTTTTGATCATAAGTATTTATTATATTTTTCAGTAATGTCTAAGCAAAATAAGAATGTAAAAAAAAAACTTAAATGTGTTAGTATGTAAGACCATAAATAAATAGACAAACTGAAGTATTTTCGTCACATGTTGTCACGTGCGGATCTTTTTTTTAATTTTTTTTTTTTTTTTTTTTTTATTATTTATTGAAACATTTATTATAATTACAATTTTACAACAAAATATTTTTTTTTACAGTTTTTTTTTTACTACTCTTCCATTAAAAGCATTTGCTTGTGTATGGAAGGGGAGTGTACATAAATGCTATTAGTTATTAGTTAGGTATAAGTTAGTACTTAAATAATGAATTGTACATAAATATATGTGAGCTGCAGTATTTATTTGATAATGGTGTGTTTTTTTTTTTTAAAGAAAGAATGTTATGGAGAACTAAGATATTTGTAAGATTAGTTGACAGTAGTTTTTTTTTTAAGAATATTTTTAAAATGTCTCTTGACAGAGAGCAGTATTCGGGTTTTATCATTGATGCTTCTGATTTCTTCTGGTAGACGATTGAAAAAAGTTCTTCCCTGATAAGTATAATGATGCTGTGCAAAAGGCGTATTTAGTTTTGGGCATAGAAAAACATGTTTAAGTCGAGTTCTGTTTTCATTTAAAAATGGATATTTATCTTTTTCTTTTATTATTTGAATTACTGAATTTTTAATATATAAATCTTTAAATGTGGGAACTTGAAATTCTTCAAACAGGCGTTCAGTTGGGTAGTCTAAGGATTTTTTTAATATAATTTTAATAATTGTTCTTTGTACAATTTCTATTGGAAGAAGGTTACATTTATACGCGGATCCCCAACTAATAATAGCGTATTGTAGAGTGGATTGAACTAAGGCATAGTAGATTAAATATAGATTTTTTACCGACAGAAAATTTCTAATTCTTAAAAATATATATATTAATTTTCTGATTTTGTTTACTACTTGACATATTTGTTCCTTCCATTTCAGATTTTTATCGATAATTACGCCGAGATATTTAATTTTATTTGTTGTTTTTAATATTGTGCAGTTTAATTTGCAATAATGTTGGCTGTGAATTTTAGTGTTATCGTGTATGACAATGTTAAAATTTTTGGGAGCGTCGTTTGGAAATGGAATTACAAATGTCTTTTCACTATTTAGTGATAGTAAATTAGTGTCGAAAAAATTCTTAAGCGTATTGATGTCTTCTGTGGCCTGTAATTCTACATTTTCCCAAGTATTTATACTTATTTTTAAAACTGTATCATCGGCGTATGATGTAATTTGACCATGTAGATGTTGAAAAAAAATATCGTTTACATATATGGTAAAAAGGATTGGTCCAAGCACTGTACCTTGGGGGATTCCAAAGCTTGAAATCTCTTGATCACTATTAATACAATTGATTTTTACCACTTGAGGGCGGTTTTTTAAGTAGTTGGTGATCCATTTAATCGCGTTGCCTTTTATGCCAATATCATTTAATTTTTTTAATAGTATCTCATGGGATATGCTATCGAAAGCCTTTCTGAGGTCAATAAATATGCCCGCACATTTTTTACCTTTATCTAATGATTCGTAAATGTATGAAGTTACGTTAGCAATTGCATCTTGTGTGCTGAGTGATTTAATAAAACCAAACTGGTTTTTGTTTAGTATTTTATTACTATCTAGGAAATTTACCAATTGTTTTTTTACTATTTTTTCAAAGATCTTTCCTATGTTAGAAATTAGACAAATTGGGCGATAATTCGTTACTTGGTGTGGATCACCAGATTTGTAAATAGGTGAGATTATTGTGTTTTTGTAGTTCATTGGAAATATTCCTTTCGTTAAACTCAAGTTTATTAAATGAGTGATGGGTTTTATTAAGTAAGATTTCATAGATTTTAACATGTGTGTCGTAATAGAATCAAAACCGGGAGACGAACCTCCTTTCATATTTTCTATTATTTTTAAGATTTCACATTCTGTTGTTATTTCAAATGTTGAAAGTATATTACGTTTCTGTAAATTTTTATTTTTATGTTTTTCCGGGTTAGAAGGTTTATGAATATTTTTTGCAAGATTTTTTCCAACATTTGCAAAGAAGGAATTAAATATGTTTGCACATTGTTTAGGCTGTAAATTGGCATCTATAATTTTTTTATCATGTTCGATGTACTTAATATTTTGAGTTTTTTTTGTATTGTCTATGGCCATATTCACAGTTTTCCACATTTGTTTATGATTATTTTCTGAAGATAATATTTTATTTTTAAAAAACTCTTCCTTACTTTTTTTAATATAAGAAGTTAATTTATTTTTATATTTTTTATAAAAATTATATGCTTTTTCATCATGGGGATTTTTTAAAGTTGTTTTATAAAGTTTTTCTTTGTTTCTGATAGATATTATTAGTCCTTTGGTAATCCAAGGTTTTAAACATCTTAATTTTGATTTTATGTGTATTATTATTTCAGTTGTCGAATTTTTAATGTGTTGTGACAGGATTTTTTCAAAGTTAGTCGAACATATTTCAGTATCATCACTCTTTAAAACATTGTTCCAATCTTCCTTTTTTAGTTTTTCGGAGAGAATAGTCATGTCTATTGTTGATTTTTTGGGTATTAAATTATGTTTTTTATGTTTAATATTATTATTATACAGAAGTAAGCATGAATGATGATCAGTTATGTTAGTTTTCCAAACAATTGATTTTAGTTTGTGAAGATCTTTAATGTTTACGTTTGTCCAAATGTGATCTAAACAAGATGGAGTATGTTCTTTTATTTCTCTAGTATTTTTATTTATGCAAGATATGAAATTTTGTTCAGTCATACAATCGATGTATTCAGTTTTGTTATTATTTTCTATTTTTTCATTAATGTTCACATTAAAATCACCCACCACGAAGCAGAGTTTATTTTTTAATTTTAATAATATGTATTTGAGGTCGTTAATAAACGTAATAATACTCGAGCCATGCGTTCTATAGATAGCTATTAAATGATATATTGATTTGCCGAGTTTGAAATGTACTTCGATGCAGTTTACCAAATGTATTGGGTGTTCTATAATGTTAACAATACTAAATTTATTATTTGCAAATATTATTATTCCCGAATTTTTGTTGATATCTACTTTGGTAGAAATATAATTGTACTCAGGTAAGTGATAAGACGGTGACTCAGCGTTCGTAAATGTTTCGGTTAACACTATGAAGTCCGGCTTTTTAATTAAATTATTTATTTTTAAAATTAGTTCATCTAAATTTTTCTGAATGCTACGGATGTTTATGTGCATAATAATTATATCATTGATGTTTTTAGAAATAATTTTGTTACATGAATCAGTACAAATACATTCATATTCTTGAATTTTAATATTTAATTCTAATTCACTATTTACGAAATCATCCATTTAATTAATGCATTTTTGGTTGTATTTTGCAATATTATATATAAGTTTTTTTATTCAATGTCGTAGTTTATTCTTTCTTTGGCTAATTTAAGCATGTAAGAACGAAACTTACATGTTTCGCTGTTTGTTCGGTGGTCTATTTCATTCATTTTACTGTTGAAGGAGTTTATTTCTTTCTTCTTGTTAGCTGCGTGACAGTTGGCGCATTTGGGCGGTAGTTCCAGGGATTTACACTCGGAGATGGGATGATCTTCTGAACAGTGCTTGCATGTTGGTTTATTCATTTTATTGTAGCATTTTTGTGCTGTGTGTCCGAATCTTTGACAATGGAAACATTGGGTAAGAACGTTACAATCGGTTACATAGATTCTCATGAATCCTAGATGAATTTTTTTTCTATTTATAAGATGTAGTCTCAATTCTGGATTTGTTTGGAGAATTAAGTTTTTGTTGTTAGTTTTTTTGTTCGTAATGATGGCTTTAACTTGTAATATGTTTTTATCTTGGTATTTTTCACATATCATTTTGATGTCGTTGTTTTGTTCAATTATGTCTTCTAAGAATTCTTTTTCGGTATAGTCTTTGTCAAGTCCTTTGAATATTACGCATGGATCCGTTTTCACAAGTACCTCCGCTATTATGGTTTTGTCGACTTCATTTATCTTATCTTTTAATTTTTTTGCCTCTTCTTTTTCTGGGCATGTTATTATAATGTTTTTTTTTTGTTTTTTTAATTTCACTTACTTGAATTCCCAACTGCGATATTTTGATTTTTTGTATTTTCTCTTTTATTTTTTCAGTGTCTTCTTCTTTTAAGCTTTTTATAATTATAGGAAATCGTTTTTCTTGCGTTTGTGGTATTAAGTTTTTTACTGCCGAAGAGTAAGAAAATGAGTTTTTTTGTGTTTGGTTTTTTTCTTGAATTTCACATTTTTCTTGTAATTTAGCTAATTCTATTGCCATGTGGGAAATCATTTCCATGATGTTATTTATTTCTTTCATCATTTTTGATTTGGTTTCTTTGGTAAGTTTATTTTCTTCTATGATTGTATGTAAGTCGCTTATGTTTTGTTTCGCCTTAGTAATGAAGGCATGCGGATCAACCGCTTCCTCCATTTTCACTGGTTATGAATTATTTTATTTTCGGTTAATTTATATACTTTTAAAGTTTGTCTGGGTTTGAAAGTGTTATTTTATTTATCGCCGCTCACTCGCGTCCAACACCGTTAGAGGTTTAGGCGACATGAAAATTAAAATTCTGAAACATGACTTTCCCACATAATTTATTGATTTATTTTATTGCATGATTACATATATGGTTTGAAATGTGTGTTGTATAATACAAAATGTTTGAAAATTTAACAAATCTGCCAACAACCTATGGTAAAACCTTATACTGAAAATATACAATTTTTCTCAAAATTTAAAACATACCTTTACTAGATAAAAGAACAATCTTTCGAAATCAATTAATAATTTTTTGTGGAAAAGAGCCAATACACCTAAAATTTCATTTAAAAATGACATATTTCCGGTTTTCTCTGGTTATTCCCCCTTAAATGAAAAAACAGGCTTTTTTTTCACTGATTATTTTCTTTTCTTTTATATATATGTCTGTATGTAATTATCTTTATAAGCCCTGATGAAGCTTGAGTTAAGCGAAACCTGGTTGGCTGTTAAATATTAATTCAAATAAAAAGTGGTGTTTTACAGAGTATATTTTTTCATGTATTATTTATTGTTATGTCGTAGAACTCTTAAAAGTCAATTTAAAAAAAAAGTATCAGAAATCACTCACTTTTTCAAGACGGTGATCTCATGCGTAAAAAATTGCCAAAATGCGACGTTGCCAGCTCTTTCGCAGCCAGTAAAAACATATTTTTTTATGATAAGAATTCGTAAAAGAGCACAAACCTTGTATAGTTTTTATTCAATGTGTAACCAAATAAAACACCGTTTTAGGGTTGGGAAGTTCTTTTTATAAGTATGACTGTAAACGGTTTATGATTAAGTAGATAAGTATTTATGCACCTAGGTACTTACAAATCACATGATATCAGAGGAAATTTTGATTTTATTATTATTATATATAAGAGAAAATTAAAATCAAAATCAACTATTCACAGAACTAATATTTAACATCCTTCAAATTAATTTAAATAGTCATTTTTGTGTTTATTTGCAAAGTATTATTTAAATAACGTTCATATCTATTCGCAACAAATTACATTGTGTTTATTCTGTTTCCACTTTAAATTTATTATTAATTACATTCAAAAAACATTTTTTGTTTGGCAATGGCATCAAATTACAAGTCGTGATTTCATGTAAATGTTTACCCAAAACAAGAGCAAGAATCCAATTTACTTTGATCACGAAAGAAAGTAGAAAATGTCCTTATGTTTCGCAATATTTGGGATTTTCATTTTGTTTTTATTTTGGCGCGTAGGTACCTACTGGCACTACTGGCGGATACCCCGATATACTCGTAGCTGTGTTTTACAATGCCAACTCGCTGAGATGTCTTGAGACTGTATAAAATATATACAACTTCTGTTGTAGTGTATAATATTTCGGTAAAAATAAATGGAAACATTTTTTCATGAAACTCCGTTCTTGCTTCAATTAGGTAGCCGCGGAAAATTCAAGAAAAACTTCAATTTTTGTGAAATTTGCGAAAAACATCAGGAATAACTGATTATAAAAACACCCAAGTACAGTATCTACACTAAATTCGTGTAAACATACTTTTTTAAGGAGCAATTACAGCAAGAAGAATGTTTAGCGGAAATTAAAAATAATATGATAAAGTTGGAAAATAATTTTTTATTTAAACTTTGTTTCAACATGTTCGGAAGCACAAATGATATTTTTAATCGGACGAAGATAATCATATTAAAATATTTCCAATTACAGATAAAAATGTTAAGATAACATTTGAAATTTCAAGTCGATTGATACGTTTTAAGATTTTCACGGCCAAAAGTATTTTCGTTATTTGTTTTTGGGGTGTTATGCCGTGTAGCGCTACCTCCTTCTTTAGCCAACGTTTTGGACAGCACATCATCCATCTACCGGACACATCTATCGGATCTGCCGGATCTGCCCTGATGATGGACACTGCACGCAACGTTTCGGACAGCACATCATCCATCTACCGGACACATCTACCGGATCTGCCGGATCTGCCCTGATGATGGACACTGCACGCAACGTTTCGGACAGCACATTATCCATCTACCGGACACATCTACCGGATCTGCCGGATCTGCCCTGATGATGGACACTGCACGCAACGCTTCGGACAGCACATCATCCATCTACCGGACACATCTACCGGATCTGCCGGATCTGCCCTGATGATGGACACTGCACGCAACGCTTCGGACAGCACATCATCCATCTACTGGACACATCTACCGGATCTGCCGGATCTGCCCTGATGATGGACACTGCACGCAACGCTTCGGACAGCACATCATCCATCTACCGGACACATCTACCGGATCTGCCCTGATGATGGACACTGCACGCAACGTTTCTGACAGCACGTCATCCATCTACCGGACACATCTACCGGATCTGCCGGATCTGCCCTGATGATGGACACTGCACGCAACGTTTCGGACAGCACATTATCCATCTACCGCACACATCTATCGGATCTGCCGGATCTGCCCTGATGATGGACACTGCACGCAACGTTTCGGACAGCACATCATCCATCTACCGGACACATCTACCGGATCTGCCGGATCTGCCCTGATGATGGCCACTGCACGCAACGTTTCTGACAGCACATCATCCATCTACCGGACACATCTACCGGATCTGCCGTATCTGCCCTGATGATGGACACTGCACGCAACGTTTCTGACAGCACATCATCCATCTACCGGACACATCTACCGGATCTGCCGGATCTGCCCTGATGATGGACACTGCACGCAACGCTTCGGACAGCACATCATCCATCTACCGGACACATCTACCGGATCTGCCGGATCTGCCCTGATGATGGACACTGCACGCAACGCTTCGGACAGCACATCATCCATCTACCGGACACATCTACCGGATCTGCCGGATCTGCCCTGATGATGGACACTGCACGCAACGCTTCGGACAGCACATCATCCATCTACCGGACACATCTACCGGATCTGCCCTGATGATGGACACTGCACGCAACGTTTCTGACAGCACGTCATCCATCTACCGGACACATCTACCGGATCTGCCGGATCTGCCCTGATGATGGACACTGCACGCAACGTTTCGGACAGCACATCATCCATCTACCGGACACATCTACCGGATCTGCCGGATCTGCCCTGATGATGGACACTGCACGCAACGTTTCGGACAGCACATTATCCATCTACCGGACACATCTACCGGATCTGCCGGATTTGCCCTGATGATGGCCACTGCACGCAACGTTTCTGACAGCACATCATCCATCTACCGGACACATCTACCGGATCTGCCGGATCTGCCCTGATGATGGACACTGCACGCAACGCTTCGGACAGCACATCATCCATCTACCGGACACATCTACCGGATCTGCCGGATCTGCCCTGATGATGGACACTGCACGCAACGCTTCGGACAGCACATCATCCATCTACTGGACACATCTACCGGATCTGCCGGATCTGCCCTGATGATGGACACTGCACGCAACGCTTCGGACAGCACATCATCCATCTACCGGACACATCTACCGGATCTGCCCTGATGATGGACACTGCACGCAACGTTTCTGACAGCACGTCATCCATCTACCGGACACATCTACCGGATCTGCCGGATCTGCCCTGATGATGGACACTGCACGCAACGTTTCGGACAGCACATTATCCATCTACCGCACACATCTATCGGATCTGCCGGATCTGCCCTGATGATGGACACTGCACGCAACGTTTCGGACAGCACATCATCCATCTACCGGACACATCTACCGGATCTGCCGGATCTGCCCTGATGATGGACACTGCACGCAACGTTTCGGACAGCACATCATCCATCTACCGGACACATCTACCGGATCTGCCCTGATGATGGACACTGCACGCAACGTTTCTGACAGCACGTCATCCATCTACCGGACACATCTACCGGATCTGCCCTGATGATGGACACTGCACGCAACGTTTCGGACAGCACATTATCCATCTACCGGACACATCTACCGGATCTGCCGGATTTGCCCTGATGATGGCCACTGCACGCAACGTTTCTGACAGCACATCATCCATCTACCGGACACATCTACCGGATCTGCCGGATCTGCCCTGATGATGGACACTGCACGCAACGCTTCGGACAGCACATCATCCATCTACCGGACACATCTACCGGATCTGCCCTGATGATGGACACTGCACGCAACGTTTCTGACAGCACGTCATCCATCTACCGGACACATCTACCGGATCTGCCGGATCTGCCATGATGATGGACACTGCACGCTGTTCCAAACGTTGGCTAAAGAAGGAGGTAGCGCAACACGGCAAAACACCCCCAAAACAAATAACGAAAATTCAAGTGGATTGTTCATTGTAAAAAGATTAATCTCCTAGATTATTACAACATTACTCAATGAGATCGTGAAAAACGTATCACAAAATATTTTAATAACTCTAAACATAAATGTCTTCAAATGAAACAACTTTAAATATAATTTTTGATTATTTCTGTTTAAATAAAGTTTTACTGCGATATTATTCTGGAGAAGATAAGAACGGTATTAAAAAGAAGTTTTTTACTTTCATGTAAAAGTGCTTGTTTCAACCATCACACTGTTTCAATCATAACAATGTTGAATTTACCTCTGACCTGAGCCTGAAAGCATTTTCTCTATAAGAAGCAAGTTACGACGTAGGTTCCTTTCGAATACTCTATGAAGCTCTCCCCGTGAATACTTTAGTCAATAGTTTGAAATAACTAACATAATGCATTACGTCAAGTAACAGGTGATGAGGAAGAGGCATTGGACAACCGTTTATACACTTCTAAAGCCTTTACTTCTCGCTCTCTCCTGCCGTCTCTTTCAAACTAGGTCAGTCGCACGGTCATTGCAGAAATTAATTGGTTGCGAACACTTTTGTTTCAGATCTTACATAAATTTGATCGGTTTAAAATTGCAAAATTTTGGGGGTGTGGCGACCAAATTGTTTATAGATCAAATAAAAACTGCCTGTATGGAAAGTTATAATCATTGTTTAAATCAGTAATTTATTTTAATTCATTATCTTCACACAGCAATAAACCATCGGTAATAATAGGGCAGGTTAACACTTCGCGTGTCGCTGATAATATAAATAAGCGTTTAAAATAAAATGATTGCAACGCTAAATGAGAACGATCATAAACTGTGATATTTATCAGTGCATTTGTAACTGAATACATTCGTATTAGGGCCATCTGGTTGCAAGGAGGTATTCAATTAACATATTATTTTATTTATTAGTGATGCAACGATTATGATTACGATGTTACGTCAAGATTACCGCTATCTGGACGATTAGGGAAAACCACAAACGGGTACTGAAAATTTTGTGCATTTAGAGACATTTTTAACAGTATTTACCTATATACAAAGTGCGATTGATGACTTGAGGGAGAGAATGAGTCACAGAAAAGGTGTAAAGATACACGGGCAAAAGGTGGATATGATAAGGTTTGCTGACGATATTGCTTTGGTTGCTGAAAGCGAAGAAGAACTGCAAGAGGCCTTAACAACCATGCAAAGCATTCTTCAAAATAATTACAACATGAGGATAAATAAAGACAAAACAAAGCTGCTGACTGTAGGCCGAATGCAACATCAGATGAGAGTAGAGATGTCAGGAGTTCCACTAAAGAACACCAAGGAGTTTGTGTACCTCGGGAGCAAAATAACATGGGACGGTCGGTCTAAGAGCGAGGTCGACAGCCGTATACACCAGGCTAGGCTTGCATTCAATAAAATGTCGAAAATAATAGAATCGAATAATATAGACCTGAAACTGAGAATACTCCTCATCAAGACCTATGTATGGAGTATCTTGATGTACGGCTGCGAAACATGGTGCTTATCCGAAAGAGATAAACGGAGACTAGAGGCTTTTGAGATGTGGTCCTATAGAAGACTACTAGGAATTTCCTGGAGAGACCACATCACAAATGAGGAGGTTCTCCAAAGAATCGAAGGAGGAAGGCACCTGCTCAGGACCTTGTCCGAAAGGCGCGCAAGATGGATCGGCCATGCAATAAGACAAGAAGGCCTCTTGCATGCCATAATGGAGGGTATGACCGAGGGGACAAACGCTAGGGGACGCCCACGCCGAGAGTACCTGGAGGACCTGCTGGTGGACGTGCGCTGCTTATCATATGCAGAATTCAAAAGAGCCGCACAAGACAGGGAAGAGTGGAAGAAACGAATAGATGAAATTGCTGCAAACCAATCCCAGGATTGAAACCAGAGAGAGACCTGCTTCAATTTGTCAATCGTAAAATAATATCGAGTTCCTTATAAGTATAAGGATAAAATATAGCTCAGGATACAATGTTCGAAAAAATAATTCTTTAAATTATTATAACTACTAGCTGACCCGACGAACTTCGTACCGCCTCAGAATCAATAACTGTTGAATTAAATAAAGTTTTTTTAAGTAAAAAATTACACAATGAAGCAATTATCGATACCTATCTGTCCGTGTTTTGTTTTTGTCAGTATCAGAGGTGGCGTTGTGCACGGATTTATATTTTTTTATGATTTTCTTACTTTTCCACTTACTTACGGGAATTTTTGAAAGGAGGCCGATACGGGAACCATTTATTAGATAACCAACACCTCTGCCATAGATCACCTCAAGTAGTTCGCTACGTTTGGTGATTTAGCAGGTGTGCCGCCCGGGTTCATGGGGAGACTTTTGTGCGGGTCTTGGCGGCGGATGCGTCTGCCCACCTGCTGCGTGGGCGGGCCGGATCTAGAGAGACTGGTTGAGGGAGGCCTTTTGACCTTTCCAGCCGGATTCTCTCGACCGATGGGTCGAAAGAGTCCGGCTGGAAAGGTCAAGGTAAAAGGTCAATTCCGGTCAAGTCAATGGCCTTGCACCGCAGTTGGTGGGATGGATTCACTCCCGGATACACTGATCTCAAGATTCCTACCCACCTCTCATGCCTTTTTCCTTCCCAGAACTTCATATCCTACCCTTTCTTAAAAAGACCCTCCACACAGCATCCCCTAATATGACATAGGTCCTGAGTGGAGCTTACGTAAAAAAATGAGTTTTATTTCGGAGATTTATTATTATTGTATTTTTCCTTTGGAGGGGTGTAGAGACATAATTTCACCGTTTGTCTCATTTTCGACTATTGACATTTAGTATGTAAGAAAGAGGGGCAGCATTATATGATTAAGAACAAAAGCAAACAATCAGCGCATTGACATTTGACGTTTTTGAATTTTTGGAATTCACGCACAGTTAAATATTATACCTATCACAATATTGCTGCAGTTCTTTCAAAATATGGGAAATCGTTCCATATAAAATGTATGAAAAAAATAATTTTCTTCATAACTTTCTTTTTCGGGAACTTTTGGGATGTTTTAATAGTTATATTCTGTTATCCGGGGCGGAGACAAATCCAACAAATCAAAGATCATCAAAATCGGTCCAGCAGATCTCGAGTTATAAATAGTGTGACTAACCCGACTTTGTTTTATATATTACTAGCAGACCCGGCCACACGTTGCTGTGGCTAACGAAATACAACGCCATTACCTAATCTTTATAAAATCCACACAGCCCGCTTGCCAGCTGCCCGCTGCCCGCTGCCTGAATTGAATATTTGAATTTATCGGCTTTTCTCTGCTATAATAAGCATGTTTTTTTTTTTACATTAACTCCATACAGGAGGCCTTGAGGAAAATAATTTCCCTCAGGGCCTACGTCATCTGGAATGCTGTGTGGAGGGTCTTTTTGAGGAGAGGAAGGAATGAACATTGGTCTTGAAGAGATCCATGTTGTAGGAAGGAGGAAAAACAGAGGCCAGCAAATCATTCCACAGCCGAGCTGTTGAACATAAGAACGAGTCGAAGAAACGACCCGTTCTCATGTGACAAATGTCTACGTGTACAAATGTTGGGCACGCGTTTGGCGTGTTTCCCGACTATGCACCGGTGCCGAAGTGATCAATGATGCTAGTTCCTCGGAGCATCTTCCATTGTAATACCGGTAGAACAAGGATAGCATTCCCACCCGACGCCTGTGATTTAAAGATTGCAATCCGTCTATTAAGATGGGAGAATCCATCAAACGGACCGCCCGTTTCTGCACAGAGTCGAGGGTATTTTTCAGGTATTTTGGAGCTCTAGACCAGAGGTGGCTGCCAAATTCAACCGTGGATGGAGCCCCCATACCTGAGCTGGTCACTTGGGGTTACACCAAGCATATCAATGGAGGGCCTGTTCGGAAGATTGCTTCCGTTGAAAGGGACTAGATTTTCATTTCGATCCCTTTTTTTAATCAGACAAGATTGGGTCTTTGAAACATTAAATTCAACGAGATTATTTTTACCCCAAGAGAAAACACTCTCGAGGTAGCCGTCCATTCTTTGCTTCAAAGCCATACGAGCTGTTGGAGTTTTTTAAGCCCTTTGGGGGCTTGTCAAACAAAAACTATCATGAACTGTACTGTCATCCGCGTAAATGTATTAGTGCACATGACATAAGGTCGTTGATGTGCAACAAAAACAAAGTCGGAGACAGAACCGATCCCTGTGGGACGCCAGCATTTATCGAGTGAGAGGAAGAGGTGAAACCATCGGCTACCGTCTGAATCGACTTCTCCCTCAAGAAGTCGGCAATCCACGTACATAAGGATGCGGGAAGTCCGTAAGAAGGCAGTTTGTTGACAAGTCCTCGGTGCCAAACCCGGTCAAAGGCCTTGGAAATATCCAGTGCAACCGTTTGGGTCTCACCGAAACGTTCCAGGCATCGCCCCCAAACATGCGTCACATATGCGAGAAGATCACCGCACGAGCGGTTCCGCCGGAATCTGTATTGACGGTCGTTAATAATTTTGTTCTTCTCGAGGTATGGGAACAGTTTGTCGTTGATCACACGTTTCATCACCTTAGACAGAACTGATGTGATCGCTATGGGGCGGTTGTTGGCCGGGTTGGAGCGGTCACCCTTCTTTGGAATAGGATGGATAACCGCTTTTTTCCAACCAGACGGCACAGACCAGTCTTCAAGGACATTTTAAAAAACTTCGTCAAAATTGGAGCTATTTCTGCAGCGCGCCTCTGCAGTACCAGGGCAGGTATTCCGTCAGGCGCACTAGCTTTATTAACATCAAACCCTCGTAAAACATGGAGTACTTGCCGATGCCGGATCCTCAGCTTTTTCATACGAAAACCGCAGTGAGGAACCGACGTCGGGACAGCACCTTGGTCATCGAGGGTTGAGTTATCCGCAAACATTTTACCTAAAAAGTTAGCATTTTCGGTGGCGTTGTTTGCTAGTGAACCGTCAGGTCTGGTAAGAGGCGGCAGACTGGATTTGCAGAAATTGCGACCTATTGAGCCCGCAAGCGACCAGAATTGCCTGCTGCCATGCGGGCATGCAGCCAGATTTCTGCTGATCTGCTGGTCGTGCTCAAATTTTGACCTATTTAGGATTCTCTTGGTTTCCTTTGCCATTTTGTTGTAAGCTGTTCTGTCTTCGGATGTTCTAGATGTGTTGTAGGCTCGGTAAGTAATTATACATATAAACTAATTAACTCGCCACTAATTATACAATGCTTGCAATGCAACACTGGATATTTGAAAAGGGAAAATCAAATACCTACTTACACTAGGACATCTATTTTCCAATTTCTTCCGTAGAACGAATTTCAAAAGTGACTATAGTACGGCCCGCCAGCCGTTTTAAATCGCACAAAAATATGTTTTCTTTGAATTCCTCGGCTTTTCTCTAATATAATTTACGTGTATTATAAATATAAACATTCCTCTTCAATCACTTTATCTATTGGTGAAAACCGTATGAAAATCCGTTGCGTAGTTCAAAAGATTAACGCACACATACATTTTGAGCGACTTCATTTTATACTATGTAATGGTGATGATGATGAAGATTATTATAATTATCTTTGTAGAATTTACGTCCAATGAAATTTCACGTATTTGCATTTCATCCAAGAATGTTCGCCCTTGTAGGAAAATTTATTCAGAAGCGAAAAATTGATTGAAACGGATTTTAACTATTTTTAGTTAACACATCTGAATCGCCAGGTACTTTCCAATCTTTGGGGATTTAATGTGCGTATGTCCGCGATGGTTTCTATATACAATAGTGAGCTCTGGTGTCATCAAATTATGTGTTGCTTACAATTCATCCCATTACGATGAAACTTTGGGGATTTGATGTGTGCATGCCCGCAATGTTTCTACATATATTATAGTGAGCTCTGACATTATAAAAAAAATGCAATAGGTGGTACGCGAGCTATTTGAAAACTTAATGTACCGTGACTGAATGTATGGAATGCGGGAGGGGGGAGGGAAACTCGGGAAGCGGGAGAGGGGAGTGGGGAGAGGGAAGGCGGAGTGGGAACGCGGAGAAGGGGACGCGGAAGAGGAAGGAGAGGCGGAAGGGGAACGGGACGAATGGGAAAGAACACGCAGGGAGAAACAATTTCTTTATTAAGTGGCATAGGAACGCATAATATTTAATATGTTTATATTTATAGTAGAATTACTTAACGAGTAAAATATGAAAATTGTATGTTTTCAATGATTAATTATTACAATTTGAGGTTTTACTCCTGAATTGTCCGTTGTAAAAATATTGACTATTCTAACTTGTAAAGAAGTCAATAGATATCGCAAATTAAAAAAGTGATTTATTTACATGGTTATACCTCTAGATTACAATTTAATTACAATTTAAGAAGCCAAAAAATATACATTAAGAAAATGAAGATAGTGTTGGTAGCTCTCAGTCAAAGTGGGATACGATTATAAATGCGGTAGGTTGACAGGATTGAATTAATTCAGTGGTTAGAGCTCTTCCCCGACAAGGAAGAGGTTCTGGGTTCAATTCCTAGATGCGACTGAATTTTTTTCGTTTGAGAGTAGTTAATATTGTCTCCAATTAATAAAAATTATAATATTTAGTAATTTAGACCAGTTATGATTTGGGAGCCTGGTATTGATACCGCCGTCCTGGGAACCATTTATTGGATAACAAATAGCTCTTTTTTTTACATTAGCTCCACACAGGAGGCACCGAGGAATATAATTTCCCTAGGGGCCTATGTCATCTTTGAGGTTGCTGTGTGGAGGGTCTTTTAAGGGAAAGGAAGGAGAAGAAGATATGGGAATGAAAAAGGTATGAGGGGTGGGTAGGAATCTGGGGGTCAGTGTAGTCAGGAGTGACGGACGTATGCATCTATTCCTCACACTGCGGTGCAAGGCGAAGGGTCGGGAGAATGGTAAAAATGCCTCCCTCAATCAGTCTCCTCCAATCCAGCCCGCTACGCAGTGGTTGGGCAAACGTATCCGCCACCAAGACCTAGACAAACCTCATCCCATGAACCAGGGCACCCCTGCTAAGTCACCAATCGTAGCGAACCACTTGGGATGACCTGTGGCAGGGGTATTGGTTGTCCAATAATGGTTCCCGGGGCGGCCTCCCAAATTGCTCTGTCATAAGTCACCCCCAAATAGTCCTCTGAGTCATTCATGAAATTCCATCGATAGAAAGACAACCGCAAAATATGCTCCGAAAGTTATTAAAAACATATTTTGTTCCGTTATTTAACGTGAAAAAGTTGTGAAAAAATATCTTTAGACATTTGTCGAGAAATGTTTGCTCTATTTTAAAAGAACTGTGTTTTATTAAATACTAGCAGACCCGGCCACACGTTGCTGTGGCTAACGAAATACAACGCCATTACCCAACCTTTATAAAATCCACACCACCCGCTTGCCAGCTGCCCGCTGCCCGCTGCCTGAATTGAATATTTGAATTTCTCGGCTTGTTGACGCAACTATGTATACCTATCTATATACCTTGTGTCATTTTTCTACCCATCCTTTTTTACCACAATTACCTGTCCATATTGACAATATTACCTACCGTACAACAATAAAATCAATATGTCAGTCAGTCTGTTAAAAGAAACTGTGCAACGAACACCATTATTCTCTCAGTTTTATATAACACCGACCAGTTTATGGAAGCTTGTGCAGATGTGCAGTGAGTGACTTAGTGCTCCCTCAGACCCATAATATTGAGCCGAACATCACCCATAAGGGATAAGTCAGTTTCCTTCCCTATTCATCTGTTTACCATTCCCCATAGTTGTGTCAAAGTATTCACAAGCATAACATTTTTTTAAATATATATTGATACAGTCCACTCCACGTGTCGCATTTGCGATACCACGGCTCTTCTCTACTATAATAAGCATGTTTTATAAATATAAACCTTCCTCTTGAATCACTCTATCTATTGGTGAAAACCGCGAGAAAAGATCTATGAGCACATACATTTTGAACGACTTCATTTTATATTATGTAATTGATAATGATTTTTACAATTTTCGCTTAATTATAATGGTTTTTTTAACCTTAACGCGATCCCTCCAACATTTGTAGCTAAATATCTCCCTTTCAAACCCTCTTCTGCTTCTTTTTTACACTTAGGTACTACTGGGCCTTAAAGGTTTCTGTTCTGATATAATATGATTTATGATTTTCACGGCCTTAAGTATATTATCATGATTTATTTAAGGTTTCACGCCTTCTTATTTAGCTAACGATACAAATTTTAATAGTACTTAAGTAATATAAAGCGTATAATAATAATTATTAATTGAATATTCGGAATTAAAATTTAAACCATTGGGACAGTAGAAACATTTATTATTTAATATTCACATTGACAACAGCTGTGCATAATAATATTACTATCGAATGTGCCGAACCTTAGTTGATAGTGCATTATTTTTATGACGAGAATGAAATTAGTAATAAAAAAACAATCAAATTAAACGATTTAAATTCACGGTGTTCGCCGAAAAATCATAATTATCCTTAAATTCTTGAAAAACAATAATTTTTGCTAATTCTTTGTTTTGCATCCTGTATCATATCATTAAAAAAATATTCGATCGTTTTCTGGGAAAAGCGGTTAATTTTCATTAGTGAGCACTCAATATGTTATAATATTAAAATTAGTGTCAATTTAGTAAATCTGATATTTTTTCTTAATTAAGAATGGACTAGCTAGCGTCTTTATGATTTCTTGTTTCGGCATTTTTGTAAAATAAAACCTATAGTCGACATTCACAATGGCAATTTATTTCACTTATACAGGGTTCATAACTTATAATTTTAGTAAAGAGTAAGTACAGAACAGTTTAGCACACGATATAATCACTGACAGCCTTACTAAAAAAAACCACAGCGCGACCAATTAACTGTGTTATTGCAATAACATAATTAGACCCCGTATACACTAAATCACGTTTTATTACCAATAACGTTTCTTGCGTGATCACGCTGTTAAAATGCATTAAGATCTGACAACATTGTAAATGGTTTTAATTTCCTAAAAAACAATGTTGTTTTAATTCTTCTCCGCTAGGGGCATTATTGGTGCTCCGGTGCATATCGGCCAGCGATGACAAAACAGTTCGGTGTGTTTATGGCGGGATATGGAAAATTTTGTTAGTGCCTAAATGTTGTGATTTTACTAAATAATTTCTATTGTAGTGACGAATTTACTCTTCTGTTCACATAATTGATATATTTACCATATTATTTGTGTGGATTACATCAGTTTAATCAAGTTATTGTACAAACGCCGTACTTTCAAAGTTGAACTGTCAGAATATTGTTTTTTATAGGTTACTTAAGATAAAATTTTTATTTTATGATCTTTATTTTAAGAGAATTTCTTAAAAGTGATAATTTTTTTATAATATTAAAATCTAATACATGTGTTCGTAAACGTATCAAAAAAATTAACGTCTTTAGAGATGCAAGAAATCTGTTTTAAATTTCGGTATTACTTCTAAGTTATTTTTTTGGCAATAAAAAAACTTTGAAATTTTTTATTATTTTTTTATTGTATACACGATAAAAAAGTGAGGTGATAGTTTCCTTTCAAATTTATTACATAAAAGGACTGTGTTTTTTAAATTTTGATTTTATTTAAATTTCTCTACATTTTGGTCAAAAATGTTGTGGGAGGAAATTTTTTTCCATGTTTTTCCGAGTTTGAATCATAAAATATGGCAGTTTTTGAAAGCTAAAGTGTATTTCAAATACTCAAATCTAAAAGCTAATTTTATCTAGTTTTCATAAATGGTATTTGTTTTTACGACACCTTCAAAAATAAGAAATATATAGAACATTCAAAATATTATGGAAAAATTACAAATATCGTTCGGACATCAATGGTTAAAACAGAGATAAACTACCCTCTCAGGCCGTGGAAACCATGTGTATTTCTTTCAAAGAACAAATTTTTAATTAGTAATGTTTTCACATCCGCGGCCGTTTGTCAATTGAATAAAATTTTCACTGGGTTTTTTAGTAAGGCTGTGAGAGTTTAAGGAAAGGTTACGATTGTCCTCACTCAGCACTTAGCGTATTTAGGTACACACTCCAACATAGGACCCGCGGTCTCTTAGTTGGGCAAACGGTGCCCCTCTAGGGCAATGTTACTGTGATTCCCAAGGAGGACCCAGCAGGATCTCTCGACTTGGTACCGGTTGGTTAACTTAGCACTGACCACTAGGATGCTGTTGCTTGGTTTACCCGGAGTCCGGCTACCGGGGCTGCAGCGTCCGGCTGGCGGGGGGATGGGGGTGGCTACGGCCGATGGGTTGTCCTTTCGGTTAGGTAGCTCGGCGAAAGTTGCAAAGCGAAACGGCGCTATGCGTGTGAGGGAGAAAGTATTCGGATCCGTGCGTCGGACAAAATACTGGGCGCTACAAACCTATTATTTATATTGCATCGAAGTGAAGCGACATCCTTACAAATACGAATTAAATGAATAATATTAAGAAACTTTTTAGTTTTCAAATAGTCTTCGGAAAAGTTATATATATAAGTTATATATATTTACATATTAGCAAAAGCTTTCCATTAATTATATAGGTACCTCCTCCTCCACAGATAAGTATTGAGCTAATGTGTTTATTTCATAACCTTAAAATTTGTTTGATGTTTTGATGTTTTTAATATATTTGTATCATAAATTTAACAATAACGTTGCTTTATTTGAACAATCCATTTTTTATGTTAAAATAGGCGCATTAATTAAATAAGGCGCAAGCACTTTAAAGTTCCAGAAATTAATAACAATTTGTTTTTAACAATTATTATAAGCAATAATTATCAGCCTAAAACACTCATCAAAAATCTTCCGAGAAAAGATACAGGCCGCCAACGGGACTTTTCAATGTAGATGAGTGTTTCAGGCTGATAATTATTGTTTATAATAATTGTTACCCTTTGTGCTATGCATAAAAATCTTATCTTAAACGTTAGTTTATCAATTAAAAATAATAATTAATATTTGACAAGTTAAGAGCGTTTAACCAGCCAGCGGCTGAAAATCCAAATTTCGTCGAAAGTTGTTCTTACGATCTTACAGGGCGGTTCCAATGAGAAAAAATAAGTATTCTCCGTACCAGCTTTTTAAAATTATAATTCAATATCGATTTCATTCCATAGTTGGTTTAATTTATACCTACATCCAAAAATGCTGAAAGGCGTGATGATTAAACTATTAACCATTTTTCAATAATGTTTAAGATAAATAAGAATGTAAAAAAAAAACTGAAATATATTAGTTTGTAAGTGCGCAAATAAATACACAAACGGACCAATTTTCGCCAAGAAACGCATGTATTTATATATTTTTTAATGATTTTATTTAAACTAAAATTAAAATTCTAAAACATGAGATATCCAGATAATCTATTGATTTATTTTACTGCATGATTATATGATTTGAAATGAGTGTGGTATAATATAAAATCTTTTTTGAAAATTTAACAAATCTGCTAACGATCTATGGTATAACCTTATTATAATAAAAATTAACATTTTTTCTCAAAATTTAAAACATGCGAATGCTAGATAAAATAACATTCTTTCGAAATTCATTTATATTTTTTTGTGGAAAAGAGTCAATAAGTCCAAAATCTGATTTAAAAATGACGTATTTCTGGTTTTCTCTGGTAATGCCCTCTTAAAGTATTTCACCAAAAAATGTAGACATAATTTTTCTCGACGCCACCTAGCGAGAGATTTAGAACTAACAACAATTCTCTCACAAAAATAAAGTTGGTTGTTTTCAGGTGGAAAAATGTAAAGCAGTAATTGTTGAATAAAACACTAGTATATATTGAATTATTTACCGGCTTGCTACCTCCTTCCTTCTTGTATTCATGATAAAGTGATAATTCTTAATAATAATAATACATGTAAGATCACAATATTATATAAAAAAATTATGTAGTTCTGTAATGAAATCTTTCAGTTCAATTTTTATCCACTTCCTGAACGACCGAAATGTGTGAATTTTTGCACACGTGATAAAAATTAACCAATATTAAAGTTTACTTTGCTTTATTAGTACGTGAATAGCGTGTTTTTTGTCTTTTTTTTTATTTTTTTACATGCCCATGCCCTCACTGTCCATCTCAACGTCTTCTATTTTTTTGGG
Source organism: Limnephilus rhombicus (assembly GCA_929108145.2). Taxonomy (NCBI): domain Eukaryota; kingdom Metazoa; phylum Arthropoda; class Insecta; order Trichoptera; family Limnephilidae; genus Limnephilus; species Limnephilus rhombicus. Next base: position 47,593,127 of record OV815273.1, on the reverse strand, counting down.
GTCTTCTACTGCCCCCCCTGAAAGTCTCAAACGGTCACAAGGGGGCGTTTTGGCCCTCGTTGAGAACCTATGAGATACACTATGCGCGCGTTCAAAATCGTTATAGAATGTGTTCTAAAATCAAATTTCAATCATTTAAAATCAGAAGGCTATACACGTACACACTATATTTGAAAACAAAAATGGATAATGTAATTGTCCATGAAAAAAATATTTAAAAAGAAAACGGCAGATATTTGTGCGGGCCGCACAACAATCCGCCGCGGGCCGCACTTTGACGACCACGGCCCTTAAGGTTGCCCCCCGGTGTACTTATATTCAATATGCAGTAGGCAAAGGGAAAATACAGTTTGCCTACGTACACAAAATATAACTAAGTGTGTTCGAAGGGGTGTGCAGAGAGGATTTACTGCCGAATTACAAAAGACTACTAAACTGATCAAAAATACACATAGTGTGAGCTTATATAGATAAAGAAAGAGACAAAACATAATACAAAGGAACAGTGAAAGAGAAGGGTGATATTATATATTCAGGGACAAATCGTCATTTGAATAGGTGATTAAGGGATTAAGTGATTAAGGGTTTTTACTGGTTTATGGGAAATATCCCCAATATCGGGCTGTTGAGCACATTTAGCTTGATTAAGGATTTGGGTTTTTTGTTTTAACGGCTTTGTTTATTTCAGGTGATTCTAAATTATTTTGAACTTGAACTAAGTTATTGTTTTATTTCATTAAAAAAAATATGTGTTTCAGAGATAAAAAAACACGTTTTACCATGTTTTGTATGATAAAAAATCCCAGATTGATAATTTAAATAAGAAAACAACTCAATCGAGGATACTAAGTAAATTATTTATTATGATTAGAAACTACTGTTTTATATTTTTCCTTTGAATAATAAGATATAATAAATACCATTTCCAAGTTCAATTCGTAGATCTCCATTTTAAATCAAATAAAAATATATAAAAAACTTTTTTTTAAATAAGTTTCTTCAGATTCAGCAGATGAGGGAGCAGTACCTAATTCTCCCACAAATACAATAATTAATTTTTCTAAGTTTTACAGTAGTTTGTCTATGAACCTAATTAAAGTTACTTGATATAATATTCTCTTCATTTTATTGATGTATTAATAAATTTGTCTAATTACTGTAATTGTCAATAACTATATTGACAATTACTGTAATTGTCAATAACTATATTGACAATTACAATAATTAAATAAAGACACATTGTGAACATGTCGCATCTCACTCAAAAGTACACGTTCTTGGTGGCCGGTCAAAAACCATGTCTTGTTGTACATGTTTTTTTAATAAACCATAGATGCACAAATGAGCCAAAAACTATGAAAACATGGCAACACTGCCTCGCTTAATCAACTCGCAGCGACACGAAACGTTTTCATACAGAGTAGCAGGTTATCCGTGGTATTGAGTTTTTAGTGGGACAGACAAAATTACCATTGTATTACCGAAGTACGAAGAAGATAATAAAAGTAAGATACCTAGACGAAATAAATAATCACATACGAGTATTATATATTTAGTGGCAGTGTAGTAAAAGCTAGACTCCGGCAACTTAATGGTTTTCGTACCGTGCCTGCCCTACATATTTTTCTGTCAATTCGCACCTCACTTGGACAGGGTTCTAACTTCTTTTTACCTTGTTCTGAGATGTGGTGCAAAGTTTGCTGACGTTGCAAATATAAATTCTATCTATAGTGGTTGTACCAAAAATTTCCAAGTTTTGAAAACATTTTTATCGTCACAAAATTTCTCCACAATCATATATTGTATCACTGACATTTAATGAAATAAAACGATATCCTGAATCTGTAGATCTAATACTACAGCAAGTTAAGTTGAAAGTTATGAAATTGTACAAAACCGCTTCAAGGATACGGAATATTCTAGTCTGGAATATTACTCTTTGAATAAGGAACTCCAGTGAAAAATATTATGGCTTTAAAAGAATATGTTCACATAGACAAATAAACGCTGATTCTGAATATATAAGTTTTATTTAATAATATTAAAAGCAGAGTTTTTAAAAAATTATTAAAAAGTCCATTTTTAATCGGGTCGTAAAAACACGCCGTCAAGTTGGTATTATTGAAATTTTAGTGGTGACGTCACTGTTCGAGGTGTCGTGACGTCACCGTAAAGTCTGATATGACACAAGCCATTGTATTTATTTATTCGTTTACTTACATACTGTTTAAAGAGATTTAGTTGTTGTGTTTATTGAAACATTATTTAGGCCTAAATAATGTTTCAAAAATAAAGGTATCTCTTATTAGTTTATCTCTATTATTGAAAATATTCATAAACTACTGCACAAAAAAAAATAGTAATGCTACTTCTAGGAAGAATACTTCGAACAACGGAATTCAAAATGGCGGCAGTTGATCAGCTGATTACCTGATCCTATAGTAATTTTTCAGGAGTGATGACGTCACACGTTTTCGGGGGGTCTTGAAAAATTTAAACTTTGACAATTATTTTAACTATTAAAACTAACTCTAAAAATAAAAATAAAAATGCAGTTTTTAAGTAGTTAAGTTAGATGGTCATTATTCATTAAAAAAAAATTAAAATTGGACTGGAGTTCTCTATTAATAGACAATCAAAAATGACATTTGTCGGAAGTACCAACCTTATTAAATTCTTGTCAAAATAAAGCAAAAGTACCTGACTCGAATTATTCCGGATTAAGCACGCATTTTTCTTTTAAATATGATATACATCCCATTTGTACGGCAAGCGGAGTTTGTCTAAAGGGTATATGCAATTATTCTAATATTTCCATTTTCTACTGTTATAAATACAGGTTCAAACTTGTCAATAATGCATTCACTAATATATAATTATAATTATTGTTTTAAATGGCAATATAATTTTTTTCTATGATTGGTATCAATCAATGGATTGTCTATGAAATGTAATATAAATATGAATATGGCGTAGTAAATTATGCATCGCGTAAGTTAATTAATTTTAACAAAATTAAAATGTTAAGTGCCTATTTTTTTCATATTTTTTCGTCTCCCCGGCATAAATACTCCGTTTTCGTAATAATAAACTAAATCTAACTATGTTTCTGTCGAGTGTTTTTTTTTTCAAAAGGTGCATAGAAAATGTTAGCTCATCGAGGGGTTAGAGCGGTGATTGGCTATAAAGTCGTGACGTAGCTTGAAGTTCATTTTCCAATTTACTGCATTACAAGTTTCTTCAACTTTGAATGCGACTTTGAATGCATTTGCAAATGATTTATTTATAATACGTTGGTAATATTATATAAATTACTACATGTAGGTATTTAAAATAATGTTCGGGATTTTTTTTTTTTTTACTTGAACTCCACACAGGAAGCCCTGAGGAAATAATTTCCCTCGTGGCCTATGTCATCTTTGGGGATACTGTATGGACGGTTTTTTTAAGTAAAGGAAGGAGAGGAAAGTTCTGGAAGGAAAAGGGTTTAAGGGGTGGGTAGGAATCTGGGGTTCAGTATGTCCTGGTCATGGCCTAGGTATGAATAGGGATTCCTTCATATTCAAATAATGAATTACTTTTCAAATGTGATTTATTGATGTGTTGTCATGGTGACATACAAAAACATTATTATTGTTTTTGACGAGCTATGTAGCAGAGATTCAATTAATCAAGATATCAGAAAAATAAGTGTTAAAGTGTTATAATGTTTTTTAAGATCGACAAATAAACTTCAAATGTAGTTTCTTTGTTAACAGTGCAACACATGATTTGTTTTGTCATAAATAATACCAATAAAGAAGCACAATCAATAGACAAATTGTCTTATATTTATTTGAAAATACGACCTGTGTTTACTAGGATATGGTGCAGCTGTTGTTACCTCGAAGTTTCGCGAAAAAAGGAACCGATATTAAAAAAAAACATAAGTTTTCTGTTGCCAGCAGCGAAAATATAAGCGGAACGTTCGCGTGGCCGGTTTCGGCCCGTTTCATACAAATCTTAATTTTGGATTTGAGATCAAAATATCCAAACTAAAAAATCATTTTTGTAATCAAAAGGTGCGTCAAATATCTAGTAAGGAAGTGAGCTACTTTATTTATTTTTGCTTTAAATTGCCATTACAGATTTTGGTGTTTCTTGATTTTAGAGGCAATTTTGACAATTGTTTGTGAGTAAATGAGAAACATCATATATATTTTTTTTAAAGAAGAAAAAATATCACCAGAAGCAGAATGGAAAAATATACTCACTTTTATTACTTCAAATATGCGCAGGAATCGTTGGATAAATTCCTTCGTATATATAGTAAAATATAGTAATCCTTTTTTAAATCAGATCACTAAACTATGGTCACCCTAAAAGTCTACAAGTTTACATTAATGTACTACCTAGCGCCATCAGTTTAGTAGGTGCCCATAATCTCAACCTGTAAGAAATACAACAATATTGTTCTTTCAATATCTGTATAATTTTGTGTTATTTTGTTAATTTGTATAATTGTTAACCTCAACACAGGCTTGTCCTAGTGAGGTGACAAGTAGTATTGTAAACATTTTTACCTGCAGTGTAAAGAAACAATAAATAAATAAATGGTAATAGCTTATACGTGTATTTTTATTCCAATATCAACAAAAATAATGCATTATGTTTGTATCTCCCTTTATGTCTTTTGTCTCTATCAAACCCTTTGAATATCAATAAAAAAAAAAGATATTTATTTTTTAATAAATTCCATAACTACCTCCAAAACTTAGATTCTACAAAATTAAACAAACTATGTAGGTACATGCTTTTATTAAATTTCGTTTACGCTAATAAAATTTAATCTTGAATAATTTCAATCCCTTAAAAATAATATTAATATTATCCCGCAATGATCTAACAAAATTTAATATTGACGGTAGAGAGATACTTTCGTCAGACAAAAAATGTAATATCCTAAACATTTTTAAATTTTGCTAAGGTCCTTTTGTCTTACTAGTTTTTTTTACGTTAGCTCCACACAGCCCCTGGAAAAATAATTTTCCTCAGTTCCTATGTCATCTTTAAGGATGCTGTGTAGAGGGTATTTTTAGTAAAGAAAGGAGAGGAAGTTCTGGGAAGGAAAACGGTATGAGAGGTAGGTAGGAATCTGAGGGTCAGTGTGTCCAGAAGTGACACACTAACCTCCAGTGATGAATCCACTCCACTGCGGTGCAATTGCGATGTTCGGAGAGAGTCCTACTGGAGAAGTCAGTTTCCCGATCCGGCCTGCCACGCAGTTGGTCCAGTCCAATTCCTCTTCGGACTATAATTTTTAGTTCGATTCCAAAATTTCAGTCGGTTCGGCGCCATGGAACCTGGAAAAATGAAAAAAATCTTGCATTTCGTCCCATAAAAATTATGTTCTTTCAACAAATCTTCTTTTTGCAAGATGTTGCCGACCATAAATTTTAGAAAAAATCCAAAATGGTGTTCCCAATTAATTCGAACCAGTTTAAATCTCTATCGGTATGAACAAATACATTCAAACGAGCTCTCTTTAAAATGATTTGCCTGTATGTACTTGAATATTTTAGGTGTACTTGTCATGTAAATATCCTAAAATAAAATTAATAGATACAATTAAAATTCTTAGTGCAAAAATCAGTTCGGTGATTGAGTACTGAACTGAAAAATAAAGCATTCTACAAAAAATGCGTAATTTAAAAGATCGTTGTACGTATCATTCCTCGCATTCAGTAATTGGGAAAAATGTCAGTTGAGAAAGGACGCAGCACAGATTTATTGCCTGTAGTATCTGATTAACTATCCACTATACGTTCTGACCTCGTTAAGGCACTATTTATTTATAGGGCGGTAAGCTCCTCTGCCCCGAGGCGGTAGGTTATACGGGACAAGGTCGTCTGAGTGCCTACCTGGCAAAATTAAATGGTAGCTGGGTATTCAGTCCCAGTCTGGCGGCTAGCCCGTTTTGTGCTGGGAATACATGTCCGATTTTTCCATCCGATAGTCGGTTCGGATAGTCTGATCAGACTATCCGAAGACCTTCTCGCCGTGCATCGGTTTTTTATATTAGCTCCACGCGAGAGGTGCTGAGGAAAATAATTCACCTCAGGGCCTACATTATCTTGGGGGATGCGGTATAGAGGGAGTTTTTATTAGAGAAGCCAGACTGGTCGAATAGTGACTCGGCCGAGCGCCGAATATTCGTCCACAGGTACCGACTTGCATCTTTGAAGTGCCGTGGTGACGAGGTATTTGTTTTATTTGCGAGGAGGCCGTGTTACAACACGCATTATCCGTTGATTTTCATCAAATTCTATCACTTATAGTATGTAACACGTCTGTCTGTTCGCGAAAAGCTGTACGGAATGCATAAATATACCAAACCACCCACACGGAATGGCACCATTATATAAAAAATCAACTCTTTGTGAATATTATGACATTTGTAGTGAAGACATTGGAGGGGACCCACCACTTTCCCAACGGCGTTATAACGAAACATATAATTTCCTCCTTCACCCCACACGTCAAGACTCTACTTTTTTTTTGAACGAAGCTACATTTATTTGAACGACTCTAGACCCTCCAATGTCCATGCATACGGGGTTAGTAAGCAGTATGCAAGTACTTACATTAACATTATACAAAATATAAATAGAAGTAGTAGCCCCGGGAATAATTCTTCTGAAATAGGTAACATCAAAAAGAGAAAATAGTGTTAGTAAAAGAAAAAGTAAAATAAAAATAACGGCTATGATCAGTCGAAGAAACCTTCTGTAAATAAAATAAGTAATGAGGAAAAAACAGTTATATGATTATGTCATAATTTAATTAATTACTATAATAGCGGAAAGAAAATAAAATATATTAAAAGAAAAGCCAGAGAAAGTATTCCATAGACCACCGGGCAGTCCCAATGAGAATGCGTATAGCTATCGGCCCAACCGCAGACGATGCTCGAAGTCCGCGCCCTTTGTGTCACAGTGTCATCACTACCATCGCTCACCAAGATGAACATGACCTGTCGAAGCAAAAACATAAATCATTGTTAGCAGAGACCAATCTAAAATAGTCAAATGTAATCAGTAATTTATAGGTAACATAAGTTATATTATAGATAGTTCAAAGCATATTTACTAAATAAATAAAGAGTAATAGAGGAGGACTGAAGAAGACGGGAGCAATACGTGTGGCACCTGAAACAAAGATGAATTTAGTCTAAGTTCAGGCCATCTCTCTACCCAGGACTTGACAAACTTTTTCAAGCATTCGAAATTATCTTTGTTCGACACAAAGTCAGCATTCCAAGCTGGTCTTGTTATTCCGCACAGAATGTGCCTGGCGTCAAGACAATAAACATTAAATTTATATGCATCTTTTTCATGATTTGGTAATGGTTTGCAATATTCGGCCGAATACCGAATAGTATAAAAAGTAGCCGAATAGGCCGAATACCGAATAGTAGTCGAATATTCGTGGCTTCTCTAGTATTTGTGGAAAGGAAGGAGAATTCTGGTTAGGTTAAGGGTTCGAGGAATGGGTAGGACCATTTTTTGTAAACCGGAAAGATGGGACAAAATTTAATGGGTGCGAAAAAACGATAATTACATAGCCGAAAATCATTTTTAAAAAAGAACGTTTTCCACACGAATGGCACAGGAGAATAACGAGGCATACCAAAAATATCTCATAAATATTTTTTTCCTTGATCCATCTTATTGATCATAAATCATTATAATGTTCAACGTCTATATTACTAAATCCAATGTAATATACTTGTACTTGTAAATTATATTAATAATAAGAATATTATAAAATTTTATTTTGTTAAAATCAACACCATTACCATTATACCTCTAAAACATATGCAGACAGCATAAATGTAGGGGGTTCTCTTCACAACATCTGTCAAAAAGTCAAACCAAATGATATGTTCGCAGAGAACAAACAATAAATCTAGTGAACGTTAAATGTCAAATTCAAAAATTCGTATGAAATCAAAATGCTACCATATAAAAAAAATAAATCAATGTGTAATTTTACAAAATTAATAGGAACATTTCCGGAGACGGGAAATTTTTATGTAGTGACGTCACGAGCCCAAATAATGGAACTGTACATTTCTAAAAAATTTTACCAACATTTTCGTAATCTTAGTAAAAAAATCTATCCACACGATTTTTTCCAAGTCGTTATGAAATCCATGCAAGTGGCCTATTGCGGTATACCATAGTCGCACTGGCGCCAGATGCTTAGGAGCAGCTGGGACTCTTGTGGAGTATTGACATAAAAAAGAGAAATGTGTCTTCTAGAAATATAAAATTTTTGGGATATTATAAAAACTTCCATAACCCCGCCATAGTAAAATCCAGCAGGTTCATAAAAGCTTAACATTAGATTGTAATCTAGTTTGGTTTTCTGTTTCCTGGTTGTTTCAGCGCGTTTTGTTATTTATTTACGACGTAACCTTCAATTCCTGACTATTAAAGATATTTTCAGATTAATCATTTGAAAGCAGTAGCTACGAGCACGAGATGCTCCGCTAGTGACATCGCGCCATAAATAAAATTGGTCATGAAAGGACATTCGTCTCTTAAATCAACTCCTGTCACTTGGAGCGACTGTCCTTGTGACTCGTTATTCTATTGTCAGTAAATATATTATTCTTCCGTCTTCCAAACATTTTTGGATAGCGTATAAATGCTATGCTTTAATATACTCGTACTTCGTGAAGATTTATAGTATCCAAAAAAAAATGACGCTGATAAACATACTCGTACGTACACCTATTCTACACCTCATTCCCCAAATACAATTTTTACACAGTATTCGTAACAAATATTTAAACCATATGGATGAATTTGACAATAATTTTAACTTTTGCGAATTATTTCTATCTATCATTGAGACAAGACCCAGAAAAATTAAAAATAAATATGGGAAAACACAGTCGAAGATAATTTTGTTAATTCTGAATTTGAAATATGAGATTGAAAAAAATAATTCGAAATAAGAGGTCTCAATGGCCGAGTTGGTTAAGGTTACTTGTTCCGGTAAGACGAAAGATTCAGGGTTCGAGTCCTCGTTGCGACCGTTACCCTTTGAAGAGAAAACTTCTTTAGCACCGTTATGATTTGAAACTCGATGAAACAAAAAAACCACCCTGCAAACACATTCATCTATACGATTGATTAGCCTGCGAGATAATGAGATAGAATATTCGATCTCCTCATTGTGCGGTGGTTCGTAGCCTTCCTATTCTTGTCTACTCTTTTTCTGAAGGTTTACTACTGGGTGTGAACTGCGCACATTTTAATTTTATTTTTCTGTGTCTCCTTTTTCGTTTTTTCGTTTAAATTTATTAGTATTTATTCTCAATCAATGATATGTTACTTTGATGGGTATAAAAATTATTTTAACAAGAGTTAGGGGGTACTTCGTCATCTCATCAATAAATGAATAAGCAAGTAAATACTTGCAACAGATAAAAAAAACTCGGGTAACTTATCCTATATATAGCCACCATTTATAGGTTCAAGTACCAAATAGTAAACTCACTATTTTTAAATAAATAAATCGTTTTTAATTAATCAAAAATATACGTTATCGCATGGATAATCTGTGAGGAGGATGGTGAAATAACCCCCTTATTCTAATGAAAATTTTAATATTTCTTTCCGTTGTATTGATTATTTTTAACCAAAGTTTTATACAATTTATTAATATTTAAGTTACTTTGACGGATTTTGACAGTTAATTTATTTTTATGAAATTGTTTCTGTTTCCTGTTTTGTTAACTCTTGTGAACTTTATTACTTTTTCATAGCGATTTCTCAATAAAAGATGTATACACTACATATTATGCAGATGTCCCCTGGACTTTAAAATAATAATTTAATAAATAGTTTCACAATTTTTTGTATTTCTTGGGCATTAACTATGTAACAATTTCTAGACATTTTGTTTTTTTGAAGAGTTTTATTAAATGTACATTTGTTACTTAAATTAAATTTTTCCGCGACCGGTTTCGATACAACCGTATCATTCACGAGCAGAATTAAAACTAACTTAAAAAATAAATGCAAGTACCAAAGATTAATTAGGTGGGAATAGTGGGAGGGATGATTTTGTGGGGAGGGGGAAAGCGGTGGGAGGAGTCAATATTATACGGAAACATGGTTAGTAAAGGAGATTTGCAAGGCGCTATTATTTTATTCACTAAATTAAATTTAGATTTAATTTTTTTGTTTATTTCGAGCGTTTCTAAAGCGCAAAGATTAAAGTATGAATTTATATTGCAATGTTTAAATTTTGTTTTTTCTTTATTAAAGCTATGGCCTGACTCTATTAAATGATTCGCAAATTCGGAATAATTATTATTTCTTAAACAAAGTTCATGTTCCCTGATTCTAGTTTTGAAATTTCTAGTTGTCATACCTACATACTGTGCGTCACAATCGTTACATTCTAAAGTGTATATCCCGTTTTTTTCAAATTTATTAGAAACATCCTTATTATTTATCAAATTTTTTATTTTAGAATTAGTATAGAAAGCTGGAGAAATATGATCTGGTAATAAACGGGATATTTTTAAGGATAACATTATAAAACAGATAGCCATGAACAATGGATATAAACCTGAAATAATTGACCGCTTAGTTAATAAGAAACAAGCAAATTTTTTAACAAAAAAGTACATTTACAGTGGTAATAATATGAGCAAACCTGGTAACTACCCAATATATAAAAAACTCCTTTTTACAGGCGATTTATCCTTAAAATATCCCGTTTATTACTAGATCATATTTCTCCAGCTTTCTATACTAATTCTAAAATAAAAAATTTGATAAATAATAAGGATGTTTCTAATAAATTTGAAAAAAACGGGATATACACTTTAGAATGTAACGATTGTGACGCACAGTATGTAGGTATGACAACTAGAAATTTCAAAACTAGAATCAGGGAACATGAACTTTGTTTAAGAAATAATAATTATTCCGAATTTGCGAATCATTTAATAGAGTCAGGCCATAGCTTTAATAAAGAAAAAACAAAATTTAAACATTGCAATATAAATTCATACTTTAATCTTTGCGCTTTAGAAACGCTCGAAATAAACAAAAAAATTAAATCTAAAATTAATTTAGTGAATAAAATAATAGCGCCTTGCAAATCTCCTTTACTAACCATGTTTCCGTATAATATTGACTCCTCCCACCGCTTTCCCCCTCCCCACAAAATCATCCCTCCCACTATTCCCACCTAATTAATCTTTGGTACTTGCATTTATTTTTTAAGTTAGTTTTAATTCTGCTCGTGAATGATACGGTTGTATCGAAACCGGTCGCGGAAAAATTTAATTTAAGTAACAAATGTACATTTAATAAAACTCTTCAAAAAAACATAATAATAAATAGTTATTTTATAATAGGCCTTGCACAGTGAAGTCATAAAATTTTCGTAACACCAGTTAGGTACCCAACAACGATTATATTTATTATATGAATCAAGCTTAATAATTAGATATTTATACCTTCGGGAAATTTTACACATTCAATGATCTCAAATTTTCTTGAAAATGATTTTATTTTTTAAAATTAATAATTCGCCATCCTTTGCCTGAATTCGAAACGGAATTACAGCGGTGGCTTTGTTTGAAATTTCACGAACACAGATTTTTATATGGCGCGTCGTCAGACATGCACTCGAAGCCGGGTTCTTAAATTTCAACCACGCAGACGCTGACGTATTAATAATATCAGATTTAAAATGTGTTATTCTATTGTTCAAATTTTTTACAGAATTCGTTATATTTCAAGTTTACTAACGGAGTTTATTTTAAAGGTTAATTTATGATCTTCTCCAATTTGTCAACAAATCTAAAATTAAAAACAAAACAATATAATATTAGAAAATTGACAGTATTTGTTTTCGAAAGGCAATGATCACGAGGCAAATATTTTTAAAATACTTTTAGCTTCACACATCCATATTTATAATATTCCGTAATTTTTCATGGGTCTACGACAGTATTTCAATATTATCTAAATAGTACAAAATATCATAAATTATCATTAAAGCTTACTTACAGAAAAGAACAAGCTGTTTCTGGAAAAAAACAATGAGAAAGCTAATATTAAAGACCACAATACACGCTCCAATTTTGCATTAGTCATATCGTCCAAAATATTCCATTGCCTATGTTCAAAAAGACTTGTTGGCAATCAAAAGTTCATTTACAAAGACATTTAATAACGGGCTTCGGGAATTTTTGTATTTAGGCAAAGGGTTTTGGAAACCTTTGAAAACCCGACAGCACTGCTTTACACTGTAGGTACATACTAGAACGTAATATTACTTTCTCGGTAATGGTATTACAGAATGCTTTCACATCCCTTTCGTGTTATTTATGCTCCGTTTACTTTAAAGATCATTTTCCAAGAAGATCGTAATTTCCGATAGACGACCTAATGATATAAATAGCAAGAAGTACCTCCCCCCTCAGAGGTTCTAAGATACTGAACTTTAAAAGAAAGTGGAACCGTGAAATTGCTGTGAGCTTTTCATTAAAAATGCTTCTCGCGAATTTTGTTCCGTTATAAAGCGAGCTTTTTGATTAAATAAATAATAGAATTAACATAGTGGCAGTGGTGTACCCATTGCACTGACCTCCGACGGTTCTGATATTGAGGTAAATACGAAAAGAACCGTGTCAAACAGGGTTCCATGACAGTTGATCCGCCGACAATTATTCCCCCGGTTGTATATAAATATACAACTAGCTGGTCGCTATGCCATTTAATAAAGAAATTGTTTCTCCCTGAGTGTCCTTTCCCATTCGTCCCGTTCCCCTTGCGCCTCCCTTTTTTTTCTCCCGTTCCCACTCCGTCACCTCCACCTTCCCTCTCCCCACTCCATTCCCCCTACCTTTCTCCGTCCCGCGAACCCCCCTCCCGAGTTCCCCTCCCCCCCTCCCGAGTTCCCCTCCCCCCTCACACGTCCCCTTCCCCTCCCGCCTTCCCCTTCCACCTTCCCCGCCTTCCCTTTCCCGCTCTCCTTCCTCCCGCGTTCCATATATTCAATCCCAGTACATTCAGTTTTTAAACAGCCCGCGTGTCACCTTTTACAATTTTTTTTCAAATTTCCATTTTTCATGTATATTAAATTTGGTACCTTTTTAAAATATCTAAAATTCTTGATTCGATTCAAACTATTAGGGGAGTAGGTAACTACTTTAAATAAATTTATCAACTTAAAGATTTTCAAAAATAGAATCCTGATTTAACAATCATTGTTTTGCAAAATGTCATTCTCAAACACGCGAACTGTCAAACGTGCGATGGTCGTTAGGTTTTCTGAAATTATCAAATTTTCTGCGCAATTTTCTTAATTTCTCTCCGTAAGAGCCATCCTCGTACTTCAAGGAATATTCTAAAAAAAGAATTAGCGAAATCGGTTCAGCTGCTCTCGAGGTTTGCGCTTAGCAACACATTCAGCGATTCATTTTTATATATAAGATGTGCAGTCAGTTTAGGGAATACACGGTATACCTAATTACACAAAATATAACTAAGTGACCTCGTAGGGACGAGCAGAGACTGCAGAGATGATGTATCGCCGGATACCAATAGATTTATAAATGACAGTGATAATATGTGTGCCATTGACCAATAAAATAATGACAAATTGAAATGTAGAACCATAATACAAAAATACACAACAATACCTATACCTGATATAAACCATTCTGATAAAGTGCATCTTATTACTTAAATCTACCAAATGTGTTAAATTAAATATTTCGATGGTTTTTATTTAAATTTTAATCAATAATATTTTTCAGGTAGTTATTTTATTTAAATTCGAACTGCTAAAAGTAGGAGAGAAAATGTGGTGAACTAAAAAAAGAAAAAAAAGAGAAATATTAAGTTATTAGTTAAACACTTGGCATTAAATAGAGTGTTATTTTTTATGAATGCCGTGAATTTATCAAAGTTCATATTAAACACATCGATATTTGGACATAATCTGTTAAATGTTCTACAGCTTCTTCTTATAAATACATTTTTAAGAAAATTTTGGTGGCTCTTAGGTTAGGGATATAAAATGTGTCCGCAGATCGAGAAACTCTTAATGGACATCTGAAATTAATATTTTGTAGCAAGTATGGGCTATCAATGAAGTTATGAATAATCTAATGGACCGACACTGACACCGACAAATCGACACTGTGCATTCCTTTAATATACGTACTAACTTATTATTAAGGGTATTTTTAAAGTCGAACTGAATATCTTTTACGTTTAATAATGCACATTTTTTTATGTTATAGTAAACATCATTTCGGGGGCGTTGGGTCACCCTAAAATAGGTACACAATGATTTTGAATGTAATCCAAAAATTCATTAAATATCCAACAAATGATAATTTATATTTTGAATGCAGCCATAACTTTGTGGTTATCCATTATAAATAAATTAAACAATTTTTATTTTTTTAACAGTAGCTCCACACAGGAGGCCCTGAGGAAAATAAATCCCTCAGGGCCTATGTCATCTTTGGGTATGCTGTGTGAAGGGTCTTTTTGGGGACAGGAATGAGAGGATGTTCTGCGAAGGAAAATGTATGAGGGGTAGGTAGGAATCTGGGGGTCAATATGTCTAGGAGAGAGAAGGCGATGGGTCGAGAGAGTCCGGGTGGAGAGGTCTAGAGTTCTAGAAGTTCCCTGGCGCGTATTTCCGTTTTCGCGTTCAATACGAGGCAACCATGCCTCGAAATCACACGGGTTTGTAACGCCATTTATCCACCAAACCCGTGTCCAGTAAAAGGCAAGCGGCATCCTGCACAGGTTTGTAACGCCAATTCCCTTCCCAAACCCGTGTTCAGTACGAGGCATGCTAAGTGAATGCATTATATGTAGACAAGTTTGTACCTATATTTATAACAACAGAACATGGAAAGAAATGTATTGGAATATATATACCCGCTAGACAAACCCTGCTTTGCCAAACAAACCATTCAAAACCTGGGATGTTTTTTTTAAATTATGATGACATGCGAGTTTATTTTAGAGAATTTATTTTATAAGATTGGTACTATAAAGTGTTATAAGTACTATATTGTAAAGTGTTTTTATTTATTGTATTAGTAAGGCTGTTTGCCTTTTATTGCCCATCAATTATATTGTGCGTGTATTTTTTTATGTTATAATCACGTTTGGAGGAAGCGTGCCTCGGACTGAACACGGGTTTGGGAAGAGATTGACGTTACAAACCCGTGCATAGTAGGATGCCACTTGCCTTCTACTGGACACGGGTTTGGAGAAAGAATGGCATTACAAACCAGTGTTGATTTCGAGGCATGGTTGCCTCGTATTGAACACGGAAAAGGAAATACGCTCCCGGGGCGGCGGTAACTACGAGTATACCCACCTTCCAAATTGTAAATTGTAAATGTGTATGCAGGTTCTTAGATATGATTCAACGAAATATTCTGTGGTAATTTAATTTCCGTAGTGTATCTGTAATTATGGTTGCCCTGAGGAAGGAACGGTCCGAAGACATATTATTTCATTTATTTAAAATTATAATATGTTTAAACCCTGATTGCACATTTGTGATATTTCAAAGAAAATAATTAAAATTGTAGACAAACAATGAAGTATTGTGTATTAACTGGTTTTGTGTTTAATTCGTAGAACTCCATTATTATTTTTATTTTTTTTATTTAAATCAAATTTAATGATGTCATTATTAAGTTTTTCAGTTTTTTTTATTTGTGACAGCTGTTTCGACTTATAAGGCCATTTTCAAAATGTATTAGGCCACTTATTTAAATAATTCTATTTTCCCCGCCCAATTTCAATTTTTAAAGGTGCATGTAATAAATCATTAATACCGGTTAAACCGATTAACTGAGAAAATAATTGTGACAATGGATTCTCAATTTTATGGGTTACCTTGAAATCTTTGTAAGCCGAAACATCTGTCACAATAATAAAAAAAAACTAAAATACTCGCAGAACTTTATAATAACGTTATATTAAATTTGATTTAAATTAAATAAAAACGTACATTACTTAGGCTGTTTTTTTTTCAGTTGGGGTAAAAATATTTTGAATTTAAATTGTTGGATAAATTGCTGTGACCTTTTTTTTTTACTTTCTCTGATATCTGGTAAGAATCTGCAAATACCTTAATAACAAGTAAAAACGTGGCTGAGAGATCAAAGTGACAATAAAATTACAAACATCATGAAGACGATATAAAGACAATCCATAACCAAATACAAATATTTAAAAAAACTTCAGGCCACCTCAGAACAGGAAATCCTAGTGAGGTCTGTGAAAAAAAAAGAATCTTTACTTATACCATACATTATACATTCATGTACAAACCTTGCTATTGAAAATAATAATAAATAAATAAATACACCAAACCAATTACAATGTATGGGTAACAAAAACAGAACAGAGGCAAAACAAAACGATAAAATAATAGTTTATGTTAGTCCTTCCTCTCCGCACTACCTACAGCCTCACAACATACCCCATATTGGGGATGCCATAGTCTCACTGGCTCCAGACGGGAGCAGTTGAGACTCTTGTGCGGTATTCATAAAAAAAATAATAATAATTCGAAAAAGTTCAGTTTCGGGTCAGTTAGTTTAAATTCAAAGTGGGAGGTACTCTCAGTATCGCCGTGGTGTGGGACCACCATTCCGAATTGAGGCGTTGCTTGAAATGGCTTTAGCCGTGTTTGGTGACCAGATCTGAAAAGCCAGTTACATTCCTCACCATCCTCTTCCACATCACCTTCACATCCCCACTACCTTCAGTCTCATAACAAACTGTCTTAATGGCTCCAGGCGGTTGGGAGCAATTGGCACTCTTTTGCAGTATTCACATTAAAAAAGCTAGGTTAGGTTTGTTCTTTTTTATTATCCCTCTCACATTCATTTAGTGTTCTGTTTCATTATGGAAACGAATTTTTGTTATTCATTCTTGCCACAGAAAAGTAACGGGTGGTGTACTTTTCAGTATTCCACTGTACAGAATAATGTTTTTATTTCATTTAGAAATTTAGATACACCGGGACACTCAAGTATGCAGGAGCGACACTATTCATTTATCCCCTTCCGGTCTGGCGAGGTACCGGAAGCCTCCCCGGGGTTTCGATCGACGGTGATAATTTATTCAACTTTCCCATCATTTAAGAAGTTGGTATCTTTAATATTTGATTGGTTTCACCGTTTGAGTGGGGTCATTTTTTATTCCGCAAGTCTGCAAACACTTTCACTGTCTTGTACTCGTGATTATATTCTTCAAGGATGGTCTGCTAAGCTTTTTTTTACCATTCAAGCCTCGGAAGGACATTACTAACCACAAACATCATATTCAATTAGAGCCTCTTAAGAGGAAACCCGGTCGCCGAGAAATTTGAACAGAAGGTATTTTACCAAACTGTAGACTGAGCTGAGAGACAACTGCACCTCGGGCTGATAATACCTATAGAAAATCATCTAAATTGAGGTTTGGTATTCCTCATTTTTATCCTCTAAAACTGGACCGATTTTTAAGTTTTTTTTGCTTACTGTGTTAGAATAAAATACTCTACATGTGTTGGTTTTACTTTTTTAAAACATACATTGCCTAGTTTGTATACTGAACGTCTGTTGATGCCGTTCAAATCAGGCAGTTTTAACTATTTTTGAAGGGTTGTAACACGTAACTATATTGTTAGGGTTATATATATATTTTATATATTATTAGGGATATACTAGTACATATATTATACAAAACATATAACATACAACCTCAGTGATAATCATGGCTCCCTTATCAGGCATAGGAGCGCTTTTCCGATAAGGTTCATGACCAATGATGAACTAAAATATAATAATATTTTGTGAAATATAAATGTACATGTAACTCGTATTCTTTATATTGCAATAAAAAAATGTATATCCACATTTCAAAGGCCACTTCTAACGACTATGACTGATTTAGGGTTCGTTTACATGTCATAGTTACAGTACAACGAACCATTCGTAATATTTACTTAAATAGTTACTCCCTTACTAATAAGTAATAAACGTATACCTATTTATTTTTTACACAACTGATAAACAACTATTTACCATACATTGATGATTTGTTATCAGTTCTATTAAATTTAAAATATGTTTATTAATTGACAGCCCTGCCATCGTTGCTACTATTAAACTTCATGTACCGACAAGGAATACTAGACAAAATATAACATTCTTTTGCAACACATACACAACTAACTATCAATCACACTCACTTACCAATAGGATGCATTATTTAGGCAACAAGTTTGGTGGTATTGTAGATGTATTCGCTGATTCCCTTTACATTCTAAAATGCAATTTAAACAAACACTGTGGAATCCTACAAATTATTGTAACATGGGTATAATACATTTAACGATTTGATTTGTTATTGTAATGTTTATATTATATTTTGTTCTATGTTATTGTTAAATATTACATTGTTTAAAATATTTCACGGTTATCCACAAGATTATACAAGTGGTTTTTTTTTTCTTTAAAAACCACTTGTATATTCTTAAAAGTTTTTTCACTTTTATAACTTTTGGTATAAATTCTATGTATGTGTAATCCTCCATATCTTAAATATTATTTTCTAATCTATGTAAAAGCCCCTACGGGCACAAAACAACAATAAATAAATACTGTGTTTACTAATTTAGATTACGTTTGGAGATACATTTCCTTTGTCTTAGTGTTAAATATTTTAACCCTCTATTAAAATATTAATAAAGGCCAGCGAACGCAGGTCGTAAACACGCATGTTTGGAATAAAATATATCGTCTGGATAAAACTTTATTTCCTCCAAGGGAAAAAATAATATATTTTCACTTTAGTGTTAGGTATGTACCACCACAAAAATACAATAAAAAGAAAATAAACACCTAATATTTTCATCAAATCTTTCGGTAAATTAACTGAAATAGAATAGTATATAAGCCTAGACTGTTTTGGAAAAAGGTCTTTCAAAATTCTTCCATTACAAAACAATCAATTTTGTGTCTCCCTTGTCACCAGACAACTTCTCAACACGAAATAGAACGACTCGCATATTAAAACACTACTTGAAAGCTTTGCATTAGGAAATATATTCGCGTAATAAGGTTTGGAATCTGGAAAAAAAAGTATGGTGAATTTTTAACAATGTAATATTTTATATTTCGATTCCCATGATGATTTCTTCTACGCTCGCCCGTCAAATTTCGTCATTCCAATTTGGGAGGCGGGAATGGGTACTGCCGCCACGGGAACCTTTATTGGATAACCAACACCTGTGCCATAGGTCTCCCCAAGTGGTTCGCTAGTTTGGTGATTTAGCAGGGGTGCCCGGGTTCATGGGGTGAGGTTTGTCTAGGTCCTGGAGGCAGATGACCAGGACACACTTAACCCCAGATTTCTACACACCCCTTAAACCCTTTTTCTTCCCAGAACTCTCCTCTCCTTCCTTTCCTAAAAACCCCCACACAGCATCTCCAAATATGACATTGGCCCTGAGGGAAATTATTTTCCTTTTTATGGCGCAGCCTGTATATCGGTACACTGAAATCAAGAGGTATAAAGTGCCATTTTGATATATCGGCATACGGCACACCGCACATAAAGACCAACAAATTATATGAAATCTGGACTTTATATATCGAGCACAATCTTTCTTAAAGTGAATACTACTCAAGTCTTAACCGCTCCCGACGGCACCCCCAATTGTAGTAGGTTGTCAGGCTAAAGGGAATGAGGAAAGAAAGGAGAAGGAAATAGGAAGGTTGGGAGGTACTTAGATATTCAGATCCGGTCACCAAACATGGCTAAAGCCATTTCAACCAATGTTTCTATTCTGAATGGTCGTTTCTCACCAGGGCTATACTGAGTATTTACCGCTCTGCCGTGGGTGCTGGCTTTTTCAGTAGGCTTTATCTAAATTATTGAATGTATTTAAATTACAAAGAAAATGTTAATATATTATGTATTTACCTACTCGTAGGTACACACTTATTTTTCCGAATTAGATTTACAGGGCCCGCAGATACTTTAATAGTGCACAACTGCTAACCTTCTACAAATCACAAGTACGCCCCACGGTTGAATTTGGCAGCCATCTCTGGTCTGGAGCTCCAAAATACCTGAAAAATACCCTCGACTCTTTGCAGAAACGGGCGGTCCGGTTGATAGATTCTCCCATCTTAACAGACGGATTGCAATCTTTAGAGCACAGGCGTCGGGTGGGAATGCTATCCTTGTTCTGCCGGTATTACAATGGAAGATGCTCCGAGGAACTAGCATCATTGATCCCTTCGGCACCGGTGTATAGTCGGGAAACACGCCAAACGCGTGCCCAACATTTGTACACGGTTGACATTTGTCACATGAGAACGGGTCGTTTCTTCGACTCTTTCTTGTGTTCAACAGCTCGGCTGTGGAATGATTTGCCGGCCTCTGTGTTTCCTCCTTCCTACAACATGGGTCTCTTCAAGACCAATGTTCATTCCTTCCTCTCCTCAAAAAGACCCTCCACACAGCATCCCAGATGACATAGGCCCTGAGGTAAATTATTTTCCTCAGGGCCTCCTGTGTGGAGTTAATGTAAAAAAAAAATATATTGTTTTAATTTAAACAGATGTAAAAATATTTTGTCGTCCTCTCCTGAACACAAGCAGCTGCATTATTAGGAGAGTGATTGAAATATTGATGCTATATTATGTTGTAAAATTGTAACTTTTATAAATGTTTCAATAAAAAAAATTTAAAAAATGTGAATACCGCACAAGAGTCCCAACTGCTCTCAACCGCCTGGAGCCAGTGAGACTATGGCATCCCCAAATGGGGTGTGTTGAGAGGCTATAGGTAGGTGACAAAGGGAAGGATATGGGGAAGAGAAAAGTGGGGAAGTACCTGGCTATTTAGATCCGGTAACCAAACACGGCTAAAGCAGCATTTCCAGCAACGTTTCAATTCTGAATGGAGGTCTTACACCAGGGCGATACTGAGAGTATCTTGTACTCTGGAACGTGCCTTATATTATTTTTAAATTATTAAACTGCGGGGGGGGGGGGGTTAAAAGCGAAAGTGACAGAAAAAAAACTTTGGCGAAATACCTTATATTAAAATTTCTCGGCTAAACTTGTACCCAGATTTTGTTTTGTTCATTTATTAAGGTTTTATTTTCTATTACAACTATTTCATTTTCTACAATTTTATTTTATGTAGGGAACTATTACAGTTTTGAAGGAGAAAAATGAGTAATACGAAACCCCGACTTTGGCGATTTTATTTAGGTATTATCAGCCTGAGGTGCGGTTGTCCCTTTCGCTATTCGGGGAGGGGGGGGGGGGGGGGTAAAAGCGACAGTTTGATAAACCCAATCACGACAAACATACTTTTTTTATTACAATATTTAAGTACCACATGACTAAACATTAATCGCATATAAAATGATGCCATACGAGTACATAGAGTCCCTACCTTTAGCTATTGGCGCCACCACAATAATAACATTCCCGATTACCCAAGGATGAATCTATTATCGCCCTTTGTAGTGCAATTTGTAATGTGCAGCGGCGACAATGCATCGCAATATGGATGCATTCGGTCATCGAGATTCCCTTGGGTGCATTGTGTCATCGCGTGACATCATCATCATCGATGACAGCCGCAAGTGATTCAAACAAACTTCTCCAAACACCAAACTTTAGCTTTCATCTCGCGGGAATGTTTTCAATTATTGAGACCGAGTTAAAACCAAAATATTTCAGGAGTTCTATTTAGCATGGTGAAATCAATAACTTTACTGTATTGGATCGATAGGCGTAACTTTCGATGATCTTATATCGATATTCCTAGGACAGTTTCACTATTGTTGACAGGAAATAAATTAGAAATGCTGGCAACACTGGTGGATCTGTCCACGAATTCACATTCCGACACATCAAACGCCGATCAATTAAGTAAAAATGTGAATAATTTGTCAATTTTGAATTGAAATACTAACTTATATGCATTGGCAGTTCGCTTTTACATTTTGACTCTAAGTAGTTAATTAGTTAATCATTTTTTTTATATCATTGAAGAAGAAGATAATAATAATAATCTGAACGAAAACATGTAAGAGAACGAAACACAGAAAAAGATAATGGTCGCAACTGGGACTCGAACCCAAAACCTCTCGTCCATCCGGGACGTGCGTTTACCAATTCCGCCATTGCGTCCTACTGTCAAACCGCCATAATAGCCAATCTCATATTTCAAATTTTAGAGTTAACAATATTATCTTCAACTAATTTATTTTCCATAGCATAGGCAACTACCCTTTTTATTGGACACACTCATTCTAAGAATTAATTTGTAACCTGGATAGCGTCCGGATAAATATACCTACCTATCCGATTTTATTTATATGAACTCTTGACTTTTTATAAAAGTCTAATGGTGGGTTTCTTCATTTACTGAGAATGCTAAATGCAATGCTAATTGTAAAAATAAACGATCGAAATTTCTATGCATTTGACCATTTACTTTTACAATTTGCTTTGCATTTAGCATTCTCGGTAAATAAAGAAACCCACCCTTAATGAATATTCAATTTTTATAAGAAAAAGTCTCTTTTTATAACTTTCTAAGGTTATTCCCATCAATGTAATATATCATTGAAGAATAAGATAATAATTATAATCTAAAGGAAAATATGAAAGAGAACAAGACACAGAATAATATAATTACTTAAAAAAATTTCCCAGCAAAACAAGCACTGGTCCTGATGGTATACCTGAAATATTATTGAAAGAATGTAAATCTGTTGTATCTAAGTCAATTTGTTTATTATATAACTTATCATTATCATCTGCCACTTTTCCGGATTCCTGGAAGGTTTCCTATATACGACCTATTTTTAAATCGGGTAATAGGTCGAACGTAGAAAACTATAGACCTATATCGATGTTATCTCATATTCCTAAAATCTTTGAATCTATAATCACAAAAAAAATAACACCTATTTTCAAAAATGTGCTGATTGAGGAACAGCATGGCTATAAATCTGCTAAATCTACCACTACAAACTTACTCTCCTTCACCAACACCGTAGTCAATGGCCTAGAAGATAAATCACAAGTAGATGTTCTATATACCGACTTTTCTAAAGCTTTTGACAAAGTAAAACACGCTATCCTCATGGCCAAGCTATATGCTATAGGTATACGAAACCCATTGCTATTTTTCTTTAATTCTTATTTAAGCAATAGAAAACAAAGAGTTAAAATAAATAACATTGAGTCTATTATTATTGAAGTAACATCCGGCGTACCGCAAGGAGCACATTTAGCCCCGCTTCTCTTCAACTTGTTTATAAATGACATTATTCGTATTTTCTCTCATACACGCTTTTGGCTTTTTGCTAATGACAATAAGATCCTAAAAATAATCAAAAACTACCATGACTGCCTTCTTTTCCAATCAGATATTGACTCTTTCAATGACTGGTGTAAAATTAATTGCTTGGAACTAAATGTCGATAAGTGCAAAATTATGTCCTTCTACAGATCTAAAAATCCGATTGTTTTCGAATACAAATTAAATAATAATTGCCTAACAACTGTTCAATCTTTTAAAGATCTTGGTGTCTCTCTTGATAGCAAGCTTTCTTTCCGGGAACATATAAATACGATTGTTAATAAATCTCTCAAACTACTTGGTTTTATCACTAGAACCACTTCTGACTTCAAAAACATAAATACCCTAAGAACTCTTTACTGCTCCTTGGTTCGCCCCCATCTTGAATATGCTTGTATTATATGGTCTCCTTTTTATGCTGTCTAGGATTAGAGCGAGGCAATTACTCGTATGCTGAAATTGAACAAACTCTAAACCTTTCTCCTTTAGAAGACCGTCGGATAAAATCTGATCTCATCTACATTACTACAACTCATCACGTTTAATATACCTTCTCGTAGACTCAGAAATAAAGACCTGCTTTTCCTCAATCAGCACTCGACTAACTATGGTTATAACTCACCACTGTCCAGAATGTGTAGATTGGTCAACTCACGTCAAGACCTTGATTTTTTTGGTATTAGCTTAAATGATTTCTGTCGCTCTTTAAACAAATGAAGATATGTAATATTCACCCTAATTTTTGCAAGGTCTTGACGTGACTTGACACTTATTTTTCTTCTATTTTCACTGTTTGTCTTTGCTTTCATGTACCATCCAAATCCTTACATTGTTCATTTCTATACTTCGTGATACTTTGTTTTAAATTGGACGTAAGTCCGTAAATAAATAAATAAATAAATAAATAATGGAGAGATAGACGAGAGGTTCTGAGTTAGAGTCCCAGTTGCGACCATTATCTTTTTCTGGTTTTCTGTGTCTTGTTTTCTTTCATATTTTCGTTTAGATTATTATTATTATCTTCTTCTTCAATGATATGTTACATTGATGGGAATAACCTTCAAAAGTTATAAAAACAGAGTTTTTCTTATAAAAATTGAATCATTTTTTTAGTCATATTTCAACAATTTTATTTCTCAAATATCGAACGGAATAAATTGGTCGCGTCTTAGCTGAATTGTTTGAATCTATGGACCGCGTAAACGACTTCTTTCAATACAAAAAGCTTCGTTAGTTGAACTCCGTTCATTAAAAAGCCAGTAATTTTGCATACCGAACGACATTATCCAAATAAATGAGCGTATTTACTGTTAACCGAAACTTATCTGATACGATACTGACGACCTCCGTAGTCCAGTGGGTAAGACTCTTGACTCATGATCCGGAGGTCGCGGGTTCGAACCCGGCATGCGCAAATAAATTTTATTTGATTAATTTGTGTTATTTCACAATTAATTCATTTAAAATAATATATAGTATATTTGCGGCATGTTCCAGAGTGGAAGATACTATTAGTATCGCCCTGGTGTAAGACCACCATTCAGAATTGAAACGTTGCTTGAAAATGGCTTTAGCCGTGTTTGGTGACCAGATCTGAATAGCCAGGTACTTCCCAACCTTCCTCTTCCCCACCTCCTTCCCCTCACCACTACCTTCAGCCTCACAACATACCCCAATTGGGGATGCCATAGTCTCACTGGCTCCAAACGGTAGCAGTTGAGATTTTTGTGCGGTAAAAAAAAAAAAACTATGGAGGAAGGGCTAAAAGTTATCAACTGTCGGTCGGAATATCTCTTACCAGTTGTTGACCATGATCGCAAATGTTAATAATTGGCCATAGACGACGGATTTGGTCAATATCGGATTGATATAGGGTTTTATCCATCGCCTATGTTACATGCCCATACGGTAAACCATAGAATAAAGAAGAAAACATGAAATGTGATGGACTTTTTTTGTGATCCAAAAGTCAGACCATTCTTTGCTTAAATTCAAAACAAGTACAAATAAGTACAAATTCGAAGAACAATGTCAGATGTGCGATTTTGTAATTTTGCAGAGCTGTTTTAAGTTTCGTTTCTGCATTTTTACTGTTTTTGACATGTAGAAATATAATTTTGATATTTTGCATTTCATTTCATTCTAAATTCCCAATAAAAACAGACTTTTAAATCATCAAAAGGAAATTAAAAAAGTCAACTGCACGATTTTCAAATTCTAGCAGATCCGACATTCTTCTTCGGGATCATAGACATCCAAATTTAATATACGAGAAGATACAGATGAGGGGTAAAACCAAATTATGGGGGACGAAGAGGGGAAAGATGACTGTGATTCGTTAAACAATCAATCTGACAGTATATAGGCATCTCGCATTATAATATCACCATTTAGTTCTTAAAAGCAAAATCTGCTTTTGAATGAGTAGACCTTTTTACATGGGAGCGCGAATTGCTCGCCAAGTTATTAACATATTTGCGAAGTCCAACATACGGCAAAGTAAAGTTCGCCACTTTTCACAGACGAATATTTTGTTGTCGTATTCGTTAAGACACTTTTACAACTGTTTCACAATTTACTTACCGCCCACATTCGTTATGATCGACATATTTTAGGGTATAATGTATAGCACAAGCTACCATTTTTGCCGTGTTATTTCGTAAAATGTACGATGAGAGCTCGACGCTGGTTCGGACCAGAATGATAACGTCACATTTTTTAGATTCAAGCGAGGCTCTCGTAAGCCCAGCCGGTTCCATGGAACCGGTATGAGGAGGGGGAATTAATACGCTTTTATCAATTAGGGCAGGTCTATATACATTCAATGAATATACCGAACATAGACATATGAATATTATTCATATGTCTATGTTCGGGACGGTTGAAATGGAAAGGCGTGTACGATCTCAGGCAGTATAAGTGAGATTGAATTTTTAGACGCAATTTCGATTGGCTGTCTCGATCTATTAGGAAAAACTTACCATGTTAGTAGCGACATTGGTTTCCAATCAAATATGCATGGATCCATGGATGGCATTTCTTTTTGAAAGTGTGTTTGTATTGTATATTCAGTCAAAACCACCTAGATCACGTGTTCTAGAAGGTTTTAATTCACTGCGATAATGCTCCATTCGATAATTTCATAGGTAACAGAAACATTGGATATGCGCTATGGGCTGTGAACCATTTGAGCATGAAAAAGCGCGAAAGCGTCGTACTAATCACATGTACGCACAGCGGCACCCCGCCTTTGTTTCTACCTACACTCCAAAGTCATAACTTTAATTGGCTCGGCAGCTTTGATAGTCTGTGCAATTTGGTCTTAGCTCGGTCACGCTTCCATGCCATATCTTTCTTACGAAAGAAAGAAAGAAGAGTAGTTAGGTACGAAAAAACCTTATCTTTTAACCAACTTTTTTTTTCTTTTTTTTACAGTGAATACCGCACAAGAATCTCAACTGCTCCCGTCTGGAGCCAGTGAGACTATGGCATCCCCAATTGGGGTAGTTGTGAGGCTGAAGGTAGTGGGGAGGGGAAGGAGGTGGGGAAGAGGAAGGTTGGGAAGTACCTGGCTATTCAGATCTGGTCACCAAACACGGCTAAAGCCATTTTCAAACAACGTTTCAATTCTGAATGGTGGTCTTACACCAGGGTGATACTGATAGTATCTTCCACTCTGGAACATGCCGCAAATATACTATATATTATTTTAAATGAATTAATTGTGAAATAACACAAATTAATCAAATAAAATTTATTTGCGCATGCCGGGTTCGAACCCGCGACCTCCGGATTGTGAGTCAAGAGTCTTACCCACTGGACTACGGAGGTCGTCAACTTATATATTACGCAACTGGAAATCAAGCATGGGTAGAAAAGAGTGCGAAAGTTTAATTAAAACGATATTTCATTGAAGGAAGATAATACTAATAAATCTAAACGAAATATGAAACAGAACAAGACAGAGAAAAATAAAAAGGAAACGGTCCTAACTGGAAATCTAACACAGGATATCTTATCTTACCGAGACACAGCGCCTTAACCAACTACGTCAATTTATCGATCTCATATTTCAAATTCACTATTAAAAATATTACCCTCAACTAATTTATTCCCCTTATTTTTGGCTGCTATCTTTATAAAGGATCACAAAGTTTTAACGAATTTATTTGTAACCTGGATAGAGTCTCGGATAAACATGTTCATATATTGCATTGGTGGGTACAAGTGGTACAACCTTCCAAAATTGAATATAATATTTGTTTATGTTTAATTACGAAATTGAAATGATAATAATATGTAAAGTGTTTTGAGTATGTGGTCAACGTAATTTTGGTTCCCAGCGAAACGCAAGCATTATGACAACAAGGCGCGATGTTCACTGCATTAAATACTCGTATAAATTTATTACATGTTGTAAAATTATCTTTCGTGGGCTGGGAAAGGGATTTAAAGTCAGAAAATGTCCAAAATGACTGGCCGATTTTTTGACCCAAAAAGACCCTCCACACAGCATCCCAGATGACATAGGGCCTGAGGGAAATTATTTTCCTCAAGTTTTTTTTACATTAACTCCTGTGTGGAGTTAAGAGGGCATTACCAGAGAAAGCCTGAAATACGTCATTTTCAAAAAAGTTTTTAGACGTATTGACTCTTTTCCACAAAAAATTATAAATGGATTTCGAAAGATTGTTCTTTTATCTAGCATTCGTATGTAATAAATTTTTAGAATTTTTTTAAAATTTTTAGTATAATAAGGTTATTCCATAGGTCGTTGGCAGATTTGTTAAATTTTCAAAAAAGTTTTTGTATTATACCACACCCATTTCAAATAATGTAATCATGCAGTAAAATAAATCAATACATTATCTAGCAAAGTTATGTATTAGAATTTTAATTTTAGTTTCAATAAAATCATTAAAAAATATGTACGTACATGTGTTTCTTGACGAAAATTGGTCCATTTGTGTATTTATTTGCGCACTTACAAACTAATATATTTCAGATTTTTTTAACATTCTTATTAAATTTAGACATTATTGAAAAATGATAAATACTTATAATCAAAAAATAACTACAAAAAGTACACTATTTTAATAGTTTTATCATCACGCCTTTCAGCATTTTTGGATGAAGGTATAAATTAAAGCTAATTTGGATTGAAATAAATTCGATATTGAGTTATAATTTAAAAAAGCTGGTACGGAGAATAATTAATCTTTCTCATTGTAACCGTCCTGCACGATCGGAAGAACAACTTTCGACGAAATGTGGATTTTCGTCCGCTGGCTGGTTAAACGCTCTTAATGTAAAAAAATACACTGATCTAAAAGTCAGAAAATATTTACTTTAAGTAGAGAGTAATAAAAAATCTTAAAATTTTAAAAATAAATTGATAAACTTTAAAGTACATAGACATACCTACTCGTGTATTGAAAATGTTGGAACCCTGATACCGACAGTTCACTTGTTTTGCAGAGACAAGCAAAAATATAAATGTAAAACCAACAGTGATGAGGGTAGCAAAGGTAAAGTCATGAATCGTCCAATGTTTTAAATATAATGTCCTCCACGACACTCCACGTGCAAAGTCGTATCTTTCCCAAGCATAAACTTTCTCATAAAGTGTGTTTTATCGGAAGTGTCCTGCATATAAGTATGTTTCTGTATCTATTTGAGCCTAATATTCATAATAAATTGTAAAGCGCCCTTGAGGTGATTTTTCACAAAAACGGCGCTCTACAAATTATCCAATTATTATTATTATTATTAATTTGGCTATCACAAAGAACTAATTTTATCGACATATATATATTTTTTTTTTACATAAATAACGCACAAGAGTCCCAGCTGCTCCCGTCTGGAGCCAGTGGGACTATGGAATCCCCAATTGGGGTATGTTGTGAGGCTGGAGGCAGTGGGGAGGGGAAGGAGATAGGGAAGAGGAAGGTGGGGAAGTACCTGGCTATTCAGATCTGGGCACCAAACACGGCAGAAGCCATTTCAAGCAACGTTTCAATTCTGAATGGTGGTCTTACACCAGGGCGATACTGAGAGTATCTTCCACTCTGGAACGTGCCGCAAATATACTATATATTATTTTAAATGAATAAATTGTGAAATACACAAATTAATCAAATAAAATTTATTTGCCACGCCGGGATTCGATCCTGCGACCTTCGGAAAGCGAGTCAAGCCCCTTACCGCTGCACTACGCCGGCCGTCAAATGATATGATTTTAGATTTTCACGGCCAAAAGTATTTTTGTAATTTATGTTTGAGGTGTTATGTCGTGTTGCGCTACCTCCTCATTTAGCCAACGTTTCGGACAGCGTTACAGTGTCCATCATCAGGGCAGATGTGTAATTGTTAGTGGTGAAATGTGTGCTTATGTATTTAGAAGCGATACCGCTTGCTAAACGTTGGCTAAAGGATGAGGTAGCGCAACACGGCACAACACCCCAAACATAAATAACAACAACAATTTTTTCAACAATATTTTTTTATTATTTACAGTTGGACTCCTTCCTGAACAAACTGAATTACATCTATTCTACATCTGATTGTATAAATCAGCTGGAATTGTGAAAATTGACAAAACTGTCAAAATTGCTTGACACCGATCGAGAATTTTAGCTGCGTCGTGCAATCAGATATGTGATAGACATAAAATAGTAATGGGGTTTTGCATGATTTTACAAGATTTAGTGCATGAGAACAAAAAAAAGTTTTTAATATTAGGAAAACAAAAAAACCAAAATGATAAATCGTAGGTGCGAATTAGTGTACCTATATAATATATTTATAAGAAAGGAGAGAGAAGATTTAAAAAAACTCTGTCCAGTTTTTAAATGGCATATTAACATAAAATAATATATATAAAGAAAAATAAATGACATTTCCACTCTGAGAAAATTACGCAATGAACCATATATAGTTAATTTAATACTTTTTAATAAAGAAGAAGTATTCTAAAAAAAAGGCTTTGGAAATTTGGACGAGGCCGGGTAGCCATACCTAACCTAACATATTATCTCAGCTTATAACCCTACCTATCTATCAATTACAATGACCTGCACCGTATCTTTCATCGTTCATTGAAAAAAATTCTTAGTGTGAGTATTTCACGGATAGGTGAACGTCCTCGCAATGAAAAAGAAGAACAGAACAAATTCAGGAATGTAATTTTTCATTCAAGATTCATGAAGTTAGGAATGTCGACACAAGCCAGACAGGCAATTATTAACTACCAATAGAAAGGTATAAGTAGCCTTCAAATGCGATATTCCTTCCGAATAAAAATTCCCTTCCATTTTTACATAATTAATGGCAGTCTGGCCTATTCACGTCATCCAAATAAAAGTGAAACAGAATCATCGCAGTTAGGTACCTTGATCAGCTGGAAATGTTGTCATTGTAGATATTGGGGATACCAGTGCAAAAAATTAGTATTTACGAACCATTTTTTTTTTTACAAAATTAATATATAGTAAAAATAAATAAAATTAAAACAATATTATAAATAGAATGCACTCTCTTGAATGCTAAATATAAAAGTGGATTCTATATTTCACCAAACACATTTTTTTTACATTAGCTCCACACAGGAGGCCTTGAGGAAAATATTTCCCCTCAGGGCCTAAGTAATCTTTCGGGACGCTGTGTGGAAGGTCTTTAGAGTAAAGGAATGAGAACAAGTTCTGGGAAGGAAACAGGTATGAGTGATGGGTAGGAATCTGGGAGTCAGTGTCTCCAGGATTGACGGATGTTCAAATCCGTCCCTCCTAGGCGATGGGTCGAGAGAGTCCTGCTGAAGAGGTCAAAAGGTCTCCCTAAACCAAGTTCTCCCGATCCGGCCTGCCACTCAGCTGGTAGGCAGATGCATCCATCGCCAAGACCCGGACAAACCTCACCCCGTGAACCCAGGCACTAGCTAAGACAACGAAGTGAACAACTTGGGGTGACCTATGGCAGAGGTGTTGGTTATCCATAAACGGTTCCCGGGGCGTTGGTACCCGTACCCGCCTCCCACATTGAAACATATATATATATATATATATATATATATATATTCCATAATAAAGTTTTCAGCATGGGTACAATCAATAAGTATTTATTGAAAGCTTGTGGCTGTAACACTTTGTCCCATTTCTGGAATTATTGGCGCTTTTTGTAATTTTTTAAAGCCTATGATGTTTTTCGCTGCATCATTAAAACGACCACAACATATCAAATTATTTGACAGCGGATTAACAAAAAATATGGTGAATTTATATCCTCATTGCGCAATTGTATCCTCATTGTACAATTGAATCCTTATTGCACAATTGTAAATAATTTAAAATAAATTTGTTGATTTGTTAGCATTTTCATTCTTGAAGTGGTTTATTGATTGTCATCTATGGCTCCGTCTGCGGTGGCGAATAATTGATATCGTTAAAATGCGCGTGACATTTTACAAATTATTTATAATTTATTCGCCGCTTTGTTATTTCTGCCGATTGTCGTAATGCACTTTTTATAGATGACCCTAATGACGATCAATAATTCACAACACTATAAATTATTCATACATAGAAATGGACTAATACCAATATACTAACACGCCGCGCCGCTTCATATCAAAGATACGAGCTTTGCGGATTCTTCATATTTGCTAAATTATTTGTTTCAAGTCTGCTTCGTACTTGCTAATTTATTTGTCGACTTTATTTTTTTTCCTTTATTTTTTCCCATAATATCTTGCTACTTTTCAATAATTTTTTACATAACTTCTAAATATATATAACATAACTTAAAATACAAGAAATATAAAAGTTAGGAAAAAGGTAAGTAAATACATATGACAAAAGTAGAAAATGGGAACCCACTTAGGCGCTGCCTGTGCGTGGGTAATATAAGCTAAATTACATCAAGTAAAAAATTAAAATTTTAAAGTGAAGGTTTAAAAATATGCGTATCTGTGAAAATATTGTAGTAAAAAAGTGAAACATAAAAGTTTGTTGATTTTTTGTTACAGTTTCAAGATAGTAAATAAAGTTTGTCTTGAAGAAGTACAATTGTATTGAAAAGTGAGGCATGAAGGTTTCAGAATTTCAGTATTCTATTATTATCGTGTCATCGGCGTAAGAAATAATTTGTCCAGGGATTTACATAATTACATAAATCTGGAATGACATAATTACATAAATCATTAATTTGGAAAATTTCACATATCTTTGTTATTTATATTTGGGGTGTTATGCCGTGTTGCGCTACCTTCTCCTTTAGCCAACGTTTACAGTGTCCATCATCGGGGCAGACGTGTGATGATGATGATGGATACTGTAACGCTGTCCGAAACGTTGGCTAAAGGAAGAGGTAGAGCAATACGGCATGACACCCCAAAAATAAATAACAAAAATAACTTTAACCGTGAAAATATAAAATCATATCTTATGTATATCATTTATATACATCAAAAATAGAATAGGGCCAAGTACAGTTTCTTGCGGAACTCCATTTTTTAACTGTGCTTCTGAACTATACATATTCCCAATTTTTGATTTTTGTGTTTTGTCTTTAATAGTTGGTAGTTGATAGTTGGTGAGTATTTTTAGTGTGAGAATATTGAAACCTCGCTATTATTATTTATTTTAAAATGAGTTATGATTTACAGTATCGAAAGCCTTTCTTAAATCAAAGAATATAGCTAGACATTTCTTATTTTTATCGATAGATGTGTACATATTTTTTGTTAAATCATATATTGCATCTTCAGTGCTTTCAATCTTTGAAACCGGTTTATAGCCGAGTGATCAAAATCGTACTGTTCACACCTGCGGGTCGCGGTTTGAATTCTCTGTAAACTCCGTCATCGCACAAGCAACAATGATTTTAGGTTTTTTTTGTTGAAAAATTTCAGATGAAAAGTAAAATGAAAATCGGAAGAAAATATATAAAAGATATGAAAATAATTAACGAATTTCCGTAATAAAGTTACATAAATAAGTTTTTTTTGACGTTACCCCTATTTTAATTCGACTGTTTTGCATTTTGTCTGCCTATAAACTTATTTGTACGATCCGTTTCGAACGGTGGACGAAGATGGTTACGTTTTAATTGTTCAGTAAATATTACATTTTCAAATCTGAAATCGTCTTGTTTGTTTGGACTTATTTTTCTATATTATGATTGAAGAAAGTTAGAAAACAGAAGTGCCATCGAGATAGGGACGTAA
This sequence comes from Limnephilus rhombicus, assembly GCA_929108145.2. Taxonomy (NCBI): domain Eukaryota; kingdom Metazoa; phylum Arthropoda; class Insecta; order Trichoptera; family Limnephilidae; genus Limnephilus; species Limnephilus rhombicus. Next base: position 47,559,461 of record OV815273.1, on the reverse strand, counting down.
CTTTTGACAAATTGTATAATTCCTTATTATTTAAAATTTTAAAAAGTTACATAAAAAGTAGCAAGCTATTTAATAAGGTACCTACTTACAATTTTTATGATTCCGGTGTAAATTTTTGTTTTGATTTATTAACCAAATTAAAAATTGAAGAAAACTACTGTTCACATAACTATTAGTAATATAATGTTTATTTCATTGAAATTATTAAGTTTTGGTGGAAATCCGTTGGTTTTTCATATTTTTTGTTCAAATTTTCACCATTTTTCGTTGTTATTATTTTGTATATTTACTATTATTTGACAATGATAATTGTTTATTTTGTGTTCCATTCAATCGTGAAATTATTAACCTTGGTACCAAGGCGAACCCTGGGGTTAAAACGTTATGAAAAGCAATACATTTTAATTGTCAAGTAATAATAAATACATAACTAAATTGATGGGTTCTTTGAATTGAAAATCTTTAAAGACAATATTAGGAACGGTGAAATGAAAATTTGAAACAGAAAAATTAGAAAAAGATACGGTCGTATTTTGGAAATCTTCTTTATCCGTTTTAAATTTTCATTTGAGAGTCGCTAATATTGCCTTCTATTATTAAATACTAGCTTTTTACCGCGGCTTCGCTCGCATGGTATTAGGGGATTCCCACTCCGCCTCCACCCCTACCCCTCTTCCCACCACCTTCCCTCGCCCCACTCCACTTCTCCCATCACCCCCCTCCCCCTCCAACCCACCTCCACCACCTATCCCTTCCCCTCCACCTCCCCCCACCCTCCTCCACCCCTCCCCCTTCCTTCCCTCCCCATCTCGCCCCCCCCAACCCCCTCCACTCCTACCCCCTCCCCCTCCCCCACCGCCCTCTCCACACCCCCTCCCCACTCTCGTATTCCACACATTCTTTCCCGGTACATTCAATCTTCAAACTGCTCGCGTGCCACCTATTACAATTTTTTATACAAATTTTATAATGGCAGAGCTCAACTCAAAATAACGAACAAAAAAAGAATTATCCAATTTGGTGCTGTCGTTCGGGTTTACGCGCGCATACATACACTTCTGTGATTCATTTTTAGAGATGGTTATTAAGTACGACGCCAGAAAAGCACTATTTTTAGGGTGAAATGCCTAATTTAAAAAAAAAAATAAAACATCGTTTCCAAGGCGACAATTGGTTTCTGACGTTTGCAATAAATCGATTTTGTTAGCGACAGAAAACGTATGATAAATAATTTCATAACGCCAGAACAAATAATAATAATCCAATATAATAATCGCAAATGATGTAGCTTTCTATTAGTGAAAGAATTTTTAAAATCCATTCAGTAGTTTTTGTGTGAAAGAGTAACAATTATACATCCATACAAACTTTCACCTTTATAATATTAATAGGAAGGATAGGATAGGATAGGATAGGATAATAGGATTACATTTTGAAGTTTTACTCATTAATTTATTCCAAAATTTAAAAAATATATATAAATAACTTTGTACTAGGTACTTATTTATTTGAAAATGGAGCGGTTTCCATTTCTCAAAACAGTGAACCACGTGAAGGCAAAAATAAAAGTAGCATCAACAACAACCTAAATCGATTTGTGACAATATCCTTCGTAATGAGGTGGTCCCCCCCCCCCACCTCCCCCACGCTAAGCCACTGGTTACAAGTGGAATAGGGTTTAAAATAAATGGACATTACCTGCGAGTACCCCGCGGTTGCAATATAACTCAAAGAACGAAATTGTTCCCCTCCTGCGTCCCTTTCTTCTCCCGCGTTCCCCTTCCACCTCCCCCCCAACCCTCAACGACCTCCCGCGAACACCCCTTCTTCCTCGTTCCCCTCTACCCCTCCCGGATTCCCCTCCCCCTCCCGCCTTCCCTCCCCGCCGCTAAACTATATGAAATAAACACATTTTTCAAACAACTCGCGTTCCACCTAATTTATATACAAAATTTCATAACGCCAGCTCATCATTATATAAAGAAACCTTCGAGGGCGTGCGCACAACACTAGTCACAACATTTTAGTCACATAGTTATCTGTTTTCCTTAAAATGTTTTTTTTTTGTGTAGTAATCTTTTTTTCCTCTTAAAATGTATTTGTAAAAATGTATGAAAAATTTTTGCATACATCTAAATAAATATTCAAAAACAAAACAACAAATCATCAAAGTTTCATTGCAAACGGATGAATGGTATAGGAACGCATATGGGACAAACAAAGAAACATTAATTCTTAAATATAAAGAAGATGACTAGGCGTGCCACTGACAGAGTTTACAAAGAGTATTATCTACTTGTGGATGAATTCATATTTTAAAATAGGCCGCCATCGCAACGAGCTTTTGAATACTTTTCCAATGCGTTCCGCGATCTCCGTGACGCAATGTAATTGCTCGCAAATCACACTAATGGTAGTTAAATTTATATCTAGCCACGAAGAATGTCAAGTAGCCGCCTACCCATTTCTTTCGGTGAATCCATTTATAATGTTGATTGAAAAAAATCTTGGATTATTTAGACTTTTTATTAGCGGTAGATTTAAAGCAGGCATGTGGGCCGCAGGTTGGACGAAGATTTTTTGCGACCCTAAGCGAAGATTTCAGCTTTCTATGTTTTGGATTTTAGTATTCATACAAAAAAAATATTGTTCTGGTAAATTTAATTTATATTTACTTTAATTTTTTTAAACTTTATGAGTAAAATCTCAAATTATAATATTTAATAAACTGAAGACAATATTAGCGAAACTCAATCGAAAATCTGGAGACAGAAAAATCAGAAAAAGATATTGGCTCCGCTGAGACTCGAACCCAGGACCCTTTGCTTACATGGCAAGTGCTCTGTCGATTGAGCAACGGAACCCATATCAAATTCGGTCACTTTTAACTGTATCATACTTCGACTAAGAACTACCAACATTATCTTCATTTTCTTAACGCACATATTATTGACTGCTATCTTTATATGTGATTGCAAGATTCAACTCGAATTAAATGCTATCTAGATAGTGTCTGGATACATTTTTATCCATTTTATTCTTAATACGCGACATCTATTGGCTTTTCTGCAAGTCTAGGATGAATATTTATTTAAATTTTTTTAAACTTTATGAGTAAAATCTCAAACTATTATATTTAATTATTAGCGAAATTTATTTATCGCTAATATTGTCTTCATTTAATTAAATATTATGATTTGAGATTTTACTCATAAAGTTAAAAAAAATCCAAAGATGAAATAGGCCCTGAGGGATTTTTTTCTCGGGGTCTCCTGTGCGGAGCTAACGTAAAAAAATGTACAAAAAAATATCGAAATTACTTGATTGTCAAAAATATATAGGTATCTATATCCCGAACATACCAAAAGTAACTTTCTTAATGCATATTTTTATTAGATATGCATTAAAAAAATGAAGATAATGTTGGTAGTTCTTGGTCGAATAATGATACAGTTAAATAAGACCGAATCGGATAGGGACACATTAGCTCAGTTGGTAGAGCACCGATCAGGCAAGTCAAAGGTCGTAGGTTCGAGTCCTAGATGTGACCGTACCTTTTTCTGCTTTTTCTGTTTCAGATTTTCGATTGAGTTTCGTTAATATTGCCGTCATTTAATTAAAAATGTATGCGTTCTTTTTAAAAATAACCCCTCATTGGTGTTTATTGTGTGTGTGTAGGTACCAAGCGTGCATATTATAATATAATACAAGGGGGAATATTAAAGCACGAAATTAATTCGCAATGCTTATCAGTTAAAAACAGAAGCTTTGGCGGCTTATTCATTTTAAACGTTGACTACGTGAATAATATATTCTGTCAATTTAAACGCCAACCTCAACTAATCAAGAATTACGGTACAATGTGGGCTATTTATAATAGAAACAAGGGAGATTGCCCACGATCCGAATGGTCGACAGCACAGTGTTACGTATTGAATACTATTGAATTCGCTACCCTATAACGACAGTGTGTCTGGTCGAGTTTACTACACACTTTCCTAGTAAATATGTTTACAGACTGACCTACTGCGGACCTCTGATACACATGCTACGGACCCCACTTTAAGAAACCCAGCTCTAAGTCTATAACTTTGATAGACCGTACAGTTTGCTCGTAGTTCGGCGAAAGTGGCCACTCTTCCATGAAATATCTCCCTTTCTTTCAATTATGTGTGGTTTTCTATTATTTATTATATTTAACAAAACATGCTTTTTAAATCGCTGTTTTATTATAATTATTCCGTTTTTTTGTTATTTTCAGATTGGAAGTGGCTCCCAGCAGTGCTGAAACATACAGAGTGCATTTTTCTGCACAAGACAGGAGCTTAGCATCAAGACAATCTTATCAGGCCAGGAACGTCTTATCTCGCGTTAGCAACCCTCCTACAAACAGCTACTCCCGGCGGTATCAAAGGAGGCGCGGATACAACGAACCGGAGATCTCTTACAGCCACTACACCCCGATGGTAATAACCGTTCCCCCAGCGAGGAACATCTACAAATCCTTGGAGGACCCCGCAGCATTTTACAAGAACAAGGTCTTCGTGAATTCGACTGCTAGCGAAAAACGACAGAGGCAGGCTGTTCCCAGAGTACCCTACTCTGAGAATAGTATCGACAGTGGTGATAAGAAATCTGCAGACGTGTCCAGGACACCAGACGGGGTGAACATCCGTTTGAGAGGAGCCACCATAAGGGTTCGACCGGATGCTGCTGCCAGGAAAACGCAATGGTCCATTGATGAAAATATGGACAACTCCTTGTCAGGTAAGATTTATTTATTTCTAATTGTAATTCCATTTCTTAGGCCCAGTTGTTTCATGTAGAAATTCAAATATAACCTTGTCATCAAAATGCGTTACAGCTTTGTGTCAAATGGTAATAAGCTGACAAGCTTAACAATATTTTTGAAGTGAAAACTTCTGTAGCACCGTTGTGATTTGAATCTCGATGAAATGAAAAAGCGACATTAAAAAAAGACAAACACATAAATCTGCGAGAGAATGAGATAGAATAATCGGTATCCTCTTTGTGCGGTGCCTCGTAGCCTATCGGTCTGCCCTTCGTGTGGCGCTTCGACGCCTCCACACTCTTGTCTACTTTAGTTTTCTGATGAAGATAGTGGGGATGGGAAGGAGATTGGGGAGAGGAAGGTGTGGAGGTATCTGGCTATTCATATCTGGTCACTAAACACGGCTAAAGCCATTTCAAGCAACGTTTCAATTCTGAATGGGTCTTACAGCAGGGTGATACTAATAGTATCTTCCAATCTGGAACGTGCCGCAAATAGACTATACAGGGTGTTAAGGGACGTTCATAACTTACATGTGAATGAGGTAAAGAGTGTGTGCTGGTCCGTCCTCTCTGCCCACCCCTGCGGAGGAGCGGCGTGACCAAACAGTATGGATAATGGGGTTCCACGCCAACTCAGAATAAAACCAACTCAGAAACACCTCAGAAAGGTCATTAAAAGCTACGAAAAATAATTTATAGTAGCCGGTAACCATAACCCAATTTTACCTATTTAACCGTTTTTTTTAACTTTTAACCGGTACCCCTAACCCACCTTAACCTATTTAACCATTTTTTTTTACATTTAACATTTTTTTTAACATCACTCTTAATGACCTTTCTGACGTGCTTCTGAGTTGGTTGAGTTGGTTTCTTTCTGAGTTGGCCGGTCACCGGATAATGTTTCATAGGCGTGACGGTTAGTTAGTTCTTATAGCCAAGAACCAATTAATTACCAACCAACAAATAGTTGTTTGAATTTGATATTTCAGGCAGTATCCACTGCGCATTTTTTGACATGTTTGAAGGTGATAATTTGTATTTATTTTGTTGGGAAGCGTTTGATTTAACATCATTCTAGAAAAACATGGAAATTTTTATTTATCTGAACAATGAGACGTTTTCAGATTCTATCTTTTGCAAAGCGACCCTGTCTGAAAGTAGGTAGTTACGTCTGTCATCCCATTCAGCCTTTTCTCAACCCGCTTCACGACGCGCGACATCGAACAATAGGGTGACGAAACACACAGTTTCCTTGACTTTTCACAGCAGCTAGGGGGTCATGTTTTCGAAACACCTAACAGAATATCGTGTTTTCAAGGTATAAATCAGTCAAGCGGGTACCTAATCTTCATCAGCGATGTTTTCCAGATTATTTGGCTGGCGATAGACGCCGGCGCCGGCGCCAATAATCATTTCGAATTCAACACACGAAATTTAACAATCGGGGACGGATCAACATCATTATTTTATGACTCTATAGAGAATTGCATTGCGGATTACGTGAAACTATTCAAATTATAATTTTGTGGGTAGGCGAGGTATTGCAGTTGAAAAATGTGTACCCGTATGCAATGTAAGTAGGTGGACACTTGCAAATGCAAACGTGACTATAATCATAATTCTTATTGATGTTTTTTTATAAAACTTTAGGTTATTAAGGAACACTTTTGAATAATTATTTGGTGACCCCGATAGAATAACAGCCTACGTCAATGGTTTCCAATTAGTGGTACGGGTACCCCAAGGGTAGATATTAGTGATGTAACGAATATTCGCATTCGCAAAGTTCGAGCGAATGTTTTACGAATATGAACATCAGAAAAAAGAGACAAGACTTTAAATTATAGGATTGTCTTTAAATTATGAATCCAACACTTTCCACGAAATTAAATGGCAAGTCTTTCAAGGCAACCATTTCACTTCGTGAATTATCAACGGCCAATGACTTCATAGATTTATTATCCCACTGTTTCGTTTTATCGGCACATGCGACACAGATATCATCTGTTTCATATAGGATTTGGTACTTTGATGGGAAGATGATGCCACTTCAAGTGTTTTATATGCACCCCGTTTTCATTTTTCACACTTTTCTATTTCGGAAAACTTTGTTTTATGCATTGCCTTCAAATGATTTCTCACAGCCGTGAGAAATCATTTTTGCGTTGTAGTTCTTCCTTTTCTAGAATATTCCTTGTTACACAGCTTGCACTCGTTCAGCGTCGCAAAGTGTAAAATAAGTCCAAATTTCACTAGAATTTGATTTACTCATGTTAATCAGTAATTCAAAAATTTAAAAAAAAAACTCAATGTTCGCATTCGCATTCGCGAATGTCGGCAGCAGATATTCGCATTCGCTTTCGCGAATGCTCAAAAAATGACATTCGTTACATCACTAGTAGATAGTAGATATAGATAACGCGGCAAGAGTTGAAAGCAATAAAAAAGCTTAGCATCGAATGAATTTGTGCATCGGTACACACTATTACCGGCGAGGAACAAACCTTTGTCTTGTTTACGCCTACCTATTCTCACTAGTGGAAGAGGGACAACGAGTGTATACGATGCTCGTAAAATAATATTGTTAAAAAGCATACTGCGTGTTCTATTCGTATCGGTTCGTTATTAGATTTATTTATGTCAGTTTTCCTGCCACAATTTGTTTGTATTACTTTTCATCTCGTTTGTGCATTAGACTTAGTATACTAATAAATATGGGATATATACAATGGGTGAATGCATGCAAATTGCACATATCTATTAATATTTATAATTCATCCCTGAAGATTATCACATCATATTCTGATGAACATATGTAGAGTTATGAATTTAACCCTACATATTTTGCGCTTTGTAATAGAATCCAAATCTTTCTTCTTCTTGGGCCCTGTCCGTTCAACGGGCGTTGGCTATCATGTTGGCTAAGCTTAGGTACTTTGTTTACTGCTGCCCGGAACAGCTCTACAGTAGACTGGCCAAACTGGTAGTGTGGTGGTATTTTCAGCCAAGAGGTTCTCCTTCTTCCAGGGCCCCGTCTTCCGGCAATCTTTCCCTGCATTATGAGATGCAGGATCTCATGCTTCTCTGGATGTGTCATCACATGTCCAAGATATTGGAGTTTTCGGATTTTTATAATTTTAATTACTTCCTTTACTTTATTCATCCGAACCACAACATCTTCATTCGTAACCCTGTCCATCCAGCTTATTTTAAGTATTCTTCTGTAGATCCACATCTCGAATGCCTCGAGTCGCCTAATTAGTTCTTCAGTAAGCGTCCATGCTTCCATTCCATAAAATAATATCGAAAACACGTAGCATCTGACCATTCGCATTCGTAATCCAAGGTTGAGATCATGGCTGCAGAACATTTTTCTCATGCGGATAAAGGTTGCACGAGCTTGCTCAATGCGGCATTTGATTTCAACAAGTATACAATACTCTGTACCTTCTCTGGTTCTGTTCCAGCTATATAAAGATTTTCATCCAATGCGTTGTTTTTGCTTATGAGCATGTATTTTTTTATATTTATATTTAGTTCTAGCCCAAAATTCTCATAAGTCTTCACTACTCGATTCAGCAAAAGTTGTAAATCCTCAATGTTACTTGTTAGAAGTACCGTATCGTCAGCATAACGCAGGTTGTTCAGAATCTTCCCATTTATAACAAGTCCTTGAGTAGCTTCTTGCAGAGCTTCGTTGAATATTTCTTCTGAATATAAGTTGAACAGCATAGGTGAAAGAATACAACCCTGTCGCACGCCTCTCTTTAGAATTCAAATAAATGGAATATTTATGAACACGTCCGAAAACTAAAAACTGTTTTCGAAAGGTGGGAAATAGACATATAATTTATTAAACCCAATTTTTTTTGCTGCGAACATAAAAAAATGTTTTAAATATGGCTCACCTCTCATTTTTAATAACTAAAATTAGTCTAAAAAAATACACATATTTTAATAGGTAAATGTATTATTATAAACGTGTTTAAGAGGTTGTGGGTTAGATACCCGCGGAAAATCAAAAAACATCGATTTTATTTTTACATTTCTATTTTTTTTGAGAATTTCACAAGAGTCCCAGCTGCTCCCGTCTGGAGCCAGTGAGACTAGGGCATGATGGCATCCCCTAGGGCAATTGGAGTATATTGTGAGGACAAAGGTAGTGGGGAGGGGAAGGAGATGGGGAAGAGGAAGGTGGGGAAGTTCCTGGATATTCAGATCTGGTCACCAAACACGGCCCACGCCATTTCAAGCAACTTTTCAATTCTGAGTGATGGTCCTACACCAGGGCGATACTGAGAATATCTTCCACTCTGGAACGTACCGCAAATATGCCATACATTATTTTAAATGAATTAATTATTCAAATAAAATTTATTTGCCATGCCGGAATTCGATCCCACGACCTTCGGATTGCTAGTCAAAATCCTTACCGCTAGACCACGCCGGCCGTCACTGGTGATATCTGACAACTAACCATATGTTTAAATGAAATTAATCTGTAAATTTGTTTGACGGTTGCGTTTCCGTTTCAAGATGGTAGCCGTTTTAATAGTTCAGTAAAATATACTTTTCAAATGTGAAATCGTCTTTCAATTTGGTAGGCGGGTATGGGTACCGCCGCCCTGGGAACCATTTATTGGATGACCAACACCTCTGCCACAGGTCACCCCAAGTGGTTCGCTACGTTTGGTGACTTAGCAGGGGTGCCCGGGTTCTTGGGGTTATGTTTGTCCGGGTCTTGATGGTGGGTGCGTCGGCCCACCTTCTGCGTGGCGGGCCGGATTGGGAGATGCTGGTTGAGGGAGACCCTTTACAACCGGTTACCGCTGTTCGGGCCGCTCGGTAGTACAGGGGCAGCGACCCTCAGGCTCACGACTGAGGGTGGGCTGCCCCATCGACGAGTGTAAAAACCCCGCCGCTGCTGTTGTGCCGGTTCGTGACCGGAGGGGACCCAGCAGTAGCGTTTGAGGCGCATTGGGCGACCTCTCCAGTCGGACTCTCCCTGCCCATCGCCTTGAACCGCAGTGGGTGGATTGAATTCGTTCGTTCATCACTCTTGGATACTCTGATCCCCAGCTTCCTACCCACCCCTCATACCTTTTCCTTCCCAGACCTTCCTTCCCCCACATCCTATCATAAAAATAAAAAATCAATAAAATCATGACAACACCTTGGCCTGCATACCAATTTAAACTCTGTCCACCACCACCTTTTTTCTCAACGCCCCAACCTACTATTCCTGTCTGAAACGCAGATATCCGAGCCTGTAGACGCCTCCTATCTGGACTGCCCGGGCTTCACCCTCGCAAGCAAGTTCAGACCTAAAGGAGGTGTCTGTCTCTATAGTGGAGCTGACGTCAACTGTGTGCGACTGATGAATCTGGAAAACTCCAGATTCGATGTAATGTGGGTACGCGTCAATCTTGCCAGTGCGGTAAGATTCTACGCGTGTTTATACCGCTCACCGAACCTTAGCGAATCAGACACGTCCGAACTCTTCAAACATGTAAGCGACACTATCGATGACCTCTTGCCCCGCTACCCTACGGCAGAGTTTGTGGTCCTGGGGGACTATAATGTTCATAACGAACCTTGGTTGAAGTTCTCAGGATCAACAGACTCGGCTGAACGACAAGCGGAATCCTTTGCCCTTTGCTACGGATTGGAGCAAATGGTTCAGGACCCTACAAGGGTTCCTGATGTCCAGACTCACCGTTCCAATCTGTTAGACCTATTTTTAACCACTGTGCCACACGGTTACAGGATTGAAGTCACAGCGCCTTTAGGATCGTCCGACCACTGCCCGGTGACGACATCAATCCCTGTAAACTTCAGACCGCCAAATGAGAGGCTGAAGAGAAAAGTGTGGCACTGTAAGTCAGCAGATTGGTTCGGTCTGCGGGCACATTTTAATGCTTTCCCGTGGTCAGCTGTCTGTTTTCGGACTTCGGATCCTTCAAGATGTGCCCAGGAAATTGGTGAAGTCATCACATCCGCGATGGATGGCTTCATCCCATCTACTGTTAAGGAAACTGATGTTGGCTCAAAGCCGTGGTTCAGTCGACAATGCGCTGGAGCAGTGCGACGAAAAAACGCGGCTTACCGAGCCTACAACACGTCTAGAACATCCGAAGACAGAACAGCTTACAACAAAATGGCAAAGGAAACCAAGAGAATCATAAATAGGTCAAAATTGGAGCACGACCTGCAGATCAGCAGAAAGCTGGCTGCATGCCCGCATGGCAGCAGGCAATTCTGGTCGCTTGCAGGCTCAATAGGCCGCAATTTCTGCAAATCCAGTCTGCCACCTCTCACCAGACCTGACGGCTCAAATTTATTAGGTAAAATGTTTGCGGATAACTCAACCCTCGATGACCAAGGTTCTGTCCCGACGTCGGTTCCTAACTGCGGTTTTCGTATGAAAAAGCTGAGGATCCGGCATCGGGAAGTACTCCATGTTTTACGAAGGCTAGATGTTAATAAAGCTAGTGGGCCTGATGGAATACCTGCACTGGTACTGCAGAGGTGCGCTGCAGAAATAGCTCCAATTTTGACGAAGCTTTTAAAAATGTCACTGAAGACTGGCTCTGTGCCCTCTGGTTGGAAAAAAGCGGCTATCCATCCTATTCCAAAGAAGGGTGACCGCTCCAACCCAGCCAACTACCGCCCCATAGCGATCACATCAGTTCTGTCTGAGGTGATGGAACGTGTGATCAACGACAAAGTGCGGTGATCTTCTCGCGTATGTGACGCATGTTTAGGGGCGGTGCTTGGAACGTTTTGGTGAGACCCAAACGGTTGCACTGGACATTTCCAAGGCCTTTGACCGGGTTTGGCACCAAGGGCTTGTTTACGAACTGCCTTCTTACGGACTTCCCGCATCCTTGTGTATGTGGATTGCCGACTTTTTGAGGGAGAGGTCGATTCAGACGGTAGTCGATGGTTTCATCTCTTCCTCACACTCGATAAATGCTGGCTTCCCACAGGGATCGGTTCTGTCTCCGACTTTGTTTTTGTTGCACATCAACGACCTTTTGTCATGTGCACCTGTTACGCGGATGACAGTACAGTCCATGATAGCTTTTTATTTGACAATCCCCCAAAGGGTTCACAAACCCCAACGACTCGGAGGGCTTTGAAGCAAAGAATGGACGGTTACCTCGAGAGTGTTTTTTCTTGGTGTAAAAATAATCTCGTTGAATTTAATGTTTCAAAGACCCAATCTTGTCTGATTACGTCTAAAAGGGATCGAAATGAATATCTAGTATCCTTCAACGGAATACCGGTATTACAATGGAAGATGTTTCGAGGAACTATCATCATTGATCCCTTCGGCATCGGTGCACAGTCGGGAAACACGCCAAACGCGTGCCCAACATTTGTACACGGTTGACATTTGTCACATGAGAACGGGTCGTTTCTTTGACTCGTTCAAAGAAACGTTCGACAGCTCGGCTGTAGAATGATTTGCCGGCCTCTGTGTTTCCTCCTTTCTATAACATGGGTCTCTTCAAGACCAATGTTCATTCCTTCCTCTCCTCAAAAAGATTCTCCACACAGCATCCCAGATGACATAGGCCCTGAGGGAAATTATTTTCCTCAGGGCCTCCTGTGTGGAGTTAATGTAAAAAAAAAAAAAATTGTCGGATTTATTTTGACTTTCTTATTCGCATTTTTTTCAATATTACGGAACCTACCTGCCGAAAGAAAATCTGAAAAAGAATTGTCATTGAGACATTGATGTTTCTTTGAACAAATTGTATAATTCTTTAAATTATGTGGTTTATAATTAAGGTAGGTAGTAGTATGTATGATGTCGTTAGTTATTTAAGTACCTACAAACAAACCTTATGGAGGAAATTTTGGTTTTGATTTATTAATTGAAACATACTTTTTTGTAGGCGAGTTCTACTGTTCACAGAACTACTAGTGTAGGTAGGTACCTAAAGTTACAAAATGTATTTTCGAATAATCGTATAAATTAATATGTTTTTGTATTAATGTCTACCGCCCCCGGGTCGGTAGATATTGGAATACAAAAAAGCAATCTAAAATATTGAATTTCCACTCATAACAAAATAGATTGTAAACAAGAAGGTTTTAAATTATTACCAAATATTTCATAATATCGTCACCTCAGTTGGACAAGGTTCTAAAAAATTTTTTTTTAAATGATCTTTGAATGCAAATTAATTTCTTTCGCTCATTTGTATAACTAACATAATTTTTAGCGGCATCTGTGTTGTATTTCCGTAGATATTTGTATTTGTAACAAAAGGTTCTTACATCATTTTGAACATTTTGCAATTTTTCATTTTTTTTATAAATGAATACCTCACAAGGCAGTGAGACTATGGCATCCCTAATTGGGGTACCTATGTTGTGTGGCTGAAGGTAGTGGGGAGGGGAAGGATATGAGGAAGAGGAAGGTGGGGAAGCACCTGGCTATTAAGATCTGGTCACCAGACACGGCTAAAGCCATTTCAAGCACCGTTTCAATTCTGAATGGTGGTCTTAATGGTGGTGAAATAAATTAAAATGTGAGCCTCGGTAAACCCCCGATAAACGTGGTTATGTCTCGCCTTAACAATCTATTTAACAATTTCTGATTTTGAGGTTCAATCTCGTAAATAGTACATGTTTTAAAGGAATGTATTTATGTAGAACATTACAGCGCCGGATCTGCCATACGTTCAAAAACGTGCAAAAACCTGGCGCCAACTCCGAAGGGGCGCCGTGAGAAAATAAATATTGAATTAAAATTTTGTTATAATATTCCCTGAATCGTTTAAAAATTACCCATAGTACAAAATAATTATTACGCTCTAGCAACACTTTCCAAAGAAATAGAATGCGCACGCATCAGGTTGGTATCAACGGCTTACGAATTTATAGTCAGTTACAGAATTTTTTACAAATTCCATATATTTTGTTTAAACGTAAGATCTATTTTTCCATATATCTTTTACCGTCTTTTACGACGAATGGGTGCGATCCAAATTCAATAACCAATCACAGCGCCGTATTTTTGTTCTAGTCAATCAAACAAACCGACGCTGACAATTTTAGTTAGCGTACGCTCGCTATGGTTTTATTTTGTACGATTTAAGTCTCTAGGAGAAGGTAGTTAAAGACCATTTTCTTATGAAATCTTCAGTAAATCCCATTAACAAAAACATCGCACGGTTTGCAGGATTTGCAGGTTGCAACGTGTTGACAGTTTCATCATTGATTTGACATAAGTATTATTATTTGAAGTTCGTTAAATGTATAATTAATTTCTATTAGATTTGTTATTTTACGGTGTCAGTGTAAGCGTCTTTCGTAAGCCGTTGATACTATACGTCAGTGTTTAGTGTTTGTATGGTGTTTGTTCGCTCAATTTGGTGTTTGTTCGCTCAACAAACACCAAATTGTTGGAAATGCAAGGTACAAATTTGAGGTTATATTCGTATTAGATTTTTAAATTTATAATTAAATTTCTATTGGTTGTTAGAGGTTATAAAAGTACTGTGGATTACAATGAATAGAATCACCATAATTTTATGTTTACCCAATAGATTAGGGCTCCTGGCGATTCTGTCTTTAAAAAAAACGAGTGTGAGAGCTACCGCCAGGTCACTTGGAAAAGGTACACCCTCTATATGTCTTAATTTTATTTGATAAATTAGTGTAAAAAAAAAAAAAAATTAAATAAAAAAAATTGGGGTGAACGAATTTTTAATCAAAATAAAAATGTAGGGGGGGGGCGCCATCGGTACCTACTGCACAGGGCGCCAGATTTCGTAGATCCGGCCCTGAAAACATAGCCCCAGCTTGTAATGGCATCAGGGAAATGTAGTTAGAACCTTATGAAATGAATATCTGTTTGCATATGGTTCTATCTGTACGCTTATGTATGTTCTAAAATAGTAAGTATACGTCCGATTTAAATATTTTCCTACAAAATCTGTTCAACTAAAATACTTTACAAGATTTAACCCCAAAATCAGAAATCGGTAAATGGATTATGAGAAATCGTCTTTGCAAACTTTGACACCTCATATCTCAGAAACGAGGTAAAGTGAGGGTAGAACCCTGTCTAACCAAAATGACGATAATAAATAGATTATTTACAGTTACCTTTCAACTAGTTAGGTTTTAATGGCTTTCAAATTTTAATTTTTTTTTTAATTATAAGTAATTACGAGTATTTCCAACTACTCCCAACTACCCAGAGCCATTCCTATTCATGGCATTCCGAATTATGGTATGTTGTGAGCTGTACGGGTGTTGGAAAGGGAAGGGGAATGGTAAGAGGAAGGTTGGGATGTAACTGGGATAAATTTTCGGGATTAGTGTCCATGGTTATTACGAATAATTTTTAGAAAAAAAAACTTTAGATTCGCCTTACTCAATATAAAAGGTTTTTGCATAACGGGCGGCGGAAAATGATGCATTTTAATTTTCAATTGCGTAAAATTAAATTTCACTTCGCGAACCGATACGGCGACAATCCGGCGGCCATTCCGTCACTGTTATGTTGGTATCACTGATAATATTAGCGAAGAGCTAAATACGACTGTAGCCGACTTCGTGGGATACATGAAAATACTGGCTGTTCAGATGTAGTCGCCAATGCGGCTAAATCCTTTTCAAGCAACTTTTCGATTCTGAATGGTGGTATTTTACCAGGGCGACACTGGGGATATCTTCATCTCAGGAACAAGCCGCAAAAAGCAATAATTTTTTATATTTATTAAACGCGAAACAACATGTAAATTTAATTTGATTTACTTACGCAAGCCGGGATTTGTAGCTGTGACCTCAGAATTCTCGGTCTAGAAAAAATGTCTTGCAAACAAAATGATTCGACTTTTTTCGCTCCAGTGTCCAGCTTTTGAAAATAAATGTATACTTGCAAACTGCCTTCATTTGAGAAGGACAGGTAATTAATTGAGTTGGGTGGAAGTGGAGAAGTTAAACAGTAATGAAAGTAGAAAATACCCCTTATTCTTTCCCTTACGGTGAGGCGCTATAAAATTCCGTGCGCTCCAGTGACACTTGAGATATTTTTTTGAAATGAAAGCTTCTCAAGCACCATTGTGATTTGAAACTCACAAGAGACAAACATATACATCTATAGGATTTAAATTGCGAGAGTCTACTTTAGTTTTCTGAAAGTTTCACTTCTACCGCGTGTAAATTGCACACTCTGTTTTTTTTTTCTTTTTTTTAGGGATAGCGTTTGGAAGAGCACCCTTTAATTTATCAGTAGCGGCACATTTCAAAGATGTGGAGCTTGCGCTGTGGAGAAAAATAAGTCACTAGCGTAGACCTGTGAAAAATCACGAGATCTGAATTCTTGATAAATAATCAGTTTGAATTTTGAATTACAATTAAAATATTTTTCTGTTCAAAATAATATATTATAGATAGGTATCTACTTTATCACCTATCGGAAGTCTTCACACAATCAGTTGAAAAATGTCGCTTAAATTCAAAGCAAATTTGAGTTCATTGAACCAGATTTCTCGCTGGACAGACAACCGAAAATTGTATGTTTGACTTTTTATAATGAGTGGTGGGTCGACTTATCACTTGAGCGAATGGAGAAAGAGTACAGTATATAAGTATAGGTACATAAAATAAGCAGCGCGGTGTTATGGTTATCTTTGATGTAATTTAATTTCACAATCCCGAGACTAACGAGAGCCACCTTACCCTAATTATGGGTAGGTAAGAAGGATTAGGGTGGTATGGTAGGGAATAAGAATAACCTCTTAAACTCAACACAGAACACCCTAAAATCTAATGGGGAATACAACACCTTATCCGAGACGTCATTATCCATAAATACATAATTAAGTTCGTTTAATCACATCCAAACCCATGCCTCCTACTTATCCCAGTCACACCCTAACGTGTTACTGTGTATTTATTTATTGTTTCTTTAGACTTTAGATGGTAGGTATTATTGTTTACAATAAAAAAATATATATTTTTATTGTTTAAAAATTCATTTTATTGGCCAAAATACCCAACTAAACTTAATAGAATTTATATTAATCAAAAGTTATATTAAATAGGAGCTATTTTTTAATGGTGATTATACTGATAATATACAGATAAATAAAGAATTCAATTTTGATTCATTTTGGAGGCAGCTTTTGATTTTTTTAGTGAGTTAATTATAATTATAAAAAAAATATATCTTGCCTTGTCTATTGTGTAAATATAATGAAAAAAAAAAAAAATAAATAAAGAGTCGTAAAAATGCGTGTTTTGGGGAGTAATTTTAATTTATATGTACATATATGACAAATTTGTTTTCATTTTTTTTATTATGCTAGCTGGTTCACGGCATGCGTTACGATGCCATATTCAAAGAAATAAATTGTTTCTCCCTGCATGTCCTTTCCCGTGCGTCCCCGTTCCCCTCCCGCGTCCCCTTTCCATTCCGAATTCCTCTTCCACCTTCCCCGCCTTCCCTCACCCCTCTCCCGATCCCCCGTCCCGCCAACCCCCATCCCGCGTTCCATATATTCAGTCCCAGTACATTCAATTTTCCAACATCTCTCGTGTCACCTATTACAATTTATTTTATTCAAAATTTCATTTTTCATATATTACAAATATTAATTTTTGTATATTATATGAAAAATCAATTAAATTTGGTACCTAACATAGGTACCTACTCGTATTTAAATTATCTATAATTATTGATTCGATTCAAAGCACTAGGCGAGTACTTCAATTAAATTCATGAATTTAAAGAGTTTCGCAAATTTAATTTTGATTTAACAATCAAAAAAATTTGCAAACGTCATTCTCAAATTTTGACAGTTTTTGTAATGATTAAAAAAACTTTTCAGATGTATTATCATGTAGTTGTAATAATCCAGAAACCTTCGTGGGGGTTTAAATAAGGTATTTTGAAAGTTTCAAACATTTTCTGTGCATAATACAGCACTGCAAAGACATATTATGTACAAATACATTTTTTTTAATTAATATTTGTTTCATTTACATTTTCATAATATAACATAATATTGCTTACATATTTTTATACACTCTCCTAAGAAAGCAAATGCTTGTGTTTAGGACAACTTGTTAATAACTTAAGAATTATTTAAAAAAAAAAGATCCTTATCACAAACTAAAGAGTTTAACTTGTGAAGAGATTTAGACATATTTTAAAAGTTCATAGGAGTAATTAAACAAGAAATGTATATAGGATGTTCATAAAACATTAGGAATAACAGTGAAAAATATATCTAGGAGAAAATTAAAATTATGTGGTGGTACTACCAAAATAAGATTTTTTTTTTTTTAAATTTGTTGTAATTTTTTTCTGTTCTAATATCAGCGGGTAATTGATTAAATAATTTTATTCCTTTATATACATAGTGATTCTGTGCAGTTGTGGTTCGTACGGGAGGTACAGTTAGTCCACCAAAAGAAGTATTTCTTATGCTAATATTTTGC
Source organism: Limnephilus rhombicus (assembly GCA_929108145.2). NCBI lineage: Eukaryota > Metazoa > Arthropoda > Insecta > Trichoptera > Limnephilidae > Limnephilus > Limnephilus rhombicus. The sequence continues at coordinate 47,541,197 of OV815273.1, read as the reverse complement.
AGTGGGGTAATATTTTTATTAAAGATATCTTTGTGTAGATGAAGTAGTGCTATTTTTTCGTAAAGTTTTGTAAGTGGAGGAACAGGGAATTCTTGGAATACGTTTATTGTTGGGTAGTAATACGGTTTTTTTAGGATAATTTTTATAAGAATTTTTTGAATTGTTCCGAGATATTTTATTTGTTCTTTACTGCTAATATGTATACAATTTGAGTTACAGGGTGCGATTTTAAGTAGGCAATTTCTGTCATGAACTTTAATATTTACATTTTTATATGAAATATTCTCTGTTAGGCTCAGAGGTAGAAAATGAGTTTTTTCAACATTTAAAGAGAGTAAATTATATTTATTGCATTATTTGCTGATATTTCGGCCTCTTTCCAATAGTTTTCTTCAATCGTTAATACTGTATCAACCGCATAAGATATAATCTTTCCGATGATAGGAAGTTCAAAAAGTTCATTTACATATAATATAAATAGTATTGGGCCCAATACAGTTCCTTGTGGGATTCCAAAATTATTTTTTTCTACATCACTTAATTCGTTGTTTACTTTTACTTGTTGTGTTCTTTGATATAGATAACTATTTATCCACGATTTAGCTTTATCGGTTTTACCTACATTATTTAGTTTGTTGATTAATTTTGAATGTGAAACACTGTCAAAAGCTTTATGGAGGTCAATGAATATACTTAAGCATATATATATATATATATATATATATATATATATATATATATATATACACCCAAGCAAGCAAATTTTTTTTTTATATATAAGTATAAGATATCAACCTATTTATATAACAAACTAGCTGGTCCCGGCATGCGTTGCTATGCTATTTAAAATATCTAAAATTCTTGATTCGATTCAAACTATTAGGGGAGTACCTACTTTAAATAAATTTATCAACTTAAAGATTTTCAAAAATTTAATTGTTTTGCAAAATGTCATTCTCAAACACGCGAACTGTCAAACGTGCGATAGTCGTTAGTTTTTCTGAAATTATCCAATTTTCTTAATTTTTTTCTCCGTAAGAACCATCCTCGTACTTCAAGGAATATTAAAAAAAAAGAATTAGCTAAATCGGTTCAGCTGCTCTCGAGATTTGCGCTTAGCAACACATTTAGCGATTCATTTTTATATATAAGAATATATAGACGGTAATGTATTTTTAAAACATGTTTATCATTTACTCACAAATAATTGCCCAACTTGCCTCAAAATCGTGAAATATTTAAATCTTAAAAGGTCCATATTTTATAATTGAAAACGCACATAAATAAAGTAGCGCATATCCGTCATAGATATTTTATATACCCTTTGATTAAAAATAATTATTCAGTTTGGTTGGGTATTTTGGCCTTAAAACCAAAATTAAGATTTGAATGAAGGGGGAAGGGGGGAGGGGGAGGGGGCAGGGAGAGGAGGGATGGGGGAGGCAGGGCGGTGAGAGAGGGGGAGGGGGGAAGGGGGAGGGGGGAGAGGGGAGGAGGGAGGGGGAAGGGGTGGGGGAAGGGGGTGGGGGGGAGGGGTGGGGGGAGCGGGGAGGGGGGAGGGGGGAGGTGGAGGAGGCGGAGTGGGAACCCCCCTTACACCATGCGAGCAAAGCCGCGGGAAAAAGCTAGTTTATTATATTTTTTTACGACGATTCCTATGGTAATACCAAGGGTGATTACGACGGGGATAACAAAAATGATTCCAACATGGAATACCTACTAAAGATGATTCCAATGGGGCAGGGGCGGATCCAGGATAATTTTCTGGGGGGGGCATAATGGGCGGTCGGGCAAAAAAATGAACAAGTACTGTTTTTCTAGGGGGGGGGGGGGGGGCACAAGGGGCGGACGGGCAAAAAAATCAACAATTACTGTTAGAAATAAACTTGAAATATCATACTTTTTACTAACAACTTTATTTCTACAAGTTCAAAACAAGAGAAAGTGTCAAAACAAGAGAAAAATTAAACGTTTGATAAAGACAGTTTTCTGTACTGTGATGGAATCTCCACAGTACACAAAAATACCGTCTGGGGGGGGGGATAACGAGGCTGATTCCCATAGACATTCAAATTGATGGACCAACCCAGTGGTTTTAGACGTACCCCTGGGGGTAGCGAAGCCAGATTAGGGGTACGCAATAACGTGGCACGCATGTAGAATCACTGGTTAAAATGCCTGAAGTCGTGTTACACTTTGTATAAAATTGCATAACTTAATTGTATTTGTGTGACTTGATTGTTAAATTCATGTAATAATTAGAGTTTTAAAAATTACAAATGAAAAACGTCTCTCACGTGTAAGAAAGATAATAGATGGTATGGGGAACAACAAATTTGTAGAGACAGGGGTACGCCGGCTCAAAAAGGTTGAAGACCACTGTCACCAACCCATCAGGGAAAGGGGAACAGCTAGTTGGGATTCTTGTAGGGACATCATAAAAAATGCATTATATTGTTGTTTTTCTCACGAACAGAGCATGTATCGAAGTGTGTGGTATTCAAAAGAAATTTTCCTCGTAAAACTAACCAAGAATGAATGAATCTATTTCAGATTCGAACGCTCCTTCCCGCATCAGAGAGACGCCATCCAAAGAGCAGGATGACAGCTGCGTCAGGTGCCCGGCAGAGCGCACTGTGATCGCTGCGAGGGGGCGCGACAAGGCGGGGCTGGAGCAGCCCCCCCTGCAGGGCTGCAAGGCGGGCACCAGCCCCCCACCTCACGCCACCTTCCGCGCGCTCTACGGACCTGCCATTGGGGACCTGCTGGGAGAAGGGAGCCACATCACCGTGGGGTCCATCATGATCAGGAACTCGGTAATCAATATTCAATATATATTATAAAATAAAGTGTACTACAATGTGCGTTCCGCTAAAACTCAGAAACGAGTCCCGGTACGATCAAGGAAGTTTTATGGTGTGGTAGACCTCTATCCCCCATCCATGAAGAAGGTTCCCGTTTTTAACCTGAAGGGCGTGCTTTTGAAGATATAAGGGCTGGAAGTTTAGCCCTCTCAAATTGATAGAACGTCCAGAACATTCGAGAGTATTCGAAAGCATTTCACAACATCCCGGAACATTCGGAATATATGGGAATGTTCAGGAACATTCCCATATATTCACGGAATTATGGGAATGTCTGGAACGTTCGGGAACAACCCGGTATATCACAGTTGAATGTGGAACACTCTCGAATGTTGTGGAATGTCCTGGAACATCGTGGACCATTCGAAGCCTCTTTTGTATGTATTCTATTTTGGGTGGGGCTGGCTACCCATTGGTAGGGGTGTATAAAGCAAGATCCGTCGTAGGTTCGAGCGACAGTTCAATCTCATTCGAGCGAAGCCGGGTACCCCAGCTAGTTTAAAATTATAGATAGATACCAAATATAAACAAAGGGAGATATGGCAAGGAAGCGAGCCCAACCCTCATCTCATTTGGAAAAGATTCTAACTGAATTATTTTTTCAAAAATGACCTTTGAATATAAAATCATTTATTTTGCTCATTTCTATTCACCACCAAAATGATTTTCGGAGCCATCTGTGTTGTATTTCCGTAGATGTAGATACTTCTACGACAAAGTTCTAATATCAAGTTTTTGCTTCCATTTATTTTACAAGGTTTCATCGTCACCTTGAACCTTTTGTAATTGCCATTTTGTTTATATCAGATAGTTGATCGTTTTTCGATTCGAGGTGCAGTATGTTTCATCATTAGAGTTCTAAGTTCGCCTCTGTTCTGAGGTGTCAAAGTTTGCAAAGACGAATTCTCATAATCTATTTAAAAAAGTTGATTTGAGGTTCAATCTTGTGCAAAGTATTTATTTGTGAAATTATTTAAATAGAATTTGGCCCTATCTTGGAATGGCATCAGAGAAATGTAACTAGAACCTTATGCAATTAATTATTATGCCCTAGCTGGTTACATATGGTTCTAACTGCACTTTTAGGTATGTTTTAAAAGGTGACCGGCCAACTCAGAATGAAACCAACTCAGAAGCACCTCAGAAAGGTCATTAAGAGTGATGATAAAATAATTGGTTAAATAGGTTTAGTTAGGTTATGGTTACCGGCTATTTTTAAATTATCTTTTCTTAGCTTTTAATGACCTTTCTGAGGTGTTTCTGAGTTGGTTTGACTCTGAGTTGGCGTGGAACCGTTCTAAAATGGTATGTCCTATTTGGTGACCGGAAAACTCAGAATCATGCAACTTCGACACCTTCTTTGAAAAGTAATTAAAAATTATGAAAAAAATTGGATAAATAGGTTACGTTAGGTTAGGTTGTGGGTGTTAAAAAAAATTCTTAACTTATGAATTTTCAAAGGGTTGTCGAAATGTCACTTTGTTTTGAGTTAGCATGGAACCGTGATCCATTTGAATATTTTCCATCAAAATATGTTAAACTAAAATACTTTACAAAGAAATCGGTACTTAAATAGATTATCAGAAATCGTGTTTGCAAACATTGGACACTTCATATTTCAGAACAAGGTAAATAAGGTGATATGCCTACAACATACGACATCTTTTTTCAGCCCGATTCCAATTAGAGACCAAAGTCAACATTTTTCGCTTTAGGTACGCGATCGCTATTTTCACCTCTATTTTCATATCTACGATTTCAGTTGGCATCACAGCAAATAGCATTGTTCATGTGTTGTTTGCAGTCATGACAATTGAAATCGTAAATGTGAAAATAGAGATGAAAATAGCGATCGCGTAAAGCGAAAAATGTTGACTGAAAAATTGGAATCGGGCTGAAAAAAGATTAGAACCGTGTCCAATCCAACCAAATTATAGTTGGGTTGGCGACATTTTTGTACGCGCGGTTTCGCACTAATAATGATTCATGGTCTCCATTGCTTCTTTTATCTAAAAGTTTCGATATAGGTAACGATAAACATCTCTTTTTTTAAACAGTGATAACAGAGTCAAGTCGGGGCGAGCCATTGCCCGGTCTAATGGTCTCATAGATCAGCCTTTTCAGACCATTACGGCAGATTTATGTTCATAGATTTTGTATATCCTGCCACTTGGCTTTTCCACCATTTGAACAGGGGCGGATTTAGGGGTAACCTACCTATTCTGAATGCGTAGGAGTTGGGCCCCGCACCGACGAGAGCCCCAAAATATATGGTAGTTACTTAAATTATATTATTAATGTTTAATTTCCTCTACTTGTAATATGGTTTCAAGCAATTACGTTAAAAGTAGAAGCGCCGCGAGAAGCACTGCCGCCCGGGGGAAAATAAAAAAAAATGCATCAAGGCGATGTACCACGTTATGTAAAATTCGGGATCGGGCCGCTAACAATAACAATCCTTATGTAAATGGCGATAGGGTTTAAATTCCCGTTTAACACCTCCGGCCTGGTTTGATTTATTCACGAAAAAATATCGCCAAAGAGCGTTTTTATTGAAGTGAAACTTATAAAAAGTATAGCCCCGCTATGATTTGGATTGAAATGACTGCGATGCATCAATTGCATTCATTGACCGCTTTGATTATGATGTCACTTTTAAAGGCTCCTATTGGTTGAGATATGAAACTGAAATTACGCTGGTCTGCGCTCATTGGTCGCTTTGATTTTGACCTCACTTTTCAGGTATTAGTTGAGATCGTTTTGGTAAAGTTTCGCTTAAACGTTAAATGTGAAAGTTCTTTAGCATACGCATTCTACGCATCAACTGCGTCAATGACGCTCATGATGCGTCAACTGCATCAACGACGCTCATTGGCCGTTTTGATTATGACCTCACTTTTCAAGTATTGGTTGAGATTGTTTTGGTAAAGTTTCGCTTCTACCGCGTGTAAACGGCACTCAAATTTTGTTTGTGTTAATTTTATGAAGAATAATTTTCCATATTACACATTAAACAATACAACCATAACCGAAAAGTAGTTCGCAAGTAGGAGATTTTGAACTATAAAGCAATTTTTATAGGCCTGATACTTTATTTTTTCTGGGCTTTTAAAAACACTAATCATAAAAATAGTCGACTATTTTAAAAGCAAATCTGTGTTTTACTTGCAGTATTTAATTAAAGCATCTAACATATTTCTAAGCGATCTAATTTTCAACGGGTCACATGATTTTGCATTGCTTAGTACCTAGTGCATCATCTTTCATCTTAAACATACTTTTTACCAAAACTGGTTAAATTTGACCAAAAAACATTTTTTGTAAAATGCTAATTTACTAAAATTGGTAGCAATTTACCCAAATTGGTGCCATTTTACCAATGTTGGTCATTCATAAATCGTTGGTCATTAAAGTTTACAAACAATAGTTCTAAACATAGAATAAAAATGTAAACTAAGGGTGGGTTTCTTCATTTACCGAGAATGCTAAATGCAATGCTAATTGTAAAAGTAAACGATCTAAATTTAAAAATTTGTATGCATTTTACCGTTTACTTTTACAATTAGCATTGCATTTTAGCCCAGTCAAGATGTACATCCGTGCTTGCAAAAGGTCCGGTCATTCTGAATTTTTAATATGTTGTTAGAACCTTAACCAGTAATAAATTTTTTTTTTGCAACTTCGATAGTGTTGTGCGAGCGGCGGTGGACCCAAAAAATCAAAAAAATGTCGGATTTTTTCAGTTTTTGATCAATATCTCAGTGAAGGAAGAGTCTGACGCGTATGGTTAGTATACATACTTTTAAAGAAGACTAAATTTTCTACAATTTGAGATCAAAGCGAGCTATATGCAGCCATTGGTTTCCAAGATACAGGTCTTCGAAAATAGGCCATTTTTTCCAAAAAGTTAAATTTTTTCGAAATGGTCACTTATTTTGTAAAATTTTTTCTAAAACACGTATCCCACGTCAAATATTATGTGAAATAAAATTGTAGTAAATTTAATTAGCTTTCATTTAAAACTAGATTGATATCTGTAGACCTAACGGTTCTCTCAAGAACGCCATATAACCAAAAACAGTCATAGGTGGGTTTTGGGGGAAATGCAAATAAACTGTTCTCACGTCTTTTTATGGTTTTATTGTGCTGTGAAGTAATTACATTAGTCATCGTGGGTTTATCCTAGGGTAATAATATAATTACGACCATTTCAAATTTCAAGTACCCATTAGTACCTATACCCATGAGTCATAATGGGTTTATTTTATGGCATAATTATCGACCAGTATAACGACCTTAAGTCAAATTTAAACAATACAATAATTGGGAAACTTACTTAACTCAAATTTAAAAGAACCATTAATATTTTAGCAAAATGTTTTCATTGTCCCCCCCCCCCCCCCCCCCCCCCCCCCTTGACCTCCTTACCCGCACCCGGCGCTTTCAGGGCGGCTCTCAGTGTGTTGCGAAATGTCTATCCGTCCGGGCGTGTGTTTTGTGTGTCGTGAGGACCTCGACACAGGTCCTGTTGTGATCATCAAAGAACGAGGAATTCGAGCACTAATTGAAGTGAGTCAAAAACGTGGCCTCGCAGAAAATAAAAATTTCCTCCAAAATTGAAACCAAGTCAGCGTTCATGATGCATGCAGGAAGAGATATACAGCTGTGCGTAACGTTGAAGCCTCAGTTCGTCGAGATGGAGACTCTGCTTCCCAACCTAAGACTTCATTATCAAGGAAAAGTAATTCAAAACTTCATTATCAAGTAAAGTAAGCTTCATAGACAAGATTATCAAGTAGACTGGCTCCTACCTTGAAAGGGATTTGCTTTTTGTGTGGTGATGCTATCACTGAAGAATTTCTCCAGCAGCAAGGCAAACTACCATTGGCAAGAAGGAATATGGTCCATACAGTTGAGAAGTTGGGCATAAGGCAAACTGTTTTAGATGCAGCTAAACGCCGAGGTGACGATTGGGGAAGGGCCATTGAGGAGCGCCTCCTCGCCACTGACGACCTGGTTGCTGCAGACGGGACGTACCACAGAGTGTGCTACAGGAGCCTGTTTCAATTACCATCTGCTACTGGGATTAAGAGAGGTTATCGTCCAGCTAGTAATACTGAAGAAGCAATGGAGTGTGTGTACGATTACCTAATGGAAAACAGTGATGAATGTCAGTTTTCTTTATCACACCTTCTGCAGCAAATTTTTATTTATTTATTTTTATTTATTTATTTACTATAGATACATACAAAAGAAAGTACAAAACACATATTAGGAAGCTTTGCCTGTCCAACTAGGAAAGTTTTCCGTACCAGGACAGACAAATTTACAGGTTTAGTTCATATTATATATACATAATTACATAACAAAAAAAAATAGAAAAAGAACCTGGTAGCATAAAGTATATTCGGATTTGCGGAATTAACCTGATAACATATAATATATTCAGATTTACAGTGTATGAGATAAGTAGGTAATAAAGTTAGTAGCATTGAAAAGTCAAAAAGTGTAAACCAAGTATTTGATAACAAGTTGGAGGAATTACAACAAGATTCACAATATAGAGAGATGAAGTTATGTGTTTAAAAGTGTGAACTTATAATACATAGTTCACTTATAAGAGAAATACATAAAAATTTACAATATTAGATATAATTTATGTATGTTAAAATATATATTAAGTTGTTTTTTTATTATTTATTTATGCGCAGTAACTAATATGTTAACAATTATGTGCAAACATGACATTATCTTTACTGATTTAAAAACATGTTTTCAGTACAATTTATATTATACGACAATACGAATATACACCGCGCTCATGTCTTGTAGTACTCCTGCTAAAATACGAAAACAATAACTATGAAATACTAGTGCTACTTTGGTAAAGGTATAAGTAGTATATATTTGGTAAAGGCATAAATAAAGGGTGATTGTATCCCTGATGTCAGAACAGCGAAAACTCACCTCGAAAAACGTTTTGGCGATGACATAGTCATAGTGCAGACGGGCTCCAACAAAGGGACACTCGTCTGCTTCAAAAACACCGGTCATAAAATTTTGTATGATCATTGGTACAAGGAACAAAAAGGCGATGCGCAGCAAGAGCGGTTGAGAGTTGTGAAGGCAGCAGCAGAAATCATTGTGGAAGATATCCGCACACAAGTGTATGACACCAGTCAGTATCCCCCCTCAGACGATTTCTTCAACAATGTCGATTCTGTCATCCCTGAGTCAGTACGGCTATTTTTTGAGACTTGTTCTCAAAAACAAGCGTGGCCTCTTTGAAACATGGAAGAAGAAGTGTGTGTCATTTTCTCATGCTCTAATAGCTGCTGTACGATCCCGATCTTTTGTTTCCTCCCTTCTGATTGGAATTGGCTGCACTGGGGTTCTCTTGTTCTTATTCAGCAGCTGTGCAGCTTGAAACTTCGGCGATTTTACGAGATGAATCTCACCACCAATAGGAAAAGAAGCTTTTATCCAATTTGTCTATGACAATGCGGATGTGAACGTTAACACGCTGGATGGTGATAAAACGTTTCATGAGATGGGAGGCATTATGTGCGTGACCCCCTCGAGAGCAGTAATGCGAGACAAAAACATCCCACGTATACAGAACTATGTTACTGCTCAAAATTTGACCTCCAGCAGTGAAATAGAAATCAAAGAGTGCTTTTTAAAAAAAAACAGTGGATTGGCAGCAATCATGGTTGAGGATTTGCAAGGAACCTATGAAATTGATGGTGAAATTTTGCCCTCGGCTCCTGACCTAATATGGCTGTATGGGAAGTCGCTCAATAAACAGTCGATGCCAGGGTGGAATGGATTTATGGAGCAAGCCACAGAAGGGCTTCAGTTTTCACGCTCAAAAATCCTTTTCCTTCCATTCATCCGTGCCCCTCCCACTGATTACAATACGGTGTTCACTTCACTCATGGAAGCCAGTAACCGGAGCAAAGCTCATGGCCAGAAAATCACATTCGTCACTTTCGACCAGCCATTATTCACAAAAGCAAGAGATATTGTCGAGAGTGGACTTCACTCGGAGTTGAACAGTGTAGTTGTACGGCTTGGTGGATTTCACCTCTTACTGTCCTTTATGGGATGCATTGGCACAATAATGGGGGGGGAGCGGTCTGAAAGAGCTACTAACCACCATCTACGCAGGCCACAGTGTTGACAAAATTTTGAATGGGCACGCATATTCACGAGCTGTTCGAGCCCACATTTTGGCAAACCTCACATTGGCCAGCATTCTTTTTTATGAGGTTGACATAACTCCAGAGGAGCGAGACGAGATTGAAAAATTGCTGAGAGATACTGAAAGGTCTCTCACTACATCAGCGGAAGAAATTGATACCTACCAAATCCTAAAGGCAAAATTTAAAAGTACCTTGGAGAAAATTCAATCAAATGGTCCAACATCACAGTTGTGGGTCCAATACTTTCGTATGACCACTTTGATAAAACTATTGGAACCTTCATTTGTACACTGTCCACAAGATGCTCCCTTTTTTCCACGCAGCTGGACATTTTTTGTATGCTAAGAGCGCGCACCTCTACCTTCAGGATATGATGGCTCTACAAGATCGGATGGATAAAAGTGAATATGACATGGTCTGACAAGTTTTGGTCTGGGTTGTGGTCAGATCTAACAATTGAGCAGAAGCTGATGCGATCCATGAAAACCTACGGTGGGTTGACCCAAGGAAGGGGAATTTCCGACAGTGTTCTGGCAAGGTGGACAACAGGAATGGTATTTATGTTGAACATTTGTGAAGAACTGGAAAGTTTTTGCAGCATCTCATGTCCTACTGGAGAGCAGCATGTAGACATGAGACCTTCTAGAATCATCCGAGATAATAGTGATGTGGAAAAACTAAAAAACTGGTTTGCTCTCCACCCTCCATTTCCCAAAACTGACAGTTTGATTTCTATCAGTAGTGCTTTACTGGCAGGTCCTGAAATTAATTGCCACACAGCCCAGAGAGTTGGAACGGAGGGAGTGATGAAGATTGTGGGGCAAATGTACGACAAGGTAGTAGTAAAGCGGAAAAATAAAGTTACCACGCTGGCATCGATCACCTCAACCGTTAAACTGCCGGACAAAAACAGAAGAGTGGCTGTGAATCCGCTTACAATTTTCCAGCGAGTGTGTATTACAAAGCAATCTGAACAGGATTTACCGGATGACTTCAAGTATGAGTTGGCCCCGTTCCCGATGTCTCTGTTCAATGAACAAGGGATGCGCAAGGGCACAAAATCTACTCTGTACTCTGCCTTCACTCCTCTTTCACGCCGATAGTTGCCAGCACTCACGTCATTTTGGATGGTGGCTACCTCTTGCACAAGGTCGTGTGGCAGCGGAAGAGTACGGTTCGAGCACTTTTGACGCGTTATACCACCTACGTCCGAAACCACTTTGGGAAGAACGTCTCCATCGTTTTTGACGGCTACCCAGAAGATGCTACCAAAAAAAAACACCAAAACAGCGGAAAGACTCTGACGTTCGATGAATCCACAGTAATTCAAATTGCTCAAGAGCATGTATTGGGCAATGAGAACAATAAGAGACGCCTTATAACTCTTCTCTGTGACGCCTTTCAGAAGGACGGAGTAGAAGTGGCTGTTGCCGAAGAAGATGCGGATCGAGAGATCGTCATGATGGCGCTTTCAAAAAGAGCAGTAGCCGATCGGGTCGTCATAGTGGGAGAAGACGTCCACCTGCTCGTTCTTATCAATGGTTTAGGTGCTGAAGAGACAAACGTCTATCTTCAGAAGAGCACCAAGGGTGAAGCTGGTTGCTGTCACTACTCTACGACCTCCTACAATCACCAGGGCTCCCGGCGATTACCAGGTACGGTACTATTCACCCACGCGTTTACCGGGTGCGATACCACCTCAGCACCATTTGGCCAAAGAAAGACCAAAATCACCACACTTCTGAGCAAGAGTGAACCACTTGCTGAGCAAGTGGAGGTCTTCCTTCGGCCAGACTCCACCCCACAAGCCATAAGTGAAGCAGGCATCAACTGCTTTGTGGCTCTATATGGGGGTGACATCGTGAGGGATACTTTGGATTTTCTGAAGTATAAGACGTTTGTCACTTCAACAAGCATAAACCTCGCCCGTTTGCCACCGACGGAAGATGACGCAGGCCACCATGCAGCAAGGTGCTACCTCCAAGTACAGAAGTGGCGAGGAATCAACTTGAATCCCACTGAATGGGAGTGGAAGCTATCTTCTCAAGGACTTACCCCCATCTCCACCACGATGGATCCCGCACCTCCTGCCCTTCTGCGAAAAATTTCATATGAATGCAAGAAAGGATGCTCTGGGAGCTGCTCGTGCAGAAAGGCTGGGCTCCACTGCTCAGTCCTCTGTCAGTCATGCGGTGGAAAATTGTGCAATAACGTCCCGGATGTGGAGTTGAAATGCTAGGACGATAAAGATGACCCGACTACAGACTGGGCGCCTCTCCCAGCGTCTATCACAGATATCGAGACACCTTCTTCGTGCGAGCCTATGCCCGAAACATCTAAGATAAAAAGAAAGACATGATTTGGCAACCAAGACACAATACCTACATGATTTATATTAGTTTTATTTTTTGTGTACATATAACTAGTCCTTACCGTAGGTACCATGATGTTTGTACAAGCATTTTAGTATGTAGGTATATAAAACAATGTTTGAAGATGACGTAATTCCCGATAGATGTATTATCTTTTCTCTTTTTCATCAAAAATGTGTTAACAATAACCAAAAAAAAATTGTAACTGTTTGATAAATAAAACCATAAAAAGACGTGAGAACAGTTTATTTGCATTTCCCCCCAAAACCCGCCTATAACTGTTTTTGGTTATCTGGCGTTCTTGAGAGAACCGTTAGGTCTACAGATATCAATCTAGTTTTAAATGAAAGCTAATTAAATTTACTTCAATTTTATTTCATGTAATATTTGACGTGGGATACGTGTTTTATAAAATATTTCACAAAATAAGTGACCATTTCGAAAAAATTTCACTTTTTGGAAAAAATGGCCTATTTTCGAAGAACTGTATCTTGAAAACCAATGGCTGTATGTAGCTTGCTTTGGTCTCAAATTGTAGCAAATTTAGTCTACTTTAAAAGTATGTATCCTAACTATACCGGTCAGACCCTTCCTTCACTGAGGTATTGAGCAAAAACTGAAAAAAATCCTAAAATTTCTTGGTTTTTTGGGTCCACCGCCGCTCGCACAGCACTTTTTTTTATTACTGGTTTAGGTCCTAACAACATATAAAAAATTCAGAATGACTGGACCTTTTGCAAGCACAATCCCCTTTTCATGTTTAACTTGACTGGACTATTTAGCATTCTCGGTAAATGAAGAAACCCACCATAAGTGTCTACCGTCAGTGGCTGAGTTAGCATCGCGTTTGGGTCCCACCCAGGCGTCGCACGTTGGATTCCTCGGCTGGCTAAGTCCTCCATCACGATACGAGCAACATTTTTCGCTTACTGTGGTAGTAGTTGGAGATTTTCAAATATTGTCAGAGAATGTTTGTCTTTCTTTTTTAAAGACTTAAAGAAAGTCTTCCATACAAATGTGAATGGAAACAAGTGTTTCTTTTAGCACACGCTCTGTCTCATTTACACTCGCCTGACATCGTAGATCTTCATCACATTTGAATTACGTAAATACAGTTTTGTATTGGAAATTTAAGCCTCGATTAGGCAAATACAAGGTGCAGCAAAACAAACAGTGCAGTTTTGAAGGGCAATTAAAAAAAAACGGCGTAATTTACAGAAATGGGGTTTATTTTATTTTATTCGGTACATCATGCCGTTTTATGCATCAAGTCCTGAAGATGAAATCAGAAAGATGAAGGCCACCAGCAACGATACATTGATGAACCGAACCGAATAAAATAAATATAACAATTATTACAAGCAATAATTGTCAGCCTGAAACACTCATTTACATTGAAAAATCTTCCGAGAAAAGATACTTGCCGCCAACGGGACTTGAACCCGTGTCCTTCCGATTGCCGGTCGAATGCTCTGACCACTGAGCTATGGGGGCTTATCAAATACCCGCCAAATAATTCAATATTTACTAGTGTTTCATTCAACAATTACTGCTTGTTATATTTTTTCCACCTGAAAACAACCAACTTTATTTTTGCAAGGAAGACATTGTTAGTGTTAGTGGTCAGAGCATTCGACCGGCAATCGGAAGGACACGGGTTCAAGTCCCGTTGGCGGCAAGTATCTTTTCTCGGAAGATTTTTCAATGTAAATGAGTGTTTCAGGCTGACAATTATTGCTTGTAATAATTGTTACCCTTTGTGCTATGCATAAAAATCTTGTCTAAACGTTAGTTTATAAATTAAAAAAAAAAAAAAAATAAATATACCTCAGTTTTTTTTAATAGCCCTTCAAAACTGCACTATCTGTTTTGCCGCACCCTGTATTTGGATCGCGAAACACACCTACAAGTTACTTGGTTCTAAAATCTAAATGATCTAGTTTTACCAAAATTAGTTCCATTTTACTAAATCTGATTTATTCTGATTCCAGACTCAGCAGCTGTGCCAGTACCGCTTCAACGTGGTGGTGCGACGCTGCACCCCCTTGCCCGCGCCCCCCGCGGGGCTGCAGGTGACCTGCCCGCGCGGGGCGCTCTGGGGCGCCGCCTGCCGGTTCTCCTGCGCAGACTCGAGGCTGCGGCTCAAGGGGCGCGCGAGGCTCTTCTGCAAGGATGACATGAAGTGGTCAGGAGTTCTTCCCACTTGTGAAGGTAGGAACTGTTCGTTATTATTGTGTAGCCACTCTTGGCCACAGGTAAAAACACAACACACTAGCGGAAAATCGCCTCCTAGCCGAAAATCGTACCATTCGTGTTCTGTCAAAACTATGAGATAGAGATGGTTTTTCAATGCTGTTTCTGTTACCTGGAGATACAGTTACTTTTGGAACAGGTTCCTCAAAATGAAAAAAGTATGAGTGTAGTCTAGAGACCTTTTGAGAACAGAAAATTTTCCAGGGGAAGGGGGAGGGTGAGGTTAATCATAATGTTTCGTATACTGGACCCTTCCAGTAAAGGGTAATTTTGAGAAATAAGAACCAGTTCTTCTACATATTTTACAATAATTAAAATAATTCTTGAGTACACAGAGTATGAATACAAATGTGTAGCTTCACACGTGTATTTATGCTCGAAGGTTTGGTTCGATTAAAGGAGTCTGCCCACTACACCGTTCCATACCATGACCGTACTATGAACGTATCAGCCACGAAATAAACACGCTACGCCCTACTATGCCCACTAGAACGAGCTAACACCGTATGATTCCCGTACGTAACGGGTTTAGTGACCGTATGATACCCGTGTACACCGGGGTTAGTGTCCGTACCATCCCCATTCAATAGGCGCTACCCGCTACCGCTATCTTCAACCCGCTGACGCACGTCTCATAGAACTGAACACAAATCACGAACAGACGGAGTGGCAACGCGACACCGTCGCTTGCCATGCATAGAGAGGACCGGCACTTGCAAAATATTGTCGAATAAATACTGTGAATAAACCAAACGAACGTTAAACTAAATGAACAAATTCTTTCCTTATTAAAAATATATTGTTAACCAATATTAATGCACGTTTTCAAAAAATCAACGAAATGAACAAATTCTTTTTGTATGAAAACTGCGCTAATTAGCGCGTAGTCCGGCGACAGTTGCGCGGACACCATAGCATATCTCTTCTGTATTTGAATATCTTTGGTTCATACATTGTTTTGTAACAATTAAATGAGTTTATTTTGCCGTGAGGAAAGAACGGTTGTTCCGAAATCGGTCGGCGAATATAAAAACAAGTGGTTCAAAAAAAAAATAATTATTTCAATTTAACAAAAACAAATAACTTTGTAAACACCACTATATTACTAACACTATCGGTGTGCTTCAAAAACCATGTTTTCTTAAATATTAGTCTCTTATCCTGACGAAGAAAACATTGTTTTCGAAACAAGTCGATAATGTTAATGTGTTTCCATTAAATCAATAATGACGCCATAAAGCTTAGCGAAGACGCTAAAAACGACATAGAAGTCAAATGAACTATATTTAAATAACTTTAGTCCGCCTCGGCACAGGACCCCCTAGTGAGGAGGACTAAGAAATACAATATTTTGTACTTAATTTCACATTGCATTTTGTATGTAAATTTTTTTTATATAGTCGCTATAATAAAAAAAAAAATAAAAAAAGTGTATTTGCGAAGTTTGAAGAAGAAAATATTGTTTCAATTATGTTTATTTTGTCTGCTTGAATGAATTATTTTCTAAGCAACAATTTATTCTTTGTGTGCAACGCCAATGTTGAAAAATAAACCGATTCTGCAGAAAAGAAAATGCATTCCAAAAACAAAGAAGATGCTCATTGGAAGTTGTATTGAAATCTTACACGTGTTGGAATTGTGCATTTATTTATACAAGCATTATTAATTTGAGTGCGTTTGGAATTCAAAGATCAACACTGGAAAATTACTTCACAAATTTAGAAGATTTAAATTCACGATGCATTAAATTTGGCACTCGTGGGCATTTTGCTATTTATTATTTTAAGACAATTATTTGTAAATTAGAATTTGCTATGATTTTGGTAATGTGACTTGTCAAACATTTGTACATTAGTTTACGTCATAAATCTTAGCAATCATAATTTGGAATGATTTCAAGAAAATATATTACACGTTAATAATGCCCTGTCAAAGTATTTAATGTGTTCGTCGAGAAGAATTTTTTTTTACAAAACAATTATTTTTTTTCTTTCATATCTTAGAGCCGCCAAAAGGAAACTGGTGTGATCTCCGCCCCGTCTCCCGCCACGGCCGCATGAGCTGCGACACGCCCAGCATGGACGAGCGAGTCCCCTCCACCGCAGCCCCCGAGGGCTCTGTGTGCAGCGTGTGGTGCGATGGGGCCCATCGTACGGCCGCCCCCAAGGTGCTCACCTGCAAGGGGGCCCACTGGCAGGGGGGCCCTGCCTGCCGCGCCAACCGCAGAAGACGGCACAAGAAGCAGAGGAAGAACCAGGAGAGACGGCACAGTGATTTCGACAGGATGTAATTAATTTTATTGTGGTTAGATAACACGGGAGACGTGTGACCTCTTTTTCTGATTTTCCAGATCATTTTATGAAAGGTTGTTATTTTGACAATTCTTTTATTTTTCTACATTATTTTGATTGTCACGTTTTTTAACTTATAAATTGTAAAAAAAAACTTTTCTGGTCTGGAAAATTAGGAATATTGTAAAAAGATTCATGGCACGCCAATACTAGTGGAGCAAGTTAGGCTCACCTGGAGGAGCCGAACAAAGCGTTAGTACCTTGACCCAACTTCCTACAGATGTGAGACCTTTCAGAGATCAGAGACCACTACATAGAGATGTTAGGCCTCCTAGAGTTGTGGGACCTCTTAGAGATACGAGATCTACTAGAGATGTAAGACCTCCTTGATTTCTAGGACCTCATTAAGTTGCGAGACCTCTCAAGGATCCAAGGCATTCTAGATATGTTAACCCTCTTGAGTTCTGGAACTCCTGAATTTCAGGGAATCTTACAGCTCTTAGAGTTCTGAGACTCTTAGACATCCAAAATATCTAAGAGATCCGAAACCCACTAGCGATCTAGAACCTTCTAGAGTTCTAGGTCCTCATAAAGTTCTAAGACTTCTCGTAGATCCAATGTAAAACCTCGAAGAATTCGGATACTCGTTTAAAATTAGATGGGATCTCCTGAAGATCTGAGACCTCCCATTGATCTGATCTCCACCAGAAACCTTCTAGAGAGAAGATGTCTGAAATATTATACATAAGTTGTTGGGAAAAGGTTAATAAGAAACATATTTATAAATTGACTTTAAATTCCACTAGCCGTGATGCCCAAGAAATGTCTGTCAGCATCTCAGGTCATTATATGACCTGAGGTCAGCGCAAAAATTCTTTTCCATTGATAAATATTGTGTGCATCCCCATTGATAAGCAATTAGTTACTTTAATCGACCCGACATTTTGATTAGAACGAATGAATCGTGATACTGTTTGAGTCATTTCAATATGATTCTAATTCTAGTGAACAGATTGATGAGAATTGTGAGAAGTCATCAAATTAAAATAAATACTTTGTTTCTAACAAAAGTATTGTCTTTAATTAGGTTAGAAGAAATCATGATACTCTTTTTTAAGTTCTTGTTGAATTAATAACTTAACTACTCACATATTATTGCAATAACATTAATATTATTATAATTATGCTACATAACTATAAAATAAGTTAATGACATTATTCATTGTCGTAAATGTAATTAAATGTATGTACTTACAACATCTACAATTTCAGTGTGTAAAAGATAATGTTTGAATGAATTATGATAATTTAGTTTGAGTGTACTGTAAACAGTTAAGATTTATGCAAATATCATAGAATAATAATTAATTATCTAATTTATATTACACCAGAGAGATTTACCAAACGATTCATAGTGGATTTTATAGCAAAATATTACCTACATATTTATTTATACAATACTTCAGTTTGTAAGCTTATTCCTAAGGCATGGATTTCTGTGGCATAATATGAAATATATATATATATATATATATATATATATATATATATATATATATATATATATATATATATATATATATATATACAGGGTGTTAAGGGACATACTTGACTTATTTGATCCATGATATTATTTGGAGTAAAAATGTAATTGAAATTTTAGTCTCCTGTAACATTTTTGATAATTATTTATTTTTTAAACAACACTTAAAACAAAAAAACATTAAAGTACGCAGTTCACACTCGGTAGAAGTGAAACCTTCAGAAAACTAAAGTAAACAAGAGTGGGAGGTTACGAAACACTGCACAAAGAGGAATTCTATCTCATTCTCTCATAGGCTAAATCTAGTACATGTATGTGTTTGTCTCTTTTTTATTTCATCGAGTTCCAAATCACAACAGTGCTAAAGAAGTTTTCACTTAAAAAAATAGTATATATTGGACAGTTAGGGTCAGTATAATGTTGGCCGAGTGACTATTGACGACATGTGGAAGAAGGTTTTTTGTTTGGTTTTGAAGAAAAAAAATTAAAGTACATAAAAAAAGTCACCAGAATCAAAAATTTCATTTGCATTTTTACTCCAAATAATGTCAGGAATTACTGGTTAAAGTAAGTTAAGTGTATACGTTAACACTGTATATAATACAATATTAACATTTTTATAAATTAAATATCATATCAAACAAGATTTTGTATGTTTTGTAGTCATGGCAACTCAGAATGTACCGAGATTTATAAATTAACCTGTAAGAATAATTAAATTATTATTAGTCTCTGTTAGATTATTAAGATGCGTACATCTATTCACAACGCAATATGCAATGCAACAAAGGTTGAAAGACATTTCCAGTGCTCATGCCCGTACGGTGCGTAGCTCGTGCCCACAGCTAAGTACATTTATTTTGATAATAGGCCACTTGCATGGACTTATAACGACTTGGAAAAAATCGTGTGGATAGATTTTTTTACCAAGATTACGAAAATGTTAGTAAAATTTTTTAGAAATGTAGTTTTTTTAATTTTTAAATAAATAAATCCATTATTTGGGCTTGTGAGGTCACTACATGAAAAAATGTCCCGTCTCCGAAAATGTTCCTATTAATTTTATAAAATTCCACAGTGATTTATTTTTTTTATATGGCATCACTTTGATTTCTGACGAATTTTTGAATTTGACATTTAACGTTCACTAGATAGATTTATTGTTTGTTCTCTGCCAACATATCATTTGGTTTGATTTTTTGACAGATGTAATGAAGAGAACCTCGTACAATTTACATTGTCCGTACGTGTTTTAGAGGTATAGATAATGGTGCGGATTTTAACAAAATCAAATTCTATAATATTCTTATTATTATTATAATTTACAAGTACAAGTATATTACATTTGATTTAGTAATATGGACGTTGAACATTTTAATGATTTATGATCAATAAGATGGATCAAGGAATAAAATATTTACGAGATTTCATATTTTTGGTATGCCTCGTTATTCTCGTGTCATTCGTGTGGAAAACGTTATTTTTTTTTAAAAATGATTTTCGGCTATGTAATTATCGTTTTTTCGCTCCTATAAAATTATGTCCGTCTTTCCGGTTTATAAAAAATGGTCTGATTCTTCGGATTAAAATTTTCAAAAAATCGCCACGGTTTCAAAAATACGATTAAAAAATAAATAAAAATACAGAATGTCTTAGAATATTTGCCTAAACTGGAATTTTTTTTTAAAATGTGATGCAAGTGGCCTATTGGTTACGTTGCATGTTGAGTTGCGAATATCTGTTTGTAGCTTTACATATTGGTGTTCGAACAAAATATTATAAAATTAATTAGGCAACTCTTTAAAGAGACACCTAGATAATTACGATGAATTGAATAATAAATTAATATATGCAATGTAAAAATATCATTATTTTTATGTGTTTATAAATAGTAATGTTGCTGCAAATCCACTTTGTTTGACGAAAAACAAAGCCCTCTTGTGCAGACTAATCAGGTAAGCTATTGGTTCGGAAATCACAGATTTTGGTTTCAAATTCCACCGTGGGCAAATTTATTATTTTTAAATATTTATTTTTTCACATTTATACAAAAAATGGTAAATTCAAATACAGCATATTCACCTTGTTTCAAAGAGAAAGATACTCAAACCTCCTTTCCTAAATTAAACTTTGCTTGAAATGGCTTCATTATTTTCAGTAAAGAGATCTGAATAGCCAGATTATAATACTTCTCAAATTTCTTCTTTCCCTTTCCTACCACGTCCCTACTGCTTTCAGCCTCGCAATATTTATGACTACAGTGCAGTTTCAAACGAGGTCATAGTTCCGTGTTCGAGGGTTAAGGCTCTTGATTACGATTCCGGAGGTTGCAGGTTGAAATACCGGTGTTATAGATTGGTTTTTTGGCAGAAGAACTCAAATGAAAACATCTTCCTTCAATGGCGAATTTCAACTCGTTTATTCACTTAGCACATGTTACAATAATGTTTTTCCTGGCCCGAAGCGCCGAATTCGGTCACTCGACCACTTGCTAGTTAATTCTAGCTATTTTACAGGAGATCAGAGAGTAAAGAGAGGCCTTTTACCTAAAAAGCATATTATTTATAACCTAGATTTCCCACACAAACAAAACATCAAGCAAGTTATGTTAGTCTATCAATACGATACAGATATACAGAAATCTGCTTTATCGACTATCATTCATCAGTGAAACTCATGTGACAAGCCTGTAATCTGTAATTAAAACACAAGCTACAAAAATGCTACGCTAGATGGCAGTAGCCTTCGCTTTTTAAACAACCGGAATTCGCAAGTATATTTAATAAAATTAATTTGTGTTATTTCACAATTTCATCATTTAAAATAATATAAGGTGCATTTGCGACACGTTCCAGAGTGGAAAATACTTTCAGTATCACCCTGGTGTAAGACCACCATTCAGAATTTAAACATTGCTTGAAATGGCCTTAGCCATGTTTGGTGACCAGATCTGAACAGCCAACAAGTACTTACCACCTTACTTACCTTCTTCTTCTCCCCCCTTCCCTCCCTTTACTTTCAGCCTCTTATTGGTAGTACCTTAATTTATTGGGGGATGCCGTAATCTCACTGGCTCAGACTCCTGTACAGTACATATTAGGTATTATTAAAAAATAAAAATAAAACTATTAAAATTGCCTCTGATCATTGCTTTTCCTCAACGAATAAATAAAATACCCTAAGAGACGACTTGACAAACTAATAAAATGCTCTGTCTAAACGGTTATACCAAAATGGCAGCCAAGATGAATGCCGACATATATCATTTCCATGGTTACCAATACTCAAGTGACTTTAGAAACGGTCCAGCGATGTGGCAATCTTGACCGCCATTTTTGTATAACTGTTCGGTATGCCAAGTCCTTCTCGTGGGTATTTTGTTTAGTCATTGCTTTTCCTGGAAAGAGGGCATAAAACTTACACGGATTTGGATTTGTACTGACAATATTATTATGATTATATTTATTACATTATCTAACTTAACACATAAGCTTGAAACATAAAAGTATATCACTTTTTTAGGAATGTATTGTCAAATATTTTAGATTAAAACCTAATAATTAATATGCATGTGAAGTACAAATATTTTATTTTTCTGATGAGTAGTAAAAATGAGTTCTGAAAAATATATGTTTATTAGTTTTATTTATCTCTGATAATTATTGTAATTCTATCTGCTGAAGAATTCATACTGCGAATAGCAGATTAACTTAACGCGCATAATTAAAATGTATAGTCTATTTACATAAAAAAGCTAAAACTTTATTTTATTACCTACAAAGAAACATTTTATTTACATACATAAAAAGTAATACAATAATACCTCAAATAGTTTTATAGACCAGTCCAATGATGCAATGACTTTTTCATTGATTCTTGCAATATTCCCGTAAAAAAAGGTTAAGGTTAAACGTCACGTACATTATAATCTACGCATTCACAGATGGCGCCAATTAAATTATTTTAGGTTTTTAATACTTTTTGCAGGTTATGCTTTAAAATATTGAGGTGAATTAATGGTTTGCGCCTGTACATATTTAAAATGAATATAAATAAATAGTTTTGTCCATAAACAAACCCAAATCTTTCAAGGCTGAAAAATACAATATTGGATTTAAAGGGTGTTTACCCCTGCGGGGAAACGGCGTGATGGTTAGTTAGTTTTTTTTTTGGGTGTTCAGACATCTAATATAACCGTGAGCAGGTATCTGTTGAACCGCGAGCGCTTATGTTTCGTGCCGTTCACACGGCGCAGATCAAATATTTCTTCCTATGGTAGGAGAGGGGGTCGGATGAATTAGCGAGCGGCCACGGAGTGCGCATTTTTTGTACTGAATCTACCAACTTGACATCTGTCATCCACCAGTCTTGGCAGCTCCGTAATTAAAATGACCCCCTCTCCTGTTTTCGTCGGAGTGGGGGGCGCTTAACTGTTGGCATATCGCCTCAGGAGCGGTTACGGCGTAAGATGTGCATTGTCTATGGTTGATGTGCGCATAAAGCGCTCAGGTGTGAACGGTCTGAAGGGATTGTATGGAGAGCGATATATGGCGTGCTATGATCTTTTATATTTTTTATTTTTTTTTATTTTATTTTTTTATTTTTATTTATTTATATTTAATTTATTTATTTATATTTATATACATTTTTTTTTAAAGTTTTTTAGAGAAAATGTGTCCTAACTGGGGTACCCCGTTCTAAGGACACATTGTACAAGTTTTATTATTTTAATTATAAGTAAATTTTTTATGCTCAATGTGAACGGGCTCTGAGTCACCGATACAAAATCGAATTTTTCAGCCTTTCTTGAAAGATTTGGGTTTGTTTATGGACAAAACTATTTATTTATATTCATATTTAATATGTACGGGCGCAAACAATTAATTCACCTTAATATTTTAAAGCGTAACGTACAAAAAGTATTAAAAACTTCAAATTATTTAATTGGCGCCGTAGATTATAACGTACGTGACGTTTAGCCTAAATGTTGTTTTTTTTACCTCCACACAGGAGGCCCTGAGGAAAATAATTCGCCTCAGGACCAATGTGGAGGGTCTGTTTAGGAAAAAAAGAAAAGGAAGTTCTGAGAAGGAAAAGGGTAAGAGGGGTGGGTTGAAATCTGGGGGTCACTGTGTCTAGGAGTGACGAACGTATGAATCTATCCCTCCCACCGCGGTGTATTTTCCGCAGTGATTTATTTATTTATTGTAAGAAACAAACAGCAATTTATATACAGGATGAGTTATACAAGAGGTTAAACATGAGGTAAGCCAAAACAGTTTCTTATGCTAATGTTGGTTATTATGATATAATATACAATTGTAATTGGTAATAACCATTAAATGAAAATGAAAATAACAACAACAACAAAAAAATATATAAGTATATTAGAAGGAAGAAGGAATAGGAAAGGGCAAGAGGCAGAGGAAGATGGGATGGGGACAGGAGATGCTCATGCTGTACCTTTTCTATAGTTGTGCATTAATTTAATTAACATTTGTGGTTGTACATTTGACTTCGTTTTGGTATTTCACAAGACTATTATTAAGAATATCTATATTGTTAAATTGCGTGTTATATTGCGCGCATATACGGGGGATTGGAGAATTTTTTCTAAGGTTGGTTCTGCACGCTGGCAAATGAAAAAAATGGTTTAGTCTGGTTGGCCTTGTAGGTGATGTTGATTGTTGGTGATGTTCCGAGAGAGTCCTGCTAGAGAGATCAAAAGGTCTCCCTTAACCAGCCTCTCCCGATTCAGCCCGCCACGCAGTTGGGCAGATGCATCTGCCGCCAAGTTCCGGACAAACCTCACCCCACGAACCCAGACACCCCTCGTAGCCAAACATAGCAAATCACTTGAGGTGATCTGTGGCAGAGGTTTTGGTAATCCAATAAATGGTTCCCGGGGTGGCTATAAAAAGTTGGTATTTTTATGACTAAAAACAAATCAAAGTAAAAACAGTTTATTATACACAAGTTCTGCTTCTGCTTCGTAATTATTATTATGCGTTACAGCTGTTTCGCCCTCCGAAGGCATTATCAAACTGTCAACATTATCAAACAGTTTGATAATGCCTTCAGAGGGCGAAACAGCTGTAACGCATAATAATAATTACGAAGCAGAAGCAGAACTTGTTTATAATAAACTGTTTTTATACATTGAATTACAATATTATTAAATATATAAAATAAATAAAAATTAAAATGGAGTTCTACAAAATAAACTTAATAACAATAAACAAATCAAAGTGGACTATAATTATTTCAATGTGTTTTTATCCATTTGTTTTACATGAGCTCCACACAGGAGGCCCTGAGAAAAATAATTTCCCTCAGGGCCTGTGTCATCTTTAGGGATGCTGTATGGAGGGGTTTTTTTGAGGAAAGGAAGGAGAGGAGAGTTCTGGGAAGGAAAAGGATTTAAGGGGTGGGTAGGTATTGGGGTTTGGTGTGTCCTGGTCATCCACTTCCAGGACCTAGACAAACCTCACCCCATGAACCCTGGCACCCCTGCTAAATCACCAAACGTAGCGAACCACTTACATACTTTCAGTTATAAAAATCTAATTTTAACCTTTTGTTCGGGAAAATAGCAAAAATTATAAAAAAGTCACGATAATCAATTAAAATTTCTGTAAACATTTTAGTAAAATATCACGTAATTTTAGCCGAAGGGACAGTTCTCCTTCGCAGAATATATGGGTGGATTTGCCATCGACTTGAATAAGAGTATCTTCACTTTGTAGATGAATAATACATCCATCAGGTCCCTTCTCAACTTTAGCATCGGTGATTCCCTCTTGCGCCAAATTCCTTATAAACTCATCAACATCCAAATTGCTGAATTCGTATTTCATGTTCCTCATGACTGTTTCGGGGAGGGGTTCGGAAGCAGGGTTGATGGGGGGGTTTTGGTCGAGAGGCAGAAAGTGGTGCTTGTTATCTCGGACGATCATCTCGACGGATATGGTGGCGGCGTGGAAGCCGGTCTTCAGTTCCTGGGGAGCTAGAGCTGCCGCCACATCCGGATCCATCCAGACCCGGTCCTGTTTTCGTTTGAGCGGCAGCCGCACCACGCTGCCTCGCTTGAATGATAGAACTGGTCGATCCTAAAGAGAACAAAACCATTGAAGCATTTAAAAATTATACTATTACAAGTATTTAGACTTTGATAGGGCATGCGTGAGGACGCGAAACGAAACATAATATGAATATAAATAATAAAAGAATCTCCTCTAAGTACGTCAATGTACACCGTGTGATAACTCATTATATCCAAGCAGTGCCAATTTATTTTCGCTGTATTAAACGGTCTTGCATCCGAACAGTGTAAATTTATCGCCCCTCGACAGCAAAAAAAAAATAATCTAGGTTATTTAAATCATAGAACCCTTATTTTTATATTTTTTTTATATACATATACATGTAATATAATCATGAGTAATTACATTTTCAGGTTACAATCGGATTAAACTCAAATCATTAAATACTAACATGCAACATTGATTAGAAACAGTAACATACAACATTGATTATAAACGACTTGTAACCCTTAGGGGATGGAGTCAATCTTTTACATTCATTTTACCTTCAGATTTTATCTCTACTAAGTTAGTTAAAATAACTCAAGTCACTTTATCAAATATTATGGTATTGTCCACATGTTGGCTTTAACAAAAAAACTAGAAAAAGATTATAACATATTCAATATCAAGATAACATACAAAATTTATATGTATTAAATAGAAATGTAGCCATCTACTGGCAATTGCTAGTAGGTACCTACCTAAGTATCTACCTACTGGCAACAATCTAATTTCAGAAATTCAAAATTTTATTCAAACATTGGAACACAGAAACAAAAGCTAAAAGCTACACAAGAACATTTTTTCATTCCTCCTTCGCTTCCTTCCCTTTGCTTGTTGAGCCCACATCATTTAATTTTTTGTCGATCATCATCCTTATTAAATAATAACTGTAAATAAACAATAAATCAACTATTCACAACAGATACAATAACAAAAAAATTATAGCATTTTTACTACAACATTTTTACAAAAACAAATTCATTTGCTGTGGAAAGTTTAAGTAAAAAAACTTCAGATGGGATGAGAGCTCGAACGAGGAATGCCTATACATGTCACTAAGGTTGATTGGTAAACTCGACTCTTATACAGCCTTGATGGGAGATCACCATTCAGAAGAAAAATATTGCTTGAAATGCTCTAATTAGCCATATCAAAATGGTGAAGATATTTCCCAACCTTCTACATTGCCTTCCCATTCTGTTCCGACTCACAACACACTAATATAGAAAGTAGCTAAAAAAACAAAGTAACTGTGGAGAACAGGATTACATATGTAGTTTCAACATCCTTTAACAGATGTCGTTGGTGTAGGTAGTTTTGTAGTTTGTATTATGTAGTTTTGAGGTGTCTCAAAAGATGCCAGTTAAGTACGATGGAGAGTAGCGATTGTGTCTATCGCCGTTCGTGTCTAACGCAAGGTTACAGAAATAGTAGATGATATACAATCGACACTGAGCAGAATTATCTACCTCACGATAACGTAAATAAAACTTGTAATCTCGACGAACCTCAATCTTCAATGGAAAATCTCGAAATAATATCAAGTAATCTCAATCACTGGGAGATCACTGGGAGAAGAATATTACAGTAACTAACCTCTATGACCAATGAAGACTTGGGTGGCGCAGTCAGCGGAGGAGTGATGTACTGCTCCGGTGCCACCAGGGCCTGCGGCTTCAGGTCTTTGATCAGCTTATTGGCTTGGGAGAAGTTCAGCGAGGTGTCTATGGGGCAGTGGAAAACCTTCATGGCGATGGGCTGGAAGGGAGCCAGGGCCTCCGTGTATGGGAAATCTGGCTCTAAAAATACACAGAATAATAAAATATACTAATTAGTTTTAGAATCTAGGCAGCCATTATTTCCTGAGTCTTTATCACAAATAATGTCTCAAAGTACTTTACTCACTGATTCATAGATATAGTAGCTGTCTCCATCAATTAATAATTACAGGTAGTTAGGTTGTAATATGCATTTACATTGATTGGTGATTAAGATAAAACATATATAATTATTATAATAGGTATGTAGTTATATAATTATAGGACAATTTCGTATTGCGCCATTTAATAATTAAATAATCTCAAGGGTGCTTTGTATAGCAGTTATTAGTGATGTTTGTATTGTGCCTCTAATTCACTGAAAATAAGGAACTCCAGTGAAAAATATTATGGCTTTAAAAAAATATGTTCATATAGACCAAGAAACGCTGATTCTGAATATATAAGTTTTATTTCATAATATTAAACGCAGAGTTTTTAAAAAATTATTAAAAAGTGCATTTTTAAACCTCTTCTCAAAACACAGCATTAAGTTGGCATTACTGAAATGGTTAACGGTGACGTCACTCTTAACCTGTCACCTGGTGATAGTGTGTATTGTATTGACATTTGAAATGACTTGAAGTGCACACGAACCTATGCAATTCAACATTTCGTGTTTTTGGTTTATTTTCATACTGTTTATAGAGATTTAGATAAATAATAGTTATTGTGTTTATTGAAACATAATTTAGGCCCTCAACAATTTACGAAAAGGGCTATATTTGCGGACAATCTGCAATAAATTTTGTCTATTTGAGGTTAAAGTCGTGTCATATTTTGACATTTGCTTATGTATTTTCAAATTGTTTTTAGTATAGGGCTTTTTATACAAGTTGTTACACACTCGTCATGATCAGTGTATTAAAAATACCAGTGTTTCTGTATGTATTATACATAAAACAATGTACCTACAAAGTAACGCCTGACACAAAACACGATGTCACATGTATTTGCAATGAAAGAGATGATTTATTGTTTTTATATTGCACTTTGATTAAATACAATAACAGTAGCGGTGAAATGTGGACATTTTACCAATGTTTTTCTATATTAAAAGCAGTTAATCTTGAATAAAAAATACACCTCACACCTAAAAGTCATTACAAAGCATTCTGCCATGACCGCCATGATCAGTGTTGCCAGCCGTGTCTTGTAAAAAGTCACCTAAAATATATAAAAAAAGTAACCTTTTTGTGTGAAAAATAACCATTCGTATTTTTTCCGGTGGAATGGTAAAAAGTTGATAGAATACATGAGGATATAAATAAACCAATCATCATGAGGAGCTCAGTATTAAAGTGGGACATAAGCCATTTGGATTATTTTTGAGTAGAGCGAGTTTTTTGTTTTGTATATACCGGTATGAAAAATCTGATATTTTTTCTACCTGCATAACCTTGCCGGCGTAAATAGCGGGTACTCAAAATGCAAAAAGTCAGATTGAGCGATCAATCAGATTTGTCGAGTGAGCGAGAAGCTATGGTTAATTTGTAATTTACACTTTTTTTTTTTTTTTTTAGTTTATTGAGGTAACAAACAGTAATACATCTATAATATAAAAATGAATCGCTAAATGTGTTGGTAAGCGCAAATCTCGAGATCGGCTGAACCGATTTCGCTAATTCTTTTTTTAGAATATTCCTTGAAGTGCGAGGATGGTTCTTACGGAGAGAAAAATTAAGAAAATTGCGCAAAAAATTAGATAATAACAGAAAACATCGCACGTTTGACAGTTCGCGTGTTAGAGAATGACATTTTGCAAAACAATGAATGATTGTTCAATCAGGATTCTATTTTTGAAAAGTTGAAAAATTTATTTCAAGTAGGTACTCCCCTAATATTTTGAATCGAATCAAGAATTTCAGATATTTTAAATAGGTACCTATGTTAGGTACCAAATTTAATATACATGAAAAATGGAAATTTGAATAAAAATTGTAAAAGGTGGCACGCGGGCTGTTTAAAAACTGAATGTACTGGGATTGAATATAAGGAACGCGGGTGGAGGGTTGGCGGGACGAGGGAGCGGGAAAGGGAAGAGGGAAGGCGGGGAAGGTGATAGGGAAACGCAGGAGGGGGGAGGGGAACTCGGGAGGGGGGTTCGCGGGACGGGGAAGGGAGGGAGGAGTGGAGTAAGGAGAGGGAAGGTGGAGGTGACGGAGTGGGAACGCGAGAGGGAAAGAGGACGCAGGAGAAGAAGGGGAGGCGGAAGGGGAACGGGACGAATGGGAAAAGACACTCAGGGAGAAACAATTTCTTTATTAAATGGCATAGCAATGCATGCCGGGACCATATGGGACGCAGGAGGAGGGTTGGCGGGATGAGGGAGCTGGAAAGGGAAGAGGGAAGGCGGGGAAGGTGGAAGGAGAACGCGGGAAGGGAAGGGGAGGTGTGAGGAGGGAGGGGAACTCGGGAGGGGGTTCGCGTTACGGGGGAAGGGAAGTGGCGTGGAGTGGAGAGAGGGAAGGTGGAGGTGACGGAGTGGGAACGCGAGAGGGGAAGAGGACGCAGGAGAAGAAGGGGAAAAGACACTCAGGGAGAAACAATTTCTTTATTAAATGGCATAGCAATGCATGCCGGGACCATATGGGATGCAGGAGGAGGGTTGGCGGGATGAGGGAGCTGGAAAGGGAAGAGGGAAGGCGGGGAAGGTGGAAGGAGAACGCGGGAAAGGAAGGGGAGGTGTGAGGGGGGAGGGGAACTCGGGAGGGGGTTCGCGTTACGGGGGAAGGGAAGGGGCGTGGAGTGGAGAGAGGGAAGGTGGAGGTGACGGAGTGGGAACGCGAGAGGGGAAGAGGTCGCAGGAGAAGAAGGGGAGGCGGAAGGGGAACGGGACGAATGGGAAAGGACACTCAGGGAGAAAACAATTTCTTTATTAAATGGCATAGCAACGCAGGCTGGGACCAGCTAGTATTTTAATAATAAAGTAACATATTACATGGTTGCATTAACCAGCGAAGTTTCCGGTAAAATTAATAATATATATATATATATAAAAACATAGACTAAAACATTAAAGAAATCATAAAGTGGTAGAAAAAAAAAAATATATATATATATATACAACAGAAATGAAAAAAAAAACATACAAATATAAAGCATATTATAGGATATATAAATAATCCAAATATTATTATTATAATAAAAAAGAAGGAAAACAAACATAATGAGAATGAAAAAAAAAAAATAATAACATGCAGCAGGGGTGAAGAGTTCGTAATTAACAATTTGTTTAAATTTTTTCTATTATTTATTTATTTATTTATTTATTTATTAAAATACAATACAGAATATAGTATATTATATAAAGCATTGTACTCCCAAGAGTTAATAAACTCATTGCGGGAATGATACGCATTACATGAAACATATAGCTGTATGTATTAAGTGGACATATCATAGGACATACACAACATTATTATTTCAGATAGTCATTCATAAAATGAAGTTTGAGCATGTTAGTTTGGGTCTTTTTACATTGACTTGCACATTTGATCTCGTTGGGTAGTTGATTATATTTTGTGTAAGCTATGTATTCTAGGGATCTTAGTCCATATTTTGTTGATTTGATTTTTGGTATATGAAGTTTGTTGTGATTTCTTGTGTTGTGTTGGTGTACGTCGCAATTGTAATTGAGTTTAGTGTTGGAATGTGCCGAGTGTTGAATTACTTGTAATATAGTTTTTGTTATTTCAAAAGTGGGAATGGTGTTAAAAGGAAGTATTTGGGTGTTTCTGTAAATGTCTTTGACGTGTGTATCCCAAGGTAGACTGAATATATTTCGCAGGGCTCTATTTTGGACGACTTGGACTTCTGAAATCATTTTTTTTGTAGCAAATCCCCAGATTCCGGCAAGATATATTAGATGTGAGTGAATCATAGCATGGTAAATCGATCTTAATAGAGAAGGAGGAAGTAACCCGCGAAATCTATATAAAACACCAGTTATAGGAGTAATTTTGGATAGAACATGTTTAAATTGGTGATTCCATGTGAGTTGTGAATCAATGAAAAGGCCAAGATATTTTGTAACATCAGCCCTTTCAAGGCGGTTATTATCAAGACTTATATTAAGACTTACATTTTTTTTATTTGCAAACAATATGTAATGTGTTTTTCTTATGTTTAGGCTAAGTTTGTTTAATCGCAACCAGTTTGCCAGGCAAGCTATATCCCTTTCCATTTCCTTTTCTAGTTCGTTTAAATCATTATTGTGATAAAGAATCACTGTATCATCTGCATAAAGTTGTATTGTACCCTTAAGTCCCCATTTAGTAATATCATTTATATATATTAAAAATAGTAATGGTCCAAGTACGGAGCCCTGAGGCACACCACATTTTATCGTTCCCATGCTGCTTGTCCCTTTTCCAACAAAGGTCTGACAGTGTCGGTTAGAGAGGTAACTACACAGTAACTTCAGGGGAGTGCCTACTATGCCTAGGTGTTCTAACTTCTTTAGTAGTATCCCGTGGTCAACCGTATCGAAAGCCTTTTTTAAATCTATAAATAAGCCTGCAGTATGCTTACCCTGGTCTATATGTTTTTGGAGGGCATATACAAAATCGAAAGCAGCACATTTTGTGTTAGATTGGTTTCTGAATCCATACTGTTGGGATGCGAGTAAATTGTTTGATAAGAGATATTTAGTGAGCCTAAGCTTAATAACCTTTTCAAAAACTCTAGAGAAAACAGAGAGGATGGATATAGGACGATAATTAGAAGGATTTTTTTTGCAATCATCTTTGTAAATCGGAATTATTTTTGCTATCTTTAGTTGATCTGGGAAGATTCCACTATCCAGGGATTGATTAATAAGAAAAACAAGGTGGTCAGCTAATACATCTTTGCAAAAGTTCAGGTGCACGGGTGTAATTCCATCTAAACCTGGAGATGCATTAGACTTTAGTTGAGAGATGATACTGAGAACTTCTGTTTTATTTGTTTTGGCCATATATAGGGACTGGATTGCTTTTTGATCCGTGTTTATAGTGATAGAATCATCTGGATATGATGCAATTGTAGCTGCTAAGTTTTCCCCAACTGATATAAAGAAGTTGTTAAAAGTTGAAGCTATCTGTGTTGGGCATATATATATATATATAAATAATACCAGTAATATTGTCATATGTAATAAAAATTTTGCCAGAGTTCGAAATTTCCCTAGATTTTGTCCTGATTTCCCTTATCCCTTAAAAATATTTTTCTCCCCTAGATCTAGGGAAATTTCCCTCGACATGACATCACTGATTCAAAATGACAACTTAAAAAGTAAAAAACTAACGGTGGGTGAAGACCACCATAGATACGGTGCGTTTCTGGGAGTCTTTAAAAATTAAAACTTTAACAATTATTTTAACTATTAAAACTAACTATAAAAATAAAAATGCAGTTATTTAAGTTTGAAGGTCTTTATTCATTAAAAAAAATAAAAAAAATTGGACTGGAGTTCTCTATTGTATTCTTTACTAGTTAATTAAAACAATTTATTCTAGAAAGAGATGAAATATCATAAAGCACTGCCATCGAAAAACTTCACCAATTAATTAATAAATTCAACATAGATTGTGTTATAAACAGAATTTCCTGAAAGTTGTACATTCAACCCCGTGAAATGAGTTGTATCAGGTACTGAGTATTTAATATTTGTCCCTTAAAAGATGGCAACACCGACATTCGTTTTCATTGAAAATTCCATTAAACCTCCCATTAAAATTAAAAAACCATTGAAAATATACAGGAATTTAAGCCCAAATTAAAAAATTACCTTAACCCCTCCGAATTTTCGAGAATATTAGCTATAAATGAAACATTTCTGAACGTAGCCGAATAGTAAAAACTGTTTTAGACAGGTTACAAAATAAGCTATCGAATTATTATATTACAAATAAATATTAATATTTGTAAATATTAAAATTTAGAATGCAAACATTAAAAAAATGTGAAAATGACTCACGTGATGTTTTTATGTGAAAACGGTACTAAAATCACAGATTATGTAAACAACAATACTTATTCTATTGTATAAATGTGTAATAAACACTTTTGTCACCTCACTTTTTTATCATTTCATATAAAAATATTTAATAGAAATTAACGATGTCGGGCGCCCGTCGAAAATTTGGCGGGATAAATTATGTGTCAGACTGCGCGTCTGACAGAATGTTCTTTTTATGTATTTCTATGGACAACTTGAATAGAGATGTGCAGCACGATTCACTATCGACCTTTGACTTTTTATTTTAGGGATGTAACTAAAACAATAACGGAGTTATAACGGTTTCTATGGAGACACACACGCTGACGTGTAAACACGCTTATTGTACTTGACTGCTGTCGTATTTTTAACGCATATATCTGCTTACGTTGCGGAGGGGTTAAACTGCTATAAAAGTCCCAAATATGTTTACTTTGTATCTTAAAGTCTGCTATTTTATAAATCATTCATTCCTTCTTTTTCTTTCATTTCTTAGTTTCTATATCTCTGAGTCTACTATTGTATAAATCCTTTACTTACTTATTACAATAATTTTTGTTACTAACTTACATGATTCTTTCATTTATAATGATTTTTTAAATTTATATTATGATTTTTTAAACTCTTCAGGATTTTTATTTTTAAATTTATACATGATTTTTTAACCTACTTATTATTTACAATAGCCGTTATTACTAACTTACACAATCTTTTAATTTACTAATTGAGCTAGAACTCCCGCACCAAACACAAGAGCATTGTCTCTTTATGGTGAGGAAAGGCAATTTTTTATTTTTTTGTTAACCTTATGTAACTATGTAACTGATGTAACTTTATATGTATTTTTAATAAGCATTGCCAATAAAAAAAATTTAAAAAAATTGGTTAAGATATTGGAGGGCAGGAGGGTGAGAGTGCTCGGCCGGGAGTTCTACTGATCTTTTGATTTGTACTGTCAACAGGGTCGGTCATGGCCCAAGGGCTCTCCTGGACCTTTGAATTCAAATCGCGACATTTGCAACATGTGTTCTAAAAATAGAATCAAACAAAGTTGAATTAAAGTTACATCAAAGTTAAATTGATTAGAAATCAACTGTGATATTGACGTCTCTCATTCAAGATGCGATCCAATAATATGATGGGTAATGTACATTTAATTATAGTTATTGAACAGTATTAATAGGGTAGCGTCTGTGTGGTTGAATTTCAGAACCTGGTTTAGAGTGCATGTCTGACGCCACGCCATACGCGCCGCGCCACAAATAATATCTGTGTTTGTGGAATTTCAAATAAAGCTACCTTTGTAATTCGGTTTCGAATTCAAGAATTCGTCAATAGATGGCGCTACTTCCGTTAGTAGGTCGCATGGGGACGTGGCCCCCCCTAGGTATAAGTACTACGAATTAGTGAATACTTTAAAGCACATTCACGAGGTGAAAACCCTCCCTGATGAACAACATGGCTTCAGATCTCAACACTCAACCCTTCATCAACTGCTCAGAGTTTCCGAACTGATTCTAGGCGGCTTCAACTCCCAACGGTCCACTGGCGCCATTTTCCTGGACATAGCCAAAGCCTTCGACAAAGTATGGTCAAACGGACTGCTTCTCAAATTGCACAACACGGACATCGATCCCCAACTCCTCGGTATCTTAAAATCATTTCTTCGGCACCGGACTTTTCAAGTAAAGATCCGAGATGCACTCTCAACTCCCAGATTCATGACAGCAGGCGTCCCGCAAGGATCCCTGCTTTCCCCCACCCTCTTCAATATTTACATACACGATATACCACTCACAGAGAACCAACATTCGTATAAAGCTTTGTACGCTGACGACACCGCCATTATGGTTCGATACAGTTCTCCCAGGATGATCACACATCGCTTACAACATAACATAAACATACTCCAAGACTTTTATAACAAATGGCGTATAGACGTGAACCCTTCCAAGAGCGCTGCTATTTTCTTCTCACGAAGAAAGGTTCGCAGCACTCCTAAAGGCCATGTTTCCATGTACGGCCAAGCAATACCCTGGCAAAACAACGTTAAATACCTTGGAGTCACACTCGACAAAAAACTCACATGGCACACACACATAAAACATACAATTGAAAAGACCAAAAACGCTGCCGCAGCCCTTTATCCGCTTTTACATTATAATAGTCAAACGTCACTACAGAACAAAATTCATATTTACAAATCAAAATTGTGACCCATCATGACTTACGCCGCCCCAATTTGGGCCACAAGTAATACTAAGAGTCTAGAAACCTTCCAAAATGTCTTGCTTAGAAGATTCACCAAAAGCCCTTGGTTCGTCCGAAATAGCATTATTAATTCAGGCACGAAAATCCCTCCACTTAAAAAACACATAATAGATCTAGCCAAAACATTTTTCTCCAAACTTGCTTTAAATTCAAATCCAAGCATCTCATGTCTCGGGCAATCAAGTCCCGATGAAAATCTCCTTCACCGCCTGCCCATATCCATCCTTCATCCACCTTGATGCGCGGGCTATAATAAAACTTACCTTTGTTCTCTTATATAAAAAATAAATAAATATTTATATATATTTATTATGGTATACATAATTGTTGTATATGAATACATACATGCACGGATGTATGAAAAAATGTATGTATGTGTGTGTTTATCTATACAAAATGTATACCACTTACAGATAAACAAACCATAAAAAAAAAATATTAACTTCCTTCATCTTGCCCAAGGTAACCCGAACATCGGGCAAAAAAAAAATCCATCAGGTGACATTACTACAGTTTGCAAGACAAAGGGGTTAATTTCTCCCTGTAACTTGCCAAAAACCAATATATAATACAATATGTAGTATCTTTCAGGAGGTCCGGAAATGGAAAGGTTGACGGTAGTGCTTAGTTGTATCACGTGGCTATGTATTACATATGATGTCATTGCCCATCCCGGTGACTAGCTATCACTGGATGGGAGTGGATCCATTGGAGGACCCACCACTTACCCGCCCTGGTATAGGTAACGTATAAATATAGGTAACAGATGGTTACCCCTTCAAGGCTCTTGCAAGGACTCTTGTAACTCTCTAGGACTCTCTTTTTTGGTAAAAACAACTCTTCATTTGATAACGAAACTAGACCTCCAATGTCCACGTTGTTAGGCAGCAGTACACAAATGCTACTATGTACAATTGTAAGTATGTAAGGACAGTATAATGAAAATCTTACCTTGACTTCTTTTAGGTGATGGAAATAATTAAGATAATGAGAGTGGATCCGAGGAACGGGTTATTTTTGGAACCAGTTCCTATTGAATTTATAAAATAATCACAAACATTAACCGGGTGAAGCCAGACGAAAAGCCGCCCGCAGGGCCTAGCAGTAAAGTGTTTTTAACTGCTAGTTTATTTTTATTCTCTGATCTAGCTTAACCTGAAGTAGACTTACCATCAGTAACATCCCAATCGGTTCACAGAGAGGTTCAAAGCTTTTCCTAGAGCGTAGAATCATTTGCTAAAATAAAATCTACAAGACATTTGAATGGCAAAAGAGATTTATAAACATTCCTGTATTTGATGAACCTATCATTTCTCAACTCCCTTGGAGTGATGATTTTCTCGAGTCGACTCACATCAAACTGAAACACTAGATCCCTGATTTAGTTTGTACGGAGAAGTGAGTGTTAGAATGTTTCAATTTATTATTGTCCATAGACCCTCCGTTCATGAAGATACTTACGAACTACGTGATTGTGACACAATCACAAGTAGCCTACAGATATACTACTCTTTAATGTTGATTTCCGTACACGGCGAGACCCCAAATAAACTGAACTTGATCACTTTTCATGTAATCACGATGTCAAGTGATGTCAAATAGACTTTTTTTTTCAACATCAATCCATGCCTTCTCCACTAAATCCTTTCTTACGTATACTGGTAAAGTATAGTTATATAAATGCACATTTTTTTCCACTTCCAGAACAAATCTAATAATACTTTTATGTTCAGATGCCATTTCTGTCAAACATCGAATGCTGCAACGCATAGCGCGTTACCAACACCGTTGTGTACGAACACTAGCAAAATCGTACGGCGGGTATTACGCATGAAGCTCATAAGTAGCTCCTTGTACGAAGGCACAAATACATTAGTCAAACGAGTAGTAGATGCGAATGCAACTCTCATAGCATGCTACCAGCACTGTCAGTAGCGTGCAACTGACGTCAAACAAGTGGTTGATGCGTCGCGTCTTGTACGAACAGTAGCAAAATAGTATGGCAGATACTCATAATCTGCGCGTATGCTATTTGCATAAAACTTGAGTCGCTTGTAAGCATCTCCATGTACAAATGAGCTTAAAGTTAGACTTTATAGTACATACAAAGTATATTTATGGTTATCCTTTTCAATGCAATCTATTCCCCCCCCCCTATTTGATACCAAGTATCCTCATGTTTCAGTGAAACATCGTGGATCACACTTGCGACAGCTGCATAGAAAAAATAATAGAAAGGAAAATTATGTGTAAAACTAATCAGTATAAAGTGTTTGTGTTCAACAGGACCCCTAAAGGAAGCATCATAACAAAATAAAAATACATTGGATATTCATTTGTAAAATATGTACGTAAAATAAGATAAGTAGTTTAAGTCAGTAAGAAGAAAATGTACCTGTAAAGATGACAGCGTGAAGGGGGTTAGAACTCCACATCTCTATGAAGTGTACTGCATCCCCAAATCTCAAACTTGGATGTCCGCAAAATACCACACATGGCTGAAAAGAAACATTTCTTATCTATTACAATTATAGACATACACATATGATGAAAATGTTACAATTTCAATAAATAACAATAAACAATATTTAGAAACACAAGCACAACTTTGTAAAAAGATAATTAAATAATTATACTACAATGTATACATCTGCATTTCGTCCTATCGTGAAAGATTTCACAGCCGATATCACCAATTAAAACAAAAATTTTAACAAAACAAAAAAATGACTTAAAAAAATGCACTAAAAAGTAAAAAAATAATTTCGTATTCTTCTACAACTTCATAATCAACTTACTTTTTCTAATCATCAATATGTAGGTACGATTGTTACTTTTGGAGTCGGTGTCAGTCAAGGTAGGTTTGTAACTACATACATAGTTATAGGTGAGATGTGCTTGTGTCGTACAAGCGACTTGCTGACACCGACTCCAAAAATAATAATCGTACCTACATATTAAGGATTAGAAAAAGTAAGTTGATTATGAAGTTGTAGAAGAATATGAAATTATTTTTTTACTTTTTAGTGCATTTTTTGAAGTCGTTTTTTTGTTTTGTTAAAATTTTTTGATTTTTAGTGAATCTGAAGTACACTAACTAATTTGTCTGAATATCGGTAAACCTACTAAACGTGCTGCTCATATGAGACAGACATAATTTGACCATAACGTCAAATTAAGAGATTCGGCCGAGTTTCGTTAATTTGTCATGAATCTGATAATCAGAACCTAACTAAATTCTCATCAAATTACCCTTGGAGTACATTCTTTCCAATAAAAAAAGAATCATCGAAATCGGTTGGCGTGATATTGAGTTATTCGTCCATTTGTCGCGCACATACTTAATGCAAATTTAAGACTTATGGTTTTCTCATGGATGCCATTAAATTAAAATGGGACCACACGGGAAGCACCAGCTTTCAAATAAAAAAGAATCATCAATATCGGTTCACCCAGTCAAAAGTTCTGAGGTAACAAACATAAAAAAAAAAATTTAAAAATAGAGTCGAATTGAGAACCTCCTCCTTTTTGAAGTCGTTTAAAAACTAAATTAATGCAAAGTTCAGCCAAAATTTATCCTTAGTGGAAGACTTAGCAAATGATTAGTCAATTCAAAACTTTGAAGGCTTAACTTTGTATGTTACTAGTGGGAGTCCCGGGCCTTTTTCACAGTTTTTCCAAATCAGATGTAGATGGTGATTTTAAATGACAAGTGTGCAAAATTTCATCAAGAAGTATCAAAATTCTGCTACATGTAGAAAAGGGGGATAGAGGTGGTTTTACGAAATCTCATGTAGACAGTCACCTCCCTCTTGGTTTGAAGGTCAAGTGTGCAAAATTTCATAAATCTCGGAATAAAACTGTAGATTTGTTTAACAAAAACCTGTTGTCTACAGACACCGTTCTTTATACACAGCACAAGGAAACTCGTAGTACAAGCGGGAATCTGGTGAATCTACATCATATTTGAAGTCGATTTTGTGGTGTAACTTTTTCGATTTGAACTTTCGTTTTAGAGTTAATCGAGTCTGGAGAAGTTGGAATTTTTAGGCAAAATTTGAAAAAAATCCGTCACTAGAGTGCTAATATCGGCTGTTCAATGCCTTTTAAAATGTGTTGTAGCTTAGAACCGGTTGCCGAAAAAATGGAAAAAATTTTTTTTTTTTTAAATAACCAAAATGTTCAAGTCGAAAATTCAAAATGTTGAAACTTTTAGATTTAGGAGCTCACCTGCGTTGTGCAGGAAATTTTGCAAAGATAATGCAATAAATAATGCATTTGAACCTAAATAAACTAAGCAAACACTCAGTTTAATTGGTGAAAGCGACGACCAGTGTTATCAGGGTGAGAGAACACAAACTGGTAATAGCAGTAACAAGGAAATGTTTGTAATTATTTAAAAAATATATATAGTCACCTGTCTATACTCCGTGCTAAACCCTTCGCTGTGAATGTGCTTAAAGTGCTTCAGTCTGGCGTTCTTCACCAGGAAGGCGTGGGGGAATGGCTCCTCAGGAAGGTAGACCTTGTTCTGCTTGGCCGTGGACAGCCACTCAGCCAGGATGTTGGAGTAGGCCAGCGAGGAGTCAGCCACTGGAGATATGAAGAACATGGGCACCTGCGTCAGGCCCGAGTTGTCCAAGTGGCCGGAGAGGCATTCAAAAAGGTCGTACACCACACCGCTCGGGTAGCAGGGAATGAGAACAGAGCCCCCGCCTCGAAGTGTCAGTGCTGAAATTTAAAGTTATTATAATAATAAAACAATTATGAGTAATCTTAGATACGGCATCATTAATCGAGCGAGCGTAAAGTTGGGTAAAATTTATCCGAGGCAATTTATGTTGCTCGATAATTTTAGTTTGCTGCATTCAACTGTTACGTGCCTCTTTGTAGTTGCGCGGGGAGAGGTAGGGAAGCGACAAGAAACGAGGATTTAGTCAGCCACCGCTCAGCGAGGTAGTTAGGTGTCGTCAAAGTTGTCGGCGGGTTAGTTTTACGCACCTAGCGCTCGGTGTTACTGAATAATTCAAGTCTGTTTAGTTGTAGAAGAAAAAAACTATTATAATTTGGGTTGAGATTTTATTTAGTTTTATATAATAGTGGACAATTAAGTGCTATAAGTTGAATTCTCCAAGAAAATTGTTAATTCAAATAAAAATGATTAAACTACCAATTATAACACTTGTATTCCGAGTTTCAAATACCAAGTACTTTGAAAACAGGTAAAATCAAAGATAATGAAATATAATAGATGTGCTATCTGCAGTTTTTACTAGATGGGACTGTGCTTCCGGGTGTCGCCGATATTGTTTACCAATTAACAAATAAACTAAATGAACGAATAAACCAAACGAACGTTAAACTGAATGAACGAATTCTTTCTGTATTCAAACTATATTGTTAACCAATACTAATGCACACCTTCAAAAAAATCAACGAAATGAACAAATTCTTTTCGTATGCAAACTACCCTGATTAGGTCGTAGTCCGCCGACAGTTGCGCGGACATCATAGCGTATCTCTTTTGTATTTGAATATCTTTGGGTATACCATCAAATTAAAAATAGTAAAAAGTCGAGAATAAAAAAAATTTATCTAAGTAAGAATTTCAGGTGAAAATTACCCAACGCTTGATGTTACAAATTTGAACCTAACCCCAAATTATCCTGAGGGGTTAACATGACCGGTTCAAGTAATTGACTCACTTGATCATTTCATATCTTCCTGGGACGTTTCCAACTTTTTTACTTATCACAAATACGGTTATTGAACAGAAAATACTCCAAAGAACAGCTGAGCTGATCCTTTTGACAACGATGCACAGCTGAAACATTTTACTCACGGGTCATTTTCAATATTAATTCACGTGCTTAATAAGTTGAAGTAAGGAATAAAAGACTGGCTTATATTTTTCGTAAATAACATTCATCAGATTCACTCAACTTCTTTCCTTAAACAGAAGCTTATGTAGATTATGCTCGATGCTCGACGGTTTGGCTCAATCAAAGATGTTGACTTGGAACTATGCTCGTTGTTGCGTCCACACGCTTGAGCATCTCAACACAAGACGCCATCAAATGTTGGCGGTGGCGTAAACATGAACTAACTCTATATCTTTAAATTTCTATCTTGCAATCATACCTGTTACCATTGACGACAGCACCCCCTTTTTTCACCAACTTATACTTTTAGCACTGTGAATTTCTGTTGAACATCGAGCAAGAATTACGGACGTTGAATCTTTTTCCCATCGAACAAAACAGTATAGGGCGAGACGGTGCACACGTTATTACATGTTCAAATGAGGATAAAACCATCATGTGTGAACGAGCGTGGGTACAGGCCTTTAACTATTCTTAAGTAGTTTCTTTATTGCCGAGGATCATGACTCCCATTCCAAGGCGCTGAGGGAATTCAGGGAGGTGCAATATAAATATTGTAATTTTTATTAGAATAACTCTCTTTTTATAACTTTTGAAGGTTATTATTAGGAAAAATAAAAAGATAACAGTCGCAACTGGGACTTGAACCCAGAAACTCTAGAAGAGAGTTGTTTTAATAAAAATTAAATATTAATTTAGACTTTTACAAAGAGTTCAATATGTGTTAGATATAAAATAAAATCAGATACATTTATCTGAGAAGCTATCTAGGTTACAAACCAGCTCTTAGAAAAAAATCTAATACGAGATTGACAAATATGACGATT
Organism: Limnephilus rhombicus; assembly: GCA_929108145.2. Classification (NCBI taxonomy): domain Eukaryota; kingdom Metazoa; phylum Arthropoda; class Insecta; order Trichoptera; family Limnephilidae; genus Limnephilus; species Limnephilus rhombicus. Next base: position 47,498,804 of record OV815273.1, on the reverse strand, counting down.
TGATAAGAGGTGACAGTGGTCTAATTGGTAAGGTAAAACGAGAGGTTCTGGGTTCGAGTCCCAGTTGCGACCGTTATCTTCTTATTTTTCTGTGTCTTGTTCTCTTTCATATTTTTATTTAGATAAACTATCTTCTTCTTCAATGAAATAAATATTTTATATTAAAAATCAAATGTATCTCACCGGCATGCATGCAAAGGTCTCCGAGCATATTATCTGGATTATGCGCGGGAGTTTGCGTCAGCCCGGCGATGATGAGCAAATCGGCGTTCTTCAGTGCCGTCTGGTTGATGGGCTTGGGGTGTGTGGTGAGCGTGCTGCTGCCGGACACGTAAGCGATCTTCTCGTGGGCAGAAGTCAGTACCCAGTTGGCAGAGCCCAGGCAGTAGCCCGAACTGACGGGCATCACTTGAAGCGCTCCGTTGACGTCCTGGAAAAATAAAATTAGAATTAAATGTATGTTGGCCACTGCTCGGCGATACATGAAACTCTGGGAATACACAAAATTATTTTCAATGATGTTCAAGTATAAATGTTTGCAGACGACCTGAAATTATTTAACCCTTCAAAAATTTGGCTTTTTTTTTCGGATGGTCAAAATATTTTCGCTTTACAATAAAATGCAAATATTTGGAATATTTCTGAACACATTCAAAAACCAAAAACTGTTTTAGAATGGTGATGAAATACGCTTTCAAATTATAGAATTCGAAAAATATATATTTTTTTAAAATTATAAAATTTTTGCATACAAACATAAAAAAGTTTTAAAAATGGGTCACCTTATGTGTTTTCTAACTAAAGTTACTGATAATAAAAAAAAATAAAAACAGATGCACATTTTATTAGACAAATGTATAACAAACACATTATTGTAACCTCAATTTTTTGTCGCTTTATGAAAATTTTTTTTTAAAAATTTCCGAAGTTTCAAATTCTTTTTTCAATTTGCGATTCAAAACTTTATGTACATAAAAGTGTACATTTTATTTTTTTGGTGGCTATTTTTTAGATTGGAATATAAAGCATGATGTTTTTCCTTTCTAACACTGATTAGAACATATTTCTAACTATGATAGTAAGGGAGTTACGGCGTCTTATGTGAGACCTATGTGCGTTGGGACAAATCTGGTCTCCTGTGATTAAACGGGTTAAAGCAATCAGAAACTCTCAATTTGGGAGGCGGGAATGGGTACCGCCACCCCGGGAACCTTTATTGGATAACCAACACCTCTGCCATAGGTCACCCCAAGTGGTTCGCTACGTTTGGTGATTTAGCAGGGGTGCCCGGGTTCATGGGATGAGGTGTGTTTAGGTCTGATGACCATGACACACTGAACCCCAGATTCCTACCCACCCCTTAAACCCTTTTCCTTCCCAGAACCCTCCTCTCCTTCCTTTCCCTAAAAAACCCTCCACACAGCATCCCCAAAGATGACACAGGCCCTCAGGGAAATTATTTTCCTCAGGGCCTCCTGTGTGGAGCTCATGTAAAAAAAAAAATAGAAACATTAATGATTTGCCATATATTGTCAAATAACTTAAGATTTATTATATGGTGTCATGATAACCGCTTGCAACTTAACAAAAGCAAATGTCAAATTATGAGATTTTATCGAATAAAGAATCCAATACTTTTCGATTATTTCGGGAAATTAATGACTTAGGTATTTGGTTTGACACAAAACTCAACTTTATCAAGCATATAGAAATAATAACCAATAAAGCTTTAATGTTGGGATTTCTTTTAAGGGTATCTAGTGATTTCAATAATGTCAATACTGTAAAAACATTATAAATGTCACTAGTAAGGACTCATATAGAATACAATTCCACGGTTTGGTCTCCAAATTATGAGGTTCATTCATATGCGATTAAAAGAATCCAAAATAAATTTTTAAAATATGTAAATTTTAAAATGAGCATTCCTAATGAATGCCTACGATAACATTCTTTGTTCATTAAATGTAATAAAATTATCTGATCGTAGAATCATTTCCGATTTTACCTGTTTGTATAAAATCATTAATTCAATGTTTGATACCCCTGATTTATTATATGAAATCTCTTTTCACACTCCAGGCAGGTCAGTTACAAGACAGTACCTACCATATTACTGTAGCAATTCGACATCAACATCCCAATATTACACTCCTATGCGACGGATTCAACACCTAAGAAACAAATACTCCAATGTTGTTGATATATTTACTACATCAATTTTATTATACAAACATACCTTATTGAAGTTTTTTTCACAAGTAGGGGAATATTTTGATAAAGCTATTTAAATTGACTAACACATTAACAGTATTTTGTCGACTGAAGCCGGATAGACAGACAATGATGGTAGGAATCTTTCTCAGAACTTGATCTGGGGAGCAGTGAAATTTATCATGATCATGAAGTCCTCTGGAATATCGGTAGTTCCGAAATAATGCTACTAATGCCATCTGTGTTTAGCACAGCTACTAATATCTAATATATGTGTTGCCATGTTACAAATAATAATTGTAATGTAATACAGTAGAGCAGGGTCGGAGAACCTTTTTGCCGTCGTGGGCCATTTGAACAATTGTAGTGTCACCCGCGGGCCGCACTATGATTTTCATGCTGGGGGGGAGAGGGGTTACACACAGAACAAGGAAATAATGTTCCTCTTTCTCCATCTTTTCTCGGAAGATTTTTCAATGTAAATGAGTGTTTCAGGCTGACAATTATTGCTTGTAATAATTGTTACCCTTTGTGCTATGCATAAAAATCTTGTCTAAACGTTAGTTTATAAATTAAAAAATAATAATTAATATTTAACAAGTTTAAGTATTTCCCCAATAAATGCAGACATAATTTGTCTCGACGCCACCTAGCGAGGGATTTAACACTAACAATGTCTTCCTCGCAAAAATAAAGTTGGTTGTTTTCAGGTGGAAAAAATATAACAAGCAGTAATTGTTGAATGAAACACTAGTATATATTGAATTATTTGGCGGGTATTTGATAAGCCGCCATAGCTCAGTGGTCAGAGCATTCGACCGGCAATCGGAAGGACACGGGTTCAAGTCCCGTTGGCGGCAAGTATCTTTTCTCGGAAGATTTTTCAATGTAAATGAGTGTTTCAGGCTGACAATTATTGCTTGTAATAATTGTTAAATAATGTTCCACCAAATTTTTCAGCAATAGTGTGAAACCCAAACTTAAAGCGAATCTGTACGTGGAAACTCTTATACTAACTTTAGGAAATTTATGTGCGTATTTGGAACACAATTTTTTTTCATTAACTCCACACAGGTGGCCCTGAGGAACACAATTTTCCTAAGGGCCAATGTCATTTTTGGTGATGTTTTGTGGGGGATGTTTTTAAGGAAAGGAAGGAGAGGATGCTCCGGGAAAGAAAAAGGTGTGAGGGTAGATAGGAATCTCGGGTGCATTAGTCCAGCAGTGACAGACTTATGAATCCATCCCTACCGCTGTAATGTGAATGAGGTCAAAGGGTCGCCCGCCACGCAGCTGTTGGGTAAGAGCATCCGCCGCCAAGATCTGAACATACCTCACCCGATGAACCCGGACACATCTGCTAAATCATCAAACGTAGCAAACCACTTGAAGTGACCTATGGCAGAGTGTTGGTAATCCAATAAATGGTTCCCGAGACGGTAGTTCTCACACCTACCTCCCAAATTGAAAAAAAAATGGTTTTAACTTGAGAGAATCTTTCTGAGAGTCCTCAGCTTAAATTAATTAAGACAAGCAGTACACGAAAATGATTTTCCTACTATCTTTGCTAAACGGTGTCAGCAACACGAATTTCATATTTTTAACTTGGAACATAGCGCAAGAGCCCTGAAATAACTATAGAAAAATTTACCATTAGCGGCCTCGGTATGAGGAGAGTGGAGTCGTTGGCAGTTAGGATTACAGCGATGTTTGGATTAGCCTGTTCAGATTTTGGTTAGATTAGACGTTCGGATAGCTACAGTATCCGCTCATTATGAGTTTTTTTTTTTTGTAAAAGTAAGGAAAACATTCCCGCGTTACATATAACCTGACAACATTTGCAAAATCTCCTAATACCACCACACTAAGCAGAAAATGTTGCTTGTGTCGTGATGGAGGTCTTGGCCAGCCGAGGAATTGAACACACGCACTCAACCACTGACCGGTCTTAAGTTTAATTTAACTGTCAGTTACATTAGAGTTTTTTTGATCTGAAGTGTGTTTAATTTATTTTACCTAATAATCCCTGTAAAAATATTGGCTTCTTTTAAAAATGGAGCACAGGGAGCCTTTGGAAAATCTGGATTTAGCAATGATGGAAAAAAATATTGAAATTATAAATGATTTATTATCAAAAAAAGACATATTTATTTGATACTCAAAGTATGAAGACTTACAATTTTCTGATCGTATCCCACCATGCGGACCCTGGCCAGCGCCTTGGCCAGAGTCTCCGTGTTGTAGAGCCGCTTCCAAGAGCGAGGCTTCAGCACGTCAGACAGGGGCGGCGGGAGCACGTGCAGGGCTTCCTTCCACTGGCTCGCCACCAGCGCCTTGGGGGCCTGCTCGATGAACTCTACCAGCTCTTCCAGGAAGAAACTGGAAACATGAGAGTGTTTCTTAGTTACTTTCTCACAGATAAAATAAACATACCTGCTAGTGATGAAACGACAAGCTAGAATAATATTAAGATACAGTAATTCTTTTCCAAGCGAATAAATTATTTTTTTTGTACGTAAGAAGCATTTTTTAAGGTTCAAAACATCATAATTTCGAGGTAAGCATGATGAGCAACTAGGAAATTACAGTGGATGTCTCGGCAAATAAGATAATATAACCAAAAAGTAGGTAAGTACTTTTTGGTTACAAATAAGATAATGTAACCAAAAAGTAGTAAGAAAAACAACAAAAACGTGTCATGTGACTAACCTTCCAATCTGAAGAGTGGGCTCCGTGGCGTAGACCACCCCCTTAAAGCCCGTGCCCTCCGTTATGAAGGGCAGGGCCATCATGCAGGTGTAGTTGGAGATGAGGATCACATCCAGCTGCGAGAAGTCGATAACCTTCTCCAGGGGGGCGCAGAACTCGGGGGCACTGTCCACAAACACTCGGCCGCAGCATTCTTTCAGTTCCTGTGAGTTAATGGCATAAATGAGAAGTTTTATGAGAAAAGAGTAATCTATATTATTAGTCCACTCAGGAGGCTCTTCATAAAACTGCAAACTATGAAGCATACTTGCCAAGATGATAAGAGAAAAATAAAATGCCACATATTAGTTCAACTTTTAAAAATGGCTTGCAAAACATTTTATTTATTATTATACAGTTGGTACAGAAAAGTATAAGTTATAGAATGAGCACTTTTATTATTTCGTGACGCCAAAAAAAGGCAATAAGCATACTTTCCTTATCGCAATATATGTATATATAATATATTATACGCACAAATAAAACGGCGTCCGGTCCTATATCTATGTCGTTCATACACTAACTGGCAGAGGACGGACCGCCAAACAACTCGGTCTTGGCACACATTCCTTGCCTCGTTTACATTCATACATTGTCTATTACATGCGCTTCTATTATTTTGACTCTTGACATGACCTGACTCAAGTATCTGATTCACTTGATCATGCCATGTCTTTCTTGGGCGTCCTCGACTTCTTCTACCATTCACACGTGCGTCATATATATTCTCCTTACACTCCTTTCCTTGTTCATTCGCTCTACATGCCCAAACCATCGGAGCGTCCCTTTCTTAATATACATTATGCTTACATCAGCCTTGTCGTTCATACACACATTTTACGGAAAACATAAGAGTTTTATTACTTGCCACCTTCTATCTTGAGTTTGTGAGACATTGGCGAGTCTTTATCTATAATATATAAAAATCTCGTGTCACGGTGTTTGTGGTCGCACTCCTCCGAAACCGCTAGACCGATTTTTTTAAAGTATATTTGGTAGGTATGAGAATAGGTTGTAAAGTATATTTCATACTGCTAGGTTATTAGGGTGTCCCTATACAGATTTTTTTTTCTATTTTTTTGACAAAATTTTTTTTGGATTTTTTTCTTTTTTGGCATCAAAAAATACCTAGAACCCAAGTTTTCACCGTCCTATCCCCACCCTCCCATTTTTTAATTACGACCCTCCCATTTTCCCGATTTTAGTATTCTTGGATGAACAAATTTAACTGTCTTTCGTATTTCAAACAGAGCAAAATTATTTATGTTGTTGAATGACAGATGGCGCTATGTCCGCCTCATCGAACTTTCATCCACATATGCGCAAGTCATTCACGTGAAGCGTCACGTCATTTTGACATTTCATTCGGCATTTGTTATGTATTTGGGATCCCATCCCCGCACCTTACAGGACATTCGTTATTTTTTATATAACAACCAAAATATTCACTAGATATACTTTATATGGCAGAACAACGTTTTCCGGGTCAGCTAGTATTATATAATAACATCCATTGGATGTGAAAGGTTACAGTTTACTTGTATATTCTTATAATTTTAATATCAAATTGTAAACATTTTTAATTATATTATTTCGTACGCAAGTGGTGAACGGCAGTGAATAGAAAAAATGAAAATGGTTAAACAAAAAAAACCACAATAACAAAAACAAAAGAGTCCAATAAGTATTCACATTTCAAATATAGAAAAAAAAATCGTCTAGTAAATTATATGGTAAATATGCAGTTAGTCCACCTCACGGATAATACGGAACGTTCGTGTTGTAGAAGTTTGATGCACGGATAATACGGAATGTTCCTTTTTTAACTAATAGACAATCAAATATGACATTTGTCGGAAGTACCAATCTTATAAAATAAATTCTCTAAAATAAACTCGCTTTTCATCATACTTTTAAAAAACATCCCAGGTTTTGAATGGTTTGTTTGGCTACGCAGGGTTTGTCTAGCGGGTTTGTGTAATTATTAATACATTTCTTTCCATGTTCTACTGTTATAAATACTGGTACAAACTTGTCAATGATGCATTCACTTTGTTTTACGCAAAAATATTTTTCTATGATTGTCAGCATTGATGAAATGTTAAAATAAAAACGATGAATAAACATGGCGTTACCGCACGAGTGAATTGATTTTAACAAAATTAAAATGTTAAATGCATATTTTTTGCATGTTTTTTGGTCTCCCCCGACATAAATACTCAATTTTCGTAATAATAACGCTAAATATAACTGTTTGGTAAGCGGTTTAATACATAAATAATAATTATATTATAGGTGGGTACTTTATCGCCCGTCTGGATTTGCAATCATAATTCATACAGATCATTTCCAGTTTTAAAAATGTCACAAATGGAATTTTTTTTCTGAATTCATTGTGCATAGTTAAATAAAGACAACATTTACCCCTTCTAGAAGTGGATCTATCACGTGCGGTGGCATGTAAGTTGGTAGTGATAACAGACGAGAACTCGGAACCAGTGGTAGAGGTAGAAAGCTGAGAGCTGAACTGGCCGAGAGCCCACAGTCCAACATTATATACAATTCCTTAAAGCTGATCACCAAGCATGGCTTGGACGCATCATTACTCAGGCTATACTGTAAAATAAAATCATATTTTAGAAACCAAAACAATCAATGTTTACAAATATTTCCGGGTCGAATAATAATGATAAAAAATTGTAGTACTCACTAGTTTCATTTCTAATATATATTCACGTTAATTTTATAGATAGATTAAAACGGGCATTAAGTCATAAAACGTTTAAACCAAATCAACAAATTGATATTGCACTACGAATATAATAACATAACCTCACTTCTATTGACGTTTCATTGTTTGCAGTTTGCATAGACAAAACGAATATTGACAGTTGTAAAATAACATAGACAACAAATTCTGACAGCTAAAAAGATAATTCCGGAAAATTCTTAGAAAACACAGACAAAGCGTTTCCCATATTTTCATTCATTTTCATTCCACTTGCAACCTTCGTGTTGCTGTCAGAAATTAGTTTGATCACAGGATTTGCACGGGATTACTGTGCGAAAAAGGAATCGTCCATTGAAATGTCAGAATGGGTCCTTCAAGTTATAGTCACATAATAATTAGTTTGTCTTTATTACAATGTTTAGTGTTTTGCAATGCTTCTGGAACGGATATAGCCCTAGATGCGAAAGCAACATTGTTACATAGGATAGATAGTCTGAATTTGTTGATTTATACGTTTTTGCTAACGCTTACAGTTTTGACTATTTGGGTTTTTAAACATCGTCGTGTCAGCTGGCTGCACGAAACTGGATTAGCTGTAATATATGGTAACTATTTATAGCTATTTTATAGTAATTAGTCTAAATATAATTTTCTAGTTTTACTATTTTGAATCATAGATATTTTTGTTTTTGTGACGACTTAGAAATTCAATGCTATTTATTCTTGTTACCACTATCGATATTTAAGATTGTTTTATTTGCAATAATTTGCTTGTGTGCACGCAAACTTTGCGTAATTATAATTATTTTAATTTGTGGATAGCTTAAAAACATATTGCACCAATATTATTGTTTTTTTTTTAATACTTATGTGGCATTATTTTTGTATTTATTAATTTAATATCAGATAACATTGTGATGTACCTACCTATTTCAATATACAAACAAACATATTTATTTATTAGGTAAACTTTCGATCGAACTGGTCAAGCGTAATACGAATATTTTTTAGAAAAAACCTTTAGATTCACCTTTTACCATAAAAGACAACTTTTTGTATTTGGGGTAATGGAAAATAATGCATTTAACCACCCGGACCCCGTAAGCTTGTTTACACAACAATGTAACCTTACTAGACTTACGAATGACGTATGAGGCTTACTTGAGTTGATAAAGTTTCATTTGCGTAAAATTAAAATTAACTTCGTGTACCAATACCGATCGAAAGTTTACCATTTATTATATAGTTTATGTATTCAATGAAATTCGAAATGAGTTTTATTAAACTCATTGGGAATAATGTATTATAAATATTAAGTAAATTTATATGTAATCACTAAATAAATATACGTAAACTTTTAATGCTAACATGTTTTCTTTTGTAGACCATTTTAGTAAGTAAGTAAATTGTCGGTAAATTTTCGGGATTAGTGTCCATGGCTATTACGAATAATTTTTAGAAAAAAACTTTAGATTCGCCTTACTATAAAAGGAAACTTTTTGCATCAAGGCTGGCGGAAAATAATACATTTTAATTTTCAATGTCGTTAAATAAAATTTCACTTCGCGAATCGATCTACGACAGCCCGCCCGCTGCCGCCCGCCATTTTGTCACTGTTGTGTTGGTATCCCTGACCTCACACAAACAAGAGCTAGATACGATTGTAGCCGACTTCGTGGGATACATGATGGGCGCGTAATGGTTTGTCTAGCGGGATTGTGTATGTTATCTTTACTTTAAAAAACAGCCTACGTTTTTGAATGGTTTGTTTGGCTACGCAGGGTTTGTGTAGCGGGCTTGTGTATGTTATCTTTACTTTAAAAAACAGCCTACGTTTCTGAATGGTTTGTTTGGCTACGCAGGTTTGTGTAGCGGGCTTGTGTATGTTATCTTTACTTTAAAAAACAGCCTACGTTTTTGAATGGTTTGTTTAGCTATGCAGGGTTTGTGTAGCGGGCTTGTGTATGTTATCTTTACTTTAAAAAACAGCCTACGTTTTTGAATGGTTTGTTTGGCTACGCAGGGTTTGTGTAGCGGGCTTGTGTATATTATCTTTATTTTAAAAAACATCCCAGGATTTGAATGTTTTCTCTCCATTCCAGTGCCGAATTAGATGTTTTTTTACATTATATTATTAATTCTGTTTTTCATAATTACGCGCCCATCATGTATCCCACGAAGTCGGCTACAATCGTATCTAGTTCTTGTTTTTATCAGATCAGGGATACCAACATAACAGTGACAAAATGGCGGGCGGCAGCGGGCGGGCTGTCGTAGTGTCGGTTCGCGAAGTGAAATTTTATTTAACGACATTGAAAATTAAAATGCATTATTTTCCGCCAGCCGTGATGCAAAAAGTTTCCTTTTATAGTGATTAAGGCGAATCTAAAGTATTTTTCTAAAAAATATTCATAATAGCCATGGACACTAATCCCGAAAAATTACCAAATTGTCTATTCCAGTCATTTCTGTTTGAATTTCACTGTAGATTAGGCGTTGGCGTAGCTAGCATGGGTGGCACCCGGGACGGAAGTCACCCCCCCGGGGCGTAGTGTCACCCCACCCCCCCCCCCCCCTTATGAAAGTTGACTTGAAAAATTCAAAATGCTAATTTCGACTACATAAAATTGGTCCATCCTGGCGGGGGGAATACAAACCGACACAAAATACGGAGCACTCCTCGGGGAGCCATTAAATAACAGACCGTGTTCATATGCACGCAATATCTTGGTCGAGTGGCACCCCCCTTCGGGTGGCACCCGGGGCGGTCCGCCCCCACCGCCACCCTCTCACTACGCCACTGGAGTTAGGCATAACGATATAGTGTAGGAAGATATAGGTATATATTATTTTTTCCTTGTTGACAATATAATGTATTTTGCATTTTTAATTCCTTGTCCGTGTATTGCGTAATTAATAACTTTTGAATAATACATACATAACATATAGCACAATTATAATTTTTATTTGTGAACATTGCAGTATTTATTATTTTTTTTTTAGTTAATTTTCTTCAATTTTTAATATTTAGTTTGGATTTATAATTTACAAACTGAAATTAATTTTGGTACTTAAATATTTCCCTATCGAGTCCACGCTCAAAACACACTTTAAAAAATGAAAACAAATTGTACTAGGTAGATAATGGTTAGTATAAGTAATTCAGTAACCGGAATTGAAAAATATTGCGTTTTAATGTTTTTTTTTTAATTTAAAAAATGTGAAATGTCATTTTTCAAGGACCGCTAAATTACGACAATGAAATACGCATTTTTAAAAGAAAAAATCGCTTTCTGTCAGTTATAGACAATAATAAGTACGAATTGCAATCTTCGGAAATGATAAATAATGCGAATTAATCATTATTTTGTTCGGTTTCATAAACGCGAAAATTCCTGCGAAACGTTTACCGTCATACTTAACAACATGGCGTTCCTTGAGAAATGACATTTCGCATTTAGATAACAAAATAACCATTAAAATGCAATATTTTTCTATTCCGGTTACTGAATTACTTATTACTAACTGTAATCTACCTAGTACAATTTGTTTTAATTTTTTAAAGTGTGTTTTGAGCGTAGACTCGATAGGGAAATATTTACCTTAATTTGTATTTTAGTTATTGATAAAAAAATAAGATCTTTTTTCCCACATTCTTGTGATTAAATTTTATGTTTTTTTTAGAAAACTAATCTTTATCATAATCTCTTCAAATGATTGATTATCAAAATGTGAACAGTCATTAGGAAGTGAAGATAATGCTTTAATCAGTCATGCTTTTGTGGCATTCTTTGTTTAAAAAGGTGTATTTATCTCGCTTATCTGAAAGAAATAGTTTTTGAACACGGGACAACGTTTTGCTTTCGAGATTTAAATAAGATACAAATGACCTTACTTCGGGCACACTGACACACCCGCAGCACACTTCCATTGATTTATCTCTTCAGTGCAATGCGACATACAAAGGCAACATATAATTTATAGTGTTCGTCGGCCTCCGTGGTCGAGGGGTAGGGCCCTCAATTACAAATCCGGAGGTCGCTGGTTCGTGTTTCGGCGTGCTCAAGTCAATTTTATTTAATTAATGTGTGTTTTTTGCAGCACATTCAAGAAATAGATACTCTCAGTATCGCCCTGGTGAAAGACCACCATTCAGAATTGAAACATTGTTTGAAATACCTGGAAACAAAATTCTTTACTAAATTATCAGAAAATACATATAAGATCTCTTAAAAAGCTTTGAAGAACTCAAACCCCAAATAAAAAAATATAAACTTAAACTAAAAAAATAAACATGTAAAAAAAGCATTATTTATAATTTCCATTAAAAATTAAAACTGTAAAAATAACAATCGAAATGTTACTGTGTACTATTAATTCATATGAATTATTACTCTGTTATGAATTATATTTATATTTTTTGAAAAAAAATTGCTTTAGCCAAGCTAGGTGACCAGATCTGAATAACCAGGTACTTCCCAACTCCCTCTTCTCCAAATCCTTCCCTTCCCCACTATCCTCAACCTCACAACATACCCCAATTGAAGAAGCCCTATTCCAGACGGTTGGAAGCATTTGAGAGTCTTGTTTGTTTTTTTTTTTTACATAAATACCTAACAAGAATTCCAGCTGCTCTTGTCTGGAGCCAGTGAGACTATGGCATCCCATTGGAGTATGTTGTGAGGCTGAAGGTAGGGGGAGGGGAAGGAGATGGGGAGGAGGAAGGTGGGGAAGTACCTGGCTATTCAGATCTGGTCACCAAACTCGGCTAAAGCCATTTAAAGCAACGTTTAAGTTCTGAAAGGTATTCTTATACCAGGGCGATAATAAGAGTGTCTTCCACTCTGGAACGTGCCGCAAATATACTATATATTATTTTTAAATGAATTAATTGTGAAATAACACAAATTAATCAAATAAAACTTATTTGTGCCGGGATTCGATCCCGCGACTTTCGGATTGCGAATCAGGAGCCTTATCCCTAAACCACGGCGGCTGTCTTCACAAGTGCAGTGCAGTATTCACAAAAGAAATATATACATTTTTGGTCTGCTTTGCCAAGATTATTGATAAGGAAGTAATTATTGCCAATTAGTATTTATCTTTAGAGTTCTCCCCGGGGTTTCCGGAAACCGCTATTCATTGAAGAGATAAACCTTATAAAAAGAAATGTTGCGTGCCCAAAGTAATGTAATTTTATTCTTACTTCAGGTAAAAATTTCTAAAATTTTTTCAATTTTTATCTAAAGTATTCCTTGAACAGATAACGAACATCGTGGCCTGTCTAGAGCCTAGGAGTCGAAAGGTCTTAAACAAATCGACCACCACAACACGGGCGTGTGCCTAGCATGGTGGTCGAAAAATCCTCCAATTATGTCATTAACCCTAGAATACTAAACTATCATAAAAGCAAAATGACGATTCCTAGAAAAAACAATATTCGCGTCGTTCCCGCACCCCCGCTTCTCATTACCTTACTAATTTGTTCCGTCAGTGAGTCACGTGCTGTCATTGTGGTCGGAGGTCATTTGTGTGTTGACTTATAGCAAGAGCGTTATAAAATTTATGAAAGGTTAGTGTTTACAATAGTTTAGTATTTTAGGGTTAATATGTATGAAATAAAAGACCTCATAAAAAAGTATTTTGCTTGTTGAATCTGTTCCTGAAGCGGCAACCATTCAAGAACCAAATTCAAGAAGTCCTTCCAAGCCAAGAAAAGTGACAATAAACTTTTGCATGAAATGCAAAAGAGCCATACGTAGGGGCGCATGACATGAGCATGTGTCTCAACTGTGTTTTTTCTTCTCATTATTACGTGATATCTTAAAACCCAAAGAATGTTACTATTACTTCTAAAATAATAAAAGTTTTTGATTATCTTATTTATTCCCGTTATATTTCTATGTGGTATTTTTTACGAATATTTAGTAACAACTAGTGACCGACCGAAGGTTCGGTTTCGGCAAGTTTCGGCAAAAAAAAATAGTTTCGGCATCAGTTTCGGTTGCGGCAGATTTTCTGCCGAACTTTTGGCCATACCGAAACTCTGCAAAAGATCTCAATAAATGGTAAATTTAGTCTTAAGCGTCGATGACACAGGGCTAGTTTACAAGCTACTATCTGGGAAATTCACTATCTGTTAGTAAACTCGCCCAGTGTCATCGTGTCACTTGCTAACTAGCAGCAACTAGCAGATTGTTGACAATCTACGAAAAAAAGTTGAAAGGTCGTCAACTTTACTCACCTACACGCTTGCTCCGCTTGCTCGTGATTGGTTTATTTACGTTTCCAACATGGCTTCCGATAAACAGCTGATTTCGACTGTCAAAAATCTGAAGAATTAGTTCACGCAGGCGTCGTTATTCTTGTTACTGGTGCTAAAAGCGACCTCAGTTTCCTATGCTTCTGAGCGAGTGGACAGTTTTGTGTGTCATCATGACAATCTCACTCGCTGATTTACCCGCTTTTAAAACTTAGTAGATAGTAGCTTGTAACTCGCTGTGTGTCATCGAGGCTTTAAGAATGATGTGATTTTAAACGCAATTTAAATTAAAATACTCAATTAATGAAGTCCTTCCTTTATAATGTACGTAAGTGTTGATTATTGACAAATTTATGTTTCCAAGAAGTATGTAGTTAACATGTTTGTTAATTTTTAGTACTTAATATTAAAAAAAAAATAAAAAATTCCACATACTTCAATTATTGTTTTTTTTATTCAATTACCACATGTTAACTGTTTATGTAAGTTTAAAAAAATAAGCCAATTTTCAATAAACAATAGATTTTTAACATGTCTAAAAAAGTTTCGGTTTCGGCTGAAACTGAGACAGCTACCGAAGATTCGGTTTCAGTTTCGGTAGAAAGTCCTGTTTCGGTCGGACACTAGTAACAACGTCACTCATAGGATAGTTTAGTAATCTAGGGTTAACAATATAATGAATACAGACAAAATAATAATTGGCCACATCAATTTTCTTTATCAATATAGATATGGAATGGATCTCGCTTTTAGGATTTACCTTGTGATTAGTATGATTATTAGGTATGATTATTAGTTTTTTTAAATATTAATTTTAATACAACAATAGCTCTGATAAGAAATTTCCTCACTTATTCAAATGAGATTTGGGCATTGTTCCGTTCCTTCTCACCTTTTTAAAATCCATGTCGTTGACTCTCCAGATTGTACATTCTTTGGTTTAGAAGTGGGAACTTTCGATCACATATTGGTTGTCCCTCTCTAAACAAAAACTTTTTATATACTGTAAAAGCCCACTGTTTGTTTTACTATTTACAATTTATAATTGATAATTGAAAAATGTCTTCCACAACACAGGTGATATCCTCGCGTGGAGGACAATATGCTATACCTTTGTAATTTAAATATATTAGCAACAAATAAATAAATAAAAATCCTCTGCTATCAAGCCTTATCTAAAATTGCCTCCCCCCCAGTCAACATCTCATCTCTTCTATGTTTGAACTCGACCAATCTTCCATATTATAATTTTTAAATTTTCCCATTTGGATAAAATTGATATATAAATTCACCTTTCTTCTCTCCATAATTTGAAATGATGGCCTAGAACACCCTTGAAGAGTGAAAGTCAGAAACATTTGAGAAAATTAAAAAAAAATTCTTGGTCAATAAATAGTACACTATTACTTTTTGGGTGACACCGCTGAATGTATGAAATTTATTAAAACCTTTAGCAAAACACTTTTTAGCAAAAAAATTGTTCAGTTGGAAGCTACATGAGAATGGTGATTGGATAAAATAGAACAGTGATAAATAGCACATAATTAAACAGCTTGTCGGGTTAGGTTAGTTTATGTTAGTTAGTACGCATGATCACATTCATGCAAGCAAGGAGTGTGTACCAATACAGAGTTGTACGGTCTATCCTCTTTGTCTACCCCTGCAGAGAAATGGCATGATAGTTAATTAATTTAGGTTACATTTACCTCAGTAATAGAGTGCTTAGTGTCAGGATTAATTTTATAGAATCCTATGTATTCGAGGCCACAAGTGGTGTCCCGCAAGGGTCCCACCTCGGCCCAATATTCTTCTTAATATTCATTAATGACATTGTAAACATATTTAAAGATGTACAAGTCTTACTTTTTGCAGATGATCTAAAATTGTTTAAAAGAATACGAAATATATATGATTGCCTAATTTTACAAGCTAATTTAGATGAATTTTTTAAATGGTGCGAACAAAATATGTTATTTTTGAATACTGAGAAATGTCAAGTAATACGATTTTCCAGAACTCATTCTCATATTTTACATGAATATAATTTAAATAATGTTAAATTAACACCAGTATTACAAATTCGCGACTCGGGAGTTATATTCAATTCAAACTTAACATTCACACCACATATAGATAATATAACTAATAAGGCTTTAAAGATTCTTGGCTTCCTTTGTAGAACCCTAACTGATTTTAAGTCCTTGGATTGCATGAAAACACTCTACGTTTCATTATTTAGATGTCAAGTAGAATATAATTCACCTATTTGGTCCCCTTTCTATAAAGTACACTCTAACAAAATAGAACGAGTTCAACACAAATTTCTTAGGTACTTAAATTTCAAACTCAAAATTCCAATAGAAAACATTAATTATTTAAGTTTAATGAATCGACTAAATTTAATTACGCTGTCTGACAGAAGAATCATTTCAGACCTAATTTTATTGTACAGAATTATGAACAACCTAATTGACAGCCCTGCCATCGTTGCTACTATTAAACTTCATGTACCGACAAGGAATACTAGACAAAATATAACATTCTTTTGCAACACATACACAACTAACTATCAATCACACTCACTTACCAATAGGATGCATTATTTAGGCAACAAGTTTGGTGGTATTGTAGATGTATTCGCTGATTCCCTTTACATTCTAAAATGCAATTTAAACCAACACTTTGTGGAATCCTACAAATTATTGTAACATGGGTATAATATATTTAACGATTTGATTTGTTATTGTAGTGTTTATATTATATTTTGCTCTATGTTATTGTTAAATATTACATTGTTTAAAATATTTCACAGTTTTCCACAAGATTATACAAGTGGTTTTTTTCTTTCTCCCCTCTCCCCTCTCCCCTCTCCCCTCTCCCCTCTCCCCTCTCCCCTCTCCCCTCTCCCCTCTCCCCTCCCCCTCTCCCCTCTCCCCTCTCCCCTCCCCCCTCCCCTCCCCTCTCCCCTCTCCCCTCTCCCCTCTCCCCTCTCCCCTCTCCCCTCTCCCCTCTCCCCTCTCCCCTCTCCCCTCTCCCCTCTCCCCTCTCCCCTCTCCCCTCTCCCCTCTCCCCTCTCCCCTCTCCCCTCTCTCCCCTCTCCCCTCTCCCCTCTCCCCTCTCCCCTCTCCCCTCTCCCCTCTCCCCTCTCCCCTCTCCCCTCTCCCCTCTCCCCTCTCCCCTCTCCCCTCTCCCCTCTCCCCTCTCCCCTCTCCCCTCTCCCCTCTCCCCTCTCCCCTCTCCCCTCTCCCCTCTCCCCTCCCCTCTCCCCTCTCCCCTCTCCCCTCTCCCCTCTCCCCTCTCCCCTCTCCCCTCTCCCCTCTCCCCTCTCCCCTCTCCCCTCTTAAAAACTACTTGTATATTCTTAAAAGTTTTTTCACTTTTATAACTTTTGGTATAAATTCTATGTATGTGTAATCCTCGATATCTTAAATATTATTTTCTAATCTATGTAAAAGCCCCTACGGGTGTATAACAACAATAAATAAATAAATTTGTTTGTTTGTTCTTTTCCCCACTTTTATTCAGCGTTGTTTTTTCACTGTTAGGCCATCCATTCATGGAGACTGAAAAAAAACCAGTTGGCGACGCAATCGCAATCAACCTCCTGAACAAAATCCATATTTTTCTGATATGACATATCCCACATTACTTGAAAACTTGACAACTTGACTTGTGAGGCGCTACCATGGCAACCTGTCAACAAGGCAACTGAAACGCGAATGCCGCGGCGACCAGCACGGTAGGTTTTTTTCAGTTTCTCCATGAGCGGATGGCCTTACTCCTGCGGAGAAATGGCCTGATTGTTAGTTTATGAAATAAGGTTATATATGTTAGTTAATAAAATTAGTTTAGGTTAGGTTTTTTTATTCTTTTTTTTCCACTTTTTTGTTTTCACTGTTCTGTTTTGTCATGGAATCCAATGTTTTGAGTTAGAACATCGTTTTGTAAAGAGATCACAACAATTGGCTGCAATATTTTCCAGGTTTAATAGTCGGTGCCATAATCAGATATGCCGGGACCACGAGCAAGATCACGCACATGGACGTGGCACCGGAGTCTCTTCCATCCTACAACTTGTCCGTGCCCCCGGACACCCTGTGGCTCAAATTCCCCGGAGCCCTGACCCCCGTTATACCCCCTAGTGAGTTTATAATACTTGAACAGAAATGGATTTTCACCAATTATTGACATGGATATCTCTCAATTATTGACTTGCTTATCTTAATAAATAACTTGAATATTTTAATTATTAATGATCATGGACTATCCGATAAACAAAAGCTACACCCGTGGTATATTTCAATGCACAATTTTGTAGAAAATAAACAGTATCTACAAATAAGAAACCATTGGTTTTGAAATGTGTTGATTTTTTTGATTAAATAGTAGTCTAAAGAAAGGGTTTTATTTTCATTAAATTAAAATGACGCCAAAAAGTAAATTCTTGCAATTTTTTTTACATTAGCTCCACACAGGAGGCCCTGAGGAAAAAAATCCCCTCAGGGCCTGTATCATCTTTGCTGACGCTGTGTGGAGGATCTTTTCGGGAAAGGAAGGAAGTTCTGAGATGGAAAAAGGTATGAGGGGTGGGTAGGAATCTGGGGGTTAGCAAATATAGTGAACCACTTGGGGCGACCTATAGCAGAGGTGTAGGTTATCCAATAATGGCGTGGCGGTACCCATTCCCGCCTCCCAAATTGATTTTTTTTTTTTTTTTACAGTGAATACCGCACAAGAATCTCAACTGCTCCTGTCTGGAGCCAGTGAGACTATGGCATCCCCAATTGGGGTATGTTGTGAGGCTGAAGGTAGTGGGGAGGGGAAGAGGAAGGTTGGGAAGTACCTGGCTATTCAGATCTGGTCACCAAACACAGCTAAAGCCATTTTTAAGCAACGTTTCAATTCTGAATGGTGGTCTTACACCAGGGCGATACTGATAGTATCTTCCACTCTGGAACATGCCGCAAATATACTATATATTATTTTAAATGAATTAATTGTGAAATAACACAAATAAATCAAATAAAATTTATTTACGCATGCCGGGTTCGAACCCGCGACCTCTGGATTGTGAGTCAAGAGTCTTACCCACTGGACTACGGAGGTCGTACGGAGGTCGTCTGGATTATTAAAGAAGCAAAATAGTTTGCTCAGGAAGTGGTTAACACTCCCTATTTATCTTGGTTTTAGGGATAATATTTGCATCCGTCGTGTAAAATCATTATTTTATGTCCATGATATGTTTTGAAAATGTTGATATTTTTGTTGCTTTTCCTAGATGTGGGACCTTTACCTAACAAGACCTATTCGTTTGCCTTTTCTGGAGAAATAGTAAATGTGGAAGACAATGAGATAGATTTGAAGGCAACCTTCGATCCAGAAATCTTCTTTAATATAATTCTCCCACCCATCATCTTCCACGCCGGCTACTGCCTCAAGAGGGTAAGTGAAATTCTATCATTTTGGTTCTTGTAAATGGGTTGATATTAATTATGTAACTTTTTAGGCAAACACAAAATTAAATGCTTCTTTCTTACTAAAGTTAATACTGCACAGTAAAATGGGTAAAATAAAAAATTTTGTATCGAAACTTACGAAAAAAAATATTCCTACTGGCGCAGATGGTGACATCTTTGATGTGGCATTACAATTTTTTAACCCCTTCAAAATTTGAAGATGTAACTTGACCATAGTGACACTAAACTTGTCTATTGTGACTCTTGACTAAAGTGACTCTTGTCCGTAGTGAAACATGACTATAGTGACACTTGACTATAGGGACATTTGACGATAGTGACACTTGACTTTAGTGACGTTTGACTGCAGTGAAACTTAACTGTAGCGACACCTGACTGTAGTGACACTTGACAATAGTGATACTTTACTATGATGACTCATTCGCCTATAGTGACACTTGACTATTGCGATACTTGACTATTGTGACACTGGGTTGCATCTCATATAATTCCTCACTAGGCATATTATAATGTGATATATGTATATGCTTTCTGAATTTTAGAACCCAACTAATTTTAATATTTTACTATGCCGCCATTTTAATCATGAATTGGTCAAAGTTGGTGGTTTTCCAAGGGTTCTTAAAAAAAATTATTTCTGAACTATAATTTTTTTATTCACATTTTAACCTTATCTACGCGGCTGTCGCATATGTGATTCAACGGCAGCTGTCCCTGTACATGAACGTCGCGTATATGATCCATAAAATTTCTCTGTAACACATACATTGTGTAAAAACATTAAGAAAATGAGAGATTGCGTTGGAAAAGTTAAAATTGAGTAAAGTGGGTTTAACATGTTTGCACTTGAAGCCGTCTATGTGCATTTCTCGACACTGTAAATACGTGTAACTTTCAGAAATATTTCTTTCGCAACCTGGGCGCTATACTAACCTACGCCATAATCGGCACCACCATGTCTTCCTTCTTCATCGGGCTGCTGATGTACGGCTTTGTGCAGCTGATGCCCAAGCACCTGGCCACCGGTTTCACCTTTCTCGACACGCTTTACTTCGGGGCGCTGATGAGCCCCACCGACCCACTCACCATCCTCGCCATCTTCTCTGACCTCCATGTGGACGTGAATCTGTACGCGCTGGTGTTTGGGGAGAGCGTGCTCAACGACGCCGTAGCGCTTGTTCTTAGCGGGTGGGTATTTTACTACTTTGCTTCTATTCGACTTACGCTTATTACTTACTTAATACTTGCGCTCTTGGTCTCGGGTTGGGACGTTTTAAATCTCGCATCACATTTGATTATCATCAATGAATTTTTTTGTAATTTTTGGCATTTGTAACGTTTGAAAACAGTCCTTGTTAAGCTCAAAATCATAATGGTCATGTTGTTATGCTTGTCGGCTTTTCACAATTTGATCAAAAGCTGAAATGGACCGACAATCGGCGTTTAATAAAGGACCATTAAAATGTCAAAAATGATACTGATCGGCGATCGGAACACCTCAATAATGATTTTTAAGAATTATTCTACACAAATCAATTTATTGTAACAGTCCTTATTACGCTTTCAATGGTTGCTTGTAGGCTGTTCACATTTTGATCAAAAGCTGAAATGGGCTGAGAATCGGCATTCAATGAAGGACCGTTCAAACATCGAAAATGACGATGGAAACCCCAATCATGGTTTTTAAGAATTACGCCTCACAAATCAATTTATTTTGATTACAAAAGGTTTATTAATAATTTTTCCTTATTTCACAATGCTTCTTATATCGTTGTCTTTTATGTATGGTCGGTGCCAAAGAACAGGGTCAGATTGTGGTTTTGCAGTAGACCCTGTTTAACCCTTCAGGCCTCCACCGTATTTTGTCAGGAATCGATATATTTCCAAATTTGTTTTACAATAAAATCCAAATAATGGAACATTTCTGAATATATCAGAAAACTAAAAACTGTAAATTGTGATGAAAAAAAAAACTATGTAAAGGTGATGAAATACACTTTCAAATCTTATAATTCAAAATAAACATATAATTTTTGAAATATAAAAATTATGCTTGCAAACATAACCTTACGTTTTTTCTAATTGAAATTAATAATAATGAAAAAAAAAAAAAAACCCGTACATATTTTAATAGGCAAATGTATTATAAACGTAATTTGAAAAAAAATTATGAAACTTTGGGAATTTTTTATATTTATTTTTATTTGAAACGACAAAAAAGTGAGTCGACAATTTAAAAAAAATTAAATTAAAAATATTAAAAATAAAATTGTCGACTCACTTTTTTGTCGTTTCAAATAAAAATAAATATAAAAAATTCCCAAAGTTTCATAATTTTTTTTCAAATTACGGTCTGAAGTTTTGGATTTATAAACGTGACATTGTAATTATGTTGCTGTTAACTTTTACATTTGAATATAAAGTGTGGTGTTTTCTCTTTCTAACACCGTTTAGATCATATTTCTAACCACAATAGTAAGGGAGACACAACGATTTCTACGGACCTGTATAAATTGTTACGCAAACCGAACAAATAGGCCTGACTGATTATAGTTTCTTTTCTGCATTTTTTTTACTGTTTTTGAGATCAAGAAATATAATGTCATTTTGAAATTTTGCATTTTTTTTTTAAATTCCAAAAATACACACTTTTAACCCGGCGAGATGTCGGTGGAAAATTGTTACACGGAGTTGGGGGCCGGGTGATTGTTACCGGAATAGACAATATCACACATTTCAGTATCTATTTAAGGAAATTAACATTATTCGTTATGAGCATTATATTACTGTTATCAAAGTAATAAAACACCAAAAAAATCTTAGAAATAAACTTTTAATCATAGGAACAAGGTTTTGAAACTTAATGTCTAAAAAAATCAACAAATTTTGGCTTCTTCTAGCAAAATCAAAGTTAAAATATAACAATTATCAGTCTTCAATTGTTTAAATGTTCCTTTTATGAATCTTCTTATATAAACAATTACGGAAGCAGTCGAAAACACTAATTAACATCATAATTATTGCTACAATCCTCACATAAAGAAAAATTACACCGAATACGGGCATGGGTAATAATTACCTTTTTCAAGTTTTGGCACATGTAGCTCACAACGCGGCTAATGCCCGGCTGATTTCGCGCCAGAAACAACCGGTGCTAAGAGGGTTAAATAATTTTTTTCAGAATATCATTATGTTCTGCCTTGACTTTGAAGTCAAACCAGACTTCCTTCTAAAGATCTTTAACTTCATAATATTAAAGCGATTTAATTATTTTAAATTCCCCAAGTCCAATTGTGTTGTTGTTTGATTTTTGGGGTATTGAGAATTGATGTGACCGTTGTAGCCCACATTAACGAGGGTTAACTATTGTGACATGGAAACGTTGCTACACAAATAAACTTTCATTTTTCTACATTGATGATGGACACTGCAAGGCTGCTCGAAACGTTGGCTCAAGAAGGAGGAGGAAGAAAACATATTTAAATACCCTAAAAATAATGCTAAATAATAAAATTAGTCTATTCTAGCTCGACCTAACTTTATAAAACCTGAATTAAAACTGGTAGTGTTAGAACGTATTTGATGCTTGACAACAATAGATAGACTTATTTGAAAATTTTTCGTGTTTTTTTTTTTCAATACTTTGAAAGTTATTGTTACTTTCATTTGAAAGAAAATTAGGTCTCAGAGGGTGTTCCACATATAATAGAAAATCGTACACTGTATGCAAAAAATTTTACATTTTACTAAATTTAAATTTTTTTTTCGTTATGTGTTAAATTATGTTGTCCTTGTTCTACCGGTATTACAATGGAAGCTGCTTCGGGGAACAATTTTCATGTATCTCTTCGGCACCGATGCATAGTCATAGGAAACACACCAAATACATGCCCAACATACGTACACGGTTGACATTTGTCACATGAGAACGTGTCGCTTCTACAACTCGTTCTTGAGTTCAACAGCTCGGCTGTGGAATGATTTGCCGGTCTCTATAATTCCCCCCTCCTACAACATGTTCACTTCTTCCTCTCCTCAAAAAGACCCTTCACACGGCATCTCCAAAGATGACACCCTGAGGGAAATTATTTTCCTCAGGGCCTCCTGTGTGGAGTTAATGTAAAAAAAAGAACACTGAAAAAAACCTTCAAAACTCACATATTTTTTTAAAAAATGGTCTAGATAAATCACAAAATAACTTCTAAAAATATAAAAATGGATACTGCTGAACTGGTAGCTAAAATCCAATACCAAAAAATAGCACACATTAATAAACGAAAACTACCAATTTTTATTAGCTCTAGATGGAGAGGAAATGAGATCCCTGAGGTGTATGTGTGGTAAAACCATGTACGATCGTGTGAGAAATGTGCAGATCCGCGAAAAGGCGTGATGAGTAAGATTAAGAAAGGGACGCTCAGATGGTTTGGGCATGTAGAGCGAATGAACGAGGAAAGGAATGTAATGAGAATATATGACGCAAATGTGAATGGAAGAAGAAATCGGGGAAGACATGGCACGACCAAGTGAATCAGATACTTGAGTCGGGTCATGTGAAGAGTCAGAGTAATAGAAGAGCATGTATGCGACGATGTATGAATGTGAACGAGGCAAGGAGTGTGTGCCAAGATCGAGTTGTTTGGCGGTCCGTCCTCTCTGCCTACCCCTGCGGGGAAACGGCGTGAAGGTTAGTTAGTTAGTTAGATGGAGATGAAAAAATTCTGAAATCTATGTATTTTCAAACACATATAGTCTGTCAAATAAGAGTAGAAAATATAAAAACTTGAACTACTAAATTTGAAGACTGCCAACACCAATTTAACTGTCAAATATTTTCTTTGAAGTGCAATGACACTGAATGTATAGAACACAGTAAACCACATTTTAAAAAACATTTTTTCTTCATGACATAAATTTGAAAAAGGGGATTTATAAAGCGATTTTCTTTAATTTAATTTAACATAAATTTGAATTTAACAATAGATAGAAAGGAAGAATCACTAATGGTAAGTTTAGTTACACTACTTTTAGATCTGAATGAGTTAAATATATTCAGATCTAAAATTAGAGACATGATCTAAAGCCCAGCGCTACGTACTTTATCTAGTATGAAATAAATGTGAGCAACTTCTAAACTGTGCTTTATATTTTATTACATTATAGTTATTCTTCATTAACACAAAATTGCAAAGGTATAATAATAATATACCTATATGCAATTCTAATTTTGAGATCGGCGGGTATCTACACTGCAATGAAAAAATATTTATCACAGCTTTACTTTAACACCATGAGTTATGTGTTTAGTATTGCCATTTGATCAACAGTGGCGCCCTCATATATTTTCTACTCTTATTTGACAAACTGTAGATTAGAGAATACAGATGCAAGGTCTGAAAGGGTTAAATTTAATAATCCATTGAAGGTTCGAAATTCATGTACTTGTGTATGTGTTGTGGTTAAATCTATAATTAGCTTTGTTATTTCCTTCATCAAATTTTTCCGTTTTTTATTTACATTCTTCTGCCACAATCTTCTTAATATCTAAAAATTAATGTTTCTTTGTTGTCCCTTATGCGCTCCTAAACCATTCAACTGATTGTGATGATACTTTGGGGATTTGATGAGCGCATGCCGTAATGGTTTCTATATACAATAGTGAGCTTTGGCATTATGAAATTATTTCCTACAATATTCATCTGATTGCAATGAAACTTTGGCGAGTTTTGTGCGCACACCTGCGATAATAATAATAATATTTGGCTAATTTATATCGCGCCATTTTTGTGAAACATCACCTAGGGCGCTGGCTTCTATATATGTACTGGTGAGCTCTGGCGTTATGAATATGCTTAATTTTTTTTTTAAATGTGTGTATTTCGTATAGTTTTGCGGCAGGGTGGGAAAGAGAAAGGGGGAGGAGAGGGTTCGTGGGAGGGGGTCGAGGGGGAAGGGGGTTCGTGGGAGGGGGTCGAGGGGGAAGGGGGGTCGAGGGGGAAGGCAGAAGGTGGAAGAGGAATGCTGGAGGGAAAAGCAGGGAGAAGGGGTTTTGCAGGATGGAGGAATGTGGGAGGGTGGAAAACGGAGAAGGTAGAAGGGGAACACAGGAGGAAAAGGGGATGCGGGGGGGAACGGGGAGAAACAATTTCTTTTGTGGTATTGCAACACATGCCGGGTAATCACTAATGCCTTATATTTGAACAACTGGTTTTACAGAAAATGCAATTTTTTACAACTACAAAAATTAAAGAAACTTGGTTTTTATTTACATTCTGTATTAATATTATTCATAAGCAATCATATCCAATTATGTATTACAGTAAATTACAGCAGGTATCGTGTTTAAATACCTACCTATTTCCGTTTTGTTCCTTATCACGATGTTTCTTATCTTGACAATATTAAACACAGAAATTACTAAAGCAATAAACTTTTTAATTGTATGTATGTATTAGTTTTTATTGTATTTATCTGAATGATAAAACAAAATATCAATACTTTAGTCAACATTTGATATTTGATTTGATCTTTTTGATAGATTTATATTCTTTGTTAAATTCGTATTGAAGTAATATCATTGTGATAATACAATTAATGTATTTTTTTTTACTACTATGATACGATTTTGGTCATAAACATGTTTTTATAGATATTGGAAACAAAGTTATATGAAGATGTGGAATTTCCTACTATGTTTGTATTTTTGACATTCATTTTCCCTGTAGAAACAAACTTAATTATTATAATAAACACAATAAAATAACTTTGTTTCAATTCCACTTTATTAATAACTATTTGGTCCACGCAATGCGTTGCTATGCCAAATACATTGGTTCTCCCTGAATCACCTTTCCCGTGCGTCCCCGTTCCCCTCCCGCATACCCTTTTTAGCTAGCTTTATAAATTATAGCCTATGTCACCCGGGGATAGTGTAGCTTCACAACAGTGAGAGTATTTTTCAAATCGGTTCAGTAGTTTCGGAGTCTATTCAATGCAAACAAGTGGAATTGAAACAAAATTATTTTATTGTGTTTATTATAATTATGTATTCCCACAAAGTGTTTGCTACATGTTGAGATTTAATTATGACATATTTGGTATCTATTTATTTTATATATCGAAGAAGAAGATAACACTAATAATCTAAACGAAAATATGAAAGAGAACAAGACACAGACAACTAAAAAGATAACGCTCGCAACCGGGACTCGAACCGAGAACCTCTTGTCTTTGTGGTACAAACGCCTTACCAGTTTGGCTACTGCCACCTCTTCTTAAAACTTCATATTTGTCAATCTCATACCGCACATCCCATAGAAAGGGGTTGTAAATCAAAAAAGTAATTTTTACCGGAGAGCGAAAACAAATGATTGATGAAGCAAGTGGTCCCGTCGAAAAGAGACACCAGCGACATCTCACGGAGATAGAGTGATCTAACTTAAATACGGTTTTTTTAGGCACTACTTTTCAGAGATAAAAATAAAAATTTATTAACCCCTCCGAATTTTCGAGAATATTAGCTTTTGGTGTCTTAAACGAAATGACATTTTACGAAAACTTTGTATTATTACCGCTTGACAATTAAAGCTCTATAAATGAAACATTAGTGAATGTAGCCGAATAGTAAAAACTGTTTTAGACAGGTTACAAAATAG
The DNA here is from genome assembly GCA_929108145.2 of Limnephilus rhombicus. Taxonomy (NCBI): domain Eukaryota; kingdom Metazoa; phylum Arthropoda; class Insecta; order Trichoptera; family Limnephilidae; genus Limnephilus; species Limnephilus rhombicus. The sequence continues at coordinate 47,471,717 of OV815273.1, read as the reverse complement.
GCTTTCGAATTATTATATTACAAATAAATATTAACATTTGTAAATATTAAAATTTTGAATGCAAACATTAAAAAAATGTGACAATGACTCACATGATGTTTTTATGTGAAAACGGTACTAAAATCACAGATTATGTAAACAACAATACTTATTCTATTGTATAAATGTGTAATAAACACTTTTGTCATCTCACTTTTTTATCATTTCATATAAAAATATTTAATAGAAATTAACAATGTCGGGCGCCCGTAGGAAATTTGGCGGGATAAATTATGTGTCAGACTGCGCGTCTGACAGAATGTTCTTTTTATGTATTTCTATGGACAACTTGAATAGAGATGTGCAGCATGATTCACTATCGACCTTTCACTTTTTATTTGACGGATGTAACTAAAACAATAACGGAGTTATGACGGTTTCTATGGAGACACGCGCTGACGTGTAAACACGCTTATTGTACTTGACTGCTGTCGTATTTTTAACGCATATATCTGCTTACGTTGCGGAGGGGTTAAACAGAATATTAAAGTAATTTTTTAAAAAAAAATTTTAATGTACTTTATATGCTTAGGTTATTATTTGCAGGGAAAAGCAGATGTGTTAAAAATCAAGGGTTGAATGTTAACCCCTCCGAATTTTCGAGAATATTAGCTTTTGGTGTCTTAAACGAAATGACATTTTACGAAAACTTTTAGTTATAACCGCTTCACAATTAAAGCTCTATAAATGAAACATTTCTGAATGTAGCCGAATAGTAAAAACTGTTTTAGACAGGTTACAAAATAGGCTTTCGAATTATTATATTACAAATAAATATTAATATTTGTAAATATTAAAATTTAGAATGCAAACATTAAAATATGTGAAAATGACTCACGTGATGTTTTTATGTGAAAACGGTACTAAAATCACAGATTATGTAAACAACAATACTTATTCTATTGTATAAATGTGTAATAAACACTTTTGTCACCTCACTTTTTTATCATTTCATATAAAAATATTTAATAAAAATTAACGATATCGGGCGCCCGTCGGAAATTAGGCGGGATAAATTATGTGTCAGACTGCGCGTCTGACAGAATGTTCTTTCTATGTATTTCTATGGACAACTTGAATAGAGATGTGCAGCATGATTCACTATCGACCTTTCACTTTTTATTATACGGATGTAACTAAAACAATAACGGAGTTATAACGGTTTCTATGGAGACACACGCGCTGACGTGTAAACACGCTTATTGTACTTGACTGCTGTCGTATTTTTAACGCATATATCTGCTTACGTTGCGGAGGGGTTAAACAGCAATGAGTCGTGACAATTTTACTAGCTGTTGATATCCATAAAATAAATTTTGCAAGTATTTTTTCTACAGACTGATTAATTTTAGAAAATTTTTAAAAGTGTATATAAACTCTTTTATAACATCATAGTATTCTGAATTGGAGTATGTGCTTATGTGTACTATAATCCCTTTTTAAATATGTTCTGATAGAGCGATCCAGAACTACGGAGAGCGCTACGCCGGCTCGGGAGGATTTGAGACCGTGGCCTTCTTCCGGGCCTTTGGGGACTTTATCGGCATCTTCACTCTCTCCCTGCTGATAGGCGCCGTCATGGGCTGCATCACCGCACTGATATCCTTTACAATATTACTATTTAACCTAACATATATATGTACATTATGCTCATCTCTGCGCTACATCCCAGATTGGAATAGGCCACTTGCATCACATTTTTTGAAAAAAAAATCCGGTTTAGACAAATATTCTAAGACATTCCATATTTTAATTTTTTTTTTTAATCCTATTTTTGAAACCCTGGCGATTTTTTGAAAATTTCAATCTGAAAAATCAGACCATTTTTTATAAACCGGAAAGACTGAACATAATTTTATGGGTGCAAAAAAACGATAATTACGTAGCCGAAAATCATTTTAAAAAAAAGGACGTTTTCCACACGAATGACAGAGGAAAATAACGAGGCATACCAAAAATATTACATCTCATAAATATTTTTTTCCTTGATCCATCTTATTGATCATAAATCATTATAATTTTCAATGCCTATATTACTAAATCCAATGTAATATACTTGTACCTGTAAATTATAATAATAATAAGAATATTATAAAATTTCATTTTCTGAAAATCAGCACCATCACCATTATACTTCTAAAACAAGTACAGACAGCGTAGAATGTACGGCGTTCTCTTCACAATATCTGTCAAAAAGTCAAACCAAATGATAAGTTTGCAGAGAACAAACAATAAATCTAGTGAATGTTAAATGTCAAATTCAAAAATTTGCCTGAAATCAAAGTGTTGCCATATAAAAAAATAAATCAGTGTGGAATTTTACAAAATTAATAGGAACATTTTCGGAGACAGGACATTTTCATGTAGTGACGTCATGAGCCTAAATAATGGATTTATTTATTTAAAAAAAAAACTACGTTTCTAAAAAATTTTACTAACATTTTCGTAATCTTAGTAAAAAAATTTATCCACACGATTTTTTCCAAGTCGTTATGAAATCCATGCAAGTGGCCTGTTTGATCTCCTCAAAAAATGCTTTCCACTTTCCCTCGCCATTCGCCTCTAATTCTCAATTCTTCCCATCCTGCTCCAATTCTCTTTAGCTCAATCTATCCATCTCTTCCTCGGCCTGCCTCTGATTCTGCCTTCCATTGGGGCACCCACTTGGTCATAATTGTTGCTGTTCTGTCTTCTGGCATTCTTTATACAGTCTTGCCTTACGCTCAAATAGATTTTCCATTCCTTAAAATTATCTTTATCATACAGATTAATTAAATTTAAAAGATTATATCTGAAATAATTCTTCAATATAAAAATTCATTCGGAATATCAGACATTCAATCGTGTTGATAAATTCTTATTTTGTTAAGTCTTATTTAGTTGACTGCATATTCGTCTCGGAATCATTCAATGATGCGAATTCACCTATCAAAACAAGAAATTTACCTTTCGGATGGTTAGTAAACTTGAAAAATTTGTCAAACATTTAAACAAAAAATACGCATTTCAAATAAAGAATTATCGCCTAAAGATTATCTAATAAAATAATAATGGTAGCTACTTTGTCACTCGTCTGAGAATAACGTCGTCATTATACTCATTAGTTTTCACGCATGCATCCGTGCACCGATAATAGAAATTACTGTTTTTAATGAATGCTTTATTTTATATTTATGCATAGGATTTCTGTCAGTATGGAGTAGTAAAAATCCTCAGTTATTTAGGTATTCTAGCCATCATGAAATCTGCACACTTTTTCTCTCTGAAATTTTTAGGTTAATGTATTAATATATTACATTAATGGGAATAACCTTCAAAAGTTATAAAAAGAGAGTTTTTTCTTTAAAAAAATTAAATGTATTCTGCTCGCCATTGCAAACTACGGAGCTTTGAAATATCTGTCCAAAAAAATAATAGATGCATTATGTTTGATTCTTATTTGTCAATACATTTTGCTAAGCTTAGGTAAACTCTTGTTGAAAGGGGATTAAGTCTGTGCCTGCCAAAGATATTGAAATATAAGAGATGTGCTTTCCGCAATTTTTACTAGGTGGGATTGCGCTTCCGGGTGTCGCCGATATTGTTTACCAATTAACGAATAAACTAAATTAACTGACCGGTCGGTGGTTGAGTGGGCATCGTGTTTGGGTCCCACCCAGGCGTTCCGTGTTTGATTCCTCGGCTGGCTAAGTCCTCCATCACGACTCAAGCAACATTTTCGGCTTACTGTGATGATAGTAGGAGATTTTCAAATTTTGTCGGGTTATTCGTAACCGGGGAATATTTGTCTTTCTTTTTAAATTTTTTTAATTAAATTAAACTAAATGAACGTTAAACTAAATGAACGAATTCTTTCCGTATTCAAACTATATTGTTAACCAATACTAATGCACACCTTAAAAAAAATCAACGAAATGAACAAAATCTTTTCGTATGCAAACTACTCTGATTAGGTAGTAGTCCGCCGACAGTCGCGCAGACATCATAGCATATCTCTTTTGTATTTGAATATCTTTGGTGCCTGTTGTGGCATTTGAACTGGAATTATCCTACTACCAATCAAGTCTCAACATCAACATTGACCACCTAAAAGAAATGTTGCTGGCCACGCATAAAAAGTGAATCACTTTCATCTGTGCGATTACGAAATTATCCGCTTTCTAATTTCAGTTACTTGCTATTCGAGAAACAAATCATCATCACTCTCCATTTACAATTATTTGACCTTAATACTTAGTTTATGAAAGTTACAACAGTACTTTTAAATATTTAAACCGTAACAAGGCCTAGCATAATAGAGTTTTTTTACAAATAAATTTAGCTCTTGTATATTTCTGAAGCTAAATAAATATCTGTCGTTCTTTGTTTAAAATTGGTTGACCCTTCGTTTAATAAGGTTCCAATTAATTGTATTTCATGATACATGTATTGCTTATATAAAGTTCAAGCATATTGTCGATGAAGAAATAATGCCGTGTAAGCGATATATAGTCTAATTTTTTAAATGATTTTTTTAACAAAACTATTTTTTTAATGAAATTCAAAACGGAAGCGAATTCTGCCTATTTCTGTATATCATAATCTACCACTAAATATCACTCAGTGGCAAATAAGCAATACAAACGAACATCTAACATTTTTTATCGCACAAGAGTTCTAACTGCTCCCAACCCCTTGGAGGTAGTGAGACTTCCAAGGAAGTTTCTGGCTTTCAGATCTGGTCACCAAACACGTCTAAAGCCATTTCAATCAACGTTTCAATTTTCAATGGTGGTCTTACATCAGGACGATACTGAGAGTGTGCAGATAAATTTTATTTGATTGATATGTGTTTTCACAATATAATCATTTAAAATAATATAAGGTGTATTTGCGGCATATTCCAGAGTGGAAGATAGTCTCAGCATGGCCCTTGTGTAATACCACCATTCAGAATTGAAACATTTCTTGAAATGGTTTTGGCCGTGTTTGGTGACTAGATCTGAATAGCCTGGTACTTCCTCTTCCCCTCTCCTTTACCTTACTCACTACTTACTTCCTCTCACTTACCTTCAGCCTCACAACATACCCCAATTGGGGATGCCATGGTCTCTTGGGACTCTTGTGAGTTATTCACATGTACGGCGGAGGTTATATTTTGAATGAAACACTGCCTATCTCCAATACTCCCGCCACAAAATAGTTTTGACTTGCCACGGAAAGTTGATGCTCCTCATAAGTATTTTGTCTCACTTGCACAATTAGATTTTTGGTGTTTGTCAACAATATTTCAATTTCAAAAACTGAAGCAAAGAGTTCAATGATTTAAAATATGATCATTTCACATTTATTTTGTGCAAATAATGTTTGTTATCTTTATGGCTCAGGCATCAAAACCTTGCCTAATTTGGGTTGTTAATCCTTTAATCTCTTTATCTTTCATTTTATTTATGAGAAGTAATTTAATTCATACTTAACTCAAACTTGAATTCCTAGAATGCCTGCTGTAAACGGTTAGTGTGTACATGACAAAAATGTGTATAGGTTAACATCTAAAACTATTTTCCTTTTCTGTAACTTTTGAGAGCCACGCTAGCGTATTGTACGAAGCTACTAACCCTTTGAATGCTGGGCTTTTCAATGTAATCTATTCCACCACAAGGCATATTTTGACATAATTTAAGTGTTTTTGTGAAACTTGAATTTTTTTGATGTTAACATGTAAAATTTTCCTCAGGGCCTCCTATGTGGAGGCTCTGAGGAAAAAAGATTCCCTCAGGGCCTGTGTCATCTTTGGGGAAGCTGTGTGGAGGGTCTTTTTAGAAAAAAGGAAGTTTTGCGAAAGAAAAGGGAGGGGTGGGTACGAATCTGGTAGTCAATATGTTAATATGGACGTATGAATCCATCTCTCCCCCTGCGGTGCAAGGCGATGGGTCGAGAGAGTCCGGCTCGAGAAATCTAGGTTCCTCAACTAATCTCTCCCGATCCGGCCCGCCACACACAATAGGTAGGTAAACGCATTAACTAACTAACCTCACCTTGTGAACCCGGGCATCCCTGCTAAGTCACCTAACGTAGCGAACCACTTGGAATGACTGGGGCATGATGATGGCAGGGGTGATGATTATCCAAAAAAAGGCTCTCAGGGCAGCGGTACCCATACCCGCCTCCCAAATTGATGAATGAGATGTTAATAATTTCCATCAAAGAATTGGGTGTGAAGCATCTTTATAAGAAAAGGACTATGTAATCATATTGTTCTGGTGTCCTCTCCTATTGAAATTCTACCATCATCAGGCCAGTCAGAAATATGTACTTGTGATTATGTTCAATATGTTATTTTTTATGAAATTTTCCTTAACGAAATGTTCACTTGACGAAATTCACCCATGTGCGAGATTTTCCGTTGCTGGAATCCGCTCTCTTCGTGCTCATGTCCTACAGCACCTTCCTCATCGCTGAAGTAGCCGAACTAACAGGTCAACATTTATCTAAATATTCTATTTATCCAAACCTTCTATTTATCCAAACCTTCTAATTATCCAAACCTTCTATTTATCCAAACCTTCTAATTATCCAAACCTTCTATTTATCCAAATCTTCTAATTATCCAAACCTTCTATTTATCCAAACCTTCTAATTATCCAAACCTTCTAATTATCCAAACCTTCTAATTATCCAAACCTTCTAATTATCCAAACCTTCTAATTATCCAAACCTTATATTTATCCAAATCTTCTAATTATCCAAACCTTCTATTTATCCAAACCTTCTAATTATCCAAACCTTCTAATTATCCAAACCTTCTAATTATCCAAACCTTCTATTTATCCAAACCTTCTAATTACCCAAACCTTCTATTTATCCAAACCTAATTATCCAAACCTTCTATTTATCCAAACCTTCTACTTATCCAAACCTTCTATTTATCCAAACCTAATTATCCAAACCTTCTATTTATCCAAACCTTCTAATTACCCAAACCTTCTATTTATCCAAACCTTATAATTATCCAAACCTTCTATTTATCCAAACCTTCTAATTATCCAAACCTTATATTTATCCAAACCTTCTAATTATCCAAACCTTCTATTTATCCAAACCTTCTATTTATCCAAACCTTCTAATTATCCAAACCTTCTATTTATCCAAACCTAATTATCCAAACCTTCTATTTATCCAAACCTTCTAATTATCCAAACCTTCTAATTATCCAAACCTTCTAATTATCCAAACCTTCTATTTATCCAAACCTTCTAATTATCCAAACCTTCTATTTATCCAAACCTTCTATTTACCCAAACCTTCTATTTATCCAAATCTTCTAATTATCCAAACTTTCTTATTATTATCCAAACCTTCTATTTATCCAAACCTTCTTTTTATCTAAACCTACTATTTATCCAAACATTCTATTTATCTTGTCATTATATTTCATTGATTTTATCTTATTCATAATCTGATCAACGAGTATAGTGTCGCAAAAAGAGTTGAGTTGAATGCAGTATTGCACAGATGCATTACTTTTATACAGTATTGAAATGCTTCAAACTTGTTATTTCACTTCAGAAAAGAAACTTCCAGTCAAAATATTTATTATTGAAGAAGAAGATAACAATAATAATCTAAACTAAAATATGAAAGAGAACAAGACACAGAAAACAGAAAAAAGATAATGGTCGCAACTGAGACTCGAACCCAGACCTCTCGTCTACCCGGATATATATTTTCATATTTTAGTTTAGATTATTATTGTTATCTTCTTCTTCAATGATATATTATGTTGATGAGATAACCTTCAAAAGTTATAAAAGAGAGTTTTTCTTATAAAAAATTTAAATATTTATTTATTATTTTTATTAATAACCACAACATGCTGTGAAACTTTTTGAATGACTATAGTTAAATTTTTTATTTATTTTATTAATTGTACGATGAATTTATCATCCACATACAGCACAAGATTTCTTATTTTAACATTTTTGGGGAGAGAGGTATTAAAAAAAGTTTTTAGATTGAAAGAGTAATTTAATATATCTACCTTTTTAGAAAATTCATTCAATTCCTCTTGTCATACTATGCTGTGCTAGAACATCTGTTCTGCCGTGTGATATCTTGAACATTTGATAATCGTGTACACTTGTTGTCCCTTCCTCGCTAATAATAGTAAGTAGGCATAACCAAGAAAAAAGCCTGTTGAAAGAACATACATTTGCACCAGTACACACAATCCTGAGTCTGCCTCAACTCCGCTTGACATATACATATACGTATTTCTCAATAATTATAGACCTACATGAATTGTGCATGAAATTATGTCAATTCGACCCCTTGGAATAACAAGATTTCATCTGACACGACAATTTTACGCAACAATGAACTATAGAGTATCTTTTTCTAGAGCCTGTTATCGCATGACATTGCTGTATCAGATGAAATTTTAGTTTTCTAAGGGGCCAAAATATATTTAATTAAGTTTGTTCTTATCCACAGGAGTCGTTGCGGTACTGTTTTGCGGTATTTGCCAGGCACATTACACGTACAACAATCTGTCTGAAGATTCACGGCTGCGCACGAAACAGATCTTTGAGTTGCTGAACTTCCTGGCTGAGAATTTCATATTCACATATATCGGCGTCTCCATGTTCACATTTCCCAAGCATCACTTTGACCCGTGGTTCATAACTGCAGGATTCGTATCCTTTGAAATGGCTGGGTTTCGATCACACCTATTTTCGCTAGAAAGTTTATTGTATTTTAAAACGTAATAGGAACTGTCAGACTGGAATAATAATTCAGTTTCTATGTGTGATGAAAATGCCTATTATATTTTTAAATCTGAAGAATATTATCGTAAATGATAATGTGAGAGCTATTATAGAATTCAATTCATCTATTTAGCTAATGGAATCAAATAATGAAGAGAAAAGACCTAGAGTGCAGAATAATTTCAGAAGTTTCAGAGATTAAAATTAATACGGAAAAGAGGAGTGGGCCTAAATTAGAGCCTTGAGGTACTCCTGATCATTAAAAAATAGAATTGTTGATTTACTTATATTTTTAGTTTTATGTTCTCCATAAAATGGTTATACTTCAATATTTCACAAAGAAGATACACGTGAATTACATGCAACAAATTGTTTCCTGTCTACAATGCGTTTGTCAAATTTTATCAGTCCTATACCACATATTTTTGGGACCTACCTGAATTGCTAAGCTCATTTTGCCGTTTCATAAAATGCACCTTGAAAATAACTTCTGTTAGAAAAAAAAAGAATTGTTAGGTATATTTTTTATGTAATAGTTTGCGTCAATATAATGTTTTCCTTAAAGTTGTATACAGTTATGTGCGGCGTTGGGTCGCGCTATCAACATCTACCCGCTCTCTTTCCTCTTGAATCTCGGAAGGAAACCCAAGATTCCTTGGAACTTCCAACACATGTTGTTTTTCTCAGGTGAGCCTTTCATTTCCTAATTGTGTATTGAGTACATAATTTTATACTAATTAGGACAAATTCTCTCACAGTATCTTAGAAGATACTCTCAGTATCACTGATGAAAGAATAAGAACAACATTGCTTGGAATGGCTTTAACCACATGTGAATAGCTGGAACTTCCCCACCTTATCTTCCTCATGTCCTTCCCCTTTCTCCCACCTTCCAAACAGCTTCAAAATACACCCCAATTGGGGATGCCATAGTCACACTAGCTTCAGATGATTGGGAGCAGTTGGGACTCTTGTACTGTACTTATAATATAAAAGAAGCTCACACTAATCCCAGCAGTCTGTTGAATTTCGATTTTAATAAAGCATAAGTAAGCTATAACTTAAGCATATGCTTAGTGACATAGTGTTGAGTACCTCATACAAGAGCATCTCAAATGTCCCATACAAACATGTAAAATGTCCCCCCACCTCACAAAATGTATTTGTACCAACTCTTTTTCTTTGTATTACTACAAATGTCATGTCGCATTGTCGAGTATGGGACAAATATGAAGGGGGGACAAATATGAGGTGAGGCGTGAAGTGGTTGGTGTATTAGGACTACATATCATGTCTCAAATCGTATGGGACAAATGTATGAGGTGGTGAGGCGTGAGGTGTTTGTATATGGTATGATATTTTTGTATTAGAACCGTGAGGTGGTGTTGGGGTGAGCCATTCATATAGTGTGAATACCGCACAAGCATCCCAAATGCTCCGAAGAAAAATTAATTTTTTAAGTATTTTTTTATTCTAAATTATTGTTATGTGAATACCACACAAGAGTCCCAACTGCTCAATTTTTTTTTTTTGCATGAGAGCCATTCATATATTGTGAATACCGCACAAGCGTCCCAAGTGCTCCGAAAAAAAAAATTTAATTTTTTTTTTAAATATTTTTTTATTCTAAATTATTGTTATGTGAATACCGCACAATAGTCCAACTGCTCCCAAGGGAGGGAGTGTTGAGATGAGGTGGAGGGGTTTGCTGAGGGGGGGGGATCAGAGGGGCGGTGCAGGGGGGGGGGGATCAGAGGTGGGGGAGGTGGGAGGGTTGACCTTTTTTTAATATCCATTTTTCGTATTACAAAAATAACAAACACGGGAGGCGGGTATGGGTACCGCCGCCCCGGGAACCATTTATTAGCTAACCAACACCTCTGCCATAGGTCACCCCAAGTGGTTTGCTACGTTTGGTGACTTAGCAAGGGTGCCTGGGTTCATGGGGTGAGGTTTGTCCAGGTCTAGGCGGCGAATGCGTCTGCTGCATGGCAGGCCGGATCCAGAGAGAGTGGTTGAGGGAGTCCCTTCTTGTCGTGTCCTACCCAACACTATTAGAGCCGTGTTGGTTAAATAATATGCTTGTGAATTTATTATTAATAATTTGTCTATTAGAACCACAGAATAATTTTGAATAACGAAAAACGTTTATTTGGCTTTTCTTGTGTTCTTCTTTGTTCTATGATCTATACCAAAGATTTTATCAGTCTCCTTTATTGTAATAAGTATGTTTATTTTATTTTTCTAGGTTTAAGGGGTGCCATGTCCTTTGCTCTTGCTATTAGGAACACGGTCTCGGACGTTCGGCAAGCTATGCTGACAACGACTTCGCTTATTGTCATAGCAACAGTCATCTTGCAAGGAGGGGCCACCCTCCATATCCTCAACTGGCTCAAGATACCGTAAGTTAAACTCACCTATAGTTCTGCCGGAAAGCCAAATTTACAAACCTTCTCAAATGGCCTTTTTTTGCGTTAGCTCCACACAGTAGTAGGCCCCGAGGAAAACAATTTCCCTTGGGCCTATATCATCTTTGGGGATGCTGTGTGGAGGGTCTTTTTTAGGGAAAGCAAGTTCTGGGAAGGACAAGGTTTGTGGGGTGAATGAGAATCCGGGAGTCAATGTGTCCAGGAGTGACGGACGTATGAATCCATCCCGTAAAATTCTTAAATTTCGGAGGTGGGATTGGGTACCGCCGTCCCGGGAACCTTTATTGGATAACCAACACCTCTGCCATAGGTCACCCCAAGTGGTTCGCTACGTTTGGTGATTTAGCAGGGGTGCCCGGGTTCATGGGGTGAGGTTTGTCTAGGTATTGGAGGCGGATGACCAGGACAAACTGAACCCCAGATTCCTACCCACCCCTTAAACCCTTTTCCTTCCCAGAACTCTCCTCTCCTTCCTTTCCCCAAAAAAACCCTCAACACAGCATCCCCAAAGATGACATAGGCCCTGAGGGAAATTATTTTCCTCAGGGCCTCCTGTGTGGAGCTCATGTAAAAAAAAAAAAAAATCCCTCCCCCTGCAGTATATGGCGATGGGTCGAGAGAATCCGGCTGAAAAGGTAAAAAGGTCTCCCTCAACCAGTCTCTCCTGATCCGGCCCGCCATGCAGTAGGTGGACTTTTACCGCTAAGACCTAAGTAAACCTCACACCGTGAACCAGGGCACCCCTGATAATTCATCAAACGTAGTGCACCACTTGGGGTGACTTGTGACAGCGGTGTTGGTTATCCAACAAATGGTTCCCGGGGCGGTGGCACCCTTCTCCCAAATATGTAGTATAATTATTGCACTGTTAGTGAATGATGGTTCTTTTGCAGCACATAATCAAGAATATTACCAATTAAATCATTATTTTCATGTCACGAATTGGAAATCACAATAACCAGTTTACACCTTCAAACCATTTGAAATGGTTGTGAAATAAAGGATTCTTTGTTTTTATTTGCAAACATTTATGCAAGCAATTATCTCAAACAATTATCTGAAGAAATCGCAATAATTTACATAACAAGTTGTAATTTTTCATGTAAAAACAGACATCTTCAACTGATAAGAATAAAACAGGTCAAGAGGGAATGAATCACAGTTTCATTGCCGTGTTTACCGCATGTGTTGATAAAAAAGTTATGATTAACAAACAGGAAAATTAAATCTTAAAATCATTTTATTTGTTAAATATTTCTACGATATGATCATTAATTAAGCATGTAAATACCCCACATCTGAATCATGGGAAGTTCTTAATCACTGAGAGATAAATATTTAGTTTTTGAAAATATTGTGGATGATTTTTTTTCTAAGTACTTACCGCAATTTTCCGTAATTAAAATAATCAGTTTGTGTGAGTTGTGATTTTTTTTCGTTCATAATCAGTTTCGATACTACGTAATTAGAGCAGAATATCGTAGGCACACTGACATAAAACGTTAAGTCGGAAATTTCATATTTTCACTTGCAGTATTTTTAGGTTATTTACGATCTAGAACACACTGAGTTATGTTAAATATAAATTTTCTGTAATTGAAAATAAATTTAACGTTAAGGTGATCCACCACGTCGTGTAAAATTCGGGATCAAGCCGCTAATAATAACAATCCTTATGTAGATGGCGATAAGGTTTAAATTCCTGTTTAACACCAGCTGATTTATGATTTATTCATGAAAAAAATATTTGCCCAAAAGCAGCTTTTGTATTATTTAGCGAAGCTCAGGCACAAAATATTTAAATCTTTTGCGATCATTTTCCAAAGAATTTAATTTTCCGCGTCATGCAACAAAACCCTAACCAAAACGGGGTTTATAAGTAGGAGATTTTGAAATTTAAAGCACTTTTTATAGGCCTGTTAATTTATTATTTTCTGTGCTTACAAAGAGTATTCTGCTTGCAGTTTTTAATTAGCATCTAAACTATTTCTAAACAATCTAATTTTCAAACCTAAATCACATGATTTTGCATTGATTAGTAGCGCATCTCCTGATTTTATTGCTTAGAAATATTATTGATGCTTTAATTAAATACTGCAAGGAACACATCTTGGCCTTTGAAATACCGAATAGTTTTTTTATTAACCCCTCCGCAACGTAAGCAGATATATGCGTTAAAAATACGACAGCAGTCAAGTACAATAAGCGTGTTTACACGTCAGCGCGTGTGTCTCCATAGAAACCGTTATAATTCCGTTATTGTTTTAGTTACATCCGTAAAATAAAAACTGAAAGGTCGATAGTGAATCATGCTGCACATCTCTATTCAAGTTGTCCATAGAAATACATAAAAAGAACATTCTGTCAGACGCGCAGTCTGACACATAATTTATCCCGCCAAATTTCCTACGGGCGCCCGACATTGTTAATTTCTATTAAATATTTTTATATGAAATGATAAAAAAGTGAGGTGACAAAAGTGTTTATAACACCTTTATACAATAGAATAAGTATTGTTGTTTACATAATCTGTGATTTTAGTACCGTTTTCACATAAAAACATCAACTGAGTCATTTTCACATTTTTTTAATGTTTGCATTCTAAATTTTAATATTTACAAATGTTAATATTTATTTGTAATAAAATAATTCGAAAGCTTATTTTGTAACCTGTCTAAAACAGTTTTTACTATTCGGCTACGTTCAGAAATGTTTCATTTATAGAGCTTTAATTGTGAAGCGGTAATAATACAAAATTTTCGTAAAATGTCATTTCGTTTAAGACACCAAAAGCTAATATTCTCGAAAATTCGGAGGGGTTAAGTCTAAAAAAATATAAGGCATTCGGCCTATAAAAAATGCTTTGAAGTGCAAAATCTCCTACTTACAAACCCTTTTTCGGACACGGTTTTATTGAATAAGGTAGTTTATTAAGTTTCTTAGAAAATAATCGGAAAACATTTTAATGTTTGTTTCCGAATTTCACAAAATAAAATAAAACATGAATTTTGGCAATGTCCTTTTTCAGTGAATTAAGTTAAAAGACGCGGTACCCAATTACGAATCTCATCCTTCTGACATCTGCAAAAGGACCGATAGCAAATCGTTTAGTCGCCGCCCAGATTTCGAGGCGAGTAGACGTGCCTTGCTCTCTCAACAAAACACCGTTGTTGGCTTATGATTATAGTTTTTATTGATCAACGCCAGTCGCATACTCCACCCAAATCCGAATGGGTCCAGGGTTAGTGGATCGTCTTGAGTTGAAAATTAATCTTTTTGTTCCAGAAAAAATGGTAGATCCATTTGCCTTGTATATTATATCTATGGATATACACTCGTATCTGCCCTTCACATTTACATTAATTTCTGTTAACTCAACTTAATTGTTATTGGTTGTAGGCGCGCATATCATTTCTTCTGTAAATGTCACATAACATTTATTATATATTATGTTTTATGCTTTTCTTTGACAGTTTGAGTGAAATATTACTTTTATAGCAGATGTAATGTAAATGGGTAGTGCATTGATAAAAAGGTGAAGCAATCAGTTTGACAACCCGACAGACAAAAAGCACAAGTAACTTAATTTTTTTTTTTGCCAGGACAAAACCGACTTGGCTAAATATACTAATTTCTTTCATTTTGGAAATAAACTTAAAAACTGATTTATTCATAATTAAAATTCAAACCAATGTAAATGAAAAAGTTATTCTGAAATTAATGCACTTCATAATATTTTATTGTATATTTTAAATTGGTAAAAATCTTAAATGCTTGTTTTCTCAAAACGGTGATTTTAGAGTTAGCGTTTTTTGTAAGAATACTCAGAATATGATATCTAGTTGCGATTATTTTATTTCATGGATATTTGACAGCCTCCGTGGTCCAGTGGTAAAGCGCTCGACTAGCAATCCGGTGGTCACGGGTTCGAATCCCGGCGGGGGAAAGAAAATTTTATTTGATTGATTTGTGTTTTCACAATTTAATCACTTAAAATAATTGAGGTATATTTGCGGCACGTTCCAGAGTTGAAGATACTCTCAGTATCGCCCTGGTGCAAGATCACCATTCAGGATTGAAACGTTGCTCGAAATGGCTTTAGCCATGTTTGGTGACTAGATCTGAATAGCTAGGTGATTCCCCGCCTTCCTCTTCCCCGTCCTCTATTCCCTCTGCACCTGCCTTCAACCTCACAAAATACCGCAGTTAGGGATGCCATAGTCTCACTGGCTTCAGGCGGTTGGGGGCAGTTGGGACTCTATTCACGTTGAAAAAAAGTATTCCTATACACTATTAAATGTACACCAATTAAAGGTGCACTCATCTCAACATTATTAGTATATTGTAATACATAATAATAAATTAAATTACAAGTACGTACATAAAACAAGTAATTGTGCAATATTCACATAATTAAAAAAAAAAAAAATGATTTCCTTTTATGAAAATTTAGCATCGATTTTTTTTTTTAATTTTCTGAATTATTTTTGTTATTTTTTTTGTGGTGTTACGCTGTCCGAAACGTTGGCTAAAGGAGGAGGTAGCGCAACACGGCATAACAACCCAAAAATAAATAACAAAAATACTTTTGGCTGTGAAAATCTAAAATCATGTCTTTCTGAATTATGTTTACCATAATTATTTCATTAATTGTTTGCAGTGTCGGATTGAAAGATGAAACAGAAGCACTCCCCTACCAGGGAGTAAGGAGCGTGAGTATACTAAAACAGACTTTAAACTTCTTTTAAATATTTTATGCATCACATTTGTTTTAAATTTATAATCATACACCTTACTATTTTAACAGGTTAATAACTTTGCTCACTCGGAGTATTCTTTCTCGGTGATTTAACTGAATTCTTTGGTCTTCTCCATAGACTCTCAGACTGGGTGTTATGTTAATTTTTAATAAACCATATAAAAATGACTCTACAACAAACTTTACTCCTTTATGTGCAGTCTCACAGAAATGCATACAAAACCTAGTATAACGTACTAAGAATTTTTCATTTGGCATTCGGATTAAATCAAATTACTGCATGAAATTGCATCATTTGTAAATACTGGATTTATAATATACGAGGGCTGTCTATAAAATACGGTCTCCAAGGTGCTGCAGTCGCGAGGAATGATTTTACGTGCAATACAAAACACTTGCGTGTAGCCTGGTTCTCCTACGCTAAATCCCCACCACACTGCACTCTCTGCCACACTTAGTCTCAGCGTGGCAGCCGTTCACTGTGGAGCTTCCACTTGCCGCACCCGCCAGGTGTGAATTACGCGTTATAATTAGTTTTTTTTTGTGCAAAGAACAAAACCCCGGCAGAAAATCATTCTCAGCTGCTTCAAGTGAGAGTAAATGTTGCAGAGAATTTAAAAGCGTGCCGAACGGCCATCAGTTTTAGATGAAAAAATTGCTAAAGTGGAAAAAACAATGATTGCAGATTGATGGGTGACGGTTCGGCAGCTCTGTGATACGATCGCTGATGTCGTAAGACCACTATTGACAATATTTTGACAGAACATTTGGGAGACCACAAGGTCTGCTCAAGGTGGGTCCCAAAACGTTCCCCAAAGATCACAAACAACAACGGGTTGAAGCAGCCCGCGAATTTCTTGAGTGCACGACATCAATGGCGAAGAATTCTTGGACTCAATTGTGATTGTGGACGAGACCTGAATACACTACACGACACCAGAGACAAAGGAACATTTGCGGTGGTGTCATTCAGATTCGCCGAAGCAAAGTTTAAAAACGAATTACAGAGCGTAACTCACACCTGACGGAAGCTTCATCGCGAGCGGCTGCCACGCCGAGACTAAGCGTCACATTGTAGTGGGGATTTGGCAAGGGGAAACTAGGCTACACGCCAATGGTTTTGAATTGCGCGTAAAATCGTTCCTCGCGACCACAGCACCTTGGAGACCTTATTTTATGGACAGCCATCGTATATCCGTATTATGGAGGTGATGGATTATGCTATTTTTTTTTTTACTTACAATTGTATTACAGTGAAACCCTCTTAATATAATATTTTGTAAGATATATCTGTATATAATATGTAACTCATATTTTTTATATTACAATAAAAAAAAAACGTAGTTTAATAATTGGAAAGCTATTTTACTTAAATAATTATTTCTGCAAAACTTCTTTTCATTCCAAATCATATTTTTTCATTTAAACTACATATAACCATGACATCTATTTATTTATCTGAATCTAATTTTCATCAGTTTTTCTTTTAATTCAATTTGTGATCTTTTATTTCTTTCCATTGCATATTTTTCTACGCATATTTAATTAAAATACTCTCTCAGTAATCCGCCACTTGATTATCTGACAACTGCTATAATTGGGTTATTAGCTCGGTATTGGTTTGTTAAATTCAGTAATATGCCGCGTGCCTGGACTCCATCACCAGATCACCAAGCTTTATACACCAACCACTTGGGTTATCTTACTCTTACTTCTTACGGTTATTATCTGCTGCTTGATACATATATAGCTGATCATTTTACCAGTTTGAGACATTTCGGTTAGTCCTCTGTGTATTCTAGCAATAAATTAATGCACATGTTTCTATTCTTTTTTTCTTGAGTAAGTTTACAAAATGAAGTCTGCTCACAAGCAAAAAACATGACACCTTAACTTTAAATCAAAGAATGGAAATCTTAGGAAAGATGATGGCGGTGTTTTGTTTTTGTTTTAATTTTTAGCATATTTTGCATGTATGCACTATATGTAATCTGTCGTCTTCATTCATTGGATGGTTCGAAAACTTGACTATCATGAAGAGTATTAGTTTCCATGTTCCCGATGGTTATCTCCGTCACCGACAGCATAGACTTTTATCTCCCGGCTTGCAGAACTAACATGCCAGTCGGGAGAGCTGTCTTGTTGTTAACATCAATGAAGCACAATTTAAACGGCAAGCTTTGTTGCTGTTACTTTAAATCTGCTTATCTTATCTAAAATGTTTTCCCCTTTTAAAAACGCTTTGAAATTTTAGTTTTGTAATGTTTTTAAGATGAATAAATTGAATTGAATTGAAATTGGACACTCCCTGTTTTTGGAGTGGCGAATTATCGTGAGAGTACTTTATGTTGTCTTATTTTGACCAATCTAAATGAATAAAGTTTGTGAATAATATAGGCCCACCCTGCCCCATCTCAAATGCATTTTGTTTTGAAACATTAAAAATTAATTTAATAATTTTTAATATTAGACTTAAATCTATTATTACATTCATGTTGCTTTTAAAATATCTTTAAAGACTGATGTTTGATTTGGTATGCTGCTTCTTCCAAAGGTTTACAACTCCACCGAAAACAATTCTGGGGTAGGTATCTGACTTAGTGAAGTGGTTTCTCCCATATTGCTTCAGCACCCATAACCCAATACTACCCCCGGCCCCGTTGTATCAAAACCACCTCAACTGAGGCCAGGACACTAAATAATGTTGGCCTCTGCTATTAACATGAGATTCTTCTACATGAATATATCTTATATAAATTTTCCAGAGTGGTGCAAAGATTCTTTCAGTTTTGCCTCGGTGAATCGAAACTTGAAATGGCTTTAGCCGTGTTTGGCAACCAAATCTAAATAGCCAGGTACTTTACAACCTTCCTCTCCCTATCTCCTTCCTCTCCCACTATCTTCAGCCTCAAAGCCAATTAAGAAGCTTTTTTTTCAAAACGCAATACATATATTATTCCAAAGGTAAAATTTTTCACCAACCATTTGTTTTTTTTTTTATCAATTGCTTTGTATGGGAGGGGAGTATTTATTATTGGTTATTAATGTAGTTTCAGCTTCGTTCAATAGATGTTAACAGTATTGTTAATGATATGAAGTTTTGCTCTATCCCAACAGATGGCAGCTAAGTATGATATCAGAAGAGTACCATATATCGTCATTCGTGTCTTAGGTACGAATGGTTATGATGATTGCCGAAGGCATCGATGAGTTGAACCTCTAGCCTGCCAGTGGAAGTGGTAGAACTGCTTAGAGCCTAGTCTAGTAAGGACGTCCGTCCAGTTTAATGTTCATTGTAATATTTACAATAACTACATAAATCAACTACAGTGAAACCCTCTTAAGAAGTTTTCCAAGGGACCGGAAAAAACAAACTTCTCAAGCAGGAAAACCTTGTAAGTGGGAAAACTTGGGCCAATTTTGGACCGAGGGACCGAAAAATCTAAACTTCTTAAGCCACGAAACATCTTAAGAGAGAACTTCTTAAGAGGTTTTCACTGTAGTAATCACATGAACCTCAAACTTATTTGAAAGATACCCCACACATCTTGGGTTGTATTCATATTGGAAATTAAGATACTACACAACAGTAATAAAATTCGGCATTGTTGAAAATTGTACATAGAACATGAATACAAAAGGCGTGACAAATTTTGGTATGCTTTCAGATTAACCGTAAAAAAAAGTTTACAAAATACTGGATAATATATTTGAAATTAATTTGTTTAATAATAATAAGTAATAATTTGTTGAGTTTTAAAAATAATGCTCCTCAATGGGAATGTCACAGAGCCAATGGTTGAAATCAGTTGGGACTTTTGTGTGGTATAATTATTTTTTTTTAAACAGCAGGCCAACTTGATTCAGTGTCCTGGCCTGTGTTGAGGTGGTTTTGGTCATATCCCACATTCTAAGCTATAACCGCCCCCTGTGTTTGTTAGTGACTAAGCTTGTGTCATGGGTATTTCAGCCTTTGGACATGGGGTTGCATTTGCATCAAATGGAAATAGCGAGACGAGATAGCGACGTGGTAATGGACCTCTCGGCTTTGTACTTCACTTTTTGCATCCGTTTTATTTACATTTTTGCATGCACATGTTTTTTAGTTGAATAACTCTGTTTTTGTAGGTTAGCTTGTTTATCACAATATTTTTAATCTATACTTTGTTCAGCAAGAACGAATCATTTTTAAAAGAAACAAATATTTTTTTATTGAAATGTACAGTAGTGTCATTTTAAAGAGTTTCTTGCTTTTTTACATTAGCTCCACACAGAGTAAGCTTGCCTCAGGGCAAATTGTTTTACTCTGTCTTCTTTGGGGATGCTGTGTGAAGGTTTTTTTTAAGGAAAGGAAGGAGAATAAGATCTGGGAAGTAAAAAGCTATGCGGGGTGGATAGGAATCCGGGCATCAATGTGTCAGGATATTTGAATTCATCCCTCCCATTGCGTTGCAAGGCTGATGGTTCAAGAGAGTCCTGCTGGAGAAGTAAGAAGGTCTCCCTCGACATCTCATCCTCCCCCAAGACCTAGACAATCCTCACTCCATGAACTCGGGCACCCCTGCTAAGTCACCAAACGTAGTGAACAACTTTGGGTGACCTATATGGCGGAGGTGTTGGGTCCACTGATCCACTTGGGTCCCAAATTGAAAAGTAGCCTTTGTAGTGGTGTACTGTATCGTAGGACTACTGAGGGTAAAAGGGGACTGATTTTGAACCAATTTAAACCACCAATGAATTAATTTCTGACATGGGAGTCTGTCAAGACATTACACATTTAATCATATATTTCCGCCTGAAATTAATAAAGATAAACATTTTGAACAGATTTTTTCATGTTTGTACTGCATGTTGAAGGCTGTAAGTAGTTTATTTTAAGTTTATAGAACACCTACCAACCCACGTCAACAGTTAAAGATTAAGTACGCTCTTTAAAATGATTTACCTCTGCAACCTTTAAATGATTACAGTGCCCTGTAATTTTATAGAAAACGGTGCTATAGAAATTATTCAGTTATGATTTGTATTTATTTACTTTCGAATGTCTACTAATAATAATGTTTATTTTTTCATTATTTTTAAGTTAGATCACGATTATGCTTTTTTAATACACATAAATTAACACATTTTCTTATTTATTTTTTAAATCTATAAATATAATTTTTTTACTACTTTAAATTTGCATGACCCAGCATGTAAGTGATTTTTTCATTCTTCCCTTATAAGTAAAAGAATAAAATCCAAAAAGTGACCAAAATTTAAGATGTTCACATGCATTAGGCAACCAGTAACTAGATGTATGTTTCTTTTAGATTGCGAATTGGAAGGCTCTTTGTGCCTATTTAATCGCATTGTTTGTTTTTGAAAACCATACCTTCTCGGTGAACAAAGTATAGATTAAAACCATATCTTCTCTGTTAACAAAGTATACATTAAAACCATACCATCTCTGTGAACAAAGTATTGATTAAAACCGCACCTTTTCGGTGAACGAACTATAGATTAAAAACCATGCCTTCTCAGTGAACAAAGTATAGATTAAAAGCCATACCTTCTCAGTGAACAAAGTATATATTTAAAACCATACCTTCTCAGTGAACAAAGTATAGATTAAAAACCATACCTTCATGGTGAACAAAGTATTGATTAAAAACCATACCTTCTCGGTGAACAAAGTATATATTTAAAACCATACCTTCTCAGTGCACAAAGTATAGATTAAAAACCATGCCTTCACAGTGAACAAAGTATTGATTAAAAACCATACCTTCTCGGTGAACAAAGTATAGATTAAAAACCATACCTTCTCGGTGAAGAAAGTGTAGATTAAAAACCATACCTTCTTGGTGAACAAAGTATAGATTTAAAACCCTATCTTCTCAGTGAACAAAGAATTGAATAAAACCATACCTTTTCGGTGAACAAAGTAAAGATTAAAAATATGATCTTTTCCACCATTACAGTAATTTGTGAAACTGCCAAAAAAATTACCTGCCCCATAAATATAACCAATTTCCTTTTGTAGCGTAATGATGTACGCAATTGTCTTACGGATGTTTCGGTTTCAATACCCTCACTACATTACATTGGCTTGGATTTTTATTTTCATAAATTACAAAAATCCCTCTCGTTGCAAATAGAATGAAACGAGCTTCCGGAGTCCTTCACCCTTCACTTGTATGACAATGTCAGATTGAGTCAGTGCCATTAGTGTGGTAGATCCTCTCATCAGAACCGAAACATTGCTTGAAATAACAATGGCCGTGTTTAGTTGCCAGATTTGAATAGCCAGACTCTGCCCAACCTTCCTCTACCAAATCTCAATTGGGGATATCATGATTCCACTGGTTTCAGACAGCTGGAAGCAGTTGGACTCTTGTGCAGTATCATAGACAATAGAGACAAGGGAGAATGATCTTGAACCATCATTAATATGAAACTGCTCGCACAAAATTGTTGCCAACATTGTTTCACTCATTCTACTCTAAATTGCATCCATGCACACCAAACGCATAACTTTCATTGGCTCCGCCATTTTGATAGTCCATGCAGTTTGATAGTAGCTCGGCAACAGTCCATGTGGTGCCATGTCTACCTTTGTTTCTATTATCTATGTGAACGTATTTAAAAAATGCACGAGATCATCTATTAACTGGTTTGCATGGTCCGCTTTGATTAATGCTTGAACTCTAACATACTGTATTCTTATTGATAATTTCCTTTATAGCCATTCTGCATGTCAACTAGTGTTGTAAGCTGGAGCTCTTCAGAAGGGAATGTTATATTGCCACCGATTACAGTAGGTTTTTCCTATTTACTATTTAGGAACCATCAAACATCATCCCATCTTGTTACTAACATCATGTTTGTTAATCGTTTCATTCCATCCTAACCACCAACATTCCATTTGTGTCTAACGTCCATTAAGAGCACCAATTCTTTCATCGTGTGACGTATTATATTTAAAATAAGCTGGATTTTACCTGTTGTGTATTAATATTTGATTTGTATATGTTAGCTTTTATGATTAGATTTAATTGAGCCAATTACTGTCACTGCGCCAGTAATGCATATCTGTTAACTGACACGGTTTTGATGAAGTGTGTGATCCTTTGGTGACTGTTCCCGTATACGAATGTCGCAAATGTGATGATGATTTTTTTCATGTTTGAAATTTAAATTTATTATCAAAGTATATTTCAAATACAAAAATCTAAAATGTAGTTTTTTTAATATGGTATTTGTTTTTACGACATCTTCAAGCAGAAATTTAGAGCACTTTTAAAATACCTTGGAAATATTCCAAAATAGGATGAAAAATTTCAAGTTAATGCCATGTATTTGTCGGCAGCCAATCGTAAAATCAGGCAGATCACGATGCGCCTAGCTACTTCGGGAAGTGCCTGGTGGCAGATTGTGAAGTGCCTCAGGCGTATCATGATCAGAACATGATACTGATTCAGATACAAAATCTATGTGTTTCAGAAACCATTTAATATGTTTCTGTGCTGGCGATGGAGAACACAGAAAACAGTTTCACAACAAACTTCGCTTAGTGTGGACATCTGATCACTTGTTTAAACATGGTGGTAGTGTGGGATGATGAAACGATTTTCAAATTAATAGAAATCTTTGAGACAAATTTATGGGATTGCTCAACTAAAGATTATAAAAACAAAATCAAGTGACGCGTGGGAAAACATTTCGAAAGCTTTGGAAATTCCAAAACGATGTGTTTAAGGCAAAATGCGTTTATTGCGGTCGCAGTTTGCGAGAGAGAGAAAGAAAATTTCGTCATCGAAAACTTTGTTGGAAAAAGTCAAGCCACCTGGGAGCTTTCATCGAAAACACTGCCTAATCCCTTTGAGATATAACAAAACAGTACATGGTGGGATATTCCTCTTTTACAGATATACAAAAAATTCCGCGATGGCATATATCTATCTTTTACGGATACTATCTTCTCTTCTCTACATATTATAAATTAAAGTCCTCCGCATCGTCTGTCTGTCAGCCTGTTCGCTATATCTATCTTTTGCGGTGAGCTTACCATACCCATTCTGTCATAAAAATGGTCACGTACAATGTGGTAATTGGAAAGTTATTTAGACTGACACAGTATTAATCCTTATCAACTTAAATGCGTTAGTTACCTCAAGCATTTAATGCACATTATTATAATCTTTCGCACCATCTCTACGTATTATAAATTAAAGTCCTCCACGACGTCTGTCTGTCTATCTCTTCGCGATGAACTCAAAGATGGCGGTGGTTATAAAGGTTGGATAACCATCCAGTAGATGGCGTTGTGTTTAATTAGCCAGAGCAACGCACGACCGGGTCAGCTAATAGTTTTAGAAAGAAATTGCCATTTTGCAAGAAGTTTACCTTTATTAATCTGCAATTTATTATCTATCTAGAATTATAATATTTAATTAAATGAAGACAATATTAGCGAAACTCAATCGAAAATCTGGAGACAGAAAAATCAGAAAAGATATTGGCTCCAATGGGACACGAACCCAGGATTCGGGTCCCAGCGAAGCCAATATCTTTTCTGATTTTTCTGTCTCCAGATTTTCGATTGAGTTTCGCTAATATTTTCTTCATTTAATTAAATATTATAATTTGAGATTTTTCTCATAAAGTTTAAAAAATTAAAAATAAATATCTAGAATTGGTTATTATCGAATTAGTTATTATAAAAATAAACTACTGATCATCTCAAAAAGCATGACTTAACCAGATCTATGCGGCTGTCGTTGTTGCCAGTAATGGTCCATCGGCGGCTATCCCCTTGCGCATGTATCGTATATTACGTGATCCAAGAAGTTTCACTAAAACACATTTGTTTTGTCAAAACGTGCCAGGTAATGGGACGGATTTTGTTGAAACGGTAAGCGTTATAAAGGTTTACTTATATGAATTACTGGCGCAGAGTGGCTTTATTCTATTGCATTCATGGCTTGTTTTGTATCTATGCGTACGTAGACTTCTCACACTGATGAGACATAATATAAATTCTTAAATTTGTTATGTTATTCTGATTTTTCACATTGTCGTCAAATGGCCATTGAGGGTCATTTTGTTTTTTTCTCACATTTGAAAGGTTCCTCTTAAACGCAAGTAATTGCAAACGCAATTGTAATAAGCAGACAAGCTTAACAACATGATAGTTATCCTCTTCTGCTGACCACGACTTCTGAAATGTACTTAGAAACAGTGGCGGCTGGTGCTCATAAAAATGGGTGGTGCGGTAAAAATCTTGGACTCTACTTACTCTAATTAAAATAAATTTAATTATGAAAAAATCCTACTTATTTATAGATAATGTCGATCCTCCATTGTCCGGATGCATCCAATGGATTGAAACTGAATTAATTGTAATTCTTAATTAAAATTCTTTTTAAAGTTGAATAACACCGCTCCATCCAAACCGATGTCACAAGGATTGTAAAGACACTTTTTAACAGCACTCTAAAAAACATCCCATATTCCACAATTGTAAAGGGGTCAAAATAAATATTGACCCCTCAGCATTTGTAAAGTCGCCCCGATTGTAAATTCAAATTCAATCAACAGTTTGTTACTTAGTTTATATTTATCCAGAAAATTGTATGTAGATTGGTACGAAAATCGATTAAAAAAAAAGTTCAGCTTCTCACACATCCAAACGTCTTCCCGAACTTCCCGACGCATCCGAAACTCTAATGAAATGTACCTATACATACTGTCATAACGTATCTATCATGTTGTTGTGCTGTCGTTGGTCGATGTTGAAAAAGAGTAGATGTTAAAATAAAGACACAATCTCGATAATAACATGACACAAATGCTTCCCGTTTAACGTGCTACAGAAAGAACCGTTCCTTTTGATGTGGTGGAAATTTTTCGATCTACTAAAATTTGCAAAGGATTCAACCTACCCACGGTTTGGGCTCATTAGAGAAAAAGAAGGATTATATTCAGAACCACCGCTCTGAATATAGGCACACAACCACACACAACGATCTGCTGTGTTACGCGCACAGTTATATAGACACCTATTTTTACACCATTACAACCGAAGTGTATATTGTCAACTGTGATACGGCGTGTCGGAAATTTAGTATATTTTATTGGCACTTGGGAATTTTTAGATTAGCAGAAATTTTGGGAGTGCGCCGCTCCTCCGCTCCGAGCTGGCCGCCACTGCTTAGAATCGGCATTAATGGGTACCTTTCAACTGTTAAAAAAAACAAAATAGCGCTGAATGCCCATTTGATGACAATTTACTCTTTTTAAGAATATTCTAGATTTGATGACAATGTTACATTTGAATTTCTGCGAAATAACTGGGCTTTAGTAATCTTAACCCACTGATTGATTACATAGGTAGTAAATTAGATTTGTAGAATTTTGCATCAACTGTATTTAAGCACGGCCGATTATTATGAAACATTAGGTGCCAGTTATTGTGTTTGCTAAAACTATTTTTTAAACCAATCGTTTCTGAAAAGCGAATTTTTATTTAGTTGCTGTAGTGGTTCCAGATGAAGGTTGTACATACATTATTGACGATCGTTCTTTTCGAAGATGGGGATGATCGTTCCCATCGAAGAAACTTGACGAAATTAATAACTTCCCTTTTAAAATTTTATGTAATATTTATTTATAATATATTATACTTACTAGCTTTGCTATCTGACTTCCCTGACTTTGAACCCTCTTTTTTCTTATTGGATGAACAACACTGAAAAGTGTGGAAATAATAATATGGCCGATCTTATATTTTTACAATTACATGTTGGACATAATGCTGCAAGTTCGAGGCCTTAAAGTCAAATAACGTTATTTACAAAAAACATCAAAATAATTCTTGGTCTTGAAGTCAATATCTACAAAAAACCTATTGTCATCTCTCTGGATTCGTTATTTGTAAGTACTGGGACCAATATTCTCAAATACTATAGGATGCTTATTGAAAGATTCTTAGGTTCTTAAAACACGGTGACTGTTTATTGACGTTTCGTAATTTATAATAATACTTCGGAGGACAAACGTTCTTCCTGGCTGAAAGCTAGGTTTCGTCTGCTGAGCTCCTGAACTATAATGACTCTGCATATTTACCTTCAATCACCTCCAGCACAACTTGGCAATGAGACCATGTTGGTATCTAGCGTTCATCCTTGTACTTTTTTCCGAAATTGTAATTTTTTTTTTTTTACATGTATACCGCACAATTCCTACCTACAAATACTTTTTTTTTCCCTACCCACCTTATATGCCTGTCAACATATGCTGTGAGTGTTGATTACAGAGCCGTGTTTATGTTCGACCGTGACGAAACAGATAAGAGCCATTTTGAGCTCGCACTTTTGGTGGTTAAATGTGATGAACCAACGAAATTTAGACAAGCAAAGGAAGAAAACAGGGTAAGTCGGCAATCCTTGATTTTTCCTCATTCTTTCCGCTTTGCCGATATCTCTTTGTCCCCATCAGACCATGTGACCCAAAGAGCCCATAGACAACGAAAGTAATGTAGAAACTAAATCATAAACTAATATGACACTTATTTAGTTACTAATCTTTGGTATGTAGTTAACGTTATTTGAGTTTAAGGCCTCGTGTTTTAAATGTGTAGATGAATTACCTTAAAATTCATAATAATTAGCTAAAGTTTAAGATGTCTATTGCAGGCTGATACCCCACCCAGTCCCAAATAAATAAGATGGAAAAAAGATCCTAAAGTTTTATTGATCTCGTTTTTATGCATAATATCCTTACATCAATATTATACTGAGGTTTAGGATGGCGTAATGATAGCCAAATGAATATAATTAACACAATGTACTAACCTCTCTCTCTTTTATAATCCTTTCTTCTCTCTCTCTACACGCGTAATCATTATAACTGGTACCTAATGAAAATTGGAGCTCAAAAAAAAATATGCATAAATTTTAACCTCAGACATATTAAATACTAGGAGCCTAGCAGTCGCCGCGCATCAAGTGGAGGCGATAAGGCCGTATTGGCTCGTGTGTGGGGCGGGCTGGACTCCAAGTACCTGAAGCCGCTGCTGACCCACGCCCGGCCCACCCTGCTGGACACGCTGCCCGTGTGTTGCGCGCCCCTGGCCCGCCTGCTAACCACCACGCAACAGATGACCATGCCAGTAAGTTTCTGCCCCACGTTCAACAGGGAGGACACCACTTTGCTTTTAAAGGTTTCTCAATCAATTTAGTTGTTAAGTGTTTTTTTCTGAATGCTAGTTTGTTATGTCTTGGTTTGAAGAGGCTTTGCGTAATTACTGATGACCATGCCAGTAAGTTTTTACCCCATGTTCAACAGGAAGCCTTGCTTACAAACGTTTCTCAATCAATAGTTATTGTAATGTTATGTCTTGGTTATGACAATGCCAGTGTGTTTCCTCCGCACATGGGACAGGGAGGATACCACCTTGATTTTTTAAAGTTTTCAATGAATTTGGTCAATTATTGTTGGAATCATTTTGTTCGAAGACTGTTATCATAATGTGATGTCTTCATTTGAAGAAGCATTGCATAATAATTCACAAATCCTTTGTGAATTTGGAAAAATTATGACGAGGCATTTAACAAATTTGTTTAAGAGGCAATTTGCTTTAAATATTAACTCTCATCCATAGGTTTCCGTACTTTTACCAGCGTTTTTTTTTCATCCTAAACACCTTTTTTGCTATAACAATATAACTGGCATTCAGTTTAAGTGTCGGCAACCCGGGGGTTTTTAAAATTTTTTTATGTATGTATCTTTTTTTACCCACCTCACTAGACAAAGTCTGTTCCAAGGCGGGTAAATAACATATTATATTTATTAAAAAAGATATCAATATATTAAAGAATACGTATTAAAAAAGATATATACATTTATATATAAATATTGACTGGTCAGTGGCTGAGTTGACATCGCGTCATGGTCCCACCCAGGCATTGTGAATACAATTACTCAAATGGCTAAGTCCTCCAGCACGACAAAAGCAACATTTTCCACTTACTGTGGTGGTAGTAGTGTAGAAACTACTAGTAATTCGATTTTTTAAGGCTGGCATGTGCGCCGAACCGCACATTTTCATTGACGGAGCGGTTTAAAAAATCAACCATTATTCTGTTTTGAACGTGTCTTGAATAACTATGTACGTATTATTTTAACCTAGATATTATTTTAACCTCCGGTTTCAGACCTTGTCTGATAACTACGCATTTGTAAATTTGTGTGGTTAAGTTAATCTGTTTTTAAACCCCTCCGTCATTTAAAATGCGCGATTCGACATGCATACGCTGCAGTGTGGCAATTCAATAAACATTACCAGCATTAAAAATCGATTTACTAGTAGTTCCAACAGTGGGAGATTTTCAAATTATTGTCGGTTTATTTGTAACCCGGAAATTTTTCTTCATATTTTTGGTACCTTTGCAGGACAGCACAATGAGGCGCACAGATTCAGATTCGGACCTGTGTATTGAAGATTCAATGAGTGATATACGCCGCGGACCACGGGTAAAGACTTCAAATTCTTAACATTATTTCTTCTCCTTGCTTGAAATTTGCAAAGCTAACCAAAATTCCAAACATTCCCAAAAGTAATTAATTATTTATTGCTTTGTGCTTAAAAAGTGTTCTTGTCCGAAGTATTTTATGCAATAATGTTTTTTTGTTATTTGGCTTCATTTGGTCACTGTTAGTTTGATTAAAAATAAATCTGGAAAAACTTGAACCAGATTTAAGAGCCCGTAAACTCCTGTGCTAACTTCCATAGCATGATAAATTCACAAAACTTATGATCTTCTTTCTTGTAAACGCTTTACTGTTCTTTTTTTGCTGTTATTTTGTTGTTTTAACCCTTTGACTGTGAATAGTAAGCATAAAGATCCCGGCTATAGCCGATTTCTCATGCAGTGTTGACACAACTATGTACATCTCCCTTCCATCTATGTACATCTCTCTATCCAACCTACTACTACCCACATACCTATCCTCTGACAAGGTGTATGGCCACTACATATGACATTTTGGAACAATTACTCCAAGGAACATTAGTAACCAGTGTAATGATAAACTCTAATATTGATTTCTCAGTTCTTTAATATCAACTATGTTAAAGAAGCCTCTGTGCAATGATCACCAATCTAGTGAACTCTCAGTAGGTGTAATTGGAGTCTGTTTAAGAAACTAGTGCAGTTATCCTCCTCGATACCTCGGTTCTTTAATATCGATTCATGTGGAGACTTGTGCATGTGCTTAGCTAAGTGATTTATTAAAGGAGGTCATCTCCTATGATGATATCTTGGTGATGTTAATATCGACCTATTACAAAAACTTGCGCAGTGATCAACCCAATGATCCCTCGGTGCCATAATATCAAATCTCACAAAAATATGATGCGTAAAAATTAAGGTAAGTCAGACTCCTTCCCACTGTTAACCAAGCTATTCCTATAGTTGTGTCACTTGAAAACTCATACTTTATTGATTACATTCCATTGATTCGCAATCAATATATCTGCGACTATACGCAGTGTCCTATTTTAATTAGTTTTAAAATAAATTGTTAAACTAACTTTATACATAAGAACAAAGATTTGGTTTTATTTCATTTACATAAAGCATTAATAAGGTCGCGTGCTGAACATTTAGAAGTCAAAGGATTAACGTAATTCTTTTCAATTAAAAATTGATTTATATCTGTTTATTTTTTATTTGCATTTATGATTATAATTTGGTGATTATCTTTTCTTGCAGAATGAATCAGGAAATCTAAATGGGAATGTTTAGCTGCAAGTTTAGTAATAATTGTAATGCGTGTGATACTGAATACTTAAATGCTTATTTAAATTCAGCGTATTTATAATAATAATAATTCATCTGGTGTCTCGGCACAACACCGTCTCGGCACAGTGAAACTCTTTTATAAGGTTTTCCAAGGTACCGAAAAAGAGATACAGATGTTCAGAGGTAAAATGCAATAAAAATCGGGAGGTGTTTTTACATAACAGAACATTGGAAGTTGCCCACCTGCCCTGGTATTAGTATTCCTTAAAGGCTCTCGCAAGCAATCTAATTTTTTTGAAAAAACGAAGCTACATTTAGTTTAGAACGAATTTATACCTCCAGTGTCATGTAACAGGTCATGTAAAAACAAAGTTTTTTTAACTATAATACATGTGTTATAATACATCAATCAATTTTCGACCTAGTTGCTCCATCTCTTGGACGGGCAAGCAGCCAATTTCAGAGAAATGCGTGTGTGCGCGTGATAGCTACTAAAAGTTGATAGAAGACATTGTCATCGATAACGAGTCTAACTGCCGAGTTTCAGCCCAATCGTATGTCGGGAAGTGGATTAATTTCCACTTCCATGATTTGCATCATTCAAGAAAACAAAATAGAAACTCAAATAGATGTAAAACTTTTTTCGAAATTCCAAAATTTCAAAGGTACTTATCAGGTAAAAACTTTATTGTTACGAAAAAAACGATGGATTGGAAATTATTGTTAGGGAAAAAAGCTAGCTAGTAGCTTCCGAAATTACTGCACTTTACCTTTGGACACAAATAATACGGTTCTTAAATTTTATCAAACGACTGATAAAATAAAACTTGTTAAGAATGAAAACTTGTTATGTGGGAACTTGTTAATAGGGTTTCACTGTGGTTGTGACTAACTAATGATGATTGTGTTGGTTGGTGACCAGCTGGAGCCCTTGGGACAGGTCGCCACGCGCGTTAGCATGGAAGGCTTCACTGGGAGCAATATATAACTGTTATATTACTTACTTGGCTGTGAACGACGGTTCCGCTAGTACAGAAGGAACTCATTCATCCTAATATGTTTCTACAGCTTTCAACATACATATATGTACTAATATAGGTAGAGCTTTGCTCTTTAAATATTTCATTAATTAGATATTGTAAGTTTTTGATTTCAGAATGTCGATATTATTGTCGCTGCGAATCAATCGCCGTGTAAGTCATGATATAAATGCCATAATTTTACGGCGGCAATTGTTCCATATTGAAATTACCTAATTTTTTCTGATGTGTGGAATGATTAAATTATATTGGCGACCCAATAAGAGAGATTTTAATTTTGCTGCAAGGTGCTTTTTTTACATTAGCTCCACACAAGCGGCTCTGAGGAAAAAAAATCTCTCAGGACCTATGTCATCTTTGGGGATGCTATGTGGAGTCTTTTATGGAAAAGAAAAAGTTCTGGGAAGCAAAAACATATGAATGGGTAGGAATTTGGGGTCAACGTGTCCAGGAGTGACGGACGTATGAATCCATCGCATCATGCATTAGGTGGGCAAACGTATCCATCACCAAGACTCGGACAAACCTCATCCCATGAACTTGGGCACCCCTGCCAAGATCACCAAACGTAGCAAACCACTTAGAGTGACATATGACAGGAGTGTTGGTTACCCAATAATTGGTTCCCAGGGCGGCAGTACCCATACCCACCTCCAAAATACTGTCCATAATAGAATCTGTTGTTTAAATTTTTCAATCACTCTTTGAAGGGTTTGAATGCAAACAGTGGATTTTATTAACCAAAAAGTGTTTTGACACAACATGTCCTTGATCACTATTTGCTACAATTTATGTTTATTAATAATGTATTTCACAATGCAATTGTGAAATATTTAGAACCGCCAACCTATTGGAACGCCAATGGCGCTAAATTCAAATTTGACACTTTTGTTGGCATAGATTTAGCATTAGTATTATTTAGTTAACAGTTACAAGCCTACAGTATTAAATACCTGAGATCGCTTAAGTGTATCTCTCTTCAAGTGTGGCCAAACATGAATTACACGGTGGTAGATTTGCAGTGACCATACGCTAACTACACTTGTAGAGTTTAAAAACGCTGCATTCCAGCACATAGTCATTTCTGTTTCTTTGCAAAGCGAAGAGCACTTATTTACATTTTCAGAAAATGTGTCAAATTTTTATAAAAGATGTTTTAAAATACCTAGACTCGTGAGTTGTAGTTTTCATACTACTTTGTACTAAATCTTTTACCTGATAAGTACACTCTTTTAAAACTTTTGTAACAAAAATTATATCTTTTGATGTCATCATTAATCCCCAATCACTTAATAATATAATATAGGTACAGTATGCGCCAAACTTAAATGCCTATCTGATCTTGTTTCGATCCATTCTCGCACAGGTTTAGTCACTTTACTGACTTTACAATGACCGTAAGCGAAAGATAAAGATGCGTAAAACATAAGTGCGACAGAGAAAGGCGTGGGCGGGGAGGCATGTCTCTTTTCAGACCTTTAACTCACCTATTTCGACGATTTCTGTATCAACACCAGGTCGGCATTAAAGTTTGGCACTTACTCTAAGATTTGTGATGTTCGAGTGATCTGATACCAACACTACTACTTAGCCCTCTTATTTTTGATATTATGCTTTGAATTTATGTCAAATTATTGTGATCAAAATATTTGTTAAGATTTATTATATTATATTATATAGGTAGTGATATTATGTTATGTTCAGTTAGTACAAACAGGCATTGAACTAGAATTAAAAAGACAGAAAAGTTCTCTATGTTGATTTATTTTATAATTTGTTGAATTATGTTAAAAATGGTTTAATAAAAAGTTGTTTGCCGAAGATTTTATCTGTTTTTATTCTTATTGAAATCCAATTCTCTGTCTTATATATTATACATTATTCAATATATTATACATTATTCAATATATTATACATTATTCAATATATTTGTCATATTTGTATTGCTAGTTTTCTTCTCACTTCTTCATTAGTAGGGAAAATAGGTCCATGACCAGGGACAATCCAGTTAGCGAGGTCAGCTATCATGTGCCGGTTTTTCCTCTGGTGTTTTGGATCTTCACTTCCAGCCTTTATCCATCGGCTGGGCTCGTCGATGTCTTCAAAGCATTCAAACAGATCACCTGAAACATCATTACATCAGGTCATGAGATGATTTACCTATTGCTAGGGGTGGGTAGAAAGCTAGGCTGGCAATGGGGCGGGTTGGATACCAACTTATTTCCTTTTTAGCTTACGGGTTACTTCAGGTTACGCATAGTGAAAAGGTCCAACTTAAACTGCCACAAAACTAACACTACACAGGATAATATATTAATTCTACACAGGATGGTGTTGGGGATGTTGTGTGGAGGGTCTTTTTATTAGGTAAGAATCGGAGGGTCAATGTGTCCCGGAATGATTGACATATGAATCTATGCCTCCCCTGCGCAGCAAGGCGACAGGGTGAAGAGACTCTAGCTGGAGAGGTTAAAGGGTTTTGCTCAACCGAACTCTCCCGATTCGGCCCACCACGCAGGTAATGGACAGACGCATCCTCCGCTAAGATGTGAACAAACCTCACCACATTTGTTTTTTTTTTTACATTGGTTCCACACAGGAGACTCTGAGCGAAAACAATTTCCATCAGGACTTATATCTTTGGGGAGGCTGTGTGCAGGGTATATTTAAGGAAGTTCTGGGAAGGAAAAGATACGAGGGGTGGGTAGGAATCTGGGGGTCAGCGTATCCAGGAGCGGCTGACGTATGAATCCATTCCTCCCACTGCGGTGCAAGGTGATGGGTCAAGAGAGTCCGGCTGGTGAGGTCAAAATATCTCCATCAACCAGTATTTCTCAATCCGGCCCGCCACGCAGTAGGTGGGCAAACGCATCCACCGCCAAGACCTAAACAAATCTCGCCCCACTGCTTGTCACTAAGATTCCCGGGGCAGCGGAACCCATACCTGCCTCCCAAAAACCCCAAGAACCCAGTTACCAAAAGTAGCTTGCCACTGGGTGACACATGGCAAAAGTGTTGGTTATCCAATTAATAGACAGCATTACCCATACCCTCCTCCCAAATACTCCACAAATCCAGTTACCAAAAATAGCTGGCCACTGGGTGACACATGGCTAAAGTGTTGGTTGTCCAATGAATAGACAGCATTATCTATACCCGCCTCCCAAAAACCCCATGAACCCAGTTACTAAAAGTAGATTGCCACTGGGTGACATATGGCAAAGGTGTTGGTTATTCAATGAATAGGTGGCAATACCCATATCCGCCTCCCAAACTGATATTGTTGGAAGATGATTGGTGCGAGAGTCGAGTGTGGCGTCACAACTCATTAACAAACTACTAATAAATCATGCCCTTTCTGTGTGCCTTCTTTTTCTCGCTGTCTAGCTATGGTATTAATGTTTAGTTATCTTTAGTGTCGGACGGAAACAGGACTTTCTACCGAAACCGAACCTTCGGTGTCTGTCTCAGTTTCGGCCGAAACCGAAAACGAAACTGAAACTGTTACATGTTAAAAATCTATTGTTTACTGAAATTTGGCTTATTATTACACTTAACAGACAGTTAACATGTGTTCAATGAAATAAAAAAACAATAATCGAAGTATGTGAAAAAAAAAAAAATTATATTACTGCTATAAAACAAACACAATAGATGTTAACTATTTTTTGGAACAAAAATTTGTCAATAATCAACACATACATTATAAAGGTAGGACCTCATTAATTGAGTATTTTAATTTTAATTGCGTTCACAATCACAACATTCTTATTATATGTGTTAAATGAAATAAAAAACAATAATTGTAAGAATAATTTTGTACGTAAAGGACCCGGGGAAAAAACCATCCAGATAAAACACGAAAGTGATCTTAAAAAAATGGGGACTCATCCATAAATCATTAACCATCAAATTTACATTTTCTAATTTACTTAATATTAACATGGCTGATCTACTGAAAATGAATCTTAATAACTTGCACCGCCATTACACTACTGCAGATCAGAAATTTTGTGAAACAATCCTCACTAGCCCACCTTCACTGACTATACTAAATCAAAACATACATTCTCTCAACAAAAATTACGATGAACTCGACATCCTAACCAACACTTTTACTACAGATTTTAATATCATTATTCTTACAGAATGTTGGATTACAAGCGCCTTCACCCAGAAACACAAACAAAATTACACCCAGTACCACACATCAAATAATAAAAAACAAAACGACGGTGTTGTGGTCTATCTTCATAACAACCTTAGTAGCTTAGTTTCTGAAATTTTCATTGATAACTCAAACTGTTTACAAATAATCGTCAACCAAGAAACATGTATACTTGCACTATACAGATCACCATCCACCCATGATATCGCACCATTCATATCTTCCCTTAATAGTCATCTTAATAAGCTAAATTCCTTTAAAAATATCATATTAGCCGGTGACCTTAATATTAATCTACTGCCTAATGGTCACCCACAAAACCACGATTACCTTTTGATGCTGATGCAACATGGTATCTTCAGTACTATTAATACCCCCACTAGGGTAACCAATAACACTGAGTCTTGTATAGACCACATTATGGTAAAATCAAAACATTATATTAAAAGTATAGTCTACGAATCCTCCATTACGGACCACTACACAACTTTACTAGGCCTGACTACACCAACTCCAAATTTGCCTACTCAACGCTATTTCACAATTAAGAATATTGCCTATGACAACATAAAATCATGTTTAGATAAACAATCGTGGAAGCATTTAAGGAGTATAACGTCAACCGATAAGGCTTGGCACTACTTCATTACATACTTGCAAACCATCATCACACAAAATACTAAGACATCAACAAAAATTATTCCCCACCGCAAAAAAAAACTAAAAACTTGGATAACCCAAAGCATCTTAAACTGTATTAAAAAAAGAGATAAGTTACACAAACAAGTCAAACTCAACCCTTCTGATACTATTCTCTACTCATTCTACAAAAGATATAGAAATCTATGCACCCAAATTATATGAAAAGCTAAAGAGCTACATTTCAAAAATAAACTGATAGAATCCAATTACGATCCCAAAAGTGTATGGTCAATACTAAAGGAAAGTACTTGCACTCATAATTTCGATGATGATAATATCAAAAATATTGTCATTGACAATGAAGAAATCCTCTTCCACAACAATCCTACACTAGTTTTAAATTACATTAACAATCATTACACAAATATTGGAGGCATTCTGGCAGAAAACATTACAAGTACTGTGGCAGAGAATCTACATTCATCTAACCACCAAGATACTCCTAACTCCAATAAAGATATACAATTTAAACTCCAAACCATCTCATGTGATAAGACGATTAAAATAATACAATCATTAAAGAATAGCTCAGCTGCAGGTACTGACAACATAGATGCTAAAACCATTAAAACTCTAAGTGACCAACTCCTCAATCCACTTACATACCTGATAAATCGTAGCCTAAAAGAAGGTATTTTTCCTAGCTGCTTAAAAAATGGACTAGTAATTCCTATCTATAAGTCAGGACCTAAAAATGACATCAACAACTACAGACCTATCACTCTTCTAAATAATATGTCCAAAATTCTGGAAAAAGCCATCAAAGAACAGCTCTACCACTACCTAGAAACAAACCATCTACTCTCGAAGAACCAGCATGGCTTTAGAAAGAACAGAAGTACACAACACGCTTTAACCTCAGTAACAGACTTTTTTAACTCTAACCTTGACTCAAAGAAAAAAGTAATTTCAATATATCTAGACTTATGTAAAGCCTTCGATACAATATCTCACAATATACTTTTTAAGAAACTTAATAAACTCGGCATAACTGGAAATGAACTTAACTTACTGAAAAGTTTTATGTCAGAGAGAACTCAACAAGTCATTATCAACAAAGTGAAAAGTGAACCCCTTCCGATCAGTTACGGAGTGCCCCAGGGTAGTGTTCTAGGTCCCATAATGTTTCTTATCTACATCAATGATATCTGTGAACTAATTACAGAAGGCAACATTGTGACATTCGCTGATGACACCGTAATACTTTGTCAAGCTGACTCATGGATCAAGGCATTCCTTAAAGCTGAGAAAAGTCTTGCTGTCATCAAACAATGGCTCAATGAAAACAAACTCACTCTAAATACAAAAAAAAACTAAATTCATAACACATAGTATAACTCAAAGAGGTCAACCTCCTCCAACCTTCGCTCTGAAAATACACGACTGCTCCCAACCCTTCTCATCGTGCAATTGCGAAATCATACAAACTGTCAAACAAATAAAATATCTAGGCGTGATAATTGACGAAAACCTACGCTGGAATGACCACATTAACTTAATTACATCCAAGCTTAAAAAAATCATGTATCTTTTAAATAATATAAAAAACATCTTCCCACGCACAATACTAAGATCTATCTACTTTGCTCTTTCCCAATCTTTAATCATGTATGGTCTTCTGTCTTGGGGAAGTGCAAGTAATATTTCTCTAGATCCACTAGAAAAGGCACAAAAGGCAACAATCAAACTAATACTTCAAGTAGCATATGATACAGACTCTGAAAAAATTTACAAGATGCTCGACGTTTTGTCAATCAGACAACTCTACGCTAAATCGTCTATTCTTCACCTCTTCAATTTCAAACTTCATATTCCTTTACTTTCTCAGTCCTCATTAACAAGCCGGTCTTCAACAAACCTAACACTCAAAATCCCGCTAAAGCACACGACCCACGGACAAAGATCCTTTAACTACTATTCTATCAAACTATATAACAGCATGCCACCTTCTTTGAAACAATCTGCTGATTATTCACCAACAAATAAACTAAAAAAAACAAATCACAGTCTGGATAAAAGCTAAAGGAACACTATTTTTCCAAAACCTGTTTACTCCAAACCAAACATAAAAATTAACTTCTTAATAACCAATGTACAATAACCATTAAACAAAATAAATATAAAACTTTCTACTACAACACATTAATACTTGTCACACATAATCATAAATAAACACGTAAACACCTTAGCACAGGTTCTCCTAGTGAGGTGTTCACGAAACATACAATACCTATCCACAGTTTCACCTTCGCAAACCTACCATACACCCAACATAATAAAATTGTAAAATATATTATGTAAAAATGTTTTCAAAATCTATCTATTATATAAAAATGTTAATTAATAGGTAAATACTGTAATACATAGAAATAAATAAATAAATAATAACAATAAGTGTAAAAAAAACTTTTTTTTATATTACTGCTGTAGAACAAACAAAATTAACAAACATGTTAACTACTTCTTGAAAAAAAAATGTCATTAATCAACTATTACATTATAAAGGACCTCAATTACGCCGGACCGGCCGGCAAACTCAGCTGATGATGGCGGGTGACACACGAGCCACGAACTCACCCGAAGTCAGCCGAACGACGAGCGATAATTCACGAACGCAGAGTTTCGGTACGGCTGAAGTTTCGACAGATTTTCTGCCGAAACCTAAACTGATTCCGAAACTCGATTTTTTTGCCGAAACTTGCGGAAACCGAACCTTCGGTCGGTCACTAGTTATCTTATCGATACAGTGAAAAACAACCATCACTACAAAAAATAACATGTCGGTATTACCTGCAATGGCGTAGACCCCTTGATCCTGCGTTTTGACTATTACAGTTACATCACTTAATGTATGACCAGGAGTGGGTACCACCTGTATTTCATCGTCTATCTGGAATGCCTTTCCTGAAAAATTTGGCAAACTTAAAACCTATCGGATGAGCAAGATAATATTTTTTTTTCACTAACCCCCAGAGCCTCCACTTTTGCAATGTATTTCTCTTAACCACTCGGACCCATTAGTTTGTTTTCACGACAATGTAACATTACTAGACATAAGTATGATGTAAGGGGCGTACCTGAGTTATTATGCGAACTGTCAAAATGCAGATTGTGTGGGAAATATTCATAAGATTTTTAGATTTTAGTACCATCGAAATAATTAAAAAAAGTATTAACATTTTGAAAGCGAACATAAATAAAGTTTTCAAAGTTGCTTACTGAAAGTTTTTATTGTGTAAAATGTAATTACCAATCCCACACGAAACTAAAAAACATATTTAATTAGGCAAAGGTATTATAAAACTTAATATCACTTTTTTCATTAAATAAAAAATTAGAAAAACTTGAAAAATATTTTTCAAATGCTAAATGTTGTTTCATCGAATTATTTCATATTTTTCTGAAATTACATATGTAAACTTTTAAATGCAAATACAAAGTGTGGTGTTCTCTCTTTCTAACACTGTTTAAATCACATAATATACCAAAATACAATCTTGATTTTTATAAAGCCGTGTCAGGCTGAGAGAAATATCTCCCAAAAAGACTCTACGGGTGTTTGGCGTCCGGGAGAAATAGCTTCCAAAATTGCTCTAGGGGTTAAAATTCATTTGGAATAAACTCTTCAACTACAAAGAAAAAGTAGTTTGTAATATTAATTTTTTTTTATTCAGTGAAGTTTACACCAAATAATAAATACATATTGTGAAATAAATAAAAAAGAATAAATGACAAAAGACAAAATCAACAATTTTCAAGGAATATACATTCTGCCAATTATGTTAGTCATATTTTAGTATATAATAAATATTAGGAAAAAGAACAGCAGGATAAAGTATAACAGCCGAGCGATTCTCTATTTTTTGTGGGAACGAGATTGATATCGGGCGAGATCTCCAGTCAGATTTGTGTGACTTTCAATGGCTGTTATTTTCTTTTTTTACGGGCCGATGTCGGAATTTCAGCTGTGAGCAGTTACATATTTTAGTTCAGGTTGTTTTAAACACAAATTCCTGCAAGTATGAATGCTTATTTATTCATACTTGCAGGAATTCGTGTTTAAAACAACCTAAACTAAAATATGTGACAGCTCACAGCTGAAATTCTGACATCGGTCTGTAAAAAAGGAAAATAACAGCCATTGAAAGTCACACAAATCTGACAGGAGATCTCGCCCGATATCAATCTCGTTCCCACAAAAATTAGAGAATCGCTCGGCAGGTTCCATAAAACACATCAAGGATATAATACAAGTTACTAAACCGCACTCCAGAAAAAAATATTTGTGTTTTCTTGTATTATTTTTATTTTTCAAATATATAATTCAATATTATACACATATGTTAAAAAATTTACTAAATAATAAATAAATGTGCAATAAAAATATTCATTATGCGTGTAGGAAAGACTGATGATAATAATATATTATGATGATTGATGACACGAGAATAAACATGTATAATAAAAAAGTTACATTTTGCCAAAAAAGAGGATCGCACACAAATGCTGACATAAACACATCCAAAATCCATTCCACAACATTCTGTGTTGAGTTTCGATTCCTTCTTTGGGCTGGTCTGTGTTCGTTTGTTAGTATTCTGAAATAATAATAATAAATGTATATATTACATGTCATGGAAATCTCAAACAAAAGTTCAATACTTAGGTTGTTCCCTATTGACAAAGAGCTGTCTTACCAATCTTAGCCACCTTCTCTACTGGAGCTCAGCCTTTTATTTTTTATAACCCAATGGAAAAGCATAATATATGTATAGCACATGTCACTTGAAAATTTTATTTTAGTAGAGTATTGTAGTTCTCTGACGAAACTACGGTTGTAGCAAAATCAGGTTGGAATATGAAAAAATCTAAATTAATTAATTAGTTCTGTTAAAATAGATATTGAATAACTTACCTCGACGAGCCGAGAAACTTGACGCCATTTTGAAAAAAAGCAATATGTGAACACTTCAAACCATGTTTAAATAATATTATTGTTGGCTAAAGGGGGTAGGTTGGCTAAAGGAGGTAGCGCAACACAGCATAATACCCCAAAAATAAATCAAGATACTAGGCATGTTCAGAAAGCAAGTGTACTGTGATCATAACGGGCTGTGATTTTTAGTTTTTTTAAGGTCCCCCTCTACCGAGTAGTAGAGGGGATCTTCTGACTAGAGCGAGCATCGCAGGAACATGGTGGTACGTAAACTCACATTGTAGCATCCAGTTGCGGGAAAGATGTCGGTAAGACATCCCGCCAAGTGCGAGCCACATGCTGTGATCCGCTTCTTACTCGTGGAAGGAAAAACACCTACAAGAATAAAAGGTGGGGATTTTCTGACTTCTATTGTGAATGGAGATGAAAGGTTAGCTCATTACAAGCCCGAGAAAAAAAAAACAGTGGTGTCACACCAATTCCCAAATTTGCCAAAAAATTCAATACCACAATTTCAGGCAAAAAAATCATGGCCTCAGTGTTTTGGGACCGAAAAGGCATCAATTTAGTCGAATTTCTGTCTCAAGAGGAGACCATCAATGCACAACGATATTGTGAAACCCTAAAAAAACTCAAAAGGAGCATTCAAAACAAAAGGTGGGGAATGCTGATGAGAGGAGTGTGCTTGTTGCACGACAACGCCAGTCCTTACACAGCCTGTGCCACCAACGCGCTGTGATTTTTAGAGTTTAGATTTTTTTTTTTGACTCATTTGGTTGGGATGTTTTGAACCACCCTCCGTATACCCCTGACTTGGCATCTTCAGATTATCAACTTTCCACCTCCCTGAAGGCGCATATGGATGGAATTAAATTTTCAACTGACGAGCAGATGCAGAAAGAGGTTCTAAAGTGCGGGAAGGAGCTGGTGGGAGAATTCTTCAAGGAGGGCATAAAGAAGCTTGTGCCACGGCTTACCACATGCATTGAATGGGTCGGCGATTATATGGAAAAATGATCAACAAGTGCATCAACAATATCTTGTAATTTTTTGAAAATACATTTTTTCTAAAAAATATAAAAATCTAGTACACTTACTTTCTGTACATGCCTCGCAATACTTTTATTTTAATTTTAATCTGCAATACAACAACCATGGAAGTTGTTCATGAATATTGTTTGTCGTAATTGAAAGCAGCGCAGAAAGATTATCGATACCGTCAGAAAAAATTATAAATACAGGGGGCACACATAGGTAAATACAAATAGGGGCAATTTAGTGTCGACAGATCTCAAGAGGATATAGGTAAAGAATATAGAAAAAATGCTTATGTGCATTTAAAAAAAGTTCACCCTTTTTTTATGTTTTACGATACATTTTTTATTTAACTTGCAATAGAATTTTTTTTTGTATTTGTTGTATATTTTTGTAGATGTTGTGTTTATAAGGCTGCTTCATGAATATCGGAAGTGCATAAAAGTGGAGTTGGGGGAATGTTTTAAAATGGACAGTGGAAATGAATTTTCCCTAAGGAGTGGTTGGTAGTGGCTGAAAACAGCAGTGAGAGCATTTAAAATAATTTTCTTTTGTATTTAGTTTGTCATATTCCAATGTTGTGATGGATTTAAATCGTGAGTATTTCAGAGCCATCTCTTAATTTTTTCCTAGACATCCAAAAAATAATAATTGGGATTATTAGCTCATATTACACATTGTGTCAACCTACCTTCATCAAAGGGGTGCATATAATATGTGTTCTTAAAGGAAATACTAAAACCCACTATGTGTTTGGCATTCAGAAATAAGTTATTATTTCCAGTATGATCCGAATGCCCGTGAGTGCAGATAACATAGTCGACATCTTCAGGAGTAACGCCATGCTTCATTAAACCTTTTAAAGAAAAGAGATTACAAATTATAAATTGAAATCAAACTGTTATTCTAATTCAATCTAAAAGTTTTAAACTATAGAGATTATCTTGAGGTAATTATGCAAGAGCCGCCGCACGCCGCTATGCTTTTAAAGGCATAAATTTTGAAAAGTAAACTAGGTACTTTTAAACTTAATTACCACAAAAACCACCGGTTTCAGTCGGAATAGTCGGAAAAATATGTATTAAAATTCATTCAAAGTTTTAAAATCCCCATCTCCATTACGGCAATGTTTTTTGTATGGATTTGACATTTGAAAAGTTTCGTTTCAAACTAAAAACGCATGAATTACTTTTTACCTAAGCTAAACTAAGAAACTAATAACCTATTTTGTGTTCGTTTAATAGTGGTTTCTTGTAATAATTGTTGAAATGAAGTATTATTTTCATAATCTGTGCATAAAAATGCGGCGGCTTGTGCATAAATTAATTATCTTGGTAAATATCGGTTCGGACTGGCCACGCTTATTACGAATAATTTTTAGAAAAAAACTTTAGATTCGCCTTAATTACTATAAAAGGAAACTTTTTGGCTTTGGGGCGGCGGAAAATAATGCATTTTAATTTTCAATTGCATAAAACCAAAATTCGCTTCGCGACTGACACAGCGAAAATCCGCGGCCGTACATGTCACTGTGATGTTGGTATCCTTGATAAATTAACAAGAGCTAATACGACTGTAGCCGACTTCGTGTGATAAGACGCGTAATTATGAAATTTGTCTAGCGGGCTTGTTTGTGTAACATGGTTTGTGATACAAAAGAAAGTGCCCCTTTATAACGCCTACTCGCGTCAAGGCAAGAAAAACATCCCAGTTTTCAAGTGGCTTAGCGGCTACGCTAGGTTTGTGTAACATGGTTTGTGATTCGCGGTATTTCATGTAGGTATCCCACGAAGTCAGCTGCAGTCCATAACAGTGACAGCAAGTGACAGCTACGGCCCTACGGCCGCGGATTTTCGCTGCGTCGGTTCGCGAAGAGAATTTTGGTTTTATGCAATTGAAA
Organism: Limnephilus rhombicus; assembly: GCA_929108145.2. NCBI lineage: Eukaryota > Metazoa > Arthropoda > Insecta > Trichoptera > Limnephilidae > Limnephilus > Limnephilus rhombicus. The sequence continues at coordinate 47,427,173 of OV815273.1, read as the reverse complement.
ATTAAAATGCATTATTTTCCGCCGCCCCAAAGCCAAAAAGTTTCCTTTTATAGTAATTAAGGCGAATCTAAAGTTTTTTTCTAAAAATTATTCGTAATAAGCGTGGCCAGTCCGAACCGATAATTACCATTATCTTAATTCTAGGCTTAAAAAGGTCGAGCCTGTGAACTTATATAACCTTGGAATGGCAAGATAAACACAAAAGATAAGAATATTCATGTAGGTTTTTGCGATTTGAATTCTGACTAAAAATATAACAATATTTGAGTACAAATTTGAGATTAGGTATGTGATTATGTGATTTTCTTGCCTTCAATGATATTATCCTTGTCCCATGCGGTCATTGTGTCCACTACAATGTTTAGTGGACCCTTGATTAGAGTGCATGTGCAATTTGCTTTCATTTCTGAACAGCCGACATTCATATTTGAATAACCATTAAATAGAATATGAACAACATAGCCACTTTTGTTTTCCATATTAACTGGTACTGTTTCATCGGTCAACAATTAAATACTTCGATAACGATATGTATTTAACCTCCTTCATAAATATACCAACCCCACCTCCTTGCTTCGATCTTCGATCTGACAAGAATAACAAGCACATGTGAGCACATGGTTTACATAAACAAACCAATACCAATCCCGTCATTTGACAGCCGCACTCAGGGTTGCCATAAAGGTTCCACCAGCATTGCCAACTCTACGTCTTTTTGCGTAGATCTACGTATTTTAGGTCTTTCCCGCACATCCAGAATCTACGTATTTTCTTTCAAATTGTACAAATTTGCAAAATAACATAACACATTACTCATTAGGCTGAAGCAGCATATTTTCCGTAACTTTACCAGACGCGGACTACAACAAACGTTCCGTTTCATACTAGAGTCCGCGCCACATAAGAAGTCGCGCAGACGGAAATACAATTATTCCATTTCAACAGGATCAGCAAATCAACGGGTTTTGGCGTCATGTTTCAAAAATGCGAAAAGGCGATTCGTCTCAAATGTTTCCCTTATTGGCCCAGTTTGCACAAAACTTAAACATTACCACATAGCAGTGCAAATTTCAAGCGTCTGCTTTCCGCAATAAATTTGATGAAAACTAATATCCGAAACAGACTCTCTACTGACGCGCTAACAGGCTTACTTTTTACGAAAAGTGGCTTGAAAACAAGCAGCGAGCCTTCGCAGGAACATATTAGGGAATGTACCCATACTACGTGACCCATTTAGGGGGGGGGGGGATCTTCAAAATACCACGTTTGGTCACAATGGGGGGAGGGGCTTAGGTTTTTATCACGTGGTCAATCTAGAAATCTTTTTATATTTTTTTCATTAACTTCTTTATATTTATATTGATATACCTTTAGGTATAATGTCAAAAATTCACGGAACTGAACAAATGTGCACCATCTACAATAAGGTCGCTAGCATGGGAGTAGGCGGTAAACACAAAGAGCTTAGTCGGTCAAAGTACCGGAAATAGTCATATAGTTTTAGAAAGCAACGAAGGATGAGATAAAATTATTTTTACGGAGGATAATATTATAATAATAAAATTTGCAGCTAGCGGCGAACACAGAACGGCGAAAGCAATTAAGGACCCTAATAAAATTTGGAAAGTTAGAACTTATTGTCTGCAGGGACACACAAAACAATAAAATAAAACCCAATATCGCCGCGTCGGGCGAAGGCAATAAACCTTTTCCTTTGGCTCACGAAGCCGCTGCGGCCGATGGGAATGATTCAAGGCTGAATTAGATTCAATCCTTGAGGTGACGGGAGAATTCTCAACACGAAGTTAGTCATCATTTGCCCGGCCCAGAGGTTGGTACTCCACTCCACCAACGGAGTGTCCCGACCAGGGATAAAAAATAATAGTAGCGCTTTGCAACCCGGCCAGGGCTTTGCAACGGTCTCCGAACTGCACGCGACCCCGCGCCATTTCCCGACCAGAGAAATTAACAGACACGCTCACGGAATTCGACCAGGAACCGCCGACACGTTCGTGAACTTCCGCCAGAAAGTCCAACCAAGTGACCGTGAAAATTCCGACCAGGAATTTGCGCAAGTTCCACTTTGCACAAATTTTCACTACAAAGAACTCTCGCAACTCTACCTGTGCAATAACGAGTGTTCCGACCGCCGGGAAAAAAAATAGATAACCAAGTTAAAAGTGTCTAGTGACTGTGTGCGTTCGCGGAGACTCCATCATCAGCATCCAAAGGGAAGTGACTGAACATTTTATTTATTTTAACCACCGAAGTGATTAGACTCTGAACAATTACATAAAGACTTTACCGTAGAATTAAGCAAACAGACTTTCTTATTTTAAGACTAATTAATCAAGTAGTTTTAAGACTAACACTAGATTAATAATTAACACCTACCGTTTGTGTCCTAATAGAATAAATGTGTCGTTTCTTAAACCAGTAGCTTTTTAATATTGTTCGTCCTTAATTTTAAGTTTATAGATTTAGTTTGAACCCGCCGTAAGGCTCGGGTGTATCAATATAAGTTAATGTTCTTATATACCTTTTTATAGAAGTTAATGTTCTTATGTGAATAGAACGGTTAATTTATTAATTGTTTTTGTGTTTAATTCGTAGAACTCCATTTTAATTTTTAGAAATTTAATTAAAATTAAATTTGATAATGTTATTAAGTATCGAGTTCTGCAAGTGTTTTGGTTAGTGTTTTAGTTACAGCTGTTTCGACTTGTAAGGTCATTTTCAAACTGTGGTGAAGCCACGTACGGACGACTTATTTATTTATAAGATTTTAAATGTCAATTTTTGAAGGTGTCTAAGTTGATTTATTACCGGTTAAACCAATTTGTAGAGACACTAATTGAGAGAGTGCTAATGTGGGATTCGGAGCATTTCCCTCTGCGCGCAACTGAATTAGTTGCGTTCCATTTTATGGCTATTCAAGCTTGTCAAAACCATAACAGGAATTATTTAAAACGTACCTACATACTTTCTTATTATTTCAGAATATCGCGTGAAAAATTAGAAAATTACGAATTTCGCGTTATTTGTGTGAAAACAACAATATTCACGAAACTGTTTTTCGCAAAATTGATGAATTTTGCGTTTTATAATCATTCATTCTAAAAATTGCGTAAATGATATTAAATATAATGCAGCTGAACAACTAACCACAAATCAAATAATAAAAAGAAGAGTAACTGTGACGGGCAGTCGAAAATGCGTTAATATAACCATTCATTCATGCCGGCGCCAGACAGAAGTTTAAAGAAGTGATCACTTCTTTAAGACTTTGCTCACACATTTGCTCACATATTTTTGTATCTGCCAGATATGTGCTCAAAGATTTGATCACTTCTTTGAGCTCACAGTTTTCAAATGGACTTCACATAACATGGACGACGATTTGGTCGACACAGTTTGTTGTTTCGATGTTATTTCGATTTTTATGCCCTTTACATTTCGAATCCCATATATCCGGCTCTCCTTGCATCAACTCTATAAACTCGAAAAGGCTCTCATTATTCTACTCCATCGTTACTTCGTTTGGTTGTTTACGCACAAACGACACCTCTCCACGGCGACCATAAATAATAAATTCCCACGGCGACGCTCTCGCAACTGGGCTTCGCGCAGTGTGGCAGGCACACAAACATTTGGACTTTGATCCCTTTGATGTGCGCTAAAAAACCGATACTGAACGGCAAAGCGCACTTAAGTGATCAAATATGTGACAACAGTATCAAAGGCCCGTCCCACACATGTGAACACTTATTTGATCACTTCTTTGAATTCGTGAATGGCGTCGGCTTAAAAATTGTGCAAATGGTATGATTATGACTGTGCACAACCACAAATCAAATAATAAAAAGAAGAGTGTCTGTGACCAGCGGCCGCGTGGCGGATACCGGGTGTGTCCAAACAATAGAAAGATCACTATCTACATCTGATTTTGAAAAACTCTGTTGAAAGCTTGGGCAACGCCGGTAACCTCAGCTATTTTTTTTATGTGAATACCTCACAAGAGTTCCAAATGCAACCGTCTGGAGCCAATGAGACTATGGCATCGCCAATTAGGGTATGTTGTGAGGCTAAAGGAAGTGGGGAGAGGAAGGAGATGGGGAAGAGGAAGGAGGGAAAATACCTGGCTATTCAGATCTGGTCACCAAACACGGCTGAAGCCTTTTAAATTCTGAATGGTGGTCTTACACCAAGGCGACACTCAGCCATATATCCACTCTGGAACTTGCCGAAAATATACTATACTAGCTGACCCAGACACGCGTTGTGGTTAACGTAACACAACGCCATCTACTGGATGGTTACCCAACCTTTATAACTAAGTGTTATTTTAGATAAATTAACTCACACCGCCATCTGCTAATTTGCATACAAATCAATTCAACACCGCCCGCTTGCCAGCCCGCTCGTCTACTACATGCAGACATTCTCCTTTATATATTACATACCTAAATCTTCCTCACGAATTACTCTATCTATTCGTGAAAACCGGATGAAAATCCGTTCAGTAGTTTTTGAGTTTATCGCGAACAAACAGACAGATGCGGCGGCGGATTTTAATTGATTAAAAAAAATATTATTATAATAATATAAGTACTACATATTAGGTAGAGAAGTATTTTATTTTTAGCAATTTTTATATTTCTATTATTTTCAGCTACGATTAATCTTTTTTAATATGTAATAAATATATAATTGTATAATTAAGATTAGTTTCTTACCATAATACAATTAAATTGAATTAGGTTTTCAATAAATTGTATCTGTTGCCTTAGTTCAAGGTTGACGTTTTTTTCCTAACTTTTTATCCAATTTTTTGTCTTTAGTGGAGTAGGAATAAAAAACGTCACAAATCTTCGCTCTAATTTTAAAAAGATATTAATGCAATGTCACAAAAAAAATCTTTGTCAAATTCCATCAACTACTCCAGTAATTGCATTTCTAAGAAATTATCGTAATTCTCCCTAATCCCTAATCAAACTAAAACTGCTTTTGATATCCCGGACAAGCAGTGGCAGCATAAGGGGGGGGGGGGGCGGAGGGGGCGGTCCGCCCCGGGTACCAAGCACCGAGGAGTGACAACCACAACTCACTCGTACAGTCAAAGAATGCACAAAATCTCCCTCTACATATAAAGACATATCAATAAATAACTACCTACTCTTGTACCTAGCTACCTGCATAGATACTAATACATATTTTGAAACGCATCGCAACTATATTTTCATTTTTTTTCGAATATAATTTCTAATTCCCTAAAAGAATGAATTCATGTTATATTCATTCCCTAAGATGACATAGTCCCCGAGGAAAATTATTTTCCTCAGGGCCTCCTAAGTTTTTTTTTTACATGAGCTCCACACAGGAGGCCCTGAGGAAAATAATTTCCCTCAGGGCCTATGTCGTCTTTGGGGATACTGTGTGGAGGGTTTTTTAAGGAAAGGGAGGAGAGGAGAGTTCTGGAAAGGAAAAGGGTTTAAGGGGTGGGCAGGAATCTGTGGTTCAGTGTGTCCTGGTCAACCGCCTCCAAGACCTAGTCAAACCTCACCCCATCAACCCGGGCACCCCTGCTAAATCACAAAAAGTATCGAACCACTTGGGGTGACCTATGGCAGAGGTGTCGGTTATCGGCGGTACCCATTCCCGCCTCCCAAATTGTCTTCTTATACCGCGCGTACTTAACATCGAGCGTGGTGTGAAATACTAATGAAAAATATAGGCGTGTCCTTTAAACGACTATCAGAGATAATATGGAGTACTCATCACGATGCTGTTAAATCACTGAAGAATAATTTTGAGATGGTTGAATCAAAACTCGAAGAGATGTGCAATCCCAGCACAGCAAAGAAAGCGTCGAAGCAAGAGAAGCAGCATCAACACTCATACCAGCTTTGTGTGACTTCAATTTTCAATGATATCTTTCCTTTGGTGTGAAGTCCTAGAAGAAGCTAATCAGACAACAAAAGTATATTTAAAAATCTGGACTAACATTGGAAAAGTGTGTAATAAAAATTAAAGCTCTTAAAAATTTTCTTCAAATTCGACGTAACCAAATAATGGAAAGGGCTATTTGCTACGCAATAAAATAATGTGAGGAAGACATTCCGATTGAAGGAAAAAGAGAAAGGAGGAGATTTCTAAATGATGCTGGACTTACATTATCAGAGGAGCTGCAGAAAGCATTGTTAGAATGTCACGATAGATTTCACGAAGAATTAAACCATCGTTGCAGGGCAACGGATTTTATGCTGGTTACATTTAGTCGTATTCAGCCTAAAACGTTGGTAACATCACCAGAGAAGTGGAATGGTTCCAAATCTGTTAAAAATTTACGATGAATTTTCAGCAAAGGACATCGTGTTGGAGATTTTACGGTTGAGGCAGCAATTGGAAGCCGCCAACATTTCTGCCCAAGAAGCAGTTCAATGGACTGCATTGGAGCTTCTCAGATTCTTAAGCCTCGATTACATTAAGCGAGTTTACAAGCTACTAGCCGGAGTATTCACTATCTGCTAGTAAACTCCTTCAGCAAGGGCGGATTTAGGTATTTTTGTTTACTGTGGAGATTCCATCACGGTACAGAAAACTGTCTCTATTAAACATTTAACTTTTCTGTTGTTTTGACACTTTCATAAACCTTCCTATAAATACTTGAACTTGTAGAATTAAACTTGAAGTATGATACTTCAAGTTTATTTCTAACAGTAATTGTTGATTTTTTGCCCGTCCACCCCTTGTGCCCGCCCAGAAAAAATCCTAACAGTACCTAATTGTTGATTTTTTTGCGCATAGGCCCCTTGTGCCCCCCCTCCCCCCAGAAAAAAATCCTAACAGTAATTGTTGATTTTTTTGCCCGTCCGATCCAAGGGTGGATCCAGCTTTGGCACCAGGGGAGGGGGGGGGGGGGGGTCATATAGCGCCAGGGGGGGGGGGTCACATAGTCGTGATCAAGTCACAATAATTTATAATTTAATTTTGATAATGTGATATATGTGTGTGAGTGTGACGGCATGAGAGCGAGACAGCGAGTATGGAGAAGTATAAAAGGGATGTACTGGCTGTCGTGCGCTCTCTCCAGATAAACCTCTTCTACAATAAACATTATAACATTAGCGGATATTATTTCTACCCGCAATACAAGACATCACAGTTGGCGCAGCTCGGTAGTTCGTTTTTTTACGCCGGTAGTTCGTAAAATTTACGGAAGAATCTACGCGGTAAAATCGGAAGATTGTTATCAAGAATTTTGCGGATCGCAGAGAATCTGGCGCTATTAAGCGTGAAGATCGCAAGAATAAGGAAGAAAGAAACTGGAGCAGCCACACGCAATTATTCGCGTGTGTGGGTACGACAAGTTTGCAAAATTATTGTCGTAGGGTACACCGTATAACGGGGTACCAGGTACCAGGATCAAGGATCAGGTCTAGGATCATCATCGAGTGGATTAGCCGGAAACCGGGACTTGGTTTCTGTCGCTGCAGTCTGGGAAGGAAGACCTCGGAGGAGAGGGATTGGATCCGCAGCTGTCGGGAGACGGAGCCAGACGGGGACGAGCTGATTCACGGCTCTGAAATTTTCGTGATAGTTTAAAGAAAAAATATGCTCATGTGTTTTCAGAAAAATCGGGTAGGCTTATAGGTTATGAAGCTAACATCGAAGTTATTTCGGAGTTCAGGCCAAAGTTTTTAAATCCAAGACCGTTACCTTTTAGTTTACGTGGTAAAGTGGAGGAGGAAATAAATAAGATGTTACGTGAAGATATAATTGAAAAGGTAGAAATAAGTGATATGGCTAGTCCGATTGTTGTTGTAAAAAAGAAAGACGGTTCAATTAGAATTTGTACCGATTTTAAAACCACATTAAACCCTATGTTAGCGAAGTTGAAATACACATTGCCTCGTATAGAAGATTTAATTTCATTTTTAAATGGTGCAAATTTTTTTTGCTAAAATAGATTTGCGTAATGCTTTTGGGCAGATTTAGTTGAACGAGAAGTAGAGGCAATTATGTGTGATAAGTACGCATATAGGATTGTTCGCGTATAAAGTCTTGCCTTTCGGTTTGACTACAAGCCCAGCAATTTTTATGCAAGTCATTTCGGCGGTAGTCGGCGGACTTCGTAACGTTCGTGTATTTCTAGATGATATTTTGTTGTTTGGAAATTCTAAAGAGGAATTATTTTCTATTTGTGAATCAGTACTTAGCAGTTAAGTGATTGTGGTTTAACTATTAATGAAAATAAGTGTTCTTTTCTAGAAACAGAGATAGAATATTTAGGTTTTTGAATTTCGCAGAATGGAGTTATGCCCTTAGAAAATAAAATATGTGCGATTACTCAAATGGCAGTACCGAATAATATTTCGGAACTTAGGAGTTTACTCGGGGTTATTTCATACTATAGATCGTTTATTCATAATATTTCAGGTATTTTGTCTCCATTGTATAACTTGTTAAAAAGGGGAGTGAAATTTGTGTGGTCTGAGGAATGTAATATTGCGTTCGAGCGAGTTAAGAAACTGCTGACGTCAGATAATATTTTAGTGCATTTTGATCCAAATTTACCGATTAAACTTATTTCAGACGCATCTGACAGATCTTTGGCAGCGGTAATTTGTCATGTATATGATAATGGTTTAGAGAGACCTATCGCATTTGCTAGCCGTTTATTGTCAGAAACAGAATTAAAGTACTCTATTTTAGATAAGGAAGCGTGTGCTATAATCTTTGGGTTGAAGAAATTCTTTCAGTACTTATATGGCAATAAATTTGTTTTGGCTTGCGACAATAAGTCATTAGTACACATTTTGAACACGGATAAGCAAATTCCAGTGTTGGCCGCTAATCGTTTGCAGCGTTATGCTTTAATATTACAAACTTTTGAGTATAGTATAGAGCATATTAAATCAGGTGATAACAAAGCGGATTTCTTATCACGGATGCCGATTAATAATAATAATAATTTAGATGTTTGATGGTAGCGATTATTTTTTAAATTATATTGATAGTTTAAACGTGAATACAATCGAATCGGAGTTTTTGAATATTATCGAGTCAGAAACAACATTAAATGCGGAAACAATGAAACAGTTTTCGATTAATGATGTAAATATAGCGAGCATTATCGAGTTCGCAGCTAATGGTTGGCCGGATAAAAAGTTTTTAAAGGATGATTTATTGAAATTCTGGTATTTTAGGAATAAATTATCGACTTATAATTCATGTTTATTTTATAATAATAAATTTATAGTTCCAAGGGAATTAAGGGAAATTATATAGAATTTTTTACATCAATCGCATTTAGGCATTGTAAAATCGAAAAGTCTTGCTCGAAATTATTTTTTTTTGGCTCGGAATGAACAATGATATAGAAGCAACTGTGAAACAATGTGCTCGATGTATGGAATGTTTACCTACTCCGTGTAAAGTTGAGTTGGCACCTTGGCCAATCAATGGTTTAATCTGGAGTAGATTGCATATTGACTTCATGGGACCTTTGGGAGGTCATAATTTTTTAATAATTGTTGATGCAACTACAAAATGGATAGACTGTCATATTGTAAATAAAGTAGATTCGTTTTGTATAATAAAAGTTTTGAAAAGATTATTTTCTATGTTCGGAATCCCGGAACAAATTGTAAGTGACAATGGTACAGCTTTCACATCGACAGTTTTTAAGGAATTTTGTCATAATTTTTTTTTATTTTTTTTTATTTTTTTTATTTTTTATTATTTATTTAATTACAGAATACATTTTGTACAAAAAATTGGAGTAGACCCACAAAGCTGTCATGTGACAGCTTGTCTGCAGGTTCTAACAATTTAAACATTCTTAATATTATATCTAAGAAAATATTTGTAAATACATTTATAGTTTTAAGGAAACATTAGAATAGATCACATAGTAATATTGGATAATTTAACTTACACTCATAAATATATAAGATATTTCAATATACCTGCCTAATAACAAGATATGTAGGCAGCTATATTAAGATATTCAAAGATACATGGAGTTTTCACTCATTAACCATAGTTTTATCATTTTAGGACATAGTCTCTCATTTTTTTCAAGTTTTATGTTTTTATTGATTTTATTGAAAATCACTGGTATTAGATATTCAAGAGTACGGCTTCCATATTTATTTAATATTCGAGGAGTTTTTAGGCCCTTTCCTTCTCTAAATCTTGTGGTATGTTTGTGTACAAGTAGGTGTTTGTAAGGGCTTTCCCCCATATTATCCATAATAGTAGTGAACCAGTGGAGACCTTTTATTGTAAGTAAGCTCTCTGAGCCATACAGTAGTTTTAAGTTATGTCTCTGTTTGTAAATATTTGTTGTGACAATTTTTTTTATTATGGCAGTTTGTAAATTTTCAATATATTTAATGTAAGTAGTGCTTGCATGTCCCCAAGTTCGAATACCATATCTAAGGATGGATTCTACCATAGAAAAATATATGAGTTTAAGAGTACAATGAGGCAAAATAAATTTTAATTTGTAAAAGTTACTAGCTAAGGATCTGAGCTGGTTACAAATTTTAGCCACTTGTTTATCCCACTTAAAATTATTATCTACAATTATACCCAGATAAGTATATTCATTTGTGAAATCTATTTTTTCACAGTCACAAACATTAATAATTCCTCTATGTATACAGTCAAAGCTATGAGCGGTTATTTTAGGAACATTCCACATTTTCAAACTTGGTGATTTTATGTACATGCATTTGGTTTTTTTTACATTAATAACTAATCCTACATCATGAGCCCATTTGAGAAGCTCGTTAAAATCTCTTTGTAATTCTTGTATAGCTATTTCAGGATTTTCATTTGATACAACAAGAGCAGTATCATCAGCAAAAATGAATCGACGAGCTTTTTTGAAAATCTTACACATAGCAATTACATATATAATATATAATTTTGGACCTAGAATTGACCCTTGCGGTACTCCCGATTTGATGTATCTTGATTTACTAATTATATTTAAAATCTTCACACTCATTTTTCTATTTGTCAAATAGTTTTTAAAGAATAAGAGGAGTTTACCCCGGATACCTATAAATTCAAGTACTTTAATTATTTGTATATGGCTAAGTGTGTCGAAAGCTTTTGAGAAATCAATAAATAGAACCAATACATGTTGTTTACAGTTTAGTTGTGAATTTATATGATTAGAAAATTTTTCGAGCAATTTATCGCAACTTTTATTTTTTTGAAAGCCATACTGGCATTCATCAATAATACTCAGATTATTTAAGTATTTATCTAAATTTATTGATATATATTTTTCTAATATTTTTTCTAATGCAGGAAGTAAGGAAATCGGCCTGTAATTGTTTATTAAAGAGTGATTTCCATTTTTAAAGATAGGCCTTACAATACTATATTTTAGTTCATCGGGAATATGGCCCGTATCAATTATTCTGTTAATTAAGTGGGCGATTATAGGACTAAGTAATTTAACATGTTTTTTCAAATCATACATACGAATTAAATCTATGCCTGGTGTCTTGGAATTTTTCATACCTCCGATAATTAATTCGATTTGCTTTGTATTTGCTCGTGGTAGATACATTGTGTGATTTAAATATTCCGGTGTGTATTCTGACGCTCGGACATCACATATATGTAATAACTTATTTACCCCCTCATCAAAAAAGTCTGCAAAATTTTCTGCCACTGCATCTTTCGATTTGGATTTTAAGAAATATTTTGATATGACTTCATCACAACCGGATTTATCTTTCCTTCCTAAAGTTTTATTAATTTCATTCCAGGTTTTTTTAATGTCTTTGAAACAGTGATTAAATTTATAGTTATAGTATAATTTTTTTGTGTTTATTATTTGTTTATTTAATTTATTTCTGTATTTTTTGAAATCGATTTCATATTTTTTGTTGTTAGGTGAGTTTTTCCATTTCCTCCAAAGAGTATCTCGTGTTTGTATATTTTCAATGAGGCTATCATTCATCCAAGTTTTTTGATAATTGCGATATTTTTTATTAAATTTTGTGATGTAACTTAGTCCATAAATATTTTTAAATTTCGATTTCATTTCTTCGTACAATACATTTGGTTCAGATAATTGTAGCATTTCATTCCAATCAGTGATTGAGATAAATAGATTAACTTTTTTTTCAGAGAGTGCAGTATAGTACTCAGTGTGCGATATGTCAGAAGTGTGTTTGCCGTAGGTAGGGAAATAAATCGTCGTTGCAATTAGGTAGTGGTCAGCTATTATTGTTTCACATACGCACGAACTGATTTCTATGGTCTCTCTCTCTCTTATATAGATATGGTCTAGACAAGTAGCCGTTATATAGTTTGACAAAACTGCTTCTCGTGTCACATCGTTAATAGTTTTGACCAATCCGAAGTTGGCCATTAGGTTTTCGTATTGGATTACAATCGGTTCGAGTTCATTTAAAATGTTTATGTTGGTATCGCCAAGTAATAAAATGGATTCTTTAATGTCAATACTGCCCAATACTGTATCCAGTTCATGGAGAAATAATTTTTTATTTGTGTTTGGAGGTCTATACATTGCCAATAGATGTATACGTTTATGTTTGTAAATAGAAACAGTGCCGTAAACGCATTCAAAGTTAGTTGTTACTATATTTATTTTTTCGAATGTAAGATGATCCTTCACGTATACAATAATTCCGCCACCCGATCTTTTTATACGACAAAAATAGTAAGAGTTGAAACCCGATATTTTGTATAGATTTACATTATTTTCATTTATCGACGTTTCACATAGCGTTATTATGTCAATATTTCGCAAAGAACTAGAAATAGTTAGGAGGAAAGTATCAAAATGTTTTGATAAGGATCGAATGTTAAGGTTAATGGCAGTTATATTATTAATTCCTAATACATGTTTATTTGACCAATTTTCAAAGTTGTGAGTACGTTCATAATCAATTTCAGATATGTCAAAATCTCCGTTCAAATCACCCATACTGAATAATATTTAAATATGCGGGAATAGTATGTAAACATGTTTGAAGATTTATAAAGGCAAATTATAAATATCAATGTTTTTATAGCAGTAAGCATTAACAATATATTCATAGTTAGATTTTGGTTTTGATCAGAACATATTTGGTTTAATAATTGACAACAATAAATATTTTTTCTGCATGTACAAGTTAACAAAGGATAGACTAACATCAACATACATTTCAATACTAGCGTGTTAACACTGTGGTTACCGGACAATAATTCAGAATATAATAAAGTTAGAGAAGAAAAAAATTGCAAGGATATGAGATACTCATATTTCCTAAGTAGAAGACATATATTATTGAGCTTACCAGAAAAAGAGGTTAAGTATTTAAATAGAGTTTTGGTTAATAGCATTGAATTTTGTTTTTTAGAATAAAAATACATACAAAACATACCTAATCATAATCGATGCGACTTTGCGCGATATACATCATCTTTTTAAAGTAAGTGCAGTTTGTGTCGTTTGCTTTATGATTAGTGTTAAGGGTCATCTTGAAAGTAGTGTTTTGATATATACAGTTGCTACATTTTTCTTCTGAGTTTTTGTTCGGGCATTCCTTCCATTCGTGATCCTTAGCACAATGTAAGCAGGTCGGGCTTTTATCTTTACTCAAACATTTCAGTGCAGTGTGTCCAAATTTCAAGCAGTGGTAGCACTGCATCAGGGGGTTGGCGTCTACCACTCGTACTCTGCTGAATCCTATATTTATTTTTTCCTTTTCAATGAGGTAAGACCTCAGTGCTCCGCTGGTTTCCAGTATATAATTTGTTAGTCCATTTTGTGATTTAGGTTTAAACATTTTTATTAGTTTTATAGTGTTTTTTGTATCATAATCCATAATATCTTTGATACCATCATTTTGGGTTTTTAAAGCCTCGATTATATCTTCTTCTGTCAGATCTGCCTGTACATTTCTTACGAAAATTTTGGGGTTTTTCTTTTTTAATTCTTCGGCAACCATATTTTTTTTGAGCAATTTATTTATTTCATCCGTCAATTTTTCTGCGTGGATTTTAGTAGGGCAAGATATAATCAGTTTATTTTGAGCGGCTTTGCGAACTCCATTTACTGCAATACCTAGATTTGCTATTTTTATTTTTTTGACGATTTGATCTTTTATCGCGTCTGATGTCATATTCGTGTTTTCACTTTTTATAATCAATGAATATTTCGATTCTGGTATTTCTTTTAGTCGACTTGCATAGGTTTTTTTTTTTCCATATTACTCACATTTTCAATTTTTTTTTCTAATTTTTCTATTAGTTTGTTTTGCAGAGAAGCGATCTCGTTTAGAAATGAAGTTTTTTCGTGCATCCATTTTTCTTCTAGAAGTTTTATGTTTGTTTCTAGATTTGTTTTGGCCTTGGAGTCTTGTTTGGTCGATATATTTGAGATTTCAAGTTTTATGTTCTCTATTAGTTGCAGCACGTCCATAATGGGTTGGGTTTAGTGACCGCGGTCACCTCACTCGCGGCAAATGCTAGTAGCGGTGTAACAATAAAACCTCTTATATTGTAAAGACGAAAATTTTTTAGATACGTCCACACACAACCGAGGTAGGCGGACTAATGACAATATAGAATCTTTGACTTCAGCTGTACAGCATCCTGCTTCTAACGGTTTAGCTGAAAATGGGGTTAAAACAGTGAGGAATTTTTTGAAAAAAAAATATGGTAAATAATAAATTTCCTTCTGATTTTGAAGATAAACTTTTAACGTTTTTAGTTGATATTAGAAATACGCCTTCAATGTCTACGGGCATTGAGCCTAGTAAATTAATGTTGGGTAGGAAGATTAGATCAATTTTTAATACGATTATTCCAATGGTGGATAATGTTGAGAGTCAAGGTTTCAAAGGGATTGACAACACGGTTAAAAACAAAATGTTATTGGGCCAGCGTAAACAGAAAAAGTATTATAGAGGAAGAAAATTTAAAAAGTACTTTGATGTTGGTTCTAAAGTTTTAACCAGGGATTTAAGAAGTAATAGTAATAAATGGATTTTAGGAAATTTTTTTAAAAGATTGGGAAATAGGATTTATTTAGTTAAAATCATGTCTACGGGACAAATTTGGAAACGCCACCATGATCAGATTTCAGAGAGAAAGGTTAGGTGGGGGGAGTGTGACAGGTCTGATGATTTGCTGGACCTGGGTCCACTCTCGGATGTGGACATGACCAAGTTTCCTAATTCCTGTGATTTTTGCAGGTCACCTACACCATGGGAGGGGAGGTTACGCCCTCGAGATCAACGCCCATGCTACACAGATGGAAGATCAAGAACATAATTACATATACTAGGTTGAAATATTTAAATATTTGCATTGTATAAAATTGAGAATAAAAATATATGTAATTAGGATTTAAGTGTGGGGGTGTGATATATGTGTGTGAGTGTGACGGCATGAGAGCGAGACAGCGAGTATGGAGAAGTATAAAAGGGATGTACTGGCTGTCGTGCGCTCTCTCCAGATAAACCTCTTCTACAATAAACATTATAACATTAACGGATATTATTACTACCCGCAATACAAGACATCACAGATAATAATAGATACAAGTAAAACGTAGGGTATTAGTGGTCCACCTAGGTCCTAGACCCATCCCAGGAGGGAGGGGTGTCATGACCCCCCCCTGGATCCGCCCTTGGTCCGCTCCTTGTGCCCCCCCCTTAGAAAAAAATCCTAACAGTAATTGTTGATTTTTTTGCCCGTCTGCCCATTGTACCCCCCCCCCCCCCCAGAAAATTATCCTGGATCCGCCCCTGTCCTTCAGTGTAAAAATTTGCTAGTTAGCTAATTACACTGAGCGAGTTCACTAGCAGATAGTGAATACGCCGGCTAGTAGCTTGTAAACTCTCTCAATGTAATCGAGGCTTAAGATTTTTTTTAACAATATGTGTTTTGGTGGCTGCGTGTGAAAGAAGCTTTACAGAGTTAAAATTATTAAAATCGTACCACAATGAGCCAAGCGCAACTAACCAATCTTACGATTTTATCAACTGAAAGAGACAGGTAATAAAGTAGGATAATGTGATCGAATATACAGGGTGTTAAGGGACGTACTTGACTTACTTTAACCAGTGATTCCTGACATTATTTGGAGTAAAAAATGTAAATGAAATTTTGGTCTCCGGTGACTTTTTTGATTTTTTTTTTTTTTCTACAAAAACATAAAAAAATGGTAGTTATTGAACAGTTGGAGGCGGGGTAAGGGGTTCGTCGGATACCCGGCTGAGTGACCAATGATGACATATGGAAGAATTTTTTTTTTGTTTGATTTTGAAGAAAAAAATTTTGAAAAAAAAAAAAAATCGTCAAAAAAAGTCACCGGAGACCAAAATTTCATTTACATTTTTTACTAAAAATAATGTCAGGAATCACTGGTTAAAAAGTAAGTCAAGTACGTCCCTTAACACCCTGTATTAGTAAAGTTAAATCTCGTAAGATGTTTAGTATTTGGTGTTTTATTTTAAGTACCCGCTAAAACAAAACTGCCCCGGGTGCCAATCTACCCTATGCCGCCACTGCGGACAAGTATTCTGACATTATTTTACATGATTCGGATTCGGGAGCTAAAGACTCAGAAAGAATATTGGCAATTGGGAATAATTATACCAGTAGAAAATAACAGCGGATTGTATCTTTTTCCAGTCGGGCGGCTAGAGAAATGATTTCCCTACAACACAGTCAGGACAGCAGTTGCGCCTGATCACCTATAGCGTAGCGGGCCGGGTCGGGAGATTCTGGTTGAGGGAGACCTAACCTAGACCTCTCCAGCCGTACTCTCTCGAAACATCGCCTTGCACCGCAGTGGGAGGGATGAATTCATCCCTCCGTCACCCCTGTACACACTGACCCCAGATTCCTACCCATCCCTCATACCTTTTTCCTTCCTAGAACTTCCTCTCCTAAAAAGACTATCAGCATCCCTAACGATGACAGGGGAATTATTTTTCCAGGGTCTCTTTTTTTACATTAGATCCACACAGGGCCAACATCATCTTTGGGGATGCTGTGTGGAGGGTCTTTTTAGGAAAGAGATGTTCTGGGAAAGAAAAAAGGTATGAGGGGTGGGTGGGAATCTGGAGTCAATGTGTCCAGGAGTGATGAACGTATGAATCCATCCCTCCTACTGCGGTGCAAGGCGATGGGTCGAAAGTCCAGCTGGAGAGGTCTAGGTTTGGTCTTCCCCAACCAGTCTCCCGATTCGGCCAGCCACGCAGCAGGTGGGCAAACGCCTTCGCCGCCAAGACCTAAAAAAACCTCATCCCACGAACCCGGGCACCCCTGCTAAGCCACAAAACGTAGTGAATCACTTGGGATGACCTGTGAGGGCGTTTTAGTTATCCGATAAATGGTTACTGGGGCAGCGGTATTTTGATTGCATAATGTGGATTTTTGATTGACTCCATAGACAATTTCGTAAACATAGTTTTGTATTAGAAATTTAAGTCTAGATTAGGCAAATATTTGGCTCACCAAACACGCCCTCAAGAACTTCTTATGTAATTATGTTATTATTTATTTATAGTTGTTTATTACTATAAGAAAGGTTGAACATAAGGTTAATGAATGTTTTGTGTTTTCAGATCCCCTACCATGGAAAACAACAAGGTAGATTTTTTTAAATTCTCGGAAACACAGCGAGGGAACGCAACTTTGTTGCACAAAGGGTTCGAATATTCTAAATTTAAAGAAAACGGGAGTGGAGTCGTCAGCTGGAGATGCAGGGTGTTCTTTTCAACAAAATGCAGGGCATTCCTGAGGACCCGAGGAGAAAGCATCGTAGGCGAGGTACCAACCTCCGACGACCTTTGACGACCTCCGTAGTCCAGTGGGTAAGACTCTTGACTCACAATCCGGAGGTCGCGGGTTCGAACCCGGCATGCGCAAATAAATTTTATTTGATTAATTTGTGTTATTTCACAATTAATTCATTTAAAAATAATATATAGTATATTTGCGGCATGTTCCAGAGTGGGAGATACTATTAGTATCGCCCTGGTGTAAGACCACCATTCAGAATTGAAACGTTGCTTGAAAATGGCTTTAGCCGTGTTTGGTGACCAGATCTGAATAGCCAGGTACTTCCCAACCTTCCTCTTCCCCACCTCCTTCCTCTCCCCACTACCTTCAGCCTCACAACATACCCCAATTGGGGATGCCATAGTCTCACTGGCTCCAGACGGGAGCAGTTGAGATTCTTGTGCGGTATTAGCTGTAAAAAAAAAAAAAATACCAAAACATTACCATTATTCAAAACCGCAGAAGGCACATGCAGACTTCTTAGTGCACCTGATGAAGGAAGACATAAAGGCAGTTGGAGCAACTCCACGGAATGTAATTGGAAACATTATATACGGAGTGAGTCAGAATATTTTGGAAAACTTACCAAAGCAACCATAACTTAATGATATCTTTTAAAATATAAAGATACAACCTTTTATTCTAAATCCAGCTACAACTGCTTTTCGTATCCTCGAGAAGTATGCCGACCTCTAGTTACACTATTCCAGCTCCAACCGATGATGGCCCAGTAAAAAGTTATAAGCTTAGGGAAAGTTGCACAAGTACACATAATTACACATTATAAAGTACCTACAGAGACATGAACATTTGATATTGAGCCTAGCATGTTTTACCAGTTGTATACGTTGATCGCCAGCGTGGTCTAGCCGTAAGAGTTTTGACTCACAATCCGAAGGTCGCGGGATCGAATCCCGGCGTGGCAAATAAATTTTATTTGATTATTTTATGTTTTTTCATGATTAATTCTACTACTACCACAGTAAGCAGAAAATGTTGCTTGTATCGTGATGGAGGACTTAGCCAGCTGACAGAGACAAACGCGATGCCAACTCAGCCACTGACCAGTCTTTTATTATTATAACTAGAAAGAAACAAACAGTGGAATTATAAAGCAAAAACTGTTAGCTTGTAATTAAAATTTGTACAAAAAGTGTACAATAGTGTAGTTTTTTTGTGAGAAACATAAAGTTATAGAAATAAAAAATGTTTCAACAACAGCTGTATTGTTGAATCGTAATTTTAACTTGAGTATTGAGGTAGTTTAGTTGAACTACCTTGAATTTTTTTCAGTAAAATATTGAAAGTGCGAGGTCCAATAAAACTGCTGCGTGTGTGCATTTGTTTGGTATCCGTTTGGAGGATATTTACATTATTATTTCATAATGTTGATTCTGTTTTAATTTTTTTCGAATTTGTTTTTAGATATATATTTCATAGTTTGCAGTAAGTATAAATAGTTTACAGAGACTGAATAGTTCTTTGTACAATGCATCTGTCGAAAATGTTCTATTTCTATTATACAAAACTTTGATAATATAATTTTGACTTTTTTGTAAAGGTTTTATAAATGCTTCAAAGGCACCACCCCATCCTTTCACATAAATCATTAATATTGAGTAGGTACTTCCTTAAGTCTGTAAATTATGTACCTACATAAGATATCTTAATTTTAAAAACAGTATTATTAATTTCAACTTCACAACTATCCAAGATCTTCGAAAAGTGTTTAAAACGACAAATTATGAACTTTTTAGAATCCAAGGCAATCCTCTCAGCTAATCAATATGGTTTTAGAACTAACCTGTGCACCGACGACGCTGTATTTAGTTTAACCAAAAACATATATTCCAATCTAGACTCTAACACTAAATCTCTAACCATCTTCTTGGACCTAAAGAAAGCGTTCGACACAGTCAACCATAGAATTCTATTAAAGAAAATCTTTAACATTGGAATTAAAAACAAAAGTCTCATGTTATTAAAAAGCTATATATTAAATCGCCAACAACGCACAAAAATAGGATCAAGCTTAAGCACTTATGGTCTAGCAAAACATGGTATTCCTCAAGGAACTGTCTTAGGACCACTTCTCTTTCTAATCTACATCAATGACCTTTGCAATATTGTAATACCAGGTAAAATTCTCTCTTTTGCCGATGACACTGCAATCACAGTACAAGGTAAAACTTGGGAAGATACAATCAGTAAAGCCAACAAATGCATTGCAATAGTCAAAGATTGGCTAGATAGAAATCTTCTTAGCCTAAATTATGATAAAACTATTTTTATTCCCTTTTATAATTCCCAAAAATCATCCCCTAAAAATAATCTTAACTTGAAGTTCCATAATGTTAATTGTAACTTTGCGACATGCACAAACTGCGAAGATGTAAAATTAGGAAAATATATCAAGTACTTAGGTGTAACTATAGACAGCCAACTCAAATGGACTTACCATGTAGAAAAAACTGTAAATAAACTGAGATACTTAAATTATATATTCAAACGTATGAGCAATATCGTCAATACAAGAACCATGAAACTTGTTTATGATGCATTGGTGCTTTCGTCCATTTCCTATGGAATAATCGCCTGGGGAGGAACATACAATAACCATATAAAACCATTGGAAATTGCTCAGAAGTCCATCATTAAGGTAATGTACCAGAAGTCCAAGATGTATCCTACCAATCAGCTATTTCAAGAAACTGAAATACTAGAACTAAGGCGGATCTACTGTATCCAATGTCTCAAATATATTTTTACACGTCCAAACAATTTCAATAAAAACACATATCGTTCTAGCCAGAGATATAACACGTGCGTGTACACAGTGCCTCACTGCAAAACCAGACTGGCCCAAAGACACATTACCTACATTGCCCCAAAACTATTCAATTCCATACCCCACTCCATCAGCAAGGATCAAAATCTGAACGTACTTAAAAAAAATGTTAAAATGTGGGTAAAAAATAATTTGGAACTGAATAAGTTTTTTCTGTAATTCAATCAGCTTCTAAAATGTGGAGTCTTTCTGAATATTTAGAATAAAAACAGGAAATATATATATATATATATATATATATGTAGAACAATTTTCTCGGTTTACCCGCGTAACGTAGTCCTTAAAAGGACTTTTTAACTCCTGACGTTTCGGACAGATCACACTGTCCATCTTCAGAGGCCTTATGTCTTGAGTTTTTGTCTCAAACTGATAGCTTTCGCATGTCTGTTCGGTCCAAAAGCTAAAACTTGAGCTATGTCTTTCGCATGTCTTTCGGTCCAAAAGCTAGTTTTAGCTTTTGGACCGAACAGACATGCGAAAGCTATCAGTTTGAGACAAAAACTCAAGACATAAGGCCTCTGAAGATGGACAGTGTGATCTGTCCGAAACGTCAGGAGTTAAAAAGTCCTTTTAAGGACTACGTTACGCGGGTAAACCGAGAAAATTGTTCTACATCTTACACCCGTGAAAACCTTAATCATAACATATATATATATATATATATATATATATATATATATGTATACTCGTATGTACATGTGTATTTAAGTATGGGTGTAAATGTGTGTTTATCTTAGATATATTTTTAAATTTTTATACTCGTATGAAGTCAATCATGTTGAACACTGTAGACACTATGCATATATATTTTAATTTGTGTGTTTATCTTACATATATTTTTAAATTTTTAAACTCCTACGAAGTCATTCATGTTGATCACTGTAGACTCTATGCTTATATATATATTTTTTATTTTTTTATAATTTTATTTTAACTACCACTGTTATCCACATAATATAATACCCACACACAGGCTTCGCCTTTGTGGGATTTTTTTTTGTTACTTACATTTTTTGTTATTATGTATTTACCCATATGTAAATGTACCAAAAAAACTTTGCTAATAAAAAAAAATAAAAAAATAAAAAAAAAATTTGTGATTGCAAATTTAAATTTGTATCAAATATTTGACTTTTCCAAGTTCAAAGCAAGTGTTTACAAATACTTTTGTAATCATTTTTCATCACTTTGGTATACTTAATTTACATTTAATAATATTCTGTAAACATTCTTTTTCTTGATGTATAATGACTCTAAGCTTGGATTATTTCAAATCGCTACGCTGGTGCGCTATGTACGAGTCGAAGAAACGACCCATTCTCATGTGACAAATATCAACCGTATACAAATGTTGGGCATGCGTTTGGCGTGTTTCCCGACTATGCACCGGTGCCGAAGGGATGAATGATGCTAGTTCCTCGGAGCATCTTCCATTGTGATACCGGTAGAACAAGGATAGCATTCCCACCCGACGCCTGTGCTCTAAATATTGCAATCCGTCTGTTAATATGGGAGAATCTATCAAACGGACCGCCCGTTTCTGCACAGAGTCGAGGGTATTTTTCAGGTATTTTGGAGCTCCAGACCAGAGGTGGCTGCCAAATTCAACCGTGGGGCGCACTTGCGATTTGTACAGGGTTAGCAGTTGTGCACTATTAAAGTATCTGCGGGCCCTATACAGTACGCCCAGTTCTGGGAGGCTAACTTTACTCTGGCTTCGATGGAGCCCCCATACTTGAGCTGGTCACTTAGGGTTACACCAAGCATATCAATGGAGGGCCTGTTCGGAAGATTGCTTCCGTTTAAAGAGACTAGATTTTCATTTCGATCCCTTTTAGACGTAATCAGAAAAGATTGGGTCTTTGAAACATTAAATTCAACGAGATTATTTTTACCCCAAGAGAAAACACTCTCTAGGTAACCGTCCATTCTTTGCTTCAAAGCCATACGAGCTGTTGGAGTTTGTGAGCCCTTTGGGGGCTTGTCAAACAAAAAGCTATCATGAACTGTACTGTCATCCGCGTAACAATGAATTGGTGCACATGACAAAAGGTCGTTAATGCGCAACAAAAACAATGTAGGAGACAGAACCGATCCCTCTGGGACGCCAGCATTTATCGAGTGAGAAGAAGAGGTGAAACCATCGGCTACCGTCTGAATCGACCTCTCCCTCAAGAAGTTGGCAATCCACGTACACAAGGATGCGGGAAGTCCATAAGAAGGCAGTTTGTTGACAAGTCCTCGGTGCCAAACCCGGTCAAAGGCCTTGGAAATGTCCAGTGCAACCGTTTGGATCTCACCGAAACGTTCCAGGCATCGCCCCCAAACATGCGTCACATACGCGAGAAGATCACCGCACGAGCGGTTCCGCCGGAATCCGTATTGACGGTCGTTAATAATTTTGTTCTTCTCGAGGTATGTGAGCAGTTTGTCGTTGATTACACGTTCCATCACCTTAGACAGAACTGATGTGATCGCTATGGGGCGGTAGTTGGCCGGGTTGGAGCGGTCACCCTTCTTTGGAATAGGATGGATAACCGCTTTTTTCCAACCAGAGGGCACAGAGCCAGTCTTCAGGGACATTGGAGGTTGCCCACCACTTTCCCACGGCGTTCTAAGGAAACAGATGGTTTCCTCCTTCACCGTACTCGTCAGGACTCTAATTTTTTATTTATAAAGAAGCTACTTTTTATTTAAAATGACTCTAGACCCCCAATGTCCGGGCATACATTGTTAGCAGGCAGTATGCGAGTGCGTACATATTGTTAGTTATTTATTTCACAGTATCACGTCTCATCTCCGCCACCTGAAGCAGTCTTCAGGGACATTTTAAAAAGCTTGATCCAGCGTAGGGAGTGTGGCGAACCCATCGCTCAGGGAGTGGAAACACAAACCTGCAATAGCCATCCCAAGCCAAGGTGTGAGCTACCGTGCTCAGGCTGAATGTCCTGGGGAACAGCGTCACGAACGGTGCCTCCGAGAAACAAGGTCGCATCTCGGAGTATTTAGACCTCACTCCAGCACTCAGGGCGCTGTTGGAGTGGACCTTCTATTTCTCTGGTAACTCGTGGGACAAAAAAAAAATGGACCATTCGAAAACTAGGGGCCTTTTGGGAACCTAGGAGTGCTGAAGCCACCTCTGTGGAATTCCTTCCTGGGGCCGTAAGAGGAACCAAGAGGAGAAACCATGGAGAGGTGAGCTGAGGCCACCTCCATGAACTCTTCCCTTGTGGGGCCTTCAAGGAACCAAGGGGAAGGGCACCCTTCCAGCGTGGGGCCTTTGTGGAACCAAGGAGGAGTGAAGTGGAGAGATGATGTCCTCTTCCCATGTGGGGCCTTCGAGGAACCATGTAGGAGTGAAGAGGAGAAATGAGGCCATCTTGGTGAACTCTTCCTCTGTGGGGTCTTTAAGGAACCAAGGAGGAGAGATGAAGTTCTCTTCCCTCCTGGGGCCCTCAGGGAACCAAGGTGGAGTGGACTCTTCCCTTGTGGGGCCTTTAAGGAACCAAGGGGAGGTGGACTCTCTGTCGTGGAGCCTTCGGGGAACTATGGAGTGGAGAGGAGAGATAAAGCCCTCTTCCGTCGTGGGGCCTTCAGGGAACCAAGGAGGAGTGAAGAGAGGAAATGAGACCTGGGAAGACACATTGTCGAACCAGAAGATATAGCTTCATTTCCAATGACAATCCTGGTGAACTTATAAAAGGGACTGGGTTACTGTCAAAGGAATGAGGTAAAATGGGAGATAGCACAATGGGTCTATGGCCTAAGTGCTCACGGGAACTATATATATGTAAACCGTCTCCGATTATTGAAAAAAAAAAAAAAAGCTTCGTCAAAATTGGAGCTATTACAGATTGGAGCGGTGAGTCTGGACATCAGGAACCCTTGTAGGCTCCTGAACCATTTGCTCCAGTCCGTGGCAGAGGGCAAAGGATTCCGCCTCTCGTCCAGCCGAGTCCGTTGGTCCTGAGAACTTTAACCAAGGTTCGTTATGAACATTGAAGTCCCCCAGGACCACAAACTCTGCCGTAGGGTAGCGAGGCAAGAGGTCATCAATAGTGTCGCTTAAGTGTTTGAAGAGCTTGTACGTGTCTGATTCGCTAAGGTTCGGTGAGCGGTATAAACACGCATAGAATCTTACCATACTGGCAAGATTGACGCGTACCCACATTACGTCGAATCTGGAGTTTTCCAGATTCAACAATCGCACACAGTTGACGTCAGCTCGACTCTAGAGACAGACACCTCCTTTAGGTCTGAACTTGCCTGCGAGGGACGAGGGTGAAGCCCGGGCAGTCCAGATAGGAGGTCCCTGTACTACCGAGCGTAAAGGGGTCTCCCTCAACCAGCATCTCCCAATCCGGCCCGCCACACAGAAGGTGGGCTGACGCACCCGCCATCAAGACCTGGACAAACATTACCCCAAGAACCCGGGCACCCCTGCTAAGTCACCAAACGTAGCGAACCACTTGGGCTGGGGTGACCTGTGGCAGAGGTGTTGGTCATCCAATAAATGGTTCCCAGGGTGGCGGTACCCATACCCGCCTACCAAATAAAAAGTCTTTGTTATAATGCAGTTTATACCTAAACTAGTAAGTGTGTAGTAAATTGTCAAAAATTTCATTGATAAAAATTAAAACTTCTTAGAAAATTCTTTGTTTAACACTCATTATATCTAATTCCCAGGTTCCTACCCACCCCTTAAACCCTTTTCCTTCCCAGAACTCTCCTCTCCTTCCTTTCCTTAAAAAAAACCCTCCACCCAGCATCCTCAAAGATGACATAGGGCCTGAGGGAAATTATTTTCCTCAGGGCCTCCTGTGTGGAGCTCATGTAAAAAAAAAAACATCCTTAAGCATTATCGTTAAATGTGCACCAATTCATTGCTACGCTGATGACAGCACCATTCACGAGAGTAATCTCTTTGAAAACCACCCTTCCACTTATAATATGTAACCTTTATTTTATTTTCTATATTTTATGATATCTGTATTTTGTCAACTCTTTATTTTGTTTGTAATAAAAAAATGTACTGCGTTATATGTAAAAGCCCGTTGGGCGTTTAAATAAATAAATAATGTCCGAACAGTTCAGAAAGTTTTGACCACCTCAAGGATATTCACGCCTGGGGTCAGTTTTAACATCTCAAAAAGTCTGGGTAAAGAGTAAGATTACTCACTAGTGACGAGCTGGCAGCTGCTAACCCTACACAAATCTTAAGTACGCCTAATAGTTGAATTTGGGATCTACCTATGAGCTGGAGCCCCAAAATTCTCGATAAACCTACTTGTTTCTGTGCAAAGAAGGGTGGTCTGTATGATTGACAACCCATTGTACACAGATACAATGCCATCCCTAATGCACAGATGCAATGTAGGCATGCTAAATCTGTTCTACAGGTATTTTTATGGAGCCTGCTCTAAGAAGCTTGTAGCATTGTTTTCTGGTGCATGTGTGTGAAACTCAACAGACACAAGCAAAACACCTATTCACAGTTGATGTTGGCTTCATGAGAACAGGTTGCTTCTTTTACTCATTTTTGTGTAAGTTGGCTCGTACGTGGAATGAGCTACCAGCATCTGTTTTTCCTCCTTCATATAATCCGGCCTCTTTAAGACCTCCAAATAAATCCCTTCCCACAGCCCCTACCTTAACCTATATCACAACGCTTCCGGCGTGGGCCCCCAGAGTGGCGCATGCCCCGCATGTGTTGCTATCTTCATTCGCTAACTGATCAATAGGAAGACACACATTGGTGATAAGATCCTGCAGGTTTTGTTTGTTTTGGTTTAGTTATCGACGTGATTCCCATTGTGAATCAATTACAGTGTGTGTTTGCGTTTATCCAAGTTTTTTGCGTGGTTGATTAATATTTCAATGTAAATATTAAGTGAAAGAGTAAATAAAAATGTCATCATCGATAAAAAGCAGTATCTGAACTTATTATATTAGACAAAAATGTTCCGGAGAAGTCTGAGTGTAAAATATGTTATAAAAGTTACTCACAGAAGGGATGTACTACAACTTCTTTTAAAAATCACCTGAAATCAATGCACCCCAGATGAGTTTTATTTGTTCGAAAGTGCGAATAATGAAAACCAGTTGAAGAAAAAAAAGATGATGCAGTGAGGTATGTATCGGGTGGTTCCACGCCAACTGAGAATAAAATCAACTCAACGCCTCTTTGAAAGGTCATTAAAATCCATGAAAAAAATAATTTTAAAATAGCCCATAACCCTAACCTAACGTAACCTATTTTTTTTCATCACTTCTAATGACTTTTCTGAGTTGGTTTCATTCTGACTTGTTCGGTCACCGAGTTGGATATGCCATATTGTTTTATAAACTTAGTTACAGTTGGAAACGATAAATATTATTTTTTTTTTATTGACTGAAATACGTTTTTTTTAAATTGATTTAATTTAAGGGGTATTCAATAAAAAAAAATATTTTAACTATAGGTACATTTAAAAAAAATATATTAATTTATATTTTAAGATTTCACAAAAAAAAATGTATTTCACCAAGTTAAAAGCTATTGAAGTAGAGGGGGAAAAAAGGTGCATTTCCATCTTGTCACGATTTAAACTCTTTTGATAAAAGCTGTTTTAGTTTTGTTCTAAAAATATGATTAAATAAAAATTAAATTGATTTTCATTTATTTACGCACTTAAAATTGAAATATCCTGAAATCCGCGGATGTGAACGTCTTACAATCCGCATCTGAAACAACCCTGCTTTACACTGTACAGACAGGGGCATTCTTGTGAGGTGTCACATAAACCAAAACTGTATTGATTTATATTTCTATCGTGCTAGGTATGAAGAGTAGGTAAAAAAAAATTATTACAGATCATTTAACTTTTTTAATCTTGACAAAATATTCAAGTAGTATCAAAATAGAAAATCAAATATATTTCAATTTAATTTTAATAGTCTAACTGAAATGATTATTTTGCAATTCATATACCTATTATATATATTAGTGCAAGGCTATGTTCCGTGAGTCCTGCCGGAGAGGTCGAAAGATCTCCCTCAACCAGTCTTTCCCGATCCGGCGTGCCACACAGGGTGGGCAGTCGCATCCGCCGCCAAGATCCGGACAAACCTTACCCCAGGAACCTGGCTACCTCTGCTAAGTCACCAAATGTAGCGAACCACTTGGGTGACCTATGGCAGAGTTGTTGTTCATCCAAAAAATGGTTCCTGGGGCGGTGGTACTCATAGCCGCCTCCCAAATGGAGAAAGATATTAGAAGGTGAAGTGTGTTATAGGATCAGAAGACACATACTTCATCATATTTAGCAGATTTGTTGATTTTTTTAAATTTTTTTTTACATGAGCTCCACACAGGAGACACTAAGGAAAATAATTTCCCTCAGGGCCTATGTCATCTTTTGGGATGCGGTGTGGAGGGTTTTTTTAAAGGAAAGGAAGGAGTTTAAGGGATGGGTAGGAATCTGGGGTTCAGTATGTCCTGGTCATCCGCCTCCAAGACCTAGACAAACCTTACCCCATGAACTCGGGCACCCCTGCTAAATCACCAAACGTAGCGAACCACTTGGGGTGACCTATGGTAGAGGTGTTGGTTATCCAATAAAGGTTGATGCAGTGTTTATGAAGTTTTACTGTTAGAAGTGGCATCAGCAGCTGCGCTAAGATGCCAGTTCTTGTCATTATTTAACTGTATTCCAGTTCCCGGTGTGCCGGCGTCTTACGGCGTCACCGGCGACCTAACACCGCTAATATAAACAACCAGTTCCGGTGGAACTGCACGCACAACTCAACCCCGCACACATCATACTTACATAAGTACGCAATCGAAATGCTTTTATTGTCAAAATGAGAGCCATACGCAACTGTACACTTATACAGAATTTTTGAAATTATCACCAAAGGAAAGGTTTTCCTTCGTAAAGGAAAAATCTTTGTGTTTTATTTGTTTAAGCCCGCAACACACGTCTACAAGATGTAAATCAAAAGGCACTTGTCATAAGTGCCATGGCAAGCACCATACGCTCCTTCATTTTGAGAAATCCAGTCACGCAAACACCAATACATCCAATGTAGAAACTCAACCTAACGAGTCAGAACCCTCGGTATGTACCATGTCAGCAACCACTCGACAAGGTGCAACTACTGAAGTACTTGCTACCGCCAAGGTTCACACTGTTGATCGAAACGGTGAAGAGAATACCGTTCGTTGTCTTTTGGACCCAGGCTCACAAAAGCATTACATAACATCACAATGTTGTGAACAATTAGGCCTGGCAGTCAGACCAGGAACGCGCTTTGCAGTCCAAGGTTTAGGTGGCAAAATGCAATCAATAAAAGGAAGTGTCACATTGATGATTCAACCTAGGATTGATCCCTATTTCAAATACCTTATAACCGCTCTAGTTTTAGATAAAACTACCGCTCACTTACCTACTTGCAAAGTGGACTTGACGTCATATAAGTTTATAAATATTCCGCTGGCAGACGACACCTGGGCAATGCCTGGTCCAATTGATTTGCTAATTGGCGTTAGTCTGTTCTCTCAACTGTTGTTACCAAATAAGGTAATCACCCCCGGTTTTCCAGTCGCAATTCAAACCACATTAGGCTATGTCTTCATGGGTGATGCTCCAGTAAATTCTCAATCAAACACCATTTTAATTTTCTGCGCTACACACAAAATTGAGAATTTAATTAAAAAATTCTGGGAAATCCAAGATATCGGTTCGGAACCGGTTCACAGCCTCGAAGAAAAGTGTGATGTTCAATAAATGCAGGCAATACTGGGCCTTTTCTCTCCAGTATTCCTCTAGGATGACTTCTAGGTTTAGAATTATAAACACGTAGTACTTTGATACAACGGAAACTGTTTATTAGAATATAATAGATACAATGTAGGCTGTGAGCCGTCTGATAAGCAAGAGAGCGCGCGAGAACTCCACTCGCTATTATATCGTCCCGATGTAGGACGCTTCGGCTAGGTTCGGTATTTCCGAACCTACCCGACAGAAACATATTACCAACACTACAAAAAGTAAACTGAGAACATTTTTAAAAGCACCACAACTCGCCTTGAGGACGGTTTTTATGAAGTGGCTTTGCCATTCAAAGGCAACCCATGTGACTTAGGTGATTCATTGCAAGCTGCGCAAATTCGATTTTATGCACTAGAGAGAAAATTTAAGCATCTGCCAGAATTAAAACCGCTCTATGATGAAGTGATCAGAGAACATATTCACAAAGGTTATCTATCCCAGGTAGAAGCTTTACCGTCAGAAGACGCGTACTACATTCCGCATCACGCAGTTTGGCGTGAGGATAAAATGACAACGAAAGTGAGAGTGGTTCTTGACGCAAGCGCAAAAACAAAAAATGATTTATCTTTAAATGGTATTTTACACACGGGACCAAGCCTACAAAATGATTTATTTTGCATTCTTCTGAATTTACGCCTTTTTCCTATCACAATTTCCGCCGACGTTCGTCAAATGTATTTATGTATAAATGTTCGCAAAGAAGATCGTCGTTATCAACGAATTTTATATAGATTCGATCCGCAAAAGCCGCTTCAGGCTTATCAATACAATCGCGTGGCATTTGGCCTTAAGTGCAGCCCGTTCTTAGCCCTTCGAGCAATCAAACAGTTAACGTTAGATGAAGGCGCTCGCTTCCCTATGGCAAGGGATATTATCAATCGTGACGTTTATGTAGACGACATCGCTAGCTCTGCTTTAAATGAGCAAGAAGCTATCCGCGTGGCTGGAGAGTTGATTGAGCTCTTCCAGTCAGGAGGATTCCAACTCGTTAAGTGGGCATCCAATTCCAGCAAGGTATTAGAAAACATTCCATTGGAACTTCGCTTGTCGCAAAGTGTAACTTTCGATAGTGATGCATCGCTAAAAATCCTTGGGCTACGCTGGCATCCTTTGGATGACATTTTCGCATTTGAAGTCACTCCAGACAATCGAACTTGTACAAAACGCAATATTTTATCATCTGTCGCTAGACTCTTTGACGTGATGGGTCTGGTGGCGCCTATAATTGTACAAGCCAAGCTTGTGATAAAGGAGCTGTGGATTTTAAAAATCGATTGGGACGAAATCCCACCCACGAGTATATCACGCCAGTGGCAGCAGTTCAACGCGGAATTGCCGTCAATATCGTCAATTTGTATTCCACGTCATGTAGGAGTCGCTGAAGGATACACGTTAAAACTCGTTGGGCTTGCGGATGCGAGCGAAAAGGCATACGGAGCAGTGATATACGCTCAGGTGACCACTCCTGATAAACGAATTGAGGTTTAATTAGTTTGCGCCAAATCAAGTGTAGCACCGTTAAAGGTCGTCTCCTTAGCACGCTTAGAATTATGCGCAGCATTATTGTTATCGCAACTGTTGAAAAGGGTAATTGATAATTACTCCGCGAGGTTTATTGTTCATTCAATATTTGCCTTTTCTGATTCAACTGTAACTTTAAGTTGGATTCATTCATCACCTCACCGCTGGCAAACTTTTGTTGACAATCGTGTAGCAAAAATACACGAAAATTTGCATAATAGTCATTTTTATCATGTCGCAGGTGCTGAGAACCCTAGCGACTGTCTGTCGAGAGGTATGCTACCATCACAATTGATGGCAAATGATATTTGGTGGAATGGTCCAAAATGGCTTTGCCAGTCGCATTCCGCGTGGTCTATTGCGCCATTTAGGACAGTTACCGGAATTGAAAACTAATCAGTATGAACCACCAATTACCTTTGGCATGTGTTCTCGCGTAGCTGATCCACCAGAAATCAAAACTCGCAACCTTGAAGCGCTTGTATCATCTCAAATTGTACCTAATTCAATTATTAGCAAATATTCTTCGTTTAATAAATTGCAACGCGTAGTCGCATGGATAATGCGTTTCGTTAACAATTGTCGTTAACTTCCTGGTACGGATAATACAAACTCAACTTATCTTAGCTCTCGTGAGTTAAATGACTCGCTTTTGAAAATCATACGCATCGAACAGGAAACATATTTTTCTGTCGATATACGTAACATGCGAAATAACGTTCCATGTTCAACGCACATTCTAAACTTGAAACCGTTTCTTGATAGCCGCGGTATTATCAGGGTGCGCGGTCGACTCAAGTACTCAGATCTGTCATGCGTAAACAAATTTACCATCTTATTTCCGAAAATCTGTCATTTTGCTTATTTAATTTTAGGTTATTATCACAAACTATATTTTCATGTAGGCCCGCGAAGTCTTCAATTCACTATTCAGCGGAAGTTTTGGATAATGGCGGCACGAAATAAGATTCGTTCACAACTTTCGTAATGCATTGTTTGCCATATGATAACATCTTCAGCATTACCACCATGTTAATTGCTGATTTACCACATGTATGTCTAAACTGATATACAGGGGTATATCTAAAATAGAAATACTTATTCTATTTCAATTTTTTTGTTTTGCTTGGCGACCATTGGGGTCTTTGCCTTCCATTGTTGTTATTTTATTTCTTTATATTTTTGGATGCTTATGCTCAATTTGTTTTATTTTCAAACGTCAATTGTTCATTGAATCCTATCGCATCGCGTTTTTTGTATTTATCTTTTTCTTTTGACCACTTGGTCAAGGCGGGGGGGGCATGTTCGCGCCTTTATTGTTACATGTGGTTCTTTCTTTAGAAAGATTATTGTATGAATGAATGTATGATTATTGTATGAACTAATTATGGCAGAGGGCATACCTATTGTATGCCCTCTGCCATAATTAGTTCAGTTGAATTCGCCTTGCCGCAAGGGACACAAGTCCTAAGAACCGCACCGCTTTTACTTTTTAGTAATCAAACCGCAAACAGAAATATTAAACCGCAGCTATTCGCAAGTACCATCGCCGCGCATCGCCTATTCTCACTTATTATTTCGCGATTAAACGTCCATTCCCAATCGCCATTCCCTTCAAAAATCTCTCCAAACTAACATACCTACCTTTCCAGTGAACACTGAAGGAAGAGGGAAGCAGTCTGGGTAAGTGCAATTAAAATATAATAAAATAGATAAGAACCGCATACAGTCCACAACATACCGCAGCATTTGATTCCTCGATCCATTGAGAGGTAACATTTGCTACCCGCCGCAACAACTACTGTACGCGGGTTACTGAACACTTTACTTATACGAAGAACAAAACCAGGCATTTTATATGACCTGTGAAAGATTGAGTCTATGTGCTTATTAAATCAAGGTTATATCAATGTTAACACCAAGATCTTTCATTCCGTTTTAGAGATGAAATGTTCATTGTTATTTCATTATTATTTCTCGTGAATGTCATAGTATGACATTTGGAAACATTGATTTCTAAGCAGTTAACTTTGCAATACTTGCAAAGCCTATACAGGTTACTTTGTAACGCTTCACAGTCAGAGAGAGAATGCACAACTTTGAATATTTCGTCAGCATAAAGCACAAATTCGGAATTTTGAAAGCATGATCCAATGTCGTTTATATAAATTTTCAAGAAGAGCGGACCTAGGTGGGACATCGGATATTACCTCTATAGACTTTGAGTAGACACCGTTGATTAATATTACCTGATTGTGATTACTAATGTAGGACTTAATCTAAATTGGTCGCCATGTATACCAAGTAGTACGAGTTTTTTCAAAAGAATTGAGTAAATTACGTGGTCAAAGGCCTTAGAGAAGTCTTTATACATAGTTTCAACATGCTCCTTATCGTCCATCTTGCTATGCAAGAAATTAATGAAAAGGGCAAGGTTGGATGTTGTAGACCTACCTTTCATAAATCCGTGATGATTCTGCATAATGTTTGTCGAAGTAGTCGAGTGATAATCAATAATCATACCTACCAAACTTCTCAACTGATTTAAATCACTCGGTGAAGGTGTATTTAAGATAGCCTCTTTGGTTAGGCATTACAATATGTTTATTTTGTTTATTCGAAAATTTAAATAAATACCTATATTTATATCACAAGGATGACAGTTAGGTACTCTTTGGATTTAACAGACACCTGATGGCTTGAAAATAGAATTCAAACAAGTAAATAACTGACATCGTCTGTTTTTTGGAAAATTTTCTTGTCATTGTGAAAACCTTATGAGTTGTGTATTAATTGACAAACCTCATCTCTCTTGTGCAAGTTTCAAGTCACAAAAGGATTGCACTGATTAAACTTAACTATTGATTGGATGAAATTACGGAGGCCTCCAAACTACAAGAACTACAAAACAAGGTTGGTGGATCTGTTATTTTCCCTTGAGTTTTTCTTTGTGCCATTCTTTGTGATATATTTGTTCGCGCAAGTAGAGTTTTCATAATGATATCTTTGAGTATTAAGCCCAGAGGGTCTGGGGTTATTTACACACCTCAGGCTAGCATATTATAAGCATAATTATGGTCCTTCGATCACCAGATTCGTTCTAGCTAGGTAATATAATAATTTGGAAATTCGGTTTACGTAATTTTGGTAAATTTCGGAATACGTATATTATATTGCTGGTTCAAATAATATTTGTTGGATGTTAGTGGGAATTTATGTATTAATTGATAAATCTCATTATACCCAAGCCTGATAATTCTTAGAGCATAAATTTTATAAGAAAGGTTTCAGATTTACGTAATTTTTGGTAATATTCTTGAAATACCTACCTCTTATGGAATTATTTAGAAAGCGTCAATTTACGTATTTTTTTGGTAAATTTGTAGCAGAAAATTCAACATAACTGTAGCTTATTTTCATAATTACATAAACAAAGGATTTGTCGGATTACGTAATTTTTGGTAAATATCGAAATACCTATTTTATTGTTAAATATAAACGTTTTGTGCGATAAAATTGTTGTATTTCTTTAAAAATGCTGAGGATTATGGAAGAAATTTCAAATGATCAATATGATCGAATGCTTATTTCGTTAACAGCAAAAAGGGAAAAACTTTTTTCACGTATTAATGGTCTATTTAACTTAACAAAAAATGTCTCTGATTTCGATTTTAGGAATAATGAAACATTGATGGTTCAGATCGGATTAATCGATCAAATGTACATTCAGTTTGAAAGCATTATTGACGGTATTAATTATTGTCAGTTGACTTTAAATCCAGGGTTTCAACCGGAATTTGAATCTTTGAACGCCCTTGAGGATCTGTTTTTAACGGTCAAACGAACTCGTAACCAGATACTAGCCTCGGCACGTACATTCTCGACTCAGAATAAGCCCCTGAAAGCTTGTAAGTTTTGTAAAAAAAATGATCATGCAATTACTGCTTGCTCTCGATTCAGGGCGGTGAGACTTTATAAAATCAAAACATTTATGTGTAAATTGTTTTAGCGCATCACATACTGTAAATTCTTGAAAATCAACGCTTGTGTGCGATGTGTGCAAAAAATCACATAATACCTTACTACACTTTGGTAGTGGGAATAATTTAAAATCAAACACTCATGTACATACGTCGGAAGTACGAACCAATAAGGAGCAGTCTTCCCTCCCTCTAGTGCCATCCAGTAACGATGGAACGTATAATTGCAATATACAACTAGAGGAACCCTTGCAAGTTAGCCCTTCATGTTTATTGTCCGCCAAAGTAACGCCTAATTTGACTGTTTTACAAATATATGCGAAACTTAAAAATGATAAGAAAATGATTGTTCGATGTTTAATTGATAATGGCTCGCCGAATAATTTGATTACGATAGATTGTTGTAATTCGCTGAATTTGCCAATAATTCCTTTGAGTAATCCTTTTGTCAAAGAAATTGGTTCAGCTTCACGACCAATCGTCGGTTACGTCTATTTAGACATTGAGTTGCGCGTGTATCCAAATAATAAATATAAATAATCCTCCCATAAACACGAACTCCTAGAGCTCAACTTATGGAGTAGTAGAATAAAACATGAATTATTTTGTAATCTTGCATATATTATCATTGTAATGTATAAACAAAAATCTTGAAATAAAAAAAAAAATAAATAAAAAAAATAATAAAAATATACGCACTTGTCGTTGATAGTATTACAAATCAACTGCCTAATCACTGTATAATCAAATGTGATATGAGGTTCTTAGTATTCTGTAGTAGGTCTGAAATTGCAGATGATGGATATTACATCCATCATGCCGTCATTCGTCCTGATAATCATATGCCTAGGATTGTGCTGGACGCTAGTGCTAAGAAACATACAGGGCTGTCACTAAATGACATCTTGCATACTGGTCCCAATTTGCAAGCTGATTTGTTTTTGCTTTTATTTGACTTTCGTCAGTTAGTATTATATGAGACCACAGTTTCGTATATGAGACCACATTTCCTGGATGCTGCCAATATGGCAGAGTTCAAGTTGTATGTGGACGACCTGGTCTATTCTCTTGCAGATGAGTCCAGCGCCGTACGTCTTTCTCGAGAATTAATCTCGTTATTCAAGTCCGGTGCCTTTGATTTGGTCAAATGGACTAGAAGTTCTCAAGTTGTACTTGAAAACCTTTCAGATTATCACCGCAGTGGGAACCAGTTGATGACAGCTTCTTCTTTACGGCTTCGTATGTTCAGGAGAAGAGTACAAAGCGGAACATACTCTCTATAGTCGCCCGCTTATTCGATGTCCTCGGCTTGGTCGCCCCCATCATTTTGTACGCTAAATTGCTTATTAAAGAGCTATGGCTGTGCAACATTGGTTGGGATGATACCCCCCCTGAGAGCGTTATTCAAAGGTTCCCGCGTCATGTTGGTGTCTTATAGGACAGTACAGGGCTCATTGTCGCTTTCTGCGATGTGAGCTTGAATGGTTATGGCTGTGTGATATATTTACACACAACTGATCCATCTGGGAATATTACCGTGAGTTTGTTTTGTGCAAAATCAAAGGCCTCTCTCACCAAAATGACAACACTTGCTCATTTGGAGCTGTGTGCCACGGTCTTGATGTCCAAACTAATATGGTTGCATATACAAAACAAGGTTGGTGGATCTGTTATTTTCCCTGGAGTTTTTCTTTGTGCCATTCTTTGTGATATATTTTTGTTTTCATAATCATATCTTTGGGTATTAAGCCCAGAGGGTCTGGGGTTATTAACACACCTCAGGCTCGCATATTATAATGCACGCTATATTATGCTCACACGGTTGAATACCTTGTTTACTTATTTTGTAACCTAAAAATTCAATGACCTTTAAATTAAACTCACACTTTTCACTATTCACTGTTAAATTACAGCTTTTCAACTTTTCTAAAACAACACACACATTTTTTTTCTAAATCTTCTTTATCTTCCCCGATCACAATAATGTCATCAAGGTAAAACGTTAACCCTGACAAAAAATTTGCCATTGCCTTTGCAAAAATAGCTGGCGTAGATGTTAAGTAAATAATACGCTGGGGGCCTTTTTTTACGTAAAAGAATAACTTTTACGTTGGGGCCATTTGTTAGGGTGGCGTTATTTGGGTGTCAATTTGATAGGGGGTAAATACAATATTATATGCAATGCACCATCTACATACTTACGTTCAGACAAATATTGACAAATGCAATTCCATGGCTAATCCCAGGTGTTATGATTTATATATTAAGTTGAGATTTGGAAGGTGGAGATTCCTTCATGATTCCAGCTTTGAGGGAGGGGGGGGAGGGCATGCGCCAGAACCTAGAACCTATAGGTAGGTTATGCCAGAATCATAGAGAAACCTTCTTTCTGAGCATGAAACTTCCACAAGGTGTGGGCTTGAATCATATACGACTTCTTTAGGAGATTCAGGAATGAGATAATGAAAGACATAGATTTACAATCTTATAAAAAAACTCTATTATACTTTTGGCATTGAATATCATTATTTAAAAACGGGATAAGACTCACTCCCACCAAATCAGACCGTACGATTATTTCTAAAACCTGACTATCTAACTTCTATTCGCCGTGACCGGTTCAGCAGCTCCGCCAAAGGATCCAGTACGTCGTCTAGTTAGGACCGCATCTCGGGTTGCCAACCCAACAGGATGATGTCGTCACTCGTTCAGTTCCAAGTCTGGATGGATGCTGCATCGGGCTGGAGGGAATCCGGCAGGCGCCAGCCAAGGAGAAGGCCGATCTCCACACGTGATCGGTAATGTAGGTACGGTACGATCTCGATTGTGGAAAAAAGTGTCACGGCCGATGTTATGATATCAGAACACCGTTCCTGGCCGTCTACGGCCATAAAATGGTAACGATTTAGAATCTCAGTATATTCATTCCGCCATCACCGGAATGCGGGTAGAGAAACACTAGCGGCACAACATTCGCCTTTTGCGTATATCACTTTCCTTCATTTTCTTGATGAAATTTAAAAGAACCCAAGTTCATTAATGAGCCAGTACGGGAATTATGATTATTAAAGTAACGATCCACATTGCTCGAACTATCATTTGAGTTTTAAAACACTGTACGGTGTGACGTTCCGCACAAGTCTTGTTGTGAGAGACGCGGCACGGCTCGTCACTCCGTGACAGTAGATGTATCAAGCAACAGCTCTGTCGATTGTTATTTTGTTATTTATCAATAAACCCAAGTGAGTACATACCAAAGATATTCAAATACAGAAGAGATATGCTATGGTGTCCGCGCAACTGTCGCCGGACTACGCGCTAATTAGAGTAGTTTTCATACAAAAAGAATTTGTTCATTTCGTTGATTTTTTGAAAATGTGCATTAATATTGGTTAACAATATATTTTGAATAAGGAAATAATTCGTTCATTTAGTTTAAC
The DNA here is from genome assembly GCA_929108145.2 of Limnephilus rhombicus. Classification (NCBI taxonomy): domain Eukaryota; kingdom Metazoa; phylum Arthropoda; class Insecta; order Trichoptera; family Limnephilidae; genus Limnephilus; species Limnephilus rhombicus. The sequence goes on along the minus strand of OV815273.1, from coordinate 47,388,733 downwards.
GTTCGTTTGGTTTACTCGTTAATTATTTGTTCTTTTAGTTTATTTGTTAATTGGTAAACAATATCGGCGACACCCGGAAGCGCAGACCCACATAGTAAACACAGCAGATAGCACATCTACTTATATTTCAATATCTTTGGTACATACCTTTTTTTATTTAAACAGAACCCTGCTCATTAAATTTGATATTATGAGAGTTGTTTTCAACTCCCATAAACTTGGTGACCCCGATAAAAACACGCGAAATCAATATTATTTATGCCACTGATTTTATTTGACCGCTTACCTACATCCTATATTGCGTTTATGTACTCGGGCGAACAACGCAAAGCCCGCTCCCTTTTATTGGCCAGTATTTTAATTGCCATCTTGACAATTTTTCGCGTTTCCATACCGCGGTCAATGTTTCTTACGTAGGGTTCTGTTACTAGATCGCTATTATAAATATAAAACAGGTACCACTTGGCGCTTAACGTAATTTTCTTATCGCAAATAAGCTACGTCACGGAGTCAATCGATTTCAAATAATATTATTACACGTAATAAATTATACATTTATTATATTTGAGACTGAACACCATTACAATTAAAGTTGCCCAAGCGAGTTAATGGCTAACACGCAGCAAAATAACGATAAAGATATGACGGACCAGGGCACTAGTCATCAGGTTTCAAAAGTGGCGGTTCGAATGCCGCTTTTTTGGCGGGATAAGTGTCAACTGTGGTTGACGCAAATTGAGGCTCAATTTATCATAGCCGGTATTAGTTCCGATGCAACAAAATACTACTCTATCGTAAGTTGCCTGGACAGTGAAACACTAACCATGGTTAGTGACATTATTTTGAACCCACCCACACGAGATATGTATGCCACATTAAAATCGGCATTGGTGACTAGGTTTACAGAGTCCGAGAGAAAAAAAAACTGCCAAGCTCGTATACGGACTTCAGCTTGGAGATTATACACCGTCTCAGCTATTACGTCAGATGAAAGAACTGGCAGGACCCACCATCATCAACACGGAACTCTTCAGGACGCTGTGGTCACAACGGCTGTCTAATAACATGCAAGCTATACTGAATGTATCGACCGATCAAGACTTAGACAAGATAGCAGAAATCGCCGACAAAATAGCAGATATCTATAGCAGCAATGATTTATGCCACGTAGAAGAAGGTTTTCCTAGTTCATCCTGCTCAACTAAAATAAGCGATGGAAAGCTAATGGAAATTAATAAACAGAGGCGATTAAGGTCATCATCGCGTAACAGGTATCAAACAAAAAAAGTTTACGAACGATGCTGGTATCATTACAAGTTCGGAAAACTTGCGAAAAAGTGCATCTCACCCTGTGATTGGCCGCCAACGACAAAGAGTTCGGAAAACTAAAGAAGCTCTGTGCCAATGGAACTCACATAGAGCGAATTGGAAAAAGGTTGCACATCTGGGACCGGCAAAACAATATAAACTTTTTGATTGATTCCGGCGCGGAAATATCTGTAATTCCCAACAAATTCAAAACACCACGATCATTTGAACAACACGAGCCAAATGTGGCCCTCTACACGGCAAATGGTACTCCTATCAAGACGCAAGGACTACGCCGAATGATGGTTAACTTCGGATTGCGTTGAACATTTCCATGGACATTTGTTATAGCCGAAGTCGAGCGCGCAATTTTGGGGGCAGATTTTTTAGAAAAAAGGCAGATCTTCTAGTGGACCTTCGGAAAGTGAGACTCATTGACGCAACGACGGGACTAACTTCAACGGGACAGCGCATTCACTATGCAAGTACGGGTGTATCTACGGTCAACAATACAAGCAAATACCACCAATATCTACAGCGATACCCTTCAATTATACGACCCTTCAATCGAGAAGTAGAAGTAAAACATTCTGTGGCCCACTGTATTGAAACAACTAGACCACCAACCTCAGCTAGGGCCAGAAGAATGACACCACTTATGCTAGAGGCACCAAAGAAGGAATTTGCCCTTATGGTACAACAAGGAATACATAGACCATCAAAAGCTGTTGCCGACAAGTTATCTAAAGCCAACATTTTTAGCACTATAGATTTAGTTCGTGCATACCACCAAATTCCCATTAGTTTGAGTGAAATTCCAAAGACCGCCATCATAACACCATTTGGTCTCTTTGAGTTCACACATTTACAATTTGGGCTTTGTAACGCGGCACAGACGTTTCAACGCGTTATAAATCAATACACTCTTCTTTCAAAACAAACTGGTTATATGCTGATTTAAGATCGATCTTTGCAAAAACTTTACCGCCACTAACTTTCGTTAACAGTTCTTCAATTCTAGGCAACGGGTTCTTGTCCACTAATAACTGATTGTTCACTGCTGTTTTAAAATCGCCACATATTCTAATACTACCATTTTTTAATTACTGGCACAATTGGACTAGCAAAATCACTGTATTCTATTGGCTCTATTATTCCTTCCGAGAGTAAAGTATGTAATTTTCTTTCAACTTTCTCTCTTAAAGCGGACGGAATAATTCTATTATTTCGAAACACTAATTATAAAACACCGGGACGGCACTATCCTTTAACTTTAAACTCACTTCGTATCTGTTAAATTTGCCTAATTTATCCGTAAATATTTCTGTTTTTTTTTTACTAATCGCTCTTTTAGTGTATTTCTACTAAAGCAATTCATGATTCCAATAATTCCCAAGTTAAAAAGTTCCGTGAAATCCCGACCCAAAATCGATAATCTAGGGTTGTCCATCACAACAATCTTTATCTTGTGACATTCGCCGTTAAATTCTACCTCCGGAATAAACGTACCTACTTCTTTGATGAGTGTATTGTCAAAACCCCGTAAGCTAATGTTTTCTTGCAACAACTTATTATTGCTAAATTTACTCAAATAACACTCCTTGCTAACCACACTACAAGTTACCCCCGTATCTAAAGTGAATTTATTTTTGACTCCGTTTAATGAAACCTCTACATAAAACGGTTCAACGCTATTAATACAGGGCCATAAAAAAATATGGATAACATTTAAAATAACTGTTATAAAAAACTATTAGAGGTAATTCAATGGTTTTAATCTTAAAATCTGCGGAAATAGATAATTTGTTTTTCGTACCATAGTATGTTTCGTACCTTAGTATGTTTCGACGTGTGCACCGTTCGTCGCTCTGCAGATGTCTTTTTAGATTTTTTGTAATTTTGGTTTTTAAGCAGGTCCTTGCGCGGCCCAGTACCATTTGGTCTACGGCCCGGGGGTCGGGGACCACTGAGCTAGATGAGAGCTGGCTAAGTGAGAGCGAGTACCTTTGGGCTTAATAATATTCCTTTTAAATAATAATGCGCGTGGTCGAGAATAATCTATATTTGCACAACGGGATTACAGGCGTGTTAGCTAGATGAGAGCTGGCTAAGAGAGCGCGAGTACTACCATTACAATCCTTTTTATATCCCGGCATCCGCCGTCTCGCTCTAGTGCTTTAGTGATCAGGTAGTCACATACGATGTTAAAAAAATCGTCTCATAATAAAAAAAGAGATTTCTACCCACCCCCCCGGCGCTTGAAAATTTATGTGCTACTAAAAACATCCAAATGGCCCCCGATGGCAAAAAGGTTCCTCACCCTTGACCTAGTATGACGCTGTCGTGGTCTCTTCCTACATTTTATTGCTCTTTCATAATTTCGGAATGATTTTTATACTTTCAATAATAATTTTTTAATTACGTACATTCCATCATGGCAGATGTTTTTTACACAGCTCTAGAAATAACTATCCTCACACAATAGAATACAACAAAACATTCTCAATCCATTCTCATTTATTTTAAAAAGCCTTTGTCATGAAAAATATTATTAAATCTACAGCCAAAAATAAAATTTCTTCTGCTTAATATGTACAACGCTTAACCGATAGTATGTGCTTACATTTGGAATATCGTATCGCTAGTCTATTATACAAATAAGCCTGACATGAAATAAATAACACGAAATGCTAAAGGGTACCACGTAAATGACACTTCTGAGAGTCCCACTTGTTTAACATTAACTCCGGACAGGAGGTCCTGAGGAAAATAATTTCCCTAGGCGCATATGTGAGCAAACACTGGGCGGACCTCCCACTGGGCAGAGCCAGTTGTTTTCACGTCACCCCCAGCGCTCTGCTCACAACGGGGAGTGAAGGTTGGGAGTTCCTGGCTTTTCAGATCTATAAAAAAACAAAATATTCGAAAATCACTATGAAATTTGTTCGTCTCAAATAAATTATTGATTTGTAACTTAATAATAATTCATTTTAAGGCTCTAAATTCAATTTTCTGACTGAACTTGGAATAGCATTGTTAAAGCATTATTAAATATATTCGATGAGCATTGTTAAAGTTATTAATGGCCATACTGGGAGTATCTTCAGGTGCATAATATGCAAAGAGTGTATATGCATTATTTAAACAAAATGATTTGTAAACATGTATAAAAATCATATATAATAATTTAAATTTTTTCACTTCAACGGGTTTGAAACCACAACCTTCCGTCCACAGCCAACACACTCACCTTTCTACTACCATGGGCCATAGCCATCCACTGTCATAATTTAATTATTCCTCTCTTTAGCACCCAATAGACAATTTATTTACATGAGTCAGTTGATCGGCTCTACTCTTTCTTCCGGACAGCTTCTTCTCAATTTCTTCCAAGGTCTTCCCCTTTGTCTCCGGGACCCAGAAGTACGTAAACACCATGGCGAATACACAAATAACTCCGAACATCCAGAATGTGCCGTGGGCACCGATGCACTCGAGGATATCGTTGAAGGTCTTGGTGACGAGGAATGTGCAGGACCAGTTAAAGGCTGTGGCCACGGAAGCAGCCGTACTCCTGATCCTTCCCGGCAGGATCTCTCCCATCATCAGCCACGGTATGGGACCAAAACCAAGAGAAAATCCGATAACGTAGACTACGAAGCTGACTAAGGGAACCCAACCGAAAGCGGAGACGTCCATGAGCGTGCGCACGTAGAAGAATGTCCCCAGAGTTCCCAAAGTGACGATCATCATAACCCCAGAGATGTACAGCAAAATCTTCCTTCCCAAGTGCTCGATCAATACGGCCGCAATAAAGGTTGAACCGAAGTTGACAATTCCAACAATGATTGTGCTCAAGTTCTCGTCAATGGTGCTTCCCGCATCCTTGAAAATGTTAACCGTGTAGAAAATAACTGCATAAATACCGCTCAGTTGCTGGAAGAACATGAGCCCCAAGGAGATGAGGATAGTCTTAGAGAATTCTCTCTTGAGCAGCTCCCTGAATACGGAACCAGTAACATTCTGTTCTGCGTCTCTATAACTCTTCACAATATCGTTGAATTCTGCGTCAACGTCGGCTTCCTTTCCTCTGAGCCATTGTAGGGCATTGCGAGCATCTTGGGCACGGTTGTGGGACACGAGCCAGCGCGGGGTCTCAGGGATCAGCATCATGAGCACCAGTAAGGGAACTGGCAGAATTGCTCCGAGCCACGCCAGTTCCGACCAGTCCAAGTACTTTCCAGCTACGAAGCACATCAGAATACCAATATTACCGAAGGCGGTAGGCAACAACCCAAGCTGGCCTCTGACCTCTGCCTGGATGATTTCTCCCAAATACACGGGGCAAGACAGAGAGCCAATACCGACACACAGTCCTCCGACGATCCTGCCCACGTATACGACAGAGACATTTGAGGCGGTAGCGATGATGATCCATGATATGATGAAAGGAAAACTGGTGCTTGCAAAAATTGTGTTTTTTCTTCCGAAATTTTCGATCAGCGGTCCCCCTATCACACCACCGACCAGGGCTGCCAAAGGCATCAAACTCCCAACCCACGAGCCCTGCGGACAAATAGAAATACATTGTTAGATGAGTTATTAAAATATTTGAATAGTTTAAATACGAAACCATCTTTGTTGGTTGTTGGAAAATACATTTTTTTTAAAGCAAGTCTTCTCGTAGCTGTTCCATAGTAGTAGTTGATGCACTTGAGATAGAAAAGAGAAGTTTGAATGAGTAGAGAAAACATTTGATCGAGAGACCCAACTAATCTTGGTAATTGTAACTATCCACACTGTTTGCAGGTGCTAGATTCTTTCAGCGTTGCTTTGGTTTAATTACTTAGGGATCAGTATTCTAAACAAACACTGCTTCTATGGTACCAGTCTTTGTGAATCATGCCAAACGCAAAAAAAAATCCGATTAACTCAGTACAAAATGGTTTCTTTAAAGCCGAAATTTTTATTGTAACTCCATGTCATCGATGTCATTTCACTGGAATAATTACACTTATTACAATTAAACCTTCACTAAACATTATTTCGAGTGCATGGTAACCTGTGTTCAGATTAGAATAAGAATTAGAATTAGAATATTATGTGAGGTCTTCCCAATCAGTTCAATTAATACTATATTTAGACTGGTTAATTACTTTTCATCGTTTTGTATTAGTTTAAACCTTAAACTGTTTCAGCTGTAGGTATGCTCTTAAGTCAGTATAGCAGAAAGTTGTTACTCCCTAATTTGTGACATTCTTCAACACAACGATCAAGAACAAAAAAACAGTTGTTGGTAATTGCCCAGAAGACCAGTTTAAAACCGGCTACCACGTTGATAGCCCAGGCAACGAACGAAAAATAGGGGAAATAATTCATGTAGAAGCCAACTTTGGCACAGTTGTAGGGGAAGGTGTCCTTAACAAAATACTAAAAGTACTGGGGGGTGCGGGTGGAGCTAAGGGGGAGGGGGGGGGGGGGTTTAAAGGTCCCCTTTTTCAGTTTTTCGTTAATAACTTGAAAACTACTACTTCTAGCGAAAAAGTGTTTAGATACTAAATTATCTACATAAAATTCTATACAAAAAAGGTTCTATAAACTTTTTTGTTAGGATCAATGCTTAAAGAGATAGGGAGGGGGGGAAATGTAAAATTAAAAAAAACTGTTTTAATTTTTAAAAATGAAATGTTTGTCCGTAAAAATGAAATGCTTATTGTTAAAAAATCAAATAATTAGTGCTTAATGATGTACCTTGAATATTAAATTTCGTTGAAATCTAAACTTTCATCGTCATCAATGCTGTCTTCGACGGGGGCTCCGTTCATACATGAGCCGAGGCAGCCGCAGGCACCGGAGCAGGCGATCCCTGCTTTGCGGCAACCGCAGCGCATCCTATCAGCATCTCCTGTTGCTGTAGCAACAGGGGATGCTGATAGGACTATTGTGAGGTGTGGGTTGGATGAAGCTGCTCTACATTCAAATGTAGCAATAGTTGGGGAGGATGTGGACTTGTTAGTTCTCCTCATTGGATTGGCACCACCATTAATCAATATATATTTCATGAAGCCGGGCCGTGGGAATGCGGAGACCAAATTGTTTTCGGTGCAATAACTTCAACAGCTTCCAATCGCCAAAACGATTCTCCTTCTCCATAGCTTCTCCGGATGCGACACCACCTCGGCGATATATGAAAAGAGTAAAGTGGGAATCGCTAAGCTCTTCACAGAAAATCTTGGCTCCACCCAAGATATTTCACTAATATTCTCTGATCCCTCAGCATCACCTGAGAATATTGAACAGGCTTGCGAGAATTTTTTTTGGCTGTATACAAAGCGCCTGCTCATCAAGACAACCTGAACAAACATCGGTACTCGGCATTTTTGAAAGCGTCAATGAAGCCCAAATTAGACATGGCCACTCTTCCTCCCACCAGAGGAGCTTCAACGCAACACTCGCTCAGATTATATCTACAGGTAATTAAATCCAGTTACATAAAGTTTTAAATACTGCTTTCTTATTACAAATATTAATTTGTGATGAATGCTTACCTTGGTCTCATTACTTTTTTACAGATACAACAGTGGCTAGGCAACCCCCTACCACCCATCCAATGGGGTTGGGTTAAGGGAGAAGATGGGATCCTTAACCCAGTTAACACGAACGACCCTGTGGCACCCATCTCCATTTTGAACACGATCTTTTGCCGATGCACGACTGGGTGTGGGATGCGCTGCGGTTGCCGCAAAGCAGGGATTGCCTGCTCCGGTGCCTGCAGCTGCCTCGGCTCATGTATGAACGGAGCCCCCGTCGAAGACAGCATTGATGACGATGAAAGTTTAGATTTCAACGAAATTTAATGTTCAAGGTACATCATTAAGCACTAATTATTTGATTTTTTAACATAAGCATTTCATTTTTAACGACAAACATTTCATTTTTAAAAATTAAAACAGTTTTTTTTTTTTATTTTACATTTTTCCCCCTCCCTATCTCCTTAAGCACTGATCCTAACAAAAAAGTTAATAGAACCTTTTTTGTATAGAATTTTATGTAAATAATTTAGTATCTAAACACTTTTTCGCTAGAAGTAGTAGTTTTCAAGTTATTAACGAAAAACTGAAAAAGGGACCTTTAAACCCCCCCCCCCCCCACCCCCTTAGCACCACCACCACCCCCCAGTACTTTTAGTATTTTGTTAAGGACACCTTCCCCTAAAACTATGCCAAAATTGGTTTCTACATGAATTATTTCCCCTATTTGGTATTTTTTGGTCTTCGTTGCCTGGGCTATGAACTTAACCACTTTTAAATAGGAAAAATCATCAATAAGTAATTGAATTCTCATTTGGTGTACCACTCAGTGCCCTTTCTTATTGTGTGATGGTTAAATGAGTAAATTGTTCCGATAAGCATTAGCTTTTGAGTCATTCACACCTCTAAATTGCCAGCCGTATGCCTGGCTCGAGCCGCTGCCATAATAGCAAACAATAAATAAACTTATATAAAAAGGTTCTTTCACTATTCATAATGTAGTGATAATTATCCCGTAGCTTTTGGTCATACGTACTTCTTTTATCCAGTGACTAAAATAATTACCGATTTCTCAAATATCTTTGCAATATGATCGAATTTATTTATTGAATTGTGTAATGACGAACTTCGACTTACTTCTTGTCTTGTGACGGCTATGGTGCTGTTTTCATGGATCATGGTAGTAAGGGCTGGGGATGTGTATGCGATGCAATAACCCACCACCAAAGAGCCCAAGGACATGGTAATCGCAGCAATAAGCTGTTAAAGTAATAAGTACATTTATTAAATTGAGAAAAAATTATCTAAACAAATCCATCTCTCTGAGATCGCTTTAAACATATATATATATATATATATATATATATATATATATATATATATATATATATATATATATATATATTTTATTTCGCAACCTCTGGTTCTCATTTCAACAATAGTCAGAATAAAAGGCTTGTAGGTTTTCCGATGACCTGACAATGCACTCTAAAAAAAAATATTTGATCATTGATGAACCAATAATTACTAGAAATATAAATATTTTCCTTCCTTCAATATTGAATACAGATTTTCACGGGCGCTTTGTTTCTTGTTAACTATGTTAATTAAGTCTTGTTGACTTTGTTTTTAATTGAAGATTTTATTATTCGAATTTACTTTATTACATCATTCAGTATTTTAGGTTGGTAAAATAAAATGCCAAATAAAATGATCTATCTTGTAACCTTTGGCAGTTGACACAGGTTGCTAAATTGTCGTATTTCATAAAAATTATAAAATTATATTTATCTTTTTTGATACAGGCTTCTAGACTTATTCACTTTGCTTATTAACTACTGATAAATAATACTCTCGTTTCTTTTCGTTTAATCCATCATGAAATCGCGGCCCGTGAGCACTTTTGGTGCGTTCACATTTAGAACTCGAGAATGGTTTTCTTTCACACTGTGTCTGATATATTTTTCAATTGGTTAAATAAATTTAAAAAAATATTGAATTCACAGTTCTTTATATAAAGGCAAACCTTTGTCGAAGGCTGTAAAGGTGCGAAAGTCAATAAAACATCATAACATCTTTTTTGTGATAAAAAATAAGAACAATTACAATATAGTGTACTAGTGGACTCGTACGCAGATTCATTCTCATGTTAAAACCAGTCTTGTGTTCAGAATCTGTGTGCTGCAACAATCGGAGGAAAACCATTTTCGAGTTCTGTGTGTAGTTTTGAACCTGGGAGAACACACAGATTCACTTTAAAGTTCCGAAACCGTTCTGGGGTTTTAAGTGGGTCTAAAATTCAAATATGCTTCTACATTTCGAAGAAACCATTTGTTTCATGTGTAACTATAATTTTAACTTTGCATGTGTAAGTTAAAACCACTTTTGTGTTCAGAATGTACCGATAAAGTGTCTGTTGTGGGTTCATCTGCTGACGAATTTCCTTCGAATTTCGAAGGAAATTCGTCAGCAGATCGTGCCATGTCTTCCTCGGGCGTCCCCGACTTCTTCTACCATTCACATTCGCGTCGTATATTCTTCTTACACTACTTCCTTCGTTCATTCGCTCTACATGCCCAAACCATCTGAGGGTCCCTTTCTTAATCTTACTCATTATGCTTACATCAGCCTTACATTCTTTGCGGATATCCACATTTCTCACACGATCATACATTGTTTTACCACACATACGTCTCAGGGATCTCATTTCAACAGCATTCCGTTTACTTTCATCTTTCCTCTGCCAGTTCCATGCCTCACTGCCATACATCAGGGTAGGTACCAGGACTCCATTGTGGACTGCTAGCTTCGCTTTTTTTGACAGTTTTTTTTATTAGCGCCAACGGCATTCAGTCCACCATTAATGGAGTTACCGGCATTCACCCTTCTTTCAATATCTCTTTCAGCCTTCCCATCTCTCGTAAACATACTACCCAGATACACAAACTCATCCACCTGCTCCAAGTATTCATCATTCACAACTATGTTGCATACTGTTTTCCTAAATTATAATGCCTTAAAATTCGGAGAAAAGCTATTTGCATATTCTTAGTGCATAATATCCAGATTTTAAATTTTATTTTATTTTATATCTGGATTAATGCTTATCAATTTAGAGCACCTGACATAGTTATTCAAAGGATATAAACAAGGGAGATTTTGGAGTACTTTCTGGTACCTACATCATATAGCAAAACTGTTCTAGGCACTTCTAGCATTACCCCCAGAATTAATGTGCTGCCAAAATCGGAGGTAAACCATTTTTATGTTCTGGGTGTATTTTTAATTAAATAAAGTTCTCGTGTACAGATTCACTTTCTCTCTACCGCTAAACTGTATTAAATACTCATATTTTCAAACGACTCACGCGCTATATTGTAAAATTGATTTAAACAAGTTTTGTGTTCAGAATGTAACGGATTGCATTTAAAAGCTTTAAACTCGGGTTTCACACCATATGCTGCAAAATTCGGTTGAAAACCATTTGCTTGTTCTACGTGTAATTATTATTTATGCTTACGGGCTCTTATGCAGAATCAATCTTAAGTTTAAAGCACTCTTGTGTTCTAAAAAGCAATGTAAAATCCGAGATGCGAACTCCTCATGTATCGCTTTGTTTTTAGAAGAATTCATGGTAAGAACACCATCCCTACCACTCCCCGAGCCTGAAAATCTTTGTGCGGCCCATGGGTGATAATACAATCGATTAGCCCTCAGAGAAATTATCTTCCTCAAGGCCTCCTGTGTGGAGTTAATATTATAAAAAATACTCGGAATCAATACTCGAATTAAAATTTTAAAAAAATTCTCGAATGGTTGTATCCTTGATGGTCTATTGATTATATTATTATTCATTCGATTTGATTGAGTGGACTAACAGCGTGTAGTAAAAACAAGTGCCGGTGTCATCTTATCATTTTACACGTTTTACTTCTATTTTATTTTATTTATAAACAGAAACAAACAGTACATTATATACTTTGGTTAAAAAAAATACAATTAATAAGTATATCAGGTTCTTTTCCAGAATTTTATACCTAGTTATTTTTCCTTATATTTTATTAATATTAAAAATTCTTTATACCTGCTTCCCGATGTAGAGTTTCTGCGTGGTGGGCTTATAGGGGGAGGCGTCCTCGGTGAAGTCTTTGATCTTACCGCTGTTGGACAAGGACTTGACGTATGGAACGGAATTTCGCAAGTTTTTATCCTTGGAGCCATTCACTTCCATCTCCATCTTGTACTTGCTCCTCCCTCCTAAACTAATTTGTCGTTTTTGCTGGAAATATTGTCGGACGTCTTCGGGTTCTTCTGTCAAGAAGCGCTCTTCTTCCGCTCTCAGGTGTTGAGCTTCTTCTTCTTCCTCTAGGTGTTCGGATGGGAATTCCTGCGGGAACAAGGACCTGGGCAGGTGCAGATGCGAGCCGGAGTAGTCGGTCACCAGACAGGTGCTAGTGGTGCTGGCTGAGATAGTTCCCCTGGACGGCACGCGCGCGTATCCCTTGCCGGGGCCTGACGACAGTCCTCGCAGATGGTTCTCCGCACCGCGCTGCCTTTGGTCGCTCTGAGAACAAATAACAAACAAACAATCAATATTGCTCTTTTGATTTGCTTTAATTAAAACAGAGATATCTCTACTTTATTTTAATTTGTCATTTATCGGTGTTTTGAAGAGCTTAGAATGCCTGTTAAAAATTAAGAAATACGAAATTAACAGAAAAAATCCCTTTTATATGGTTGATCGGTTATTGTCCAAGAAATGTTTACCTTTATTCCTTTTCACTTGACAAAACCTTTGAACTGTTAACTTATTAGAATATCGCGCACTTACCACCCTTACGGGAAACGTATGGGCGGCCCATTTCTGCCCGTTTCATACAAATCTTAGATTTGGATTTGAGATCAAATACCCAACCAAACTGAAACATTATTTTTGTAATCAAAGAGTATATCAAATATCTAGTTAGGATGTGAGCTACTTTATTTATTTTTGCTTTAAATCATAAGATATAGGCCATTAAAGATTTTAGTTTTTCATGATTTTGGAGGCAACTTAGGCAATTATTTGTGAGTAAAAGAAAAAAATTAAAAATATTATTTTACTGTATTTATTTTAAAAATACAATGAAAAATAATATAAAAAATAAAAAATTCTTAAAAATGCATTAATAAAATAATTAAAAACACTTTGTTTTTACTACAATAATCTTTATTTAAAAGTCAACATGTTTCAAGAACGATGTTCTCTTCATCAGGACATTTAATGTACTAAAACTAAATGATCAAACATAGAAAGACAGGCGTGGGTAGAAATGGAAGTAGTGGGGGAGGAGAGAGGTGGAAAGGGACTATTTTTTATTCCGCCCTAAATAGGCAATTTGTATTTTTAATTTACACCCATCAATATGATTTTTTTAATAAATTTTTATTTTTTATTTTATATTTCATCGTATTCACATGATAAATATAGTAAAATAATTTTTTTCTTATTTTTCATATACTCACAAATAATTGCCCAAATCGCCTCTAAAATCCAGAAACATTAAAGTCTTGAATGGCGTATATCTTATAATTTAAATGAAAAATAAATAAAGTAGCTCACATCCTGACTAGATATTTGATATACCTTTTGATTACAAAAATAATTTTTCAGTTTGGTCGGGTATTGTGATCTCAAATAAAAATCTAAGATTTGTATGAAACGGGCAGAAATGGGCCGCGCATACGTTCCCCTTAAATCAGTTCGTATTTCCCGCCCTAATCCCACACTTCTCAAACAGGCACTCTATTTGGTTGACTGATTTACGACACAACGATGATCATTTTCCGTCTTGACAGCAAGAAACTGAGATAAATTATGATTTTAGTGGATAGAGTGTTCTTGATTCGATTTTGGATAAAAGTCCACCGGTCGTGTCCATTCTTGAACTTAAGTAACTACTTTCAAAGATGAGAAACAGTATAATATTCTGAGCATCCTTTAACCCTAGAGCTGTTTTAGGAGATATTTTTCCAAACCTGAACACCCGTAGTCCTTTTGGGAGACATTTCTCCCAGCCTGAACTGACATGAACTCGTAAAAGTCATGCGATCTCATTATGTATTATGGCTAGATATACGATTTAAACACCCTCCCGAAAAAATCAAATAATTCTATGAAACAACATTTAGTATTTGAAAAAGTTTCCAAATTTTTTTAATAAATATTTTTACATAAGAAAAAAAATTAGTGACAAAAACTTTTATAATACCCTTTTCTAATTAAATACGTTTTTTTCTTTGTGTAAAGTGGTAATTACAGTTTACGCGATAAAAAAACTATTGGTAAGCGATTTTAAAAACTTTACGTTCGCGTTAAAAATTTTAATATTTTTAATTGCACTTCTCGATTTGTAATATTATTACATGAAAAGAGTCTTATCTGTTTTCATAAATAGTATTTTATTTTGAAATATATTAAAAGACAGGGAATATAGTATTTTATTTTGAAATATATTAAAAGACATCGAATCACATGCTGAAATATGTTCCGTTCAATTTGCATTTTGACTGTGCGCGTTTTCTTAAGAGAAATACATTACAAAATATAGGGACTTAATGCGTTATTAGATATATCATGATATATGTAATCGATAAATTTAAAAAATGTATTTTGAACATTTCAGTGAAAACAGTAGGATCAATACTTTAGAGCCGAACATTTCTACGTAGCGCGCCGTTTTGTAGTGCTCCGCGCTATGTCTTGTGGAGCTTTTGTGATATTCTCGTATATATGTCGGCGGCCGATCGTAAAATCAGGCAGATCACGATGCGCCTAGCTACTTCGTGAAGTGCCTGGCGGCAGATAGTGAAGTGCCTCAGGCGCATCATGATCTGCCTGATTTTATGATTGGCCTGCGTCATATATATCACGACCCCTCCGTTCTATCTCGAATGAAATGAAACGGCGTTCCGCTTTTGCCAAAGGACATTTGTGCGGCTAGACGTCCAACTTGTTTTGACCTTGGCATTGATTCTTGGCGGTGCGTCCGCCAAAATCCAACAGCCTATTTTAAAGGCAGCGAAAAGCTCTGAAAGCTAAAATGAAATAATGGCGAAAGTGAGAGCCTTGAACGAAAGGCTCACGGAGGTTTTACGCACTAAACTACTGCCTTGCGCAGCGTATCGCATACTTTTTATTTGCATGAATGAATCCTCATCATCAATCCTCTCCTTTTTATTTGCATGAATCATAGACATCCAAATTTAATAGACGAGAAGATACAGATGAGGGGTAAACCCAAACTATGGGGGGTGAAGAGGGGAAAGATGACTGTGATTTGTTAAAAAATCAATCTGACAGTATATAAGCATCTCGCATTATAATATCACCATTTAGTTCTAAAAGCAAAATCTGCTTTTGAATGAATAGATCTTTTTACGTGGGAGCGCGAATTGCTCGCCAGGTTATTTACATATTTGCGAAGTCCAAATGCGGCAAAGTAAAGTTCGCCGATTTTCACAGAGGAATATTTTGTTGCCGTATTTAGTTAAGACACTTTTACAAATGTTTCATAATTTACTTACCCCTGTAACCAGTGACGAGCTCACAGAGAACCGCTCACATTCGCTTTATCCACATATTTTAGGATATAGCATGTATAGTACAAGCTCTCATTTTTGGCGTGTTATTTCGTAAAATGTACGGTGTGAGCTCGGGGCTGGTCAGGACAAGAATGATGACGTCACATTTTTTAGATTCAAGCGAAGCTCTCGTAAGCCCAGCCGGCTCCATGGAACCGGTATGGGGAGGGGGAAATAATACGCTTTTATCACTTAGGGCAGGTCCAGATATATATATATATATATATATATATATATATATATATTTTTTTTTTTACTTTATTTATTTCCATTTCTTTGTACATAAATATTATATAATAACATAATATATAATAACAATTATGAATAAGAAATGAAAACCCACTAAGGCACTGCCTGAGTGTGGGTAATATTAAAACAAAATATTATATTTCTAAGTACCCAAAGTATAAATTAGACTTAAAAAAACATATTAAATATAAAGATAGTATAAAAAATAAGTATTACATAGGTAGAATAAGTGAAAAGGGTTTTTACAGCTATTATAAAAATAAAATAAAAATATGGAGAAAAACATACAATTTTTTTTTTTTTTTTAGTTATTATAAAATAAAAATAATAAAATAAACAGAAAACATATTGTACTACAGTTAAGAAGTTACAGCAAATGAGTGGTAGAAGGATGGATAAATTTATAGAAAAAGCGTTTCAATATCTACATTATTCAACCATAATTTTACCTCTTTTACATATTTTATCATTTTATTTATTATTTGAGTTTGTAGTGGTAGAAGGTTAAATGTACGAGGACCAATGAAACTGCTATGTGTCTGCAATAATTTAGTATTGGTTTGTGGGGTATAAAATATATTATTTATTCTTTTGCTCGTTCTGTTTTCATTTCTTTCGAAATTATTTTTGTTTTTAAACACATATTTCAAAGTTTGTAATATAAATAATTTACGTATATTAAATATTTTAGTTTCTTTGTATAATAAGTTGGTCGAAAATGTATTATTTTTGTTATATATGACTTTAATTATGCGTTTTTGAATTATTTGTAGAGGCTTCATAAATGTATCAAGTGCACCACCCCATCCTATAATGCCATAAGTGATTGATGATTGCACCAGGGAAAAGTAGATCATTTTCAATTTTTCAATGTTTAGTACTTCCTTAAGTCTATAAAATATGTAGGTCAGATATCTTAATTTAGAAGTGATTTGATTAATATGTGATTTCCAATTAAGATTTATATCTATTGATACTCCTAAATATTTTATATTTTCGACATTAGTGAGTTCGTTGCACATGAAGCACATTTCTTGATTGCAACTAGTATTATGGATTCTAATTTTAAGGTTGTCTTTCGGTTTATTTTTAATGGTTTTATAAAAAGGTAAGTAAAATGTTTTGCTATAGTTTAAAACGAGTTTGTTGTATTTTAGCCACGTTGAAACCAATGAAATACAATCAGTTGCTTTCGAAAAAGTTTCTTTCCAATGATTACCATCCACTATTATTGCCGTGTCGTCTGCGTAAGAAACAATTTTACCAGGGATTACAAAATTACATAAATCATTAATATACATTAAGAATAAAATCGGGCCAAGCACAGTTCCCTGTGGAACCCCATTTTTTATCTTTGACTCTGAACTGTAATTATTCCCAATTTTTGTTTTTTGTGTTCTGTCTGTAAGATAGTTAGAGAGTAGTTTTAGTGTGTCTTTTTTGAAACCTAGTTGATTTATTTTTGTAATGAGTAAATTATGATTTACGGTGTCGAAAGCTTTTCTTAAATCTAGGAATATGGCAAGACATTTCTTTTTTTTATCGATAGATGAGTATATCTTTTTTGTCAGTTCATATATCGCATCCTCGGTGCTTAGGTCTTTACGAAAGCCGTATTGGTTTTTCGATAGAATTTTATATTTTTCTAAGTGTTCAATGACTCTAAACTTGATGCATTTTTCGAATATTTTCGAGAGGTTTGAAAGAAGAGATATTGGTCTATAATTGTCTAATTTATTCGTATCTCCAGATTTATGAATAGGTATTATAGTGGAGATTTTAAATTGCTCTGGAAAATGACCATTTTTGAGGCATAAATTAAAAATATGTTGCAATGGAGTTAGGACATGTTGTTTTATTTTTTTTAACATATCACAAGATAATCCATCATTTCCCTTAGAGTTGGATGGTTTTAGGTTATCAATATATTTTTCAATTTCATTAAAAATAACAGGAGAAAAATATTCAATGGAGTTAATTGAATCATTATTTGAATCTAATTGAGGAGATGTCTCCATATAAGCATCATTAACATTAATGCCGGATGATTCAAGTACTACGTCTACTACATTTGTAAAATAGTTATTAAAGCTTTCTGCAATGGTCGATTTGTTAGTTATTATTTCATTATTTATTATAACCTCATTTACAATATTTGAAGACATACTTTTTTTGTTGGCAATTTCATTTATAATATTCCAAGTTTTTTTAGTATTATTTTTAGCATTTTCAATTTGTATACTATAGTATTTCTTTTTGCAGTTTCGTATCAGCCTATTGAGTAAGTTACGATACATTAGATATTTTGTTTTCAGATAAGGCATTGTTCTGAGATTATTCTTTTGGCAATCTATTTGATATTTAAACATTTCTCTATATAATTTATCTCTTTGTTTAATTGATATAATTAATCCAACTGTTATCCAAGGCTTAATTTTTTTATATTTATTGTTAGTGACAATTATTTTACTTTCACTTTTTAGAGTATGATCTCTCAGAGTTTTATAGAAATTCTCTAGTGCGAGTTGTGGATTTTCTATTGATATCACATTTTCCCAGTTTTCTGACCGAAGTAAAGAGTTTAGGGTTTCATAATCAATGTCTACTTTTTCTAGATTTTCAGAATTTCGGTTTTGAGGAGTATTTTTGAAATGGTGTCCATAAAAGGTCGGGTAATGATCTGTGATATTTGTTTCAAGAATTGAAGAGATGATATTAACCGCCTTGTGCGACTTGACAAATATGTGGTCTAAACATGCCGAGTGACTTAAGGTTACTCTTGTTGGTGAGTTAATGTATGATATATGTCCAGAGCTTGATAAACAATCAAGATACTCATTTTGACAATTTACATTTGTATTATTATCATTAATATTTATATTGATGTCTCCTGTCACAATGGAAAAAGTGAAATTGTTTCTATCAAGTTTACTAACAAAAGATTTTAATTCTTTTACAAATAAACAATCATTTAATGAAGGGGATCTATATATGGCTAGTATATGATACTTATAGTTGTTTTGACAAAAAGTTACTTTTATTGCATTGGCTGTTTTAAATTCAATAAATTCAGCGGCAACATTTTTCAGAGTATTATGACAAAAGACAGTAACTCCATCATGACCAGTGTGCTTATTCATATGTCCATGGCGTGAATAAATCCTCAACGATGTCTGAAACATTGGCTAAAGAAGGAGGTAGCGCAACACGGCATAACACCCCAAAAACAATGAACGAAAAAGACATTTTGTTTGTTTATTTTTTTCCGGACGATAACTTCTTGTATTCATTATAATGGGGGTTAATGCTAGAAGTGCTTACATCAGTTTTTGGTAATTTGATGTAGTCACCAGAAAGTATTCTAAAACGTTCCTTATTTGAATGCTACGACTATCTATCAGTGGCGGTCCGTGACTATTCAGGGAGTTAGAGTGCTAAAAAAAATAATTATTGATGTTGGAGCTGAAAATGATTTTATTTGTTTTTTATTTCGATTTTTGCCTGAAGATTTTCAGGATTCTTTCAGTTTGTGGATGCGCAGCATCCGATATTAAAATATGTAATTAGTTTAGACCATTCCAACTGCAGCAGTTCGGGCCAGTACTTGCTTAATTTAAACGGAGTTTTACAGCCACGCGTGTGCCTAAAAGAATCTACAGCCGACTGTCAAAGTACAGGCGCCGCGCCGGTAGGAGGGTAGTGGCGAGAAGTTTCGTTGGCGCTTGTCAGTTGAGTTCTAGTAGTGACATCGTGCAATAGCTGTTATTCAAGCCGTCGACGGTCATGGCCCCGATACGCGTGAGCGAACCTAATTTAATTAAATCAACACGAGATAGTTTAACCATTTGCTTAACAATCATTAGCGTTTGATTAGTATTATTGATTATCTTTACAGGCGCCCTTCAGGGTTTCCTAATAATGCAACCATTTTGTTTGATAACCACATGTTTCCGAGATAACTAGCTTAACATTAATTGATAACCTGAAGTAATCAACCACCCCTGTAGATTTTATAATATAATTATCATGCTTTACCCTTGAATGAAGAGTCTTTAAGAATAAATCTGCATCTATGTTACTTTACATTCCGTCTTTCTTTCAATGATCTACCCACATGCCAATCATTTGTAATCCGGATATGGATTAATGTTTTATTATAATATGAGTAGTAATAATTATATCATTGGGATGGCGTTGATGCAGAGATAGCTAATAGGTAAGTTACACCATTACACAACTCCCATGTAAACATGTATCCCTTCAAAAAGCAATAAAAAATACCATACTTCATAAATATAATACCGATGTGACAACAAAATTAGGTCATTAGTAACTCATATTACTTGTAAGGTTTTTCCCTAATCATCACTGAAGTGAGCTGCAAACCCAATGTATTTAGCTTACTGGAATTACCAAAATATTTAGAAATTCGATAGTCTAAAACGACTTAGCAATAAATATAATTATTATAATTGATTAAAATCCTTGTAGACCACCCCTCTCCCCCTCCCCAATATGTTGTGTATATAAACCGTAGACTAAGAAATATTTGCACCAGTCTGAAGATGGCTTTAACGAGCTGAAACCGGTTACGGTCAAATAAAATTAAGTGGAATAAAGTTTTATATTCGTTTTATTATAATATATTATAATGGAATTCCACCATGAAGTATCGATCTCAAAAATAGAATTATTTTACATCATCTCTTTATTCAGCGTTATGTTTAATTTTTGTTTTTGAATTTACATTTATATGCGTAGCAAAACGCATACACATGTAAAGAGAATAATGTCATATTAATGGTAACCCTCGGTTCTTTTGAGAATGAGAGTAAGAATTTTCTGGGTTGACCTACATATTCATTTATCTTTTTTTCCTGCGTTTAATAATTAACCCTGATCTAAATTTCAATTCAAAGGGAAATGAGAACACTTGAAATAAAGTCATTTTTTAGTTGGATTAAACTAAATGATTAGTTAATTGCAGTGACTCAAATATGTAAAAATGTTGAACGAAATATAAATGAATTAAAAGTGATTTAATTATTCAAAAATTCAACTTTCAGTGTTTAAAATATATTAAAGGAAAAATCAAATTTAAAACTAGAAGTGAAAATTTAAAATGGTTAATAAATCCTAAAAAAGCAAAATGTTAATTAAAATCGAATGTTAAATGAAAATTAATTCCAGAATTCTAAATAATTAATGCGTAAAGTTAAAAACTAAGTTTCAATTGAAAGGATTCAACAATCATGTTTATATATTTTTTTTCATTAAATATTTTATTCAGAATAATATCAACATGGGGTGAAAATTCTAATTATTTTGAAAACAGCACAAATTCAGATATGTATAGATATACTAAAATTAAAATCAAAATGGATTAAGGAAACTTTTAGTATTTCTCCGGCAAAGTCTGAGATACACGCTAGTGTTACTCAGACTACCGCCATATTTTGAGAAATAGTGATAATGAAAAACAGTCTTTAATTCTTGGACAAACGGTATTTCGAAATTTGTTGATAAAATCCCTTTTAATGACCAAAAAAAATTAACCAAAGAGCAATAAGTGTAATAACAAGTTGTTTATTTATAAATGCGAGATCGGAGTGTTATCCATTTAAAAAATTGGAGATATTTAGATATGCTATAAATAAGATAGGGGAGGGGGAGATTTGGGTAAGCAGATTGGGTAAGCAAATAGTTGATAAGAGTTCATTTTAATTGGCAGAAGAGAAACTTTGATCTCAAAGTCGTAGTATACATAACTTGTAGAATTGCATGAAGACGATCAAAGCAGAGGTGAGTTTAATAAATCTGTTAAGTTATTTGCAGACACCAAGGATGCTGATGTTCTGTCGAAGCATGACAATTTTACGAACAAAACTGTTTTTTTTTTTCTATTAAAATTATGTTATTTACCCATACAGCTGTACGTTCGATTCTGTTATTATAATTCTGTACTTTTAAGTTGCCTACCAGAAAATTAGGTCAATCCAAGATATGTACCACACGACTTTATTTGTTATTTTTTTAAACTTGATTTCTCAGTCTTATACGTAAAAGTGCATTAGCTGAAACTAGATCAATTGCTTACAATTTCTCAAGAGAATACAGCTTGAATACCAACTATAATAATACCTACCCGGCTTCTTAGGTATCATAACATTTACATTCGGCCAGCTGCATGGCAGGCCGTATCGGGAGAGAATGGTTGAGGGAGTCCCTTTGATTTCTCCAACCATACTCTCTCGCAACATCGCCTTGCACTGCAGTGGGAGGGAAGGATTCATACATCTGTTACATCTGGACACACTGATTCCCAGATTCCTACCAACCCATAATACCCTTTTCCTTCCTAGAACTTCCTCTCCTTATTTTCCTAAAAAGACCCTCCACACAGCATCATCATCAGGAATTATCTTCCTCGGGGCCTCCTGTATGGAGCTATTGAAAAAAAAGTCATCCACCCGACCTAGTTTTATTCCCACTGCAGTACCGTCCCTGTACGGTGGGAGGAGGAAGACGTACGTGGGCGGTACGCTGGTGTGGCGTCCAAACTCTAGGGTTTTTACATATCATAGTCTTGTTGACCTTGAAGAGGATTTAACGAGTGTGGGTGGTACAGCGTCTTCCAGAGGTGAAAATGTTGGTTTGCTTGGCCGTGAAGGAGTCGAGGTCCACCTCGCAAAGCCACTACATGAAACATTTTTGCGAATAGAGCCGTGATAAGGGATGACATGAACATTCCCCTTCTATAATCAGTAGAGTTAAATTAAACCTGGAGGCGAGGAAGTTGGGCTCCTGGGCCTTAGACCTGGTACTCTTCCTTTTGACCTGTATGAATGCCATCGGAGCAAAGGACGCTCGTAGAAGAGGGTGAGTCCGGCCTTTGGACTTTTCAAGCAACTTAGGGATAAAGGCCTTGTTTGTATTGTCGGTCACCAGAGTCTACTTGGAGAGTGGACGGGCCGACTTTTTAGAAAAAAATTACCTTTTCAATTTTCCTCCTCATTAATTTCCTTCCAATTCCTTTTCCAACAATCTAGTACTTACTAACGATGATAAAGATTTAAATTATGTTAGGCGGAGTTTGCAGACGAGGAGGACTTCAATTGAAAAACTGAGACTGCACAGGAAAGTTAGAGATTTTCATCATGTATTATTTTAATTGTTAATTGTTTGTATCTTAAATATAATTGTGATAGGTAAATAAATCAAACATCTGGGTGTAGAATGAAATTTAGAACATGCTTAATTATTTAACACAGGAAAAGATAATTAAATATGTTGGTTAACCCAGAATATTCTCACTCTCACTCGCGAAAGAACCGAGGGTGACCATCAATAAGACATTATTCCCTCTACATGTGTATGCGTTTTACTACGCATATAAATGTGAATTCAAAAAAAAAAATCAAATATAACGCTGATTAAAGAGATGATGCAAAATAAACTCAAAAATCTTGTTTACTGTGTGAAATAAAATCACAGGGATTGAGAGAACGATAGTGGTGTGTAAAGATGGACTAGGAAAATGTAGAAGGAAAATAAAGTAAGGAAAGGATCATCATAAATGATACGAGTGAACCAAGGGTAGGCTAGTAATAAGTTAGGCAATATGGAGGTATAAAATAAAAGGAACCGAAAACAACTGGAGTCCAATTTACTTAAGAGGATAAACAACGGAAGTCCAACATACGTCTATCATCATAGAAAAATTTAATTTCAAACATTATCTCTGTATCTTAAAGGTTAAACCATGGGAGTCCACTTTGAACTTTTGCTCAAGAAAGTGATTTTTATATTAACCGAAATTTTGACACAACAACTTTTTTTACTTACTGTAATAATTAAGATGCGTGAACGGCTAAGTTTCATAATTTATTTCTTTTTTGGCCATATCATAGATGCTCAATTGTACGTATGCTCATAAACGCTCGATTGTAGTTCGGAAAATTAGTGTGCATATACAGCATACTCGAAGAGTGATTTAATTTAATTCGCAACAAAAACTGTTAATGTAAGTATCATCGCCAGTAATGTATTATTATCTACTATTATATGGTGAATCACCCATTTCCTTTTTTATTATAAATAGCTGGGGTACCCGGCTTCGCTCAGGAAGTTGATATGAGATTGAACTGACATTGGAACTCACGACGGATCTTGCTTTATATACCCCTACCGATGGGTAGCCCCGCCCCTACAAAAAGGCTTCGAATGGTCCAAATGTTCCAGAACATTCCACAACATTCGAGAGTGTTCTGGAATGTTCCACAGTGATCTGCGATGATCCGGGATGTTCCCGAACGTTCCAGAATATTCTCGAATATTCCACAATATTCCGGGATGTTCTGGAATGTTGTGATATGCTCTCGAATATTCTAGACTGTTTTATAAATGTCTAGAGCAGTGTTTTTTAACCTGTGTTCGATCTAACCCCAGGGGTTCGGTGAGTCAGTCTCAGGAGTTCGGCGGAACAAGACACAGCCCGAAAAAAAATTTACGAAGAATATTTTCACTATCCCATATCCCATCCCGCTCCATCCTATCCCATTGCGCCCCCCCCCCCCCCTCCCCGTTGTGGTATATATAGTCGTGACAATAGCCCATCCCATCTCATTACGCCCCTCCCCCCTTGTGGTAATCCGCCGCCACTGATGACGCGCCCCGCTTTCCAATTAAGAAGGGTTCGGTGAATGCATATGAAACTGGTAGATGGTTCAGTACCTCCAAAAAGAGTAAGAACCACTGGTCTAGACGGTGAAATTTCCAGCCCTTATATCTTCAAAAGCACACCCTTCAGGAAAGAGCGGGAACCTTCTCCATAGATGGGGGATAGAGGGCTACCATACCATATAACTCCCTTGATCGTACCGGGACTCGTTTCTGAGTTTTAGTAGTACACTTTCGTTTATAACATATATTAATTATTTATTGTGATATTGATTTTCGTATTAAATAAATAACGTTTTTTAATATGTACCCGAGAAGCATACGCATGCAAGTCCAAAATTTGAAGAAATGAGTTTTTGATGCAGACTTGAAGTAAATTATGAAGTTTATCAGTGGCACAAAGATACAGGTCCTATCATGAAAGAAAAAAGGATTTTCAAAAATGTATACGGATGTACTACAGCAGAAAGATGTACAATGGACTTGAATCTTTATGATTTTGTTGCATTTTGAGTATTATGACTCAAATCCTACGTGTTATGTAGAATTATGACTCAAATTATACATTACTACGCTTTCTATGGAAGTAAACAATTTTCAAACATTGATCCTTTCATAATACACCACATGTCATAACAAAATATTCCACTTCATTTAGAAGCAGAAGGACTCCATGTTTTTGTGTGACTCAAGTCAGCGTTTTTTTTAAACAATATTTTTAAAGGCTTTATATAAAATATTTCGTTTTATTTGCTCGTTTTTAAAACAAAACTAATTTAATTACTTTTTTTGTTATCCTTCAGCATGGATATCCGAAGAAGTTAGGGGCCATTACTTTATTACGTAAGACGATTTAGGGGGGAGGGGGGTCGACCATGTCTTATTTTTTCTTACAAGGGATTGGGAGGTAGTCTTGATAGATCTTACGTAAGATCACAAAAATGCGCAAAGTTAAAATTATTACTATCTTTGTAAGTACAAATAAACATTTCTAAAAATTGTTACTTTGAAAAATAAACATTAAAACAAACCAAACGTGTTTTCATTTTTTCCTTTAGATTCTTACGTAATAAATATTAAACAAGGGTGGAGGAGGTCGGCCTATTCTTATTTTTTCTTATAATAGCGGAGGAGGAGGTCGAAAACTAGCAAAATTCGTCTTACGTAATAAATGAATGGCCCCTTATGAGACCACAGTTAGAGAAAAAATAGTTTTTTGGCTCTCCTGAACATTAACCTTTTTGGACCTGCTGCCGTATGCTTCTCGGGTACAGAATTATTCAGTCAATCTTGGCGATATGTTTTTTTTTTAGTTTTGAATCGTGCCGCTGAAATTTATTCTAATTTTGGGGGGTTAATGCAGAATGCAAGTGTCTATGTCAAATACACGAATTGTTGAAAAAAAACTTTAGCATCAACCCCTAGAAATAAAATAAAACATTTACCGGTTTCTTCTTCTTTTCATTTAGTATTTTCTCGTCATTTTGCTCCATATCGCCCTCCATTTTCTTCAGTAATAATTATAGTCCTTGTTCTCTAGTTTTCTTCACTTTGTCGTAGATTTTACGAAGGAGAACTTTCTTTCCAGTAAACCTTAGTGGACATTTGTTTTGCGCTGATTTTCTGTATCACAGTATAAAACAACGTCCCCAGTTCGCTCGTCTTGGATTTTATTGTCCTTTATAACAGTAGATGTTTTTTTAATCACTCACTTATTCCACAATAATCTTATTTGTTTATAATTATTCAATATTTAATAATTAATTCCGATTTTAAAGCTTTAACGTACTTAAAAAATATCTTACAAAAATTCTCAACTTCATCATAGTATGTACGACTATATTGATAAAATAATCCCGCACAGTGGAATCCGAAATATTTCTTATCGACTATTTTATTTGCTAGGCGACAGCTGTTCTTCCTTTAACTGTTTTTTCAAGCACTCTAAAGCCTTTTGGTTTCAGAAAATCACCGACTGCAGACGCTGCAGTTCTCGCGAGATCTGCGCTAAACAATGTTTTGAATAATGAAACAACATAAGTGATTTATTTATATTTATAAATAACAGAAGTTGTAAAGTGTATTTGTAAATATGATTACACAACTTAAAACTCTTTTTAATAACTTAATTATAGATAATTGAAGAAGCGTGATAACTGCTTGCTTTATTTCTCTATTGGTTGACATCTACGAGTATGATCTTGTGATCCGACAATTGATCCGGCGATAATTGGCCCCCGGCGACAGTTGAACCCCCCACTACAGTTGATCCCCTCAACAATTGACCACCCCGACAGTAGTTGATCCCGCGGACAGTTGATTCCTCGGACAATTGATCCCCTAAAAGATTTTATTTATTCAAGTAAATATGCAAAGAGGATAACGATAAATATATAAGATACGGCCGTAGAACCATAGTCGACGTACTTATATCTGCAGGTATCTTGAAACTTGCTGAAAAAAGATTTTTACTAATAATAATTTCGACTATACGAAGGACCATGCAATCGTAATAAAATACGACATACTTATACGTGAAGTCGGCCTAGCAAAAAAACCTCTAAAGTTTTCTACTTGCACAAAACATAACTTTTTAAATCCGAAAAAAAACACAAGAGGCACAACCGTCTGGAGCCAGTATATACTATAAATATGGAATTCCCAATTTTGGTATGTTAGGGGAAGGAGATTTGGAAAATGTACCTGGCTATTCAGATCTAGTCACCAAATGTATAAATATAAACTATTTTTAATAAGTTTCAATAAGTTTCCATAAGTTCCTGTCAAAAGTAATTCGTCGCCATGCTATATTGTAAATATTGTCATGATTGTGTGAAAAATTTTCACTGCAATTAAAATTCTATCCCCACACAATGTCCTGAACGTCTTAAAATCACTTTATAATTAACATATGCTTATAATAATCATCTGCTATTGTGACCAGTACGCAAACCATATACGATTTAAATAAATGAAGACAATATAAGCGAAACTCAATCGAAAATCTGGAAACAGAAAAATCTGAAAAACATATTGACACCTCTGGGACTCGACCTCTTGCTTTTCGAGTCCCAGAGGTATCAATATGTTTTTCAGATTTTTCTGTTTCCAGATTTTCGATTGAGTTTCGCTTATATTGTCTTCATTTATTTAAATATTACAATTTGAGGTTTTACTCATAAAGTTAAAAATTAAAAATAAAAAAACATATACGATTTATTTCCTATGAAGTGTCGTAATAACTAATAATTGACGTATAATGCAGATATATGCCCAATATTCATAACGTTTCAATAAGTTTACATTCAAAAATCATTCGTCGTCAAGCAAATATTGTCGGTATAGGAGATATGACCTCAAAATTTTTAAAATTATTCACAATATTTCCCGTAGCAACATTCTTCAAGATAATATCAACAAATTGTTAATTTGGTGTAATCAAAATAGACTTTACTTAAGGCTCCGCAACCGGTCTCGAAAAGAAGAAGATGGAGAGATATGAAATTAAGAATGCTAGAGGAGAACGCTAACATTTACAGAGACAAAATCGATGCAAAAATTGCGAAAATGTTTAATAAAACACGACTCGTTTAAAATACAGTAAAAATCTCGCGGGCATTGTCTTAAACAGCATTTAAAAAAACACTGTGAATTTTTTCACAAGTATAACTTGTAAAATAACTGAAACAAACGTGTTAATAATAATTTTTGGAGCATACTTTGCGTTTCGGCACAGGTAACGTCTTTATTATCTTCAAGAATAACATATATTTTATAAGAGCTTTAAAACTTAACGTGTTTAAGGGAGATATGTAAGAAATCGGTAGAAATTAGGGTTGCGGCCCTTAAATATCTCAAAATGTCAAATAGTTAGATTTTCTCGAATAAAAAATCCATGATCTATTACAACATTGGTAACAATGCTCTTGAGACATTCACATAAATTAAAGACTTGGCATCACTTTTCAATCAAATCTTTCATTTGTTAACCACACAACAGAAATCTCTAATAAGGGCTTAAAAAAGTAGGGATTTACAACTAGGTCAACTAGAAATTTTAAAAATATAGTGTATTAAACTGTTATATTTTGCCTATGCAAGAAGTCAACTCGAGTACAATTCTCCCGTCAGGAACCCACATTATAATATATACATTTCAAGCTGTTAAAAGAATACAAAACAAATTCTTACGTTTTCTTAATTTTAAAATGGGTATTCCAGCAATTATGTTGAACTGCAACACTGTTAAATAATATGAATATGTTCTTGGTATTTCTAAATAAAATTTTAAATGATTTAGTTGATGGTCTGATATTGCTAAGCTTCGGGATACCAGTACAAGTCAGGATTTATTTTAGTGCAAAAATTCTCGGAGTAACTACCATCTGTATTCCACTTTGCCCAGAATACTAATGGAGGGAAACAATTATACCAAGTCAGTGGACATCTTCAATTTATCTTTAAACAAATATAAAACATTGGTACTGAGGCAGTTCAGTTATGTACAATAAATACTGTATATTTCTTACCATTCATATGTAAAAGCCCCGAAAAAGGACGTTAAATAATAAATAAATAAATTAATGATTGTGTGAAAATTTTCCATTGCAATTAAAATTCTACCCAATTAAAATTCTAGTAACACACCATGTCCTGAACACATATTTAAAATTACTTTATAATCACAAGATTATAATAATCATCTGTTTACTATTATGACCAGTATGCAAACCTGATATCGGTACATGCAAATGATTGTGTAATAAATCTACCACTCGAACAACATGTAGCGTGAAATTTATCGATTATCCACAATATTTTCTTGAAATTGTAGTGTAATATTATTGTCACCTGGGCGGCTCCCTCATGGGTCGGCAAGGAATCGACATAAACTGGGTGAATGTAAGAAAAGCCTGTGATGTAAAGTAGATAAGTAAAGTTTGCAACTCAGTGCATTGGGAACTTGCGTAGTGTCTTACCTTACAGCACTCGGTTAATGTTGATTCCTTACCACCGCACGAGCGAGCTGCCTTATATAATATCTGATTGAATTTTTATTAGACGGTCTCGTCCACCTAATCGATAGGTGGCCTCCACAGCGTTATGGTCTCTGCTTTCAGCATATTACCATTGGGACATCCTGAACCTTAAGTTTTCAAGATTTGATTTCATGGTTCACAAAATAAAATAAATTTCACGTTTTTTTTAGTAATGCGGTCAACGTGACGAAGCATTTGTACTGTCCATACGAATATATGGCCAATACTGAATTTATTTGATCGCGTCGAAATTTAATTTAATTATTAAATACTATGCATCTCCTGCACCTATATGAAAGTCGTTCGGTTGTGGGTGCTTTTCCTGCACTGTGCAAAAATATCATGGATTTATGTTGTAGTATATATTTTATAGATGCTGCCAGATCTGGGTATTAGTTAGCCAAAAAATATAGCTTTACAATTGTCGTTTAAAATATATTTATATAAATGTATTATGTAACTTGTATTACAACGATTTTTTTTTTGCAGAACCATAAAATGTTATAAACGTACTTTTACGCGCGGGTTATATTTTCCACGTGATTCATGTGATAATATTTGAAGAGCTATATAAATAATTCTAATTAGATAATCTACTGCCACTCTAAAATATTTCTACTGTAACCAGAAGCGGCAAGTGACTTTTGGGTGTGCTAGAGTGCCAATATTAAAAAAAATGGCGTTATTGATGTTGTTATAGCCGAAAAAAATAAAATAAAATTTGAAAATCAGTTTTTTGTACGAAAAATTTCAGGAAGTTTCAGTTTGGCCATACGCCGCACGGATTTCCTGAAAATTCTTCATACAAAAAGCTGATGCATCCGACAACTTCAATAATGCCATTTTTTTTTTAATATTAGCACTTAACACACCTAAAGTTCACTAGCCGCCACTGACTGTAACTACTCGTGCGTAAAGGGTCAATGGCAAACGGTAATGCGCTTAGAAATAATACATAAAAATACATAGATTAAAAAATCATTTAATGACTTGTATATGTATATACGTTGATTTTCAATTGGATAGAACATAATACATTAAAATTATTATTATAACTTTTCACTTTCTTCTTTAATTAAATGAAACAATATCACTTTTTTTACAACACACTGTATTTTTATTAACGCCAATATATGTTCAACCATAATTTTGTGATATTATTCATTTTATGTTAGTACCTATATACAGATTTTGACAGAGGAAGGAATGGTTGTTCCGAAACCAGTCGGCGTTAATAAAAAAATATAGTGGTTTAATCAAAGTAATATTGTGTCATTTAAAAATATATCAATGTTAGAGTACCTACGATGTTTTTTTTTTTACATGAATTTATTTTTTTATTTTTTTTATTTATGTTTTATTTATGTTTATTTAGGAAGCATACAGTTGTGTATAAAGTAATTGTACATAATATAGTGAATATAATTTAAACCAGTTAAGTTCCATTTATAATATTTAGTTGTTAAAGGTTAATGATTATGAATCAAGTGACTATGAAACAATAGAGAACTTCAGTCCATTTTTTAAATTTTTTTAATGAATAAAGACCTTCAAACTTAAATAACTGCTTTTTTATTTTTATTTTTATAGTTAGTTTTAATAGTTAAAATAATTGTCAAAGTTTTAATTTTTCAAGACTCCCAGAAACGCACCGTATCTATGGTGAATTGTGTGACTTCTTCACCCACCGATAGTTTTTTACTTTTTAAGTTGTCATTTTGAATCAGTGATGTTATGTCGAGGGAAATTTCCCTAGATCTAGGGGAGAAAAATATTTTTTAGGGATAAGGGAAATCAGGACAAAATCTAGGGAAATTTCGAACTCTGGGAATTTTTTTATTACATATGACAATATTACTGGTATTATTTATATATATATATATATTCAGAATTGAAATGTTGCTAGAAATGGCTTTAGCCGTGTTTGGTGACCAGATCTGAATAGCCAGGTACTTCCCCACCTTCCTCTCCCCTATTTCCTTCCCATCCCCACTACCTTCAGCCTCACAACATACGCCAATCGGGGATGCCATAGTCTCACTGGCTCCAGACGGGAGCAGTTGGGACTCTTGTGCGGTATTCATATATAAAAAAAACACCTTTTTATCATGTACCATTTTAAATATTTTTTGTTATCTAAACTTTTAAAACTGTTTTTGATCCTGTATGCAGTAAATCATAGAAATTGGAAAAAGATGTAAGAGCCCACGGCGTTGATGATTAATAAAATTTTAAAATATGAAAATATGGCTCATCCATTTGGGGAATATTGTAAGGCGGAAAGAAAATAAGGATGCGAGTTCTCAGCAATACAGATCTATTCGCTTAACGTAGCTAACCCCATTTTAAGCAACGCCAAGGTTTGAATTCTGAATACGTCCCCAAAACATTCCTTACTAATTTAAAAAAACTTTTTGTGCGCATTGCCGCGCGCTCGTTTCATTTGAGCCCGCGACGTATGGACCAGTCACCTTTCCCTTCGTATTCGATACATACCTATTAAATCTTCCAAACAAAACGTGAATAAATAAGCGGCAACGTTGTAAGACGTCGGTTTGTCGGCAAAATAAAACGAAATATATATTTGGACGCAAAATTGTAGATAAAATGAAAGGGAAAATAAGCCGGACGCCTTACTACATTACATATGAAAGGAGTCTGGTTTGATGAGTCGTTAAAAGACGTTTTTTCGGTTTTGTATATTTTTAAATTAACGTTTTCCAAAAAGTTTAATACCTAGCTATAATCAGACAATTAGAAGGTTGTATATACTTTATTTAAAGTTATCTAAAATCAAGTCCTTCCGATAGACGCAGCAATGTCGATCTGATGAAAGGACGCAGAAATGATAGCGGGATGTATATATATATATATATATATATTTTTTTTTTTTTTTGGAATTCCTATGAATCTTAATTATTGTTCATGTACTTACATGCAATGTTATTTTTAACACTGACAACTCAAAATGATATTAGGGAACGTACCCATACTACGTGACACGTTCGGGGGAGGGGGGGTCAAAATACCACCCTTGGTACAAATGAGCGGCGGGTTACTTAGGTTTTTTTTGGTCATGGTGGGGGGGGGGGGGGGGGGTTAAAAAGTGCAAAAAGTTTGTCACGTAGTATGGGTACGTTCCCTATGTATCTAAAAAGATAAATGGGACCTCTGAAAAAAAATATTATTTATGGTTTAAGTTCCGTTTTTTCGGTGATTACGGTTGATTTTTATTTTACAAAGTGTTTTTTTTTAATTTGGAATTCAGTTTCTAATTCAGTGGTGAGTGTATTCGTACTTTTAAATTATTAATTCACGTAGCGAAAAGTGTTTTATTCGGAAAAGCACAGTATTATTAGTATATTTACCAAGTTCCAATATCTTTCCAATTAATTAATTAACATGTAACAGGATTAGTGTTACACAATCAGGTGGCTACGTAGGTAATTTCGTTAATGTGAAATTCTAGGGAAATTTCACTTCGAAATCTAGGGAAATAATTTTTTTGGGCAGAACATCCCTGTTTGAATGAAGAATCCAGAAAAATCAATGGCGGAATGCTTTGGGATGACTTTTAGGTATGGGGTGTGTTTTTTATTCAAGATTAACTGCCTTTAATATAGAAAAGCATTGGTAAAATGTCCACATTTCACCGGTACTGTTATTGTATTCTAACAAAGTGCAATATAAAAACAATAAATCAGTTTTTTCATTGCAAATACAAGTTAGTGACATCGTAAGCCTCGAATTTTGTTTTATGTATAACACATACAGAAACACTGGTATTTATAATATACTGATCATGACGATTGTGTAATAACTTGTATAAAAAGCCCTTTTAGTAAAAAAACAATTCTAAAATACGACCGATGTATCGTAAACCAAATGTCAAATATGACATATGACCTATTTATGACTATGCTTAACCTCAAATATAGCCCTTTTATGTCATAATTTTAATTGTTGAGAGCCTAAATATTGTTTCCAATAAACACAATAACTATTATTTATCTAAATCTCTATTTATCTAAACAGTATGAAAATAACCAAAAAACACGAAATGTTGAATGGCGTGCGTGTCTTTCGTGGCGTAAGGCGTAAGATTTCAAATGTCAATACATCTTGATACACTTCGGTGAATTGGTTAGCAGTTAACAGTGAGGTCACCGTTAACCATTTCAGTAATGCCAACTTGACACTCTGTTTCGAGGAGAGGTTTAAAAATGCACTTTTTAATAATTTTTTAAAAACTCTGCGTTTAATATTATGAAATAAAACTTATATATTCAGAATCAGCGTTTATTGGTCTACATGAACATATTTTTTTAAAGCCATAATATTTTTCACTGGAGTTCCTTATTATAGTAGGTACGAGTATATGGCGTGAGCACGTTGTAAAAAAATTATCAAAAAGGTTATAATAATCAATTCAGAAATAATAGTTTCCAGTAGTTGTTTAAAATAATAGTACATAATGTTAAGTAAAAAGTTATTAAAAAGAAAGTAATAAACAAGAAATAATAGTTTTCATTAAAGTACATTGTACGGTTAGTTTGATTTTAAACGATTTACGGGTACAATGGAAAATGTCAATATCTAAATAATCAAAATGTCAAATACTGTTCCTTGATATATTGTTTTGTACTTTTAAGTTTTGATAAAAAAATATGAGCTTAGAGAAGAAACTGTAAAAAAATAGTAACAGGTGATAATTAAAGTGTAAAATGCATAGTGAAAAGTACTGAGAAATAGTATAAACAAGTATAAGTAGAGACACTGATCCATAGCTTTAATTTTTAAGAAATGTAGCATTAATTATTGAAAAATAGCTTTAATTTTGCATTTTCATAGCGTTTATAGCTAAATAGGATAACGTCAAGGAATGGGAGTCGGCAAGAGGGGAAAAACAATTAAATTTGCAAAATCACTTGAAACATGTTTATTTTATTATTGGTTGAAACTCAACATGGCACATGTTTCTACAGTAGAGTGTGACATGTTCGTTCTACGATCTGTCAATAGCAACTAAAAAATCTTTCTGCGTCAACACTATTCACAGTGGCCCACACAGTCATCAGAGCTGCCTCACCAAATTCTCTGTGAACAATGTTTACAGCTAAGAGTAGCTGAATTATGTCTACAGTGACTTCATCCCTCACTTGCTCTACAAGCTGTCTTTGAAAATACCTGTTACCTTCCAGGAATTTACTGTCATCAACAGATTTAAACGTTGGAGCAAGCCTACTTTTACTTGCTAAAGGAATAGCGTCTGATCGCTGGACATTCTGACCTACAATTGCAGGATTGAACATTTTACCTGCATGTTCAAGAAATTGATTAGTGCTGTTGTCTTGACGGTTCAGCATATGAGATGCCAGTTTCACAGAACTCTTCTGACAACTCTCTCTTATTTGAGTTTTTATTTGGGTTAAGACAACCCGGTTCTTTACCTCCTGCACAGCCTTTAAGGTTTTGGTAGGGAAAACACCATCACTCAATTTTTGTAAAGAAAGGCTTAGGGACACCAAGTCCTCCCAACGCAAATGAGCGTATGGATATTTTGACCCTTCTAATACATTTTCAGCGTTCGGGCGCACTAGGCAGCCGAGGCGCTTGGTTCAAAAACCCGAAATTTGTACCTTTGCTCGCATTACTAAAAAAGTTCGCATTTTGTTGAGTTTTTTTGTAAAAATCGCTGCTATTTCGCGTTTTAACGTTTATATCGCTAAAAACACTATTTATCGCTTTAATTCGCGAATATATCGTTAATGCGATGAATCAGTGTATCTAAGTATAAGTCAAGATATCTTCTTGAGGTCTTCTTCTGAAGAAATCCGTACCACGGGGGAACCGTCGCTTTTCCTCATAAAAATGTTACAATTTCTTGTCCATAAATATTGGAATTGTTTTTCGGTCTTAAGTTCGCTGGTTTTCTTCATTAGGAGCTTGTTAGAAGGTGTGAGGTGCTCGTTGAGAAATATGCGGCTTGCCACTCCTGGAAGGCCGATGTCCGCTGAGGTCAAGGTCCGGTGGCGACGAGCAGCTGTCAACAGAGCATCCTTGCAATCTTGCCGAAGGAGACGAATGATGATATTGGGCGTAGGTGCTGATGTTGAAGCAACTTTGGAAGTTGCTGATGGCCATGGCCGCACTCTATGAATAAAATCTATGTCCCCTTTTTGTAGCTGAAATCCGATCTTCTGGGATATATTCTCCATAATATTATGAAGGTTTTCACTTTTGGAGGTTGGGACTCCGTGAACTTCAATATTACATAATCTGTCGAATTGCTCACGTTGATTCATTTTAGTATTTACGTCCTTTATAACTTCTTTCAAATGATTAACTTCACATTCTAGAAAATCAATCTTAGCGGTTTTATTGCTCACAACTGACATTTTATTGTTTAATTATTCAAATTGCGCTCTAATAACAGGCTCTTAACAGGCTCTAATTGATCCGTAAAGTCTTTTCATTTTGCTTCTAGCTTACTTACAATGTTTTTTTTTCCATTTCCTTAAGCCTGTCGTCAAAGGTTTTTGAAAATTGATTGAGGATTTCATTCATATTTACGGCATTATTGTCAGCACATTGCTTACCTGCCCTCGTATTATTTTTAATTTTGCGGTAAGTTGCAACGTCACTTTAGATTGAGAGGTATTAATAGTCAATGAGACTGGTTTTAAATTCAAATGCACCAATGACAGCGCGGGTGACGAATTGTTTAATAATAAGCGAGATCTTCACGGTGACGAAAATATTATTCACTTCACCGTTATTACAAAAAGGATTTATTAGGTTTTTTTATTTTGTTATTATTGTTCTTTTCAGCACTTGTTGACCGGATATAATAACTTCACTTTATAGATCGTAAAAATCTGTATCGATTTATTACCGGAGTTTTAAATTCAGATATTTATTTTCTTGATAATCCCGATAATCACAGAGAGCCAAATTTATCAACTGTAAACGGTAGTAGTGGGTAGTAGTGAATATGAATATATGAATACCGCACAAGAGTCCCAACTGCTCCCGTCTGGAGCCAGTGAGACTATGCCATCCCCAAAATGGGGTATGTTGTGAGGCTGAAGTTAGTGGGGAGGGAAGGAGCTAGGGAAGAGGAAGGTGGGGAAGTACCTGGCTATTCCGATCTGGTCACCAAACACGGCTAAAGCCATTTCAGGTAACGTTTCAATTCTGAATGGTGGTCTTACACCAGGGCGATACTGAGAGTATCTTCCACTCTGGAACGTGCCGCAAATATACTATATATTATTTTAAATGAATAAATTGTGAAATACACAAATTAAACAAAAAAAAATATTTGCCACGCCGGGATTCGATCCCGTTACCTTCGGAATGCGAATCAAACGCCTTACCGTTGCACTACGCCGCGCCGGTGTGGTGTATGTATTCAATATTATATTATGTATACATATTGTATTATACATACTCCCATAGTTTTGTTAGGAGTGAAGTTGTTTTAGTTGTTGATTGGTAGAAGAAACACGTTTACTCGCTCCTTCTTAAAACTCAAAAGTTTTTACAGAATTGTTCAACGACGATTTTAATTGGTATTTATTTATTTACTGAACAAATACCTTTAAATACGGAATAAAACATTTTTAGCATATTTTTTTTTTAGAAAACAATTATACGGTGTAAACATATGATTTAAATTAACTAAAATTTACAATGTTGGAATCAAAATGTAAACAAAACACTGTTTTAAAAAAAATATGTTTTAATAATTTAGTATATTATCGACGGCAGAAAGGCTAATTGACGTAACCAACATTTTGTCGATTTTCACTTTTTGATGCCAATTTTACTTGAAAAAAAAAACTGCGTCGATCTGTATACTCGAAGTTTATATATTACGAAAATTTGAAAGTTTACCCCCTTAAAATACCTACTGCTTTTCCCGGAAGTCCGACCAAAAATTGATGTAAGTGATTGAAAATCCGATGTTTTTTAATAAAATGCGAGTTACTCCCTTTAACCCGGGCGTATCCAATGTTTTAGTTTTAATTTACTTTGAAAAATTATATGGTTACGTCAAATAGCCTTTCCGTGTTTTAGGAAACATTTTCGCTTACGGTAAACGGCTGACTAAAGTTTTAAGTTTTATTTAGTTACATTAATCCTATAAGTTGCGCCGCATTGAAAGTTTTTAGTAACATCATTTTGTAAGTTTAAAAACTTTATTAAAGTTGAATACTACCACAGATTTGAAGACTTTTATTTTGTGGAGAGCGTTACACTGTTTTACTCGAAAATGCGTCGTGCTTAAACATCGTGTTATTGCATCCTGCTTCGGCGTTCAGTGCGCATCCGGCCAATGCAGGGTGAACGTGAAGACGTAAATTCGTGGGTGAATATTTGAGCACGTGGTCATTGAGAATGGTCTCATACAATAGGGGTCGATTAGTAAATGAGAAAAAGCTGGTATGCTGACCGGCAACCTGGAAAACGACGGAATCTTCTGAAACCCGTCCGTTCCACAGTGCTTTCGCATGCTCCGCTAGCAACGACTAAATCAAATACATGAATGAAACCAACGAATTACTGTATTCTAGATCACACTCCATTGAAGAGTTCTTTGATCGGCCGGCCACCAGCCTGGACGTTTACGGTGTACAATTTTTTAATTTTTTTTTAAATTTTTTCGACATGTTTTAAAAAAAAAATTCTTTTATTTTTTATTATTTTTATTTAATTATGTTTTTAAAAACTTCGATGGCCATATTTAAAAAAAAATAAGTGATGCATATAAAAAAAGTAATGATATATAATGACGACGCTATTTAAATATAGCTTAAAAAAATTTAAAAAATGATGTGCATAACTCTATTTCTGAAAAAATGTCAGTTGCGAGCTGTCTACTTATTGCCTTCGATATGAAAAAAACGGTTGTTAAAAAAATATTTCGCCGTACCTCCCATTACAAAAATATATTTTTATTTAAATTTGGATACATCAACTAATTGTAAGTCTGATTCCCTTCGAAGAGGGTAACACCGTGGTTATAGGAGCTACAAATAACACAAAAGAGGTTACGCCCTTTTGCCTTTCCGTAAATTAATCGCACACCGAGCTTCTCATACCAGATATTGTTGGTTACAGCCAAGCAGTCGTAAAATTTTCACAAAACAGAATGGATGTAACCACCAAAATCATCATTTTTTTAAAATAATTACATAGATCTCATTATATTTTTAGAATCACAAACATTATTCTGTTGTTCATTGTAAAAATCAACGAGATAGGGGTTACCATTACTATTTTCTGAATTATTTTTTTGTTTTTTCGACTTTCCCTAAAGTAGAGGATTTGCTGGTTACGTCAATTATCCTTTCTGTCGACGTTATGTCTTAACCACTCCGATCCCTAAGCTTGTTTACACGACAATATAACAATAGCAGTCAAGTACAATAAGCTTGTTTTCAAGCTAACGTGTGTGTTCCCACAAAAATCGTCATAAAAAATAAATTGTTCTAGTGACAATCCTAAAACAAAAAGTAGAAAGTCCACTTGAGGTAATCTCACCGCTTTCTCGCCCTGGTATAAGTAACACATGGTTACTCCTTCAGGGCTCTCACAAGGACTCTAATTTTTTTATATAAACGAAGCTACTTTTATCCAAAACTCCAAATTGACCTTGAAAAAAATCACATCTTTGCGATTCTTTTAAAGACTTAAAGAAACCATCCATTAGTTATATACAATTCTTAATTTTCTCAAAAGTTGTCTTGACAGAAGCAAATTCCCGTGATATCTTGAACGAAACCATTCCTTTGTTAAGAATATTATGAACTAAATATACAATTTGGCTGTCCTGAAACGGGTATTCTGCCCAGTTGGACAGACAAAGTATCATATTGTAATGTATTGTAATATATATGCATATGTAAATAAAAAAAAAAAATTAAAAAAAATATATATATATATATATACGTTTCTTGGTTACGAATAACCTGGAAGTATTTCAATTCCTCCTACCGCCATCATGGCGGAAAACGTTGCTTGTGCAATGATGGAGGACTAAGGATTGAGCCCGCGATGCCGCAGCAATGGACCAATCGGGTACTAACCGATCTAATATATCATCACTAAACGAATGCAGTAATTTATTTTAGATGTTTCATAAAAAAATATATTTTTTCCAGATTTTACTTTGATTTACATGTATGCAGTAAACATCCCAAGATTTCATAATAAATCATAAGAATACCAAGTAAATGTAAAACCATCAGATTTTATAAAACCAAAAACCCAATCGTATATCAATACTCACTTAACGTTTGATGTGTGATTACCCACTTAGGTCCTAAATTGATTAGGAAGTTTGCACGTAGTGTGCCAAATGGGTTACGTGTATTTATAGGTATGCGAAACCGTACTTCCCTTGAAATCGGCTTTGTGAAACAAATCCATCATTTCAAAGCACAAATCCGATGAAATGATGGATTTGTTTCACAAAGCCGATTTCAAGGGAAGTACGGTTTCGCATACCTATAAATACACGTAACCCATTTGGCACACTACGTGCAAACTTCCTAATCAATTTAGGACCTAAGTGGGTAATCACACATCAAACGTTAAGTGAGTATTGATATACGATTGGGTTTTTGGTTTTATAAAATCTGATGGTTTTACATTTACTTGGTATTCTTATGATTTATTATGAAATCTTGGGATGTTTACTGCATACATGTAAATCAAAGTAAAATCTGGAAAAAATATATTTTTTTATGAAACATCTAAAATAAATTACTGCATTCGTTTAGTGATGATATATTAGATCGGTTAGTACCCGATTGGTCTATTGCTGCGGCATCGCGGGCTCAATCCTTAGTCCTCCATCATTGCACAAGCAACGTTTTCCGCCATGATGGCGGTAGGAGGAATTGAAATACTTCCAGGTTATTCGTAACCAAGAAACGTATATATATATATTTTTTTTTTAAATTTTTTTTTTTATTTACATATGCATATATATTACAATACATTACAATATGATACTTTGTCTGTCCAACTGGGCAGAATACCCGTTTCAGGACAGCCAAATTGTATATTTAGTTCATAATATTCTTAACAAAGGAATGGTTTCGTTCAAGATATCACGGGAATTTGCTTCTGTCAAGACAACTTTTGAGAAAATTAAGAATTGTATATAACTAATGGATGGTTTCTTTAAGTCTTTAAAAGAATCGCAAAGATGTGATTTTTTTCAAGGTCAATTTGGAGTTTTGGATTTGTTTTCTTTAGTGAGATCACAAGTAGGAGATATAAACATAATATGTCCTGGCATAGTATACACAATATGCTAGGACATTTTATTTTTATATACATAAATTTATAAGCTAAAGCTCGTGCTCCCGATTTTGATCCGTTTCAGTGCGTTAAAACGAGTCCCGAACAAGAGAGTCATATGGTGTTATAACCCTCTATTCCCCATCCATGAAGAAGGTTCCCATTTTTACCTGAAGGGCGTGCTTTTGAAGATATAAGGGATGGATGTTACGCCCTCTAGAAATTTCAGAACAGTCCAGAACATTCGAGAGTATTCGAGAGCATTCCAAAACATTCCAGAACATCCCGTAACGTTCTGGAATTTTCGGTAAAAGTCTGGAACACCCGGAACACCTCAGATCATCCCAGAGCAATAAAGGTAATAATAACAATATCTAGAAATACCGATAGAACAAGGATAGCTTTCCCACCCGACGCCTGTGCTATGAAGATTGCAATCCTTCTGTTAAGATGGGAGAATCTATCACAGAGTTGAAGGTATTTTTCAGGTATTTTGGAGCTCCAGACCAGAGGTGACTGCCAAATTCAAACATGGGGCGCACTTGTTATTTGTATATACGGGGTTATTATTATTATTATTTGTATTACAGTTCCTTCACATCCCAGAACATTGTGAACCATTCGAAGCCTTTTTTGTATGTGGTTCCAAGCTGTGTGGAGGGTTTTTTATGGAAGGGACGGAAACAAAGTTCTGGGAAGGAAAAAGGTATGAGAGGTGGGTAGAAATATGGCGTTCAGTGTATCAAGGACTTTTCTATGTAGTGTTATGATTTACGATCGTAATTTCTGTGATCCTGGTAATCTAACCGCAATAATAGTAATAATGGTTCCAAAATTTCAATTAAGGTCTAAATGCACTACGTTTTAAATACTTGGAAGCGTGGTTGATGATACCAAGGCAAAGTGACTTCTGTACACAAATCAATTATTGAAAGTAACATAACCTCAAACGTCAAGTATTTTGTCTACGCAATCAAGTGTCTTCAATAAACAAACCAGTGTTTGCCAGTATTAATTTTTGTGGGGGCATTTCTGAACATAATAATTAAGCAAAAACCAAATTTCTAATGAAAAAATAAGCGTTGAAAAAAATATCGACTGTATGAATAAAAAAATTGAAACTTTGAAGAGGGAAATTTTTATCAAAATTGAATCACAGACCACAGAATTTTTTTTTAAATTTTTTTTATT
The DNA here is from genome assembly GCA_929108145.2 of Limnephilus rhombicus. NCBI lineage: Eukaryota > Metazoa > Arthropoda > Insecta > Trichoptera > Limnephilidae > Limnephilus > Limnephilus rhombicus. Next base: position 47,346,798 of record OV815273.1, on the reverse strand, counting down.
GGTTTTCAAGGTACAATCCCGTTAAACCGCAATAAAGCAGTTTGTCATCAGGATGTTAATGTTCAGTTACAATTTAAACATTACATAATATTATTACTATAACCATACAGATTATAACAATTAACACATATGAATTAATATAAACTATCTCTATTTAACAGCCATTGTTTCAGCATGTATCTGAATTTATTTGTAGAATCGCAATTTTTTATATTAATTGGTAACATGTTAAATATTTTTGGCACGTTATATTCCAGGGTTCGCCGTCCGTAGTTATTATTATATTTTGGAACAATCATTCCTTCATTCTTCGTGAACCTTGTATTATAATCATGTTCTACTTTCCTCTTATAATTAGACTCACACATATGCTGAATCAATATTTTGTACCATAATAAGGCCTGCACCGGTAATATTGTTAAATTCCCATACAACAATGATATGTTTCGTCTCTGTGAAAAAATATGTTTTTGAACTAATAACTTAACCATAGAATTTTGTACTGATTGTAGGTAGCTCAAATTAGTCTTGCAAGAGTGTCCCCAAGTTGTTAATCCATACCGTAAAGTTGATTCTGCGAGTGATAAGTAAATGATTTTTAAAATATTCACCGGAACGAAACATTTCAGTTTGTACAGCCTACCCACTATCGCCCTCAGCCGTTTACAAATTTTGTTTATTTGTACATCCCATTTAAAATTACAATCAACAGTCACTCCCAAATAAACATATTCATTTACAAGTTCAATACTATCACACATGCAGGGCTGCAAAATGTTTTGATTTTTTTTTAAATATGTTTATTTAGTTATTAATTGTACAATAATTTCTCTTACTTAAATCTTACAAAACTGATCAATCAGTTTGATTGTAAAAAATATACATGTAAAGTCATGAGATATTATTTTAGGCGTTTTCTGAAATGAAGCATGTGGAGATCGTATGTGAATCAATTTTGTTTTTTTGGTATTAATGATTAGACCTGCGTCATGTGACCATTTTATAAGTGACGTAAAGTCATGTTGCATATATTTAATCGTAATGGATAATTGTTCATCAGATATGACAAGAGCAGTGTCGTCAGCGTATACAAAGTGTTTTACATATTTAAATAGTTTTTTCATTATTGATACAAATATAATATAGAGGGTTGGACCCAAAATTGACCCCTGCGGGACTCCAGCACTAATTTTTTTCCTCCCACTCATTTTTTCTAATATTTTTACACAGATATGTCTATTAAATAAATAATTTTTAAACAAATTAAGTAGGCTTCCCCTAATTCCAATTGCTTCTAAGATTTTTAGTAATTTTTGTGGGTCAATTGTATCAAACGCTTTGGAGTTATCGATAAATAGTACTAAAACATGTCTTTTATGGTTTAATACATTATTAATATAATTTGAAAAATCCTGTAGTAAATTCTCTGTACTTTTTTTCTTCTGAAAGCCGTATTGTTTTTGGTCTATAATGCCAAATTTTTCTAAGTATTTATTTAATTTTAAGGAAATATATTTTTCAAAAATTTTTTCAAGTGCAGGCAAGATACTGATAGGTCGATAGTTTCCTATTTCTGGGTGCTTTCCTCCTTTGTATATAGGTCTAATAATAGCACATTTAAGATCATTAGGCAATTCATCCTCTATAATAAGTCTATTAACTAAGTGCGTTATAACGGGTCCTAAAATATCTATATATCTTTTTATGTCGTACATTCTTATGTTGTCTATTCCCAAGGATTTTGAATTTTGAATTTTTTTTACAATATTTTTTATCTCAGTGAGAGTTGCCTTTGGTAAATACATACTATGAGGTAATTCTACTTGATTAACATTGGATGCTTCAAAATCACACCTGTGCAACATTTGGCCTATACTATCTGAAAAATAATTTCCAAATTGATTTATTTATTTTATTACTAAAAGCATTTGATTTATAAGTGCTCAATATGATCATATACTTAAAATAATGGATGTTACAAATAAATTAAAGTTACACAAACTGATTTCGAAAATATTAAAAAAGATCTGAAAGAAAAAACACTATCATTAAAAAACTTGAAATTAGACTGGCCGACATCGAAACCATTTCAAAGTGTAATAATTTAGAAATAGCTGGGATTCCTCAACAAAACAGAGAACAACCAACTGAAATTGTAAGGAAAGTTGCAGCCGCAGCTGGGATCAATATAAAACACGCGGATATAACTGACGTCATCCGAGTCCCGGATAGACGCAATGGGGATCCACCTAAACTTCTTGTTACCTTCTCCGAAAAAAAAACAAAGAGATTCCATCCTCGAAAAGAAGAAAGCTAAAAGCAATGTGAAAAAATATTTACATTAGGCGTTTAGATGACTTAAATAAATATGAAACGTTACCATCCACTAAAGAATTTAGTTAAAAATTTAGTTAAAAGTTTTAGTTAAAATGAATACCACAATAATTACTTCTGATCCAAAGGTTTTAACAACTTTAAATAATATTTCAAAATTCTACATACAAATATAAGACGCATAAATAAAAATTTTGATAAATTGCAAATTAAATTAAAATAAATCAGACTCCTCTTTGACACTGATATACCTTTAGGTATTTTAATGTCAAAAATTCACGGAACTGAACAAATGTGCACCATCTACAATAAGGTCGCCAGCATGGGAGTAGGCGGTAAACACAAAGAGCTTAGTCAGTCAAAGTACCGGAAATAGTCATATAGTTTTAGAAAGCAACGAAGAATAAGATAAAATTATTTTTACGGAGGATAATATAATAATAAAATTTGCAGCTAGCGGCGAACACAGAACGGCGAAAGCAATTAAGGACCCGAATAAAATTTGGAAAGTTAGAACTTATTGTCGGCAGGGACACACAAAGCAATAAAATAAAACCCAATATCGCCGCGCCGGGCGAAGGCAATAAACCTTTTCCTTTGGCCCACGAAGCCGCTGCGGCCGATGGGAATGTTTCAAGGCTGAATTAGGTTCAATCCTTGAGGCGACGGGAGAATTCTCAACACGAAATCAGTCACCATTTGCCCGGCCTAGGGGTTGGTACTCGACTCCGCTAATGGAGTGTTCCGACCGCCGGGAACCGCGCGAACCGAATCCCGACCAGTGATCAAATACGAGTGTTTTGCAACCCGGCCAGGGCTTTGCAACGCTCTCCGAACTGCACGCGACCCGCGCAAGTTCCCGACCAGGGAATTTACCAGACACGCACGCGGATTTCGACCAGGAACCGCCGATACGTTCGCGAACTTCCGCCAGGAAGTCCAACCAAGTGACCGTGAAAATTCCGACCAGGAATTTGCGCAGTTCCACTTTGCACAAATTTTCATTACAAAGAACTCTCGCAACTCTACCTGTGCAATAACAAGTGAAAAAAAATAGATAACTTAGTGTAAAGTGCCTAATGACTGCGTGCGTTCGCGGAGACTCCATCATCAGCATCCAAAAGGAAGTGACTGAACATTTTAATTATTTTAACCACCGAAGTGATTAGATTCTGAACAATTACACAAAGACTTTACCGTAGAATTAAGCAAACAGACATTTTAATTTAAGACTAATTAAGTAGTTTTAAGACTAACACTAGATTAATAATTAACACCTGCCTTTTGTGTCCTACTAGAATAAATGTATCGTTTCTTAAATCAGTAGCTTTTTTTAATTTGTTCCTCCTTAATTTTAAGTTTATAGTTTTAGTTTGAACCCGCCATAAGGCGCGGGTGTATCAACATCATAATTCTCACTGAATGTTGGGTAAATAAGAAATTTTCACCGATGGAAATTGCTGGATATACCTACTACCTACTCAACCTTAACTAGCAATAAACAAAATGGTGGCATAAGCATTGTATATGTATATGTAAAAAAATGAAATAAAAGCCGAATCGAAACTACAATTGTAAATGCTGTTCCCGCTAAAAGGTTTATCACAAAATATTCGGCAATCAACTTCTGTATCAATACAATGGCAACAAAATGATAGGTAGGTAACACTCACGGAAGAAGGCAACAGTTTTATCTGGGACGTAGTTCCTTTAAAGATGAAATCACTATCGAAGATGTAGTTCACTTTTTACTTGATGAATTATTGCGAATTTGAATAGTTTTCAAAGAATGCGGTGCGATGCGATAAATCGATTGTTTTTAGCGACTTATATCAACGAGGACCTCGTACTCGCGGAGCTGCGTGAACACACTCGATTTTTGAGGGGGCAAGAGGGGAGACGGGAAAGGATGCATTTGTTGCCATAAATAGAATAAATAATCCATTTCAAGAACACAAAAGTATCTCACCGAGTTATCACTAAAAGCGGCGCGAACAATTAAAATTAGAATTGGAAAGGAATCAACTATATTAGCAATCTATTGATCACCTTCGTCTTATAATTTGGATCCCTTTATTAAATCCTTGGATGATGAACTCTCTCTGCAAAAAGATGTCTTTCTTATTGGAGATCTAAACAACTCTGGATAACAGTCATCCCCAAAAAAATTAATATCTGCAGATATTAGCCTCGCATGGTCTTAAAAGTCCTATAAATGAACCCAATCGAAAAGTTGACAGTTCCAAAATCTGCATTAACAATTTTATGAGTAAAACTAAAAAAACATACGCAATCTGTCATATACGAATCAACAATAACTGACCATTTTACAAAAAATCTAGCTATAAACCAAAACAAAGAAAGGAAAAATTAAAAATGGACCAACGAAAATAGAAAAATCTGAAACAAACTGGAAGGGCGTTAAGCAAAACTTGTAAAACAACACAAATGATGCGCGGAATATTTTCATTGATATAATCCAACGCTACATAGTGTCTAATACCAAAAAAATGTGAAGAAAATTTCACATTAGAATATTCACATTAAGCCTTGGATGTTACAGAATATTATAAAATGTATACGAAAAAGAGAAGAATTACATTAAAAAAAACTTAAACAAAATCCATATGATATATACAAGCTACCATACCACAAAAGAAATAGAAACGTTTACAAAAATATCATAAACACCACAAAAAAATCCCACTATAAAAATAAAATAGAAGAATGTAACGATAAACCCAGAAAAATTTGGAAAATTATAAATGAAGTGACCAATTTTAAATCCACCAGTAATTCGTCAAAAATCGATGAACTCACAAACCCCGACTAAATTCTTGATCACATTAATCACTTTTTTACAAATATTGGATCAAAATTAGCAAAACAAATTACACTATGTGTTAATGATGCAGTTGAACCAAATGAAATTTGCAATCTGGAAAGGGAACTTGATTTCAAAGAAATAACCGTTGGCGAAATCAAAAACATGATTGTTTCCTTAAAACCAAATCACATGGGACGAAGTAAATATCAACCAATGCAATAACATATCTCAGTGAAGAAATTACCTTCCCACTGACCCATTTTATATATCTATAAATAAAAGCATATTCCCAACGTCCTTTAAAGAAACTACTATTATACCTCTATGTAAACAAGGTTATACATACTATATCAATAACTATCGACCGATAAACCTTCTAAGTACATTTGCTCAAATGTTGGAAAAAGGACTAAAAAACAACTTATGATGTACCTAGAAGATAATAACCTAATATCAAAATCTCAGTATGGTTTTAGACAAAACTTGGATACTGCCGACGACATAGACGATATCATAAAAAATACGATCACGAAAAGCTTGGACAAGGGAAATAAATCTTTGGCAATTTTTATAGACCTGCAAAAGGCCTTTGCTAAGATAGGATAGACCATAAATCCTTTTCAAGAAACTTAAAATAATTGGGATGTCAAACACAACTTTAAATCTGCTAATAAGTTACATGTCAAAACGTTCACAGTGTGTTAAAATTAAAAGGCGTAAATGTAAACCTCTCTCAATCAATTACGGTGTACCGCAAGGAAGTGTCTTTGGACCTTTACTATTTTTGATATATATAAATGATATCTGTAACTTACACACCAAAGAAAATATCATTAGTTTTGCCGATGAACACTGTCATTTTATTTAATGAAAGTGATTTTATAACCACAAAGAATATGAACATGGGGTTGGTATTCTGCAAAAATGGCTTAAGAAAAACTCACCCTACACTTAATGTTAACAAAACTAAATAGTTAACTTTTTCTTTAATGGTTAGATGACAACCAGCTGAGGATTATGCTCTTAAATTACATGATTGTCAACGAAAAAACTTAACGCATGCCACTGCCCCACCATAACACATTCTAGAAACATTAAATATCTCGTCTTTGAAATTGATGAAAATCTTCGATGGGACTCCCACATACATATCATTACAAAGAAACGCACAAGCTCGTGTACTACTTTAGAAACATCCACAATATACTAATAAAAATGATCTATATAAAGACTACTATGCTCTTTGCCATTAACGCATAGAATATGGGATTTTAGGATGGGGATCTACCTCAAACATCCACATATCACAAGCACCACAAAGCACCCAGTTAAAACACAAAAGGTAAAAATAAAATTAATCCTGAAAGTACCCTTAAGCACTCTTTGAAAAGAATTTTTTAAAAACTTAAATGTGTTCTGCATTATTAAACTGTATAAAAAAATGCTCTACTCAAATTTTAAGAAAAATATTAATAACTTGCTGACCAAAACACCTACACTACAAAGATGAAATTATTACGATTTACACGTTCTTCTCTGCATCATGCTTAGTGCATGACGCAGAGAACAAAATAATGTTTTAAATTTTTAGATAACAAAAAAATACTCTAAAAAAGTTGACATGATAGATGGTAGTTATAAAGGTAAATTTAAGTGTAAAAATACAATAAAAGAGAGAATAGAAGAAACAGAAACCAGTTTTTAAAGTGCAGATGGCATAAAAATAATAATTTTATGATGTAGATTCATAAAACGTAATTTATAATAATTCACAACAAAATACATGTTACAAAAAAAAGAGCGGAAGAAGTTTTTACATCGTAGATAAATTTAGAAGGAATATAAAAAAAATATTCAGTTATTTTCTAATTTAGCTCTTTTATTAATTTAAGCACACTGTTCTTCTTAAGTAATAATGAAAATTGGAAAAAAAATCAGAGCACGACCTAATCTTATCCATTCTTACTCGGAGTAATTATTAATGGTAATAAGAATTCTGGATGCAATTTAGATCTAAAACAAAAAAGTATGCTGAGCCACGCTGAGTGTGGGAAAGTCATTGCTACGAATACATATATAATTTATATTTCTGATAAGTTTTAAGATTTTCACGGCCAAAAGCATTTTCGTTATTTGTTTTTGGGGTGTTATGCCGTGTTGCGCTACCTCCTTCTTTAGCCAACGTTTCGGACATCGTTGCAGTGTCCATCGTCAGGGCAGATCCGGTAGATGTGTAATTTTTAGTCGTGAAGTGTGTGCTTATTTACTTCGAAGCGATACCGTGTCGCCAGCAACACTAACTTTCACCAGTACAAAATAACCATTGTAATTCTATTTCTTAAAAATTAACTTCCAATTCATGGTGGAATTCCATTATAATAAAACAAATTAAAATCTTTTTTCCACTGTAATTTTATTGACGTAACCGGTTTCAGCTCGTTAAAGCCATCTTCACACTAGTACAAATTATTCTTAGTCTACGGTTTAAATACATAACATATGGGGGAGGGGAAGGGGGGTGGTCTACAAGGATTTTAATCAATTACATTAATTACATTTGTTAGTAAGTCGTTTTTGAGTGTCTAATTTCGACGACTTAATTAACGACGATTCTAATGCCTACGCCAATTGGCCAAAAAAAAATTGGACCATATTTAGTTATTGAAACAGTTTTATCCATTTTATTAAATTCTCAATATTCGAAGAAATAATGTTCCCACGTCAGTAGGTATCTACCCACCTACCCTACCCACATATTAAATCAATTCGATTTCAACGGCTGATGTGTGAATATTTAGTACCTACCGTAATTTCATTTTGACTGGCAACGAGTATTTAAAATGTTCATGAAACTTTTTTCCACGGGAATTTTTGCATACGTCAAAAGTTTGTTAAACTATTGTGATACATTTTTAATGGAAAGCGATACATGCGATGACTTATTAAAATTCCAAAACCTCTCGTCTTAGGATTTGTCGAAAAATATTTCCGGCAGAATGTCTCGACGCCACCTAGCGAGAGATTTAGCACTAATAATGTCTCTCTCGCAAAAATAAAGTTGGTTGTTTTCAGGTGGAAAAAATATAATAAACAGTAATTGTTGAATGAAACACTAGTATATATTGAATTATTTGGCGGGTATTAGATAAGCCGCCATAGCTCAGTGGTCAGAGCACCTGACCGGCAATCAGAAGGACTCGGGTTCAAGTCCCGTTGGCGGCAAGTATCTTTTCTCGGAAGATTTTTCAATGTAGATGAGTGTTTAAGGCTGATAGTTATTGCTTATAATAATTGTTACCCTTTGTGCTATGCATAAAAATCTTGTCTTAAACGTTAGTTTATCAATTAAAAAATAATAAGAAATATATATGGCTTGTGAGTTTTTCGGTAATACTTTCGATGTGTAGGTCCCATCTAAGATATTCATCAATCCACTCCATCATCAATTATTAGTCAATTCGTGAGAAATAGTTTGGATGCAGATAAGTTCTTTAGTTGTTGTTTGTATATTCTTGTTAATAGAAATTTTTATCTGTATTTGCTCCTTAATAAAAAAAGAGATATTTTATGTTTTGTGTTTTTTTCTATGACTGGGCATTGACATTGAACATTATTTCTATGGCATTCGTGTAATTTTAGCTGTAGTGATTTTGCTAGTTGGCTCCTTGAGTTCATTGAAAAAGTTATATTTTTTCAATGAACTCAAGGAACTCTAGTTCAGCGCCCTTGAGGTGATTTTTCACAAAAACGGCGCTATATAAATCATCCAAATATTATTATTATTATTATTATTAGTTAAGCTTTGGTTTTGGGTAAACCAGTTGATTTTAAGCCAATTTTGAAGTGCACTAAGCCCTTGTTCAGCCACGTTAAATGTGCCCGTCCAATTTTCTTCTTGAAATAATAATACATCAGCAAAACTGATAATGTTTCCTTTAATCTTAAGGTTTGTTAAATCATTTATGTAGATAATGAATAGAATCGGTTCCAGAACACTTCCTTGAGGGACACCATAAAAGTAGTAAGTAGTTTGGATTTTCGTTTGCCAATTTGTAATTTTTGTTCTCGCCCAGTTATATAAGACTTAAATAAGTTCATTGTTGTTGCGATAAATCCATTTTTTTTAGCTAAGATAGTAATATTTTCTGGTGTGTGAAAAGATTTCTGGAGATCTGTGAATAAAGCCAACATTTTTCCCATCATCTATGTTTTTTATGGCTATGCTTGTTAAATTTTCTATGGCATCATTGGTACTTAGATTTTCCCTAAAGCCATATTGGGATGGTGATAATAATTTTTTTTTCCAGAAATTGAACAATTTACTTCTTCACGACAGTTTCCAAGATTTTTGAAAAGGAGCGTAAGAGACTTATGGGTCAGTAATTATATATATCCTTTTTGTTACCACTTTTATGGGTGAGTATAACTGTGATTTTTTTAAGGCATGAAGGGAAGACATTTATAGATATAGACAGATTTACCAAGTATGTCAATGGGGAGGCCAGTTCATTTTGTAATTGTTTTATTATTTTATAATCAGTTTGTTGTCACATTTTAGCACATTATTTGTACACTATATATTATTTTTTAAACTCGAGAGATAGATGTCTTAATTGGGAAGAAATACTTAAAAAAATATACGTATTTTACCCACATTATTTCGTTGTGCCATTAATGGGGGGGGTGGGGTATGGATACCGCCGCCCAGGAATCATTTTCTATAGGAAAACCAACACTTCTGCCATAGGTCACCCCAAGTGGCTCGCCACGTTTAGTGATTTTGTCCGGATCTTGGCGGCAGATGCGTCTGCCCACTAACTGCTTGGCCAGATCGGGAGAGACTGGTTGAGGAAGACTTTTTGACCTTTTCAACAGGACTCTCACACGCCTTGCACGGCAGTAATAGAGATAGGATTAGGATTAAGGGAAATGATTCAAATATCCGTCGTTGACACCCAGATAATTGTATTTTACATAAATGTTCTCCATAACAATCGCAAAACTTATCATTGAAGAAGAAGATAACAATAATAACTAAACGAAAATATGAAAGAGAACAAGACACAGAAAAAAGACAATGGTCGCAACTGGGACTCGAACCCTGACCTCTCGTCTAACCGGGACGTGCGTGTTAACCAATTTCGCAATTTCTCCCTTCTTTCAAGCCGTCATAATAGTCAATCTCATATTAAAAATTTTAGAATTAACAATATTATCTTCAACTAATTTTATTGCGACCATTGTCTTTTTTCTGTTTTCTGTCTTGTTGTCTTTCATATTTTCGTTTAGATTATTATTTTTATCTTCTTCTTCGATGATATATCACGTTGATGGGAATAACCTTCAAAAGTTATAAAAGAGAGTTTTTCTTATAAAAAAATTGCAAAACTTATCATTGAGTTTGTAATCATAAATTATTATTATTATATTGTCAGAGTCAGGGACAGATTATCTTTTTGCATTATTATGAATGTTAACACTCGTGTTCAAATAACCGAGTTAATAATTATCACGTTTAAGAATATGCAAATTAGCTTATAATGCAATAAACTCATAAATAATGCACTAGACCAGTATGTAAGGTATCTATTTATTTATAACATAGCTAATAATTTATTTAGATATTATTTCCTATGCATATATTTTATATGTTCATTTTCAAGTGTAAATTATGTAGGAATCCCGACTAAACCCTATTTACCGACATGGTACAAAAGACAGTCAGCTGTACAACGTTGTTTGTCTTTGAATCTGCAAACATTTCATGGGGTGAGGTTTGTCCGGGTCTTGACGGCGGATGCGTCTGCCCACCGGTTGCTTGGCAGGTCGGATCGAGAGAGAATGGTTGAGGGAGTCCCTTTGACTTCTCCAGCCGTACTTTCTCGAAATATCGTCTTGCGCCGGAGTTTGAGGTATGGATTCGTACGTCCGTCACTCCTGGACAAACTGACCCCCAGATTACCAATACCCCATTGCTTCCCAGAACTTCATCTCCTTCCTTTCCTAAAAAGACCGTCCACACAGCATCCCCAAAGATGACCTGAGGGGAATTATTTTCCTCAGGGCCTCCTATGTGGAGACAATGTAAAAAAAATATATTTATCTAAAATGTTAAATTTACTCAAGTACCTATAAATCTGTATTGTTTACCTGAAAAAATTCATACGAGAATAATTAAAAAAGGTACCTAATTTACAGGCAAAACAATGCATTCATGTCGTGTAAAATACATACATTGTCATGTGCACCAATTCATTGTTACGCGGATGATAGTACAGTCCATGATAGCTTTTTGTTTGACAAGCCCTCAAAGGGCTCACAAACTCCAACGGCTCGGAGGGCTTTGAAGCAAAGAATGGACGGTTACCTCGAGAGTGTTTTCTCTTGGGGTAAAAATAATCTCGTTGAATTTAATGTTTCAAGGACCCAATCTTGTCTGATTACCTCTAAAATGAATCGAAATGAAAATCTAGTATCTTTAAACAGAAGCAATCTTCCGAATAGGCCCTCCATTGATATGTTTGGTGTAACCCTAAGTGACCAGCTCAGGTATGGGGGCTCCATCAAAGCCAGAGTAAAGTTAGCCTCCCAAAAACTGGGCGTACTGTACAGGGCCCGCAGATACTTTAATAGTACACAACTGCTAACCATGTTCAAATCACAAGTACGCCCCACGGTTCAATTTGGCAGCCACCTCTGGTCTGGAGCTCCAAAATACTTGAAAAATACCCTCGACTCTGTGCAGAAACGGGCGGTCCGTTTAATAGATTCTCCCATCTTAACAGACGGATTGCAATCTTTAAAGCACAGGCATCGGGTGAGAATGCTATCCTTGTTATACCGGTATTACAATGGAAGATGCTCCGAGGAACTAGCGTCATTGATCCCTTCGGCATCGGTGCGTAGTCGGGAAACACGCCAAACGCGTGCCCAACATTTGTACACGGTTGACATTTGTCACATGAGAACGGGTCGCTCTTGTGTTCAACAGCTCGGCTGTGGAATGATTTGCCGGCCTCTGTGTTTCCTCCTTCCTACAACATGGATCTCTTCAAGACCAATGTGCATTCCTTTCTCTCCTCAAAAAGACCCTCCGCACATCATCCCAGGTGACATAGGCCCTGAGGAAAATTATTTTCTTCAGGGCCTCCTGTGTGGAGTTAATGTAAAAAAAAATACAAAACCGGAAAAAAAATCATTATAGGTAAGTAAGTAGTTACTTAGTACCTAAGAACACAATATATTATCTACGTTTATTAAACCATACTTTTGTAGGCAAATTTAAAAAAGAGAGTTTAAAGTAATGGTTCAATGACAGACAACCCTACAAGGTGGCATTACGACACCTCTTAAAAAGTCATCAAAAGGGACGAAAAAAATGTATAAATGTATTTTTTTACTATAATTACATCTATTTTCAATTTTCGTTCCATATCTTGGGCCGGCTAACAGCCAATTTTGGATAAATGCGTGTGAAACAATAGCATTGATTCACTTGGTGCTCGTCCCACAATTTATAATATTTAGTTCCAGCACCAAAAGTTGATTAAATGCATTGTCATCGACAACAAGTTTATTTCTGCCGAGTTTCAGCTCGATCGGATGCCGGGGAGTGAACGTAAAAACTAAGTTTTTTACGGGTTGATTTTTTTGTTGAACGGCTAATTTTTTTGTTGAACGTTCCAAAATGATAGCATTTAGTCAATGTTCATTCCGAAATGTATCATATTTAGTTTCAGTACTTTTGGAAACAAGATAAAAAATGTTTGCGTTATTGCAACAAAAAAAAACACTAATTACAACAAGTCTGGAAATAGTTAATTATGTATCAAGAAAAAAATAATCGGTAGTTAAGAAAATAGGTAGGTACTACTTGTTGAATAAAAGTTTTTTAATGAAAGAATTTTACTCTCCTGGAAAATGTTTTACTTATTATTACTATTTAATGATTGCAATTATTTATTATAATCATTTTTCCACATACGTCATCACCTCTATTATAAACTAATTATAAATAATTATAAATCATCATAATAATAAGTGGATTATTTACATTACGCGATTTACTAGATATTTTAAATTTTTTGTTTACCTGAAATCATTTCAATAATAACATGAATGAATAATTAAACAATATTTGTTGTATGTTAAATTGTTGGAAGTAAAGGGAATTTTTTATTTTTTTTTATTTAATTTTTACATTTGTGGAGCGTGTAATTCAAAAACGGCTTTGAATTTGAAAATTACGAATAAATAAAGTTGCAGATTATTTTTTATTTATTTTCAAAAAAATTGTCAATAATTGGGTTTTGACTTTTGACTACCACCACCGTTTCATAATAAACAAAACCCGGCGAAATTTTGGCAGCATAATGACTGTTTTTACCATGGAACTAGTTTTTACTGTTTTGTTTGTGCTTTGTACTTTGACCTTCCCAATTGTATCTGACGAGCAATAATAATTGGTGTAGCGCCGCACGCCAAATGCCCGTACTACTTGTACTGCTAATAGCGTACAGTGCCTTCTGTGAAGGTCACATCGATAGCGAAACCAATCAGCTAAACGAAAGAGGCTCTGATGCAGTGCTTCAACACAGCATCTCAGTTGACATAGGCCCTGAAGGAAATAATTTTCTCCAGTGCCTCTGTGCGGAGTTAATGTAAAAAAAATCGCTGATTCACATAAATAATTTCAGGCATATTTATGCTATATAATTTAAAGTTTAAGAGGATGCACGGGTGACGAAAATTGAATAATAGGTATTTTACAAAACTGTCACTCTCGCTTTTCCCTCCCTCCCCCTCCCCGAATACTGCAAATATATAGTTTTTAATAAAATAATATAACAAGTATAACCGGTTTCAGCTTGTTAAAGCCATCTTCAGACTGGTACAAATTATTCTTAACCTAGAGTTAATATACATAATGGGGAGAGGAAGGGGTTAGTCTACAAGGATTTTATTCAATTGTAGCTCAACCCAGGATTCCCCGAGGAAAATAATTTCCCCCAGGGCCATGCCAACTTAGGGGATACTGTGTGGATGGTTCTTTTAAGGAAAGAATGAAGAGGAAGTTCTGGCAGAGAAGTAGGTATGAAGGGTGGGTAGGAGTCTCAGGGTTGGTGTGGCCAGGAGTGACGGACGTATGAATCCATCCCTTCAACTGCGGTGCAATGCGATGGGTCGAAGCATTCCAGCTGTCCAGTGTCTCTCGATCCGGTTCAATTTATATGTTTTTTTTCCATATTTGTTGCCATGCCGTCAAGGGCGGATTTAGGGGGGGACTGTATTTTTTTGTACTGTGGAGATTCCATGACAGTACATACTTAGAAGCAAAAACTGTCTTTATTAAACATTTAATTTTTCTATTGTTTTGACACTTTCATAAAACTTCCTATACATACTTGAACTTGTAAAAATAAACTTGATGTATGATACTTCAAATTTATTTCTAACAGTAATTGTTGATTTTTTTGCCCGTCCGCCCCTTGTGCCCCCCCCCCCCCCCCAGAAAAAAATCCCAACAGTAATTGTTGATTTTTTTGCCCGTTCGCCCCTTGGGCCCCCCCCCCCCCAGAAAAAAATCCTAACAGTAATTGTTGATTTTTTTGCCCATTCGCCCCTTGTGCCCCCCCTCCCCCCCCCAGAAACAAATCCTGGATCCGCCCTTGCATGCCGTCTTTGACTATTGGATTTTTAGCTATTCTTTTGGAGCAGGAGATATAATTATATCGGATTAATTACTTGACTTTTAACATTATTTGACTTGTGGGGCTGACTGCTGAGGCACCCATTTTACCAGATAATAAATTTTAATAAATCGTCACTTCATTTGGATAGGGTTCTAACTGACATTTTTTTCAAAAATGACCTTTGAATACCAAAGCATTTCTTTTGCCTATTTCTGTAACCAAAATAATTTTCAGAACCATCTATGTTGTATTTTCGTAGATATAAGTATGACAAAGTTCTAACTTCAAGCTTTTACAATAATAATTCACAAGGTTCTAACATTACTTACACTCTCTACTTTGTTTGTATCTGACAGTTGATCTTAAATACGAGGCGCATTATGGTCCGTCATTTCATTTGGATAGGGTTCTAACTACGCCTTACCATTTTCTAGGGTTTCTAAGTTTCCAAAGACGAATTTTCGAAATCTATGTAAGAATTTTAGTTTATGTATTTCAGTTTATCATATTTTAATTGAAAATATTTTAATAGGGCTTGGCCCTAGCTAGGAATAGCATTAGGGTAATGTAATTAGAACCTTGTGCAATGAATTATTATGTTCTATCTGGTTGCACAGGGTTCTATTTGTATGTTTAGGTATGTTCTAAAAGGGTAAGTTTACGTCCTGTTTAAATACTTTCATTTAAAATATGTTCAATTAAAATGCTTTACACAAGGTTCAAAACCAAAGGTTCAGTACCAAAATCGGAAATTTGTAAACAGATTATGAGAAATTATCTTTGCAAACTTTGACACCTCATATCTCAGAACAAGGTTAAGCGAAGTTAGAACCCTATCCAAATGAAGTGACGAAATATGAAATAATTCATTACAAAATAAAATTTAACTAAAATAATATAAGAAATGTATACTTAAAGGCGGCAATGAAAAAAAACGGCAAAATATGAAATAATTCATTACAAAATAAAATTTAACTAAAATAATATAAGAAATGTATACTTAAAGGCGGCAATGAAAAAAAAACGGCAAATGGTATGAACAATTAAATAATAATAATTGAAGATAAGAAATAAATGTACCCACCTGCAGAATATAAAAAAAGATAAAATTACACATATTATATGTGCGGTCACGATACTTTAGTATGCATTCCATAATTTCAAGAAATAAAATTATTATTATTTATTTGATGCAATATATTTACATTTTATACACAATTCAATGATGTTGGCCTCACTGGGTGGTTTACCCGTGCTATTGATATTGATAAATTCTATTAACTGCTTAGTTTTTTTCTTATTAATTTATTTCATGCCTTTTGTTATATTATGAAAAGCCAAAAGGCATTAATGTAGAGTCCCGAAAAATGAAAACTTTGAAAATTATTATTAAATCTAACTACAACAATAAAAAAAATGTCCGAGCATTTAAGGTCATTACGTTATTGATATACAAAATTGTCATATACGCAGCATAATAAATGTTGCTAAAAATATAAAGAGATGACAGAATAAACCAAAAAATGCTGGTCAGCTGCAATAAATTTACTTAAAAAGGTTTGCTTCCCTGATACGAAAAAATATTCATTACAAGTTTAGTAAATTGCGATAGATGGCCCACGTATCTACTTTAAGAATAAATCAATAGATGGCAAGAACGTCAACGGCCCAGATTTATTCTTACAGTTAGTTTGATACCGCAAATTAGTCTACATTATTTCGAGTGAAAATCACCAGATGGCATGCATTAAAGTTAAATAGGATTGCTTCACCGCGAAGGTCTGATTATTACGATAAATTTAATGTGTTATAATGTTTCTCTAAAATAAACAAGAGCTGGCAGAATAAACCCAAAAATGCTGGTCAGCTTCTATTCTGCAATAAATTTAAAGTGCATAAAAAGGTTTGCTTCAATAATTGCAAAATAGATGATGGCCCACATTAAACGTAAGGTAAGTTATAGTCTACGCATTCACAGATGGTGCCAATTAAAATATTTTAGCTTTTTAATACTAACTTTTTGCACGTTACGCTCTAAAATATTAAAAGGTAAATTAATTGGTTGCGCCCGTACATATTTAATATGGATATATATATATATATATATAAACAGTTTCGTCCATAAACAAACCAAAATCTTTCAAGAAAGGCTGAAAAATACAAGATTTGAGTTTGTTTATGGACAAAACTATTTATTTATATTCATATTAAATATGTACGGGCGCAAACAATTAATGTACCTTAATATTTTAAAGCGTAACGTGCAAAAAGCATTAAAAACCTTAATAATTTGAATGGCTATCATCATCATCATCTGTGAATGCGTAGATTATAACGTACTTGACGTTTAACCTTAGAGTAGATACGTGGTATAAAATATATAGTACAGCACTGCGTCCACTATCCGCAAAAAATACCGGCGGTTGGAACGGGCAATGGATTTTTATATAATATTATTTTATAGATAATAGAAAAATCCGTTGCGTGCCGTGCGTGCGTTGCGGCCGGCGCGGACAGATGGACGTTCACCTTTAACAGAAAATAAATAGATGGCACGCATGTAAAAGGCCCAGATTTATTTTTACGGTAAGTTGTTTGATACCGAAAATTAGTTTACATTAGTTCGAGTGAAAATCGACAGATGGCATGCGTTCAAGCTATATAATAGATTCCTTTTCGCCTTATGTCTGATTATTATTCTAAATTTGTATGGGTTTTAAATGAAATTATTAGATGGCGGGCGTGTAAACTTTTCAGGGGAATGGCAGCGCGCCCTTCTTCAACACAAAACTTAATTTTGGATTTCAGGCAAAAAACCCAACCTACAATAATTATTCAGTAGAGATATCGCCACCTCATTAGGATTAGGGCTCTAACTTCACTGTACCTGAACTATTTAAAAAATATTTAACGTCCTAACCAATTTAGAACACATCTAAACATGTAAATAGGACCCCACATACGACAAGCCAGGGCAGGGGTCGGAGTAAGCGGTTCGCGAGCCGCATGCCAATTCCATGACAATTTGGCTGGACACGAGCTAGGGCATAAGAGACGAGCTAGGCATTGAAATATTTCCAATGACAATATGATAAATTAAAATTCGCGGGAGAAAAGGGGGTCGGGGAGGGCGAGGCGGGGGAGAGGGGGGGTCGACTCTGTCTCGATTCTTGGCGAAAAATCGCTGATTTCTGGTTGATTGGTCTCGGTCTCGGTCAGCTAGTGCAAACTATTCGGGACCGAGAACAGTCAACAAGACCAGCTACCACTGGACGCTGGAAGACCGGCCGAAGTGCGAAAACATAAATGCGAAGAATGTTAGGAAGGGCAGGGCACGTTATTGAAAAACCCACAATCAAAAGGTTTTATCATATTTTATTAACGATAAATGAGAAAGATAAACGAAGTTATTAAATATTTCAAATTTAGTCAATATGGAAACAGATGCATGCTCGTGTCACACACAGCTATAAAAGATCATTCGGCTTGGCATCTTTCAGCATATCTCTCGCCATATATTACCAATGGGAATGTAAGGCTAGCGATATGCCGAAATACGCCAAGCCAAATGATCTTTTTATCTTTTATAACTGTGTGTGACACAAGCATTAAACATTTTCACCCAGGCTAGGAATACACGGTGAGACGAGACGAGACGAGACGAGGCGAGACAAGACGTGTCGAGTAGAAGTAGAAGTGTAAAAGTTAAACTTACAAAAAACTAAAGAAGACAAAGGAGGGGAGGCTGCACCGTACAAATAGGAGACCGATTATTCTATCTCATTCTCTCGCTGGCTATAGGTGTACTTGTTTATCTCTTTTTAGCGTCGCTTTTTCGTTACATCGAGTTTCAAATCAAACGGTGCTAAAGAAGTTTTCATTTCAAAAACATTTTATCTATATAATAATTTTTATCTATATAAAATATTTTATCTATATAATAAATAACAAATTATAGGCCATAGGAATCCAGTTATAAATTTACCTCTTATCTGAAAAAAAATAAGATGCACATAAAGTTTAGAAAAAAAAACATCGAAGTTTTGATCAAAATTTTGATCAAAACTTCGATAAAAACTTTTTATACCGCACAAGATTATGAACTGACCGAAACCAGTGAGACTAAGATATCCCCAATGAGGTCAACTCATTTTTTTTAATTTTGTTAAAAATGTTAAATTATTATTTTTTATTTATGCATGTATATATTTGTGTTAATATTTAATTTTTAATATACTTCTTTATGTTCTTGCCTTTACACACGAGTAATAATTACTGCACTTATAGTACAGTAATTATTGCACTCTCGTAAAGGTTATTTATTGTATACACATATGTGTTTTTACAGTTTTTCAATCAATGTTGCATGTTTAATTACTCATACATGTGTAGTATGTATACAAAAAACTAATAAAAAATAAATAAAAAACATGTAATACAAACTTAATATGTATAATAATAATAACGTAGTATTTATACAGCTCAGTTTTGTGATATTTCACTTCAAGTGCGCTTAATTATAATAAACTTAAAATTAATCCTATAGTGTTCCTTACGAGTCCTTACAAAATACAAAATTGATTAAATTATGTGAAACAAAGAATACACAGTATATACAAAACAATTCCTAAAGAACAATATTAACAACAATAGAGAGTGCTGTTGATGCAACAAACAAATTTCAAATTAAAAAAAAATTATAATCTTTACAAAAGCCAAATCACGAAACTGTGATAATTTTTTTTTTTTTTTAAACGAATTTTTTTGTTTACATACTTACCGAACTCAATAGAGAAAACCCGGGCGGGTGGATCTAATATTTATAATAATCTTCAATTTTATTCCTATATTGGCGTCATTTTACAACACTCGATTTAAAACAAGAGGAAGGTCAATTTCGACACATTTCGAAAAACTCTGCGCAAAGCCCGGGCAACTTCAGCTGGAACAAAGTAAATTTCAGAAGCATTTTTTTTTTACATGTGCTCCATACAGGAGGCCCTGAGGAATATAATTTCCCTGAGGGCCTATGTCATCTTTTGGGATGCTGTGTGGAGGGTTTTTTAGGGAAAGGAAGGAGAGGAGGGTTCTGGGAAGGAAAAGGGTTTAAGGGGTGGTGGGTAGGAAACTGGGGTTCAGTGTGCCCTGGTCATCAGACCTAAACACACCTCATACCATGAACCCGGACACCCCTGCTTAATCACAAAACGTAGCGAACCACTTGGGGTGACCTATGGCAGAGGTGTTGGTTATCCAATAAAGGTTCCCGGGGCGGCGGTACCCATTCCCGCCTCCCAAATTGAGTGTGTTACACGTGATTATTTGTTTTTATTCATAAAAAAAATTATCAACTTATTCTTAATTTCCTGTTGCTTCCACTTGTTGTATGTAATCACAATCACCTGTATTGTGAGAGTTTAGCATGTAATTATTTATTATTTGTATAAAAATTATTATCATGTAATGCAGATAGGTTCATGTTATTAATATCAAATTTGTAAATATTAATCGAAAATTATACTTACAAACATTATTCACAAAGTCTACAACTTGACAATTACTAAAACATGCCTTTGGGGTGAAAAGCCATGAAGGAAAAAAGAGGTTTGTTCAGATTTTTGAGAACCAATTAAATTAGGAGGATGTATAGGAACAGCCACCCCAAGTACATTTAGTGATTACATACTTTTGGTGACTTGCCCAGCTTCATGGGTTGATGTTTCTCCAGGTCTTGGCGGCGGATGCGTCTGTCCACCAATTGAGGCCCCTGAGGCCCTTTGACCTCTTCAGCTGGACTTTCTCGACCCATTGCCTTGCACTTCAGGGATGGATTCATACTTCCGTCAATTCAGGACACCCTGTCCCCCAGTAACATGTCACTGCTAAACATGGATTTTATAAGATGGAAAATACCTAAAAGCGTTATAAAATTCTTAAAGAATGCATTTGGCAAACCGCCCGGTTTATTGAAAAAGAAATATATCACAAAATCTATGTATTTCCTTTTATCTGGAACTCGCCTCAATGCTGGGTACATTTATTTAAAAAAAAAACAGTAAAATAAGTGCAGATTGACGCACTTAATTGGCCTTAAAAATAATAGGGTCTATTTTATTCGTTTTTTTTATTAGTCTACCGGGAGTAATTCTTCTTCTTCTTCTTTCATATGGTGAAAATATGGGTCTCCTGGAGAAGCAGAATATCGATGTAATATAAACCGGGAGTAATAATATAACACTACGACAGGTTCGCCTATCTAATAAAGGTTATATCTATACATATTGAAATCTCATGTCATGGTGTTTGTGGTCGCACTCCTCCGAAACGGCTCGACCGATTTTTATATTTTTTTATGTATATTTGAAAGGTATGAGAATAGGTCGTAAAGTATATTTCACACCGGTAAGTGATCCTATCCAGATTTTTTTTCTATTTTTTTTACAATTTTTTTATTTATATTTAAAAATATCAAAAAATACCCATAGCCCCAAATTTTCACCCTCATACTCACACCCCAATTTTTAAATTTAATATTATTGTATGAATAAATTTAACCGCCGTTCGTATTTCAAACGGAACGAAATTATTTATGTTGTTGAATGACAGATGGCGCTACGTCCGCCTCATCGAACAAATATAACAAGATAACAAAAATCTGCTTGTGAGCATGACGCATGAGGCACGAGATGAATGAAATCAATACATTCGTTATTTTTTTATTTAACTAGAAATATTCACTAGAAATAGTTTATACGGCAGAACAACGTTTTCCGGGTCGGCTAGTTTTTTTTTAAATATAATAATATTTAATATGGTCTACTGCGGTACATGAATAATCTTTAGTTGTAAATGAGCCAACTAAGGCAGTATATAATACAATTATGATGAGAACCCCGAGCTAACTCCCGAGTTCTGAATAGGTTTCGCTTCAATTGCCGGTAGATTTATGTTTATGCTAAGGCGGGAAAACTTGATGCCGTGGAAGATAAATTTATTATTTCACATTCACAGGTACCTAACTACTTAGAAACTTTAGCTGCTTTAATATAAATTATGTTGATAGGTAGGTGCCTAACCCTGGTTTTGCATTTCTCAGGAGTATAGTTTGCCACCTAGATCCACCTTTGCTGCATCTTAATATTTACCTACAAGGTAAAAAAATTGTTTATTAGTTAATAACTCACATAACAATTACTATGTATTTATTTATTGGCTCTCTAACAGAATACAACACATAGTTATTAAAGTAATTAACATTTTCAATATGGCTTAGCGATGATTCCAATTATATGTGTACACACAATTCATCACAAAATTCTTTGTGCAGCGATAATTTAGTTTAAATTACATGTTGGTACATAAAACTAAAGAGGACCAAAATCCAATGTAAGTAAATATACACATAAACATTTAAATTAATGCATACATGTGTCCACTGTAATTGTACATATATCGACCATTCAGTTGATTAATCAGAAATCTCCGAAAAATCAAAATTTGAGTTGAGTATGCAGATTTGTAAAAGTGTACCTCTATCTGGTTCAAATTTCCCGTAAACACCACCAAATCATAATGCACACAGAGTTGTAGTAAAATAAACCAAAAATTTATGTTTTCTGGGTTACTAGTAGAAAATTTCAAAATTTCGTGAACATTTATTGGACCATCATGCCTTACGGTGTTATTTTATTCTTGACGTGCGTTGGTTTGAAAAAACGTTGAATCGATATCAAAAGGTTTAAGGGTTTCTCGTAAATTTTGGCATTCTATTATGATTGATTTGGCATATTAAAGATGAGTAATACATATTGATAATGATTTTAAATAGAAGATGTATGAGAAATTACATCTGACGTCTTCTTTTGGCGAGTGAGACTTCTCTAAAGTGATCAAGTCTTTCAGCAAACTTATCTTGGTTCCGATATACTCTTGATTTGTAAACTAGTATTCCCGTATTTGTTTACTGTAATGAATTGCATAGCGTGGAGACCAAATCACGAAGCTGTACTCTAAGATACTTCTTACATATGAGTAGTTCAATATTCTGGAGCTACCGAGAAACTTGAAGGAATTGGAAATTACTAGCGCATACCCAGAAAATATCACTGGACAGTCTTGAAAAATCAGTTTTGAACATTACACAATTATTTTTTTAACCCATACCTTTTTCCTTCCCAGAATTTCTTCTCTTTCCTTTCCTAAAAATACCCCTACATAGCATCCCCAAAGATGACATAGGCCCTGAAAGTTTTTTCCTCAGGGCCTCCTGTGTGGAGCTAATGCAAAAAATAATATTAATAGAAGTTTTTCTTTATCTAATCTATCTATATATTTCCTAACTTGTAAATTTTACGAGGAAATCAGAAAAAGGTGTCGATTCCTTCCTCGGGGACGAACATAAAATGGAAGCTTTGCCTCGCTGCAGCAGTAAAGAAAATCATAATAATATTCCTAGTCGTTTTTTCCTTCACACATTGACACGGAATACACTAGGCGGGTCTCAGTGGGTCTGGCGGACTGGTCCGTAAAGACATTCTATTCACAATACCTATAGATTTTTTTTACATTTACTTATGTAGGTATGTAATTCCTATGTAATTCCTATCTTTATCTAGGCATAATCTATTATAACAACCTATTAAAATTAAAAACCATCGAAAATATGCAGGAATTTAAGCCCAAATTAAAAAATTATCTTAAACTGCTATAAAAGTCCCAAATATGTTTACTTTGTATCTTAAAGTCTGCTATTTTATAAATCATTCATTCCTTCTTTTTCTTTCATTTCTTAGTTTCTGTATCTCTGAGACTACTATTGTATAAATCTTGCCTTCTTTCTTACGTATCCTTTACTTACTTATTACAATAATTTTTGTTACTAACTTACATGATTCTTTCATTTATAATAATTTTTTAATTTATATTATGATTTTTTAAACTCTTCAGGATTTTTATTTTTAAATTTATTCATGATTTTTTAACCTACTTATTATTTACAATAGCCGTTATTACTAACTTACACGATCTTTTAATTTACTAATTGAGCTAGAACTCCCTCACCAAACACAAGAGCATTGTCTCTTTATGGTGAGGAAAGGCAATTTTTTATTTTTTTGTTAACCTTATGTAACTATGTAACTGATGTAACTTTATATGTATTTTTAATAAGCATTGCCAATAAAAAAATGTTTATAAGCACAAGATTTATTATTTTTTGACTACATACTTATAATATTGCAATAACCCCTTATTCTACAAGTCTCTCCGCTTTGAATCACTTTATACATAAATTGAATTTTTTGGTTTGTTTTTAATTTCTATTGTGGTTTTGTTTTGTTTTTTTTTTCTTGAGAATTATTTCTGCCGAAGTTTGTATATATTTTTTCTTTTCATAAGTGTTTTTTATATTTATAATTTATATTTCTCTTGAAATAATTGAATTTTAAAATCGATTATTCAGAAATAAGGAAAAAAATGGGTAAACGGATACGTCCATAACACATCTTCCGGTTTATCTCTTCCGTGTGTATATTAAGGGCCCGCAACCCGGATTTTAACCGATTTATTACATATTTCCCTTAAACACGGTAAGTTTTAAAGCTCTTAAAAAAAATATATATATATATTATTCTTGAAGATAATATCTAGACGATAGAAAAAAATTGCAAAGTATGCTCCAAAAATTATTATTAACACGTTTGTTCAGTTATTTTACAAGTTATATGTATGAAAAAATTCACAGTGTTTCTTTAAATGCTGTTTAAGATAATGCCCGCGAAATTTTTACTCTATTTTAAACGAGTCGTGTTTTATTAAATATTTCCGCAATTTTCGCATCGAATTTGTCGCTGTAAACGTTAGCGCTCTCCTCTAACATTCGTAATTTCGTATCTCTCCATCTTCTTCTTTTCGGGCCCGGTCGCAGGGCCTTAAGCAGGGTCTCCTCCAACCGAAAACATGAACATTTGCTTACACATTACTAAAACATTGGCGAAGGAGCGTGGCCTTACTGCAGACGCATACAAAAATGTGCAAGGCCCTTAATTTTATTTGATAAAACTTTGTTATATCACAATAATTATCAGCCTGAAACACTCATCAACATTGAAAAATCTTTCGAGAAAAGATACTTGCCGCCAACGGGACTTGAACCCGTGTCCTTTTGATTGCCGGTCAGCTGCTCTTGACCACTGAGCTATGGGGGCTTATCAAATACCAGCCAAATAATTCAATATATACTAGTGTTTCATTCAAAAATTACCGCTTATTATATTTTTTCCACCTGAAAACAACCAACTTTATTTTTGCGAGAGAGACATTGTAAGTGTTAAATCCCTCGCTAGGTGACGTCGAGACAAATTATGACTACATTTATTGGGGAAATACTTAAACTTGTCAAATTTAAATTATTATTTTTAATTTATAAACTAACGTTTAGACAAGATTTTTATGCATAGCACAAAGGGTAACAATTATTATAAGCAATAATTATATAATTATTGCTATAATAATTGTTACCCTTTGTGCTATGCATAAAAATCTTGTCTAAACGTTAGTTTATAAATTAAAAATAATAATTGTTATTTCACAATTAATTTATTTAAACTAATATTATATGGTACCTATATTTGCGGCACGTTCCTGAGTCGAAGATACTCTCAGTATCGCCCTGGTGTAAGACCACCATTCATAATTGAAATGTTGCTTGAAATGGCTTCAGACACATTTCAACCAGATCTCATAAGCCAGATACTTCCCTACTTTTATCTTCCAATTTCCTTCACCTCCCCACTACCTTCAGCTTCACAATATGCCCCAATTGGGAATGCCATATTCACATAAAAGAGCAAATGTTCATTTTTCGGTTGGAGGAGACCTTCCTTTACATTTTTAACTAACTAAATCATCGTCTGCGACTGAAGTACAGTGCCATTACTAAAAAAACAGCATAGAACATCAAGTGTATGAATTAAAAACACTGCAAAAAGAGTTTTTTTTGTACGGTGAAGGCCAATCTTGTGTTTTTTATAACGACGGTATACAGATTCGTGCGGAAATATGAGCCGCCGATGAAGCCCGCCCAAGAGCGAGGGCGACCCGACAACCGACTCCTCAAGAACGTTCGATAAGGAAATGGACGACCCGGAACGATTCCTCGGGTGAGAAGTGGGAATTTATGTTAATTTGGCTAAGATATTGCCCCCCGGTGATGGTGAAGTCATTTTATCCCTTCTTTGACCTCGGCTTCCCCGGGGGGAGGGATTCACATGATGGAAGGTCAAAGTTTCACTTAAAAACAAAGCGCGGCCTCGGGCTGGGTGATATTTTATTTATTTTCATCGAAGGGTCTGTTTGGAGGGTTTGGGGGCGCGCATTGGACCGATTTCTTTTATACACTTATGCCCTCATGGTCAAGCTATATCAAAATAAGTCAATCTTGGCTATAACAAGGACGCTTACTTATAACGACATCATGACTGATACGAGTAAAAAACAATATTCGAATATTCATAAATTACGCGCGGGTACTTATTTCAAAGAATTTCCAAAATCGCTCACACTCACATAGAAAGGACTTTACGCTTAACGGATAAAGCGAAGCTTTTTGGTGCGGCCCGCGATCACTTTTGGTGCCACCAGATGAAAAAAAAATTACACTCACAATGCACCGCAAAAAATTACAATCAAAATGCAAGAACGGTTTTCTTTCACAGTGTTTCAGCTACATTTTAAAGTTATTTTTACTGAACCCAGAGAAAGCCATAACACAGCTGACAGATATGTGCTCAAACAAGAACCTATGTGTCTAGAAATCAGGTAGAAAGAAAATACATGTATTTTTGTCACATCATATAGTTTTCCTGCATTTTACAGCAAATTTATTGGCTGCAATAATTTTTTTTATTTTTATTTTTATTTTTTTATTGTTTTTATTTCTTGCTAGAGCAATCCCGATGAGTTACAGAACTCATTTTGGGACAGGAGGAACATACAAATCATGGGTGGGAGGAAATAGTTAAAATTTTACATAAGAATTTGGATGTTAAAATATAAGATTCACATACAATATAGAAGAAAAATAAAATACAGGTTGAGTAGAATAAACAGCAATGGAAAACAATTAAAGAAAAATGGAACAAGGTTATACAGATATGGGTGATTACAACTTAATGGAAAAGAAAAGAAGAGAAAAGAAACAAGACAATTGAACATGACAAGAAAATTACAAAGTTTCATCCTTATACATACTTAAAAAATATTCTTTTAAAGCATTACTCTGATTTTTTTTATTTTGCTGGATTCCCTTGTACATATCTGGTAGCGAATTATATAGTGTATAGGCAACATAGTTCAGAGATTTTATCCCATATTTTGTAGTGTGTGTTTGAGGTATGCGGGTTTTATTACTATTTCGAGTATTGTGAGTGTGGATGTCTTGATTGTAAAGTGGCTTGATGATAGTGTGAGTTGATTGTTGGGTAATTTGTAGGATGGTGCTTGTGATTTCAAGTTTAGGAAGGACTGTGATTGGAAGAATACCGGAAACTAAATAGATGTCTCTGACATGGGTGTCCCATGGAAGTCCAAAAACATTTCTGAGAGCTCGGTTTTGAACCACCTGCAGATCAGCTATCAATTTCTTTGAGGCAAATCCCAAGATACAGCAGAAATAAGAAAGGTGTGAATGTACCATGGCGTAGTACACTGATGTTAATAAAGTTACGGGTAGTAATCCTTGGAGTCTATAAAGTACACCAGTTATGGGTGTAATTTTCTCCTTTACATGATTTATGTGGAGATCCCACGAAAGTTGGGAATCTACGATCAGGCCCAAATATTTTGTGCTCATTTTCTTTTCGAGGCAGTTATCACCAACTTTGATATTGAGGCTGATATTTTTCTTGTTGCCAAAAAGTATGTAATGAGTTTTTTTTACGTTAAGAGTTAGTTTGTTTATTCTTAACCAGCTTGTGAGTTTAGAAATATCAGCATTCATTTCCGTTTCAAGCTCCGCTAGGCTTAGTCTGTTGTAAAAAATTACTGTATCGTCCGCATAGAGTTGTAGAGTTCCTTTAATACCCCACTTTGTTATGTCATTCACATAGATAAGAAATAGCAACGGTCCAAGAATTGATCCCTGTGGCACTCCACATGTTATTTTACCCATCTCACTCGTTTCTCCTCCCAGTTCTACTGCCGAAAAGCGATTTGATAGGTAAGATCGGAAAAGTTCCAGAGGAGTACCAACAATACCCAAATGTTTCAGTTTTTCGATCAATACGTTATGATCCACCGTGTCAAACGCCTTCTTTAGATCAATAAATATTGCCGCCGTAAAATCCCCATGATCCCAATCCCAATTTTATAATTTTATATTTATTTATCTTTTTAGAATAATTTATAAGGAATATATTTTTTCATTTAACTGTTTTTTATGGCAGAAGTGTAGCAATATATGGAGAAATCACATCATATCTCGTACAATTTCCGTATCGTACAATAATAACGTATGTATACGTATATTTTTATTGGGAGAATTCTTTACATACCTATATGATGTTAAAAAAAGGGTATAAAATAAATTAGGTCAAAATAAAAAATCGATTTCTACGCCCCCCCCCCCCCCCCCGGCGCTTGAAAATAAAAAAGGTTCCCCACCCCTGCTATAGATGTCTGTGTTTGCCTCTTTTTAGTGTCGCTATTTTTTGTTTTATCGAATTTCAAATAACAACGCTGCTAAAGAAGTTTTCCCTTCAAAACCCTTTTGTCAGAATCATGCTTACTGACTGTCAATAAAATAAAGTGTTTTAGATTTTTTTAGTACCTACCGCACAAGAGTCCCAATTGTTCCAACCGTCTTAATGGAGGTACGTTTTGAGGCTGAGGTTAGAGAGGAGAGGAAGGAGATGAAGGGAGATGGGGAAGAGCCACGCAGGGAAGTAGATGACTTAGATAATTCGATTTAAAAAATTGAAAAAAGTCTAAACTGTCTTTAAGAAAATGAGGTACCTTACTCTTCCCGAGATACAGCGAATAACGGCAAATTCTCAACTTGGTCTACTGAATGTTATTTTTTTCACCGGCCCTTTCTTCTGAATATAATTTGATGGTGGCCTGATAAAGATTACGGATTATTGATCTGATTCCATTATTGATGACAAAGATGACCATTACATGTTAGCACTACATATGGTCCAGTTAAATAGCATCACCTTAAAAAAATATTAAACAGAAAAATTGTAAACACAAAAATAGTAAACAGAAAAATAGTAAACATATTGTTATTTTATTTTACGTAAAGACAAACGGATGCAATGAACTGTACCCGAAAATAACCACAGCGCAAATGACTCAACATTACGTGAGATTTATGCATTGTTTCTAAGTAATTGAGATAAATTGTTTTTACACTTGCGTGCGCCAATAAATATTGAGAATAATAAAACTGTTTAAATTGCGTCTCACTTATTTCCAAGTATATTATTGCATTTTCTATGACTTTACAGCGCGGTCATCAGCACGGTGACCGGACAACTCAGAATGAAACCAACTCAGAAGCACCTCAGAAAGGTCATTAAGTGATGATAAAAAAATATAAAAAAATTGGTTAAATAGGTTAAGTTAGGTTAGGGTTTAGGGTTACCGACTATTTTAAAATTATTTTTTCATAGCTTTTAATGACCTTTCTGAGGTGTTTCTGAGTTTGTTTCATTCTGAGTTGGCATGGAACCATCAGCACATAGAGCATCTATCTAGACGTCGCAATAGGCCACTTGCGTCATATTTAAAAAAAAAATGCGGTTTAGACAAATATTCTAAGACATTCCGTATTTTTTTTTTTAATCGTATTTTTGAAACCCTGGGGATTTTTTGAAAATTTCAATCCGAAAAATCCGACCATTTTTTATAAAGCGGAAAGACGGGACATAATTTTATAGGTGTGAAAAAACGATAATTACATAGCCGAAAATCATTTAAAAAAAAGAACGTTTTCCACACGAATGGCATAGGAGAATAACGAGGCATACCAAAAATATTACATCTCATAAATATTTTTTTCCTTGATCCATCTTATTGATCATAAATCATTATAATGTACAACGTATATATTACTAAATCCAATGTAATATACTTGTACTTGTAAATTATAATATCTAATAATAAGAATATTATAAAATTTGATTTTGTTAAAATCAGCACCATAACCAATATACCTCTAAAACACGTACCGACTTAAATGTACGGGGTTCTCTTCAAAACATCTGTCAAAAAGTCAAACCAAATGATAAGTTCGCAGAGAACAAACAATAAATCTAGTGAACGAATTCAAAAATTCGCCTGAGATCAAAGTGATGCCATATTAAAAAAAATAAATCAGTGTGGAACTTTACAAAATTAATAGGAACATTTTCGGAGACGGGAGATTTTCATGTAGTGACGTAACGAGCCCAAATAATGGATTTATTTATTTAAAAGTAAAAAAAAAAACTGTACATTTCTAAAAAATTACTAACATTTTCGCAATCTTAATAAAAAGATGTATCCACACGATTTTTTCCAAATCGTTATGAATTCAATGCAAGTGGCCTATTGGCAGTAGTGTCTACAGGACTTGTAGCATAAATATACCAAACCACCCCTTGTAGCACGGTCGATCGATAAAGGATTGATCTTGTACAAACAAATTTAACTGTCGCGTCGGCGTCGTTCGTATTTCAAACAGAACGAAATTATTTATACTGTTGAATGATAGATGGCGCTACGTCCCCCTCATCTAACTATCATTTATATGGCAGAACGACGTTTGCTGGGTCAGCTAGTAATTTATATATATATTAGTTATGAAGTGTTTTTTGAACACCGCATTAGGAGAAGTTTTGGAATTTGGTGAATGTCGAGGAAGTCGAGAGGTGAATATCATATTTTGGAGTTGGTTATTCAGATTTGGGCACTAAACACAGCTATAGCCAATTCAAGCAACATGTTTCGACTGTACAGTTTGGCAATTAAATGTGGAAAATAAATTATGGCGCTCCAATCGTTTTTTAGGTTTTAAATGAATGTATGTTTAAAAAAACACTTCGGTCAAAATGCATATTTCATAACGTATTTGTATTTTCAAAAATTTTGCACAAAAAATTATAATTTAATAGAAGTAAAATTGTAATTTAATATAAGTAAAATAAAACAAAACAAATTTTAAGTGGGCGTTTATTTCTTTATAAGGTAATGATAATAATAATATTTATACGGCATTATAGGATGGGGCGGTACATATACAAATAAAACACAAACAATTTACATATCACAAAAACTAATAATAAAAACAAATTAAAAAAAACAATTATTATAAGCAATAATTATCAGCCTAAAACCCTCATCCACATTGAAAAAATCTTCCGAGAAAAAATACATGACCAACGGGACATGAACCCGTGCCCTTCTGATTGCCGGTCAGCTGCTCTCCCAATTGAGCTATGGCGGCTTATCTTATACCCGCCAAATGATTCAATATATACTAGTGTTTCATTCAACAATTACTGCTTATTATATTTTTTCCACCTGAAAACAACCAATTTTATTTTTTCTCGGAAGATTTTTTCAATGCGGATGAGTGTTTCAGGCTGATAATTATTGCTTATAATAATTGTTACCCTTTGTGCTATGCTTAATAATCTTAATGTGCTATGCATAATTGTCTTAAACGTTAGTTTAACAATTAAAAATAATAATTAATTAAAAAAAACCTTACTCATGTTCGTCAGAACTTTTATTCAAACAATTTAAGGTCAGAAAATTAAGTGCATTATACTTTTATCATGCAACATTACAAAGTTATAAAGATAACTAGCAGACCCGGCCACACGTTGCTGTGGCTAACGAAACACAACGCCATTATCCAACCTTTATAAAATTTCATAAAATGTTTGCTGAAAAGTTCGATTTTTTTAATTATTATTTACTCCTAAATGCATTTACTACCGATATACACGTAGGTGGGTTCTTTCATAAATTTTTCCCATGTCCTGAATTAATTGAATAAATCAACATTATAATATCAACTGATAAGCACACTTCCTGTGAATAAGAGACATGGGTTCGTGATACTGATAATGGTCTGACGTAAAATGAAAATGTACCGTATATTGGTTTTGGCTTCAAATGAATACAGAATGGTCATTTCCCCTGGCGGACGGGTGCCGGGTGACGGGTCCGGGTGTCGGGTGTCGGGATGACTTGGTGGCGAGTGTCAGTGGTGTCCCGCGGCCAGAAGATGAGAGCCTTCGATCCATTATGTCGGTTGCGTGAAGTGTCACCCTCGAGTTATTGATGATGTGTAAACTGCGCACCGTCGACACTGCTGCCATCTATCACTTTTATCTGGATTTATAATTAAGTACACCGGGATATTATTATGATGTGATCGTCTCATCTAGGTACCTAAGAATGTACTATTATATTGAATCGAATCTGTACAACATCGCTTCCTACGAGGAATTGCTTGGAGGTTAGGACTTGAAAGATATGATGAAATTGAACAAACTTTATACATGTCTTCTTTAGAAAAACGTAAAAAGGACTCTGATCTAATATGCATTTTCAAAATTATCAACAGTATTCCTGACACACCTACTTTGTTACAACTCATTCAGTTCAAAATCCCTTCCCGTAAGACTCCGAAATAATGAATTGCTGTTCCTCAATCAACATTTTACTAATTATGGATATCATTCTCCTTTATCTAGAATGTCGAGACTTGTCAACGCAAATCAAATCATTGAATTTTTTGGTGTAAGCCTAAATGACTTTCGGCAGTCGATACGCAATGTGACTTTTTAACGTCTTTTTAAATCCATCTTCAAGCTACTTGTACTCGTATTCTCGTATATGTACTTTTATATTAATGCTCTTCATCTATATGTATTCTCCTTTCATTGTCATCTCTCTTTTTTATTCGTGTTATTGTTATATTGTTAAACTTAAACGTTAAACTCAATACCACAAAGAGCCAGAATTTGCCCATTAGTTACGGGGTCCCTCAAGGCAGTGTTATAGGTCCAACGCTCTTCCTAATATATATTAACGAGTTATGCAACCTAGATATCGATGCCACTATTGTCAGTTTCGCCGATGACCCTGTCCTACTCTTCCAAGCAAAAGATTGGCTTACCGCATATTCCAAAGCGGAGGAAGGAATTCAACAGGTAAAATATTGGCTTGACTCGAACATATTAACTCTAAATGTACAGAAAACCAAATACTTACTGTCTAGTCTCACCAATATCCCAAAGTCAAACCCAGCCCCGCCATTAAAAATACACAAATGTAAAAATTCATCTCTAAACCGGAACTGTGACTGCCCATGCCTAGAGCAAGTAAACATTATCAAATATTTAGGAGTAACCTTCGATACACACCTGAATTGGAAGCAACATATACATAATACTACAAACAAAATCCGAAAATCTATATACTTTTTCAAACAAACACGCAATTTCCTTCACCTAAAACTTTTAAAAACAGTATATTACTCATTGTGCCAATCTCACATCGAATACGGAATTCTAGCCTGGGGTAATGCATATTCCAATGCCCTTGATCCCATCATGAAAGCACAAAAACTAATCATAAAAATAATTCTTAAAATGCCGCTTACTACCAGTACTGATACTATCTTCAATTCCTTCAACGTTATGGACATAAAACAGCTCTACTCAAGATCCATATTACTTAATTTACACAAAAACAACAAAACACCATACAAAGCTACACAAACAATACACAATACCCGAGCCAAAAACAACGAACTTCTCCAAACTCCTTTTTTCGAAACCACCTTCGGGCAAAGACACTCTAAATACATAGCTTGCAAACTATACAATACACTACCAACTACGATCAGACAAAGTGACTCCTTTACAAAATTCAAACAAGATATTAAAAAATTGATTATAAGTATTGGACGCCACACTATCACAAATATCTGTAAAATAAATCACGTATAGACATAAATAACTATTCACATACAACCTAACCCATATAAAACAAATTAAAATAATGGAATCCTGTCAAATTTAACCTATAAATAGACTAGGCAGAATTGATTTCATTACTCCATCTCCAACATTTATAAAATAACTCTCTTTAAAAGATTTATTACCCTTCCAATCACCCTTCTGTTTTAATTCTATTCATAATATGTATTTTACCTGAAATATCCTTGTAATTACTATATTCATTTATATACCTGTACGCCTGTCTCGACACAGGTATACCCTAGTGAGACAGGCATACAAATAAAACCATTGTAAACATATTTTATTATAGATAAATAAATAAAAAAATAAAAATTGTTAATGGACTATTTGTCCGTAAAATATATATATCTTTTTTTAAATATTGGAGAGACTTCCCGGTGGAGCCCGAGTGCCTATTCCGTGTCAGTTTTTGTGCCAGAGTCAAAAGAAATGCTCGGCGAACAATTGTCTCGGAGGGGACATAGTGTGAAGGGGCCGAAGGGGGTACTTGTGATGGGTAAACACAGTCCATACGAAATCAATAATAACCCAAGCATCAACTGCGCAATAAGAAGAGTGAAGAGGCATCTTACGGGCATCAATTGGGGGAGACGTGTTGGTCAATTTTATGAAGCGTGTTATTAACTTCAAATAATGATATTAATAATGTAGGATAGAATGTGTACCGTCACTCTGGGAACCATTTATTGCATAACCAACACCCCGGTTCATGGGGTGAATTTTGTCTAGGTCTTGGCGTCACGCGCGTTTGCCCACCTACTACACGACGGGCCGGATTGAGAGAGACTGATTGATGGAGACTTTTTTACCCCTCCAGCCGGACTTTCTCGAACCATCGCCTTTTACCGCAGTGGGAGGGATGGATTAATACGTCACTCCTGGACACATTGACCTCAGATTCCTGCATAACCCTCATATCTTTTTTCTTCACAGAACTTCCTTCCTTTCCCTAAAAAGACTCTCCACACAGCATCCTCAAAGCTGACACAGGTATTGAGCGAAATTGTTTTCCTACAATGTAACTTTCAGGTGTATTACTCCTTGGATTCTTCTTAGAAGTTTTCTTTAAAAAATATTCACAACATAAAATTTGTCGAACGTAAAATCACCAACCATGAAATCAGTACATATTGAATTTAAATCTATTTCTTATGGCCGTTTTACACCATCTCTTTTTTCAACCCGAGTCCAAAGCCAAAATTTTTCGCTTTACGCGATTGCCATTTTCATCTCTATTTTCATATCTACGATTTTACGGCACCAGATTTAAATGTCCGAGTTAAATTATCCCCTCGGGAAAAACTAAACCCTTTCACACACTTCCTCAAATGATCATCTAGTTGAGTCAATCCACGCTATGCAATTGCACTATTGTATAAGTATTATAAATACAAAACAACACAAGAACAACGTGTCAAGCTACCAGAGACCAAATGGGAAAATAATTCACCGACTCCAGATATTTTCATATCAGAGGGTTCGGCTCTGTGGAACTCCTAATTGGACCTATAAATCCTACTGATTTCATAATATAAATGTCTAAAAAATCTTTTGTAATCCTACATGTATTATTATTATTATTTCAGTTGGCATCACAGCAAACATAATGGTTCATGTGTTGTTTACAGTGACGACAATTGAAAACGTAAATATGAAAATAGATAAAAATGTTGACTTTGGTCTCTAATTGGAATCGGGCTGAAAAAATACATGGTGTAAAACCTACATAAGGCTTCCCTATAAAAGAAACTCCAAGCATGCCACTGCCACGAACGTTGAAATGAGCTATGGATAGACAGGTACCTACACTTACAAGATATCATTATGAAGGTGGGGAGGTGGTAAAATATATGTATATATATATATAGGAAGCTGGTATGTTAGGTAATATCCAGCTTGCACCGTTCACGATTGAGATCCTACGGATTTAAGCGAAATGAACCATGAAATTGAAGATTTTTCATTCGCTCATATTTAATGAAAGATTTACACGTTCAGGAAGCGGGGGGAGAAAATCGTATCTGCGAACACGGAAAACTCAACTGGCGCTTAGTGCAATGGGGAAAATGTCACCGGCGATAGGTCAATTGCTAATATTCATGTGAAAATAAATCCACTAAATAATTGGACTAAAACGCTTTTTTGCATTTAAACATCTATCTCCAATACCAGGTGTCCGGGTGCAAAGTGCACAAACTTTGGGGTGTGATTCTGCATGATAGTACAATCCGTCTCCCTGTCAAATCTACTCGACTTCGTCATCTTTTCTACTGTGACAACCATAGCATTAACACTATCCATATCTCTCATCACTTGCGCGATTTTATCAAACTGCCAATACATAAATTAGGTATTGCAAAGACCTTTTTAGATATATTAGATACATATAAAACCTCTCAGTCTAACATCAAATCATAAATAATTATTTTTGATATAAGGGGTTATATGCGGTTAGAATTTTCAAGAAAATCTTTTTTATTTCATTTTCCTAATGTACGTACCAAGATTTCTCGGAAATGGCTGAACCCATCCGTCTCAAATTTTAACACAAGCTTCTTAAGTATATTTTTTATTAATTAATCTAAGGTTGTTTCTCACTGACAAATATTTTTTTTATACAATTTA
The DNA here is from genome assembly GCA_929108145.2 of Limnephilus rhombicus. NCBI lineage: Eukaryota > Metazoa > Arthropoda > Insecta > Trichoptera > Limnephilidae > Limnephilus > Limnephilus rhombicus. Next base: position 47,310,280 of record OV815273.1, on the reverse strand, counting down.
AGGCCAACATTTTGGTGAAAATCGATTTTTTTGAGTGGCCGCCATTTTGTCATTTTGATTTTTTCTTGCTTTTTCCTTTGATTATTTACGAGATTATACATTACTGTTAGGTTTTCTCATTTTAAATCATCTGGTCCAGAGATATAGTGGTCACCGCAAGTTGCCTTTTTTGAGAGGAGCTTTTGGAGATTAGCTATAGCAGCTTTCAAAATTATTATTTTTACAAATACAAAAATGTTATAATACAGTTAAAAGCTACGTGTGTACAAACTTTTACATTAATAAATTTAAAAGTCTTCTCAGGAAAAATTCTTGAAAAATCACTTTTTTGGGGCCTCCTGACTGTACGGGCAACTCCTTAATGGGCAAAACCTCAACTCCGTATAAACTCCGTAAAAATAAACAACTACCGCCAGCAGCGATTTTAATAAAGGTGCCTGAAGGAAGTAGGGAAGGGGTGAGAAAAATTGATTGTTGGGAGGTAGTAAATAATCTGATCTGGTAACTAGACACAGCAAATTTAAATTCAAGCAAAGCTCTCCATTTCGATTCTGAATTGTGGTTTCTGATCATTCGAAACGCAATCAAATATGCAATTAAAGCTGTCACCAATCCACGCCCTTCCACGAATGCTTTTATACCCAAGAGGTCTAGCATGGTCGACCGATAAAACCCTATGTATGATATTGATGAAATGTACGATATTGATGAAATCCGTCATACACGGTCAGTTAGAAATATTTGCGAACACTGTCCACGATATTGTTAAGAAATATTCCGACCTACTAGGGCGGCCTCCTTAGTATCGCAAAAATTTCGGTCACTATCAATTTTTTTTATTTATTTTTTATTTTATTTATCGAGTTAGTTTATACTATATGAATATAAACTAATAAGCACAATGTAACATTTCATTTGATAAATTTAAATATTTTTACAGTAAGCACTTCAATGTGTACATATTTTTAATTATGTCGTTGGTTATGAAAATTGCTGGCTTATTTAATGAACTTATTGAACTAACGAGGCACTTAGAAATGATAGAAGTCGTATAAACGATCCACAGACTTAGACGCAATCAATTTTCTTCCGTTCGATCCCAGAGAAAAGAAAATGGTCGAAATTTGAATAAAGACCTCATTAACTAATTAGCTCCCGTTTAGTGTCGTAAACTAAATGCAGACTGTCAATGCAAATTTTAGGTTAGCATTTCAATTCAACATCGCCAATTGCTTGGCGTTTTGACTTGATATTTCGTAGTGACAATTATTAAAAAAAAACATCAGTAGATATTTGTTGCCAGCTTATATCGGTTTCTTATTTTTTCCCTGTCAATATCTGTTCGGCTGCCAACATTGAAACCGTGCTAAGGACATCGATATAAAATCACTGGAAGTTAAGCGTATCGATCCGATATTGTAAATTTATTGATTTCACCGTGCTGGAGCACTTTGCTCGCACTAGCGCAATCCATAATGGAATACGGCATTATTGCCTGGGGCTGTACATTATTACACTGTTTAAAGCTCAGAAAACCGTAATAAAAGAAATACTTATATTACCAACACTAACACCCACTTCAATCATATTAAAAAAATTCCCAGTGCTGAAAATTCAAAAATTATATTCAAAACAAATACTAACTTACCTCACAAAATTCTCGCAATACAAGACATACGACATACACACCAACTACAAATACCAAAAACAAACACATCCTTTGGACAAAAACACTACAGATACCAGGCTATAAAAAATAAACAATTCACTTCCAACACAACATAAAACAACTAATCTTACAGAATACAAAAAATACATATGGGACTGGCTACAATCCTTTTTTTGTATCGTTTATTCCAGAACTCGGGGAGGGTGGTGCAGTCCCACGGGTTCCATATTATACAAATAATATATATCAAGTAAAAATAAAAATATTCCAAGATAATGCACGGTAAAAGAAAATAAAAGAAAATAATAATAAAAATAAAAGAGATTTTTTTAATAACTTTTAATTTATAATTGTGTTATCTGACTCATAACCAAGACACATCTATTTTGTTGAAACTATGTGGAAGTCGATTTTGTATTTTAATTTTAATTTCTATTGTTTGTCTTTTTTCACATACCTTCTGTAAGTAAGCCTACTGTTGGTTTTACTATTTACAATTTATAATTTACAATTGAAAAATGTCCTCTACAAACAGGTGAACTCCTAGCGTGGAGGACAATATAGTATGCCTTTATAATTTAAATATATTAACAATAAATAAAAATAAGTGAAATAAAACTGCTCCTGCTTATTTCGTGGCCCGGGTAGTTTACTTGTTTCAAATATTTATTCCACACTTTTTTTCCGATGGCTTGTGAGTGGGTCTTCGTGGCAACTGGACCCATAGACTGGGAGGCGAGATAGGTAAACCCTACGTCATCGAGTACACGGATGAAACTACTTTGTAGTGATAATGGACATCTAGAAAACCTTTAAAAAGCTGGTCTGCCGGTGCGCCTCTTGGCAGGAGCCGCGCAGTCATGGAAATAGTCAGCGATTTTATTCGAAAAAATTACGTCATCGAGTACGAACGGGAATAGTCTCATATGATAAAGGTCGATTAGAAAATGAGAAAAAAGCAGGTCTGCCAACCGGCAGCCTGGCACGTTCGCAGGCAGCCGGCGTCAAGGTGGGGTAAAAAATAGTAAATTTTACGTCATCGAGTACACGGATGAAACTAACGGATAACTATAGTCCAGATCATTCCATTTAAGAATTTCTTGGTCTGCCGACCAGCAGCCTGGCAGCTTTTTGTGTACGATGTTGTAAAGTTTTTTTTTCTTAATTTTTCGTTTATCTTTATTATTTTTTTTATTTCACTATATTTTCAAAAACTTTGAATGGCATATTTTAAAAAAATATTAAAAAAAATAATTTGAGAGTTCCGAGTGCACCCATCCGTCGGGCGAACCTTTCGACACCAAACCACTTACGAAACCTGCCGCGGTGCCCCTCACCGCTGTCGCGTGTTAATATTTTTGTACAAATTTATAATAATAATAGTCCTATTAAGATTGCCTAATAGTCCATAGTAGTTGGAAGTTCGAACAACCAACCCACCGTCGCCGTAAGAGCTGCGTTCGTCTGAAAAACGACGAAAATTTCCGAACCCCGTCCGTTTCATATCGGTTTCGCTTGCCCTGCTGCATCGATTACATCGAATACAAGATCGAAACTAACGAAAACGTGTAGTCTAGATTATCCCATTTATGACTTCCTTGGTCTGCCGATCAGCAGCCTGGCAGTTTTTTGTTTACGATCTTTTAAAGTTTTAATTTTTTTTTACCGCACCGTCGCCATAAGAGCTGCGTTCGTCCGATCTTGAATTAGAAGTAATCGGTGCAGCAGGGCAAGCGAAACCGATATGAAACGGACGGGGTTCGGAAATTTGCGACGGTGCGGTGGTTGTTCGAAATTTAAACCATTATGGACTGTTAGGTTATCTTAAAAAACTATTATTATTATAAATTTATATAATAATATAGGTACGCGATGGCGGCGAAGGACTCCGCAGCCAGTTTCCAGTAAGTTGTTTCACGTCGAAAGGCTCTCCCGGCCGATGGGTACAATCGGAACACTCAAAATTTATTTTTTTATCGTTACAACTAATTTTATTTAAAATCTAGCATTCTAAGTCTTTAAAACCATATCGAAATAAAAAATAATAATAAAGATATTAAAATATCATTTTTTAAATTTAAAAAAAATTAAAACTTTAAAAGATCGTACACAAAAAACTGCCAGGTTGCTGGTCGGCAAACCAAGAAAGTCATAAATGAGATGATCTGGACTACAGGTTTTCGTTAGTTTCAATTTTGTATTATAATCTTTATAAGCGAAACCGATGTGAAACGGACGGGGTTCGGAAATTTCCGTCGTTTTTCGGACGAACGCAGCTCTCATGGCGACGGTGCGGTGGTTGTTCGAACTTCCAACCACTATAGACTATTAGGTTATCTTAAAAAGACTATTATTCTGATAAATTTGTTCAATAATATGGGCACGCGTTGGCGGCGAAGGGCTCCGCGGCCAGTTTCCAGTAAGTTGTTTCGCGTCGAAAGGCTCTCCCGTCCGATGGGGACACTCGGAACACTCAAATTTTTTTTTTATGATTAAAACTTATTTTATTTAAAATCTTGCATTCTAAGTTTTTAAAACCATATTCAAATAAAAATAATAATAAAGATATTGAAAATATTTTTTTTTTATTAAAAAAAAAAATTAAAACTTTAAAAGATCGTACACAAAAAACTGCCAGGCTGCTGTCATAAAGTCATAAATGAGATGATCTAGACTACAGGCTTTCATTAGTTTTGATCTTGTATTCGATGTAATCGATGCAGCAGGGCAAGCGAAACTGATATGAAACGGACGGGGTTCGGAAATTTCCGTCGTTTTTCGGACGAACGCAGCTCTTACGGCGACGGTGGGTTGGTTGTTCGAACTTCCAACTACTATGGACTAGTTATTCGTTGGTTTCATTCGTGTACTCGATGACGTAAAATTTACTATTTTTTACCCCACTTTGACGCCGGCTGCCTGCGAACGTGCCAGGCTGCCGATTGGCAGACCTGCTTTTTTCTCATTTTCTAATCGACCTTTATCATATGAGACCATTCCCGTTCGTGTACTCGATGACGTAATTTTTTCGAAAAAAATCGCTGACTCTTTCCATGACTACGCGGCTCCTGCCAAGAGGCGCACCGGCAGACCAGCTTTTTTAAGGTTTTCTAGATGTCCATTATCACTATAAAGTAGTTTCATCCGTGTACTCGATGACGTAGGGTTTACCTATCTCGCCTCCCAGTCTACCAGAAGCATTTACGAAGTGCAATAAATGCGGATAGAACTAAACTAAAACTACCAAACTGAAAAGACTGAAGACCCCTGTTGTGTTCCAATTAGTTGCTTGAACACTGCACAGAATTTTTTGACACGCGCCGTTTTTACGGCCGTAGAAAAGCCGTTAAAAAAATGAAGAAATCAAAGGCAAATTATTTTAACGGCTTAAAAGGGAACCGGCAAGAAACCTAAAAATTAGGTATCTCTATCGGATATTCCGGGAGTTGAATTTTTTGTTTGTTTAATTTTTTTACCCTTCAACTATTTTGTGCAACATACATTCTATAATTGTGCAACTGCCAAAGAATTATGTATAAAAGTAAATATAGTTTTGAGCACCGTAACTAATGGAATTTCATTTACTACAACCAACGAAAAAGTGTCCTAAAAGACTATTGCCAACTCCCTTTACTAACCCTAATTACAATAACTCGTTGACATCTAACAAATGATCACGAATGGTATTATTTAAAGCTTGTTTTAAGAGGTTATTAGTTGCTGCAATGCCTTTTCCTACTTTCCATTTTATTCTACTTAATTACAGCTCCGTCCGGTTAAGCTCCCCCCCATTTATCCCGAGTAACTATCCATTTAAATTAAGTTTTCACTAAGAAAACGGGAACTTCAAATGAGTTTTCACAAATTTCTCAGTCGACGGTGTCAAGGAAAAGAAAATTGCACAAGGTTCTGTTTGCTAAGTAGGTGGGCACTTAATACTTAGTAGGAGTGGGTGCTGAGAGATCTGGGAAAACAGCTGGTTAGAGAACAAACTATATTATATAGTAATCTAAAGCAACATACTTAGATATATGTTTGTTATCATTTTGATTACTTCTTTTTAGGTTAGGGGGTCAGTTAGCCTAAAAAGTTATTGGAACAAAATATGCAACTTATTACTCGTATAATTACGAGGAAATTTACACTTCACTCTGTTAATTTGTAGACTTTGTAGGTGTAACAGTCAGTTATTTTTTCAACTTTTCTTTGTAGTACCTAGGTACTTACATAATGATAAAATAATTGAGACGTCAGTTTTCAAACTAAATGGTGAGAGAATATATGAACGTTAACCCTTCAGGCCAGGACCATATTTTGTCGTTGTCAAAATATTTATGCGTGTGATAAAATCCAAAAAATTAAACATTTCTAAAAATATCCAAAAACTAAAAACTGTTTTTTCAAAGGTGATGAAATACGCTTAACAAATAAAATAAATATATAATTTTCGAAACATAAAATATTTTAATAAACAAAAAAAGTTAAAGTAGTTAAATATATATATTTTTCTAACCAAAATTACAGATAATGAAAAAAAAATAATAAAAAAGATACAAATTTTATTAGGCAAATATTATAAATTAATGTTATCTTTAACTAACTTCTTTGTCTTTTCGTTATTTGTTTTTGGGATGTTATGCCGAGTTGTGCTACCTCCTCCTTTAGCCAAATGTAATGTAAGAATTTAAGGTAATATGAATTTTGTGTAGGTAGAACCTATACCTTTTGTCATCCGACCGCTGTCTTCTCAGAGCAAGTAGAACTCCATCGCAGGATAGTGGAGATCAGGATTTAGAGGTCATGCATATAAAAGACGCAAATTTTACTAGTGAAAATTAATGTTGACTTTATTGCAGTTTGCAAGGGAAAATTGAACAAAGGAAATTGTAAATAAAACATAAATACCTTGAGCAATTATTAACTGATGTAGAAAGAGAGAGTCAACCAATTACGATTAATTTTAATACCGCACACGTCCCGTCGCCGTGACAGTCGTGACATTCCTCCAAAAGACGACAGCAATCCCCAAGACACCGTCCAGCACGTCATCCAACGGCGCGCAGAAAATCTCGTCAACCAAAGCAGAGCAAAGCCGTTTCCTTCAAAGGGATTTCACCCAACAACCAGGCACAGCAGATATAGCCCCCATCAGGCGGTAGGTAGAAACTCTCGCCGGCCAAAGCAGAGCAGAGCCGTTTCCTTCAAAGGGATTACTCCCAACAACCAGGCACAGCGGATATACACCCATCAGGCGGTGTGTAGAAACTCACGCCGGCCAAAGCAGAGCAAAACCGTTTCAATACATCCCCCGTTGATTACAGAATCAAATTCACTTCCGCACGCGGTTCAAACAATCGCTCGGCATCCGGCGAGAAATAAAATAAAATAAACAGGCTTCTATGCCATCTGAGTCGTCACACGCTCACAGAGAGAAACAATAAATTCATTCTAGGCTACATCGCATTAGAATTCTTGATCACCCAAAAACCCTCCTCCAAAATCTCCCCTCGCCTCGAAAAATTACGTGACGTCTTCCGCCATCTTTCCTCGAATGACGTTTCCGTTGCCGTGCTAGTTTGGCCAACCAACAAAGTTAAAAAAAAAAGAAAAAATAAATAAAGCATAGACAATAAACAGTACCTATTTTGAGCAGTACCTGCTCACGAAATAGATATGTTACACAACGTTTCGGACAGCGTTGCAGTGTCCATTATCAGGGCAGACCCGGTAGATCAGGCTGATCCGCAGATCCGGCAGATCAGGCAGATTCGGCAGATCCGGCAGATGTACACATCTGCTAAAGAAGGATGTAGCGCAACACGGCATAATACCCGAAAAACAAATATCGAAAATGCTTTTGGCCATTGAGGTATATAAATAGAGAAGCAAACTTCATTACCGCTCATCGAAAAAAGCGTAACCACTCTACAACTGCAACGACGTAGCTTTGGAATCACTAAACATTTGAAAGTAAACATATATTTGTCTCACTTGCACAAGTCACGAGAACATTACCACCGCTAGGATTAGACAAAGCCAGAAACGCAAACCTGCAATAGCGGCTTGGTGTTGCCTTCAATGTGAAATTTTACCCAAAATAAACAATGAAATAGTTTTTTTTTACGTTAGTTTGTAATAAAATAAACTTATTTAAATTATTTTAAATATGTATTTTTTATTATACGACTAAAAGAATGCACAACTAATGAAATAATGAAGTCATTATTTGTTCCAATATTTTTTATTGAACCAATAGTATATAATACTCAAACCGAAATTGTTTCAAAAGTGTTTTCAAAGTTCTATTCTCAGCAATCGAATTATTTCCACCCACTTCTCACGGCGTGCTGCATCTTATGGTACCCTGCAAAATTATTAATATAAAATACGTAAAAAAATATAATTACTTACTAGATTATTCATTAATAAACTAAAATAAGTTTTAATGAAGTATGTTGTATGAAGATTAAAACATAATTTTTATTAAGTATTTTAATATGGTTACCTCCATAGTAAGTTATTCCATAAATTATGTATTCTCCCATTAATGTGGGAAAACCAAAACGACTTTTTAGTGGCAACACTGAACCTATATTAGAGTATTTGACATTTTATTTCATTTTCTGCTTTTTTTAATTAAATGTGAATATGTAAACAATAAACTTAGGTGTGGAAAGTATTCCACTTGCTTTATAATGTTGAATCGCATTTTTTCGCGACGCATTTAACCATTTTGGTGATAGTTTTGATCGCGTATCGTCCGGCACAAGTCGGCCGGCGTCACAATGAGCACTGAACTGACGTTAGCGGGGCATATGCTTTTGGACATATGTACAGTGGCAATGCTTTGGCGCGGTCGTTAGTCATCTAGTATATATATATCGATGCTTTTGGCCGTGAAAATCTAAAAACGTAACTTTAGATTTGTGGTTTAATGTGGTCATTTCATGTTATTTCGTGTCATGTCGTTTCATATCGTAAAAGTAATTAATAAAAAATTTCAGAGATTTTATTTTTTTATTCAAATTGCAATCGGAAACTTTGGCTGTATAAAGGTGTACATTTTAATTATTTTGTATTTTTGGTTTAGCGTGGCGTTTTTTTCTTTCTAACGCCATTTAGATCACACTTCTAACCATGATGGTGAGGGAGACACAACGATTTCTATGAGACCTACATGAGTTATTCCGAAAACCGAACAAATTAGCCTGAGGGGTTAAAAACGCGCTATGACGGCAGCTTTACCTATTTGCAGTGGACACAAAATGCCAGTTTCCACAACTACACATGTTTTCAACAAGCCTACACACTATTTGATTTTCTAATAGTCAACAGGGATAATGGAAAATAATATTTATTTTATATAGAGCAGTTTTGTGAAGGTTAACCTAAAGAACGCTTTGCAAATAAAAACCTTACCAAATGAGAAAATATTTAGGTGGACCACCATCGTCCTCACAGCATGTTAGTTAGGGATTATTTGTAGCTACAAATACCTTGGTCATTTGTGTCCTTAAAAACGTGCAAACATATCAAGGTATTGCATCAAAAGTATAATATAGGTGATGTATGATTTATTTACTTAATAAAAAAATCGAATCACCAGGGCACTCTTGTGCTGAGAACTATTGAGGAACAACCTTTAAGTTTTTTTAAACTTTTCATATAGACATTATAAATTTAATTGATAGGTTGAAATGCTAACTGAATGCTGCATCTTTACCACTCTGGAGTAGTCCTGGGTCGATCGATCGTTTTGCACGACCCGGGTCGCTCACGACACACTGGCGTCACGAGCGGGTCGCGAAGACCCGCTCTTTTCGCGACACAAAATACGAAACTCGGTAACCGAGTTTCTCGCGCCGGTCGCCGCCCAGATCGGTCAAGTCATAGTGTACGAACAAAAACAAAGCAGGTTTCGGTTTTCTGATTAGTCGGCGCATGGGCGGCCGACTGGCGCAGGCGTGCCGACAAGAATGTTTGTATGTCAACGTATCAGACCGAACACAGTGAAAACAGGTTCAGATTTGTGTCCGCGCGAGGCGGTGCCGATAAGCTTTACCGGAATGAATTCTTAATTCCTACTCGCCGGTGACGCCGGTCAGCGAAACTCAATGTTGCCATGTGCTTGGTTTTTGCCATGTTTACATGGATTTTGGATTATATCATGATTTGGTGTCCTCTATGGTTATTTCAAAAAACCATGTCGAACATGTCATTAATTAACAAAATTATGTACTTTTGTGTGGGACACGATTTTTAGCATGTGTCACACGGGGAAATTCTGAAATAAGAATTTTAATTTCAGTTTAGAATTTTTTTTATCCTTGAAAAATTTTCATTTTTGGGACATGGCAATACTAGTGAAGCTTGTTTGGAAGGAATCTGGTATCAACATGAGCGATCTATTAATTGCCGCTGTTTTCAACAAATCGCTAATCTGGGTTAAAAGAAATACATTACATAGCAACAGAAATGTTGTTGACAATCAACAGGATAACAATTTGAAATAACCTCAAATGTCACAAGAGAATTCCTTTCAAGCATGTACATAACATTTTATTATCATATTCTCTTGAGGTTTTTCATATTTAAAGTCACAATTTACCAAATACCATTTTTTTATTCCTTAATTTCACGAAAGGATTCTCCAAGAGTTAAAAATCATCGTCTGACGAACTCGACATTTCGTAAAAACTGACGGCTGCTGTCAGGCTACCGCGCAGGTTTTATCCGCGTTCTGTTTGTCCACATCTCGGCGTTAACTACCGCCGGTGGAACCGGGCACTGAGCGCCGTTAATCTGAAAACCGAAACCCGCTTTGTCTTTGTTCGTACCCATACGCGACACGAAACCCAGGTTATAATTGTATGAACGTTCGCTCACAGCTCACACCTGTAACAAGTAATGTCATGTCCAAGAAAAAAAAAAAAAGATATGCTTCAGGGTTATAAAAAAGCAATGTTTTATCATGTTTTGAAGGATATAAAAACCATATAAAAAACGTGTTGTTATGAAGCTTTTATTGAGAATTTAAATAAGTAAATTATAAACTATTATTTTATAATTCTTCTTTGTGTAAAAGGACAAAAAATAAAATAAACGTGCCCATGAATTATTATGATACTTTTTGATAGTGGGATAGTTAGGTTAGGAGTACAAGTTACAAGAGGAGAGAGAGGGTACAAGTACAAATACAAGTTACAAGTTACAAAATAAATAATATTTGCAATGTTTGCATGATTTTTATTAGAATTTTAATAATAATATCAAAATTATTATCCGTGTATGTACATAGATTTTTGTTTAATGTTATATTATTAAACCTAATGAATATTGAATAATTGTCTAAAGATGACCATAATAGGCTGACCATAGACCGGTAACGGTAAAAAATAAATTGTGGAGAAATTATTCGAATGGTTTTAATATGTATTGTTATTTATTAACGTCACGCACGTGTGTGTTGACCGAATGTGTCGCAGTTCGCACTTACGCTTCACCCAGCTACTTTCTACTACCTGAGTCGAGAGAGCGGGTGGCGAAACACGGGTGTTGACAACCCGGTCGCTCTCTCATACATGTATCTATCGTCGCTTGCCCCGCCACATCCGCACCCGAAACCCAGGTTGCAGTAGTAGAGCCGTTGCGAGAAGTGGGTTGCGAGACCCGGGTGCTGACGAAAAAATGACCCGCTCGCTCTTTGGTGGTCCGTGAGCGGGTTTCAATGAGCGGGTCATTCACGACCGACCCAGGACTACTCTGGAGTAGCGAACGACTACTGATTTTTTGACGTTTGTTCTTATTACAACATAGGTCTTATAAAAATATTTATAAGAATAATTAGTTAGCATAATAGATGGTTTTGAAAATGTTGTGACGTTTGGTAAAGGGGTAACGCTGTGAAAAGTTTTATAAACAATTTTATCGGTGGCATTTATTGTTAATTAATATTTAAATCAGCATCGTCCAACAAACACACTGAAGCTCACCCGGCGTGAATTTAGATTAATCATTGCGAAAACAGTTCATTTCAATTAAATAACTACGAGAAATAATGCCCTTTTATACAGCTCTGGCTATTTTTCGGCAAGTAAGTATTTATTTCATATGTTCAATAGAAGAATTCAAACATCACACATTGAAGGGGGGTATATCCAGTACCGCTGTGAACTCTGACTAAGTTTTAGTATCACAAATCTTATATTTGAGTATTTTTGGTTTTTCTGGCTTTAAAAAAGGTCTTCTCGAAATACAGTTTTCGAATAAATAAATTTTGACGATAAAATTCGCGTTCGATGAAATTAGAATATTTACCTAAAACCATTAATTTCTTGTCTTAGATGGGTCGATTCACAGAATTCGAACAATTAGTCAAATTTCAAAGTTCAGATTCAAGTTCTGCGAAAGTTTTATTCAATTTATATTATTATTTCATCACGGGCCAGTGTTTCACAGTACTTGTCTACATCTCTACATATTATAAATTAAAGTCCTCCGCGTCGTTTGTCTGTCTGTCTGTTCGCGATAAACTCAAAACGGAACGGATTTTCATGCGGTTTTCACCAATAGATAGAGTGATTCGTGAGGAAGGTTTAGATATAATTTGTCAAGGTTTTGTGTAAATTGGTTGAAACATAATGATAATTGTTAGAAGTGTCGGAAAAAGTCAAGTCGCTTGGTAGATTTCATCAAAAACACTGCCTAATCCCTTTGTCCCTTTGAGATATAACAAAACATGCATGGTGGGATAGGTACAAAGATATTGAAATGTAAGTAGATGTGCTATCTGCTGTTTTTACTATGTGGGTCTGCGCTTCCGAGTGTCGCCGATATTGTTTACCAATTAACAAATAAACTAAAAGAACAAATAATTAACGAATAAACGAAACGAACGTTAAACTAAATGAACGAATTCTTTCCTTATTCAAAATATATTGTTAACCAATATTAACGCACATTTTCAAAAAATCAACGAAATGAACAAATTCTTTTTGTATGAAAACTAAGCTAATTAGCGCGTAGTACGGCGACAGTTGCGCGGACACCATAGCATATCTCTTCTGTATTTGAATATCTTTGGATAGATATTCCTCTTTTATAGATCTACAAAAAAGTCCGTGATGGCGTATATCTAAATTTTACGGATAGCTTACTATACCCATTCCATCTTTTAAAAAAATGGTCACGTACAATGCGGCAATTGGAAAGTTATTTAGACGGATACAGTATTTATGTAATCCTTATCAACTTAAATACCTACGTTAGTTACCTCAAGCTTTTCATGCACATTATTATAATCTTTCGCACCATCTCTACGTATTATAAATTAAAGTCCTCCGCGTATGTCTATAAGATGGCGGTGGTTATAACGGTTGGACAACCATCCAGTAGATGGCTTTGTGTTTAGTTAGCCACGGCAACGCGTTTCCAAAGCTAGTGAATAATAAGAAATTCTTTTTCAAACTTTGCAAATATAACTTTATCATTATTCATTTAATGAAAACAAATAACTTAGTTTAAACCACTACATTATTAAAATAGTTATTCTATATTATTAACAACTTCTCCTGATGAAGAAAACATTGTTTTTGAAATATGTCGATATTGTTAATAATGTAGTGGTTTAAACTAAGTCATCTGTTTTCATTATATGTATATTGAAAGGACTTTCACAGGACTTTTGAATATACTTTATTTGAAGAAATTTTTAAATACTGTGAAACGACCCTTCCTTATGCAGGGTGTTAAGGGACGTGCTTGTCTTACTTTAACCAGAGATTCCTGACATTAGTTGGGGTGAAACACGTAAATGAAACTTTGGTCTTCGGTGACATTAATGATGATTTTTTTTAACCAAAAATAAAAATCAAAAGGTATCGGTTAGTTAGGGTTGGGCGGTTTCTCGGCTGAGTTACCAGATACGACAAGTGAACGTCTATCAGTTAGCAAAAATAAATTTACATTTTTTACTCCAAATATGTTAACGAATTGCTGGTTAAAGTCTGTCGGGAACGTGGTGATACTCCACGTATACTCTAATCACAGTATGCAGTTAACTACGTTTTATTTAATCCTGGGGAATAACCAGCGTATTTCAGAAATTCGAAGCATGTATCATAAAATATAGTCTGTTCAGATGTGACAGCGCAAGGATACATTGCTGACCACGTACATTGGAGTATCACGGTCGCACACAGCCTCGCAGTTGCGGTATCGGAACGGGCGCGGGCGGGATAACGTGAGGGTGTGAAACGGACTACACGGATGGAGGTTCAGACGAACTGGGGGTGGCAGAGCGGTGTGTAACCGAAAACCTGAAAAAACTGCTTAAAAAAATTAATTAAGTGACACCCCAAAAGAAACGGGAGTTCTTCTCGACTGAACTGTGTAAAAGTGTAAAGCCAGGGGAGCGACAAATTATGTATATATTGACATCCAAATGAACAACGTTTTGAGGCAGTATAACGGATTTTCACAATAAGGACCATGCTTGTAAAAGTATTTTGCAAAATGATTGAAGGTCTCATCTGCTAACATAATAGCATTCTCGAGAATGGTTTTCAGGTAAACTGAATAATTCGTGCAATGCTTCTCTGTCGCGCACTGTTTTCATTTGCATCCACTATGAATCTTGAACGATTTTACTTAGAAAACGTGTTCATAATAAAAGCATATGTATTTTAATACATATTTCAATAAGAAAACATGAGTGAGATTACCGTTTCTTGTTTCTTATGCTTCGTACTCTCAATCAATATTGATTTCGTTTAGTTAAATTGTTAAATTTTTTTATTAATTTTAGTTATGGATAAGCTTGACTTAGGCAAGGGGGCATACTTTAATTATGTGAGCAGTTTTTCTTCCAATCTAGGCGCCCCCCCCCCCCTTGGTGAGATAAATTTGGGCCACTTCGTATATTCTTTTCAAGTAACGTGAGTTTTGAGCCCCCCCTTTTAAGCAAACGTAATTAATATTCCTGTCTCAACACAGGTATACCCTAGTGAGACAGGCATCGAATAATGTAATGTAAATATACCTTATATAGATAAATAAATAAAATAAATATATTTATATATATATATAAATATATATATATATATATATATATATATATATATATATATATATATATATATATATATTGAGTTTTTTTTTACATTTGATGTTGTTGAAGGTTACAAATTGTTGAAGGTCCATTTTAGTCGGGATCTTGTACTATTATGGTTTATAGACTTCTGAAGTTGTTACTACAATTCTCATGTTCTAACTGAAATAGTATTCTATGTCCCTGATAAATTCACGCGAGGCCACCAACACGGACTTCTGAAGTTGTTACTACAATTCTCATATTCTAACTGAAATAGTATTCTATGTCCCTGATAAATTCACGCGAGGCCACCAACACGGGATTTTCTTCCAGATGCTGATGATGATGCCTCTATGAAGACTTACTAGGTTAGCCTAGCAGGAAAGGTGGATTTTCCACATGAACTGGAATAAATAAAAGTATGAACTGTGAATTAAATTAAGTTACAATTTTTTAAACTGTTTTCGTAAAATTTAAATTGCAATAAAAATACCTTTTCTGTGGATGTCCGGTCATAATTTTTAATTAAAATTCACAATAATTAGGTTCTCTATAATTAATAATCCCTCTAATTTTATAGACCTGTAATGAAAATACAACTATCATCAATTGTTTATATACTTATATTTTCAGAGCTAGTACTAGATTCTATTAACTACAACATTGGTATCATAATTTATTCCTTGAGTAAAAGCACTTACATGTAGGTACATACATATGTAGTGCGTAGCTCCATTCAGCGGGTATGTAGGTACATACATACATATGTAGTGCGTAGCTCCATTCAGCGGGTACATGGAAATGTTAATTAACGTGTTTTCGCTAATCTCACAGCAAAACTTCTGCAAACTTTAGCGAAGAACCATCAATAGTTAATGTGTTACACGCATGCAGAGGCGTGCACAGAGTTTTGGATCAGGGTAGCGTGAGGGAAAACAGCGAATTCATTGAAAAAAACTTACCACACTTTGTGTAAGTTTTCGCTAAGAAAGCTGCTGGCTGTAACCGATTTGGTTGGGATTTACAGGCCGAATCATTCAACTTTTCATATTGCAAGCCCACTGGATATGCATCAAATTTCCATTATATTACCGCTGTATAAACATACTGTATTTTGGAAGAAAGCCAAGACATTATAATATTATCTGTATTTCAATAGTTCTACTAATTAAGAAGGAATAACCAAAGAAAACCGTAAATATGTTATTTTAAATCAAATTTTAGACGTATTGACTCTTTTCCACTAAGAATTATAAATTGATTTCGAAAGATTGTTCATTTATCTAGTAAAATAAAAAATAAAATTTTGAGATAAAATGTTTAATTTTAGTAAAATAAGGTTATACTATAGGTCGTTGGCAGATTTGTTAAATTTTCAAACAAAATTTTGTATTATCATTTGTATAATCATGCAGTCAAATAAATCAATAAATTATCTGGGAAAGCTATGTTTCAGAATTTGATTTTTAGTTTAAATTAAATCATGAAAAAAATCCGCGCACGTGTTTTTTGTGACGAAAATACTTCAGTTTGTCTATTTTTTTACAGTCTTACACAGTACATTTGAGATTTTTTAACATTATTTTTTTGCTTAGACATTATAGAAAAATTAAAAATACTTATGATCAAAAACTAATTACAAAAAGTACATAATTTTAATAGTTTTATCTTCACGCCTTTCAGCATTTTTGGATGTAGGTATAAATTAAAGCAAATTTTGAATGAAATTAAATCGATATTGAGTTATATTTTTAAAAAGGTGGCCCTATACGATCGTAAGAACATCTTTCGAGGAAATTTGGGTTCTCGGCCGCGGGCTGGTTAAAGGCCCTTAATAGAGGTATCAGATGGCACTGATTGCTACATTTGCTGGCCATTTGTTCAGTATATATTTTGTGTAGTAGGCCACATTCTCACGGGACCTTTTTTTAACGGACGTTAAAAAAGCGTTCAAATAGAACAAATGCATTTCCAAGTATATGTTCTTACGTCAGCGCTTTTAAAACGCGACGCTTTTTTATCGAGAAGTGTTGCATTTTGAGCGCTGGGCGTTAAAGGGAATAGATCATTTGAAACTTCGTATTATTATTCCCACGGGCGGTGCATCAATCTTCATCCGTTAATCCTATACATCCATCTAAAGTAATTAGGATTCTAGATAATCGTCGATATCGTCCCGCTAATTCATCTGCACCAAGTTCTAGGCCACACTCTGCACAAAGCTTTTTTACCACTTTCAACCCAAATATTTGCCCAAATCCATCCAACACTGACGAATCAAGTTCAATAACTGTCGGGAGCCCACAAAGTTCACCAGAAGAATTTTACTTATCTCCAGATGACTGTTAAATTTAATGCCTAAGTTTGTAATTTATTTTATTTACCTCAGTGTAACAGCTAGTCGTTGTACAGGTGATATCGCCAAACGCATGTTGATATCTTGAAGTGTTATTCGAAGCCCCACTATCGTCAACAGTTCGTCAAATGTTGTAATAGACTTTCGAAAATAACAAAAAAAAATTATCGAGGTGTTGCCTCAATTCTTCGTACAGTGTCACAAAATGTCCTTTTAAGTATCTCAGTTTATTCAGAGGATGAACCCAGAATGCCTTTTGTTTTATTTTTCGTCTTCAGCAACACAAATCGCTATTGCTATTAATTTTGCAGAAACCATTTCTACGTCTTACTGATGCGAGAAACGAAACAAGAGTGATTTTTAAGCCTTCGTATGAACAATCATATCGAGAACGTTATAAAAGCGCCAACGCAGAGTTTTAATGCGACGTTTTTTAAAGTCTCGTGCGAATTACGTCTAAAGAAAAGGTAAACAATAGGCCACTAGCATGTATTTCATAACGACTTGGAAAAAGTCGTGTGGATAGATTTTTTTACTAAGATTACGAAAATGTTGGTAAAAATTTTTAGAAATGTACAGTTTTTTTTTTTTATAAATAAATCCATTATTTGGGCTCGTGACGTCACTACATGAAAATGTCCTGTCTCCGAAAATGTTCCTATTAATTTTACAAAATTCCACACTGATTTTTTTTTATGGCAACACTTCGATTTCATACGAATGTTTGAATTTGACATATAAAGTTCACTAGATTTATTGTTTGTTCTCTGCGAACTTATGATTTGGTTTGACTTTTTGACAGATGTCGTGAAGAGAACCCCGTACATTTATGGTGTCTGCATGTGTTTTAGAGGTATAATGGTAATGGTGTTGATTTTAACAAAATCAAATTTTATAATATTCTTATTATTATTATAATGTACAAGTACAAGAATATTACATTGGATTTAGTAATATAGCCGTTGAACATTATAATGATTTATGATCAACAAGATGGATCAAGGAAAAAAATATTTATGAGATGTAATATTTTTGGTATGACTCGTTTTTCTCCTGTGCCATTCGTGTGGAAAACGTTCTTTATTTTTTAAATGATTTTCGGCTATGTAATTATCGTTTTTTCGCACCCTCAAAATTTTGTCCCTTCTTTCCGGTTTATAAAAAATGGTCTGATTTATTGGATTGAAATTTTCAAAAAATCGCCAGCGTTTCAAAAATACGATTAAAAAAAAGAACAGAATGTCTTAGAATATTTGCCTAAACCGGATTTTTTTTATTTTTAAATGTGATGCAAATGGCCTATTGTGCTTTTGACACGTGATGGTGGTGCGTTGGCGTCGCGCGACGACGTTGTGATTCCTAGCTGGAACTTCGCGCCTATTTTTGAAAGTAGGTTCATTCCGGTACATGTAATTGATTTCTTGCAATAAGTTCGGTAATTTGAATATTACTTACGTTTTTATGCGAGTAAGCTGGGATAGGCAGTGCTGGAGACTATGCAGAGGGGTGTAATCCAATGGAGTGTATATTATATGATATAAACTTTCAGATGAATCATACATGTCAAGATCATTTTTTATGAGAAACGCATAAATTCTTCAAAGAAAGGGGTCGTCCATTAATCACGTGATGTTTTTTAGCAACTTTTTAACCCCCCCCCCCCCCTGGTGATATGTGGTGAGGTTTTAGACCTACCCCCCCCCCCCCCACCTAAAATCACGTGTATTCTTTTAGTACAATGTATATTGAAATTTTCAGAATATTAACGTTAAATAACAGGTTTAATCTGATTAAATTTTAGGAAATTAAGCATT
This sequence comes from Limnephilus rhombicus, assembly GCA_929108145.2. NCBI lineage: Eukaryota > Metazoa > Arthropoda > Insecta > Trichoptera > Limnephilidae > Limnephilus > Limnephilus rhombicus. Next base: position 47,291,351 of record OV815273.1, on the reverse strand, counting down.
GTGATAAAAATTTCCAGAGAAACATTAATGTTGCAGGTTATTTTTGACTGGAATTTGGTTTAGAAATCGTGCGTTCAACGAAAAATAAATACACGTGATATCTCATTATATCCCCCCCCCCCCCCCTCCTTGTGATATTTCGTGATTTTTTTCCGAACCCCCCCCCCCCCCCCTTTCGAGTCTCACGTGATTAATGTCCCCAAAACAAATATTTTCCTGCATTTTTTGTTCCACCGCACCTCGTCGCTGCACGCTGACCAGAGAGAATTCTATTTCAACCTGAATAATAATAGGGTGTAATGTGTATCAGGAGAAGGGAACGAGAAGTAAGGACTAAGAATACAATAATTAAATAATAAGAACGCTTTAACTTTTATTTAAATAATTTTTTAAGTGAAAACTTCTTTGGCACCGTTACCGACCGTAAAAAGAGACAAGAACACATACATTTGTAGGATTTAGTTTGCGAAAGAATGAGATAGTATAATCAGTCTCCTCTTTGTGCGGTGCTTTGTACCCTTCCCCCTCTTGTCTACTTTAGTTTTCTGAAGCTTTCACTTCTACCGCGTCTGAATTGCAAACACAGTTTTTTTTGTAATTTTTTAAAAACTGACATTCAGACATATTGTGCAGCTTGACAAACTAATACAATCCAATTTTGCGCCGTAATTATTATTACAAGTCTGTAAAATATGGTGTAAAAAATTGTGGTGTAATTAAAAAACTACTTTTTTACTTGTAACTTACAATTCAAAATGTCAGCAAGATACCAGAAATCTAATACTAAGCACATTCAAAATTTCTATCTTTTTCTAGGCATGATCTATTATAACAACCTCCCATTAAAATTAAAAACCATAAAAAATATGCAGGAATTTAAGCCCAAATTAAAAAAAATACCTTAAACTGCTATAATAGTCCCAAATATGTTTACTTTTTATATCTTAAAGTCTCCTATTATGTAAATCGTTCATTCCTTCATTCTCTCTCATTTCTTAGTTTAATATCTTCACTCTACTATTGTATAAATATTGCGTTATTTCTTACATATCCTTTACTTACTAATTACAATTTTTGTTACTAACTTACATGATTCATTAATTTGTAATAATTTTTAAAAATGTTGTAATGATTTTTTAAACTTAGCATGATTTTTATTTTTAAATTTATACATGATGTTCTAACCTTACTTATTATTTACAATAGCCGTTATTACTAACTTACACGATCTTTTAATTTACTAATTGAGCTTGAATTCCCTCACCAAACACAAGGGCATTCTCTCTTTATGGTGAGGAAAGGCAATTTTTTGTTTCTTTGTTAAAACCTTATGTAACCGATTTAACTTCATATGTATTTTTAATCAGCATTGCCAAAAATAAAATAAAAATATAAGAAAACATAATAATAAATGTTCTTCTGATGGCATATTAAGTACTCGTATTTATAGGTTACAATGTACAAATGCAAAATTATAATCTACCCAGATAAGAATAATAAGTAATGCGATATATTATAATTTATAAGCAATTTAATACATAAGGGAACGTACCCGTGACCCGTTTGGGGGGGGGGGGGGTTCAAAATACCACGCTTGGTACAAATGAGCGGCGGGGGGCTTAGGTTTTTTAAGTAGTTTGGGTACGTTCCCTAAGATAAGACTTATTAGCACGATAATGGAAAAATAAAAGTAGGTACTTAAATAAGAATGATAAATTGTAAGAATTTCTACTTTGAATTTCTTCTCGCTGACGCTAATCACTAATAATGTTGTGTGCTGTGCGTTCTGTAAGTAAATTCCAAAAAAATGAACCCTTAAAGATGTTTTAAGTCAAAATAATTTTCACATAATTTTACCCGAATAATAGTTGGGCGTTCCTTCCGCGTGGTGGTCAGTAGTAATGTAGTAGTGCACCAGTGGGGGAAGGTTTTAGCCCCACCGGCACCAGTTCAGCCATCCGTGGAAATTGGTTGTGTCCACTATTTTCCCATTATTTTCGAATGATGAAGAACTCGCACTGCGGCGACGACAGGGGGAACACGACGAACATTGCAATGGCATTACCGCAGCTCACGCTCACAGCGTCCATTATTATATTAATTAGAGGTATGGACCATCACAGAATCGATAATTCCTAGATGGAAGATCTGTACCGATTAATTTATTTATTAACAAAAACAAACAGTTACAGTGGTGAAAACAATTTACAACTTATTTACATTATCACATTTATGATTACCGGGTGATGTGCGTAGTGGGTAGATGTGTGTGTATGTGAGTATGTTTGTAAATCTTAGAAGTGGTGATGTATGTATGTATGCGTCTTGAACAATTTATATTATTGACATGATGCTCTTTTTAAATTTGGGAAATAAATCGGAGAAAATGTGTTAGAATTTATTCAAACATTATTGAACATATGAAGAGCACGGTTAATTGGCAAATTAGTTGCTGCATTTGTTTTATAATCAAACGTGTGGAATAATTCTGTATGGCGTGTACGTCTTAATGGTATGTTAAAATTAATTAGGGAAAGAAGTTCGGTACAGTCGATGTTATTATTTACAATTCTGTTTATAAATGTTAAATCAGCTATTTCTCGCCTTTGTTGCAAAGTTTGAAATGTGGGTCCAACGTTAATGTTGAATTTGAAAGTAAGATATTTTATAAATTTGTGTTGAATGTTTTCTATCCCATCAATATGCAAAATTGATGAGGCATATTCCAGTGTACTTCTGACTAATGCAAAATAATATTTGAAAGACAACTGATATTTTGTATGGTTGTCTCAAAAACCAACGTAATTTATCGGAAGACTCATGAGGGACCAGAATATCAAAATAGACTTAAGTAAAATAAATCGTTAGTTTTCGAGATATTGACACTTTTGTGAATTTGGTGAAAATCGACAACTTAGACCAGTGTTTTAAGTGCTAAAAAATTCCATATTCTAAGAATCTAATTATTATTATTACATAACCCTTAATAGCCCAAAATATAACTATTATTTTTTTACAAATTATTAGGCATTATTGTTAGGTAGGTAATTCATAGCTTCTCTGAATTCTTCTCACAATCAGTTCCTGTTTTAATTTTTTTTTACTTTAAATCAAAACAATTTTGAGTTCATCAATCAAAGTTACTCAAACTACCGATATTAGTATCTTTGATTTGTTATCTATTTATACGGAAGAAGAGTGTCTGTGGAGGATTCCAGGCGGCCGCTGACGATGTTTATAAAAAATTACAGTTTCATTCCGAGGATGATGAAATTTTGAACACTTGAGCTTCAAAACAAGAAGAAGGTCACTGTCAACGATTGATTTGATTAACCGAAAAAAAAACAATAAATAAAAATCGTTTTTGACCGATTAACAAGTAATTTTTTTTTACAAATTTTCCTGCTTCATTTTTGGTGCTCTGTGGGTACATTCCGTACATGTGGAACAATTTTGTATACTATGAGGAGTCGAAGTTAGCTGTTAAAACAAATTTAAATCATGAATCGTGCTTGAATGAGGTTTTTTTTAAAGGTACGTGCATTGTTAGTTTGATTTTTGACTGTAATCAATGATCAATAATGACTGTGCGTAATACAAATTAGAATCGTAGAATATTGTAGTTGCAGCACTTAAAAAATAAAAACTGATCCAATGTATCGATTTATAAAAATTCCAACATCTCGAAATCTGACGGATTTTTACTAAACATTGTTATATTTTGATATTCTGGTCCGACATGAGTTGGTCTGGGAGCTCTTTAATGCAGGGCTTCCCTAACTGTGAGTCGCGACGCCCCGGGGCGCCGCGGGATCATCCCAGGGGCGTCGTGAGGCAATCTTTATAGCGTCTCCCGCGACCGAGTCCCGCGCCACATCAGGCCGCCGCGCAGAAAAGTCTCACAGAGAACTGCGCTGTAAACCTATCGGTCTTTACTCTTCTGCCCTTCTACTCTTCGACCTCACCATCAACACTTTCGACAGCAGAAGAAGAACAATTAATAGAATTGTCCTGTGACTCCAGCCTTAAGCTGCAATATAATAAGGATAAGCTACTTGAATTTTGGAGCTCAGTTTATCAAAAATATCGTTCCATCAGCACTGCATCGTTAAGGGTTTTATTACCGTTTGCGACATCATACTTGTGCGAGACAGGTTTCTCTGCAGTTGCAGTAATTAAGAACAATTACAGATCAAAAATAAATTTAGAGGCAGAGACGAGAGTGGCAATTTCGAAACTTCAACCTCGTTTTGAGAAACTATGCTCAGAAAAGCAAGCACATCCTTCTCATTAATACCAAATAAAAAAATGCTTTTTTTATCTTTTTTGTTTGCTTCCATTTTTGTTTTTATGTTGTGTTCTTAATTTTCTAATAAAAAATTTAGATACTATTTGGAGTTTTTCTGACAAATTGTTATTAGGGAACGTATCCATACCACATGACCCATTCAGTGGGGGAGGGGGGGTTCTTCAAAATACTACGCTTGGTACAAATGAGCGGCGGGGGGCTTAGATTTTTAGTCACCGGGGGGGGGGGCATCGCAAAAATATGGCAACTTCCCAAGGGCGTCACAGTTGAAATAAGTTTGGGAAGCCCTGCTCTAATGGATAAAGTTGCCTTTTAAAACACCCTATGAAACGCCCCGGAGAGGCAATTGAAACTGATTTTTTGGTCCAATAAGATTTTCGATTTTAGAAAATATTTGATCAATTTGACTAGAAGTATGGATTAATTGTGTTTACGCAGGGCACATGGGCAAACCCACAAGTATTGGTATATTTCTTCAGTGTGGAGTGTTGATTAGGTTGACTAGGTTGAATTGAGTTGCTAAAAGCTGTCGTCTGCTCCGTTGAATCAGAATTTGAATAGCCCATGGTGTAGGAAATGGAAGGAGAATTGCTGTAACATTGTTACTACAGTCGTTGTTGAAACTATTGCATGGATCCCATTGTATTAATTTCCCGAAAGGTGGTTTTCGTTGAATTGAATCAGTTTTTGAATACGTGATCCAATACATAATCAAAAGCGGGTCGAAAATTTCAGAATACCATTTCGCCACATACTCTACGTTCGTTGTTGAATTACATAATTCGTGGCACAGGTCCCGTTGTATTAATTTTCTGGCATTCTAAGAATTTAATCAGATTGTAATATAACGTACTGTCAAGAAGTGGTAAAGACTAGCAGGACAGTGCAATACTAGATTCGACCAATTCCCTGAGTTGATTAAGATTGTAATATCTTATATTATTATCGACAACAGGAGGTGGGGTGAATAATAAAGAATATAATATCCTTATACATCGTTTTGAATAAGTGTTGTAATAATGATAAACTCCATACACCGGTTGTACGAATGGTGACATTCGCAGAAATGTATCGGACTTAGAAAACTTCTTACAAGTTTAAGGCGAAGCAATTCATTCGTGAAATACATTGAAATTCGACTCAAATTACACACTCCTTAAGAGCGTTTAACCAGCCAGCGGCCAAAAATCCACATTTCGTCGAAAGTTGTTCTTACGATCGTACAGGGCGGTTCCAATGAGAAAGATTAATTATTATCCGTAACAGCTTTTTAAAATTATAACTCAATATCGATTTATTTCATTCCAAATTTGCTTTAATTTATACCTACATCCAAAAATGCTGAAAGGCGTGATGATAAAACTATTAAAATTATGTACTTGTGTAATTATTTTTTTGTTTATAAGTATTAACCATTTTTCAATAATGTCTAAGTTAAATAAGAAATTTAAAAAAATCTGAAATATATTAGTTTGTAAGTGCGCAAATAAATATACAACGGACCAATTTTCGTCAAGAAACACATGTACGTATACATTTTTTAATGATTTTATTTAAACTAAAATTAAAATTCTAAAACATGCGTTTGCCAGATAATGTATTGATTTATTTTACTGCATAATTATATGACTTGAAATTGGTGTGGTATAATACAAAATCTTTTTTGAAAACTTAACAAATCTGCCAACGACCTGTGGTTATAACCTTATTATACTAAAAATAAAACATTTTTTCTAAAAATATAAAACGTGCGAATGCTAGATAAAAGAACAATCTTTCGGAATCCATTTATAATATTGTGTGGAAAAGAGTCAATACGTCTAAAATATGATTTAAAAATGACATATTTCTGGTTTTCTCTGGTAATACCCTCTTAAGCTGGTGGCTATAAAGTCAACATCGCCACTTGACGCTGACCGACAGTTTCGATTATGCAAAAAAGCTCTCCTTATACTCTTAAATTAATATAATATTCAATTTTTAAAGTAAAAATTCTTTACGCACGCTTGACTTGGGGAGTAAGCTGGAGAATGCTTGACGAGAGCGTTATGAAAAGCGGGGCGAACGGTAGTTGAGAGGGATATAAGTTAGTGAAGATAGAAAGAGAGAGAGAGTTACGTTTTGTATTTACTGCAGGGGCAAGACAGAGAGGTGTGAGCACACATTTTCTTTCTCTCTTTCTCTCATAGCCAGTTACGTTTTGTATATTTAAGAAACAGTGCAGGCCTATTGTATGTATCACACTGTAGGAGCAAGAGAGGGCTAAAGAAGTTTTAGTTCAGTCGTGTGGTCTAAAGCACACTCGTTTTTTTATAATTAAAACTCTCTTTTTATAAATTTTGAAGGTTTATTCCCATCAATGTAAAATAACATTAAAGAAAAAGATAACAATAATAATCTAAACGAAAATATGAAAGAGAAAAAGACACATAAAAATCGAAAAAGACAATGGTTGCAGCTGGGATTCGAACCCACACCTCACGTCCCAGTTTATTCAACATTTACTTAACAGATTATTACATTGGTTTAAGTACATAAATAATAAGTTTCAGTATAATAAAAAATAAGAAAAATGTTATTGATCCGTAACTGTACGTAAGTTGGTTAAAAGTAGTGTTTTATGAACACCTCACTAGGCGAACCTGTGCTGAGGTGTTCCCATTTTTAGGATAAGTACTATTCTGTCGGCAAGATTGGAAGCACAGTATCCTCCTTGATTTAGCCAAGAAGGGCACCGTGGGTCGATCCATGACGGCAGTATCTTATACATAAATTAAATACTAGGAAGGATCTATATACACGTTATTTCAGGATATCTAGAATATGTATAAGATAAAGAAATTAGTTGATATACAATTAGGTATAATTTTTCTACAGACCAACCGCCACTAGTATTAAATAATATTGTGGTACTTTTTTGTGGTACTTTTTTGTGACCCGAAACAATTTTATTTTTTTATTTTTTTAAAGTTTGGGTTGGGTCATGTTTGGTTAGGTGTTATAATCTTTTGAGTAAAGAGAATACCTTGTTGTTTGATCCAGTCTTTGATTAGTTTTTTGTGATGGATTGTAGATGTATTTGAAGTTAATAGTTGCTTCAGTGTATTGGGCATGCAGTTATAAAGTTTGGTTGCATAGTACTTAAAGTTTCTCTGCCCGTACGAGGTATGAGTTATTAGAATATTTATGGTTGCGACCATCTTTTTCTATTTTTATGTGTATTGTTCTCTTTCATATTTTCGTTTAGTTTAGATTATTATTGTTATTTTCTTCTTCAATAATACATTATATTATTCTTAAATGATTAAATTTTAAAATAAAAAAAAGACGACTTTCAATGCATATGTCCATAATTTTAAATTTATGTATGAATATGACCCATTGTGTCCATAATTTTAAATTTATAATATGACCCATACAAACCTCCAAACATAGCGCAGTAGAAAATACTCTCACGCCGAGCCTCAGTATTGCCGCTTTACAAAATTTATCGAATAATAATAATAGTACTCTTATGAATTTATTGGTTCGAGCCTGTCAATACGAGCACCATCATGAATACATGAACCGCCAATTTAGAAACTGTCGCCGGACGACGACGCATTTGGCGCGGAGTGCCCGCTTGCCACGTGCCAGTGCCGGCGTGCCCGGGTGCCGACGTGCAATATCCTGCCGGAGAATCTGAAGCGATAAATAATTGTATTGATGGCAATATTTTCCTGGCGGGAAAACTGAACGGACGCTGGGCAGGTCCGGTTTAAGACTCTCTTAGGCATTTTCTTGTCCGGATTTTCGGTAGGTCTTCTAAAAACTTCTGGACGATAAAGGGCTATCGAAGAAGAAGTCAACTGACCACTTTACGGATTTCATAAAATGTCATTAGGTAATAAAAAAATTAGAGTGTGTAATTCACACGCGACAGAGGTGAAACTAGAAAGTGGCTAGATGTCGCTTTCTTTTGCCTGTTTATTTTAAAGTGGTTTGAAGATTGGATATTGATTTACAAAAACAAAAATGTTCATTTTTTTTTGATTTTGTAGGATTTGAACCTCCGTCCGCTGGATTTCTCGGGTTGCTGAGATTTGCGACGCACTATACCACTGCGCTACGGGACGCAATCGGTGAGGCGCGATAGGAGCCTTGAGCGCAGTTTGATACTTCGCAGGTGCCATAGTGCGTCATTTCCGTTTCATCCTAATTTCAAATCACTCTAACGGGACTAAGGAAGTTTCACTTAAAAAAAATATTCCACTGTGCCGTGAAACCTACTTCCTGTATACTTTTAGTCATTAAGTCTGCACGGCGAGGGAGTTAAGAGTGGCATCTCTTCACTCTCGTATCGCTGGCATTATGTTGTCCATTAGCGTTAAGTTTTCCTTATTTCTGACTCGGACACAATGAAGGCAAAGGACCTATGAAGGGTCGACGAATGACGCGTGAAACGGCGAGGGCGAGGCGAGACCAATGCGACCCTCTGACGAACTCCGTGCAAGACAAAGTCACTCTAGGATAACGAGTGGGTTTGTCTTGCACGGAATTCAAATTATAAGGAACTGTTTTACAGATATTGCATTAATAATTATAAGAAGGGAACATTTGAAACTAAACTAAGCTCTCATTTAGAAAATTTATATTTCAGCCCTGGACATTGGGCAAACTAGGCTGTACGTCACATGACTAGAACAACCTATAAAATAATATCGTCGGTACACTATCGGATAGGGCCGCAACCGCAACTGCCTCTACCAGCATTCAGCTTTCATTCCAATGAATCTGACGGGAGGACATCCCTATCTGCGGTGAGACCGAGTATCGTCACCAAGAGGATCTATAATTGGACAACTCAGCACACGCTGCACAGAACATCTTCTCATGTTTTAAATTGAATCAGCTAGTAATGCTTCGGCTTAGCTGACGTTTAATTTTTCCTAAAATAACTCATAGTAAGGGTTGCCAGCTCCCGTTTTATGTATTAGAGGATTTGATACGATCAAATAAAGGACATCCATATTTTTTTCATAAAATGCTGTTATGGTGTCAGTAGCGACATTTACTAATAAATAAAAACAATGTTAGTACGCAATGTAACGTAGTTTGTCGTTAATCGAAGCCAAGTAAGTAGTACGACCTTAATCAGTATTTTTGCAATGAAGAGTATACTTGGTATTACTTTTGGCTGCTCTAAGAACTTCTTCGTTTTCTATAAAATTGTTTGCATTTCATGTTGAAGTTCGACTTTATTTGTACAGGGTCAATATCTAACTTATTTCGGTTTTTGGTCCACGTATTCGTACACAAGGAAAAAATCCTTTCGGCTTGGGCGTTAGATACTGGGATGGAAAATACGTATTGCATTATTTTTAGCAGATTCTTGTATTCATCCGTAGATTTGAGAATCTGAATAAAAATTTTAAGAACGCTTTCACACTTCTTATCGTCTATAATTTTCGTCAGGAGAGGCTTTAATATACAGCGATCACGCTGATTTATTTTTTCAAATTAAAGGACAAAGTATTGTCCTCTATTTAAGATTTCAAATAAGAGGACAAGGTCAATTTTTGAGTCTGAAATACAGGACATACTTTAAAATAAAGGACGTCTGGCAACCCTACTCATAGTAGAACATACAAAAAGGTTTTCTGTCTCATCTTTGGGTTATATTGATATTGCACGGTTTTATAGCTCGTAATTGTGTTACGTTATGAGCTGAAAATAGTTAAGTTGTTTCAGAAACTTCACACAGAAAAAATGAGATTGTTTCAGAAATCAACATTAGATTGTTTACTAAATCTTTTGACAATTTTTGAAAATTTAAAAATTTCATAGGGACGACCGAATGTTTCCACAGATATATTCCTGGAATAAATTGCTTATTACACACATTTATCTACAATGGATATACGAGTGATACTGGTAACGAAGGATACTGGTAACGAAGGATACAAAGGAGGCGAACAACCAACGTGTAACACAGTGCATGTGAACTGTGGACAGTGTGAACTGCGGACAGGCAAGGCGTTCCCAAGGGATACCATGCAATTAGCTGACAGGTTAATTTTATGGAATATGCAGGCACAGAACATATTCGGGGAAATAAGATACAAATTGGGACACACTTCTCTATGGGTTCTGAATTCTGAATTAATTTTAGGCGAAACACGACAAACTGTCAAATGAATTTGAGAATCATCAACTGGTTTTGCCAAATCGCAACGAAGTTTGCGAAAAATCAGGTGTATAACGCTTTTGTAAACAAATTCAATGGAAGACTACCTACTCACTTTATCGAGCGAATGACACTCGTAGGTAGAACACCCACCCACGTTCATGTTATAAGGAACTCCAATGAAAAATATTATAGCTTTAAAAAATATGTTCATATAGACTGATAAACGCTGATTCTGAATATATAAGTTGTATTTAATAATATTTAACGCGGAGTTTTTATAAAAATATTAAAAAGTCCATTTTTAATCAGGTCATGCACACGCCGTCAAGTTGGTATTATTGAAATGTTTAGTGGTGACGTCACTGAACACCGTATAGTCATTGTATGGGTATGTAGGTATGACACAAGCCATCGTATTAACAACGTTTCATCTTATTCGTTTATTTACATAATGTTTATAGAGATTTAGTTGTTGTGTAAAAATAAAGGTATCTCTTATTAGTTTATCTCTATTATTGAAAATATTCAAAAAATTCTGCACAAAAAATAGTAATGCTACTTTAGGGAGAATACTTCGAACTCTGAATTTCAAAATGGCGCCAGTTGAACTGCTGATTGCCCGACCTTATAGTAACTTTTCGGGAGTGATGACGTCACACGATTCACTACGGTGATTTTCGGGGGATTTTGAAAAATTAAAACTAACTCTAAAAATATAAATAAATATGCAGTTATTTAGAAGGCATTATTCATTAAAAAATATTAAAAAATGGACTGTAGTTCCTTATTAAGTGGTTTGCAATCCGAATAATAAATACAACAAAATCTAATGTCATAATCAAATTTTGTTGAATATTATTATTATTTTTTACATTAGCTCTACACACGAGTGTAAGTAAACAATTTACTAATTTAATTTTACTAAGGTAAACAATATCCCTAGGAGCATACGTCATCTTTGGGGTTGGCTGTGTGTAGGCTATTTTTAGGAAAAGGAAGGAGAGTAAGTTCTGGGAAGGAAAAGAGTATGAGGGGTGGGTAGGAATCTGGGGGTCAATGTGTCTAGGAATGACAGACCTATGAATCCATCCATCCCACTATAATGCAAGGCGATGGGTCGAGAGAGTCTGACGAGGTTAGTTCTCCCATAATCAGTCTCTCACAATCCGGCCCGTTTCGCAGTAGGTGGGCAAACGTATTCGCCGCCAAGACCTAGACAAACGTCACTCCATGAAACCGGGCACCCCACCTAAGTCACCAAACGTAGCGAACCACTTGGGGTGATCTACGACGGTTCCATGTCAACTCAGAATGAAACCGACTCAGAAACACCTCAGAAAGGTCATTAAAAGCTGTGAAAAAATAATTTTAAAATAGCAGGTAACCCTAACCTAACTTAAACTATTTAACCAACTTTTTATATTTTTTTATCATCTCTCTTAATGACCTTTCTGAGGTGCTTCTGAGTTGGTTTCATTCTGAGTTGTCTGGTCACCATCTACGACAATGGTGTCGGTTATGCAATAAATGGCTTCCGGGGAGGCGGTATGCGGTACCCGTACTCGCCTCCCAAATGACTAGTGTTTTTTGGTAGGTGGGTAACTAGGTACCTATTGCATAATATAAATTATATTTATGTCTCTCTCTCTGGTTTCAATCCTGGGATTGGTTTGCAGCAATTTCATCTATTCGTTTCTTCCACTCTTCCCTGTCTTGTGCGGCTCTCGTAGCAGCGCAAGTCCACCAGCAGGTCCTCCAGGTACTCTCGGCGTGGGCGTCCCCTAGCGTTTGTCCCCTCGGTCATACCCTCCATTATGGCATGCAAGAGGCCTTCTTGTCTTATTGCATGGCCGATCCATCTTGCGCGCCTTTTGGACAAGGTCCTGAGCAGGTGCCTTCCTCCTTCGATTCTTTGGAGAACCTCCTCATTTGTGATGTGGTCTCTCCAGGAAATTCCTAGTAGTCTTCTATAGGACCACATCTCAAAAGCCTCAAAAGCCTCTAGTCTCCGTTTATCTCTTTCGGATAAGCACCATGTTTCGCAGCCGTACATCAAGATACTCCACACATAGGTCTTGATGAGGAGTATTCTCAGTTTCAGGTCTATATTATTCGATTCTATTATTTTCGACCTTTTATTGAATGCAAGCCTAGCCTGGTGTATACGGCTGTCGACCTCGCTCTTAGACCGACCGTCCCATGTTATTTTGCTCCCGAGGTAGACAAACTCCTTGGTGTTCTTTAGTGGAACTCCTGACATCTCTACTCTCATCTGATGTTGCGTTCGGCCTACAGTCAGCAGCTTTGTTTTGTCTTTATTTATCCTCATGTTGTAATTATTTTGAAGAATGCTTTGCATGGTTGTTAAGGCCTCTTGCAGTTCTTCTTCGCTTTCAGAAACCAAAGCAATATCGTCAGCAAACCTTATCATATCCACCTTTTGCCCGTGTATCTTTACACCTTTTCTGTGACTCATTCTCTCCCTCAAGTCATCAATCGCACTTTGTATATATGCGTTAAAAAGAACAGGTGACAGAGAGCATCCCTGTCTCACCCCTTGTCTTATACTGGCTTCTTTTGTATCATTGTCACATCTAATTATAGCGGCCTCATTCTTGTATAGCGCCTGGATTATTCGTCTATCTCTATATTTGATGTCAATTCTCTTCAGAATCTCGAGGAGTCTTTTCCATTCTACTTTGTCGAAAGCCTTCTCCAGGTCTATGAATGCGATGAATGTGTTTTGGTTTCTCTTTAATCTTTTTTTCTAGTAGTATTCGTAGCGACAATATTGCTTCTCTGGTTCCTACACCTCTTCTAAAGCCAATAATATTTATGTACCTACTGAATAACCCGACGAAATAACGAAACTTGAAGTAAGTGTTGTAACAAAGATATTTTTATCTCTTGAAAAGACATTCCATTCTACCGCAAAGTTATTTATTATTTATATTATGTAGGGTAGGGCGGGGCTAGTTGAACATGATTTTGCTAATTTGACCCCGACTCGAAACCCTTATAGATATTTTTGTTTTTTCAATTTAGTAAGATAGTTTCATTATCTGGCAATATAATGATATTCACGAAATGATATAATACATTGACCTTAGGCAAGATATTTAAATTTTCACGCAGAAGGAGAAATGGTTCAACTTTCCTCATAGGTGGGGTTATTTGAACCACCCACGGGGCTTGTTGAACAATATAGTGTCATATATTCACACTCATGGTTTAATAAAACAAATTATGTAAATTATTAAACTAAATTTATTGAAATAGTGAAAGAATACAGAATTAGGTAATAGAATGATTATTTTATCTAAAAAAAGCGAGTCTAATAAAACAGGTAAATTTTCTTAGAATTATTTAATCGATATCGCTGTCACAATTGACGCAGATATACATTGGAATAGTGCCAGATGTGCACTTTTGGTGTGCCCACTTTAGACTGGCGTGACAACGAACGCACTCCTCTCCTGGAAATTACGTATAAAATTACAGTAAGGAATCTGAATGGGGCAAGTTGAACCAAATGGTTCAAATAGCCCCACCCATGTTTTATTACAAATTTCATCGGATAACTCATATACCACTAAACGTATTTCATTTTTGCAATTGACAAGATACAGTTAAGTAAACATCAATATCAAATTGACTTACCTTGACTTGGTACCTTTTTCCTTGGTATCTATTTTCAAAAAAGCAGTCGATCGTATTTTTTTGTGAACCTGCAGGTGACTGAAGGAACTAAATACCTTGGACAGTGTTATGTTCGCACATACGACAAAACAGTTAAAGAAGCGTCGCCTCTCCCACAGGTTGACAATCAAGTGTTCCTGTCGATGGATTCGCAAATTATCGTAATGGCGCGACCATCTCCTAGCAATACCGGAGAAAGAAAGCTATAAAAGGGCTAACGCACTTAAATACGCTCTCTTTCCTTCCGCCTAGCTCATACTAGTAACATCGTGTACCTAGTTCTCGCCCGAGGCGATAGCCTCGCGGGCACCCCGTTTGGGTAACCTGAGACAATGGCGTTGCATTGGCCTTAGATTCGGTATATTAAGTGACTGTGATCCTGGAGCCCTGATCCTGGAAGTGGAGCAGCATGTCCATCTTCGCCCTGGTTGAATGCTGGCCCGCGATGTCCAGCGACTGATTCCTGTCTCCGGCTAAGGACTCTGCCCGGCAGGCATGAGCTTAGCCGGCCCCTTCCACCGCACAATCCCTCAAGAGGACCAAGGTAGTCTCCTAATTATAACTGTAGATATTCGAGCCATTAACTTCCAGTTTAGTATCATTTCAAGTACCTATCTTCCGTTCTAAAAGCTATCATTTAGGTCTTAAATCGTAATGTCCTATTGTACAAATTGAACCCCTTTATTGTAATAAATATGCTATGTAAAACCGACTTTCAATTACATTCATTCATCTTGTCAAGAGTGCACGAACCTAACCCTGAGACGAGTCCATGTGAGATGTGAGAGGTACGTAGTAAGGCGTTCGAGCCGCTCACCGTACAGACTGTATTCACAATCATACATTACACTGGCGCTTGAACACTTTACAAGAAATGAATAATGTTATTGAAAAATGAATATATATTTCTTTATAATATGCTAGAAAATTGTGGTTGTATTGTGTTTTAAAAAGATAAATGTAAAATGTCTTAATAAGTTCGTTTAAATTAAGCCAAACATATTCAAAATATAGTTATTCAGTTGACGCGGGAACAATGTACAGATTCTAGGGCGAGTCCATTGTTGATTTGAAATGTTGATTCAAATAAACCATAAATCGGGTTAAATACTAATTCAAAACAGTTATTTGTGTAATTTTGATAAAATTAACGAGAACAATTCTATTACAACATAATTAAATACGGTTATTTGAATAAAATAGTTCCAAAATACAGCGGCGTAATTGAATTGGACCCGTCCAAGTCAGAATATTTCGGTAGAAGCACGAAAGAAATAACTCGTAAATTTGCCGCGAAAACAATATAAAAGAAGTTTTAAATTTCAATACATTTTAAAATGCATATTTCGTTGTGAAAATATTAATAACTCTTCTTGTTATTTCAAAACTAATTAATAGGTAATTAACTAAATATAATTCCTAGTGTTGAAAGTGAATTTAGTTATCCCGCGCCAAAAACGAAATCGTCATGTAGGTATTCAAATTGGCAAACGGTCAGCAAGTCGAAACAGAACGAAGACGCGTGCAAGCGGTAGCAATAGAATTGTATAGATTGGTCACCGTAAATAATAAAGTCCATAAGAATTGAGCCCACGGAATAAAAACAAAAAAAGAAATAAAAGACAAATGAATACATTTTATTAAGAAATACAAAAGATTTAAAATAAAATAAATTTCAAATGAAAAAAATTATTATATTGTTTCAAACAATGCATTAGAAACGGCCGTTAAATTATTTTAAAAAGAATTGCACGAAAAAATAAGAAAAACATAATTTATATTCTGTAATAATAAATTGAAAGCAAAATAAATAGGAAATGAATAATAATAATCCTTGTAAATTACAAAGAATAACAAAAAATTAAATGTTAAACTGTTTAGAAAGAGAAATGTTTTATATGCGCTAAAATTAATAGGAGGCCTCTCTTGTAATACCCACGGAAGGGAACACGCATGATCCTCGTGATAGGTACTTTACGGGCTAGTCCAAGTTTTGCATTTTTTCGAAGCGCGTCGCGTGCACAGAACACAAAATCCAATGAATATTAAAGTGTGAGGTAAAATTTGTCGGGAATAATTTTTGAATTCTTATTAGATTAAAACGAAACATTGTTAAATGAATTTTTACATTATCAAGGAAGTGAAATAGTTTTAAATGCTTGAGTTAATTACGGAATTGAAAATTTTATAAAATCTTTTTTTTTACTCTTTCCTGGTAGCATGTCTAGTATTGTTGGATAATAATAGATCTAGAGAATTGAAAATGCTTAAGAGGATAGTACACATTGAGATTTAAAAAGAAAATATGCAGTTCATGAATAATATGGTTTCAAATTCGAGTGAAAATTGGAAATAAATTAAAATAGTGACTTGTATAAAATCGTGTATATGATAAAAGTTAATAACTTGACGGTATCACCTGACTAACGTATCTTGGAATTTAGATGTAGTCCAAAAAAAAAAAAATACAGTCTAACAAGCATACCTACGGCAAGTTATATAAAATCATGATCCTTTAACAGCGACTTTTTTACATAGAGATCTATTAGACTATGGAAGGCAGATGCGACCCATAATTTAACCTCTGTGTGATTAAGTATGCTCGCGCAGTCGTATATCTCTGGAATCCAAACTCTGTTGTGGAGACGATTTTAATCTCAGAAACCGCTTAGCCCGGACAAGGAAGATTGCGAACGTAAAAACCCCTCCCTAATACAAGTTAAAGAGAAAAACATATATAAACATATGTATATTTCCAAAATATTGCTTGACGTTATTATTTAGAAACTAATTTTCCTATAAAAATAAAATAATAGTGGAAAAAAAAAAAAAAGTTAAGAACAGATTTCAACTAGTAAGATCATGTGGTAGAGAAAAAAAAAATCAAATCAAACTGGTTTTTTAATTGCAATGTTTTTTTTGGTGGAATAAATCAGAAACCACAAAGAGGATTGTAGTTGAAAATACACAAGTTGTAAAATCATTGTCATTTTGAAAGCTAATCTTATATATCATGAAAAAAGATAGTGATGGTAAGTAAGGCGGATGCGAAATTTACTGTCACAATTCAATATATAAGACAAGCCCGGGTGTAATTAATTGAAAAGTAATCTGAGATTGTACATCAATCAAGTGCCGTAATAGACCCCAAAACAAGTTGAACAATATTGCAAAACACATATATGAAAATATATATGTATTCCCACGAATTTTTATTTTAAAAAGAGGAAAAAGTTGAAAACAGAATAGTTGAAAGATTTTAAATAATGAAAAGTAAATAAATAATAGAGAATTTAAATTTAACGGAAGTAATAAAAAGTAATAGGAAAAGGTTAAAATTTTAATTAATTACAAATTAAAAGTTAAAATTCGTTCATGAGACATAGAAGGTAGAGAAAAGTTTGAGAAATAACGAATGCACGCGCGTTATGCATAACAACAGACATAAGTACCTACGCAGTAACAGATGGCCCGGCTAGGAAAGAAATTTTGTATATGAGAGAATACGGTACCTATGTAAAGCGTTGTAGAAAACGGCAAAAATTCAGGAAAGGTATAATTTGTATTGAGATTTTTTTTTTTTTTGTAGAAAAATAATTAAATTCTTGTATAGTTAGTTCTTTTTTGCTCTCTTAGTGATTCTAATATTAGTTATTTGAGAGTTAAGAATGTTGATTTAATCTGAGATCAGAGTAGCTAACTGAAATCTAGTTGAAAAAACAGGAGAGAGTGCAATTGAACAAGCTATTACGAAATAAACAGAATTCGGTCAGGAAAATATTTTTTTTTGTGTTTTGGAAGTTTAAAATAAACATTTTTCATAAGAAAATAATAAGAATTAAATTAAAATGATACGTTCTCATTCGTATAATAATAAAAAATAAAGATCATACCTGGTTTGAAAAAAAGGGAAGTAGGAATACTTGACTAATGTGGTTTGCTATTAAAAAAGGCGGGAAGGAAAGAAAAACAAAAATTTTGTATATAAAGGTAACCATTTTTGTATGAGATTATTATAAATAAACTATACTATAAATGTTATGTATATTATTGTATATAAAGGTAACCATTTTTGTATGAGATTATTATAAATAAACTATACTATAAATGTTATGTATATTATTGTATATAAAGGTAACCATTTTTGTATGAGATTATTATAAATAAACTATACTATAAATGTTATGTATATTATTGTATATAAAGGTAACCATTTTGTATGAGATTATTATAAATAAACTATACTATAAATGTTATGTATATAATTGTAAATAAAGGTAACCCATTTTGTGTAAATATTTATGTATATAAATTTTCGGTGTTGTTTATAGAATAGGTATATCTCTCTTTAAATTTCTTTTTCAATAAAAGTTGTGACAAATAATACAATACGTCGAAAAGTAAACAAGAAATCGAACAAATAAGTACGAAAATAAATTTTCAAATAAAGTCAGATTGTAAAAAATAAATTGAATTTGAAAAAAGGTAGAGAGATTCTGCATAGTTATAACAATTGTCCTGAGCTAGTATTGAAAAATAAAATGTTGAATAATTCAGTTAAAAAATAAAACTAAGTCTCTTGTAACGATGCGGAAGTAAAAAGGCCTTCGTTAATAAAAGCTGTTTAACACAAAATGGAATATGTTTTACATATTAAATAAACAAAAGTAATAAAAATAAATGTTTTTAATATTTTGTCAAATAGATAAACAATTTTTAGCAAGAGCGAAATAAAGAAAGAATAAATCACGAGCATCCGTAAAGATTAATTGGTGACATTCGTAGAGATTTTTTGGTGTCCATTTTAAAAAATAGAAAGTAGTACACGAATTTAAAACAAAAAAGATAATCATTTCTTACTTAAGTTTAAATGAAAAAGATTTTTAATGAATAAAATTTTATTCTTCTTGACTTGTGTTACAAAAAAGACAACGTGGATCGTTGTTCGGAAATTATATTGTGCTTTGCGCAGATATTGAGTTCTAAGTGAGGTCAAGAAATGTAATACGGGTACGGGTACCAGCGTATACATTTCTAGTTTCAAAACATTATAGGAAAGTCTTCCTTAGAATTAAGACAAGTGGGGTTGCCAAGAGAGTAATCTTGGGCAATAAAAAAAAAAAAGAGAAAATTTGTAATACAAGAAGAGATACGAAATTTTTTTTAACACTTCCAAGTGAGTTTTGAGTAATAGTCGAATAATGAAATATATATACTTAGTTTGGGTCTAACTAGAAAAAGACCATGGCGCCCAAAGTTAGAAAGGAACAGAAACATGTATTTACATATTTTAAATAAAACAAAGTTAACATTGTAAGGAAACAACGTAAATAAAACAAAACATAGATATTGAAAAGGGAATATTACATTGAGATGTATTGTGAGGTCAAAAGGTCCGTGACGTCACAATAGAAGGAGTATTAATTGGACTTAATGTTGTATTATATTGAAATTGAAGCAAAAAAATTATGTCAAGTTATGAGAATAAGTTGAAAATTCCTGTCAAATAATCTTTAATAAGGAAGTTATACTAATTAAAAGGAATTTGGAATAAAAAATTAAGAAACAGAAAGAAAAGAGGTTCTTGCTAGCAAATTCAATTATAATATAGCGTTCAAATGTATATAATTGTATATATCTTTTTGTTGTTAATTTAAATGTTTATATCTCTCTGATTTGCTTTCAAACAAATAAAGTCGTTCAGTTAACTAACAAATATTAGATTTGGAAAATAATTTTTTTTAGTATTTTGATTGATTGAAGTTTAATAATAAATTTCTGTATAACCTGTGGAGTTATCCTGGGGTTAGTGTTGGAACATGTAGGTGTTTTTGAATCGGGTATGTACCCACCCTAATTGGGAATACAGAGAGATAAAATAAACTTTGGTTGTTTAGAGTATTTGAAAGAGAAAAACATAAACAGGTTCGAAAAATTGAGATTTGTATTAAAATCTAAAGGTCATTGAAAATTTAAAAATGAAGAGAAAGTTAATTGGTATTAATGTTCAAATCTCAATAAAATTACTAGAAATAATTGAGTTTGGTAATAAAAAGTTGAATTTAATTAAAAACATAGTCAATATTTTTTTTTAAAAGAAAATAAATTAAATAAATTTTAAAATAAAAGAATTAAAGTTTCGTTAGCAAATTCAGTAATGATTAAAAATTGAAATGTATATAAATTGTTAGCTTGTAAGATTGAAATGTTATAACATGAAAACACGCGAATTGGATACTTCGGTATTTAAACGACGAAAGTCAACGTGTAATTCACCGTATATCGGTGTTGTTGTAAAAAAAGTCTGTGTTATTGGAATTTAAAGCGTATTCGGTTGAAGATGAAGTTAAACAACTTAGAGAGAATATATATTATATTGAAAACTATCATAGATCTTAATTTTCTAGTGATGTTCTGTTTTTTTTGGTTATTTGTTTTATATATGTGTCTGTCAAGCGCAATCATTGAAAAGGATTACTATGTGTTCGAAGTCGTTTTCATTTGATTTGGTCAGTAAGACAGGGTCATTGTTTTTTAACATGACGTGAGGAAGGTGTGTGTCACCTGTGTTTACGCCGAGCACAATCATTGGAAAGGGAGTTTCCTGTGGATTGGTTAGTGAGGCAAGATCATTGTTCTTTAACATGATAGTGTATGCATACAAGGGATTGGATCTCTATAAAAATGATAGGATTTAAAGTATAGCCTTAGAATTATACCTACGTTACAGGATTTAATATATGCCTTATAATTATATTATAAACATGATAGGATCCGTATAGCCTCATAATTATACCCATTGTAAACTATGAAAACAGAACTGAAGATGGCTTAAGAGAAATTCATCAATAAAGTAATAGGGAATAAATCGCAAGTTACAATAACACAGCAAATTTAAAAAATACTACTCTAATTGGTGCATGTATTGTATTGTAACCTTTTAGTTTAGGTTGTAAAATGCGAATATGTATCAATTTCGATTGATTACATGACATTAAGTCGGCATTAAATGTCCATTTAATGGGCGAGAGAAAAAAAAATGTAAATAAAAAGTGTAAATATTCAAGAGGTTCACGTCTTGTATTGTCCTCTACACAAGGTGTAAAATGCGAATATGTATCAATTTCGATTGATTACATGACGTTTAGTCAGCATAAATTTTTGAAATTTTTTTTATTATTTTTATTATTTTTATTAAACATTACATAATGAATATAACTGACAAACGATTGGTATTGGCATAAAAATTTATGTAAAATGCGAAGGAATTGACCTCGGTTGTTCAGAAAAAAATGAAATCGCGTTAAAATATCCATTGAATGGATAAGATAAAAGAACAATGTATAGAATCCTGTACCAAGATTCATTTCAGCAAAGTTTTTTTTAATTATTGCGAAGAAGAAGGTGATGATTTGCTGCTACAGCAAATAATTTAACAGTTTATGTTAACAAATTTGGAAGATCAGCGTGTTTTGTATCGCGAGAGTAGCGTGTTTTGTATCGCGAGAGTAGCGTGTTTTGTATCGCAAAGGAGAAAAGGGAAAGGTACAAGTTCTTTTGCAATAGGGTTGTTTAGCTTGGCTCACAGGTAGATAAATTCGTTCTTGGCTCAGTAGGTAGGGAGTGTTAAATTAGTTGTGATAATAACAAACTCTATGTCTTATAACCTACAGCACATCCAGAAATGTCTGGGAGAAACGAGAAAATATCTTCAGGGTACAAGGAACAATTTTTCAATAGAACTTAAATGGAAACTTACGATGACACAAATTAGAATGGATACTTCTTCAAGAAATCAATATGAATACTTTTGCACCATAAATAAAATTACTTCTTCAAAGAATTAAAGGAACACTCTTCAACAGTCCTGCAAATGCAATAATGCTGCGTTTACAACATACCACATTTTCGGTAAATGCCTAAGTCAAGCCAGAATAGACCTGACAATCTTCTTACATTATATTGGACAGAGAAGGCAGTGTTATGTTCGCACATACGACAAAACAGTTAAAGAAGCGTCGCCTCTCCCACAGGTTGACAATCAAGTGTTCCTGTCGATGGATTCGCAAATTATCGTAATGGCGCGACCATCTCCTAGCAATACCGGAGAAAGAAAGCTATAAAAGGGCTAACGCACTTAAATACGCTCTCTTTCCTTCCGCCTAGCTCATACTAGTAACATCGTGTACCTAGTTCTCGCCCGAGGCGATAGCCTCGCGGGCACCCCGTTTGGGTAACCTGAGACAATGGCGTTGCATTGGCCTTAGATTCGGTATATTAAGTGACTGTGATCCTGGAGCCCTGATCCTGGAAGTGGAGCAGCATGTCCATCTTCGCCCTGGTTGAATGCTGGCCCGCGATGTCCAGCGACTGATTCCTGTCTCCGGCTAAGGACTCTGCCCGGCAGGCATGAGCTTAGCCGGCCCCTTCCACCGCACAATCCCTCAAGAGGACCAAGGTAGTCTCCTAATTATAACTGTAGATATTCGAGCCATTAACTTCCAGTTTAGTATCATTTCAAGTACCTATCTTCCGTTCTAAAAGCTATCATTTAGGTCTTAAATCGTAATGTCCTATTGTACAAATTGAACCCCTTTATTGTAATAAATATGCTATGTAAAACCGACTTTCAATTACATTCATTCATCTTGTCAAGAGTGCACGAACCTAACCCTGAGACGAGTCCATGTGAGATGTGAGAGGTACGTAGTAAGGCGTTCGAGCCGCTCACCGTACAGACTGTATTCACAATCATACATTACAACACATAATTACCAGTAATCTGATGGACGATGACGACATCGATAGGTAAAGAAGAGCTCTCAGTGTAAAAGCTAACATGCTCAGTAGAAGATTCCGCCTTTGCAGTACTGCTGTAAAAAGGACGCTCTTCCTTTCCTTCTGCGCAACACTGTATACGTGTGAACTCTGGGTAAACTACAAGAAGAGTAGTATAGAAAGACTTCGGGTTCAGTATAACAACGCCTTCCGCATAATTTTTGGTCTCCCCAGATATTGCAGCGCTTCCCGGATGTTCACGGAGGGGCGAGTTCCTGGCTTTGCAGCCCTTATTAGATCCAGGGTGGCAGGAATTAGGGAAAGGATAACCAGCTCTGGAAACATCCTCGTCATGGAAGCCCGCCTCAGTCCATCATCCAGTATTGATGCACACTGGAGAAAAATACTGGCTCCTTACGTGCTCACAGAATCCTGAAAGCTTAATATTATTATTTCTTTTATTTTCCTTTTACTACTATTAACTTATTATCTTTTTTTGTTTCGTGTACATTCATATCCACCTTCTTTTTCTTTTTTTCCTTTTAAATACTTTGTACATGTATGTGTATATTACACTTATGGAATGTGTGGGATTGCACTCTCCTCCCCACATACTGGAATAAACACTTATTTATTTATTATTTATTTATTTATTTATTTTACTTTTGGAGCAAAAATCACACAAAATCCCCGCGCACACGCTACGGACGCCATGCGTCTACTAAATGCTTGGTGGCGCGGTCCCCACGCTTCTAGCGTGCCAGAACATGTTCGGCATACTTTGTAAGTCTTTCGGCTCCGAAGATATTGGCGTGGCCCAACAAGCCCCTTGGTTCAACTAGCCCCGCCCAACCCTACCTACCTACTCTGCGTCCCAACAGAATAACTATCGAAAAAATATATGCTAATGCTGACGATGAGAACTTCCGGACTCGTAGAATCAACAAATAATAATCACTAATCCTGCTTTATACTAGCTTTTACAGATTTGATATTCAATCATTTATTAGGTAAGTACCTACCTAAATGTAAATCCATTAAAAAATCGTGTTTCTTATTTTGTTTTTATATTTTTTTTATTTCTTTGTTTTTATAGTAAATAAGCGAATCTGAAAACAAAATTAAAAAAGGTCGAATCGAAAAGCGAGCGCGATGATGAAAATTCCGCACGTCTCACGTGTGTCGCTACCGGGAGCGCAGGATCGCGAGGAGGTCGTTTGAATGCGCGGCGAACAACTGCTTTGCCATTCTTTCTCATACCGGAGCAATAAAACGGGCGATGCTTCTATTCTAGAGATAATGTGACTATGTGACGTTACCTATACAACAACCTACTGCGGAGCTACCTAGAGCAACTTCTGCTACCCGGGCCGCTCCAAGAGTGGGACCCCAACAGAAGGACTCCTGAATTATCAAGGAAATCAATGTGAAGAGCGTGCGTGACGTCTTTAGATCAATTTGAGAACACTGCAAGGAAAATAATAAAAGTTTAGTGAGCCCAATTACACTCTCGTTGGTATACCCAATAAATATCTAGTAGGTTTTCTTCTTGAAGTGTTGAAAGAATAGTCTGAATTTTAACAAATACGTTTTACCTACGCGAAATGCATTTTCAGTAAAATAATAATTTGGGTGGTCTTGTTCTGTCTCTGTGTTCTGGTTCAATGACCTCTCTAGAACTGGGATTTGCTATTTTTGATTATCAACATTGAAACTGATTGTGGGAACGATTGAAATGTGATGAAAGCAATTTTTTTTTTTATTCACGAAATGCTCACAACGGTGTTTTTTAGAAAGGTAATTTTCCGATTTTCCATTTTTTATTTATTTATTATAAAGAAAAAGGTTATATCATGTGACAGGAAAAATAATTGTTTTTTTTAGAAAAGTCCCAATAAACTATGTTCTTTTAAGTAGTTTTTCAATGGGTGCTTTTAGTTTGAAGTTAAAAAATATTTAGTTTAAATATGCAGTTAGTTTTGTTGTGTGTTAGAGTCTAATACAAACTATTTCTTTCGGCGAGCCAAGTTTTCATCATAATATTTATTTTTACATTATTTGAACATTTTTTAATTTCGGCAGGTAACATATATACATATAAGCAATTAGGTATCACGTAGTCCAGCGCTCTTTGTCCATATTTGTTTAAATGCTTAGGTACGATTAGTCCTTCATTTTACGTAAAACGAGTACTGTAAGTGTGGTCCAGTCTATTTATGTATATAGGGCTATTCATATGCTGAAATATAATTTTATACCACAGAATTGCTCTCAGTGAATTTTGAGATTCTGGTAAAAGGACGGAACATTATGCCTTTGTTCGTATAAACTTTTATGAGCTAATAATAATTTAACTAACGAATTGAACATATTTTACATTTGTTTTACAGGAGAGTCCCCAAGCAATGTTCCTGAGGCCAATATATATACTGTGTATACATATTCTTCCAGTTATTTAAAATTTCATTAAAACTAAATTTGATAATGTCATTATCAAGCTCTGCAAGTATTTTCGTAAGATTTTTTGTTACAGCTGTTTCGGTTTACAAGACCTTTTTCAAACTGTGGTTGAACCACATTCAGACGACATATTTATATGAATCAAAAGTCAATTTTGGAAGTGTCTAAATTGATTTATTACCGGTTAAACCAATTTGCTGAGAATTTAAGTAGAGAGAGGCAGTAGACAATCCATTGAAAATACTTACTAAAATTATTGCAGAGCTTGATAATAAAATTATCAAATTTAATTTTAATTTAATTTTTTTTTTTTAAATTAAAAATAAGAAAAAACTAATTAAACACAAATACAATTAATATATTCTTTCAACTTCACAAATTCTGCAATTACATTCTGTGATTTTTCACAGGTCTGAGCTAGTAAACAATAATATTATGTGTTTTGTGTATTGGTGATAAATGTTACAAGGTATAAAAAAAATATAAAAAAGCGAACGCAACTCAGTTGGTAGTGCATGTGTCTCAGCGAATAATCATATTTTATCATTGATTTCGGTGAAGAGCAATCATCATTGGCACGTTCACTCGTTTCCTTATAAATTTCTAGGTTCGAGCGAGATTCGAACTCGCTATCATGCTGCCCGCAAACGCAGAACGTATCGTTAAGCTACGGAGCATATTCTAAAATACGTTAGCATTGTCGTACAAACAACGCGCTCCAAGCGAAGAAACACACCTTTTCGTAGTTAGATTTAGAAATCATAGAAGGCGCTTTTAAATGAGGATTTATTATTTTATTTATTTTATTTTAAATGCACATTTACAGTTACACATAACCAATAATAAACATATTATTTTATTAAGTAATAATATATATTAGTTTAATATTAAAATATTGTAATTATTTAATGTGTAAATATACCTACATAATAATTACAATGTATGTATTGTTTTTACACCCATTATTTTGGTTCTTTGTAGATGTTGGGTAGCGTGTGGCGTCAATGAGAGTATTAGGATAATAATGTTTCCGGATTTTTAAAATAGGTGATTTTCGTCGCAAAAGCTGCACATTCTGAAACGTGATCGATGTGTTTTCTAGTACAAAAAATCAATCTTGACGAGTGACAGAGATTAACGAGAACAGGTGAGTACTCGATAATCATTTACAAGGTGACCCTGTTTATTTTGCAGTCGGTGGCGTCGATAGTTAAGATGTTGTGGATAAGAAAAAATATATTTTTTTTATTTTTAACTTTATGAGTAAAACCTCAAATTGTAATATTTTAAATAAATGAAGTCAATATAAGCCAAACTCAATCGAAAATCTGGAAACAGAAAAATCAGAAAAACATATTGACACCTCTGGGACTCGAATCTAGGACCTCTTGCTTTCCGGGCAAACGCGCTAACCACTGCGCCACAGTGTCGATATGAAATTCGGTCATGTTTAACTGTACCATACTTCGACTAAGAACCACCTACATTATCTTCATTTTCTTTAACGCATATATTATTGGCAACTATCTTTATGTATGATTGCAAGATTCAAACCCGAACTAAGTGCTCTCTAGATAGTGTCTGGATAAATCTTTATCCATTTTATTTAATATGCGACATCTATTGACTTTTCTGCAAGTCTAGGATGAATATTTTATTTTATTTTATTTTCTTAGTCGAAGTATGGTACAATTATTTACTACAAATTCCCATAACTCATACTACTTTTGGTCAACGAAGCTTCAGATACCTTGCAACAAGACTTTACAACATTCTTCCAATTAGTATAAAAAAATGTGATTCACAAAAAAATTTCAAAAAAAACATAAAAATTTGGATAAAAAATAATGATAGAGCATTTACCGGTGCACTCACCCAAATTCGAAATTAATATTGAACCAATGCTGTTATTATTGTACCAATGTTATTGTTATTATTAATGCAACCATTCTATTGTGTGATTTTATTCTAATGTAAGTGTAGGTATGTTCACAGTATAATAAATTGACATAAAATTACTGCCTCAACACAGGCTAGCCTA
The DNA here is from genome assembly GCA_929108145.2 of Limnephilus rhombicus. Taxonomy (NCBI): domain Eukaryota; kingdom Metazoa; phylum Arthropoda; class Insecta; order Trichoptera; family Limnephilidae; genus Limnephilus; species Limnephilus rhombicus. The sequence goes on along the minus strand of OV815273.1, from coordinate 47,263,895 downwards.
GTGAGGCAGGTTATGAGAAACCTAAATTTATAATTATAAATCTCTATTCTTTAATTACCTACTGTATATATGTATTTTGTTTTTTGATATTAACTTTCGTACGTATGCAACTTTTAAACTGTACTTTTACTGTACTTATGATGTACTTTTTGTTTTTGTAGTTATAAATCTTCTTTTTTTTTGTTCAATAAAGATGTATTATTATTATTATTATTATTAAACATGACCGAATTTCATATCGACACTATGGCGCAGTGGTTAGCGCGTTTGCCCGGAAAGCAAGAGGTCCTAGGTTCGAGTCCCAGAGGTGTCAATATGTTTTTCTGATTTTTCTGTTTCCAGATTTTCGATTGAGTTTCGCTTATATTGACTTCGTTTATTTAAAAGAAAAAAATATAGTTCGTCTGATCTTCCACTGGACGACCCCAAAGTTATATGTAATGCTAGAAAAATATATAGCGATATGCCCTGGTGGAAGACTACATTCAGATTCGAAACATTAAAATTATTTAAGCCATGTTGGATGGTAAGATCTGAATAACCAGGTACTTCCTCAGTTAGGAATAGTCACTTTCCTCTTCCCATCTCTTCCCCTGGGGCTAGTGCCCACACTGCCCACACTGCCCACCGTCACCGTTTCTAGTTGGCAGCAATATAAAAAGAGAGCTGTATCGGGATTCAATTCAGTTCAGTTCAATTCAATTCAATTTATTCATTTAAAAAAACATTACAAAATTAACACTTCAAAGCGTTTTTAAATGAGAGAAAATGTTTCAGATAAGATAAGCAGATTTAAACTAACAGCAACAAAGCTTGCCATCTAGATTGTGCTTTATTGCTGTTAAACATTTCGATATTCGAAGTGATTCTATTTCACAACAAGACAGCTTTCCCGACTGGCATGACCATTAGGATGGATGCTCACTCCCCGTGTTTTAAAATACTGGGAAGGGTTCAAGTGGTTTTTCCTAACCAGGTACTCGACGTACTCGTAGATGTATACATGTATAGTTAATAGAAGCCTAATGAATATAACTCGGTAGTTAGGTTTCAAAATTCACATTATTAACATTGAGCTAATACAAAAAAAAATTCGGCGTTTTATAAATTTTAAATTAAATATCCCACTAGAAGACTTAAAACATAATTTATTATTAAATATTCTAAAAATACACACACTAAAAGACGGACGTAAAATAAACGACTTAACATTTTTATTCAAAATAAGTACTTAACTCTAAGTTCGACTTTTTCGAACTATGTAACTCATAAACTTACGAATACGGACAGTAACTACACGATAAAATACACTATTCTACTGTAGCATTCATAAGCGGAACTACATTGCCCCCTCTCCGATACAACGATTTCACACTATGGGAAATCAGTAGGTACTGAGGTGATTTTGACATATTTAACATTAAGAGCTATGCCGGTCATTTAAAAATATCGTCGATAGGTATTGTAACCAATGTCTTCTGTTCCACTCCGCGCTCCCCTCGGGGGAACTGAGCGAAAGGGACAACTGCATATCGGGCCGAAAATACCTAAATAAAATCGTCAAAATCGATGTTTTGTAATCCCCATTTTTCTTCTCCAAAACTGGACCGATTTAATTTTTTTTTCACTAACTGTATAAGAAGAAAATATTCTATGTCGGTATGTTTTGATTTTTTTCAAAATACATTGTTTAGTTTGTATACTGAACGTCTTTTGACGGCGTTTAAACCAGGCAATTTTATTCATTTTTGGAAGGTCCTATTTTCTATAAGAAGTAGGTAAATTATCAAAAAAAGCAAAACGTGCCGACACGCTAAAGGTCAATTATCTATATTATGTAAAAAAAAATTTGCTCTAGGGTCAAAATCCAGAGAGATAAACGGGGAATACGTTTGTATGTTATATTTCCTCCTAACTTGGCGAATTTTGAGGATCTTGTAAAATATTATTCCAAAACTATTCCTAAACTATGTATTTTAAACCTATCAAATCGCTTTTATGTTAATTTTTATTACCTACTTGTGTGCATTTTTTAATCTAATTTTATGTTTACTATTTCTTTATCTGTTTAAAAATCATCTGTCATGTATTAATTGTACCTACTACCAAACTTGTGAAAGCCCTCCGGGCGTTAAATAAATGAATAAAATAAATAAATAAATAATATTCAATTATTCGCTCATTTAGCAGAGGATGACCTAGAATTAGATAATATATTAATGGTCAAACATTGTAGCTGAAATTCAGAGTCAAAGGTTGCCTGGCGGGACAGTAACCCCCATTAATAATTATTATACTGTTGTGTGAACAGACAATGTAAACGTAATCAGATATCATTGAGAGCTTAATCAATAATCATGCTGCTAAAAGAGCTCTTATTTTTAACACTAGTAGTTGTGTGAACGAACTGTAGACATTGCTTCCAATAAACTTCTAATTGTCTCTCATTTAATGAATTACCCACATTTCCTTTAAAATCGTGCGATTTGTAAGTTGGCTCTTAAAAACATTAACCATTCGGGCTTTTTTCGGTTTTTGGAACAACTCGTATCTACAGGTCTCATAGAAATCGTTGTCTCCTTTACTAACATGGTTAGAAATATGAAACACCATGCTTTATAATCAAATCTAAAAATTAACCGCAAAATAATTAAAATGTACAGCTTTATGAAATCAAAGTTGAACGCCAAAAGTGAGGTGATGATAACATTTATAATACATTTGCCTATTAAAATATGGACGTATTTTTTGATTTTTTTTAAATTTCGTTAAAAAACAATATATTTTTTTTTTAAAACGTTTTCAAAATGGTTCACATTACATTTTAAAAAATATAAGGTGAGCCATTTGAAAACGTTCTTATGATTGAGTTAAAAAAAATTATATTTAAAAAATTATATGTTTATTTCGAATTACAAAATTTGATAGCGTATTTCATCACTTTTCAAAAACAGTTTTTGTGTTTGGATGCCTTAAGAAATATTTAATTTATTTGGAATCATTTAAACGGCCACCTTCTTTAAGCCGGAACTTAACAAACAAATTTACGAAATGCAAAACACTAGAGTAGTTCAAGTTATAAAAGGACCTGTCTGCGCTCGGTAATTTTTATTCATTGTTATTTAATTTTTCTATTCGGATCGAATTAAACTATGGTTTCCCCATTTTGTGAATATTGTGAGGCTAAAGTGGATTGAATCACCGATAAAACAATGTATTTATATGCCTTTCTTGAAAGAATCGAGTTTGTAAACGGAAAAAAACGAGTGTGCTTTAGGGTAGGTACTTTCGACCACACGACTGAAAAACTTAACAAAACTTCACTAACTTATATCTCCCTCTCAACTTCCGTTCGCCTCGCCCGACCGTCGCCTCACCTGATCACACTTTTCGTAACGCTCTCGTCACGCATTCACCAGCTTACTCCCCAAGTCAAGCGTGCGTAAAGAAGTTGTACTTAAAAAACGAGTGTGCTTTAGACCGACGACTGAAGTAAAACTTCACTAACTTATATCTCCCTCTCAACTTCCTTTCGCTTCGCCCGACCGTTCGCCTCGCCCGATCACACTTTTCATAACGCTCTCGTCACGCACTCACCAGCTTACTCCCCAAGTCAAGCGTGCGCAAAGAATTTTTACTTAAAAAAAACTATTTATTCACATTCATATTGCATACATAAAGGCGCGTTTATATGTTCGAAAAAATTTAGATTTACTTGAATTATTCCTAGATGGTAGGTAAATGAGAAATATAGATAAGATAGATTATACATTATAGACTAGAAGTGTATGTAGATATTTTTATATGCTAAATTAAAATTATTAATTTATGTATTTGTTTTAAATATTCCATATCTGTCCTAACGATGGGCACTGTAATGCTGTCCGAAACGCTGGCAAAAGAAAGACGTAGCGCAACACGGCAAAATAACCCATAAATAAATCAAGATAAATTAAAAAATATGTTCAATTTGGTTATTTTATTTTATTCTGACATCTGGTTGAGGTTCTTAAAAAATTGTGTAATTGAATATTTTATATAGCTTACCATCAATATTTGAATTATTTTAAGTGGATTTAAAATATCAAAGACATGAACAAAGTAAACACAAAAATCACAAAAGTAAATAAAATTTTACTTGTTTTGAACCCGCGATAATTCAATAATATTATTACTGTTTGTGCTGCGGAAACGAAAGGCAAAACAGCTGAAGGTAGATGATTCTCTTCCCGCTAATAATAGAACGTAATTTTCCCACGTATTTTCCTTTTATGTATCCGCGGAGGTATCATAAACCACCTTGCTATTATACGAAGCCTTTACATTATTCATACCATTATTTTCAGATAATAAATTACGAAACTATATTTCAAGTCCGGTGTCTTTTTGTGGGAACTAACTTTCGGAATAGATATAAAATCAATTTAAACCTTTTCTTTCGCAGGGGAAATTTTTATACGAAATTTAAGTTTTAAGTTTAAGTTTCTTTATTCTTTGAATTGTTCATTACATGAATTGGGGATTTTTCGACCACCATACTAGGCACATGCCTGTGTTGTGGTCGAAATTATTCAAAATAACATTATTAATAAATAATAATGACTCCTAAACTTTCAGCAATGATAGCGGAGAAAATAAATCTTCTATTGTATCGACGTAATGGCTAATTCATGATGAAATTTGGGAAGCAATAAAATTATCTTTGATAATTTAAAGGCGATTAACCAGCGGCCGAGAATTTAAATTTAGTCGAAAGACGGTCTTGCGATTGTACCCTTGAAACTGTACAGGGCAGTCCCAATTAGAAAGATTAATTATTCTAGTAACAGCATTTTTAAATAATAACTCAATACTGATTTTATTTCAATCAGAATCTGCTTTGATATATACCAAAGATATTCAAATACATAAGAGATATGCTATGGTGTCCGCGCAACTGTCGCCGGACTACGCGCTAATTAGCGTAGTTTTCATACAAAAAGAATTTGTTCATTTCGTTGATTTTTTTAAAATGTGCTTTAATATTGGTTAACAATATGTTTTGAATAAGGAAAGAATTCGTTCATTTAGTTTAACGTTCGTTTGGTTTATTCGTTAATTATTTGTTCTTTTAGTTTATTTGTTAATTGGTAAACAATATCGGCGACACCCGGAAGCGCAGACCCACATAGTAAAAACAGCAGATAGCACATCTACTTATATTTCAATATCTTTGATATATACCTACATTCAAAAATGCTCAAACGTGTGATGATAAAACTATTAAAATTGTGTACTTTTTGTAATTATTTTTTGATCATAAGTATTTATAATTTTTCAATAACGTCTAAGCAAAATAAGAATGTAAAAAAAACTGATATATGTTAGATACGTTTTAGGTTTTCACGGCCAAAAGTATTTTCGTTAATTTTTTTTGGGGTGTTATGCCGTGTTGCGCTACCTCCTTCTTTAGTTAACAGGGCAGATCTGGCAGATTCCGCAGTTTGGATCTGCCTAGTTTGTAAGACCGTAAATAAATAGACAAACTGAGGTATTTTCGTCACAAAACACGTGTGAGGATCTTTTTTTAAATATTTTATTTGAACTAAAATTAAAATTCTGCTTTCCTAGATAATATTTGGATTTATTTTACTGGATGATTACCTACGGTATAACCTTATTATACTAAAAATAAACATTTGGTCTCAAAATTTAAAACATACTTTTAGGTACTAAATAAAAGAACAATCTTTTGAAATCGATTTATACTTTCTTGTGGAATAAAGTCAATACGTCCAGAATTTTATTTAAAAATTACATTATTTCCGGTTGTGGCTGGTTACTTCCTCTTAATTTGTTAAATATTTGACCACGGGCTGAATTATTATAATGGGCAAGAACCATTGACGTGGGTAGGTATACTTGGTCAAAGCCAAGAACGTATGTGTTGTTTATCATAATAATTTAACTTTACATACCTACCTAATACGTCATTTTTTACACACAGTTTAATCTTGCGATAAGAACTAATTGTTACATTCGATGTGTCCAATGTCTAAAAAATAGATAAGCAGGTACCTAGGTACTGGAAATTCGAACAGAATACACACCGTGTGTTTCATTTTTGATAGAGAACCGCGAACTGCTGTACCTATAGTAATATTTAGTGCTTTAGAATAAAGTAAACAAAGACATATATTTTTTAAATAAAAGTTCAATAAATTTAATATTTTATTACGTCCGAGGTTTTTTCCCTTTATTTTCATTCAAACCTGCAAAACGACTTTTGTAATTGTTCAGCAGTTACTAACATGTAGAGAACATCTAATGTAGCAGTAAAAGCATTAAATAAACAAGTAGATACAAAATGAAAAGTCACCTCAATAGGCATTTAAAAGAGGTATTGTAAAATTACAAGTCCTAATGTGTTCCATTTATCAATACAAAGGTTTCAATAAAAACCATCTGTATCTAATGGCCAATATCTTAGATTATATTTGACTTTAGCAGTAGGTATACATGGTATTATTTTTAATTGTCATTGATAGTTTATTAAATATTTTGCGTACAATATAGTTTAGGGTTATAGTTCTTGCAACGTATTTATTGGTACATCTTGGAACCACCCATCCTTCATTTTTAGTAAATCTTGTATTATATTTATGGTAAACTCTTTCCCTATTCAAGAAATCAGACAATATATCCACTGGAGCGATTATGGTCGAAGAATGGACCACTTTTATTTTTCTGCGATTGATAGCGGTCCATAATTGGACCACATTTTCCTACATTTCGTAAAACATTTATTGTAATTATTTAAAATATTTCCCTGGCCAGCCATTTATTTTAAAATGAAGAAGCCTTTGAAATGCTTTATCCATTATGACCATAGATGCCGCAAATCCGAACTTCGTAGACTATTTTAGAAAGATATTAAAAATATTTTTTTCACAGAATTTTTGATCAGCTGTTTACGGTTAAAATTAAATCCTTTTTCCATAGATATGCACCTTTCATTATCAAGTACACCACACACAACGTACAGAAATCGAAAATATTCCATGTTGAGTCGAATAAGTACTCCTCACGGCTGTTTCATAGTAACAACACGCAGGATTCGCGCGTTTATCAACTTTACGATTTTTATTATAAATCATACAAATATGAGATAAACGGTAAAATAAGGATAATTCATTGGCTTATTCAGCACTATAATAAGTTTTTGTGTCTCAATGTTAAAATTCGAAAGTATGATTTTTTTTTATGTTGGCGAAAAATTAAAAAAATGGTCTTCTGAGAAATCGCGAGCAATCGAGGCCGTTTTTTTTTTGTTTCGCGTGATTGCTCCAGTGGCATGTTAACTAAAAATATTATACAATAATAATCCTTCTACCCACAATAGCTAGTAGATGTTTACACACATTAGTTATGTGTACATCCCATTTCATGTAGCTGTCAATAGTTACAGCGGTTACAGCCAAATATTTGGGTTGTATTCAAGAATTTATCATCCAATATTATTTAAGGGTTACAAAATTCAATAGAATTATATTACTTATCCTATCAAAACGAGCAAGCAAAGAAAGACACGAAGGTATTTTTGTTGTCATCCGATACGTTTCTACCTGTGCCAAATACGAGATTAGGGAATTTATACATACAGGAACAAAGGGGATCGTGGGTCGTACGTATTACACACTCCTAAGCCCAATATGATACCAGGATTTGCTCTTACTAAGGGATGTACTTCAAATTGATTAGAGGGGATTATCTGGGGGCCCTGTTCAATATCCCAAATGTTTTTATGGAGTCCTTAATCCCATTTCGGATGCTGCGTGACTTCATTATCGAATTTAACTGGCCGTTTTAAAATGAACGGGTTCCATAAAAGGTTTATACAAAATCCGAGGTTAATTTTATACCTTATTTCAGGGAAACTATGCCCCATTGAACGAGGCCACTTTCATAAATGTTAATTTAAATTCTGTCATGTATTCCCCGTCATGTATTACTCGTGGGTAGTTGTTTAGTAAGAGAATATTAAACAAAGTTTTAATGTTCAATTTTCTTGCTACAAACGATTTTTTAGAACGGGTGTGGATGAGTATGAAGTTATATGACAGAATGAGGCTTGTGTTTGTAAAGAAAATTTATTATGTATCTACGGATGGTTTCGAGTATGACCAGTTCCACTAAAATGCACAAACATTGCTTATTAAGTAGCAGTAAATTATTATTAAATAAATTAAAAACTATATTTTATCGCTTTGGTGTTATATAGGGTGTTAAGGGGCGTAATTGACTTATTTAACCAGTGATTCCTGACATTATTTTGGGCAAAAAAGGTGAATGAAACGTTGGTCTTTTGTCGGTGCCTTTTCCGATGTCTTTTTTTAGTTTTTATTTTTTAATATCAAACAAATTTTTTTCTTCCACATATCGCCATTGGTCACCAACTAAAAGAAGCAAAAAATTGTTTGTTTTTGGAGAAAATTTTTTTTTTAAAAAGACGTTTAAAAAATCAGGAATCACTGGTTAAATTAAGTCATGTACGTCACTTAACACCCTGTATACGCGGACTCAATTCATTTATCATTGACACAGCTCGTTTATGATGCATTATCCTTTGTTTAAAGTGTTGGAGTGATATAATAAACATTCTACTTTGAACGCAGCTCTAGACAACATGCGGGGATATAGCTCAGTGGTAGAGCATTCGACTGCAGATCGAGAGGTCCCCGGTTCAAACCCGGGTGTCCCCTAAGAATATACTTTTTTTATATAGCTCATTACAATTTAATTTTATAATATTAACGAACGGGTATGCATTTTTAATTGATTTCGAAAGGTATTTTTTAAATGATACATTGTAGTTTTTTTTTTCATATCTATTATCTTATCAAAAATATTTTATCATTGTCTTAGTGTACATATTGTATAGTAAATACTGAAACAATGAGTGTACAATAAACATTATCATAAATTAATTTAAAATTAGGTACTTCATTCAAATTTTATCTTAAAAAAATAGATGGAAGTTATATCAATTCTTTAAAGATGTTTAAAAACCATGCAATGACTAGGTATACCATTTTCAAAATTGAAACTTCTATAGCACGGCTGTGATTTTGATTTCAGATGAAACGGAAATGACGATTACTGCACCTGCGACGCATCAACTGCGCTCATCGACCGCTTTGATAATGATGTCACTTTAAAAAAAGGCTCCTATTGGTTGAGATATGAAATGGAAATTACGCGAGGTCTGCGCTCATTCGTCGCTTTGATTATGACCTCACTTTTCTAGTATTGGTTGAGATTGCTTTTGGTAAAATTTCGTTTCTTCTGTGTTTAAACTGCACTCGATTTTTTTTTAACTTTGTTCATAAATATTTAATATATCTGCTGTGTTAATGTTAATACCATGAAATCAGTTCCTTAATGAGAAATACCTAATGACATTTTAAGGAAACAGCTAAACTTGTTAAAAATGCTTACGCGCAATGAAACTGTGAATAAGCATTTTTAACAATTTCCGTACAGATCGGGAAAAACCGCTCATTTTATGATATTTTTCTTTCTTCGTTCATATTTCCAACGTTCTTCTTTCACCGTTCATGTTTCAAGTATTCTTTTTTTCATTGTTCTTTCAACACTTGTGGCAAGAAGAAATTTCAAGTGAGGAGAATGGGATCGGGCAATTGTCATGGGTGACACGTCACCCGCTTCACCAGAGAAGGGGGAGGTAAGGGGGTGGAGGTCGCAGTAGAAAGAAGTATAGAAGATCGTAAAGCTCGCTCCAGACAACCATATATTTCGAATTTGAACGAACTGCGAAATAGAGTTGAACCATTGACAGATTAGCAGGACTCAATGAAATGGAATTATATTTATTTTTATAACGTTATAAATTATTACTAAATTATATATTTTTAAATTTTCTTTAACTCAAGGAGAAGGTACTCCACCTCGTGTTAAGGTGTGTGTTTTGATTTTACAAGGTTTGATTTTAATCTGAAATTCAGTATATTATCTGTGTCCGATATATTTTTCACATTTTTATGGATTTTCAAAATGTAATACAGGATAAAGGTACATAATTTAACTTTGAAGGTATGTATGAAAAAAATATGCATATTAGAGTTACTCTCATGATATACTTCAAGGAAGGGAAAAAAATGGTTGGCGTGTATCCTCAAAAACCAAACAAAGAATAAAAAAATATGGGGAAAGGGTTGTGCCTCAACTATTTTAGTTGAAGCAAAATTTTTTCCCCACATCATCATATACCTCAAAAGTAAACTAGATATTAACCACTGGGGCGACCACGCGAAATAAATAAATTTCAAAAGAAATCATTTTTAATATTTTTCGCTGACATTAAAAAATCACACCTTTTAATTTTAACATAGAAAAATGTATAATTATTATAGTGCTATATAGCCAATGAATTAACCTGTATTTTACCGTTTATCTCATATTTGTAGAATTTATAAAAAAAATCGTCATGTGCGAATCCGTGCTTGTTACTTTGAAACTCCGTGAGAGGTACTTATTCGAGTCAACATAGAATATTTTAGATTTCTGTATGTTGTTTGTGGCATACTTCGTAATTAAAGATGCATGTCTATGGAAAAAATACTTAATTTTAATACTTAATATATTTAAAAAATATATTTTTAACATCGTTCTAAAATAGTCTACGAAGTTCGGATTTGCGACGGTCATAATAGATAAAGCATTTCAATAGCTTCGTTTTAAAATAAACGGCTGGCCATGGAAATGTTTTAAATGAAAATGTGGTCCAATTTTGGACCGCTATCAATCGCAGAAAAATAAAAGGGGTCCATTATTCGACCACAATCGCTCCAGTGGTTAATTCAATTTATTAGGGTTACTTAACTTATTGAAGTTTATTAAACTCGTATAATATTTAATCAATTCCGAAGATAATATAAAAAACTCCCGATAAAATGGAGAATACACAGAAAATACAAAGGTAACGTCGTAAATGGGACTCGAAATCAGGTCCTCTGGTATTACTGGGACAAGTGCCTCTACCAATTGAGCTTTCCTGACTTAATTACCTATATTTAGTCATTTTTATCAATCTCGCGCATACTTAGGAGTCCCAGTCGCAACTGTTACCATTTTATTTTCTTAGTATTCGTCTATTTCATATTTCATTGAGTGTTATTGATATCATCTTTTTCATTGAATTGATATTCAGGTTTTTTTTAGTATAAAAACATAACTAATTAGGTAAAAGATTTATGATTTGGTACACAGATGATGAAGGTACACAGATAGAGTAATTTATCTAGCGTACAAAATAATATCGTAACATAATAAATATCGGAAAACTTCAATAATATTACTCGGTCGAAATTTCCGTAATCCCAAGATTGATACAGCCTCAACATTTCCCACAAACGTTTTGAAGTATGAACGGGTCCTACGGGCATACCACCTTCGAAGGATTACACTTTTATGCCGGGAAAAGAACAAAAAAAGCAAAACTAAAAACGTGACCGATTAGGTTTTGCAAGCGAGCAGGATTTAGCCCTGGTTGGGGATTTGAGGACTTCAGCCTTTAGCTGAACCGAGCCCTGGCTACTGGCTTCACGAGTAACAAGTACACAGGCTGGGGACGCAGAACACGGCGAAAGGTTGGTGAGGTGTGGGTAAGCCCGGCTTTGCAGGATTATGCTCGCAGTTGTTTTAATTATAAAGGCAAATGAAATGAGATTGCCCTGCTAATCTATGAATTAGAAAGACCCAAGCAGAACATTACGCTACGTGAAAATATGTAATACTTTTCATGCGACTTTGTATATTTCGATATTTTTTATTAATTTATATTCCTGATTGGTCATGATTGCAAATTTGATATTTCGGATTCTAGGTCGTCACCGTCGCCAAAATAATGTTATTACTTGTATTCTGTGGAAATACCCATTTTGCTTCGCACTGTCAAATATTACGATTAGCCAAATATGTTTGTCCTCGTCTCGAATTGGATTTATTAAGAAAACTTCGCCGAAAGAAAGTATCGATTCAAATTTCATCGTTTCAGGAAAACTGTATTTTTTTTTTTAAATTGTGAAGAATTAGTTCATCTTTATTTCTATAGCTAGCTTTTTATTGTAAAATTGTTGTACAAAGAATTTTCCAACAGGAATGAAAAGTAGCCGGCCGTGTCACTTCCCAGTCCTCCAACCATTCTTATGCAAAAAATGGTTCCATGCCAACTCAGAATGAAACTAACTCAGAATCATCTCAGAACGGGCATTAAAAGCTGTGAAAAAATAATTTTAAAATAGCCGGTAGCCCTAACCTAACTTAACCTATTTAATCAATTTTTTAAAATGTTTTTATCATCACTCTTAATGTCCTTTCTGGGGTGGTTCTGAGTTGGTTTCATTCTGAGTTGGCCGGTCACCGCAAAAAAATCACGTCGTCCGTTGCGACGTGACAGAAGGACAAACAAATAAATAAACACACACACTTTGGAATTTATAATATTAGTTGGGATGATAACGTTTTATATACTTGGTAGCGGTGTAAGACTAATTTGATAAAAAAAGAGAAATTTATAACTAGAACACTAAACAAATGTACGTACCTACCTACCCAGACACTGTTTTCTTTAAATTGTGATATTTAAAAGGTTATTGAAATGTTCGTAGGTACCAAAGAATCGTGAAGTATTTTGTTATTTTTTACAGTTAAGTGCATATTTCTATTATTTTGAACGTCAAGTGTGTGTAAAGTGTGAAAATTTTCATCATGATGTATCATCACTCTTCTTTAAAAGGTAGGAAAAGTAGGTAGGGATAGTTTTTCGAAATCTCACATAAACAAAATTAATTAATCTCAGAGATTTGTTTAAAAATAAAATACACGCCGCGTGACACAGACATTCTTCTTTATATAAATAAAAATAGATGATGCATTCCTTTGCTTTTGGTTACTATGCCGTTTTCATAAAATGTCAATATAATAAATACGTAGATGCATTATTAAAACCGTCATTGCGAAATGCAGTAACGGCTTAATTTATTGCAAAGTTTGCAGATAATAACTTTTCAATCGGCCAACAATGCGTAAATGGATTTATTGTGTTTCCGTCAGGCAGCGGCGTAATTTGTTATGGGTGAATTGCTAACCTACCTAGCTTCCTAACGACCAAATAAAGGATTTAATAGTAGGCTTACAAAATCATAAAAAATGTTAATACATTTTTACTTTTATTAGGATTACTTTTGAAGGTTATTGATGTGATATTGAACCATTGAAGAAGAAGGTAACTAAATCCTATTAATATTATAAAGGCGAAAGTTTGTATGGATTTATGGATGTATGTATGTTTGTTACTCTTTCACGCAAAAAATACTGAATGGACTGTAAAAATTCTTTCACTAATAGAAAGTTACATTATTTACGAGTAATATAGGTTGTATATATTGGTAAGCTGTGGCGTTATGAATAAGCTCTGCCTTTTAATATTATAAAGGCGAAAGTTTGTATTAATGTATGGATGTATGTATGTTTGTTATTTCACTAATAGAAAGCGAGTATTTGCCAGTAATATAGGCTGGTAAGCTGTGGCGTTATAAATATGCTATGGTGTTATAAAATTATTTATCATTCGTTTTCTGTCCCCAACAAAATCGAGGTACTTCAGTTATTGCAAACGTCAGAAAAAAGCAAAACGAACGATTGTCGTGCAAACGATGTTGGCGTCGTAGTTAATATCTATCTCTAAAAATGAATCGCCGAAATGTATGTACGCGCATAACTTCCGAACGATTGCACCAAATTTGATAATTCTTTTTTTGGACAAAACTACTGGTGAGCTCTGACATTATGAAATTTGTATAAAAAAAATGCAACAGATGTTGTGGGGGAAGAGGGGGGAGGGGGTGAGGTGTAGGAGGCGGAGTGGGAACCCCCCTAATAGTTACTGGCAAATACTCGCTTTCTATTAGTGAAATAACAAACATACATACATCCATACATTAATACAAATTTTCGCCTTTATAATATTAAAAGGCAGAGCTTATTCATAACACCACGCCTTGCCAATATATACAGCCTATATTACTCGTAAATAATGTAGCTTTCTATTAGTAAAAGAATTTTTAAAGTCCATTCAGTACTTTTTGCGTGAAAGAGTAACAAACATACATACATCCATAAATCCATACAAACTTTCGCTCTACTTTCGAATACTGAACTCAATTTATTTTATTTTTAATTTTTAACTTTATGAGTAAAACCTCAAATTGTAATATTTAAATAAATGAAGACAATATAAGCGAAACTCAATCGAAAATCTGGAAACAGAAAAATCAGAAAAACATATTGACACCTCTGGGACTCGAACCCAGGACCTCTTGCTTTAAGAGGTCCTGGGTTCGAGTCCCAGAGGTGTCAATATGTTTTTCTGATTTTTCTGTTTCCAGATTTTCGATTGAGTTTCGCTTATATTGTCTTCATCAATTTATTTTGAAACATGAAGTAAATAACCAAAATTTTTGGTTCTGATTTTATTGTCAATGTGTGGATATGAAAAAATAATATCATTGCTTTAAGAAGCATTTCTACAGTGTCTGAATTTCAGTTATCGAAATTGTTTAACAAAAAAGTATTGCTGCTGAATAAAAAAAACATAATGTAGAGGTACTTCATGGTGAGGAGAGATGCATAATTAAAACTGATGATAATGTTGTACATTCTGTTACATTCAATTGAGGGGTTTCATGTACTCGTATTATATATTATTGAAGCATCGAGCACTATTACATTAATAATCTGATAATATATTACTACGAATGGGAGTGCCCCGTCAACACGATTCATGTGGTAAATTCATGAAATGGAAATATGCATACAACGTGAGTAGGTAAAACAGGGACATAGCTACGAATAATATTTGACAGGATTATTGATCATCCATAACATATATTGATAAATGAATGTGATTGAAATATAAAATTATCCTGAACACGCTTAAAATTATCCCCCGTGGGTAATTTAAAGCGTTATTTAACCCGTCTGCTTGGTTCAATATATTTGCACCTCACAAATCGGAAGCCTGGATTTTGCGCGTAAATTCTAAAACCGTCATTTTGGATTGAGATTGTAAAATATCTATGCAAGATAACTTTCATATCTCAAAGACAATAAGAAGCATTATTTCGTTCTCTTTCTGGATAAAAGAAAAATACATATGTTTGCATGAGAAGAAGAGAGATATTGAAGCTATATAGCTTTTAAAATGTAAGGTCGCTCGGGACGTTTTTGGTCTTATGAAAGTATAACGCGATTACGTGTTTTGGGATGTATTTATTCCTAAACAAGCAAATGGGTTAAATAAATGAAGACAATATAAGCGAAACTCAATCGAAAATCTGGAAACAGAAAAATCAGAAAAACATATTGACACCTCTGGGACTCGAACCCAGGATCGAGTCCCAGAGGTGTCAATATGTTTTTCTGATTTTTCTGTTTCCAGATTTTCGATTGAGTTTCGCTTATATTGTCTTCATTTATTTAAATATTACAATTTGAGGTTTTACTCATAAAGTTAAAATTAAAAAAAAAAATAATAATAATTTAAAGCGTGTCTCTCGCATATTATTTAATGTGGGGAAATGTTTTTTTGTGGCTTCGAAGTCTACATTGTGTGCGAGTGCAGTTCCGCAGAGTTGCATCGGGTTGCAGCCTGCGTGGTGAAGATTGATGACAGTGAACTTTGATATGAGAGGCCACCAGAGAATAAGAAATAGTTTTACATTTTTTAAACGCCTTGTGACCAAGTTTAGCGAACAAAATGCTCATTTTCTTTAAGTTGTTGTAAAAAATTCATATGAATTTTTGAAATGTTCATTTTATGCATGGAATTCCTTGTTCTACGTCGCATTTAACCTTAATCAGAAGACAGATACCGCTGGTTAGGTGCAGCTTAAAAATGCAGTTTTTTTTGCTGTAATGAAATATGCAGTTACCAGGAGGGCTGTATGCATGATTTGTCTTGGAAATCCAAATAACTATACAAAAACACGGATCATGACCGAGAGCGTTACACTCTTATCGAGATTGAAGATTTTTTACATATTTAAACTATGATATGATCGTTCACCCACGCGTCTTAGTTCATAATATTTTAACATTACTTCAATTTCCATAACAGCTCCATTATGACCATCTACGTTCTTCATTATGTTTGTACTTGAAATTCCATCTTCTGCACAAATATCATCTTAAATTGTTATTGCAATACAGAGGATTGGTAATTGGAGTGGTAACTCATCCTCATAAGTGACAGAAGATGTCTAAATCACTGTCTCCAACATCAAGTGCCGCTAAGTGGCCTGCGATTGCTGTCGTGATCTGTCACAATTCTGAAAGTCGGGGCGAGGTAGTTTGGCGCCTGAACTATCAATACGAAAAAGCACCGGCGCTTTATTGGAGCAATTATAGCTTTCGGGAAAGCCTAAAATTGCTGCAAAATTTCACAAATCTTTTAAACGTTTTTTTTTTCTTCCAAAAAGATACATAAACCGAATGTACTTATAATAAACCTAAAAAGTTCATTTTCATTAAACAAATAAAAAAGGCAAGACCGTTGCTTGTTCCGAGAAAAAAGAAATTTAGATGCAATAGCATTCACAATACAAATTTATTTATTATACTCTATGTAAGTACACATTCGTGGTTGTATAGAAATGAGTTTATTATTGACCCAGATTTACAGTGGGAATAAAATCATGTTTTCTATGCGTTTTTTCCCGAACAGTGTGAATGTTTTATAAATAAAATAAATACAAATTGCCTTCAAGTGGGGAAAATATGGGTTAGGGTAAAAAAACGAATTGAGGTGGGTGGAAGCGAACGTCAGGCTAGTGGAACCGAAATTGCCTCTTTAATTTTGTCCAGAAGGTGGCGTTTGAGAATCCTCCCGTATGATAAGGGCAGCTCCTTCCAAAAGGGTGATGCTTTGCACCGTGAAGGAAAAGGTTTATTCGGCATTTGTTTCGCAGCTGCCTCTTGTCTTATTTCAAAGACAGTCTAATACCAATGATGAGTATAAATAGTTTATCAAAAACTAAAATGGTATGTACCTATTCCATGAAATTAATTTTCAAACTAAAGATAAACGCAGACTATTTGTATACGCACAGCACCAACTTTGCAATATGTTTATGTAATGCATTGTATTTCCGTGCCGTAGTTATTTTTCTTAATTTTTGAATCATTATGGGGTATTTATTCAAATCGACTTTCCCGAAGAACAATATCGGAAGCGCAATTTTGTATTTTTTTTTTCAATAGAGCTGTTTAAAGTTTCGTTTCTGCATTTGTACTGTTTTTGAGATCAAGAAATATAGTGATGTTTTGATATTTTGCATTTCATTTAATTTTATTCAAAATTCCGAAAACACAGATTTAAAGTCAACAAAATAAGCCAATAAATAAGCCAACAAAACGATTTTCAATTTTCAACAGAAACGACATTGTTCTCCGGGACCGTCGAAATTATTTACTTTGTGATGAAAGACTTATATCGAAAACCATTAATTAACTTTGTGTACACAACTTTATAAAACCAAAATATTCTCGAAGCAAAGTTTTGATTTTTCAAAGTAAACTGATATCCGATTTATTTTAAAATTTAGACTTCCTTTCATTCACCCAACTACACCAATTCAATTCTATAACCAATACAAACAAACGAATTCTTGATTTAATCATGACAAATATTTCAAAATGTAGTATAACCCATTGTACCGAACCTCTGACGCCTGAAGATTCACATCACAGAGCATTAGACATAGAGTTATCACCTGTTACTGTACCGTCTCTCTCCAGCTCATCTAGGACAGTTAAAATGTTTCACCGAGGTGATTACGGTCAAATGAATTATCCAAAATAAATTGGAAACTCGAATTTCAAGGTAAAAATACCGAAAAAGCCGTATTAGATTTTGACAATATCATAAATGACATTATTCGCAAATATATCCCCGAAAAAAATTTTTACGGTAATTTAGAAAGATTTCCCCCCTGGTACACTTTACCACTTATTAAAATTGTAAAAGAGAAATTAAAATATCACAAGAAATGGAAAAAATACAAGAACCTGGCTGACTACCAATCATTTTCAGTACTGAGAAATCGTCAAAAGAAGATCGCGTTAGAATGTTATGAAAACTTCATTATGACGGCAGAAGATTCAATAAAAAAGTGCAGCAAACAGTTCTGGTCATTTGTTAAATCAAAGAAATCCTCTTCCGATTTACCAAAGCAAATGTATCTTGGAGATATTTCCTGCAATGATGGACAATCCATATGCGACCATTTTAGTGATTATTTTAGATAAGTTTTTGAAGAAAATTCCAACCCTCGCCTCAATCTTATAAACTGTGAGAATGATGACGACAACTCTAATCTACATATACACAATATTAACTTCAATCAATCATGTGTACTTAATTATTTAAAAAAACTTGATCCGAATAAAAGTGCGGGATCTGATTTAATTCCATCCATATTTTATGTAAAATGCCGCGACCATTTGGCTTATCCTCTCTCCTTGCTATTCAAAATGTCATTTGAAGAAGGCAACTTCCCCAACGTCTGGAAACAAGCACTCATTACACCAATCAACAAAAGCGGGGACAAAAATAACATTACCAACTATAGGCCCATCTCCAAACTCCCAATTGTCAGCAAAATCATGGAAAACATAGTTCTTGATCAACTTTTTCCGGCGGTACAAACAATCATATCTAAAAATCAACACGGCTTTTTCAGAAAACGGTCGGTCGAGACAAACCTTCTGGAATACACAGATTTTATTTTAAATTCTATGGGTGGTAAAAATCAAGTAGACTCTATCTATACGGATTTTTCAAAAGCCTTTGATAAAATTAACATTGACCTGCTTCTGAAGAAACTGTTAAAAATCGGGATTAATGGTGACCTTCTCAGATGGATCAAATCATATGTAACAAACAGAAGTCAAGCAGTTAGAGCTAAGGGTTTCTCCTCGCGTTTTTACAGTATACCTTCAGGAATCCCGCAAGGATCACATCTCGGACCTCTCTTGTTTATTTTATATATTAATGATATAGGTAAATGCTTTACAAATTCCAAATTCCAAATTTTTGCTGATGACATTAAGATTTACAAAAAAATCACTAATATTAATGACAGCCTAGAATTGCAAGATGATATCAATAGGCTTGGAATATATTGTGCCAACAATCAACTGTTCCTTAATCTGGAAAAATGTAACACAATATCATTCACCAAAAGCATAAACCCCCTAATATTCCCGTACAAAATCAATGACGTAGAGATAAAAAAGATGTTGTGAAGTGAGGGACTTAGGAATAATAATGGACTCCGGAATGTCTTTCCGAACACATATAAATTCCATCTGTGACAGGGCGTACAAACTTCTAGGATTCATCATAAGAGTGACCAAACCATTTAGGTCACCACACGTAATCAAAATACTGTACGTCTCTTTTGTTCGCTCAATATTAGAATTCGGATCAGTCATATGGAATCCCCAATACAAAGTAAATATTGAAAGGTTAGAAAGAATTCAAAAAAATATATTGAAACACCTAGACTTTAAATCCTTTCGAACTTCAGAAAACCTAAAAGACTCATTAACATTCCATAATTTATCAACTTTAGAAGATAGAAGAAATATATCCGACCAAAAATTTTTATTCAAAATCATTAACAACGTTGTTGACAACAACTATCTTCTAGAACACATTAATTTCCACTGTCCAATAAGAAACACAAGATCAAAACAACTATTCCACATCCCACACTCAAAAACAAATTACACACAACATTCATTTCTCCGAAGGACGTGCACAAAATACAATGATATCTTTTACGACGCTGATATTTTCCATTTGTCCTCAGGCCAATTTATTAAATCCATAATAGAAAAAATTAAAACAAATTGTTAATTACGAACTCTCCACCCCTGTTGCATGTTATTTTTTTCATTCTCATTATGTTGGTTTTCCTTCTTTTTATTATAAAAATAATATTTGGATGATTTATATATCCCATATGCTTTAATTTGGTGTGTGTGTTTTTTTCTTTAATTTCTGTTGTATATATATATTTTTTCTTTTTTTTCTACCACTTTATGTTTTCTTTAATGTTTTAATCCATGTTTTTATATATATGTAAAGGAAATATATTCCCTTTAAATTTGAATCCTATAATGTCAATTAGAATGCAATCATCGATTGTCATTTGTTTTGTTATTCTATTATTTGATTGTTAGAAAAAACCATTCAAAGTGAGATTAATAAACATAAATGTCGTTTCTTAGTTAAAAAAAACTTTGCAACACAAGTGTTTTATTTAGAAATTAATAAAAAGGAATTAAACCTATCAACATATTATAAAACGACATTTCGTTTTAAACCAAAAATGGAGAAAATTCAATTCGAATTTACGCTATTACCTGGATGCGATGGCAGATCAAATATTATTAGCATTACAAAAATAGTCACAAGTGATGGAAAAGTGTTTACAATACCAGAAATGCTACGATCCGCCAGCTATCACGAGGAGATAATGAAAACTAGTGCTTTTGGAAAAATAAAAAATAGTTTGAAAAAAAGATACCAGGTTAGAAGAGTCTGGTTAACCATGACAGAAGAACTAAAAAAAACATATGTAGACGAAGATGGAAACCTACAGTTTGGAGACCAATACCTCGAAGAATTGGACGAAAAAAGTTTACAAGTACATCAAAAAGAAGATGCATTAGGAAAATTAATTGAAAAGTTAATGGAAGATAAGCAACAGAGCTTAAAAAACATTGCTGAGAAGTTTGTTATAGAAAAATTCTGCACTAAAAATACAAATGCAAGCCAGTGGATGGAAGTGTTTGAAAAAGAATGTTTGCGGTTTGATGTGACCATGGATGGAAAAAAAATAGAAATACTCAGATTGTTCATGGATAAATCTTGTATAGACTGGTACAGTTCCATGATTATAAAACTAACAATGAACTCAGAGTGGTCAACATGGAAAAACAAATTCTGTGAATCATTTGCAAACAAAGGATGGAACCCTGTCACATACGCACTATCATTTAGATACAAAGATGGTTCTCTGTTGGATTATGCTATGAGAAAAGAAAAACTTCTATTGGATGTGAGAAGATCAATTGACACCGGTACTTTGATAGATCTTGTTGCTTCCGGACTACCAGAATTCATACTTAACAAGATCGATAGAGAAGGATTACAAGATACTGTAGATTTGTTTAATGAAGTAAACAAGTATGAACATATGGTCAACAAAAAAAGATTTATGAATAAGAAAACATTTGGAAATGCAGAACATAATAAAAATGGGGGTAAAAATCCATGTAAAATTTGTGAAAAATTGAATAAGGGCATTCGTTACCACCCTGAAGCTACATGCTGGTTCAAAACAAAAGAGGATGAAAAATTTAAGAGAAATGCCATTAAACATGTAAACAATTCAGTGATAGAAACTGAATTAAATGAAAATGATCAAAAAAACTAATAGTAACACCATTAATAAAAGTCAAACTATTACTAAATGATAAATTAAAAATATACGGAATTTATGATTCAGGTTCAAATGTTTCTCTAATTAATTCTAAATTATTGAAACTAAAAGGAAAAGGAAACAATTTGAATGAAGCAAATTTAGTAACGATTAATGGTGTTAAAAAGACGAGTGGTTTGACAACGTTAAACATAAAAATTTTTGAATTGGAGAATAAAGTTGATGTGTACATTATTGATGAACACAATTTCAAGTATGATTTTTTGATTGGATTAGACATGATAAAAAACTTCAAACTTATCCAAAGTGAAGACTTACAAATATCACAGAAACTCTGCCTAAATAATACAAATAAAAAAGAAAAATATTCTACAGATATGAAAACGAATACTAAATTTAATCATATAGAAAAACACAGAATTAATTTTAACGAACATGTTAAAGAAGAAGATTTTAAAATAACAATGAATCATTTAAATAATGATCAAAAAACAGAAATAAATGAACTAATAGACAAATACACATCAGTGTTCGCGAAGAGTAAATATGATGTTGGCACTGTCAATGGATATGAAGCGAAGATAGACTTATTAGTGGATAAATATTGTAGTAAGAGGCCTTACAGATGCAGTGTAGAAGATAAAAAGGAAATAGAAGAGCAAATAGCAAAATTATTAGACAATAAACTGATAGAAGAGTCGTACAGTCCATTTGCTGCACCGGTCACTCTAGCATTTAAAAAAGAAGAAAACAAAAGATCCAGATTATGCATAGACTTCAGAGACTTAAATAAAATAGTAATACCTCAAGCTCAACCATTTCCATTGATTGAAGACCTAATGACAAAGACCAGAAATTGCAAATTTTTTTCAACGCTGGATATAAACTCAGCCTTTTGGTCTATTCCATTGCGGATTGAAGACAAAAAAAAAACAGGATTTGTAACACAGGAGGGACATTATCAATGGACCTGCCTGCCTTTTGGATTGAAGACTTCTCCGGCAATTTTTCAGAGGATATTAAGCAATATATTGAGAAAATATAAACTAAACGAATTTGCTGTCAATTACATAGATGACATTCTTATTTTTTCAAAAACTTTTGCTGAACACATTGATCATCTGACAAAGCTGCTGAATGCAATCAAAACAGAAGGTTTTAGATTAAAATTTACAAAATGCACATTTGCATCAGATATGGTAAAATATCTGGGTCATATAATTCAGAATAATTCAGTCAAGCCAGTAAAGGATAATTTGATTTCAATAAAGAATTTTCCTATTCCAAAAACACAAAAGAATGTGCGACAATTTCTAGGAAAAATCAACTTTTATCATGAGTACATTCCGAAGAGTGCAATAATACTAGATCCTTTGCATAATTTATTAAGGAAAAATCAAAAGTTTATTTGGACTGATAAATGCCAAAATGCTTTTGAAACGATGAAAAACCTAATATGCTCACAACCGATCTTGGAAATTTTTGATCAAGATTTACCAATTAATATATATACAGATGCTTCTCTAGAGGGTGTTGGAGCTATTTTAAAACAGACACAATCTGATGGAAAAGAAAAACCTGTTGCTTACTTTTCGAAAAAATTAAACAGCGCACAGAAAAAGAAAAAAGCAATTTACTTAGAATGCTTAGCTATAAAAGAGGCAGTGAGATACTGGCAATACTGGTTGATAGGAAAACCATTTACAGTTTATTCAGATCACAAACCGCTGGAAAATATGAATATCAAATCTAGAACCGATGAAGAGCTTGGTGACTTAACATATTACTTATCCCAATATGATTTTCAAATTAAATATTCTCCAGGAAAGTACAATATTGAAGCTGATTGTCTAAGCAGAAACCCAGTCTTAGAACCAGATGAGAACCAAGATGAGCAATTAAAAGTTGTCAACTTAATAAAATTAGAAGATATCTTAAAAGATCAGGTCAAAAATGAGAAGATACAGTGCAGAAAAGATAAATTGATATCGAAGAATAATGTTTATTACAAGAAAGTAAAAAAAAAAGAAAAAATAATTCTATCAGAAAAATTCAGCATAGATTTTATCAAAAATGTTCACACAGACCTAGGTCACATAGGAATTAATCAAATGCAAAAAATGATAAGCTCATGGTACACATCAGAAAACATGACAAACAATATAAAGAGAACTTGCGAAAGTTGTGCAGTATGTTTAAAGAACAAATCAAGAGGTCAAAATAAATATGGATTGATGTCCTACTTGGGTCCCGCAACAAAACCTTTTGAAATATGTTCTATTGATACGATAGGTGGTTTTGGGGGTTCACGGTCAACAAAGAGATACTTGCACCTGCTATCAGATCATTTCACGAGGTTTGCATATATTTTGACGTCAAAAACTCAAAATACCAACGATTTCATCAAACTCTTAAACTCCACAGAAACTAATGACATTGGCATGATACTATCAGACCAATATCCGGGTCTTAATTCTAGAGAATTCAAAAAATTTTTGGATGAAAAAAATATTCCAATCATTTTTACTGCAGTAAACTCGCCTTTCTCAAATGGATTAAATGAAAGATTAAATCAAACGCTAGTCAATAAAATTAGATGCAAAATCAACGAAAATGACTTAAAAGTGGCTTGGACAACTATAGCCCGTAATTGTGTAAAAAACTATAATGAAACGGAGCACACTGTCACTGGTTATGCGCCTCAGTACCTACTTAACGGCACAGATGTTACGATTTTGCCAAATGAGTTAAAACTTAAGAAGACTGACATCGATTTGATTCAAGACAGAAAAAAAGCTCTGGAAAATACTATAAAGTCACATAATTACAACAAGATGATTTACGATAAAACCAGGAGACATATTAACTTCAAAGTTGGTGATACTGTTTTTGTGGAGAATGGAAACAAACTTAACAGGAAGAAGCTCGACGAATTGAGAATCGGACCCTACAAAATAATAGAAAAATTATCAAACTCAATTTACAAGATAAATACTGGTCGAAAAAAATTAGAATCAAATTTTTTCCACATCTCGAAATTAATTCCAGCACCTGCATTGATGAACCATGAAGAGGATATCGAAGATGAATGAAAATTTTTGCAATAATTTTCTTTCCCGCGGGGGGGGGGGGAGATGTAAAGGAAATATATTCCCTTTAAATTTGAATCCTATAATGTCAATTAGAATGCAATCATCGATTGTCATTTGTTTTGTTATTCTATTATTTGATTGTTAGAAAAAACCATTCAAAGTGAGATTAATAAACATAAATGTCGTTTCTTAGTTAAAAAAAACTTTGCAACACAAGTGTTTTATTTAGAAATTAATAAAAAGGAATTAAACCTATCAACATATTATATATATATATATATATATATATATATATATATATATATATATATATATATATATATATATATATATTATAACTTGTAGCGGAAACTTCGCTGGTTAATGCAATCATGTAATATGTTACTTTCTTATTAAAATATGTATAACTGTTTGTTTCCTAAATAAACAAAAAAAAAAAAAAAAAAAAAACAACAACAACCTACTAAAAACAATTAACGAAAATCTACTAGGTATTTAAAAACTTAATTATGTATGTGTAGTTGACATCGACCCCTCATTCAAGCATGTGACTGATATAATACGCTGAGCAGCGGAATATATTTAGACAGTTGTTCAAAGTTTCAATAGATATCTGATTGGGATCCGTCGGGGTAAGTATTTAATCTTATTCTGTTACCCAGTACAAAACCTTTTTTCAGCCTGAATACTGAAAAGGGATCGGATTAATTAAAATCAACCAGGGTTGGAGTAGATCCATTCCAAAACGAAACAAATTTAATTTCAAATTGAAAGTACTATTTGCGACATATACCAGCCCCAAACATACAATTCACAATGTCTACCATGTTCTGGGCTGCAGCCTACGGGGTGGAAATGGTACTAGCGAGAGCCAACGCCGGATAGGAGAGGGCACAAGAAGTAGACAAGAAGTTGTTTCAGGCTGCGACAAAATTGTGAATACTATTTATTTACCAGCTCGTGATGAGCTGTAACCTCATTCACTCCGATTCCAATGATGCTTTTTGTTTCCCGCAATCCTTCTCTCCCAGCCCTCCAGATCGGCGAAAACGTTGTCCATGAAGCAATCTCTTGACTACCTGAGGGCCTGCTATTAGATGCCTTGATTTCATACAGCGTCATATTGGCTATGTCTAAGAAAAAAAATAAGGTATCTACTATACTGTATTCACGTCTTATGATTACGTCGGTATACAAAACGAATTGAACATCATTCTGTATTTATTATGTTACCAATTTTCACATTTAAAAATATTATTTGATTGTTGAGAAAAGCAGTATAAAAGTAATTACATTAAGTTGTTAAAAATTAAATATATTGATATGTGTATTCTTCTACGTCGGCCTTGCCAAGGCGCAATGGTTTGAGCCCATCCCTGCCAAAGACACCGAATTGGAATTTATGTGGAGGCTTCACGTACATCGCGATAAGTTGCTTTCAATAAACCTTTTTCCGGACAAAATAGCCTCTTTTCAACTAAACGTACAAAATAGTATTTACAGAGAACGCATTAATCACGTCCCAAGCAATATAAAATGGAAATGTACAAATGTGTTCCTCGGATTAACTGCCCTTGAGAATCATTACTTTTTAATTTTGTAAGCTGTAATGTTTTAGCAACGTCGAAAGTACGAGACTTTGCATACAATTATTATTATTTTTTAGTTTCTTTTTTAATGTATTTATTCTTAGTACATTTACATTACAAAGATATAATATATTGTCTTCCACACTAGGAGTTCACCTTTGTTGTAGATGACATTTTTCAGTTGTAAATTATAAATTACAAATTGTGAATAGTAAAACAAAAGAGTGTTCATAGTTAATATAAATAAAGAGAAACAATAAAAATCAAAATATAAAATCGACTTCAATTCGACAAAATTATAAATTAAAAGTTAAAAGGATTGTTGGCAGTTCCTTATGTAATTTTTGCATTCAATAATATTAATTGTTTTATATTGTGTAGGAAGAGAATTGTATAGTTTTATAGCCTGGTATCTGTAGTGTTATTACGGTAATTTACAATTTGGGAGGCGGGAATGGGTACCGCCGCCCCGGGAACCTTTATTGGATAACCAACACCTCTGCCATAGGTCACCCCAAGTGGTTCGCTACGTTTGGTGATTTAGCAGGGGTGCCCGGGTTCATGGGGTGAGGTTTGTCTAGGTCTTGGAGGCGGATGACCAAGACACACTGAACCCCAGATTTCTACCCACCCCTTAAACCCTTTTCCTTCCCAGAACTCTCCTCTCCTTCCTTTTCCTAAAAAAACCCTCCACACAGCATCCCCAAAGATGACATAGGCCCTGAGGAAAATTATTTTCCTCAGCGCCTCCTGTGTGGAGCTCATGTAAAAAAAAAAAAAAAAAGTGTTTTTGTCCAAAGGATGTGTTTGTTTTTGGTATTTGTAGTTGGTGAGCATGTCTTGTTCTAGTATTGCTAGAATTTTGTGAATTATAGTACATTTACTACTCTACCCGCCCTCTCTAGACATATGTACATATTTGTATTAATGTATTAAATTACCGTTTCTAAATGGAAATTGATTCGGTGGACATATTTTAAATTCGTTTTTGGTGGTTTCATTCAATAAAATATCAACGAATGTTGCTTTCTAATTATTGAAAAATATTACATGTTAAAATACACATATTCCAGTAGAGACAGGAATCAGTGCTAATTTGTTTACTAATGGCAATTATTTTTAGTTCTTTTAAAACTTAATTACTAGTAATTAGTTCCAAAGTAAACTAACTAACATGTAGGCAGAAAGGACGGACCGCCAAGCAACTCGGTCTTGATACACACTCTTTGCCTCATTCACATTCATTCAACGTATCATCTTCTTCTATTATTCTGGCTCTTGATATGTCCCGACTCAAATATCAAGTATCTGATTCACTTGATCGTGCCATGTCTTCTTCCGCGTCCCTATTTAGTTACTACTATTTATTTCTTGTTTTTATTTTCCGTTACTATTTTAACATTGACAAAAGTTTCGTTTTATTTGACGAACCCAATATGCCACGTTAAATGCGCTTCAAATAGGCTTCCAATTTTGTACGAATTGTACAATATAAAAATTAGGCGTTCTCAATTAGGTAATTGAAAAAAACTGAAGAACACACATACTATTGATATCAAACTTCTCTCACATCTCTGAATAAATTGTGTGGTAAATTATTAATGTGTAGTGTTTTGTTTTTATTCAGAATGAGACTCTTCTATGAACCCTCTTGCATCTCTGACTAACTAACTAACCATCACGCCGTTTATCTGCAGGGGTGGGCAGAGAGGACGGACCGCCAAACATCCCGGTCTTAGCACACATTCCTTGCCTCGTTTACATTCATACAACGTCTCATACATTCTCTTCTATTATTCTGACTCTTGACATGGCCCGACTTAAGTATCTGATTCACTTGGTCGTGCCATGTCTTTCTTGGGCGTCCCACAGTGGACGAAATGGAGAAAAAACCCGAATTAAGTGGTTTTTGCAAACGTTATTGTTTTAAATATTTATATTTTTTTTAGTGTAGCACGATAGTTTCTGCACTTTATGTGATTATTTAAATATGTCAATAGCGCTTGACGGAAGTTTGGCAAGGCCGCAAAGTGTGTCGTAAATTTGATGTTCGACATCGCGTTTTTCCGTTCTCTCCTACGCGTGAGCACATACGGTTGTGTATTTAGTGACGTTTAGATATATATACAAAAGTTTATTTTGTCTGACATTCTTCAAGGTATTTTCTATTTAATTTACTAAATTATATATCAATTTCACATGTGAGTGAAATTTGAACTAACATCTAATTTTCCACTATTTTTATATTTTTTTACTGTTAAAATGTTTATTTCATTTAGCATTTAGAAACAAAATATCGTTTGTTCCCATTTATGAATATATACATATTGTAGACTGAAGTTTCACCTTTTATTTCATATATAAATTGTAATCATCTTTTGTCCTTCGTTGAACAATTTTTTTTTATTTTCAGGACGGCCTATATGCATTCCCCGGAGAGAATTATTCGAGGTATTAAATGCACGGGGTATATTAAATGCCACTTCTGTGAAATGAAAGAAGTTTTTAATTAATTACCTGACACAAAAATACCACATGGTGGCAAGTTTGAACATTTTAAGCCTTACATTTTACAAAACTGTACAGTATTTCACTACAATCGATGAAGAAATGGAGTAAAAGCCATTGTTATCATTGTGAGGTTTGAAAAACATAATTTAGAGTGGTTGCAAGAAATGATAGTTGTCTCCAAATCTTTGGGTAGACTAATAAAACTATTTCAAGAAAGTAGTGCTAGATCAAAGAGAAAAAAGTGCATGATCTGTTGCACTCGAAGAGTGACGCATTCTTGATGAACGTTAGCAGCAGATGTGAGTTTGCACAAATGTAAAATGGGGCTGCGATGGTTCGGTAGTCACAGTCACTGCAAGCAAAGGTATAGTGATGGAGAATATCATGATTACTCTAATCTCCCTACAACGTCGTAGGTGCCACTTCAGCTCTACAGCAAAGGAAACTCAAGAAGCAAGACTATTTATGGCAAAACCCACGGTCTTTATCTACAAGGTACTGCAGACCAATCAGATTACAATTTAAAAAAGAAACTCCCGAGATAATAAGAAATAAATTTGCATATTGCGACCACTTCCTAAAAAAAAGGTTCTATTTACCTCCTGAAGTTTAAAGCCTACCAAAAATTTGTCCAACGGTTCTGGAAATTTTTGTGATGATTTAGACTCCAACGACAACGGAGACACATTTAGCACTTAGATTTTCCACCATTTTCGATTAAAATATGTATGTATATAATATGTGTACCTAATTATTGCCCGTCTTTTTGTGTTCATAGATGTGAAATATAATATTTAAAATTCATATTTTTTTTTGAAGAAGATAATAATAATAATCTAAACGAAAATATGAAAGATAACAAGACACAGAAAAACAAAAAAAGATAATGGTCGCAGCCGGGACTCAAACCCAAAACGTCTCGTCTATTTTTCTGTGTTTTGTTCTCTTTCATATTTTCGTTTAGATTTTTATTATTATCTTCTTCAATGATATATTACATGACGCGAATAACCTTCAAAGTTATAAAAAGAGAGTTTTTCTTGTAAAATTTTATATGTTTTATTTGCCTAGATATTTGTATATCTTAAAAATGTATTATTTTGTTGTTGTAAATTTCTACGGAAGAGTAAATTAATAATTTTTATTTCAAAATAGTTATAATTCATTAATAAAATTAAAACAAAAAAAGCATTAATATTTAGTCCGCAAGGAATTAATTCGTGTTTTTTCTTCATTCCGTCCACTGTGCGTCCTCGACTTCTTCTACCATTCATATTTGCGTCATATATTATCCTTACACTCCTTTCCTCGTTCATTCGCTCTACATGCCCAAACCATCGGAGCGTTCCTTTTTTGATCTTACTCATTACGCTTACAATCAGCCTTGCATTTCCTTGATTTCCACATTTCTCACACGATCATACATGATTTTACCACACATACGCCTCAGGGATCTCATTTCTACAGCGTTCAGTCTACTTTCGTCCTTCCTCTGCCAGTTCCATGTCTCACTGCCATACATCAGGGTAGGTACCAGTACTCCATTATGGACGGCTAGTTTCGCGTCTTTGGACAGTTTTTTGTTGGTGCCAACGGCGTTCAGTCCTCCATTAATAGAGTTACCTGCATTCACCCTTCTTTCAATATCTCTATCAGCCTTCCTATCTCTCGTAAACATACTTCCCAAATAAATAAACTCATCAACCTGCTCCAAGTATTCATGAGGCATATAAACGTTTTCGCATTAAAAATATTTATGTAGTTAGTTACTACACGCGAAAATAAAATTTATTGTAAATAAACTGGAATCTAGGTAAACTTAATATTTACTTATCGTTTCTTCGAAAGCTTTCGTGCTTCACTTTAATCAGAGTTCATTTGTATCAGTCAGCGAGGTAAGGCACAATTTTCGAATGTGCTTTGCGAATTTATTTAACATAATATATGTAAATGCACGCTAATAAAGTAAACGGAACGGAGAAGAAATCGCCAGAGAACATAAATAGAAGGGGGAAAGATCAGAAATACATCGGATTTTAGATCGGAGAGAGCCTTCACGGGAAACTCGCCAAATACTCTGCTTTTAGTAATCAAGGAGGCTTTCGAGGTTCAAAATAGGAGCAATAGAATTTATAATACTACCTGAAGTCCCCGACATTGCCCGGGCTTTACGCAGAGTTTTTGACGACAGATGTAGACAGTCATGATCATTGATCATCCTCTTACTATGAATGTGGGTGCAAAATCTAATCAGAAAGTATCAAAATTGTGCTTTTATCTCTACATATTATAAATTAAAGTCCTCCGCGTCGTCTGTTTGTTCGCGATAAACTCGAAAAAACTGAACGGATTTTCATGCGGTTTTCCCCAATAGATAGACTGTTTCGTGAGGAAGGTTTAGGTATGTAATTTGTCAAGGATTTGTGTAAATTGGTTGAAACATAACGATAATTGTTAGAAGTGTCGGAAAAAGTCAAGCCGCCTGGTAGCTTTCATCGAAAACGCTGCCTAATCCTTTTGGGATATAACAAAATAATGCATGGTGGGATATTCCTCTTTTATAGATCTACAAAAAAGTCCGCGAAGGCATATATCTATCTTTTACGGATAGCTTACTATACCCATTCTATCTTCTAAAAAAATGGTCACGCACATTGCGGTAATTGAAAAGTTATTTAGACGGATACAGTATTAATCCTTGTTAACTTAGTTATACGTTAGTTAACCCAAGCATTTCATGCACATTATTGTGTGGCGGCCACTTCTGCCAAATTCATGGCGCCGCCACTGAACTACACAGAACACACTAGAAACTACGAAATACCTACAGTCAGTTACTACGGCCGCGCTTAAATCCGCCACTTACGCGAAAGGCCTAGAACGTGTGGCTGAACCATACAAGTGCCCGCAGTATTCGAGCGATTTCTCAGCTTTGCTTGAATTCACCCAGCATTGCCTACCGTGAGAATAATTACTCGCCGCGAGTATATAAGCAAGCGCTCGCTCGCTGAGTCTCAGTTCAGTCTTCATTCATGGTTCGACATTTACACATCGGGCGGTGATACAGTGTCGCTATGCATTATTCAGCCCACGCGGGCTGATATCGCTCTCGCAGCAAGTGATTTAACGCATATTCAGTGTGACTTCAGGAACATCTTCATGACACCTTCGAGGACTCCATTTCCAACTACCATCTCGCTGTCCGGCCCATCGCGCCTCGACATGAGATGTCAAGCAACAAGCAACCGGCAACGAGCCAGCAACGAGCCAGCACATAGCCGCCATACCTCGTCAACACGACGACGGTCGACCGCCTGGACCAAGGTCACTTCTACACCGCATTGGTGTAGAGCAACACGCCAGCTCCCTGAAGACCAGTGATCTTCACCGCCGTAGTCTCCTGACCTTCTTCACTCATCATCACGCAGCAGCAACACTAACGGCACCACTGTCACTCCGCTCCGCTTCGACCTCGCTACGTAGCTACAATAAAGTCAGACTCACTTCACTGACTGACGCTTTTTATTTCACGTCCCGACTCTACCGATCTGGCCCACTACCCTCAACTGGTGACCCCGACGTGATTGGTTTGTTTGACTGGTTTGTTTGGTTTGACGCCACCTTCGGCCAAGGGATCAGCTCACCATTTCATGGCACCCCGAAGCCCCACCGTGCTTCGCTGCCATGGAAACACGCTCCGCCTCGCCAGGACTACCTGCTGGTGGCTCAACTCACCGAGCCACTCACCGTTCATCTCCACGACTCAAAGCGTCGAGCAACGCCTGGCAGATAGGTCATCTCCACCGCCAAGGTGTTGAGCAACTCGCTGACCTTCACCACACCATCTCCATCACCCTCAAGCGCCTGCAGCAT
The DNA here is from genome assembly GCA_929108145.2 of Limnephilus rhombicus. Classification (NCBI taxonomy): domain Eukaryota; kingdom Metazoa; phylum Arthropoda; class Insecta; order Trichoptera; family Limnephilidae; genus Limnephilus; species Limnephilus rhombicus. The sequence goes on along the minus strand of OV815273.1, from coordinate 47,231,258 downwards.
CTCATCTACGGCACGCCGCATACATCATGTTACCGCTTCACCGACCTTCGCTACGTAGCCTAATAAACGACTGACTCACTACACCGACTGACGCCTTTTATTTCTGGTCCTGTCTCTACCGATCTGGCCCGCTACCCTCAACTATAATCTTTCACACCATCTCCACGTATTATAAATTAAAGTCCTCCGCGGCATCTGTCTGTCTCTTCACGATAAACTCAAAGACGGCGATGGTTATAAAGGTTGGATAACCATCCAGTCGATGACGTTGTGTTTTATTAGCCACAGCAACGCTTGGCCGGGTCAGCTAGTATTTTATAGAGGGCAAAGGAGATTGGGGTGTTATTTGCAATCTCATGTAGACAGTGACCTTCTTCTTGTTTTGAAGGTCAAGTCTGCAAAATTTCATCAATGCAACGTGAAACTGCCGATTTGTATAAAAATCAAATCCGCCACAGACACTCATTGTGCCTCACTCACAGTGACTCATTTGCTATTGAGTCACTCGTGGGACTGTAAATAATTCAATTTACTTCTACATTATTATTAGTTGATTTATTATGTATATCAATCATTTGAATTTGTGGTGAAACCCCAAACCGGCCTACTTATTTAAAAAAGTGATAAATAAATATATTAAAAACTTATTTTTTCCATTGTTATCAAGTTTAATTTGTTAAGCGTAATAATAATTACACAGCAGAACTTGTTTTAATTAATTGAATATAAAAAAAAAATGTTAACAAAGTCATGATATTCATTTAATGGTATAATTAGTTATGGAAACAAAATATAATATTGCAATGAATCCAAAATAGTGGTCTTGCCTGTATTAACTCTGAATACTTGAATTCCTCTTGTTTGCCAGGGAAGGCCAGCAAAAAGCACCACTTTGAATTTTGAAATGAATGTTTTGTGGATTAATTTTGAGCTATTGTATATTTTATTGACTGAAACACGTTCCTAGAACAATAAACTATCTACCAAAACAACATTACTTGCGTTAATTACGTAAATTGATAGGTTTTACGATGTTTTAGTCGAGTAAGACGCATAAATTATGACGCGGCACCCGGCGGCAGAAATGCCATTTCGTGTCCAGCGATTCTGACACTGTCCTTTACAAATTTTGTACATAGAAGGGTCAAAATCGTAGATAAAGGAATTTTTCCCGCGCATGCGCAAGAACTGCGCACATCCCCGCGCTCCGGAAAATTATTAATAAAAATTATTTGGAGTGACTAGTTGCATTGCAGGTTTCGCTATGGTAAAGGACGATAATAGAGCAAGCGATTCTGACCGTGTTCTTCATACACTTTCTTTATACATAAGGGTCAAAATCGCGTGTAAAATCTCATGACACACCGGTGCACGAGCGGCAAATGCCGGGTTAAAGAAAATTTAGAAAAATGAGGCGGTAGTCATCAAATTAGTAGCCGGAATATTTTTTAAGAAAGGAAAATATTTCCCATTTATTAAACAAACAAATGTGACATGAAAAATTTTAATTTGAATACCGCATATTTTCATAATAAGAAAGTTGAGTGAAAATTTTTGTTTTAAGAAAATATAAATTCATTAGAAGCATTAAACGGTGATTCTGAATATATTTAATTTTATTATATATAGAATTAATAAATCCTCAAGTAAAAATATTAAAACCATAGTAGATTTATGCGTCCTGTGATTGGTCGACGGGTTCTGACAGAACTTACATCCCTACCTCACTGGTCGGACTGCCGCACGCACTAAAACTGCGGACAATTTTGTGCTAAGTTGCCTTGCGTAAAAACTCGCATATTTATGAGTTACCAGTTATCAGTATATATATTTACTAAATATTTAAATCGGGATTTGTTGATCTTAAACCGACCCGAATGAGATTAACCTTACCGTTAACCGACAAAACCGAGTTACGTACGAAGTCAAGAATACCCCGTCAGACTTTTCAACGCCATCTTTTTGACGGGCTTTGAAAAATGCAAACTTTTTAAATTATTTTAAACATGAAATCCATGCTGGTAAAAAAAATTAACCAATAAAACATAAAACAAACAAATTTACTATCAAAATCGAAATTCAAATAGAAGCATTTAAAAATACTGATATTTAAGGGCCCGCAACCCGGATTTGTACTGATTTATTACATATTTCCCTTAAACATGGTAAATTTTAAAGCTCTTAAAAATATATATGTTATTCTTGAAGATAATATCTAGACTTTGCCCGCGCCGAAACGCAAATTATATAAAATTCCCTCGATAGAAAAAAATCGCAAAATATGCTCCAAAAATTATTATTAACACGTTTGTTTCAGTTATTTTACAAGTTATACTTGTGAAAAAATTCACAGTGTTTTTTTAAATGCTGTTTAAGACAATGCCCGCAAGATTTTTGCTCTATTTTAAACGAGTCGTGTTTTATTAAACATTTTCGCAATTTTCGCATCGATTTTGTCGCTGTAAATGTTAGCGCTCTCCTCTAACATTCGTAATTTCGTATCTCTCCATCTTCTTCTTTTCGATCCCGGTTGCAGAGCCTCAAGTTAAAATTTAAACATTCTTAAATCTAAAAAAAATTCTTAAATTTAAAAAAAATTAATGGAATTCCTTATTAAAATTATGGCAATTTCGGATGTTTTTTAAAAATAAATTTAGGTATTCACCACCCCTTTCTTCACACATTGATGAATTATTTGAAAAGATTCAGCTTTGTTAACATCTATTTTATTTGTAAATTTCTTCTGAAGATTTCAATACTAATTATGTATAAATTTAAACAAATAACATCGGAATGTAAGTCGAAGGATCCAAAATAAAATGAAATACCGATTATTAAATGTTTACGTTCTTTTCGTTTACCTACCAGTTCATTTAACAAAAATTTATTATTAAACGTAAAAGGCAAATTCTTATTAAAATGTTCGTATCATTTACTTGACACAAATTTAAATAATAAAATAAAATAAAATTAGCCTTCATTACTATTAAACTTAAAAAACATTTTTCTAATCTAATTAATTAATTATAATCATTTTTTAAATATTACTCTAAATTGTCAGCGTTCGGGTCATTATTTTTAGAAACAGCTTGTCTTTCGAAAATATCAATGTGTTAATCAGGTAGTGGGTAAAAATGGTTACTTAGGGCCGGTTTTATAACCATCCGTTCGTCACGCTTGATACATTTTTTAACTAATATTTGGTCTACCGCTTGATTTTGCCGTTTTATAAACATTCGCAAGGCTACCGGTCGGTTATGTAGCGGTTAATGCTTTACGGACCGATTTTGGTCAGTTAAATGGATAACGATCCGTTTACTGACGTTTTTTGACAGTTGTAAGTAGGAAGTTGTTCTCGGTGCCTGGTTATTTATTTATTATCGAAATCAGTCAGTAACACCAGCCCAGCTTTATTTCTTTTATTTTAATAGTATTATTATTTAATTTATAATTATTTATAAACGAGTTCTGCTTTGAATATTCTTTACATAGAATAACTTGTTTATAAATAAACTGTATTTTAAAAAATTGAATAATAGTTTTATTTATAAATTGAATAACAACAATATTAGAATATATAAAGAAAATTAAAATTAAATGGGGTTCTACTAATTAAACTAAAACAATAAATAAGTTATTTTTTTTTTTTTTTTTTAAGTTTCTTTATTCTTTGAATTATTCATTACATGAATTGGGGATTTTTCGACCACCATACTAGGCACATGCCTGTGTTGTGGTGGTCGATTATTATTAACACTATGTTTCTAAGCTCTAGCATCAATGCTGCAAGCAGCTGGCGATTTTACATGAATCTACAAGTCGACCCATCTGTATAACAATGCACTACCTGCTTTTAACAATGCAAGTAGTGCATTGTTATACGGAGAGTGACCCAAGTAATAAAACATTCGGACTAAATGTAACCGATGACCGCTAGTAATGCACATTTGTTTATAATACGTAAAATAAGATAACTAACGGACGTAGTTAACGGACCGTTACGGACCGTTAACTACGTCCGTTAACGGTCCGTAACGTAAAACGGTTCGTTACGTAACTGAAATTTGGTACTTCGTTTATAAAACTGGCCCTTAGAAGTTTAGAAGGATATTATTATTTGGCCTGGCGTAAAGCTAGGAGAGATTCCACATTTCATGCACACATTGGCTTATCGCCTTAGGGCGACAACACGCATTGAAATGGAAATTCAAAAAATCTAAATCACCAGGAATCCGCATGTTATTGAATGAAGTCGAAAATTGAAATCCTTTTCCTTCACTTTTAGGCAGGTTCGAGGGATTTTTTCCGAGAATTTTGACGGTTGATTTAATATTTTGGACCGATGAACGTGTTCCATGGTAAAATAATAAGAATTGTAAGGCGTTCTGTCAATTTTATTCTTATAATAGCATTCAAGACAACGTGGTTCTAAAAATGGCAATTTGAATTTGTTCTTCAATGCGCAAAGAAAATAGTAGTACGAGTAGGTACTTCGTGTTAGGTCTAACTTTATATTATTTTTTATTGAAGTAAAACTTTTTTACGCACGCTTGACTTGGGGAGTAAGCTGGTGAATGCGTGACGAGAGCGTTACGAAAAGCGAGGCGAACGGTAGTTGAGAGGGAGATATAAGTTAGTGAAGATAGAAAGAGAGAGAGTTACGTTTCGTATATTACTGTAGGGGCAAGAGAGAGAGGTGCGAGCACACATTTTCTTTCTCTCTTTCTCTCATAGCCAGTTACGTTTCGTATATCTAAGACACGGTGTAGGCCTATTGTCTGTATCACACTGTACGAGCAAGAGAGAGCAGCACATTTTCTTTCTCTCTTCCTATTATTTTATTTTATTATTATTATTATTTATTTTTATTTTTTTTTTTTTATATTATAGCGACTATATAAAAAAATTTTACATACAAAATGCAATGTGAAATTAAGTACAAAATATTGTATTTCTTAGTCCTCCTCACTAGGGGGTCCTGTGCCGAGGCGGACTAAAGTTATTTAAATATAGTTCATTTGTCTTCTATGTCGTTTTTAGCGTCTTCGCTAGGGTTTTCTCATTGACCTCTTTAAGCCATATTTTTATTCTTGATTTGTATTCAATTGGATTTTTTATTAGTTTTATGTCTTGGGGGAGGATGTTATGGAGTTTTGTTGCAAAGTATGTATAGTTTCTTTGTCCAAATGTGGTTTTATAACTTGGAATATTTTTTATATCATTTTTATTCGATCTAGTGTTATGCATACACGGTCTAGTAGAGGATTCATTATTTTTGAAGAGCTTCAATAATATATTTTTGGAATATATTTGTTGTACATTTGGTACGTCAAAGTTATTGAAAATTTCAATTGAAGGCGTTCTAATTGGTACTTTCAATATAGATGGAGCTTAAGAAGTTTTACTTCAGTCGTGTGGTTTAAAGCACACTCGTTATATTTATGTAATACCAAAAAAAAAATCAACTATTTGGTGCCAGTAGAACTACGGAATTTTCATTTTCGGAATATTGTGAGGCTGAAGGAAGTGGGGGATGGAAAGGAAAGGCGGAAAGAGAAAATTAAAAAGTACCTGACCATACAAATATACCCAACATGGTGTAACATTAGCTAATTTAAGTAAGTTTTTCAATCTGAATGGTGACTTCACACAAGGATGATATTGAACGTATCCTCCACTCTTGAACGTTGTGCAAATATCGTATTATTCATTTATACTGGGTTTTTATAGATGTTCTCACTATCTAATTAAAGATTAAAAAACAAAACTAATAAAAATAGAAAATTATAAAAACATAAAAATTCACCCAAGTGAAAAATAATACAAAGAGAGGCAAGAGGCCAATTAGAGGCATTAAATGGCACAGATTATAATTAATAATTAGCACAACATGTTTTAGCAATCGCAGAACATTTTTTCTGAATCCATGTAGGTAATATCGACGAAAATATCTATTCAATACATTCTATCTTATCATATAGTCGACACATTTGGGTCAGATGGCTAAAATAGGCGATATTATTTGTAAATGTATTCACGTGAAACATGTTATGGCGTCTTAAACAATGGGAATTGGGAACATATATTTCAATATTGCATTGACATAATGTAGTATCAAGATGGCCGAGAATTATTTTATGTAAAGATTTCAGATCGGTCGATCGGATACGCGTTATGTCATTCTTGAATTGAATATGCATTTATAGGACGGGGATCTACTACACATAAATACAATTCAAAAAGGAATCATAAAGGCCATACTGAAAGTACCTATTAGAACGCCTTCGATTGAAATTTTCAATAGCTTTGACGTACCAAATGTACAACGAATATATGCCAAAAATATATTATTGAAGCTATTCAAAAATACTGATTTATTTATTTATTGAAAAATAAGAAATACATGAAAAACATAAGCTGCATATCTCACTAGGGCATTCCTGTATCGAGATATGCAGTTTTACAATGTAATTTTTAAAAAACATACATACAAACTTAATAAAAATATAATTATAAACCTACAAAAGAAGCACTGAGAACAATTATTCAGACATGGATTATTAATAATTTAATTATGTATAGCTGGGCAGTATGCTCATCGTTGGCAACAATAACATAATACTCTAAACTAAAAATACAAGGTACCTGTTAGTTGTGGCTTACCAGATGCATTCATAGGGTGACCATACCACAGTAGCATTTAATTATTAACAAAAAATAAAGATTGGTAAAAGCTAAATAATATCAGGTAAATAATAATAAACAATTATGTATATTCAAAATAATAATAATTAAGTAATAAATTTATATAGTTTATGTAATAAATATAATATATTAAGTAAAGAAATATAAATAAATTAAGTAGATAATATATAATAAAATTATGAGTAAACAATAATAAACAATTTATTAATAATCCTCTTAGACCGCGTATCCATCAGACCAGATCGAATAAAAATGACATAAAAAACATTCAAGTTATAAAACCACATTCGGACAAGGAAACTACACTTATTTTGCAACTAAACTCGATAATATTCTTCCCCAAGACATAAAACTTATAAAAAAATTGAGAATAAAAAAAACAAATCAAGAATAAAAACATGGCTGAAAGAGGTCAACGAAAACACTCCAATGAAGACACTAAAAACGGCATAGAATACAAATAAACTATAATTAAACAATTTTAGTCCGCCTCGGCACAGGAACCCCTAGTGAGGAAGATTAAGAAATACAATATCTTTACCTAACATAACCATTATATTTTGTATACTTATAGCATTATTTTATAAACATAGTCGCTTAAACAAAAAAAAATATTGACTTCTCTTTTTAAGTGCATAAATTAAGTATGATTAATTTTTTTTATTCAATGGATTTGTTATTTTTTTATTTCCTCTGGTACATTATATTAAAAAAACATACATATCAAATTTAAGAATAGGTAAAGCAGGTGTTTAACATTCAAATTTAATTTGAATGTTGGAATGAGGCAAATGATTAGCGTAGTCTTGGAGTGCTGGGTTCACCCCAGTGGGGTGCCATACACTAATATGTGGGGCAGCTATAACACGAATTGCCAATGTGGAAAATATAACCGTAGCCTTAAGGAGTGCCACGTGCCCTTTTATGTGTTCTGAGGGAGGGACTATTCAATTCTTGGAAAGAATGCCGTACCGTGACGCCACTCGGGTCGTTTTTCCGCGTTTGTAGGTACTTTAAATTAATATAATATCTGAACTTAGAATCATCTCTTTGTTCAATTCTTTAAAAAAGAAAAAGGAAATTAAATACAAGCTGAAGTTATATAAATAGAAATGTTGAATGATAAAAAAATAATTTGCACACCTGTGTATATCTATAATATAAAAAAATGAATCGCTGAATGTGTTGCTAAGCGCATAACTTTCGAACGACTGCATCAAATTGGATAATTCTTTTTTTTTGTGTGTTCCTTATTGTCAGGACAAGGTTTATATTACTTCAGGTGAGCTCTGGCATTATGAATTTGTATAAAAAATTGCTATTGGTGGCACGCGAGGAAGCGGCTATTGCTATGGAAAGCGGGAGGGAGGAAGAGATGGGGGAGGGGAACCAGGGAGCGGGAGGGGAACCTGGGAGGGGGTAGGGGAACTCGGGAGGGGGGTTCGTGTTATGGGGGGAGGGTGGGGAGAAGGAAGGTGGAGGAATTAGAGTGGGAACGCGAGAGGGGAAGGGGACGCGGAACAGGAAGGGGAGGTGGAAGGGAACTCGACGAATGGGAAAGGACACGCAGGGAGAAACAATTTCTTTATTAAATGGCATAGCAACGCATGCCGGGAACCAGCTAGTTTAGAATAAAAGTAAGTATTTTTTCTCGTGCCTTACAAAAGATGATGGAATATTATTTACTTGGCCAAAACGGCAAAAGGAAATCATTAATTTTGTTTTTGTAGAAAGCTAACGCTTGGTATTTATTCATGAGGCGACCTAATGTAGGTTACCCTACACCGTAATGCTGATGTCTTTCCTACGGCATTCAATAAAGAGCAATATATTGATCATTTTAGGTTACTAAGTACGATATGACAAAATTACAACGCACTAACGAATGTAATGAAAAACCAGTATCGTCGTCAGACGTTCATGAAAAGCGTTACTATGTAATCACAATACTAATTTAAGCCCGTCAAAAATAACGAACTCTAATCTGAAATATAATTACATGCAAATCAGCAAGAAAAATAAAATGAATAGGCTATTGTAACAAGTATAGTTATTTCTAGCGCATATTGAGAAGTGTTCACGACCGAATACTTTCTCTGTCTTGCATTGGTTGTCTCTTACTACCGCAGCCGCTAGGGCAGCGGGACCATAGGTATATAAAGACAAGTGAAACCTTATGCTACGTTTCCACGCTTGCCAAGTCTCGGCTACTGTTGTAGTTAACCATAAAGCTACTGTTGTAGTTGGTACGTTTAAGTTACTACTGTTTTTACGATTATTGAACTGGCTACTTGTGTAATTGATTGTACCCACCCAATAAAAGACGTGTTTGTAGAAGAAAAGTGTGGATTTTATTTAATTACCCCGCTATACTATGATTTTATTTAGAAAACTGTTATTAACTAACGGAACACAGCCTTAAAAATAGTCATTATTTATTTATTTTTATTTTTATTAGGTTAAAGTAAATATAATATTTCGCTTGCTTAAGTTAAGTACCGAATTACGTTTAAATAGTTTTTTTTAAAGGTATTTATATTCTTCTCCATTTTTAGGTTATCTGGGAGGATATTATATATGTATGTGTACGCTCTCGTGGCCAATGCTTCTCTTGCCACTTTCAGTCTTGACAGTATTTGTGTACAATTTATTATGTTGTCTAGTATAATGTTCGTGTACTTGTGACGTTTTTATAAATGTTAGGTTTGTGTGTATAATTCCATTGTGTATTTTGTAGATTAAAAGGCACCCGTTATATTCGTACAATGTTCTTATTTTCAGAAAGTTCATTTCCTGGTATAGTTTTTTGTGGAAGTGTATGGGGTATGGGTTATAATTGAAGAGTTTTTTAATGACTTTGTTCTGTATTATTTGTAAGCCGTTTATGTATGTAATGCATGTGTTACCCCATATTTCTATTAAATAATTTAGGTGGTTGGTTGTTGAATAAAGTCAAGAGCACTAGGTTCAATCCGTTCACTTGTACCTTATAAAATATTACCTACTGCTCTACGAGTATATCACTGTGCACCGATCACCTGAAGTGGTTCGTGATATGATTCATTTGGGAAGCGGAACTTCTGCCACCGCGGTGGCAGAAGTTCCGCTTCCCAAATGAATCAAATGATATTTACTTGCGCACTTCGGGATTTGTAGCAGATGATCATAACCAATCACCCTTAGAGGCCGTTCGAATCTTTTTGAGTTAGAGTAAAAATCTACATTTTCGATTCTTTGTAGATTTAGTCTTGTAAAATTATACCCGTAAAATTCTTTTTAAATATTCGAAAAATTTGTTCATTGAGTAGATGAGGGGTGGGGGCGGAGATTCAATTACCTTCCCAAGGTAAAACGGGGCTAATGTGTTTCTTCCTGCTTCTTGCTAACGAGAAAATAATAATGTTTCTGCAGATATCATTTTCGCAGCAACGGGTTATTAATAAGGTGGGTTATATTCCTAATTGCACACTTAAACGATGGTAGGCTTAAACGTAATGGGAAAAGATGATATTATATTTGTAGAAGCAAACATTGTCTTCATTAGGTCAGACACTACTAGCAGTAATAAATAGTAGTGTCCGACCGAAACAGGACTTTCCACCGAAACCGAATCTTTGGTGTCTGTCTCAGTTTCGGCCGAAACCGAAACTCTTTTAGACAATATGTTAAAAAACGATTGTTTTCTGTTATTTGGCTTATTTTTTACACTTATTCAGACAGTTAACACGTTTTAAATTAAATAAATAAAAATAAAAACAATAATTGAAGTATGTGAAATATGTGAAAAAAAAAATTACTTCTAATAGTAGGAGAGTAGGAGCGACGACGACATTAAACCTGTAATGATAGGTCTCCCAAAAATCATACACAAAAATCGTTAGCTCATTCATAGAGGTACACAAAATGGCGGTGCTGCCATTTCTGAAACCGGTCAGCACTAAAAAAAAATAATTTTGAAATAAAATAATTTTTCAAGACTTCTGTAATCATAAGTCTCCCAAATTCTGAATGTTCCTCGAGACAGGGGAGGGGTAGGACTATACAAAAAGCAGTGCTGCCCGTCCCCCTGATGGACCGTCTCAGTTGCTGCCGAGAAATAAGAGACGCCTCGTACAAGGTATCTGTAATCATCGGTCTCCTCAAAAAACCAAAGCTTATCTGAAAGATCATCAAATTTTGTGAAAGAAAAACCACTGCTGCCGTTTCCAAAAAGTGGACAAGATGGCGGCAGTAGCGTTTGAAAGTCGCCCTCCTTTCTTATGACTTTCGTTACATAAAAGACACCTCGTACCTAGGTATCTATATTCATCGACTTCCTCAAAAAACCAAACTTATCTGAAAGATAAGTTTGGTTTTTACTTTCCGATTGTCCGATAAGGAAATCGGATCGGAAATCCGATTCGAAAACTGGATAGGTAATAATACTGGGGCCACACCCTTTTTCAGGACGGATTTAATGGCCGGCGCGGAAGGGCGTGGCCTATTTATATTGCCGATCCAATTTTCGAATCAGGTGTGTGCGGGCTTTCATAAGAAATGTATGGCGCGAAGGCCTTTCTGTTGTATGATCAGACAATGGGATGGAACACTCTGATGTATGCGCCCAGCCTTACTCGCCCGAAAAATAGAACGAAATGGATTGTATCTACTAAAGAGCTGACTAACCCACTCTATTAAAATTACGATGTTCGGACGCGTTTTGTTAATACTAAACTCTCCGCTCTACTAAAATACTTCCGTGTATCTGAACGGCTCTTAAGACTCCGTTACAATGTAGGGTCGAAGACTTTATTTCTGTTAAAAAATATAGCCATAAAAGCTTCACGTTTCAGGTGATCTTTATTTAAAAATATAAAATGTAACGAAAGACGTAAGAAAAAAACAATGAAAACGGCTGGAAAATATCGCATAAAATATACGATTTTATTTATTTAAACAATCAACGACACTAAAAATTCATTGTTCGTGATAGTGAAAGGTGTATTTCAATAATAAATATCGAAAAAACCGGGCGATCGCTGATGAAACCGAATCTAAACGCCAATTTCAGTTGCGTGGAGAGCGACTTTCAAACGCTGCTGCCGCCATCTTGTCCACTTTTTGGAAACGGCAGCAGTTGTTTTTCTTATGCAAAATTTGATGATTTTTCAGATAAGCTTTGGTTTTTTGAGGAGACCGATGATTATAGATACCCGGGTACGAAGTGTCTCTTATTAACGAAAGACATAAGAAAGTATAAAAACACACAATGAAAACGGCTGAAAAATCGAAAAATATCGCATAAAATATGCGATTTTATTTATTTAAACAATCAACGATACTTAAAATTTATTGTTCGTGATAGTGGAAGGCGTATTTCAATAAAAAAAAAAAAACCGGGCGATCGCTGATGAAACCGAATCTAAACGCCAATTTCGGTTGCGCGGAGAGCGACTTTCAAACGCTGCTGCCGCCATCTTGTCCACTTTTTGGAAACGGCAGCAGTGGTTTTTCTTTCACAAAATTTGATGATCTTTCAGATAAGCTTTGGTTTTTGAGGAGACCGATGATTACAGATATCTCGTACGAGGCGTTTCTTATTTCTCGGCAGCAACTGAGACGGCCCATCAGGGGGACGGGCAGCACTGCTTTTTCGTATAGTCCTACCCCTCCCCTGTCTCGAGGAACAATCAGAATTTGGGAGACTTGTAGCAACCACGCATCGTTGCTACGTCACGCTTTGGATTGCACTTGAAACGTATCGATATTTCCAGAGGCGACGCCCGTGTTCAAATATATATGCAAGCGAAATTACTAGAGCGCCCGCCAGCCGTCGAGTATGGACGGTACACGACTGAACAGTAAGTACCTAGTGCATTGGAACAGAGTCGTGGACCTACCTACCTCTCACACATTCCAGAAAAGGTACGAACCATTGTACGCTTGAAATGCACAGTTCCAGCGCTTTCGAGCAACTCGCCGAGTGACGATTTACCACTAATAGTCCACTCGTCTGGCCATATAAAAGGCGCCCAGCAACAACGAAAGTATCAGTATTCGTTCAACTTACCGAGCAGTCGCCTCGTCTATCCGCAATCAACCTTGACCCAGTGTGTACTATTTAATATCGTAAAACTGTTACGCTGACCGTGTTTGTGTGCTTACGAATTATAATTATTGTGGGAACTCATTAAAGGTTTATTTTATCACGCAATCTCGTTTTTCTACATTCAACCACGAGCCTACACTCGAGTACCTACAGACTTATGATTACAGAAGTCTTGAAAAATAATTTTTTTCAAAATATTTTTTTTTTAGTGCTGACCGGTTTCAGAAATGGCAGCACCGCCATTTTGTGTACCCCTATGAATGACCTAACGATTTTTGTGTATGAATTTTGAGAGACCTATCATTACAGGTTTAATGTCGCCGGCTCTTAGGCTATAAAAAACAAACAAAATTTTTTAAAATAACAAATCATGTTTAATAGCAATAAAATAAAAATAAAATAATTTACTTACTTAAATTATTGTTTTTAATTTCATTTAAGGGGGCATAAAATCTCACGTTACTTGAAAAGAATATATGAAGTGGCCCAAATTTATCTCACCAAGAGGAAGAAGGGGCCTAAATTGGAAGAAAACTGCTCGCATAATTAATGTATGCCCCCTAACACGTATAAAAAGAATTTTATGATTGTAAACGCAATAAAAATTAATGAAGTCCTTCCCGTATAATGTAAGTTTTGATTATAGACAATTTTTTGTTCAAAGAAGTAGTTAACGTGTATTGTTATTTTTTATTAATTTTGTTGTTTTATGGAAGTAATATATATATTTTTTTATTTTTTCACATACTTCAATTATTGTTTTTAATTTTTATTTATTTAATTTAACACGTGTTAACTGTCTGAATAAGTGTAAAAAATAAGCCAAATAACAGAAAACAATCGATTTTAACATGTCTAAAAAAGTTTCGGTTTCAGCCGAAACTGAGACAGACAGATTCGGTTTCGGTGGAAAGTCATGTTTCGGTAAAAAAATTGTTTTTTCACATACTTCAATTACTGTTTTTTTTATTTATTTATTGAATTCAACACGTGTTAACTGTCTGAATAAATGTAAAAAATAAGCTAAATAACAGTAAACCATCGATTTTTAACATATCTAAAAAAGTTTCGGTTGCTGTGTGCGTGGATTATTATCCTCATATTTTACCCTCCGGTAGAAATTTATTGTTGTATAATATAATTTATAATTTTAAATATACCGGAGTCAGACAAACGCAAATTCAACTTATTATTTCAAAGCACCCGTGACATTCCCAAATAACCTGGAGGATCGTTGGTAAGTATCGATTCCCCACATTGTTATAAATGGTTAATTTTCTGCCGAAAACAAAACTGATACTGAAATTGATTTTTTTGCCGAAACTTGCCGAAACCGAAACCGAAACCGAGCCTACAGTCGGTCACTAATAAATAGTAGTACTGGCCAATTTTTTCTTTTTTTCTTTAGCCTCATATTTGTCAAATGAACGGTCTCGGTCTGTATATTTACTTACTTTATTTAATCGGCTAATAATTTATCAACCTAGAAGTAGACAACGTAATTCATGCATTACATTACTTAATCGCAGTGATCTTCTTATTTATTTTTTACTTAACCCTAGTTATAAAGTTGTGGCGACACATCATCAAAAGAAGACACGAGAAATATCCAATATTCGCGCGGCACTGGCAAACTACTCACCTGCATATGTACCTATCTACCTATGCCGTCGCTATGATGAACTTCGGCCGCGTGCCGCCGATAAATAATAATTTCGCCACGCCTAGAAAGGTCTGGAGTTTATAAGCCGCCTGAATATTCAGCACCGGGTATGTTCGAGTACCTTCTAGTGTACACATTGCCGGCGAATGGAACATTACTCTACCAGTCGCGCTGGTATATATAAAGCGACTAAACTCGGCGCTCGCTCAGTCACTATCTATCTAACAGTCGGTCAACAGCACATCATGTAACAGCACGCACACGAGAGCCCGGTGCATCTCCGCTCTCTCCAGGGCAGCTTCCCGAGGTCCATCACCACGTCTCAGCTCTAAGGCCCACCGTGTCTTCAGCTACGCAGAACAGCTACATCCCGCGACTTACAAGGTTTGACGCCACCTTCAGTCCAGGGATCAGCTCACCATTTCATGGCACCCCGAAGCGCACTGTGCTTCGCTGCCATGGAAACACGTTCCGCCTCGCCACGACTACCTGCTGGTGGCTCAGCTCACCGAGCCACTCACCGTTCATCTCCGCGACTCAAAGCGTCGAGCAACGGCCTGGAAGATAGGTCATCTCCACCGCCAAGGTGTTGAGCAACTCGCTGACCTTCACCACACCATCTCCATCTCCTCCGAGCGCCTGCAGCATCTCATCTACGGCACTCCGCATTACATCATGTTACCGCTTCACCGACCCTCGCTACGTAGCCCAATAAACAACTGACTCACTACACCGACTGACGCCTTTTATTTCTCGTCTCGTCTCTGCCGATACGGCCCGCTCCCTCAAAGTCAAAATATTAAAGACATTGATCTTTTCTTTATTAAAAAATAACTTGGAGTGCGGAAGATAAAATAAAATAATTTTCTATGGTGTTATTAGTAGTTACGAGATACTACCCGGAATCAGAATATGATAGAAACCACGGCAAATTTCATGCCAGAGCACAACGGTCCAACTTTTATGCTGCTGTAGATAAACCAGCTCTCCGATTTAGTGATCAGATTAACCGCGCCATCAAATTGAAGAATAGAATTTGAGTGTTCATTATGAAGTATGCTATTTAACTGGAAACGTAAAGCAGGGTTTATCTTTAGTACATAAAACATAGACTTTCGCAGATAGCTCGGCCAAAAAGTTGTTTTCTCTAAATCCAGCAAGTGTTGTATAAATCCGAAGTTATGTTATCTGCTGTCTGTCGACACCATTCGGTCCATGCCACAATTCTGCGGAATGACAAATGTTTATAATTTCCCCAGTTCCACAAAAGAAGTTCAGGCGTCACCCCTCCCTGGAGATTTCGTGGCAGAAATTGATATTAATGTGAAAAGTTTCAAGGTCCCTTATCATTAGCTCGTAAATCAAACGAATGAAAAATAATATATTATAATATTCAGATATTCTTTTGAATTGTTTGCTAGTTCTAAGAAAGCGGGATCATGCTGGATAAATTATCGAGTTTTAATACGATTTTGTAAGCTTCAGAGAAGATATAAAATTAACGCTTTGGACAGGACAATTTTTGAAATTTAAAAACGCTGTGGGAACGTCGTATTATTATGGTTGATTTGATGATGTATTATGTTTTTAAAAGGAAGAGGTTTTCCATTTCCATTTCCAAGGCAACTAAAAATAAGAAATATTTTGCAATAATTGTGAAACAAAGTATTTCATTCATCGAAGTATTCACTTCATATTATATTAACACATTTAAAATAAGTTTACCTGCATGTGAGATACCTGAATTGTGAGATGCCAAGCATTGTATTATTATTACAGAAGTATTGCGTAGGAGCTATTTTAAATTCAATAGCTCCTACGCGATGAAAATCTACTTTTTTTTATATCTGAAGCCAGTGAGATTATGGCATCCCAAATTGGGGTATGTTGTGAGGCTGAAGGTAATGAGGAGGGGAAGGAGATAGATATGAGGAAGGTGGGGAAGTACCTGGCTATTCAGATCTGGTCACCAAACACGGCTACATCCATTTCAAGCAACGTTTCAATTCTGAATGGTGGTCTTATACCAGGGCGATACTGAGAGTATCTTCCACTCTGGAACGTGCCACAAATAAACTATATAATATTTTAAATTAATAAATTATGAAATAACACAAATTAATCATATAAAATTTATTTGCCACTCCGGGATTCGATCCCACGACCTTCGGATTGCGAGTCAAGCGCCTTAGCCCATGCTTGTTTCTATTCTACCCGTTTCTTTCTTTTCTTTTATCTGTCATGCGCTTTGTCATGTATTATACTTATAAAGTACATATTATGATATTTAATCATCGAATACTTTTTTTCCGACTCTTAAACGAAAATTTAAATCAGAAAGACCAGAAGAATATACGGTCGCATCTAGGAATTCAACTCAAGACCTTAAGGCCTTGCCGGGTATGACACATTTAATATGACCGAAAGGGACAAGGTCGAATTAGCTCAGTATTTAGAGCAGAGCTCCTGCAAGGCTAACAACTATATATATATATAAAGAAGATTGCAGTAGGTACATGGTTACATATATACACACAGTAGGTATAAAGGTAAGTCTGTTATTAAATACTTGTGATGGATATGTTTATTTGAGGTGATCAATGATTTTACTTTTAAATGTACTTTTGGTTTGCGTGTTTCTAATTTCAGGAGGTAGAGAATTGAACAGCTTTGTTGCATTATATTTAAAACTTCATTGCCCATAAGAAGTTTGACAAGTTTTTATTTTATGGTGTTTTATTGACCTTTACTTTCATAACACTTTCATATTTATAGTTGATTATTGTAGGAATCTCTTAGAATTTATCGATAACAGGCAAACTTTGAGTATTTTAAATAAACCAAGAAAACCTTGTTAAACAAATGATTTAAACAATATTAACTAAAAACCAAAATGTGATAAGTTATTAAATATTAAAAAACACCAAAAAGTCAAGCCAAAGCAACGTACGTGGAATAACAAATGAATTATTTAGATAATTTATACATCAATTATTTTCCGTTTAATCATACTAATGTGCTTATCCAAAAGAACATCATATTGTTGGGTATAAACCCGCAGGCTAAAACGATCGCGCAGCATTCTGTGGATGTCAGCTCATGTCGTGAGATGACGGATCTTCATAATGATCATGAAATATAAGCAAGATAGACATCATATTATTCCTTACCGAAGTGTACAAAATTACTAATTAATCAATTAAATATCTAATCAATTTTTACTGGAGATCAAATTAAAGCCAAAAACCTCTCGGTTAGTGAGTTCTAACACCATGAAAAATGCAAAGCTTTTTCTGTATGGAACTTATGGAACAATGTAACTTAACTTTTTGCTTGCGACGCTATTCCTATCATGAGCTGTGGAGCTCTGAAACATTCATTTAAAACTAATACTGAATGCCATATTGCTTAATTCACTCACGAGTTTCAAAAGATGAACCTGAAAAAGGACTTTAAAACTTAGGTGAAACCGGGTTGAAACAATACATAAAAAAAATCGTGTTATAAATTAAGATTTATTATTAAACTAGCCGGTTCCCGCCATAAGAAATAAATTGTTTCTCCCTGCATGTCCTTTCCCGTGCGTCCCGTTTCCCTCCAGCGTCCACTTCCCCTCCCGCGTTCCCTTTCCACCTTTCCCGCCTTCCCTCACCCCTCCCCCGCTCCCCCGTCCCGTCAACCCCCTTCACGAGTTCCGTATATTCTGTCCCAGTTCCAAGTGCATTTAGTTTTCAAACAGCTCGCGTGCCAACTATTACATTTAATTTTTTAAATTTTCATTTTTCGTATATTACAAACGTTCATTTTTGTACATTTTAATAAAAATCAACCAAATTTGTTACCTTACATCGGTACCTACGTATTTAAAAAATTCATAGACAATTCTTTGGTTAAAAAAAAAACAGCTGCCTGCCAAATTCACATTCATCAAACGCACAAACTGTCAAACGTGCGAAGTTAAAATTGTCGTTAATTTTTTTTCTGCGCAATTTTCGTAATTTTTCTTTCCGTAAGAACCTTCTACAAAGTATTAGAAAACTTATTAAAAAAATATGAGTGAAATAGGTAAAGTCGTTCTGAAGTTATGGTGTGACCAGGGATTCATTTTTATATTATTAAATTATTTACATGTATGTAGAAAAATGAAATTACTACAAAACTTACAAAATTGCCGTATCGTTTTAAATCACCCTCTGAAGGGCTGTTTGAAATTCTTGTCAGTTGTTTTCGTTATTAAAATTCACCACCGTCACTCAATCCTTAAATTTGTCAAACAAGGATTAGTACGCACCGAAAAACCCGAATAACGAGATCCGCTGAAAAAGCTAATTAACGTATGGACTGATTAATCGCGTATCGTGGATACATTTAAAGCAGTGATAATCAACCTTTTCAGCCGGAGGGCCAAATAATCCTTTTCCAATTTATTCGCGGGTCGCAGGGAGGGTTCACAACGAGTTCATCGAAAACGAATTCATCGAAAATCAATTCATCGAAAGCAAATTCATCGAAAACGAGTTCATCGAAAACCAATTCATCGAAAATCAATTCATCGAAAACCAATTCATCGAATGATCAATTCATCGAATCGCCAATTCATCGAAAAAATATATTTTGTTGATATTTGAGACAAATGCCGAACGGACCGAGAAGTTCAAAAAGCATTTGTCAACCTACACTAACCTAACCTAACCTAACCTAACCTAACCTAACCTAACCTAATCTAACCTAACCTAACCTAACCTAACTTTACCTATTTAACCAATTTTTAAATATTTTTTATCATCACTCTTAATGACCTTTCTGAGTTGTTTATGAGTTGGATTCATTGTGAGTTGTCTGGTCACCGTTCCTTAGATATCCCTTTTTTGCAGTATCAGACAATCGGCGGACATCGAAGAGATAACCTATAAATTTTACATTGTCACCACGAAACTGACAGTTGCTAAACACATTTAACTCAGTTAAACAGACGTTTTTGGGTATTTAATTTTGACAGCTCTAATTTCTACAAAAAAAATGTTTTTCGATGAATTGGCGATTCGATGTATTGATCATTCGATGAATTGATTTTCGATGAATTGATTTTCGATGAACTCGTTTTCGATGAATTTGCTTTCGATGAATTGATTTTCGATGAACTCGTCGGTTACCCGCAGGGAGTAGGTTACACAAATGGTTAACTTGGCAGTCGGTGGTGATGCAAACTTATTTGTTTATCAATATTTTTATTAAAAAAATCGCAGAAATAGCCGCGCTAGCGAAAATTTTATATCACCAAAGTCGAACCAATAAAATGCTGTCAATTTTTAACATTTGAAACATATTAATTAAAAAAAATTCTTTCAATTTTGGGCCGCTGATTCAAAATAGGTAAACGGTTTGTCGCGAAACCCTTTCATATTTTGTAACACAGATATTGAAAACGTTAAACATTTGATTGTAACACCCGGAAATATAAATTACTGATTATGTTTGACTATTTTTTTTTTTCTTCTCTGGTCTCTGCTAACAATGATTTATGTTTTTACCTCGATAGGTCATCTTGGTGAGCGATGGTAGTGATGACAGTATCGCTTGATACATTATCACTCTGTACTGATTCTGAAATTATGTTTTACATGTATAAATGCTCTTATTATTTTCTATTTTTCTTGATTAGTTTTGGTTTCCATTCTTTGGTGGCGCAACTGAACTGTGCATGTTATGTATCGTCATTCCCCCATAGAAAGGGGGTGGGATAGACCCTGTCCATGCACATTGCCAGGCGAACATACAACAGAGCGGTCTTCCCGCGATCCGCCCGCGCCTCCCCCATCGACATGCGTTGGCCTGAGGCGTAACCGTGCGGTCTCGATGTCCTTCCGTCCCCCCTCCGGTAACCCGACGCTCATCTTTCCTCAAGGTCTTCAAAAACTTCCCCTTCTCTCCCAAGTACATTTCTTCGAGGCAAAATCGGGGAACCGGCTAAAGGACGCGGACTTCGAGCATCGTCTGCGGTTGGGCCGATAGCTATACGCATTCTCATTGGGACTGTCCGGTGGTCTATGGAATACTTTCTCTGGCTTTTTTTTTAAATATATTTTATTTTATTTCCGCTACTTTAGTAATTACTTACATTATAACATAATCATATAACTGTTTTTTCCTCATTACTTATTTTATTCACAGAAGGTTTCTTCGACTGGTCATAGCCGTTATTTTTATTTTTCTTTTTCTTTTACTAACACTATTATCTCTTTTTGATGTTACCTATTTCAGAAGAATTATTCCACGGGCTGCTACTTCTATTTATCTTTTGTATAATGTTAATGTAAGTACTTGCATACTGCTTACTAACCCCGTATGCATGGACATTGGAGGGTCTAGAGTCGTTCAAATAAATGTAGCTTCGTTCAAAAAAAAGTAGAGTCTTGACGTGTGCGGTGAAGGAGGAAACCATATGTTTCGTTATAAAGCCGTTGGGAAAGTGGTGGGTCCCCTCCAATGTAACACCCGGAAATTCAAACCACAACAATTATAAAAAAAAAACTCTTCTGTTAAACTGAAACATCATTCGTAAGCACACATCTATAAAACGATCCCACCCAAAATACAGCCATAGCAAGCAAAGAGAAAGTGTTACTGGCAAAAAAAAATGCAGGTTCAAGGTCAAACTATTACATATTGTTAATTTTAGCGGGAATGTTAAACAAAATTTATCCAAGAAAACCATTGATATTTTTTAAAACGAAAACCTTTAAAATGCATCGAAAATAAATCTTAACAAAAAAGTGCTGCTCTGCGAAGGGGAAAATTTTTCCACAATTATGGTTGGTCCACGAAGTTATGTATTTTTAAGAATATGTAAATAAACGAAATGGATGGGGTGATTAAAAACATTGCAGAAAGACTAAAGATTTCCGCTTTGCACGTTTGAAAAATAGAACAGAAACCTTATGAAACCCTGTGATTTACTGCCGATTTTTTGTTATTTTGTTTAGCCAAGTGGGTCGTACGAAAAGGATCGCGGGTCGCGGGTCGCGGGTCGCGGGTTGCTCACAGTGCTGATGTAAATCTGAAGGGTTCTGGACGTTGACTTGTACAACACACGAGTACATAGTAGTTACACGAGATGAGAACTTAGTCCGAATAAGCATAGTTTTGATTCCGCACTGAAAAAATAGAGAATACATCTTTTAACACATTCTACATGATTATATTATATCGAAATTATATTAAATTTTAAAGGATGAATGAAATGGTATGAATTTATTGGATGGCTTTTCTCGAGGTAAATACGACAGGTAAATAGACTCGTGACATAAATAACGTAACCAGTCGAAAAAAAAATGTTTAAAAGACAATCTGTACACACTGTGTGAGTTTATTCAGAAAACGCATATCTTGTTTATTTAGTCAGCATTTTGCCAAATTACATTTTTTTAAATTAGATCCACACAGGAGGTCTTGAGGAAAATAATTCACCTCAGGACCTATGTCATCTTATGGGATGCTGTGTGGATGGTCTTTTTAGGAAAGGATGGAGAGGAAGTTCTGGGAAGGAAAAGGGTATGAGGGGTGGGTTGGAGTCTGGGGTCTGTGTCCAGGAGTGACGGACGTATGAATGAGAGGGATGGCTCCCACTATGGGTGACCTGCGGCAAAGGTGTTGGTTATCCAATGAATGGTTCCCGGGGCGGCGGTACCCATACCCGCCTCCCAGGGTCCACATCGCGATCTTGTACGTATTCCAAACTGCAGAACGAACGTGCTGGCCCAGCATAGCATGTCTATCGAGTTCCTAAACGATATCTCTTAGTGTATGAGACCACTTATTTGTTCCATACAAATACTATAAACAATAGGGCGCTGGACTCCGATCGTCACTTCGGTTTCGGGAGATAATAACAACTCAGAGTCTTTTTGGGTACTGATCAAATATTTATTTTCAGACGGTTTTTATACAAAATTTTGGGCACACCTGTTTTGAAGAAAAACGTAAACATGTTTTTCATTTCTGCATCTGTTGTTTGATTATCCCAGGTGTTTGAGGCAGGTGTCCGGTATATTAGTTTGCTAAGTTTTGTTTTGAATAACAAACTGGTTTGGACATGCGTAGTGTTTTCTTGCATGAGTTGACCTGATTTCTCCAGGTGGACAAACGCACCTGCTGTTTACCTCTTAAAATGCAGAATTTATCATCAATAATAATGCAAGGCGTTTTGGATGCTAAGTGCTTGATTTTTGAATATCACGTGCAGTCTTTTATGTAAAATTTCGCAAGAATCGACTTGTACAAATGTGATCAACATTTTGTTTACTCTTATCTGAACAGGTGGTAGGCAATAATATTTTAAAGGAACACGTGCGGCGACCAGCTGCAATTTTTCACGTAAACAAGATCTGGCAAGTGCATCAAGAGACGTCTGTTACACTTACAGCCTTACTAAAAAAAACACAGCGCGACCGATTAACTGTGTAATTGCAATAACATAAATAAACCTCGTATACACTAAAACACGTTTTATTACCAATAACGTTTCTTACGTGGTCACGCTGTTAAAACGAATTGAAGATGTGACAACGTTGTATATGGTTTTCATTTACTAGGAAACAATGTTGTTTTAATTTTTCTCCGCAAGGGGCATTATTGGCGCGCCTATGCATTAGTTCTTCGGCCCGCGACAGCCCGCGATGACAAAACAGCTCGGTGTGTTATATGGCGGGATATCGAAAATTTTGTGATTTTACTTAATAATTTCTATTGTAGTGACGAACTTACTCTTCTGTTCACATAATTGATATATTTACCATGTTATTTGTGTGGTTTACATCAGTTTAATCAAGTTATTGTACAAACGCCGTACTTTCTAAGTTGAACTGTCAGAATATTGTTTTTTATAGGTTACTTAAAATATAAAATTTTCATTTAAAGATCTTTATTTTAAAAGAATTTCTTAAAAATGATAATTTTTTATAATATTAAAATCATGTGTTCGTAAACGTATCAAAAAAATTAACGTCTTTAGAAATGCAAGAAATCTATTTTAAATTTCGGTATTATTTCTAAGTTATTTTTTTGGCAATAAAAAAAACTTTGAAATTTTTTATTATTTTTTTATTGTATACACGATGAAAAAGTGAGGTGATAGTTTCCTTCCAAGTTTATTACATAAAAGGACTGTATTTTTTAAATTTTGATTTTATTTAAATTTCTCTACATTTTGGTCAAAAATGTTGTGGGAGGAAATTTTTTTCCATTTTTTTCCGAGTTTGAATCTTAAAATATGGCAGTTCTTGAAAGCTAAAGTATATTTCAAATACACAAATCTAAAAGGTAATTTTATCTAGTTTTCATAAATGGTATTTGTTTTTACGACACCTTCAAAAATAAGAAATATATAGAACATTCAAAATACTATGGAAAAATTACAATTATCGTTCGGACATCAATGGTTAAAACAGAGATAAACTACCCCCTCAGGCCGTGGAAACCATGTGTATTTCTTTCAAAGAACAAATTTTTAATTAGTAATGTTTTCACATCCGCGGCCGTTTGTCAATTGAATAAAATTTGCACTGGGTTTTTTAGAAAGGCTGTTAGTATCTTAGCGTCTTCAACATTGGCCTTGAAGGTTCGACGATTCATTGCAGGCAACTGAAAATATATTCTCGTTTTAAATAAAATTATTTTTATTTACAATTTTGTATTCTTATATGGTCAATGAAATATGTAATACGAAAAAAAAAATTACGAATTGATTAATGATAAATCGAGACCAATATGTAGATTGACGCACATCAGCGGATTCAATTAATCTGATTGTCCAGTTATCCGCTTGTTCATTTGTCCAGTTTCAGAGGGGGAACGGTGAAGGTTGATCGTGCACGGCCACGTGACCGGGCCAGAGATAAGGGACATAATCCCGAAGTTCCCCGCGGCACCGGCACCGGCGGGAGGGGGCGGCGCCCGTGACAACCCCCAAATTCCCGAGATTAGGGGTGCAAGTTCCGATACTTGTAAAGCTAGTCCCAGGAAGAGGGGATTCCCCGACCCGACCGGGGCAGGCGTGTCGTAACTCCCAACTTGTAACTTGTAACACAAGGCAAGGGGTGGATTATTGGAAGAATAATACATTTTTAAGAAAGGCGCTGAAGAATTAAATTGATAATAACGACAGGAACTGGTACAGGATCGTTAAAAAAATGTTGTTTTGCACTTCGTTAAATCTGGTAGGATTTTGCATTGCTACGGCCTTATGCATTATGAAAGTTATTGGCTGTCAGATTTTAAATTTTTATTAGAATAACTATCTTTATCACAAAGCACTCTTCTTAGGGTGAATTGCCTATTTAAAAAAAAATATAACTTTTGAAGAATATTCCCACCAATGTAATATATAATTGAAGAAAAAGATAACACTAATAATCTAAAGGAAAGTGAACAAGATACAAAAAAATAAAAAATATAACGGCCCCAACTGGGCCACGAATCCAGAACCTCTCGTCTTAACGGTCCCAGTTGTGAGTTGTGACCGTTATTTTTTATTTTTCCGTGTCTTGTTCTTTCAAATACTTTCCGTTTTCCGAAGTTTTGGCTCATGGAGAGAAAGCAAGCAAATTTATTAAAACTTTTTTATATTTTTTTTTATCATAGAGGTCTAATTTCTTAGAGGCACGAAATTTCCGTTTAGTCTTATGTTCAAGTATTACGTAACGCACTTGGGGGGGGGAGGGTCTTGTGAAACGTTACTGTGCGTTACGAGGGGGGGGGGGGGTTCGAACAACGCGTTACGTAACATGTTTATTTACATTAAAAAAACTAGGGAGTTAAAATCTTAAAAGTTGGCAACCCTTTTCGTTCTCGAAATTTCTTTGTTTTATTTATTACGAAAATTATTATTAAGAAAAAAGTATTTAAGCGACTTTCCAGTACTTTGCGCAACTTAATTCAGGTAAAAAATGTACTTGAGCGTTACGTAATGTTTAGGGGGGGGGGGGGTACAGAAAAAACGTTACGGCGCGTTACAGGGGGGGAGGGGGGGGGGGGTCAAAAATCGTCAAAAACTGCGTTATTTAATACTTGAACGCCCCCTTATACGCCTTACAGTGGATATAATTTGATTTATTAAAAATTAGAAACACATTTATTGTGTTTGGTTAGGTTGGCGATAAGTTTATTATAATTAAGCGCACTTGAAGTGAAATATCACAAAACTACGTTATTATTATTATTATTATTATTATAGAAAATGAAAGATTTTATTTCATTTTATTGGTGTGCTTTATTATATCAGGGCGAAGCCGATCAAAAAACAAATACCTCTGTGGTGAAATGGGAATCCTAATCTCCTAAAACGGGAATCCTTTCTAGATGGACAGTCAAAGCTCTATCATATCTCTGAATAAATTGAGTAATGAATGAATAAATAAACAGCACAGTTACAGCATAATATACGATATATGTTACAACCTCCCTGGCCTAATAAACGAAGTGAACAATACCAACCTACCATACATAAGAAAGTAACTTTTTTTAAATGTGTAAGTTGAACGTTAACTTACAAATACCTAATAAAGAGGGGGCGTATTTACTTGAATACATGATTTAAAATTTCAGAACAATGGAGAAGATTGAGTACTTCACTTTTATTTTCACCGCCAAACTTCGCAAAGTAAATATTTCACTTCTTGGAAGCGAAAAACTCTGAGGAAGTGAATAATTATACTTTGCATTCATTAGAGAGGAAAACTTTATTAAAGAAACAAGAATTTGAAGAAAAATTCGTAACAGATGTGGCTGTGAAAATGTCATTATTAAATCCTGTTGAAGGAAATTTATAACATCACTATAATATTCAACAAGCTAGGCTTGTTGAAAAAATATCGATATATCGCAATATCGATATTTTAAATTCAAAATATCGATATTTTTAGCCGATATATTTTGATCTGATGTAGCGATATATCGATACAAAATATCCAATATCGAAAATTGTATTAAAACGATATTTTTTTAAATTTATGTATTTAAAGTCACTAGAATCCAAAACGGTATAGGAACGAACGGAAAAAAGTAACTGTATTGGGTCATGACATCTGGCGGTTGAAATTTTAACTATTAATAGCTTACAAATCTATTGTCTTTGCATTAGTATTTGTGATCACCAATACTATCTCATGTGTGTAGGTGCATACATAGAAATGTATGCTATTTTTCGCCATTTTTTTCTAAGCCACTCCTATGTGTTGGTTCCCAATTGTCTATGATTATTGACTATACCTTGTTCCAAACACGAAGTCCTTTTTGACAAGAATGTTACTGAGACGCGTACAAACTTTGTATGCATCTCAGTTTACATATAAGTTAGAAGACAGCTGTTTAGTTTTTGATAGTTTTGTAATTATTACGAAATAAAAATGAATAGTGATAAAAATACCTTCATTTTTATTGAGATTTTTGTACATTAAAAAAAGCAAATTGTGTACAAAAATTACTTTTGACAATATTGAGCTGAATACACTATTATTTTAAAAACGCAAAATCTCTTGAAAATTTGACCGATATATCGATATTTTTTCCTCGATATATCGACGTCAATATTGAAAAATATCGATACATCGATATATCGATATTTTTTTTCACTTTCGACATCCCTACAACAAGCACCACAGCTATACATTATAATACAAGGATAGTCGAAATGGGTAGAGTTTTAGGCATGTGTGCTATATCACCTTCTTTATCTGATTATCGTTTTGCGAAATGCTTAGGGAAAAGGTAGGCAACGAATGGAATAAAGTCCTTTAAGTAGTAGAGTTTGCGGTGAAAGGACATATAAAAGGGAGCGAATTGTTAGCGTTTTTAAAGAAATGTCAACCTACCCATCACTCAAATGAACTCTTTGCCAAAATTAGGGTTTTAGATATTCGACAGCTATTTACTAAAACAAGCATTTGTTATATACGACAAAATAACCTACTAACGACTCCACAACATTAAGCACACACCCGATTTTCATCAAACCTGGGTTGCGTGGCGATTATAAAACTAATACCTCATTCGCTCAACGACAATTCTGGTTTATCGCTCCTAAAATATGTAGTGCTCTGAGTACTGACATAAAGTCAAGTAATTCTAAATCACTTTCTATAGCACGTGTACAACATTGGATTTTCGAAAGGGGATGAGCGTACTTCAAAGAATACATGAGTTCTTAACACTACATTTTAATTATTAATTTTTGCATTTCAAAATTTTTATTTCCATTTTTCTTGTTTTTCACTTAATTCTATTTATGTTTTAATTTATATATATGTTTTAATTTATATGTTTGTATAGAACACATGAGTTCTTAACAATTAATCTTTATTATTAGTTTATGTATTTCAAAATTTGAATTTTAAGTTTAATTTCAATTTCTATTTTTCTTTTAAATACGATTTTTTTTCTTTATTTTTCACTTACTTTTATGTATTTCTTAATTTTTATTTAGTATATTTAATTTTCTGTTTCAATAAAATAGTATTTTTAATTCCTATTTAAAATATTAAATATATGTATGACTACCACAACACAGGCATTAGCCTAGTATGGTAGCCAAAAAAAAACTGTTACCTTTAAAATTTTAAGAAATAAACAAAAAAAATAGTTTACCAATTTAAAGTAAAGATAAAAAGCTGAAACAAACGACGCGACTTCTTCAAGATCTTAGAATATTAAAAAAATTCTTCTTACGATAGCTAACTTTACGAGCATATGAAATTTCGCCTTGATTACATACCGATGTTGACTCGGTTATTATACATACTCCCTGACTGGATATGAGACGTAAAGCCAAATTCACACAGTTCATTGTTTGCCTTGGAAGAGGCGACTGTAAAAGGTAGGTAGGTATTATTAAATTAGCGGTTTGCTGTGGCGATTAATTTTAACTGTTTACTCTCTGGCCGCCTTTGCTTTATCGGTATGCGCATTCCAGCAAACTAAAGCAGGTATTGGTGCCACATGAATTGAAGAAAGTTATTGAATAATTGTATTTATTGTTTACATGCCGTATAGAAATATCCTGTGGCCACATACATTAAACGTAATGCACAAGTTTCGCCCGTTTGTAAATTTCAGTTTCGTTTCCGGTTATATATTTTTTTTTCAGGATATTTTTATTTTGACTTTTTTTCGAATTTTTTTAATATTAGGTGTCTATTTACCTGACGAAAGTTTGAAAAAAGAATTATCATTCAGATAGTGAAGCTTCTTTGGTCAAATTGTTTAATTCCTTATTTTAAATTTTTTAAATGTCACATAAAATATATGGTTTATATTTAAGTAGGTTGGTATTTAGATACCTACTTAAAGCCTTATGATTTCAGAGGAAATTTTGTTTTAATATATTAAAAAAGAGAAAATTATTTAGGTTGTTTTTTTGTTGGGAAGTCTACAGAACATAAGAGAGCGGAAATTTGTAATGCTGTAAGGATAATAAATCCACTAAATAAGTTAAATGTCATTTTTCTCGGTTTTTTCTCTTTCGATTTGCGTCGATGAAATATTTCTAGAAAAATAAGTGCGTATTTTACGACCTGCATTTTAACAGAATTTTTTTCTTATTAAAGAAATTTACAAACATGTAAAGTCTTCTAAAAGATGTATTCAATGTTATTTTTAATTATTTTAGGCCTACAAAAAAAGGAGACATGCTTTTTATTTTTAAAAGGCTTTCTTTTGGCTCTCCTGAACAATTAATATTTTGTCCTTCACAGCATTTCAAATTTCAGTGATCGACATCCAGATAATAATGTGCGTACTAGAATTTTTAAATCTTATAGACGTCTGAAAAAATACTTCCCTGTAGAGTTTACAAGAACTTGTGCTTTTATCATTGCATTCTTCCTAGTCGGACCCACTAACCGTAAAGGCTTTGTATATTATTGTTTAATATGTACTATACAGCACACAACGGTGGATCATCGCGAACCTTCCGGGACATCGAGGACCAGATGGCTCGTAAAATAGGAACACCTGATTTATGCTCTCAGGGACATTAGAAGTAACCCTTACCAGGTGTAAAAGGTGGGTGCCCGTATATTACCTGTCCGTTCGGACCCCACACCTCTCTCTAATATGTATAATACGTATAATGCCTAAGGCAACAAATGAAATAACACCATATTTTTTCAATAATTCAGTCACACACTTACCCTGCACTTCATAATAATCCATATAATTTACCGTAGTGTTGAAATTTTACATGATGAAGGCGCCTCAATGGACATATTCGAAACTTCACATGACTTCGTGCAGTTGCGCTGAGTTCTTCTGGGTTGTAATACAGGCCGTTAAGGAACATACTTGACTAACTTTATTTAACCAGTGATTCCTGACATTATTTGGAGTAAAAAATGCAATAAAATTTTAATCTGAATTGTGAATTTTAATCTGAATTTAAGGTAATTTTTTTGACGTCCCTTTTTTCTAATTTTTTTCTTTAAAATCAAACAACAAAAAAATCTTCCACATGTCGTCACTGATCACTCGTCCGAGTGAGCGACCAACCCCTCACCCCGCCCCCAACTGTCCTAGACCTAGTATCTTTGTTAAGTTTTTTAGAATAGAAAAAAAACGTCAACACCGGAGACCAAAATATCGTTTCCATTTTTTACTCCAAATAATGTCAGGAATCACTGGTTGTAAGTCAAGTACGTCCCTTAACACCCTGTATACGGATTCAACGCATTCATGATTGCTTACTTCCAATCGAAGAGGGCCCCATATAAAGATTTGAAACCGTTACCAAAATTTCTTATTTTTTTTTGTTTTTCAGTAGTGAGATTCTATTTGAGAGTATTACCGTACCGGTAACAATTTATTGGATAACCAACACCCCTGCATAGGTCAACCCAAGTGGTTCGCTACGTTTGGTGATTTAGCAGGAGTGTCCGAGTTCATGGGGTGAGATTTGTCTTTGCCTTAGTGGCCAATGCGTTTGCCCGCCTACTGCTTGGCGAGCGGGCTCCGGAAATATTGATTGAGGGAGACCAACTTAAATCTCTTCAGCCGGACGCCATCGCCTTACATCGCAGTGGGAGGGTTGGATTTATACGTTCGTCTCTCCTAGATACATTGACTCCCAGATTCTTACCCACCCCTCATACGTTATTCCTTCCCAAATTTTCTCTCATTCCTTTCCCTGAAAAGACCCTCCACATAGGATATCCAAAAATGACATAGGCCCTGAGAGAATTTTTGAAGTGAAAACTTCTTTAGCACCGTTGTGATTTGAAACTCATAAACTCAAAAACATACCTACATCCGTAGGATTTACCCTGCTAGAGAATGAGTGTCCTCTTTGTGCAGTGCTTCGTAGCCTACCGGCTTCCTCTTTGTGCGGTACTCGTGGAATAAAGCGTAAGATATTTTTTAAACTTGGTAATAAAACTCTAATAAATAAAATTTACAATTTATTGTACTACCCCTGATACATATTCGTCTCATTCTCTCGAAATTTAGTTTTCTGAAGGTTTCCCTTCTACCGCACTTTGCACACTCCGATTTTTTCTCAGTGTGAAGCAAATGTCAAAAAAGAAGTAGATGTTCCCATGAATGAAAAAATTAAAATAGATATGTCTGGGTGTTATTTTTCAACAATACACTATTATGCTAATTTCTGGAGTTCTTTCCGTGAAACTTTGTCCTTCCTGTGTCGTTCATAATAAGGCAAATACGTGCATTTTGAATGTGTAAAACAATGTCAAATGTAAAGGTAGCATTGTCAACAGCGTGGCAGTAGTCAGGGCCGTCACATTGTGTATTCTTCGCCGGCTGCCTCTGCGAATTATTTATCCACTTTACAGCGCCTTGACAGTTATGAGATCCTTGACGTAGTGTATATAGGTGGCGCTTGGTGCTTGCTGTGCGCTGGGTCTGGTCTGTGCACGGGGCAGCAGACATAATTGGCGAAGTAAGGCACAAAGGAGGAAAGCGGGCAACGGTCCGGTGAGTGCTTTCAGCTTCCATCCATCCCCTGCTTTTGTGTTTGGTCACTTTTTTAATACACTCGCAAAAACGTGCACAATAAGTTGTTCAGTGTTAGTCTTTCATAGTTCACAGCTTGAAGCGTCAATAAAATGGAACGTGGTGATCTATGAGATATTTCATTTCTAGAAGACTTAATTTAGAATTGTGTATTTTTCAAAAATTTAAGTTTAGTTTTTACTAGCCGACCCGGGAACGCGTTGCTGTGGCTAAAGAAATTCAACCCCATCTACTGGATGGTTATCCTACCTTTACAACCACCGCCATCTGTTAATTTGCATACAAATCATATCCACATCGCCGCGCCGGCCTGTCCGCCCGCTCCCTTTATTTATTATATATCATCAGTTCTGTGACTTCACATGTAAAAAAAATTTGAACTACTTTGATTACTTTTAGACGTCACACTAGGGGGGAGGGGTCTTATAAATGTGACGATGTGTGACAGGGACGGGGGAGGGGGGGGGGGGGGTAAAAAAATCATCAAATTCGTGTGACGTAATTTACGGATGGCCCCTAAGTAAGTGGAAAAGTAAGATAATCACCCGTACACAAGGTCATCTCTGATATTGACAAAAACAAAACACGGAAGTTGCGGATCGATAATTGCTTCATTGTGTAATTTTTAACTTAATAAAAAAACTGAATTTAATTCAACTAATAAATTAACACAACAGTTATTGATTCTGAGGGGGTACGAAGTTCGCCGGGTCAGCTAGTTTTGTAATAAAAAAACGAGTGTGCTTTAGACCACACGACTGAAGTAAAACTTTACTAACTTATAAAAGAACACATGACATTCCATTGACATTGACATTGACATTGGCGTGACATATGACATTGGGATGACGTATGACCATGGGGTGACCTATTACCCTGGGGTGACCTACGACCGTGGGGTGACCTACGACCTTGGGATGGCCTACGACCTTGGGGTGACCTACGACCTTGGGTGACCTAAGATCTTGGGGTGACCTACGACCTTGGGGTGACCTTTGACCTTGGGGTGACCTACGACCTTGGGGTGACCATCCTTATCCTTATCTTTATCACTCCCAAGACAAGCGTGCGTAAAGACCCGACCGTTCACCCCACCATCTATCACCGTTCGCATCGATTATCGTTCGCATCACACATTTCGTAACATCACACTTTTCGTAACGCATTCACCAGCTTACCCCTCACGTTGAGCGTGCGTAATGAAGTTTTACTTCAAAAAAATTATTAAAAATTTTCCAAACATGTTAAATAAACGTTTGTTTAAAAATTATGTTTTTTTTAGGTTTATAATTCATCAGTCTTTCACATTCCAAATTTCACCACAATACAAATCCATAAAAATGTTTGAATTGAAAATATATGTTGTACAATATCACGTTGAAAATATGAGGTAGAAAATATGTTCCATGAAAGCGGATTTCAGTTCTTATTACTGCAAAAATTTCATCGAGTCGCGTTTATTTTAATAAGGAACTCCAATGAAAAATATTATCACTTTAAAAAAATATGTTCATATAGACCAATAAACGCTGATTCTCAATATATAAGTTTTATTTCATAATATTAAACGTAGAGTTCTTAAAAAATTATTGAAAAGTGCATTTTTGACGTCTCGTTAAAATACAATGTAAAGTTGGTACGATTGAATGGTTAGCGCTGAAGTCACGCATCACCAGTCATTGTATCACATAGTATTGAAATCAATTGAAATGTAGGTATGGCACAAGCCATCAGTATTAACAATATTTCATGTTATTCTTTATTTCATACTGTTTATAGAGATTTAGTTGTTGTGTTAATTGAAAAAATATTTAAGTCTTAATAATTCAGTATCAAAAATAGAGGTACCTCTATTAGTTTATCTCAATTATTTAAAATATTCAAAAACTACTGCACAAAAAAATAGTAATGCGTCTTCTAGGGAGAATACTTCGAACAACGGAATTTCAAAATGGCGGTAGTTGATCAGCTGATTTCCCGATCCTATACTAATTTTTCAGGAGTGATGACGTCACACGATTTAACATATTTCGGTGGTTTTCGGGGGGTCTTGAAAAATTAAAACTTTGACAATTATTTTAACTATTATAACTAACTCTAAATTTAAGTTAGAAGGTCATTATTTATTAAAAAAAAAAATTAAAAAATTGGACTGGAGTTCTCTATGTTGTCCTGTCAAACGCATTTGGTGACCGCGAACCTTTGAAAAGTCAATAAAAGTTATGAAAAAAATGGTTAAATAGGTTACGTTAGGTTAGGTTTATAATCAATTTTAAAATTATTTTTTTCATAGCTTTTAATGACTTTTCAAAGAGATGTTGAGTTGACTTGATACTGAGTTGGCATGAAACGATTTCATTTATAATGTTTCTATTATTATGTTTATCGTCTTTAGAGAACGCAGCACTTTAAAATAATCGAATAGGGTGATGACGTAATTATTATGTATGAACATGAGAATGTTCGCGTTTATTGGCGGGTCCGCCACCAGCCTCCGTGGCGCAAATGGCAGCGCGTTCGGCTGTTAACCGAAAGGTTGGTGGTTCGAGCCCACCCGGGGGCGACTCTTTTTTTCTTCGAAATATTATTATATTTTTTTATTAATCTAAAATTATTTTTTTCCCTCATAATGCGAAGATTTTTTTATTGAATAAATAAAATTCCCTTTTGTTATTTTATTATTGACTTGTTGCTGATTTTAATTGAAAAGAAATAAAATTGATATCACAAGTTTATTTATTAGTAATAATTGGATCATTTTTAGAGCGTCGTTTTTGTGAAAAATCACCTCAAGAGCGCTATAAAAAAGGTCGGGCCAACGGCACGCGGTGTTCTCAAGCGGTCACCCATCCAAGTATAAAAAAGAAGGTCGGGCCAACGGCACGCGGTGTTCTCAAGCGGTCACCCATCCAAGTATAAAAAAGAAGGTTGGGCGCCAACGGCACGCGGTGTTCCCAAGCGGTCACCCATCCAAGTACTGACCGCGCCCAATGTTGCTTAACTTCGGTGATCGGACGAGAACCGGTGTGTTCAACATGGTATGGTCGTTGGCAACTTGGCAGTGTTATTTAAGACATTTCAATTCCTTGGCCCCAAAAAGGCCAATGAAATATATAATCTGTTCAAATATATTAGTTTTACCGAGGTATGTTTGTTACATGTTGATTAAGAATTTTTTTAATGATATTTTTGTTGGAAACGATTTTAAACTTTAAAATTATTTGCAATAAATATTATATCTCCTTGCTGACATGGTGATCGTCTGATCTGTCGGTGACGTGTTCCTTGTGAAGGAAAGGAAGGTTTTGACATAGGTCGAACATATAATTTCGTTCACCTACTTTATGCGGTATCCAAAGAAGAACAATTCCATTTCAACCGAAACTGTTTTATAAAATATTATAAAAATATTGTTGTTCATTTTTTATTTTTTGACTTGCATCTAACATGTTATTATTTAAACTAGAGCATAATTTCAATATCCCGTAAAGAATAATAGGATATTGTAATTGGAGGATTAATAAAGCTGAAGGTGTTTATAAAATATTTTTTGACAAATCAGAAATTTAGAATACCAGTAAACGTGTGAA
The DNA here is from genome assembly GCA_929108145.2 of Limnephilus rhombicus. Taxonomy (NCBI): domain Eukaryota; kingdom Metazoa; phylum Arthropoda; class Insecta; order Trichoptera; family Limnephilidae; genus Limnephilus; species Limnephilus rhombicus. The sequence continues at coordinate 47,196,196 of OV815273.1, read as the reverse complement.
AAATAATGATACCTCTCAAAATTTACCAATATCTGAAGATGGCTCTAACGAGCTGAAACCAGTTACGGTCAATAAAATTAAGTGGAATAAAGTTTTATATTTGTTTTATTATAATAAATTAATATTAAAATAAAATAATGGGCCGTTTTCATAAAACTGAAGTCCTTGTAAGTACAAGGTTTTGAGTTGAAGAAAAAGGTAGGAGTATACGCATTTCCTTTTTTCGTATTCATAATGATTACCTTATACTTGCAAGAATATCCTCCAAGAATAAGTAAAAGGTTGTTGGCATGTTGGCTTGTGACTGTGCCGCGGCAGGTTCCAACCTGTTTTCGATGGTTTGTTTATTTTTGGTATTTCTTTCTTATCGGTGTTATTTGAGTGCAGTACTTCGATCAGAGAAGATGTATTCGTCGAACAGCGATAGTTAAAGTAGGTACAGCAAAAGATAATGCTACAACCGAAAAGATAATGCTACTGTTCATAGAACATAAAATTGCCAATGCCCCCGTGATTTTGGAACAATTCTTTGTAATGACGAACAGGAGTTGATAAACGCTGCTTGTAGTGTTTTAATCTCTCCCAGTTCCACAACATTTGCCATCGCTACAACTGAGCACTACGCGACTGAGTCTGCTACTGACTACACTGGAAATTATTGAAGGATATCCTTTTTATTTAGAGTAAAAGGTAAAGTTTATGAATAACCAAATACTTTTGTGAAGGATATGCTCTTACATGTATAAGGTTTTACTCGGAATATTATGAATGCGAGCTGAAGGATTTCTTTTATATTCTGCAAGTATAAGCATAACCTTTTTTATGAATACGGCCCAATGTTAGTACTTACCTAATTTATCGTTTATCTTATATAATTTACGCAAATCAGTTCGAAATTTTTATTTTTATTTTAGAATCATAATTTTTTATTTGATTTACGCCTAGCTGGGCTTTTATATATCTACAATAAAATTTTAAATAAAAAAAAAATATATAATTGTATGTGTATTATGAGTTCATTCAATGTTAATAATTTTGCGCTTTACGCAGTAGTAGGTACGCAGGAATATTTCACACCGATTCACGCATTATTTATTAGTTTGTTTGATGATGGAGGGAAAAGATATATGTATAGCACATAATATATCTTATACAATAAAAAGTGAGATTTTTCGTCTTAAAAACTTAAATTGTTCATAATAGTATGAAAAATAACCTAACAACACTATTGAATTACATTTTTGACACAAAACAAACATAAAATATCATCTATTTAGACAAGCGTACAAAAACAATATCATCACTGCGACGGTAAAACACAAGCTTCGGAAAAAATAAAACATAAATACAAAACTATAAAAACATCAACCGTCTTTACAATCGATTCAAAAAAATAGGGAAACAAAAACCACTTCATAAAAGGTGAATTAAAGAACGAAAAAGACAAAAAAAATTACACGTATACACAATACCATCACAATTCTACCTTAAAAATATGCAACAATACATTTTTTAAATTTTTTTATTACCGCTATAGCCGGGTAACTAAATGAAATCAATCCACGCTTTTCTTCTGTAAACGTCTTTATTGGGTGTGTACGATCAATTTACACAAGTAGACAGTAGTAACTTAAAAGTACAAGCTTTATGATTATTATTACAATAATAACTCCAATGGACACTAATTGTCCCTTAATGTCTCGTCACCTTACACACAAAGGATTTACTAGCATATTCTCTCTCAGGAGACCTGAAGTTAGGCGGGACACCCCGGCGGGTAAACTTCACTTTTTACGATCACACACGATCTTTTATGGGTCGATCCATATGTGAAAAAACCCTAGCGGCGGGATGCAACCTCTGGTCAATAGAATCCCTCGTCTCTAAGAGATTGCAATGCTAGACAGAGAAAGTATTCGAGCGGGGAATACTTCTCAAATACTCTCAAAATAATTATATTATTTAATTTTATTTTACTAAATCTTTATTGATAATTTTTCATTTTTATTTGATTTTGTGTAACGTAGATGCCTCAACACGGGCGAAGCACCCAGTGATTCCCACATTATCAAAACATTTAAAAATATGTAATGTTATTGATTAAATTATAAAAAAATATTTAAATAAATGAAGACAATATTACAATTTGAGGTTTTACTTATAAAATTAAAAAATAAATTAAAAATATGTTCATTCTTCATGTTATACTGAGGTACCTCAGTATAACAATTTATTATGTAGATATATATATACCTTCTCGTACCTTCTTGGATTATTATTATTAGCATTCATGAAATATTTTCCGTACGTAGACATAAGTGTTCCTTGCTGGAAACGCCTAACTCGCTCTGGAATCTTTTATGAAGCCTTTAACAGCGAACTTTAAATATTGTATGAATTTCCGCGTAAATTTCTGAATATCATGTTATTCATCCAAATATAGCTAAGAAAAGCTGTTTCAAAATGTATTAGCTGTTTTCAAAACGCATGATAATGTTTGGTTATCAAAATAATGTCTGCAAAATAATACATGAAATATAACGTAACGAACACCCACCGTGTGTCAATATGTCATGTATATTGATCACTAGCTTGTTCCCGGCATGCGTTGCAATGCTATATTCAAAGAAATAAATTGATTCTACCTGCATGTCCTCTCCCGTGCGTCCCCTTTCTCCTCCCGCGTCCCCTTCCCCTTCAGCGTTCCCCTTTCCACCTTCCCCGCCTTCCCTCACCCCTCTACCGCTTCACCACCCCACCAACCCCACTCCCGCGTTACATATTTTATTTTTTATTATTAAGTTAAAAGAAATATAATATTTCGCTTTCTTAACTTAAGTACAGAACATATATATTATAGCAGTACAAGTATAGTAGTAATATTTTTAGTTTTGTTCCAACATCTTAAGTTTAAATAGTTTTTTTAAAGGTTTTTATATTCTTTTCCGCTAAGGTTATCTGGAAGGAGATTATATATGTGAACTCCCTCGTGGCCAATACTTTTCTTGCCACTTTCAGTCTTGACAGTATTTGTATACAATTCATTGTTTTGTCTAGTATAATGTTCGTGTACTTGTGATGTTTTTATAAATATTGTGTTTGTATGTATAAGTCCATTTTGTATTTTGTAGATTAAAAGACATATGTTATATTCGTACAATGTTCTTATTTTCAAAAGATTCATTTCCTGGTATAGTTTTTTTGTGGGAGTGTCTGGGTTAAAGTTGAAGAGTTTTTTAAGTACTTTGTTCTGTATTATTTGTAAGTCGTTTAAGTACGTAATGTATGTGTTTCATTATATTTCTATTAAATAATTTAGGTGGGACTGTATTAAGCTAAAGTATAAGCCTCTTTTTACCTCTGTTGGTAGAAGACGAGCAATTCTACCAAATACACCAATTAATGGGATGATTTTTGTTTTTAGTTTTTCCACGTGTTGTTTAAATGTCAGATGTTTATCAATATATAAGCCCAGGTATTTTTCGCTATCTAGAATATGTAGGTCTCTTTCTTCTATTTGTAATGGTTTATGCGATGGTATTATTTTTTTAGGTGAGCTTAAGATCATGTAACCGGTTTTATTAATATTTATTGTTAGTATGTTTTTTATTAGCCAATCGTTTAGTACGTTAAGATCCATTTGAGATTGTTCTAATAGACTTTCTAAGTATTTGCCGAAGTAAAATATTGCCGTATCATCTGCGTATAAGAAATTTTCACCATGTAGTTTTAGCTGAAAGATGTCATTTATGTATATTTGGAATAAAAGTGGCCCCATTATTGATCCTTGTGGAACTCCATAGTTTATACTCTCGAGTTGACTGTTTTTATCTCCTATGTTAACACATTGTTTTCTATTGGACAGATAGAATTTTATTAGTTTGATAGCTGGATCGGTTACACCTGTTTTTTCCATTTTTTTAATCAGTATTTCATGACTCACGGTGTCATATATTTAGTCCCAGTACATTTAGCTCGCGTACGACCTATTACAATTTTTTTATTCAAATTTTCTGTTTTCATATATTACAAATATTCATTTTTGTATATTATAAGAACAATGAATCAAACTTGGTAAGTACCTATTTAAAATATCTATATTTTTTTAAAAATTCAATTCTTTTATTACAAAAAAACAGCTGTCTGCTAAATTCACGTTCATCAAACGCGCGAACTGTCAAACGTGCGAAGTTAAAATAGTCGTTAAGTTTTTTCGTAATTTTCTTAATTTTTCTTTCCGTAAGAACCTTCTACAAAGTATTAGCAAAAAAAAAGAAAGTTGAATGAAATAGGTAAAGTCGTTCTGAAGTTACCAAGGGAAACAGGGCTTCATATTTATTTATATATATATATATATATATATATATATATATATATATATATAGGTACTACATATAGATATCATTATGCCTACGTAGTCTTAGTACCCATTTGTTACATTGTTGAATGCATCATTCCATCGGTTTTATGGTTAGTCTAGAAATGTTAATAAATATACGAACCGCCTATAAAACTAATTGGTCTGGTGCAGGTATCAGGCAGGTTCCTTCCAACACAGGTATTAAATTGAAACCTACCGATTGTAAACGCAGTAAAGGAAACTTTTATGGGTCGTACTTTGTGCTTGTCGGGCAAACACGTAGAATCGTAAAATGTGTTTATTTTTCCTGGGGAATCCCGATATTTCATTTCCTTGAGAGCATCACGGCAACAGCTTCTGAAACTGGAAACTGTTTTAAATAATTGATTTTCAAATACCGATCCACACTCCTGACTCATGGTCCCATAAATAAAAACTGGGACCCTTGCGTTTATTCGATAGATGCAAGGATATTTTTTAATAAATAAATCAATTTAACAACAGGCAGCGCTGTTTTGTTTTCATATTTATTTGATTTCAATTTAATTTAATTCAATATTTTGCCTGCTGTTATTTGACAGTATTGAAGGATGGAGAGCAACATAAACCAGTTTAGTATATGCCGAATATCTCTGCTTACCTCATCAGAGATATCCGGGTACTCTAAATAAATGGTCACGGAATTTAGTTTGTAAATCATAACACTGATTGGTAGAGTTATATTTTATTTGGTAACAGAGGTGAGATAATACAAAGATTCTATCCGCGACAATAATTTGCGTATTAAAAATAGTTTACTAGCGAGAGGAACGTTCAAGACGGAATGGTCTAGAAATTTCTTCCACTCGCGAGCTCAGTTCCGCTGTCTGCGCATCCTGTTGCGCAGCCAAGTGTTGCCAGCGTCAAGATTACATTTTACTCAAAATACAATGATAATCGCGGTGCCTACACCAGGATTGAATATTATAACTTAGTTTTATTGGAACGATTTGCGTTACACTACATTGACAAAGTGTTAGCCGACCAAGAAGTGACCGGTAGCTTGTATAGTGTCGCCATCTACTGGCAATCATCTGATATGAAGGACATCACAAACTGTTTGGTTTATACGAATTATTCTAACACCTGCCCTTAAACTAAACAGTCTGTAAACCAAGATTAGAAACACAATTTAAATGTTTATCTTTACACAAAGGTTTGGTTAAAACATCTGCAGGCATATGTTCAGTAGGCAAATATTCTAAACCAATATTTTTGTCATTTGCAATTTGTCTTACATAATGATGTCTAATATCTATATGCTTGCTTCGACTGTGATTAATCTGACTGTTACACAATTTTTGTGCTGACTGACTATCGTTAAACAGAGTCACTGGCAACAATTTACCTAGACATTCATGTAAGAAATTTCTGATAAATGTAGCTAAAATATATATATATATATATATATTTATTCTTATTCGCCAGTGATATTTCAAAAAAGCGATTGAACGAAAAAAAAAAATTGCCTCGAATTTAATAGCAAGAATATAATAGAACTAGCTTTTGCCCCCGGCTTCGCTCGCATAGTATTAGGGGGGTTTACACTCCGCCTTCTCTACCTTCCCTACTCTACTCCACTCCCCCCCCTCCCCTTACTCCCCCCTCCCCCCATTCTCCCCTCGCCCCCCCTCCATACCCGTTACATTCATTTTTCATAAAGCTCGCGTGACACCCATTGCAATGTTCTTAATACAAATTTCATAATGCCAGAGCAACTGTAGCCTATGTGTTATTCTGATGTATGAGCTATATTATTGTAAAGTTTCATTAAAATCCAAACAGTAGTTTTTGGGTGAAAGAGTAACACACATACATACATCATAATATATAAGACAAGCGCATTTTCCATACAAACTTTAATATGCTCATATTCGCATTTGTTCTCCACTGTGACCGGACAACTCAACCATGTGCGACATCATAATTCCTTTGAAAAGGCATTTAAAGTGCTGAAAAAAAACAAATTTATTAAAAAGGTTACTTTAGGTTAAGTTATGGAACCGTTCCTCACATCTGTGTGACCTTTCCCTTCTTCACTCCAGATAATTCATAATAAACAGTAATGATTACACAAGTATTCGGGTGTACATAGAATCACAATTCGTGCATGGATGTTTGAAGAATTTGGTTAAAATATTAATCACTTTCCACAACGTTGTCAAAATCACATATTTCAAATTCATTAGTCACGACATAACTATTAATTTGTTAACTCCCCGCCTGAAATTCATATGATTTCGAAAATTAAGCTAAATTCGCACATGGAAAATGATATACGTGCGTTTCAGCATAATTGAAAATTCAAATTCGAATAAACCTTTAGAAATTTACAGTTCATTCGTTTTAATTTTCCCAACCTGCAAAATTGAAGCATTACCTTAGTAGGTACTAATCCGAATTTCAATGGGTAGAGTTTTGATTCCATGGAATACGATGTAAATGATTGAGATGTCTCTTTCAATTGAAATGCATCATTTCATGCAGCCCCGACTGCATGAAATGATTAATTTGGCACGTGTAGCGCTTTGACCCAAAATATATTTTGTATTGAAGAGTTATATTTCACATGAATATTTACAAAATTTTTATTTATCTGCTACCGAAATGATTATAGATGTTTTTAATTGAGGGTAGGGGGATGGATGATTTTTAGGGGGGGGGGGGGGGGGGGGGGGGAGGAGAAAGGTAATACGGCGGGAGTAGTCAAAATAACAGGGGGATATTGTCAATAAAGGTAATTTGTAGGGTGCTATTATATTGTTAACTTAATTATTTTTGATTTATTTTTTTGTTTATTTCTAAGGTTTCTGAAGCGCACAAATTAAAGTACGTATTAATATTTGAATGTTTAAATTTGTTTTTTTCTTTGTCGAAGCTATGGCCTGTCTCTCTTCTCTCTCTCTCTGGTTTCAATCCTGGGATTGGATTGCTGCAATTTCCTTCCATTCCATTCTTCTCTTCCATTATTTCCTGTTTTGTGCGGCTCTTTTGAAGTCTGCATATGATGAGGTTTGCTGAAGATATTGCTATGGTGGCTGAAAGCGAAGAAGAATTGCAAGAGGCCTTAACAACCATGCAAAGCATTCTTCAAAATAACTACAACATGAAGATAAATAAAGACAAAACAAAGCTGCTGACTGTAGGCCGAACGCAACATCAGATGAGAGTATGAGAGTAGAGATGTCAGAAGTTCCACTAATGCCTCGATGACACACGGCGAGTTACAAGCGACTATCTACTAAGTTTTAAAAGCGGGTAAATCGGCGAGTGAGATTGTCATGATGACACACAAAACTGTCCACTCGCTCAGAAGCGTAGGAAACTGAGGTCGCTTTTAGCGCCAGTGACAACAATAACGACGCCTGCGTGAACTAATTCTTCACATTTTTGACAGGCGAAATCAGCTGTTTATCGGAAGCCATGTTGGAAACGTAAATCAACCAATCACGAGCAAGCGGAGCAAGCGTGTAGGCGAGTGAAGTTGACGACCTTTCAACTTTTTTTCGTAGATTGTCAACAATCTGCTAGTTAGCAAATGACACGATGACACTGGGCGAGTTTACTAACAGATAGTGAATTTCACAGATAGTAGCTTGTAAACTAGCCCTGTGTCATCGACGCTTTAAGAACATCAAGGGAGCAAAATAACATGGGACGGTCGGTCTAAGAGCGAGGTCGACAGCCTTATACACCAGGCTAGGCTTGCATTCAATAAAAAGTCGAAAATAATAGAATCGAATAATATAGACCTAAAACTGAGAATACTCCTTGTCTCTCTTATGTATGTAAATAAAACTTTTCAAAACAAAATGTCTAGTAATTATTACATAGTTAACGTCCAAGAAATACACGATGTACCAATGTAATTCATGAAATTTTAGAACCTGTGCTTCGATCAAAAATATTTGATTTATAACGAAGTAATTACGAAAATAACATAATATAATATAGTAAGAACTTAGATTTTATCTTTCGTAATGGATAATTTTGTCGACCAAATAAAACATTGTGGTGATAAGATTATTATTATATTTCACAAAGATCTTTAAAAAATAGTACACTGATGGGTCAAGGCAAACCCAACCAGCAAAATAAAAACTGCAATGAAAGGTGAACTGTAAACGAACGGGGTATAGAAAGAAAAGTATTATTTTAAAAATCAACAAATGTAAAATTTCACTCGCAGTCGCACATTCAAGAATGTATGATCACAAAATGACGATGAAAACTATTCGTGAAATTCCAAACAAAATTTTGTTCCGTGAGATGTTTGTGGTCAAGCGTCCAGAATTGACTGCAAAGTATCAGAGGAGGGTGCAGTAGGTTCCATGATAACTACACAAAGTGGCATTTCAACACCCCTTTGAAAAGCCGTTAAAAGTGATGAATTTAAAAAAAAAGTTCACAACCTAACCTAACATAACCTATTTATCCGAGTTTTTTGTCATCAATTTTAAAGACTTTTCAAAGGAGCGATGAAGTTGCACATTGTTGATTTGTCCGGTCACCTGTGAGTGAACATTTATGCCGAGAGATGACGCTCCAAAGAAAATTGAGAAGAGAAAGAAGATAAGGTATTCCTAGTTACTAAGTAAGTCAAGAAGTTTATATTGGTCAAAATTTCACAATGTATTTTAAAACTAGCTATTTAAGTTCTCTTGAACACAATTGAAGATAAGTAGACAATTTAATCTATGAAGTTTAGAAAACTAATAATTAAAAAAAATGTTTTTTGCTATGATATTTGCTATGATCTATTTTCAATTTTCGACTAGTTGCGCCATCTCTTGGGCTGTCTAGTAGAGAATTTCAAAGGTAAAAATGTCTTAGTTCAACTGAGGATTGAACCTTCTTTCCCCGGGAACTGCTGTGAACGCTTAAAATGTCTTTCAATACTTTTTTTGTTTCGACTGATGTTTGAACATACTTCCACAGGAACTGAAGTCAACACCGCTAACAACTAAACCAAATCCTAGTTTGATAGTACCGATATTTATTTCGTACATTAACTGCTGGAAATTTAAAAATATAATGTCATCCTAATGAAAAATGCCTGTATACGCACTTGTGTGCGTGACCACAAACGAAATAGTAAGTAAAATAAATGAACCAATGTTACTTTGTTTGAACCACTTGTATATTTGTTTAAAGCCGACCGTTTTCGGAACGACCGTTCTTTCCTCAGGGCAAACGTATTCTGAGGAAGGAACGGTCGTTCCGAAACCGGTCAGCTTTAAACAAATATACAAGTGGTTCAAACAAGTAACATTGTTTCATTTATCTACAATGGATAACCACAAAGTTATAGCTGCATTCAAAAGTATGAAATAGTGAGTGCTTTAATTACTTCGAATTTCAGAAAAATGCGTTTATGTCTTTGGCCTCACTACTACTACATCGAAAAAGAGTTTATCTGCCGGATTTCAGCCCGGTCGGATGTAGAGAAGTGGGTTAATTTTCACTTCCCAGAATCTATTCATTTAATAGTTCTGTCAAGAAAACAAAACTGAAAATAAAATAGGTGTATTTAAAAATATATAGACAACGTTCTGACCTACATAACCTACCAACATTCCAAAAATGAGGGGATAGTAGATATTTCGAAAAATTTTCCCCTTTTTCTGAACGGGGCGTAAAACTCTTTATCCCAGTCTATCAGGAATAAAAACAATTAATACATCTTAATCAACATAAAACCTTATTTAGGGGTTTCCACGGTAAGCTGCAATAATATTTGAACGTTGAATATTCTCGTTGATCAGATATCACATATATATTAATTATAATGGTTTATCTTGATCAAATATTTAAGCAAAGTTATATTTTTATTTGTACATGTTCGTTTGAAATTTGTCAAGGCAAAATGTAAACTTGGAAAATGAATTAGTATTAATAAAAGAAAATAAGACCTAAAAGTTCTTAAATAGGAATTTTCAGCTGAATTAACCAAGAAACAATTAAATAATGATTCCGAGAAAAGATACTTGCCGCCAACGGGACTTCTGCCGATCAGAAGGACATGGGTTCATATTCCGTTGGCGGCAAGTATCTTTTCTCGGAAGATTTTTTCAATGTAGATGAGTGTTTCAGGCTAATATTTATTGCTTATAATAATTGTTACCCTTTGTGCTGTGCATAAAATTTTTGTCTTTAACGTTAGTTTATCATTTAAAAAATAATAATTAAATAATGATTTTAAAATCCCCGTTCACTCAAAATGTTGATACTTGAGAACTTCCTTAGTAGAATTCACAAGGGACTAATAAAATAGCAGAACGGCCTCTTTTTTTCAGTGATATCAAGTTAAAAAGTCGCCACTGACGCCACGGTCAACAATGGCATCCATCCCGGTTACTGTCATTGGTTGAAAAAGATTCCGGGTGGTCTTTTTACTCCTTTCATAAAGCGGCCAGAGTTCGTGTACTTCCGAAGCCACCTGTTTCCCGGGAGATGGACGCAGATTAAATTGTTAAGGTCGAGTGTCTTATGGGGGGAGAAAAGGCCTTTAATTATTAATGAATGTGCAAATTATGGACCATTTGTTACGTCAGCCGGTGTTCTGGGTAACTACCATTAAATTACGTTGATTTATGGCCATAATTTGTTGACAGCTTTACGGTGTGAACGAAAATTAAACTGAGATATATTGTGTTTTGAATTTTTTGACTTCTGATTTAGGGCAAGCCTCTGCTGTGTGAGATGATTGAGAGGGGTGTAAATCAACAAATGAACAAAGTCTATCAAAACGCCACTCATAAATCATTGTTATCAAGAAGAACATCTTGTACTTAATTGCAATCAAGAGTTGAAGCTTACCGAGAAGCTTGATGAATGGGAAAGTGAGGTTGTTGTAAAGAAATATGAAGTAGGTATTCACTAATCGGGATCGGGATGGTAGTGAATGTTTTATTGGATAAGATTTACGAAAATAATTTAGAATTTTCACTAAAGGATCATAATAATAGCATTTCAAAGAAAACAAAAATACTTCGTGTATAGGTACATCTTGGAATATCTAAGATAATATAAAATTATGAGGTTCGACATATACGCAAGATTTAAAATAATACACGGAAGTAAAGAAAATAGAATACACTAAAGCTTAATCCCGAGATTGACTTTATGGAATTACTCTGGATGCTGTGCGTAAAAAAGGTTATTTCCCTGTCATACAATTTCAGAAATGCTCAAGAGTCGAATGAGCACTTTTGTTACGTGGACGTGAAAGTTAGATCCTTAGGATGATGCCTTTAGCTTAAATAGCGTATTGCTGTCCCCTTAAACGTTTATGAACACTCGTATGAAAATGGAAAGCCTTTAGGGGGCGGTTTGTCACTTCTTTCTAACCGCAGCAAAATTTTAAATCTTCAAAACAGATGGAAGAAGCTACTAGGACCAGAAGAAACGTGCTTTTTCGTTTTTAACACAACACTGGTTTTAAGGTCCCAATGTGTCCCAATTACTATAATTTATTGTGGTGAACGTATGTCTGAGGGTATAAAGGAGACATTCGTGAATGTTTTTTTTTCGCACAAGAGTCCCAACTGATCCCAATCATCTAGAGTCAGTGAGACTGTGGAGGGGGAATGTTGTGAGGCTGAAGGTAGTGGGGAGGGATGGAGATGAGGAAGAGGAAGGTGGGGAAGTATCTGACTATTCAGATCTGGTTACCAAACACGGCTAAAGCCATTTCAAGTAACGTTTCAATTCTGAACGGTGTCTTACACCAGGGCGATACTGATACCACGGAGGCCGTGATATCATGATACAACATATTAAAAAAATATATATATATGTATTAGCGAAAACATGTTTTTAGGCTTAGTGTTTTATTTTAGCACTCTTTTTTACGTATTTTAGTAAAGCTGTTTGTTTTACAAATAAAGATATTATTATTATTTTAAAAGGGCATGCCTGCTTTGTCCCACGTCTTTCTTATCAATACCTTGCTACTAGTAACTTGTACAACAGTATCTTCTACTCAATCGGTGTTTTTCCGTATCAACTGTATCCTCCTTAAAGTGCCCTTGCTTCATAGCCCCAGCTTAAGCTCCCAGTACAATGGATGTTTTAACGAAATGCACGATACATTTACAGCGTGATTAATTTATACGCAGCCTGACCTAACCTAACCTAACCTAAGACAAACCAAACCTAACCTAAGCCCGATGGACTTGCAGTAGGCTTATCTTAGTTTGAGATACTTGGTTCAAGGCACGCAACGGGATCCTGGAAAAACAACGACAACGCCCAACGCTATTCGTTTCAAGAGTTAGATAGTCATAATTATAATTGAGTATTTCAGAGTTTACAGATAAAATTCGCTACAATAAGCAGTTTATGACTGAGTAACTATAGTGCATGTATTTATTCTTTTAGCAGCCTTGGTGCCTAATAAATTAATAGTAGGTACTGTTAAAAGTAGACCAAGCGTTAAAAAATAACATTTCTTATTTTCTCTTGTTTAAAAAATCAAAACCAAAATTTCTTCTGAAATCACAAGACTTGAAAGCAGGAACTTTAAATACCTACCTACTATGAATATTTAACGATATTTTGTAATTAAGAATTATACAATTTATCGAAAGAAACGTCACCATCTCAATGACCATTCTTTTTCTAACTTTATTTAAGCCGGTAGGTATCATAATATTGTTTATTCTGAGTTGACAGCTTGACAGTAGGAACCACGATTATGCGAACTCTGGCGCGATAAAAAAATAGTATTTAAAAGGGCCACCATCTTGAACCGGAACCGGAACATAATTAAATGCACAGGCAGATCGAATACCAAATTGTCGAGTTACAACAGAAAAAGTGTGACAGTTTCAACTTCGTGGCCGATATTATAATAATAGTATTAATTTATATTAATCGTAGGTTTTTTATTTACTTTTTTTCACCAATATTATGTATATATATATTTATATGTATTGTGTATAATTTTGTATATGAAATGGAGGCCTCAGCACGGGTAAACCACCCAGTGAGGCCAACATCATCGAATTATGTAAAAAATGTAAATAATATTGCATCAAATAAATAAATAAATAATAATGATTAGATAATTTGTAGAGCGCCGTTTTTGTGCAAAATCACCTCAAGGACGCTTTACAATTTATTAAATTATGTGTATTTTAGAATGGCGGATGAAAAACGTGATCAGGATTTTAGGTGAATATATATTTTTTTATAATTTGGTATCTACTCAACGACAACTGGAGTTGAAATTCCCGACCCTAAAGAGGTTTTTTCACTCAGATATTATGGATGGTGTAATGGGTTGGGAGATAATTCTGGGGCGCGCTGCCTTGCATGTGGAACGAAGGAAAGTAATCAGATGAAAAACAGGCCATATTAGCTTTCCCTATCTTCTTCCTTCTGTTGATCCGTTACATATCCACACTCACACATGTACACGAGGTGACCTAGATATACTTGCCAATGTCTATACCTGTTTTACCCACACTTAGCTCTGCAGTAAAGCGAGTAACACTTGAAGACGGTGCGCCCAATGGCAGGCAACTTCTGTTAGGATTTTCGGACTAAGTACACAAATAAATTATTGTCATTTAAACTAGTATTTTTCCGAACAGTAGACATCCCGTTAAAAAATAATGTTTCTAATTTTTTCTTATTTCATAAATCAAAACCGAAATTTCCCCCAAAATCCTAAGATTTGTATGTAGGTACCTACTTGAATCTCTAATTATAAAACATTTAATATTTTGTGTAACATTTTTTTTTTATTTCTCATTAAGGAATTATATATATATATATATATATATATATATATATATATATATATTTTTTTTTTTTTTACATTAACTCCACACAGGAGGCCCTGAGGAAAATAATTTCCCTCAGGGCCTATGTCATCTGGGATGCTGTGTGGAGGGTCTTTTTGAGGAGAGGAAGGAATGAACATTGGTCTTGAAGAGACCCATGTTGTAGAAAGGAGGAAACACAGAGGCCGGCAAATCATTCCACAGCCGAGCTGTTGAACACAAGAACGAGTCGAAGAAACGACCCGTTCTCATGTGACAAATGTCAACTGTGTACAAATGTTGGGCACGCGTTTGGCGTGTTTCCCGACTATGCACCGGTGCCGAAGGGATCAATGATGCTAGTTCCTCGGAGCATCTTCCATTGTAATACCGGTAGAACAAGGATAGCATTCCCACCCGACGCCTGTGATCTACAGATTGCAATCCGTCTGTTAAGATGGGAGAATCTATCAAACGGACCGCCCGTTTCTGCACAGAGTCGAGGGTATTTTTCAGGTATTTTGGAGCTCCAGACCAGAGGTGGCTGCCAAATTCAACCGTGGGGCGCACTTGCGATTTGTACAGGGTTAGCAGTTGTGTACTATTAAAGTATCTGCGGGCCCTGTACAGTACGCCCAGTTTTTGGGAGGCTAACTTTACTCTGGCTTCGATGGAGCCCCCATACCTGAGCTGGTCACTTAGGGTTACACCAAGCATATCAATGGAGGGCCTGTTCGGAAGATTGCTTCCGTTGAAAGAGACTAGATTTTCATTGCGATCCCTTTTAGACGTAATCAGACAAGATTGGGTCTTTGAAACATTAAATTCAACGAGATTTTTTTTATCCCAAGAGAAAACACTCTCGAGGTAACCATCCATTCTTTGCTTCAAAGCCTTACGAGCTGTTGGAGTTTGTGAGCCCTTTGGGGGCTTGTCAAACAAAAAGCTATCATGAACTGTACTGTCATCCGCGTAACAGTGAATTGGTGCACATGACAAAAGGTCGTTGATGTGCAACAAAAACAGAGTTGGAGACAGAACCGATCCCTGCGGGACGCCAGCATTTATCGAGTGAGAGGAAGAGGTGAAACCATCGACTACCGTCTGAATCGACCTCTCCCTCAAGTAGTCGGCAATCCACGTACACAAGGATGCGGGAAGTCCGTAAGAATGCAGTTATATCACATAATCAAAACGTGTCGTGCATAAGAGTCGTGTTGCCTTCAAATCAAATCAAATCAAATCAAAAAATATTTATTGTAAAATAAAAATTACAAAAGGTGTAGCTTATGGGTAGACCCCATTTCTTCCAGCTAACCGCATTTATTTAATTACAATATTTATATAATATTATTTGTTTTATTATAGTTACAATGTTTATACAGATAAAATAACAATATTCCATTGGAAAAAAAAAATACAAATATATATACCAATAAAAATAGGCGTTTCATTTACGTGAGGTATTCACTCAACGTGTAGTGACATTTATTAACAAGGAAAGTGTTTAGTGACGATTTGAATTTGTGTGTATCTTGTATTTGTTTAATGTTATGTGGAAGGTTGTTATATACTTTAATGGCCATGTAGTATGGTCCTTTTTGGAATGTTGTTTTGTTTGCTTTTGGTATTAATAGGTTTTCTGTGAGCCTTGTAGCGTATTTATGTGTTGAGTTTTTTAGTGGGAACTTGTCTGTAGATGATCGCACTAACATGCATAACTCCATTATATATATGTCTGTGACTGTTAGAATTTTCAGAGTTTTAAACATAGGTCTACATGAATCTAAACGACCGGAGTTTGTAATTTTTCTTATGCATCTCTTTTGTATGATGAAGACATTATTGGCGCTTACCGAGTTTCCCCAAAAAATAATACCGTATTTTATTATTGAATATACATAACCATAGTATGCGGCTATTACTGATTCGGTGTTCAATATTTTTCTCAAGGTACCCAGAACATAAGAAAAACTACTGATTTTTGCTACAATTTTTGAGACATGTTCTTTCCAGTTTATGTTTATGTCTAATTCTATTCCCAGTAGTGAACAGGTTTGGGAAGGTTCGATAATATTATTATTAATGTTTACATTTATATTTATAGGTGTAGCTTGCACTGGACAAAATTTTAAAATTTGGGTTTTGTTTGTGTTGAGTGATAGATGTTGCGATAACAGCCAGTTTGCTATTAATTGGCAAGTCTCGTTAACTTGTTTGTTAAATTCGTCAACGTCTCCATTACATTCAAACAACAAAGCGGTGTCATCAGCGAACATTGAACATTCTGTGCCAGCAATTATTGGGAGTTCGTTTATATAGATAAGGAAGAGGAGAGGCCCAAGAATGCTTCCTTGTGGCACACCCTTGTTTATTTTTCTCCATTTGGATTCTACCATGTACTGGACCATTTTTTCATCGATATTTGAAATTTGAACTTTCTGCTGACGATTTTTTAAGTACGATTCAAACCATTTTAATGCTAATCCTCTAATACCTACATGTTCAAGTTTAATTAGAAGAAGCTCATGATCAACATTGTCGAATGCTTTTGAGAGGTCTAGAAAGATACCTACGGTTTTTTTACTAACATTAATATTTTCTAGAATTTTGTTCAAAAAATTGAATACTGCCTGTGTTGTTGAACGGCCTTTACGGAATCCAAATTGTTGTGGACATATTATCTCAAAGTTTTCGAGAAAGTTATAAATGCGATTGTACATGGCTCTTTCAAATATTTTTGAAAAGTTTGGTAATAAGGATATCGGTCTGTAGTTTGAGATTTCCTGTTTAGGACCCTTCTTATACAAAGGTACAATAATAGATTGTTTTAATTGTTCTGGGAAGGTTCCTGATTCGAAAGATTTGTTAATTAATATTTCCAACGGGTAACTTAACGCTTCTGCACATGCTTTTATAATTTTTATAGGGATTTTGTCAGTGCCGACACTGCTTTTATTTTTCAGTTTTGCGATGATTTTAATAATTTCCTCCCTGTTTACAGGCGTTATGAAGAATGATCGCGACTGTTTGTTTTCGACTGTTTTGGCAGATTGTGGATGTAGAGATGTATTTTGTGGTGGTGGCGGTGGTGCAAAGAAAATGTTAAATTCATTTGCAATATTTTTTGGTTCTGATACCAGGTTATCATTTATTTTAAGACAGATTTTTGGTTTACTTTTAGAATTAGAATTATTTGAGTTCTCTTTTATTATGTTCCACGATGTTTTGGTTTTATTTTGCGCGTTTTGAATTCGTTTACTATTATAATTCCGTTTAGCTACCTGTTTTACTTTACTAAGAATTTTTTTGTAATGTTTGTAATTGTTTATGATTGTGAGGTCATTTGTGTTTTTTTGTTTCATGTACAGGTGTGTTTTTTGTCTAATAGATATCTTAATACCAGTCGTTACCCAATTTATTTTGCGTTTTTGGGGATATTTATACAGTTTAAAGGGGAAACAAAACTTCATACCATTATTTATTTCATTAATGAAGTATTCGTAGCTGTCATTGATGGATTCAAAGGATTTCAGTGGTTCCCAACATATACATGATAAGTAGTTGTTAAAAATGTTAGTGTTTTCTGTGTTAAATAATTGTTTTTTTGTATACCACGTTTGGTTTATATTATATTCTGTTTTTACGTGCATTAACTGTGCCATGTGATCTGATACAGCTAATTCTGTGACTTCCCATGTGTAAGAGCTTTTTGGTATATTTGTACCTATATGATCAATTATACTTTTTTTATTTCCTTGTATACGAGTAGGTTTATCAATAATCAAGCGTATGTTGTGAGATTTTAATGTGTTTTTGAGTGAGTCTGCATTTTTGTTCTTGTAGCTTGTATCAATATTTAAGTCACCGCAGAGTATTATTTGTTTTTTGTTGTTTTTGCAAATTTTGTTTAGTAAAAGTTCAAGTTGTTCAAAAAAAATATTAATATCAGAGTCATTATAGTAAATTGTACAAATTATCATTTTAAGTTTTGGAATTTCAATACCAACACATTCAAATACAAATTCTTGTGTTATTTGTTTAACAAATTCTAGTTCTTTAAATATAATGTTTTCGTTTAAGTAAATGGAGACACCTCCATGAATATGACTCTCTCGACAAAAAATTGAACCTAATTTATAACCGTTAAAATTAATAGATGTTGTTTCGTCCTTTTGTAACCAGTGTTCGCTAACACAAAGTACATCGATATTTTTTTCATATAGAATATTTTCTAATTCTAAGATTTTATTTCGATTTTTTTACTTCAATGCACCGGTGGTCGCGGGTTTGTTGGCATAAACCTGTGATCCACAGCCAAAAGTTCATAGATGTTAAATTAACTACGACAATTCATTTTTCAATTCTTCTTCAGGCTGGTAGTATTGCAGTACTGAAAAAAAGCGGATAAGAAAGTACGGATAAACACGACGATTTCACATTTGAAAAATTTAAAAGTTTAAAATAAATTGTTAATTTTATGGATACTTTAACAAAATAATTTATAATAAATCTAAAAATCTATGTAGGTAGATACATATCTAGCCTTATTTCTTGTAACCTATCTTACACGTAGGTAGTAATAATTGTGTTATACATATATATGTACATATAAGTAGAACATATATTTTTTTGGAAACCTTGAATTAAATCCTCATTTTGGAATTTAAACTGTTCATACAACGCCAAAGAGTTTATTTTTCATGCGAAGCAAAACTGGCGAAATAAAATGTTTCCATGGTCGGCTTCAGTCATTAATTTTGTTCGGTAAATATTACGCGTGTAAAGGGGAAAAGAGAAACTTGGCTAGCAGGGCGTATCGGTACTTTGTTAAATTAAATTTGCAGTGCTTTCTGGGCAATTCCTTTTTTTTTGTTCAACTCTTTTTTCAGACTTAATGATTTTTGTAATTTTTTTAAATCTGGTTTTTCCAAGAATTTCATATTTTTAACAATTTTTCACTATCCACGATCAACAATTTTTATTAATTATTATTTTTAATTTATAAACACTCATCAACATTGAAAAGTCTAATGCCCGTTGGCGGCAAGTATCTTTTCTCGGAAGATTTTTCAATGTTGATGATTGTTTCAGGCTGATAATTATTGCTTATAATAACTGTTACCCTTTGTGCTATGCATAAAAATCTTGTCTAAACGTTAGTTTATAAATTAAAAATAATAATTAATATTTGACAAGTTTAAGTATTTCCCCAATAAATGTAGTCATAATTTGTCTCGACGCCACCTAGCGAGGGATTTAACACTTACAATGTCTCTCTCGCAAAAATAAAGTTGGTTGTTTTCAGGTGGAAAAAATATAATAAGCAGTAATTGTTGAATGAAACACTAGTATATATTGAATTATTTGGCGGGTATTTGATAAGCTCCCATAGCTCAGTGGTCAAGAGCAGCTGACCGGCAATCAGAAGGACACGGGTTCAAGTCCCGTTGGCGGCAAGTATCTTTTCTCGGAAGATTTTTCAATGTTGATGAGTGTTTCAGGCTGATAATTATTGCTTATAATAATTGTTATTAAATTTAATCTTGTAATGGCCGCCACGGCTTCGCTGGAACAGGTGTACTCTTTTGGCAAAATTTGCAATACCGTTGTCGCGCACAAATGGCGGTATTTCGTTAACAGCGGCCTTTAATGCCTCGGTGGTCGCGGGCTTGTTGATATAAACCTGTGACCTATAGCCAAAATTCCAAAGATGTTAAATTGCAAAAGCGCGAGACCAGGAGCAAACACGTGCAAGACCGTCAATGTTTCATGGGCGGTATGTCCTACTGAAACCATAATAATGTCATCAAGAGCAATATCTTCCAAATTGAGGCACAAAAAACTGGGTTATCTGAAGTCACAGGTTTATGGGAACAAGCCCGCTAAAATCGAAGTATTGAATGCCGAAATTAGCGAATACCCTCACTTGTACTCAACAACGTTATTGCAATTTTTTCCAAAAAATACGCCTGTTTCAGCAAAGCCTTGGCGGCCACTTACCAGATGTGGTGTTTCATACATTAATACTCAAATGTATACACTATACCTTACATATAACTGAATAAATATTTCTATACTTTACTACAAAAAACCATCTTTTATTTGATTCTTGAAATCTTTCGTTCTTATTGAAACACCTTTATTTATGTGTGTTTAAATAATACCTTTATTTTTTTAAGTGAAACTTCCTTAGCCCCATTAGAGTGATTTGAAATTCGGATGAAACGGAAATGACGCACTACGGCACCTGCGAAGCATCAAACTGCGCTTAAGGCTCCCATTGGTTGAGATATAAAATGGAAACGATGGTCTGCGCTCATTGGCCGCTTTTTTTTACGGGACTTCGGAATATAGTGCGTAAATTCGCGCCTCGCCCGGTTCGTCCCATAGCGCAGCAGCATAGTGCGTCGCAAATCTCAGCGGCCAGAGAAATCCAGCGGACGGAGGTTCGAATCCTACGACATCCAAAAAATAAACATTTTTGTTTTTGTAAATCAACATCCAATCTTCAAACCACTTTAAAATGAACAGCAAAAGAAAGCGACATCTAGCGACTTTCTAGTTCTAATTATTATTCTAAATCTAATTATTATTCACTCTTTTTTTTTACTTTGTGAGTAAAATATCAAATCGTATTATTTATTTAAATGAAGACAATATTAGCGAAACTCTATCGAAAATCTGGAAACAGAAAAATCAGAAAAATATATTTGCACCTCTGGGACTCCAACCGAGGATCTTTTGCTTTCCGGGCAAATAGCGTTTTTTTAGCGTGTCGTGACTACAAATTAACCAATCATCGTCGTGGCTTGTCGACACGCCACGACCTACAAATATGTCTCTAACCATAATAAATGTATGAAATCGATGTGCTTCTGGCGCGTCACGACACGCCACGACACGCAAGTATGTTTCTGCCTTAACACTGCGTTAACCAGAGACAATGCTCACAACGCCAGTTCCGAGATTCGATTAGAAGGTGACAGACGAAGTTCCTCGCAGAATAACAGGACGGCGACTTTTCGAGATATGGAACCGATCAACCAGCATAGTTAGCAATGAATTAAATGGTTTACAATAAACATTACTCTGTTTAGTAGGAGTGTGGCACCCATTAACGCGAGTTGTTCACCAATTTTACATAATAGACTTCCTGACATGTGATAATAAGGAACTCCAGTGAAAAATATTATGGCTTTAAAAAAATATGTTCATATAGACCAATAAACGCTGATTCTGAATATATTAGTTTTATTTAATAATAGTAAACGTAGAGTTCTTAAAAAAATATTAAAAAGTGCATTTTTAAACCTCTCGTCAAAACACACTGTAAAGTTGGTATTACTGAATGGTTAGTGCTGACGTCACGCGTCACCTGTCATTGTATTGAAATCTTTGATTATGTAGGTATGACATAAGCCATCAGTATTAACAACATTTCATGTTATTCGTTATTTCATTCTGTTTATAGAGATTTAGTTGTTGTGTTTATTGAAACAATATTTAAGCCTAAATAATTCAGTATCAAAAATAGAGGTATCTCTATTATTTAAAAAATTGAAAAACTACTGCACAAAAAAATAGTAATGCTACTTCTATGGAGAATGCTTCGAATAACGCTATTCAAAATGGCGGCATTTGATAGCTGATTGCCCAATCCTATACTAATTTTTCAGGAACGATGACGTCACACGATTCACCGTACATACGGTGGTCTTAGGGGGACCTTGAAAAATTAAAACTTTGACAATTATTTTAACTATTAAAACTAACTCTAAAAATAAAAATTAAAATGCAGTTATTTAAGTTAGAAGGTCATTATTCATTAAAAAAAAATTAAAAAATTGGACTGGAGTTCTCTATTGGCACAAGTAATTTGGTTCATTTGAGAACTTAAAAGGGGAATTAAATAGATCCCTTCGAGTAATGAAACCATGCATTGAATAATTACACGTATTTAGAGTCTTAATTTGAAATAGGTACAATCTTTTTGTACAACATCTACAATAGAATCTAAACTTGTTACATTCACCTTGACTATCATTTCTTGTAGTTTTCGTGCTCCCTTCAGCACTAAATATAACACATTTACTCATTTACAAACGAAAGGTTCTGGGTACCAATCAGTTCTGGGTGCAAATATCTTTTTCTGATTTTTCTTTTTCCAGATTTTCGATTGAGTTGCGCTAATGTTGTATTCATTTAATTAAATAAATAATACCTTCCTGGGTAATAATACTAACTACACACATTATTCTAAGTAAACCTTTTCGAAAGGTGGGGGTTATCGAACAAGATAATTTGCCTATTAATGCTTACTGAATAACAATAAAATGTCTTGCTCGTCATTAGTCTTGCTCGTTTAGCAGAGCTTTTCGAAAGTATAAAATAATACAGATAATTTATTTAAACAAAACTCACTTACATATTTTATAAAAAAAATATCATTACTTCCTTCTATCCAACACAAAATCGAAAACATGTAAACGTACTCCTTTCACCACCCTCATTTTAATGAAGGACCAGGGAAAATAAAAAATTTAAATATAATTCTCTTCGCATATCTATTCTGTGATACAACGTAATCTAAATATGTTTGCTGTCAACAATGAACTTCCCTGTCGAACTTATATTGTAATAAAGCAATTAATTGTGTTTATTGTTTATGAAGGTAAGTCTAGATACCAAAGATATTGAAATATAATAGATGTGCTGTCTGCGGTTTTTACTGGGTGGGACTGTGCCTCCGGGTGTCGCCGATATTGTTTACCAATCAACAAATAAACTAAATTAACGAATAAACCAAACGAACGTTAAACTAAATGAACGAATTCTTTCCGAATTCAAAGTATATTGTTAACTACTACTAATTTATTTATTTATTAATTCTCGGGAAATCGACAGTTTACATTTATTTCAGTTTGTACATAATATTAAATAACCAATTATGGATTTCCTCCTTTTGCCTTTACTTCTACGGAGACAGCATAATAAGAATAAGTAAATTAATTTTACAAAAAAAGGAATATTAATCCAAAATTTAAAATGAAAAATTTACAAAACAAAAAATCTATCAATACATTGGTAGCCATGGAGAGAGGTTGTACATATTAATCAAATCATAACAGAAATATAAGCAATACAAACATAACATTATTCAAGAACCATCAGAGAAATATTCTTTTATGGACCTCTTATATTTGGTGAGTTCGCAATTCAAAATGTCCACATTGGATAATACGCTATTATAACTGCGTACACCTTAAAAAAATAAACGAAATGAACAAATTCTTTTCTTATGCAAACTACCCTGATCTGGTCGTAGTCCGCCGACAGTTACGCGGACATCATAGCATATCTCTTTTGTATTTGAATATCTTTGGTCTATACTAACGCCTCGCTGCGTTTAATGTACAGCACCTATCTGCTTATAGTAAAATATGTTAATTTCCTTTACTTACTCAGGGAGGAAGATACCAATTTCAAATCCCTCCGTATATTAAATATTCAAAGAAGCCTCTTGAAGTGACCTACGGCAGGAGTGCTGGTGATCCTATTTTTTAAACGATAGTGTGCGTTTCATGCACTTATATTTTTTTGGGTTGTTTTTATAACTGGTAATACCAAAATCGTTCGAAAGAAGACATTCGACATTCTAGTATCTTGACTTTTTCGTTTTCATACAAGACGTGCGAGAAGGAAGATTTGTATTAACGGCTTTTAGGACGATCGTCGACGACGTGTGTACTATCTCTTTCTGGGACTAACATGTGATAATTGCTTATTTAAAAATAATGTACCCGCAAAGAATTTTGCAATCATATATAAAGGTACTCGTAGCAGCCAATAATATGTGCGTTAAGAAAATGAAGATAATGTTATTCGAAGTATGATACAGTTTAAAGTGACCGTATTGGATATAGACACCTTAACTCAGTTGGTAGAGCTGGTGCCATGAAAGCAGAAGGTCGTGGGTTCGAGTCCCAGAGGTGCCAATATCTTTTTCTGATTTTTCAGTCTCCAGATTTTCGATTGAGTTTCGCTAGTATTGTCTTCATTTTAATTAAATGTAATAGATTAACTTTGTATTACAGTTTTGATTGTTCTCCAGTGAAGGTTGTCTGCCACATTTAATAATTATTTGTAAAATAAATATAGCCAGCTTTGAACTTCGTAGCTTTGTGAATAAGTTGGTGCCCTTCCATTCTTCGGACTCTTCATCTAACGTCGCAATCACTCCACCACAGAGAGAGTCAATCATAGAAATCCCTAGGCCTTAGAGACCATTTCAAGGCAACTCGTTTGTCCCGCAAAACGGGATGGGGTTCCCGTAACTTTTGTATAAGCACCGTTCCAATATTGTTATTAACGTACGTAATTGCTTCCCTGGCGTACTATATTCCCAGGAACTAAGTAATCGGCACTTCAAACTAATGTCAAAGGGTGTGCTATCACGTTTGCAGCTAAGTGTTCACGGCCAAACCTTGCTAAGAATATAAGCATTATTTAAATACTAGCGCAGACCCGTCAAAAATCACGGGATATCATAATAATAGGATTATTAAGCTGAAAATATTTATAAAAAAACAAATTAGAGTATGTAATTCACACGCGATAGAAATTAAGCTAGAGAGTCGCTAGATGTCGCTTTCTTTTGCCTGTTTATTTTAAAGTGGTTTGAAGATTGGATATTGATTTATAAAAAACCAAATTAATTATTTTTTTGGATTTCGTAGGATTCGAACCTCGGTTCGCTGGATTTCTCTGGCCGCTGAGATTTGTGACGCACTATACCGCTGCGCTATAGGACGGGTTAGATATATTAATTTTAAATACCCCGTTGGTAATCCAGCTCGAAAGAAACAAAAATGATGTCGCGAAACTACGACTCCACTGTAAATTGGCGACCCCAGAGCAAAGACTATGCAACACTCGAAGGACCAGTCCCGAAACTACGTGATTGCTTAGTTATACAAGATTATTAAATAGCATGCACTCGCAAAACCTGATGGATAGTCAGTCAATAGTTCCGGAAATCTGTGCTCTTGGAACTGTGCTTTTGGAAAATTGATAAGCCCAGATTGGAAGAAGGAAAATAGGACTCACCGTTGTAGATGGGGCCTCACTGAACTCCAGTTTGTGGTGTACACTTCACAATGTATAAATTTAAAAATCGTAATATTCTTATAGCAAGAGGTTACGACACGCTCTGTCTGAGATGTTAATTTGCACTGAGCAGTAAAGCACACTGTCACCTCTCCAAAGTTGAGTACCTCTTTTTGCAATAATTTTTTTATGGTGACATTTTGGATG
This sequence comes from Limnephilus rhombicus, assembly GCA_929108145.2. NCBI lineage: Eukaryota > Metazoa > Arthropoda > Insecta > Trichoptera > Limnephilidae > Limnephilus > Limnephilus rhombicus. The sequence goes on along the minus strand of OV815273.1, from coordinate 47,170,711 downwards.
GAAAGATTAGGTAGGTGGGATAACTTCAGGATTTTGACTTATGCTACCCACCAAGTCTGCGAATGCAATACCCAAACAATCCCCCAAAAAAAAAAATCCGAAAAACTCCTACATTTATTACTGGCAGGTATATTAGATTTTAATAATATCTTATATACGAGTATGACACTCAGTTTGGCTTCAGAAATGCGTTCGGGACGCGTGAAGCATTATTGTCTATCGACGTACTATTGCAAAAGTGTCGTAACCAAAGAAAGGAAGTCTTTGCCTGTTTTATTGACTACGAAAAGGCATTTGACAGGGTAAAACATGCTGACCTAATGAAAATGCTTGCGGATTGTAACGTTGACACCAAAGACCAGAATTTCATTAAAAACCTGTATTAGTTACAAACAGCAGAAATAAGACATGGGAATGAGAGATCTAATGCAATTGCCATTCAGCGTGGAGTACGACAAGGCTGTATCCTGTCGCCACTATTGTTTAATCTCTATTCCAACTATGTCTTTAAAAGAGCCCTAAGTAATACTGATAAGGGTCTGAAGATCAACGGAGTTGTCATTAATAACATAAGATACGCAGATGATACTGTATTACTAGCTGACTGTATCGATGACCTCCAAGACCTATTAAATCTTGTTGATAATGCTGGTGAGCAACTGGGCCTAACAATCAACGTCAATAAAACTAAATGGATGACATTTGGACGACTAGATCACTCTGAATCAGTGATACTGTTAAATGGTTGCAATGTCAAAAAGGTGGAAAGATTTAGATACCTCGGCAGTATTCTCACGGAGACTCTTGACCCAGATGTGGAGGTTAGATGCAGAATTGAAGCAGCAAGAACTGCGTTCATTAAAATGAAATCCCTCTTCTGCAATGACAATATCAGCTTAAAACTAAGGCAGAGAATGCTAAAATGTTATGTGTGATCGGTCTTGCTCTATGGATGTGAAACATGGACCTTGAAAGTAAATACCATGAACAAGTTAGAGGCTTTTGAAATGTGGCTTCACCGGAGAATGCTCAAGGTCCCATGGACCGACATGATCACCAACACAGAAATTCTCAGGCGGGCTAGAGCAGATAGAGAACTGCTTACATTAATAAAAATCAGGAAAATTTCATATCTGGGTCATATACTTCGAGGGGAGAAGTATCACTTGCTCCATTTGATATTGAAAGGCAAGATAGAGGGTCGCCGAAGGCCTGGTAGGAGACAAATGTCTTGGCTGCGTAATATACGAGAGTGGACCGGCATTAGAAGTGTGGAGGAGCTATTCCGGACAGCGCAAGACAGAGAGACATTCTCAAGAGTGATCGCCAACGTCGGGGGGACTTGATACGGCACGCAAAGAAGAAGATATACGAGTATATAAAAATCTCGTGTCACGGTGTTTGTTGTCGCACCCCTCCGAAACGGCTCGACCGATTTTTATGTATATTTGGTGGGTATGAGAATAGGTCTTAAAGTTTATTTCATACAGCTAGGTGATTAGGGTGTCCCTTATCCAGAAAAAAAAATTTTTGTACATTTTTTTTGTTGTACTTTTTTTTATTTGGCATCAAAAATACCTGTAACCCCAAATTTTCACCCTCCTCCACTCCCCACTCTCCCTATTTTTAATCGCGATTTTAGTATTTTTGTATGAACAAATTTAACCGTCGTTTGTATTTTAAACAGAACGAAATTATTTATGTTGTTGAATGATGGATGGCGCTACCTCCGCCTCATAGAACTTTCATCCACATATGCGCAAGTCATTCACGAGAAGCGCCGCGTCATTTTGACATTTCATTTGGCATTTGTTATGTATCACAACTCACAACGCAGTGCGTGCAAAATTTGTAACGATTTATTTTAATTTATCTCTTTGTGTGCGTATCTTTTTATGACAGAACAACGTTTTCCGGGTCAGCTAGTAAATATATATTACTACCCGCTCGGCAGGTTTTTACTACTAGGCCCTGCGGGCGGCTTTTCATTATATCATTTTGTAAATCCAATAGGAACTGATTCCAAAATTAGCCCGTTCCTCGTATCCACAGTGGAGGTAATCCACCTCTTACCCGCCCTGGTATAAGTAACTGATGGTTACTCCTTCAAGGCTCTAGCAAGATTCTATTTTTTTTTGTTAAACGAAGCTACATTTATTAATTTTGAACGAATCTAGACCTCCAGTGTCCTTGCATACGTTGTTAGTAAGCAGTATGCAAGTGCTTAACAGGAAAAACAAAATGCAAAAAATAGGTTAGTAAGACGTAGATAAATTAAACTGGGTAAAAGAAAAACTCATTCACGAGGCTCCATGAGGCGGCATTGCATCTGTAAAAACCCGCAAGCACCTGCATAAAATAGAGAAGTAATACAATAAATCTTAAATCAATTGGCAAGTACCAACAAAAAATGTGAATGGCTTTCGGTCTGACCATAAACTACACTTAGCTTCCGTGTCCCTTAGCCAACCACTCAGTGAAGCCTCAAAGAATGTTAACTGAATATTTGGGGTAAAATACCCGAAGACTAAAAGAAAATTCAGCGTTGGGTAGTCAGAGGCAGGACAGAGGATAGTCAAGGTCGTCTGATCAAGCCTCAAGCCTGCACATGTCATTGGGGGAGGCGCAGATAGATTTGAGAAGGATCTGCAAAATTAGTATTGTAACTAAAGATGAAGCAGGGACGAGGTCCAGCACACCCCCATATGGGGATAGGGGGAAAAAAATTGGAGTTCAGTTCATTCAGTAAAACATTGAAACAGTTAAAGACAAACAAAACAAAACAAGGAACATGGCATAAATTAACAGGTAGTATAGTAATTATTAACAAAACAAATAAAAATTTTTAAACATAGTGAACAAAATAATATAACGCACATGTAAAATATAAAACATAAATCATAATATATAATAAAATAAACGTTAAGAAAATAAAAGAAATAACATTTTACAGAAACACATAAATCATAACAAATAAATCCAAGCGGTAAATATAAAGGAATCATGAAGAGTGTCCGTGAATTCAGAAGCAAAATACACCTGGTACCTAAGTTGTTTTACAGCTAGTCAGCGACTCTAAGAACAGGCCATCTCTCAACCCAAACATTCGTGAATTTCCTCAGGCACTCAAAGTTCACCTTATTCGAGACGAGATCTGTATTCCAAGCAGGTCTCGTAATAACTTGTAAACCATCAATCATTTCGTCTCGAGCATCCGTCAAAATCTCACAGTGCCACAAAATGTGCTCGGTTGTTTGGTCGGTATCACCACAAGCGCAATTGGGATGGGATGATAGAGCCAGTATGTGAAGTCTACCTCTAAACTCCCCATGCCCAGAAAGCAATTGGGTGATATGGTGGTCCATTAAAATATATGCCCCTTCCATTCTGATTTTAACTGATGGAAAGAAGGAGAAGGTCCATCTTCCCATATTCGATCTATCCCATCTCATCTGCCATTCACTCAGCGTTTTTATTCTCCTCATCTTTAGAAGTTCAGGGAGAGGCACTGCTCCACCAGGTATTAATTCAATACCAAGGTGGTTTACAGGTCTTCCTCTTTTCAGACACTTCTTTGTCAAAACTTCCCTAATTTCTAAATCAATTGGCAAAATGCCGGCCAAAATTGGCAAAGCATCCGATGATACTGTTCTGTAGGCTCCTGAAAGCGCCAGTAAGGGGATTCGCTGGCCCCTCTTAAGCGCTGAATGAATAAGTAGAACTTATCTAGGAAAGGCACGTCCCTATGCGTCTTGCCGACGAAAGTGACGACATCTTGTGACGAATTCTTGAATTAGAAACCGAATTACAACGGTTGCTTTGTCTGAAAATCTATGAACGGTGCGACGGATTCTTAAATTCAACCACGCAGACGCTACGGTATTAATAACGTTCGATAGGTTGCAAAAAAATAATTTCTTGCTTTACAGTGGTTTACAAATGGATAAAATTAAAAAAAATAATAAATTGAAATTATCAGAAATAATATCTGGACGCAAAAAAATATTTAGGTATGTTTTAAACAGTTTTAAATTTTTTTTTATTCACAAAAAGATACATAAACTACAATCAATTTTATACAATAATTAATTACCAAATATATGTATTTGATTTACCCCCATAAATAAGTAGGGCTTGGGTGTATGGGGGATAAATATGGGGGTAATTTGTTACATTAAAAATGACGGTGAAATTGGTATATTCATTTACTAAACTGTAATGCGAGGAATTGGTGAGTTTGCTGCATAATTTGTTCGTAAATAGTGACATTGAGGCCCCTATTCCCAGTAAGTCGAATAGGTACTCTAAAATTGACGGGAGATTGCTGAAAAGTTGTCAAATTTTGAATAGAAATCAAAACCAAATAAAATTAAAAGTCGAAGATGAAACTAATTTGCGTATTTTGGCTTATTGTGCACTATTGTATAGTCCTAAGCAGTCACAAGTTGCTCGAAATGTCTGAGAGGTAAGATTATCAACTGAAAATTTGACAAATCTGAAACATGTTACGCTTCTAACAACTGAAGAAATGATAAAAATAATTTTTCCTCACCTAAAAATTCTAACGAAACCCACTTAATCTACCGAAAATAACATTTAGTTATTTTCTTTTGGGTTTAACAAATACGTTTCCACCCAACCGAGTTATACTTCGTTTATAAATTATAATTAGTTACCTATCTCAAGTAAAAACATCTCCGAGGGAACTAAATCTCCCACCAAATATCAAGAACTCCCCACCTATAAAGTATATCTTGTTTTTACCAGTCTTCATGGAGGAAACCTCTCCTGTGTGTTTACCTCGCCGTTCCTGCTCCCTCGGGAGTCATTATTTAGAACAATTCTCTTTTATTCTGCAATAAAGGCACCGTGGCCATAAGCCAGGCATCCAGGCACCCAGGGATGAAACTGTAGAACAAATAGCTTGCAATGTCGAACACCGCGGCAAATCGATACTTTAAAATACTAATTTGTTAGCATGTTTCAAAAAACTTTTTCACCTTGCCCTCCTTTACGCATCGGGATAGAGGCCAGCATAATCGAAATCAAGATTCTCCTGGTTTTAAAAATAGTTTTATCTGAATACCTCGTAGTTCCAACTACTCACGTCTGGAGCCAGTGAGACTATGGCATCCCCAATTGGGGTATGTAGTGAGACTGAAGGTAGCGGGGAGGGGAAAGAGATGGGAAAGAGGAAGGCGGGGAAGTAACTAGCTATTCAGTTCTGATCACCAAACACGGCTAAAGCCATTTCAAGCAACATTTTAATTCTGAATGGTGGTCTTACCACCGGGGCGATATTGAGAGTATATTCCACAATATTGCGCAAACTCTTATACCTATTCCTATTAACTGATGCCTTTCTTCGGTAACTGTTCGTTTTCAAAGAGTTTTTGAGAACTTACTCCCTTACCTTCTACTAAGGGAACGTACCCATACTACGCGACCAACATTTTGCAATTTTTAACCCCCCCGGTTACTAAAAACCTAAGCCACCCGCCGCTCATTTGTACCAAGCGTGGTATTTTGAAGACCTCCCCCCCCCTGAACGGGTCACGTAGTATGGGTACGTTCCCTAACGTAATATTATCTTGCTAAAAAGTAAATACCTAACTGGCGCAGACCTTTAAGAAACACGGGATATTATAATTCCAATTTTGAAAAAGAAAATTAAAATACATTTTGTTAAAATATTATAATACAGGCAATATTATTGCGTCTTAGAATTTGTTAAGAAAACAATTTCAATTATTTTGAACATGAGACTCAAATTTAAAGAACATCCGGAGAGATTTAAGAGTTCGTTGAACTGCAATAAGATACAAAATCAAAATTAGTACCTATTCATAATTTATCTTAAATGGATCAATGTAGACAACTTTATTACATTAGATACCTACGTTTTTTAGATTTAAGTATTTTCGTTATTTGTTTTTGGGGTGTTATGCCGTGTTGCGCTACCTCCTTCTTTAGCCAACGTTTCGGACAGCGTTGCAGTGTCCATCATCAGGGCAGATCCGGCAGATGTGTGATCCGGTGGAAAAAAAATACAGACATCCTGTAAGACAATAAATTATTGTTCAAAAATAGTTAAATTAATTAATTGCATTACATTGTTAATTACATTACATGGTTTATTAAATTATTAATCTTAAGTTAGCTCACATCGTCATGCGCGCTAATAATTTTAGAAAAAAGTAAGCGTGTAAAAAATTAAAATTAATTAAACATTAATATTGAGCCATATTTCAGATTCATGTGCATCCGATTCATGTTGACACAAAAGTTTCCAAATCCCAAATTATTTTCAATGGACGTTTATATTATGTAGATCTTAATACAATAATTGGAACATTAATCAAACAATATGGCACCCCATCTTATTATCAAATATTTCATGTTTACAAAATACTTTGGAACCTAAACATAATTAAGTTGAACCCGAAATTCTGGGTAGACTTTGCTTATTTTACGCCGCAAAAGCTGAGTAATTTGATAGTTCTACTGCATGAACAAAAACAGATTATTAGCTTTACGGTTGATATTACGAGTATTCAATCTGTGTATACTGTATGTATAAATAGTAATACGAAGTTATATCATTAATTGATATCGACAGTTCCAATATAAAAGTTTCGGGTACATTGCACCAGGGAATCGAGTGGCACGAGTATAAGTATGAACAGTTATTGATGAAGCCTGTGTACATAATATTATATTGGAGGTAAGAGTACCAGAAAGCTCGCCGGAGTTGAAAACTCGCGGGCGCTCTTCAGCCATTATCCGTCTGCGGTGGAAATTGTTCGCTAGTTTTCCGATTAGATGTGTTAAAATATGGATCCTGGGGGTGCCGTTATGCTCCCACCCCCAGACCGAAAAGTAAACCTCTCCCAACCGCCAGCGGAATTCAGGCGGGACTCAAAACTACATAAACTACACAGATAACCTTCCATCTCCAATTTTATCGACATCCGTAAAAACTATTATCTATTTTATGTACTAATCAAATCAAATGCTTTTTAAAACATGTTAACAAATTACTTACATATACCTACATCCGTTTTTGTTATTGCTCGTGTCAAGGTTAATCCATTACTTGCATATACCTACATCCGTTTTTGTTATTGCTCGTGTCAAGGTTAATACATTACTTGCATATACCTACATCCGTTTTTGTTATTGCTCGTGTCAAGGTTAATACATTACTTGCACGTACCAACATCCATTTTTGTTATCGCACATGTCAAGGTTAACACATTACTTGCATTAACCTTCAGCCATTTTTCATATCGCACACGTCAAGTGTGCATATACTTGCATATACCTACATACATCCGTTTTTGATATCGCACATGTCAAGTAACAAATTACTTGCATATACCTACAACCGTTTTTGTTATCGCCATGTCAAGGTTAACAAATTACTTGCATTTACCTACATACATCCGTTTTTGTTATCGCATCTGTCAAGGTTAACAAATTACTTGCATATACCCACATCCGTTTTTGTTATCACACACGTCAAGGTTAACAAATTACTTGCATATATCTACATCCGTTTTTATTATCGCACATGTCAAGGTTAACAAATTAATTGCATATACCTATATCCATTTTTGTTTTCGCACACGTCAAGGTTAACAAATTAATTGTATATATCTACATCAGTTTTTGTTGTCGCACATGTCAAGGTTAACAAATTCCTTGCATATACCTACATCCGTTTATGTTATCGCACATGTCAAGGTTAACAAATTACTTACATAAACCTACATTCGTTTTTTATCGCAAACGTCTCACATTCGTGAAAAAAGAATTATAAAAGCATGTACTTATTTTCGCATTTTGGTAATATTGATAATTGTGATATAATAGTATGAAAAGAATTTTTTTTTAGAACCTAATTCATCTACGAGATAATAAAATATGTTAAGTACATGAAAGCTAACTTTTGTCTCCACCGGGTTTATATTACCAGTTTTTGATACGTGAACCGCGTACGGCCACAGTGTACAGGCTACAAAAGATATAAGAACGCAATGTTATTGTGAATCTATTTTCAACAAGCAGTTTTCTTTCTGTCGCAGTCGCTTTTGAAGGGGTAACCTGAAATTAAAACGCTTAATTTTCAGTTCACTCGTAGATAGATATAAGCAATGCTTTTTTGTGGTACAATGAGCGGTGCCACATATTTTCGACATCTTTTTACATTATTTTAAAGATATATTAAAAAAAAATGTTGTTGTTTTTAAAATAGATTTGTGTCCTTCGTATGTATCTATATATATAATATTAAATTTGTTGCAGACCATTTAAAGAAAGGGGAGTGCACACTTGCAAAAAAACTAAAACTGCAAAGGTAAAAAGCAGCACAGGAAAATTAATCATTTCAAGCAATTGATTTTTCTGTGGTCACTCAGACGACATTCAGACGAAGATGTAAGAACAACGAGAAAAGGAATGGAGACTGAACATTATTTTGATATTACTATTATAGTTTTTAGATAAATGAAACAATTTTACTTTGTTTGAACCACTTATATATTTGAGTAAAGCCGTCCGGTTTCGGAACGACCGTTCCTTCTTCAGGGCAAACTATACTGATTTGACAGTTACAAAATAGTGGATGGGAACAATGTATTATTATGGAGGAGTCGTGGCTAGGTATTAATGAAGTGTGGGTGGGTAGGGGAACATATCCATGTTTTTTTTTTTTTTCCAATATAAAATGAGGGACAATCATTTCATTTGAGTTTATATATTCCGGAATTATCTTTAGCATTTCTCAAAAAAATTACAGTTTCTTGTATAAAAAGCTGGTTTAATATTAGAAGGGAAATTTTTGTAAAATTGAACTGAAAAATTATTTATTTAATATAATTACGCCATTCTTTAACATTAATATTATTGGAATTGTATAGATATTTATTTTTTGAAAATTTGCTAAGTTTTTTTTAAAGGTGTTATCTATTAAACTTGGTTCATATCCGTTATTTACAACAATTTGTTTTATTATAGGAAATTCAGAAAGGAAATTATTATTTGACATTGGGACATTTACTAAGCGGTGTATCATGGAATGGAATGTGGAGTGTTTTTGTGGGACAGGGTGGTTGGAGGTCTTATGAATTACTATGTCAGTGTATGTGGGCTTGCGATATACACTAAAATCGATTTTATTATTTATAATAGATAAAGTTAAATCCAAAAAGTTTAATTTTTCATTGCCTATTTCTATCGTAAATTTTATTTGATTATGAAACATTATTATTATATATTATAATATAATATAATATAATATAATATAATATAATATAATATAATATAATATAATATAATATAATATAATATAATATAATATAATATAATATAATATAATATAATATAATATAATATAATATAATATAATATAATATAATATAATATAATATAATATAATATAATATAATATAATATAATATAATATAATATAATATAATATAATATAATATAATATAATATAATATAATATAATATAATATAATATAATATAATATAATATAATATAATATAATATAATATAATATAATATAATATAATATAATATAATATAATATAATATAATATAATATAATATAATATAATATAATATAATATAATATAATATAATATAATATAATATAATATAATATAATATAATATAATATAATATAATATAATATAATATAATATAATATAATATAATATAATATAATATAATATAATATAATATAATATAATATAATATAATATTTTATATTATAAAGTAAAGTCCCCCGCGCCGTCTGTCTGTCTGTCTGTCTGTTCGCGATAAACTCGAAAACTACTGAACGGATTTTCATGCGGTATTCACCAATAGATAGAATGTTTCGTGAGGAAGGTTAAGGTATGTAATTTGTCAAGGATTTGTGTAAATTGGTTGAAACATCACGATAATTGTTAGAAGCGTCGGAAAAAGTCCAGCCGCCTGGTAGCTTTCATCGAAAACGCTGCCTAATCCTTTTGGGATATAACAAAACAATTAATGGTGGGATATTCCTCTTTTATAGATCTACAAAAAAGTCCGCCAAGGCATATATCTATCTTTTACGGATAGCTTACGATACCCATTCTATCTTCTTATCTTATTATTCTTATCAATTGCTGTTCGTTTGTCTCGCTAAAACTCGAGAGCGGCTAGACCGATTTAGGTGATTTTGGTTTTGAAATGTTTGTCGTAGTCCAGGGAAGGTTTAAACGGTGAGATAATATGAAAAAATTGTGAGGAAGATAGTTAAAACAAAAATTAAATAATTAATAATTAAATAATTTTGCAGTTACTGCAGTCTACCTGCTGAGGAAAAGCTTCAACTTATTTAAATAAATAAAAATGTACAAACGCGTCTGTGAATCCATTTTTATTTATATATCAGTTATATAAGGTTACCATGTCACAGTTGGTTTTGAGGCAGTAACCAGAAACTCCTTCCCCTCATAAAGGTGGGTGTTTGCACAGTTGCCCTGAATAAAATATGAAGCAATTCCACTCTAGCACCGAGAATAATAAGCAAATGTGGTTTGCGCTCTAATGGCCTGCATCAGTGGAACCATCCGTATTCAATTATTGCTGTTGAAATTCTGGAATACTATTCCCCGCCTGGAATTCACACTGCTTGGAATACGTAAGTGCCAATAATCATTATTGTTTTCTGAGCAGGAAATAATAATTACCAATATAGAAAATAAAAATTGTGGTATCTTGATAGTTTTAGGGCCGGTTTTATAACCACCCGTTCGTCACGCTTGATACCAATTTTAACTAATATTTGGTCTACCGCTTGATTTTGCCGTATTATAAACATTCACAAGGCTACCGGTCGGTTATGTAGCGGTTAATGCTTTACGGACCGATTTTGGCCAGTTAAATGGTTAGCGATCCGTTCGCTGACGTTTTTTGACAGCTTTAAGGAAGAAGTTGTTCTCGGCGCTCTGTTATTTTTATTATATTGAAATCAGTCAGTAACGCCAGCCCAGCTTTATTTCTTTTATATATTGAATAATAAAAATATTATTATTCAATTTATAAAAACAGTTTATTTATAAACAAGTTCTGCTACTTATGTAATTATTATTACGCGTGATAGCCGTTTTGCCTACTTTGATAATCCCTTCAGAAGGCTAAATATCTGTTATGCGTAATAATAATTAATAATTACATAGAAGAACTTTTTTACAAATAAACTTTTTTTTTTATAGTTTTAAAAATTAAACTTAAAAACAATATATAAACAGTTATTATTATAAACAATATATAACACTACGTTTCTAAGGTCTGGGTTCAATGCTGCAAGCAGCTGGCGATTTTACAGGAATCTCCAAGTCGACGCATCCATATAACAATGCACTACGTGCATTGTGAGAGTGACCCAAGTAATAAAACTTTCGGACTAAATGTAACCGATAACCGCTAGTAATGCATATTTATTTATAATACGTAAAATAAGATAACGAATGGATAGCGGTCCGTTAACGAAAAACGTTTCGTTAAGTAACTGAAATTTGGTTCTTCGTTTATAAAACCGGCCCTAAAACGTTAAAAAGTATTATTAGTAAGCTGTTAAGTATTCGACACAGTGAAAACATAATGCTGTTACTATGTATTTGAAACAGTCCTTGCCAAAGGTGTGAAAGTAATGTTTTACTTGTTTTCCAATATTGAACACCAAAATTGATTTTTGAAGTGAAACTTCTAGGGCCCCGCTATGATTTCGATTTCGGATGAAACGGAAATGACGATTACTGCACCTGCGACGCATCAACTGCGCCCGTTGACCGCTTTGATTATGATGTCACATTTAAAGGCTCCTATTGGTTGCGATATGAAACGGAAATTACGCTGGTCTTCGCTCATTGGTCGCTTTGATTATGACCTCACTTTTCAAGTATTAGTTGAGATTTTTTTGGTAAAGTTTTGCTTCTACCGCATGTAAACTGCACTCGAATTTTTGGTTTACGTTAGCTCTACACGGGAGATTTATAACGTTAATTATATTAAATACTGCGTGAGTTCGAACAGAGAGCTTTTATTCAGAAATATGTGATATAACAAATAATAATAAGTGCACGGTTATGGGTGTACGAGTATAACGTTACTTCGAGATATATATGAACGCGGCGCGTAATCTTCGACTGAGCGTCGCCCGAGTTCTTAATTGTGCAAACTACCATTTTATCGAAAATGAGTTTTAAATGCAATCATGTTAAGGATAAAATTTCGCATCGTTAGATAAATAAAAAATAGTTTTACGAGCCATATACAATTAATTACAAGCTTTTTAAAATGTCAATGTCCACAACAATATTCTAAAAGTGAGTTCTTAATTTCGAAGTTCGATTCGAAATTGTCAGTTTATCCGTATTTGTATGAAGCCTTTGTTTGACATTTAAGAATAAGTCCAGTCATTAGGCAGTTTGTTGATATAAATTCTGGTGCAGTTCTGATTTTTTCCTCATTTATGTGTTGTGGGGTGATCCGAGTTTCGCCAACAAAAATATGGTTGGGATTTGAGTTTTAGCTAAAGAACATGAAAAAAATAGTTTTTCCAGGATTTTAATTATAACTCAATAACTATTGACTCTGTGAAAAATATTTTATTATTTATGAATTACGCCGTTTTGTTTACATGAATACCGCACAAGAGTACCAACTGCTCCCGTCTGGAGCCAGTGGGACTATGGCATCCCCAATGCCGGTATGTTGTGAAGCTGTAGGTAGTGGGGAGGGGAAGGAGATAGGGAATAGGAAGGTGAGGAAGTACCTGGCTATTCAGATCTGGTCACCAAACACAGCAGAAGCCATTTCAAGCAACGTTTCAATTCTGAATGGTGGTCTTACACCAGGGCGATACTGAGAGTATCTTCCACTCTGGAACGTGCCGCAAATATACTATATATTATTTTAAATGAATAAATTGTGAATTAGAAAAATTAATCAAATAAAATTTATTTGCCACGCCGGGATTCGATCCCGCGACCTTCGGAATGCTAGTCAGGCGCCTTACCGCTGCACTACGCCGGCCGTCTGGTAATACGCAATATTTCTTATTCAAATAGTTAGATTTATCTTTATTATCACGCAAAGTGAGTATTGTTGTCGGGGGAGACAAAAAACATGCAAAAAATAGGCATTCAACATATTAATTATGTTTAAATTAATTCATTTACGCGGTAACACCATTTTCATATGTATTCAAGATTAAGATTATTGAAATCAGTATAAAAATGTTTTAATTCATCATTCTCATATGGTTTTTATTTTCCTCACAAAAAAAATTCAATAAATTTAAAAAATATTTTAATGTGTTTCAATTATAGTTTTATTATTTTTTTTAAAATTATCTTTGCATGACCTTTTCAAAGCATTCCCGTTCCCGCCCTGTTCCCCTCAGGCGTCCCCTCTGCCTTATTCTCAGATTGTTTGTATTTTTCTCACGAAAACGCATTTCAATAAATTTTTAACAAATTTTAATGTGTTTCAATTATAGCTATGATATTTTTTTAAATAATTATCGCTGCACGTCCATTCCCATGCGTTCCCGTTCCCGCCCCGTCACCCTTCCACGGTCCCTTCCGCGTTCCCCTTTCACCTTCCAACCCCTCCCCCCTCCCGCTTCCACTTTCCCCGTCGCCCCTCCCTTGTTTCACTCCCACGACTCCCTCCGCTTCGTTCCTTCCTTCCTCCCTCCCAGATTCCCCACCCCCCCTTCCCCCCTGCCGCTTAACTTTGTAAAATACACACATTTTTCAAACAACTCGCGAGCCGCCTAATGTATTTTTTTTAAATAAATATCATTAAGTCAGAGCTCACCATTATTTATTTATTTATTTATTTAATACAAACGGCATAAGTATGCCATAAACATTAATTACATGTCACAAATTCATATTCAAAATATTAGTAATGGTAAAACAGTGTATGTATAACAGTTAATTGTGACGATACATTGGGAAGTGACACCAGAGATACATTTACATGCAAAAATCTATAATAGAAATAAAATTAATAGTGACTAAAAAAATATGATAGCATAGCCGTCTTGTACCTCTGTTCCGTGCAGTTAAATAGATCTATCACATCTGCATATCTATTAGTAACTTCATGCAACCTAGGTAAAAGTGAGTGTTTCGTATACTCAGTCCGATTATTGTTACATTTAAAAAGGGTTTTAGAACGAGTGGTTCTCGTGGGAATATGAAATTCAATGAGCTTAGTTAGATCAGGACTGTCTATTCTACCATTTACAATTTTGAACATTAATATTAAGTCTGATATAATTCTTCGATCTGACAGTCTTAGTAAATTTAATTCTTTCATCAAGTAATTATAATTTATGTTTTCAATGAGAATACCGAGGTTAAAATTAATATATCTTAAGAATTTGTGTTGAATTTTTTCGATTAAATCTGAATGTTATTAATTATACATAGAAACCTTCGCGGTTTCAGCACAACAACTGACCAAAGTTTCACCACAATCGGTTAAATTATGTAGGAAATAATAAGATAATTTTAAGCAAATTTTATAACCCCAGATATGACCATTACATATGTTCATGATCTCAACTTCCGCTCTCCTGACAGAGCAATCCCGCGTAGTAACACCAGATTCCGAAAGGAAGTGTGGCTGGAGTAACTCTTCAATAATAACTCCAGCTCTTGAATATTGGTCTTTATTCAAACAATAAAAAGACCCGTAGGGTAGCTCATGTACGGTGAGCCCAATAATGCTATCTCTCTCCGCGGTTTTTATAACCCACATGAAGTGAAAACCTGGCAGCAGACGTTTTGCCAAAAACGACCCGCCCAAGACGGATGGTAACAAGAGAAGAAGAAATTAAAAAATCCGTGGCAATACGAAATCGATCGGGCAATCGCCAACACAAAACAAATGTTGCCACAACCATTAGGGTGACAATCACAAAAAATTAATATTTCAGTACCTGAAATCTTAACAGAGACCTTCGCTGCCGTTCGTAAAAAAACTCACCAAAGTTTCACCGGAAGCGCAGAAAATAATAAGGTATTTTTTATGAAAATTACATAACGCCAGAGCTCATCATTATATATAGAAATTTTCGCAGGCATGCGCACAATACCTCACCAAAGTTTCATCGCAATCGGATGAATAGTTTAGGAAATAATGAAGGAAAATTTAATAACACCAGAACTCACTTTATTGAAAATTTGATAACAACTCACCATTATATATTGAAACTTTCGCGGGCATGCGTAAAACATCTCACGAAAGTATCATCGGAATCGGATGAATGGTACAGAAAATAATAAGGGAATATGTGTGCAAATTTCATAAAGTCAGAGCTCACCATTATACATAGAAGTTTTAGCGTGCAAGCGCACAATAACTACCCAAAGTTTCATCACAATCGGTTAAATGGAAGAGAAAATAATGAGGGACAGACAAGCTACATAATTAATAAGTTTTTATATATTTATATCACCATAATTGTCGATATCACAATCATCACATTGAAAATAAACTCATCCTGTAAATAACTTGAGATGGTCGTTTGCACAATTAAGCACGGAAAATATTTATGCAGAATTTGCTCTATATCCATTTCAGTGTGGTCAATCTCCTTAAGAATAATTTTGATTTTGCATTCTTGCTCAATCTCCATTTTAAAATTAAAAATAAAGTATCAAAAACGATAATAAGTCACCTTATTAAGAATTATTTCAACTTATGAGACCTTTACCTTTACGTAAATAGCTTCGTTTTACACACCTATCATAATGTTTCATTGAAATAATCAAAGAAAACCTCCTCCTGTAAAATACGCAAATGGTAGTTTGGACAATTAAGAACTCGGGCGACGTGAGGTCTGACTGTCTCTGAGACTCCTCTACCGTATCAATGTGGACAAGAAAATATCTCACAGTTGATCCTTGGTATTGTGCCTCAGGACTGCCTTCTGGATCTCTGTATGAGAGATAGGGGATTCCACTGGATACTCTTCCCTCTCACTAAAGTGGACTTGAACGCATCATATCTCACTTCAGCTTAATTAAATAATTTCCCTCAGGGCCTACGCCATCTTAGGGGATGCTGTGTGGAGGATCATTTTAAGGAAGGGTAGGCTAAGAAGTTCTGGGAAAGAAAAAGATATAGGAAGGGTGGGAATCTGGGGGTTAGTGTATAGGAATGACGGACGTATGAATCCATCCCTCTAACTGCGATGCAAGACCATGGGTCGAGAGATTCCGGTTGGAAAGGTCAAAAGGCCTCCTCACCCAGTCTCTCTCGATACGGCCCGCCACGCAGCAGGAGGGCAGACCCATCCCCCGCTAAGACCTGGATAAACATCACCCATGAACCCGGGCACCCCTGCTAAGTCACCAAGCGTAGCGAACCACTTGGGGAGACCTACGGCAGAGGCGTTGGTTATCAATAAATGGTTTCCGGGGCGGCGGTAGCCATACCCGCCTCCCAAGTTAACAATAAAATAAAAATCATTTAACTAGGAGTACAATCATTACACGTATACTATAGTGGTTAATGCCATTTATGGACAGATTTTTTTTTGTTGTTTGTAGGTTAGATCAAAATCTTTAAGCGTTAAAGAAAAAATGAGCCAATTACCGCTTTAGCATTTTTTCGACACAACTTGAATAATGTATTGTAAAAACACCACTAAAATTACCACGGCATTTTGCAATGTTACCTGAAAAATATCTTTTAGCGTCATAATTTTCTTTTCGTATTCACCAATACGCCATTGGGGGTTTTCCTCCGCTGGGCAAAGCACCGCCCATCAGACTGGCGTATCGTAACGACTTCGCCCAAGGTTTCAACTTCTCACTGCCATGGCACTGGGTGAAACTTCCCCCGGAATGCCCGCGCTCGTTTCGCGGGAGTTTTTTGGCGCTAGATTTATGACGCGGAACGTATCTGGTGCGAAAATCGAATAACCCACGGACCGGTAATAGTTATGTTTCAAATTTTAAGTTTTTTGATCATCATTAGCGTTCTGACAGGTTGGGTTTTCCGGTTTTAAGTTTTCTCGGAAGGTTGCTTATTTCTTCACTTTTCTTCAAGGAAAGTATCTACCGGAAATTATCTGGAAGGGATGGTTCGAGAAATGAAGCAATGCTGAACATTTTTGCTAGTTTACTTTTATAAAAATACGACTAACACGAAGTTAAGAAATATGTAAGTTTGAACAAAGAATATAACTATATTTGAGTATTTAAGGCAATACACTTAAGTAAAGTAAAGTAAACTAGACTAAAGTTACTTTTGACTAGAGGCTTTTGAGATGTGGTCCTATCTATAGAAGACCATCAGGAATTTCCTGGAGAGACCACATTACAAATGAGAAGGTTCTCCAAAGAATCGAAGGAGGAAGGCACCTGCTCAGGACCTTGTCCGAAAGGCGTGCAAGATGGATCGGCCATGTAATACGACAAGAAGGCCTCTTGCATGCCATAATGGAGGGTATGACCGAGGGGACACGCCGAGAGTACCTGGAGGTCCTGCTGGTGGACGTGCGCTGCTCATCATATGCAGACTTCGACAGATATTGAAGAATGGAAGAGAAGAATAGAGGAAATTGTTGCAAACCAATCCCTGGATTGAAACCATAGAGATAGATTATTATAGTAATTTTTTATTCGACATATAAAATAAGCAGAGGATTAAATTCTCATAACAATCACACAAAAAATTGCACGGATAATCATAATGAACAGGTGAGTATACTTTGTCGTCGATATTTTTAGGTAAATTCGAAATTTCGTATTTCATTTCTTTAGCCGATGTTTTCTCTTTATTGAGGGAAATTTAAATGCGAGTCGCGCAGTATCAACGGGAGTTCTCCTTTATTAGGGGAATATAAAATTTATTTTATCATGATTTGCTTCCTTCCTCAATAGACTTGCGATGAATATTAATATAAGCCATCGATTTTCATCAAGGTTTGACTATAAGCTGTAAAATATTTTTTTTATCGTATTATCAACAAACAACAATATTGAGAAAATAAAAGATAATGTCATTGGAAACATTCGAAAAATAATATCTTTGCTGGTTTTTATCTATTTATTCCGTTATAGAAATAAAGGAAGGTAAAATACCCATCACAGTTTACGAGACACCAAATTCAAAATATATAGAAATGATTATGAGTTCGTTGTGTATTTATGATATGTTCCAGATTTATTTACCTTCAAATAATATACATGTCATAATTTTGTTTAGTTTTCATTATTCACATTCTAAGCCTTCTAAGGGAATACAAACGATTTGTTTATTGTATTATTGGAAAATAAATGAAATGAAATGCTTTTCGTTTGTTTACCTGCTGTTGGTGTATGATGGTAAAATCAAAGAAGCTGTTCATTGTAGTGTTCGTTAGAATTTATTTCCGACACATTTACAAGGGCGAGTCAATATGTCCGTGACTTTTTGAATTTCCCGCCTCTTAACTGAAAGGGCAACACCGCTCCTGTCAATAAGCATCTGTCAGTTGACTCCCTGTCAAAATTTGAACAAGCTGCGTCATTTAGTTTGTGTTTGACAGCCATTGATAGCAGACTACATCGTAATTTGAAGAGAAAATGGATAAAGGTGAATTTCGTGTGCTCATTAAGCATTTTTTTTTGCGGAAAAAACCATCACTCAAACCAAGGCTAAGCTTGATAAATACTATGGGAACTCTGCACCATCAATTTTAGTGGTAAAAAAGTGGTTTACTGAATTTCGTTGTGGCCGTACAAGCACGGAAGATGCCGAACGTTCTGGACGCCCAGTTGAAGTCTCTACACCCGAAACAATTGAAAAAAATCAAGATATGATTGAAAGTGCGAGAGATTGTGGAAGCCACACGCATATCACATGGATCAGTGGTTTCAATTTTGTATGATCACTTGGGTATGAGAAAGCTTTCCGCAAGATGAGTGCTGCGCTTGCTCACAATCGACCAGAGACGCAATCGTGTGACAACTTTGCAGGAGTATTTGGCGTTGTTTAACCGCAATATGGACGAATTTTTGCGCCGTTTCGTAACCGTGGATGAAATGCGGATTCACCACAACACACCAGGGACAAAACAGTAGTCAAAACAGTGGGTTTCTCTGGGTGGATCGGCGCCAAAGAAGGCCAAGGTGGGTTTGTCAGCCAATAAAGTCATGGCAACCGTTTTTTAGGATGCACACGGTATAATCCAGATTGACTACCTTCAAAAGGGTAAAACAATCAATGGCGAATATTATGCCAACTTATTGGGACGGATTAATGAGGATTTGAAAAAAAGCGACCGAATTTGGCCAAGAAAAAAGTTCTTTTCCACCAGGACATTGCAAGGGTGCACACATGCGCAGTTTCCATGGCAAAAATCCATGAATTAGGCTACGAATTGCTCTCTCATCTGCCCTATTCTCAGGATTTAGCCCCGAGGGACTATTTCTTGTTTTCAAACCTGAAGAAATGGCTTGGCGGAAAGATATTTGATTCCAGCGATGAAGTCATCTCACATCTCAGCGATGAAGTCAGACAAATACCTATTTTGATGACTTCGACAAATCTTATTTTTTGAAAGGGATAAAAAAATTGAAGAAACGTTGGACAAAGTGTGTAGCTCAAAGGAGACTTGTTGAAAAATAAAATGATTTTTTATCCAAAAACCTACAAAAACCTCGTATTTTCCAAAAAATTACAATAACTGCATTCAATCTTCAAACATTGTTTCTAATATGGCTTTTAATATTATACGTAGCGCAGATCAGTGAAAAATCACGGAAAGTTATAATTCCAATTTTGAAAAAGACAATTAAAATAATTTTCTGTCAAAATATTATTTAATATTTATTTATTTATAAGTACATGTTACATGCTTAATACATTTACTTGAGAAGATACATTAGGTCACCATACTGAGCAGCTGCCTATATCATGGTGACCAACGGAGGGTAGTTATTTTGAAATGAAGCCCTAGTAAGTGAGAACATATGTAAAATTATTAAAAAAAAATTGAAAATTGGTAGAAATGTTTCCAATAACTCACAAATTGCCAAAGTTGCTGGAAAATAAACACAAATAAGTAAGGTAACTGTTATATATGTACATAAATACATATACATACATACATGCACACATACATACATACATATATATTCAAGGGCGGATCCAGGATTTTTTTCTGGGAGGGGCACAAGAGGCGGACGGGCAAAAAAATCAACAATTACTGTTAGAAATAAACTTGAAGTATCATACTTCAAGTTTATTTCTACAAGTTCAAGTATGTATAGGAAGGTTTATGAAAGTGTCAAAACAATAAAAAAACATTAACAGCCTTACTAAAAAACCCAGTGAAAATTTTATTCAATTGACAAACGGCCGCGGATGTGAAAACATTACTAATTAAAAAATTGTTCATGGAAAAAAATACACTTGGATTACACGGCCTGAGAGGGTAGTTTATCTCTGTTTTAGTAATGATATCTGAACAAAATTTGAAATTTTTCCAAAGTATTTTGAATGTTCTATTTTATTTTTTATTTAAGTTTTTATTCCAGCAAGACTGGGAGGGTAGTGCAATCCCAGTCTGCCATATTACATAAACAACTATAAAAGAAAAGAAAAAAAATAGTTTAAATATTAGGTAGGTACCTAATTAAAGCATAAAATGATAACAAAATTCATCACACAAATAATAAAAAATAAGCATAAAATTAAAATAAATAATAAGTAGACAGAATTAAAAATAAAAAGATATTTTGGGATAGTCCATCATGGAGGTCGCCTCATCATCTGCATCCACCGCTCATTTAATGGGGAACTGAGCCACTCGGATGCAGCCACGACAATGATATTGGTTGAAGTCCGTATCCTGCTCCAGAAGCTGGCTAGTCGGTGGCGAAGTAGGGCTGGGAATGAGTGCACCCTCCCCTCGGTGAACATCGTGGAGGCACTGCAGAACCTCGGTAGTTGCATAAGTTGCCTGTATGCATTATTGTAGCACACCCTCAGTTTGTCCCATTGCGCTGCTGGGTATTGTGTCCACAGTTCTGACGTGTACAGGGCAGTACAGTATGTCTTGAATAGTAATTTTCTGACATCTTCGCTACAGTGGTAGAACCGCCTTGAGAGCATTCCGGCCCGTATATTAATTGCTCTTCTTTGTCGTTCCATATCTTCTATATCCTTCATGTCTTCGGTTAGGATATGTCCCAGATACTTAACCTGTGAGGCCACAAGCAGTTCAATTCCTTCTAAATATATTGGAGGAATATGTGATGGCTCCTTATTGTGTTTGAAAGCGACGATGACTGACTTTTTAGAATTGTACAACAGGTTATGAGAGTTTGCGTACTCTTCGCATATTTGCACAAGTCGTCTCATCGCTTTAATCGAAGGTGCAAGCAGCACCATGTCATCGGCGTAATTAATGTTGTTACTTCCTTGTCCGCAGATATGACAACCGATTCGTGTATCGTTCAACTCTTGTAAGAGGTCGTTAATGTACACATTAAATAGAGTTGGAGACATATTCCCCCCTTGCCTGACACCGCTCTTAAGGAATAAAGGTCTTGAAGAAGCTCCTGCCCATTGAATGTGATTTTCCTGTTGTCCGTACCAAATAGCCAGCATATTGACCACTGCTGCTGGAACATCTCGCTTTATGAGTTTTTCCCATAATAATTGATGGGAGACACGATCAAACGCCTTGCTTAGGTCAAGAAAACACCCATAGACTGTGGTTTTTCTTTTTTTGTAATAGGCTATTGTTTGTTTTACTCCATAAATGGCCATATCGGTTGATGAGGCGCTCTTGAAGCCGAATTGGTTATCAAGGGTAAATAGTTTCTCTTTAACTAGCGCGAATAAGATTTTTTCAAATAGTCTCGAAAGCATTGTCGCCAAGGAAATCGGTCGGTAATTTCCTAATACCGATGCATCCAGCTGATTGGATTTCAGGATTGGTACGATAATAGTTTTGCTCATATCCATCGGCATGTGTGTGTGTCTTAGGAGGCTTGAGTACAGGGCGGCTAGAATAGTATGAAGTTGATCTCCTGCGTATTTTATATGCTCAATACCAATGGCGTCGTATCCTGGACTTTTACCATGGGCGGTTTGCTTAATTGCGCTTTCAATCATTTCATATATTTCTTATTTTTGAAGGTATCGTATAAACAAATACCATTTATGAAAACTAGATAAAATTACCTTTTAGATTTGTGTAATTGAAATACACTTTAGTTTTTAAAAACTGCCATATATTAAGATTCAAACGCGAAAAAAAATGGATTTTTTTTTTACCAAAACATTTTTTTATTTTTATTTTATTTTTTTTTTTTTTTGGTTCAGTACATACAATAGATATACAAATAAAATGAAAGTATATAAAAAAAACTTAATACAATTATTAAATACAGATATACATATTTTTTTAAAATGTTCTCCCATAATAAGCAAATGCTTGTGTGTACGGGAGGAAGTATTATTTGTTAGGTTATTTTGATTTTTTTTTTTAAATTTAGTTTATATTAAGAATAAAAGAAACGTATGTGTGTATATGTATATATTATTAATTTTTTATTTTTTTTTAGTTAAGGTTTTCAGTATATTTTTTTAACTGTGTTTTGAAATTTTTGAAACTGTCCTTAAGGGATCTTATATTTTCTGGTAATTTATTAAAGAAATTTGTTCCTAAGTATTTATAGTTTTGTTGACCCAAAGTTTTTTTACAAATGGGAATTGGTAACATGTATTTTTGCCTGAGATTTAGTGTGTTTTTGAAAGGTATGGATTTGTTTAGGATATCCTCTTTGTAAACTTGTAAGGTTGAATGATACAGGAAGAGAGTATTTAATTTTCTGACTTTAAATTCTTTGAATATTAGTTCAGATGAATAAAGAAATGATTTTTTTAATATTATTTTAATTATTAGTTTTTGCGCAATGTAAAGAGATTGTGAGTGAGTTTTATAGGCGCCACCCCATCCTATTATACCATATTGGATTATGGATTGACAGAATGCGAAGTACGTCATTCTCAGTAGTTTTTTTACTTAGAATGTGTCTCAAACAGCTAAAAATATATGTCAATTTTCTTACTCTGTTTTTAAGAATAGTTATATGCGGTATCCATTTTAGACATTGGTCAATAGTGATTCCTAGATATTTGGTTGGAGTTTTCATTTCAATATTAGTACACAATAAGTTAGAGTGGTGTTGTTGAGTGTGTGGTGCAGAATGGATCCTTATGTTTATTTCATACGGCGTGTTTGGTTTTTTATGAAAAATGGTATGTAATGTGTTTTTTTAGAGTTTAATGTTAGTAGGTTATTGTCAAACCATGTTTTTAATTCATTCATGTCTATGTTAGCCTTTTTATTCAGTTCTAACCATGTGTTTGCTTTTAGAAGAAGCACTGTGTCATCTGCATATGAGATAATTTCCCCGTATTTAGCAACTTCAAATATATCATTTACATATAATATGAACAAAAGTGGTCCTAGAACTGTGCCTTGTGGTATTGAGAAGTTACTACTTTCGGAATCACTTAGTTCATTTAATAATTTTACTTGTTGTGGTCTATTTTCCAAAAAGCTTATAATCCAGGATAGCACCAGTCCATTTATTCCAATTGATTTGATTTTTTTTATTAAGTTAGTATGAGATATACTATCAAAAGCTTTTTTAAGGTCAATAAATATTCCAATGCATTTTTCATTTGAGTCTAGGGCGGTATATATATAGTTTGTTATTTTCGCAATGGAATCATGAGTGCTGGTATTTTTTTTGAAACCATACTGTTTAGAATTTATAATGTGTTGTTGTTCTAAGAAGGCCCAGATTTGGTTTTTTACAATTTTTTCGAATATTTTTGATATATTAGATAAAAGGGATATAGGGCGGTAATTTTGTGGGTCTTTTGGGCAGTCTGCTTTATATATCGGTGTTATTATTGTTTTTTTGTAATTATTTGGAAATACACCTTTTATAAGGCTTGTATTTATTATATGAGTTAATGGGCAAATTAGATATTGTTTCATTGTTTTTAATATGTTTACATCTATGTTGTCATAACCGGGAGCAGAGCCCCCCTTTAAATCATCGATAACTTTTCCAACATCAGTTTCTGTTATTTTGTTGAAATTATTATATTGGTGTTCGGTAGTGTGGGGATTATTTTTATTATTGTTGGGACATCTTTGTATAGCGTTTGCCTGATTTTTTCCAACTCTTACAAAATAGTTGTTTAAAATATTACAGCATTTTTTAGTGTCGAGTTGGACATTGTACGTTTTTTTCCCATCTGAAATTTCGGATATACAACTTATCTTTTTATTTTTATTTATTATTTCGTTTATTGTAGTCCAAATTTTTTTTATTATTATTTTTGGTCTCTATAATTTGTTTTGAGTAGTAGCTATTTTTCGTTTTTCGAATTAAAGTTGTTAATATGTTTTTATATTTTTTGTATTTTTTTATACATATTAGATGAAAGTGTACAGAAATTTATAAAAAAACAAAATTTAAAAAATACGGACCTTTTATATAATGAATTTGGAACGAAACTGTCACCTCACTTTTTCCTCGTGCATACAATAAAAAAAATCATAAAAAATTTCAAAGTTTTTTTATTGCCAAAAAACTAACCTAAAATAATAATACCGACTTTTATAACAGATTTCTTGCAACTCTAAAGACGTTCATTTCATTGATACGTTTAGGAACACATGTATTAGATATTAATATTTAAAAAAAAACACCACTTTTATGAAATTCACATAAAATAAAATACTTTAAATGTAAATTTGAATTTTCATGTTTTATATAAAATACTTATTGACATTTCAATTTTCAAAGTATGATTATGGTTATTATAACTTGACTAAAACTTGTTAAAAACCACAGAAAACACGGTAAATATATCAATTATGCGAATGTAATAGTGAATTAGTCATATTAATAGATATTACGATCAGATTTGTGTAATATTTCACACACACTCGCGAAGTGAGTTTTTTTGGCGGTTTCAACGCGAATGACAAATTTCGAAGGCGCTGCCATCTAGCGGTTCTGTAGGAAAACAAACAATTAAATTATGTACAGTATGAAAAATTGCGTTACAGGAAGGTCCGTGTAATATTCAAAGCAAATCCGAGTTTCGCTTACGCCTAATTTTCACCAAAACAATATATTACGCATTATCAGGTTGATGAAGGTTAGGGATTAGAAGAAACTTTAAATGACAACATTTAAAAAATATACGTTACTCTTTTCTTCGAAAAAATTTTAGTTAAAAGAAATTATTTAGTTAAAGTATAACATGGGTACATTAGATGATAATTTACAAATTCGAAAGTACGATATAAAAATAATTGAGAGCCTTTCATTTGTCGTTTTTCTTGTGACTACCTTGAAAGGAATGATTTCTTTGTCTACCTTCTATGCAACGGTTAAGTCGTAAGAGCAAAGCTCCCCTGCTTTGTGCAAATATACCAACTTCTCATGTAGGAATTTTTCACTGTTGTAATGTTTATTCTTTAAAGCTAAGTTTACACGAAGCCAGTGCTCTGCCGCCAGTCCTACAGACAAGCCAGCGTTGGCCTGGCCCGTGTTGTTTAGACGAGGCCAGTCATTTCTGGATTTTTCTTGTGGTTAGCACACGTTCGAAACAAAAATAAATCGGGACAAATACGGCTGTTGAAGAAAAAATATTTAAAAAATATCTGTGCACTATTATTAGAAGAGATAATTAATATAATAGAGGAAGAAATCGTAAAGAAAAAATTACTTTGGAAAAGAAAATGGATAACCGATATAACCAGTACTGGAGCCTCTGCTTTGTTGCTACAACAACTAAGATTAGAAGATCCTTCTGAATACAGGTTGGCCTTGCGAGTTACGACTGAAAATTTTGACGAGTTACTTTCACTTATAGAAGGCTCAATTGAGCGTTAAGACACTCTGATGGGAGATGCATTACCAGCAAAAATAAATGTGTATACACTCCACGGATATGATACACGTGCTGCAACGCTGGCGTGGAGGCTGCGGGGCACGCGGGCGGAAATCACTGACTTAAAAAATAGACGCGCGCTTTATTTTAGCCAGTGCTTTCAGAGACCGGCAGCCAGTGACACTGGCAGCCAGCGCTGGCCTCGTGTAACCATACTTTAGACGTCATAGTGGAACTTTCAGCTTTCATATTATATTTGTACAGTAGCATGTGTAATGCATATTTTGCGTCCCTGTTAAGGCTCTGTAACCGGGCCCGAAAAGAATAAGATGGAGAGATATGAAATTACAAATGTTAGAGGAGAACGCTAACATTTACTGCGACAAAATCGATGCGAAAATGTTTAATAAAACACGACTCGTTTAAAATAGAGCAAAAATCTCGCGGGCATTATCTTAAACAGCATTTAAAAAAAAAAACACTGTGAATTTTTTCATACATATAACTTATAAAATAACTGAAACAAACGTGTTAATAATAATTTTTGGAGCATACTTTGCGATTTTTTTCTATCGAGGGAATTTTATATAATTTGCGTTTCGGCGCGGGCAAAATCTAGATATTATCTACAAGAATAACATATATTTTTTTAAGAACTTTAAAACTTACCGTGTTTAAGGGAAAATGTAATAAATTGGTACAAATCCGGGTTGCGGGCCCTTAAACTAACGGAGCTTATTATCCTTGCCCGCAATTTAAGACATATTTTTATTTATGGTGGTTTATTGGGCGAACGTATAATTAAATCGAAAGTTAAATAGGCTTTTGAATATATATATATATATAAGATACTAGCTGGTACCCGGCATGCGTTGCAATGCCATTTGATAGAGAAATAGTTTCTCCGTGCGTGTCCTTTCCCAGTCGTCCCGTTCCCCTTCCACCTCCCCTTCCTCTCCCGCGTTCTCTTCCTCTCTCGCGTTTTCACTCCGCCTCCTCCACCTTCCCTCTCCTCACTCCCCCCCCCATTCTCCAGTTCCCCACCCCCCTCCCACATTCCATACATTTAGTCCCGGTACGTTCAGTTTTCAAACAGCTCGCGTTCCACCTATTGCAATTTTTTTATACAAATTTCATAACGCCAGAGCTCACCAGTAGTTATATATAAACCTTGTCCTGACAATAACAGAAACAAAAAAAGAATGATCCATTTTGGTGCAGCCGTTCGGAAGTTATGCGCCTACATACATTTCTGCGATTCATTTTCATTTAATTAATTAATTTTTAATTAAATGAAGACAATTTTAGCCAAACTCAATCGAAAATCTGAGACAGAAAAATCAGAAAAGATATTGGCTCCGCTGGGACTCGAACCCAGGACCCTTTACTTACATGGCAAGAGCTCTACCGATTGAGCTACGGAACCCATATGAAATTCGGTCACTTTTAACTGTATCATACTTCGACTAAGAACTACCAACATTATCTTCATTTTCTTAACGCACATATTATTGGCTGCTATCTTTATATATGATTGCAAGATTCAACTCGAACTAAATGCAATCTAGATAGTGTCTGGATAATTTTTTTATCCATTTTATTTTTAATACGCGACATCTATTGACTTTTCTGCAAGTCTACGATGAATAATTGCTAAATATTATAATTTGAGATTTTACTCAGAAAGTTTTAAAAAAATTAAGAAAATAATTATTTTTTTGTAATTTCATGATGCCAGAGCTCACTGTTGTATACAGAAACCATCGCGAGCAAACACACATTAAATCCCCAAAGTTTCATCGCAATCGGATGAACGGTTTAGCAATGCGTAATTTCATGATGCCAGAACTCACTATTGTACCTACACAGAAACCATCGCGGGCATGCACACACCAAATCCCCAAAGTTTATCGCAATCGATGAATGGTTTAGCAACGCATAGCGGACTTACAAACATTTTTAGATTTTTATATATACATATAAGATAAGATAAGAAAGATAGATTTTCATAGGAAACACACTACTTATAATTATTATACTTGTTATTCTTTTTGACGCCAATATTAACTAATCAAGGTTTTACTCATACATTCTTCCTGGTTCGATTCGGGGTACTTAACTTCAACTTACATTATAATGTCATATCCATAGAGATCAAAAAAAATATATTTTTTTAAATATAAATAAATACTTACTTATTAACCAAAATTTATTTATATAGTCAGAATTTTTCGTAGTATAATATTATTATCAATCTACTTCTCATCGTGAACTTTTAATGATAATTATACATATTTATTAGAAAAATCGTTAACGTTGTCCAATCATCGTCAAAGGGATGCTAATGGAGTGATTACCGGTAATTTAAATAATAAAATTCAATTCATCCATTGCATATTACACAAATGATCAAAAATATGAATGTTCCTATTAAAAAGTAACGTGAAAATTGACATTAATATTATTAAAATATAGAGTATTATTAATAACTCTGACGATATTATTCAGTGGCGTCGGGTGACATTCGCTTCATTTCATATCATTATATAAGTTCTGTAATAAACCACACAAAATTCCAATTATTACATATAAAGGAAAGTTAAATAAGCATTGTTTCTATGCGCTACTGAAACTGTTTTTAGCTAAGCTAGCGAAATGTTAAAAATAGTCTTTTTTTTTTTTTTACAGTGAATACCGCACAAGAATCTCAACTGCTCCCGTCTGGAGCCAATGAGACTATGGCATCCCCAATTGGGGTATGTTGTGAGGCTTAAGGTATAGGGGAGGGGAAGGAGGTGGGGGAAGAGGAAGGTTGGGAAGTACCTGGCTATTCAGATCTGGTCACCAAACACGGCTAAAGCCATTTTCAAGCAACGTTTCAATTCCGAATGGTGGTCTTACACCAGGGCGATACTGATAGTATCTTCCACTCTGGAACATGCCGCAAATATACTATATATTATTTAAAATGAATTAATTGTGAAATAACACAAATTAATCAAATAAAATTTATTTGCGCATGCCGGGTTCGAACCCGCGACCTCCGGATTGTGAGTCAAGACTATGAAATCCCTGTTCACTGTCGTAAAAATTCACATCTGACAATTCATGCGGATTTTTCAAAAATAGGCGAACTCGCGGGCATTTACATAAATAATACAATGAGATAGTTGGGATATAGCTAATGCAGGCAGGTGTGTCAATTTTTAGATTTTAGCAAAAAGAGGTTTACAAGGATGTTCATAGGAAATATAGGATTGAAAGATATGCAAAAACTTTACGCGATCTCACGCGCTGTTTAAAATTGCGTGCAAAAAATAGTTCTTAGCTAGGTCTGAAAATTGGCGTTGGGAGAAAAATAAATTATTTAACTGTGACAGTGGAACATGGCGCAGTATGAAATACTGGTAAGAACGTTAGGATCAAACAAATAGAATTATATCCTATTTTTATTGTATTTATCGTATGAGGCATGCACAAAGGCGATAAAGGAATCCGTCATTGCGGATAGTACGCCACTGCGTCATAGTTGTAGATGGCGCCATATGTCATGATCGAATAAAAATTATTGGAAAATTAATGTCGTCCTGAAATGCGTACTGTATTGCATCAACGTAATATCCATAATTTACATGACAAAGTGCTTTTCGTCGCAGCCCATTCCATGAATAATAAAATAACTAGTCATATTTTAAAATTCGTTATTAGTGTTTGTAATTAATTTCGAGTTAGTAATTGAATTGCGCAATATATTTCTCATGGGTTGTTTTTTGTTTTTTGTTTTTTTTTTTTAAGTTTTTATATAAAAAAGCATAATATAATAAATTCAAGAACAAAAAAATCCCACAAAGGCAATGCTTGTGCGTGTGTATAATATTGATTTATTTTTATTTTTTATTTCCATGTTACCCTCTTGGAAGCATCTCTTACGAAATCTCGGAAAGCATACTTTGAAGTGATATTTTGTCGATTTATTTTAAGCTATCGTTTATTTTATTTACCGATACACATTCTTTGAACAATAAACTATCGATGAAAACAAACATTACTTGTGTTCATTTGATGAATTGACAGGTTTATCGAAGTTTTTGTGACCGACCATCAGTAAAATGTGACTTTCGTATTCCACAGAAAATTCATTTTAAAATATGCTGGTGTTACTAGGTGAATGAAACTTTTGGCGGTATCGGGAGTACTATTGGCGCAAGCGATTCTGATCTTGTTCTTGATACAGTTTCTTTATAAATAAGGGTCAAAATCACATATAAAAAATTTGTTTTTGAAAAATTTTGCCGATCCCACCGGTGCATGAGCTGCCAAGGACCGGTTTTAAAGTTTAATTAAAGGCTCTGCAACCGGGCTCGAAAAGAAGAAGATGGAGAGATATGAAATTACAAATGTTAGAGGAGAGCGCTAACCTTTACAGCGACAAAATCGATGCGAAAATTGCGAAAATGTTTAATAAAACACGACTCGTTTAAAATAGAGCAAAAATCTCGCGGGCATTATCTTAAACAGCATTTAAAGAAACACTGTAAATTTTTTCATACATATAACTTGTAAAATAATAAGAATTTTATATAATTTGCTTTTCGGCGCGGGCAAAGTCTAGATATTATCTTTAAGAATAACATATATTTTTTTAAAAGCCTTAAAACTTACCGTGTTTAAGGGAAATATGTAATAAAGCGGTAGAAATCCGGGTTGTGGGCCCTTAAGTAATGAATTTTTCCGAATTTGAAATGCCAGCCAGTTCCTTCATTCAATGCCCCCCTAAATGTTTATCACTAACCACCAAATTTTATTAGCTCCTCACTGGAGGCCCGGAGTAAAAAAATCTTTCAAGGCCTATGTCGCCTTTGGGAATGCCGTATGAAGGGTCTTTTAAGTGAAATGATGGAGAGGAAGTTCTGGGGAAAAAAAGCTACGAGGAATGGTTAGGAATCTGGGGTCAATGTGACGGATGTATGAATCTACCCCTCTCATTCCGGTGCTAGGTGATGGGTCGAGAGAGTCTGGCTGGATATATATCTAGATTAGGCTTTCCTAAACCCAATCTCTTCAAATCCAGGCCGCCACGAAGCAGCTGGGCCAAGTCATCCTCCGCCAAGACCTAGGCAACCCTCAACCCCGAAACCCGGGCAAGTCACTAAACATAGCGAACCACTTGTGATGACATGGCAGGGATGTTTGTTAACCAATAATTGGTTAATTGGCAGCGCTACCCATAACCGCTGCCCAAATTGAGAAATATAGGCCAGATAAAACATATAGTCTGTCAAGTAAGTGCAATGTCACTGAATGTGTAGAACACAGTAAACCACATTTTAAAAATCATTTTTGGTTCATGACATAAATTTGATTAAAAGGTGTTTCAAAAAGCGAATTGCTTTCATTTAATTTAACACAAATTTGAATTTAACAGTAGATAGAAAGAAAGAATCACTAACGGTGAGTTTAGTAACACTACTTTTAGATCTGAATGAGTTAAATATATTCAGATCTAAAATTAGAGACACGATCTAAAGCCCGGGAAACTCTGGGTACTTAAGCTAGTATTAAATAAAAGTGAGCAAATTCTAAACTGTGCTTTATATTTTATTACATTATCGTTTTTCTTCATTGTTAACACAAAATTGCGAAGGTATAATAATAATATACCTTTACGCAATTCTAATTTTGAGATCAGTTTGTAGCTATATTGTAATGAAAAAATATTTTTTTCACTTATTCCCCTTTTTATTTTTTCATAAAAATAAAGGTTACACAGCTTTACATCAACACCATGAGTTATATGTTTAGTATTGCCATTTGAACTACAGTGGCGCCCTCCTATGTTTTCTACTCTTATTTGACAGACTATAGCGTTGGTCTTTGGAAGAGTTATACTGTGAAAATTGCATTTAAATTTGTACCTCTTGAGTCTTTTTCCACGCAGCATTTTAACATAATACGTTTGGTTCGGGTGTGTGTGGCTTCTTGTTTATAATAGTAATGCGCCAAATATCGTTTCCGCTGAACCAAGTGCTACTAATCTCGTACATTATTTTCGCATTATGCGTGGTGGTTCCTTCTCTAACCGCCCCAGCCCAGCCCTCGGATAAGAGGGTAAGTACTGCGAGCATTTTAGGGAGAAAAACCTTTTTCTTTTACCATTGGAGCTCACAAATTATCGGCTTTTAATGCATATTATTGTGTCATTGTAGGGCAGAGTTTGGATTTTAGGGGAAGCGTTTGAAAGGGATATTTCTAATTTATTTCCTGACTTACCAGTTAAGTTTTCAGTAATGCGGCGCACCTCTGAGATAGACCACGTTTTATAATAATCTAGCAGACCCGGACACGTTGCTGTGGCTAACGAAACACAACACCATCTACTGACAACATCATTACTCAACCTTTATAACTAACGCCATCTGTTAATTTGCGTACATATCAAATCCACACCGCCCGCTTGCCAGTCCGCTACATTTATATGTTATATATTTCAAGCAATTTACACAGAACCTTGACAAATTAAATATTTAAATCATGAATAACTCTATCTATTGGTGAAAACCGCGTGAAAATCCGTTAATTAGTTTAAAATATCTAAGCGTACAGACAGCGTGAGCGACTCTGCTACTATAGAGGGCACCAGTTACAGGGTGATGTGTTACGTGTTTTAAAGTGTAAAGGGTATGGTAAAGCAAATAAGCAAGATGTCGGTACATTACTTACAGGTTTATTAACAATTTACAACTTACACATAATTCCTCTATATTTAAATATTAACCATAATAATAATGTGAAGGGCGAACGAACACAATATGCAATTGAGTCTTGACCGGTGGTTTAAGACAGAATAATCGGTGGTTTTCGATGCAGCGCGAAGAGAGTTCTGTGAATTGAGAATGAATTCGATTGATTGTTAGGGGACCAATCGGATAGCCGGACGAATGCAGACCGGTGTCCTTTGTTCGAACTCTACAACACTATGTAAAGATTATATTTTATTTGACTTTAGCTATTTTGAGTGTCTGATTTAAAAAAACTTGCATGTCCCTGACTTCGTTATTTGAATCCTTTATTCCTTACGTCACTTCAATAGTTTACAAGATTGAGAGTGCGATAGACCCTAACGAGGTCTATTGGAGCAGGCCGCATCTGTTAAAAACTATATACTATTTGGAGGCAAATAGAGACAGCTCTTTCGCCCGTCTTACCTACTCGTCCCCCTGGGTTGATTACCTACTTAAATATTTCTAACAGCTTAGATATATACAAAGTCGTGACTTCTTTCCGTGGGTCCATAAAGAAAATAGGAGAGAAATGTGTTTTTTTTTTAAATTTAAAAATACGCCCAAATTTTTGTTAATTCAGGCTCCATTTGACGAGGGCGGGGCCAAAACGACCTCTGATACAAATGAGTTTTGACTCTTACGAGTTTACAACCGAGCTATCACCAGTATCTATTCCTACAAGAGAGTTACATATCCCCTAAGCGGGTAATAATAATTTTTCGTAACACCGAGTTCATTAAATATTTGTAGTTAATTTTCACGTTCTGTGTGAGTTCTATTCAAGTTCTGTGATCATTTCAGTTTTTCAACGTAACTGGCCTATAATTATAAAATAACTGAACGCGAATAGAACTTACACAGAATGTGAAAATTAACTTCAAATATTTGATGAATTGTTCGAATTTTTTTAACAACCTGTCCGAAGTGATTCGAAAATAACTGACCTTTCGAGGATTTTAACGAAAATAATAATAAATAAAATAAAACAAATTTTCGAAAAACATGCTTTTCACGAACTCCATGATTGGAAGTAGTCTTCAGTCTGGAAACGTCATCCCTAATTATTACGTTCCCAACAGGGTGAGTTCCGGTATGGGGGGAGGGGTGATTTGATTCGGTGGAACTTGAATGATCATTTGTATTTAAAGTTCCGTAATAATTGTACCGAATAGGTGATTACTCCACCGTCCCGCGGGACTGTAATCACAATTGTATAATCCACGAATAAAAAATCTCATTTGTAATAAGAATAAATACACACTACATGATAATGTCGTGTTGCTTTGAGTTTATTATGTCGTTCCCTCCGTATCCAGTTATTGGCCATTTTATCATATCGACTGTGATTTGGTAAAACCCTTTATGCCACATTTTGGAATACAACTTTCAGTGGTTTTATGTACAATAGTCATCGAAGTTCAAAAAGGTTAAATAGTTTTTGGTTATTTAGGCATTTTTAATACCAAAAACTAAATGCATGCTTCAATTTTTTTTAATTATTTCGGAAAATCATTTAAGAAATTAATTAAGATGAAATAATTAGACACAACCGAAAATACGTCATTTTTAAGTCAAAAATTATAAAAAATAAAAATTGATTTCGAATAATTGTTATTTTATCTAGTAAAGCTATGTATTAAATTTGGAAAAAATACGTTAATTTTTATTATAATAAGGTCGTTGGCAGATTTGTTAAATTTTCATCAAAATGTTGCGTTATACAACAAACATTTCAAATCATATGATCACAAATAAAATAAATCAATAAATTATCTAGGAAAGCTAGTGGTCAAAATTTTAATTTTAGTTCATATAAAATCATTTAAAAAGGGGTCTTTGGCGACGAAAACATTTCAGTTAACATATTTGTAAAAAGCATTAACTTTGTGGCTCGGCACAATTTACAATAAAAAAACGCATAAATTTGTTTAAGACCACTTTTATTAAATAAAAATGGTCTTAAACAAATTGATGTGTTTTTTATTGTACATTTCAGTTTGTTTGTTTATTAACGGTCTTACAAATTAATCTATTTCCGATTTTTTACACTCCTGTTTTGCTTAGACATCAATGAAAAATTAAAAATACTTATCATAAAAAATAATTAAAAATAGTACATAACTTTAGTAATTTTATAATCACGCGTTTGAGCATTTTTATTGCTAACTATTAAAGCAAATTTTTAGTGAAATAAAATCTTAATTGAGTTATATAATTTATCAGAATAATCAATCTTTCTCATCGGAACCGCCTTGTACAGTTGCAAGGGTACGATCTACGAAGTTTGAATTCGCGACCGCTGGATAGTGGACCTTAACCCTCAAATCTTTCTTAAGGCTCTGCAACCGGGCCCGAAAAGAAGAAGATGGAGAGATACGAAATTACGAATGTTAGAGGAGAGCGCTAACATTTACAGTAACAAAATCGATGCGGAAATTGCGAAAATGTTTAATAAAACACCACTCGTTTAAAATAAATTATCTTAAACAGCATTTAAAGAAACACTGTGAATGTTTTCATACATATAACTTGTAAAATAACTGAAACAAACGTGTTAATAATAATTTTTTGAGCATTGTAACATATCTATTTCGTGAGCAGGTACTGCTCAAAATAGGTACTGTTTATTGTCTATGCTTTATTTTATTTTATTTTTCTTTTTTTTTTTAACTTTGTTGGTTGGCCAAACTGCAAGGGGACCGGAAACGTCATTCGAGGAAAGATGGCGGGGGACATCACGTAATTTTTCGAGGCGAGAGGAGATTTTGTAGGAGAGTTTTGGTTATCAAAAATTCTAGTGCGATGTAGCCTAGAATGAGTTTATTGTTTCTTTCTGTGAGCGTGTGACGACTCAAATGGCATAGAAGCCTGTTTATTTTATTTTATTTCTCGCCGGATGCCGAGCGATTGTTTGAACCGCGTGCGGAAGTGAATTTTAATCTGTAATCAACGGGGGATGTATTGAAGCGGCTTTGCTCTGCTTTGGCCGGCGAGAGTTTCTACACACCGCCTGATGGGTGTATATCTGCTGTGCCTGGTTGTTGGGTGGAATCCCTTTGAATGAAGCGGCTTGGCTCTGCTTTGGCCGGCGAGAGTTTCTACACACCGCCTGATGGGTGTACATCTGCTGTGCCTGGTTGTTGGGAGGAATCCCTTTGAATGAAGCGGCTTGGCTCTGCTTTGGCCGGCGAGAGTTTCTACACACCGCCTGATGGGTGTATATCTGCTGTGCCTGGTTGTTGGGAGGAATCCCTTTGAATGAAGCGGCTTTGCACTGCTTTGGCCGGCGAGATTTTCTACACGCCGTTGGATGAGGTGCTGGACGGTGTCTTGGGGATTGCTGTCGTCTTTTGGAGGAATGTCACGACTGTCACGGCGACGGGACGTGTGCGGTATTAAAATTAATCGTAATTGGTTGACTCTCTCTTTCTACATCAGTTAATAATTGCTCAAGGTATTTATGTTTTATTTACAATTTCCTTTGTTCAATTTTCCCTTGCAAACTGCAATAAAGTCAACATTAATTTTCACTAGTAAACATATTTAAACATATTTTCATATTCTATACGAATATTTATTCGTCTTTTATATGCATGACCTCTAAATCCTTATCTCCACTATCCTGCGATGGAGTTCTACTTGCTCTGAGAAGACAGCGGTCGGATGACAAAAG
Source organism: Limnephilus rhombicus (assembly GCA_929108145.2). Taxonomy (NCBI): domain Eukaryota; kingdom Metazoa; phylum Arthropoda; class Insecta; order Trichoptera; family Limnephilidae; genus Limnephilus; species Limnephilus rhombicus. The sequence goes on along the minus strand of OV815273.1, from coordinate 47,134,269 downwards.
GTATAGGTTCTACCTACACAAAATTCATATTACCTTAAAATCTTACATTACAGCATACTTTTCGATTTTTTTCTATCGAGGGAATTTTATATAATTTGCGTTTCGGCGCGGGCAAAGTCTAGATATTATCTTCAAGAATAACATATATTTTTTTAAGAGCTTTAAAACTTACCGTGTTTAAGGGAAATTTGTAATAAGTTGGTACAAATCCGGGTTACGGGCCCTTAATTATAAATATAGATGTGATATTCTACATCAAAATTTAGAAAAACTCTCCTGTTAAGTTTCCATTTTGTGGCTTGTTTTACAGTTTTACCAAGTCGGTCGATATATTTCATAGCAATAAGGCTTTTTATCGAAAATGCTGTTTAAGGGCCATTAACCAGCCAGTGGCTGAGAATTCATATTTCTTCGAAAGATGTTCTTACGATCTTACAGGGCGCTTCCAATGAGAAAGATTAAATATTCTCCGTACCAGCTTTTTTTAAATAATAACTCGATTTCGATTTTATTTCATTCAAAATTTGCTTTAATTGATACCTATATTAAAAAAATGCTGAAAGACGTGATGACAAAACTATTAAAATGATGTTCTTTTTGTAATTATTTTTTGGTCATAAGTATTTATAATTTTTCATTAAAGTCTAAGTAAAATAAGAACGTAAAGTCATAATCAATAGACAAACTGAAGTATTTTCGTCACAAAACACGTGCGCGGATCTTTTTTTAAATGATTTTATTAAAACTAAAATTAAAATTCTGAAACGTAGATTTCCCAGATAATTTATTGATTTATTTTACTGCATGATTATATTATTTGAAATGTGTGTTGTATAATACAAAATTTTGTTTGAAAATTTAACAAATCTTTCAACGATGTACGGTAAACATTATTGTACTAAAAATAAACATATTTTATCGAAATTTAAAACATAGCTTTACCAGATAAAAGAAAAGTCTTTCGAATTAAATTTATAATTTTTTGTGGAAAAGAAACAATAGGTACCTACGTCTAAAATTTGATTAAAAACTTAGGTACATATTTCCGGTTTGGTCTGGTTATTCCCTCAAACATGAACGTTTGTGGGGAGTGGTAATTATAGGTGTATAGGATAAGTAAACATCTTTATAATATAATACGTGGGAAATTTTGTTAAATAACGTGGGAAGTAATGCAGCAAAGCATTCGAACTACGAGTAGTTTAATAATATTTTTTACATGTTACAGATCTTTGAGGACTTTCAAAGTTCTCTCTGAAAACAGTTTCGAACAGGCGGTTCAGTTTAATAAATCGATGTTTTCCTGAAAACCTTGGAGAAAGGCCCCGGACGAAAACACAAAAGTGAAGAAAAACAGAAAGAAACGTCACGATTTTGAAGAATTGCTTAACTGTGGGATGGGAAAATTTATATTCTATGCGTTATTGCGGTTTTGGATGGATACATCGTTTTCTCTACCATTTGTTATATGAAATTTCCGATAGTTTCGACAGTTAAATTAAGCTTTTTTTAAGGGGAAGTCTCGGAAAGTTTGCTCGGCAGGGAAGTTGGAAACTATTTTTAATACTGCTCAAGATGAAGACAGTCAGAGATGAATTGAGGGAGATCTCGATTATTCGGATCGAAAATGGTTGTACTTATTATACTCCCCTACGTACATAATTAGCTGGTGATGTTATCTGGAATCATGACAGACTTTTGTAATATTAGCTTGAGTATATGCGAGAAGACATAAATTAATTTTAATTTTAATTTTTTATTCCGGTAAATATTTTCGATATATTTTTATGATTAGGTAGTTACTTTGATGTAAAAAAATAAAGCCTGTGTGGGACTATTGTAAATAAATGAAACAAAAATAAAACCCGTGACTGTCCAATACTTTGAGAGCAGGTGCCTAACTCTGTCTTCATTTATTTAACGCCGAAAGGGATTTTCCAAAACACAGAATGTACTACGTTTTCAACACGAGAAAAAAATAATTTGAACGTGAGAAAATTTACTTTTAAAAATAAAATTACAATAGATGAAAATTATAAGAAATTAAAATAGATGAAATAACACTGACACTCCTTTTAGGAGATACCTGAAGTGTCAACGAACAATATCGTGACACGAGAGGGGATGGACTGTAAATCTATTTTTATGTGATGTAAGACAATTGACAGCGTTTATAAAATCAATCACAGGATTTTCCAATTTGAAAGGAGAAAGCCCTACCTTTGCTGTGGTCATTTGCTCCAATATTGGGGGTGGCTGGTCTTCCATGATGATAGCACAAGGGTGGTTACACTTTACCGTCACTTTTTGTATTAATTAGTATTTTTTACGACTTACAGAGAGAGCTGTGTTCAATTTCACATCAATTTTCGAATTAATTAAATGTGGGTAATTTTCGAATTTGTGCAATAATACTGGGCATGTGTGCCAATTAGGTAGACATCATCTCCCTCTTCTTCTAGTAAGTAAGTAGGGCGTTTCAAGAAAGGAGAAGGACAAAGGGAGAAAATAACAAGGAATTTGGGAAAATGGGTTTCAGTTCATAAGCTGTTTCAAAACCAATCATGCAGTATACATGTATAACAAATATTTAATAATTTTTTGAAGAAAAACTTACATGTTAATGTATCTGCGAAACATTAGAATTAGATTGAAATCCCAAATTAAATAATATTATTAACTTACTTTTGAGGGAGAGGCTGATTTAGACGGTTGCGGATGGTTTCACCACTCTCTCACATTCAATAAATGCTGGCGTCCCACAGGGATCGCTGTGTCTCGGATTCGTTGCTCATCAATAACCTTTTGTCGTGTGCACCAATTCTTTATTTCGCGTATGTCAGTACAGTCCATGGTAGCTTTTTATTTAAGGATACACAAACTCCAACAGCTCGGATGGCTTTGAAGCAGAGCAGAGAATGGACGGTTACGTAGAGAGGGTTTTCTCTTGGGGTGTGGATAACTAGTCGAGTTTAATATTTCAAAGATCCAATCTTCATGGGGGCTCCATCGAAGCCTGTCATGTTAGCCTCTCAGAAGCTGGGCGTACTGTACAGGGCCCGCAGACTCAGCAGGTCCCACTGTTGAATTTGGAAGTCACCAATGGTTTGGAGCCCCAAAATACCTTAAAAAACAAAAAAAACCCTTTACTCTGTGCAGAAATGGATGGTAGATTCCCTCTCTAAACAAAAATTCAGCAATCTTTAGAGTACATGCGTCAGGTGAGCATGTTGTCCTTGCTCTACCGGAATTTCAATGGAAGATGTTCCGAGAAAATAGCATCGTTGATTTTTTCAGCACAGGTACATAGTAAGGAAGCACGCCAAACGCGCTCCTAAAACGGTTGACATTAAAATTTGTGACAAGAGAACGATTTGTGACAAGGGGTTGTTGGAGTACCACCTTGGGGGGCAGTAAGGAATAGCAAAATGGGCCCCCAGGTGGAAGCCAGGGTTAAATACTCACAAATAGGCCCCCTTGGGACCAGCTCAGTTAGCAAGGGAACCTGGACTCCTCAGGATCGAAAAGGCACGCCATCGGCTTGTCCACGCGTACCAATATGGGCACGTTCAGAGTGGGTCGGGGGTAACTTCTCAACAATTAATACTCGGTAGGTTCACTTGACAGGGTTTATTAAATAAGCAGAGGGGGACAAACGTAAATACAGTTATTACACAAGGCAAGTGGTTTATCCTATGAACCGACTAAACTACATAGAACTCTCTCTTTTCCTCCCTCTGGTATTCAGTCGTCATATAATACGCGAGATTCTAGCGAAATCAGCACATTAGGTAAAGAGGAGGATGGTAGCTTACGGGATGGTGGAGACTATGGATTCCATGGCGTCATCTGGGTGTGGGCAGTCAGGCCCTCGTGCAGACGCCGGTCTGGGCATCTGGGTTGGAGTCCCGCGCGACGGGACGGAAACCAAAACATTCTTCCGTAATTTCGGCTCAACTATCACGAACTTGTAAAAGGATTTGAAAATACGGAGTAAACGTTACATGCAGTCGGCGGTGTGCCGCGCAAACAAAGGCTATCCCGGGCCGCGAAATGGTCGACCCCGGGGAGCACGTGGAACGGCGTGCAAGAGATTGGAAAGCAATCGCGCGCGGCCTCCCGCGCTGTTCGTAGCTCGGGCGAGCCGTTGGCCCGCGCATGCGCAGTTGGGTCTGCCGCTAGTGGACTGCCATCTGCGCCATCTTGCGTCGTGTTTAGGAAGCGTATCCTAACAGGGTCGATTCTACGACGTTTTTGAGTTCAACGGCTCGGCTGTGGAACGATTTGTCGGCCTCTGTGTTTCTTCCCTCCTACAAGATGGTTATCTTCAAGACGCATGTTCACTCCTTCCTCTCCTCAAAAAGACTCAAGAGATGACATAGAGGGATTATTTTCCTCCGGGTCTCCCTGTTATTAAAACTCTTGAACTTATATATTGGGAAGGTTTCAATACAACATTTCTAGACAAATTACCAGCTGTTTATTTATTTATTTTTTAAAAGAATATTGTACATTGCTTAGTTTTTTGTGGTGTTTCATCCGCCATGCTAGGGATATTCCTGTGTTATGGCGGGTGAAGTTTGCAAATTTGAAATTACACATTTGTGTACAGATTAAATTAAATTGAAAAATTTTATAATAACAATAATTAATTAATTAATAATAATTATAAATGAGAATAATAATAATAGGTTAATTGGTGAATTGTTGCTTAGCAACGCTAGCCTCGACGTTTGCTTGTATTTTGGCTCTCTGATTTTTTTATTGTATCAGAAAGAAAAGAATTAGCTTTGATCCCAAAACATATAAATATTTGAAAATAAGTATATTAGATAACCTAATAAATAAACTGCCAGTCAACCGTAGGATATTTAGATAAATAAATAAGATATAAAATTTTTCCTTTTGTGAGGGCTTCAGTAACCAAGGTAAACAACAGTATTTTGAGATTACTTTGAAATATATTTTGCAGGTAAATTTAATTATATATTTTATTTTGATAACATTATTCTAAAATATAATATTTATTATAGATTTGTAGTATTGAAGGGTAGTTTACATTAAAATATTTAATTTGGCCAAATTGAAAATTATTTGTTGACAAATGACAGTATTAGGTAACGACGACAGTTGCTTGGTTACTGGAATGTAGGAATAATAATAATAAGTTGTTTTGAACGGTGACAAAATGTCATTTTCAACCAACGGAAATGAAAATGGGTTGATTATGTCATCTTTACAGATGAACATTGATAATCTGAGACCCCAAAAAACAAAAGCTGGTATTCCTAGGCAGAGAATGAAATGGACGAACGATGTCAATATGTTCATCGTTCGTTCATATTTTTATGTGACGAAACTAGAAACAGATATGTTATTGTATAGGAAAAAATAACATTTACTTTTCTCACAAAATTATCCGGTTGCCCAAGTAAACGAACAAAGATTAGCTGACCAAAAAAGGGCAATTTTCAAAAATAATTTAATCCCTGTAGTAACATTAAATCAGATAAAAAAGGAAATAGGAGATAGATTGCAATTAGAGAATAATTTAGAACAAATTAATACGAGTAGTAATGTTATATTAGATACATTGAATGAAGACAGTTTAGATAATATTCTAGTAGAAGAATCTAATGATATTACAGTAGATTCAAATAACTTAGACGCTATTCATAATCTTAGGGAAATCAACATTGCAAATTTAAACTTACTAGATGATAATGTAATAGAATTAGCTAACTTGCTTCATAATAATATAAATAGATATATAGATATAGAGCCCACAGTTAGACCAAAATTACCAAAATTGCATACGTCAAAAAAATTATCTAAATTAATTTCTGAATTAAATAATTTAATTTTACCAAAAATAATATTTGACGATATTAGTTTTTTAGATCTTCATACGTTAGTGTACGCTAGTGCTATCACTATATGTACTAGGTTAGGAGTTAAATTAACATCCTCTGATGATAGATCATATAGTTATAGTAAACCAGAATGGCAGATTAGATTAGAAAATGATGTAGTATTTTTAAGAAGTAGTATAGCTAGAGTAATTGAATATAAAAATGGGAATAGAAGTAGAAATATTTTGAGACATGTAGATGAAATTGGGAGAAAATTTGGTTATAACATTGGTAGTAATAATAATGAAAATATAATCAATGATTTATTAGATTTATTAAAACAAAAATTAGGTGTAAAAGCTAGTAGATTAAAAAGATATAATTATACGTATAATAAAAGAAATAATAATAGATTATTTAAAAAAAATGAGAAAATATTTTATTCCAAACTTGATGATAAACAAAATATTATTTCGAATAATAATATTCCGTTGCCATCTGAATCAGATATGCGCGATTTTTGGACAAACATTTGGAGTAAAGATATAAAACATAATGAGGCAGGTTCATGGATAGAAAATGAAGAACTCAATTGTTCAGACATTGAACAAATGAGTTTTTCTGATATATCGGTTGAATTGTTAGCCAAAATTATAAAAAATACTCATAATTGGAAAGCCACGGGTTGCGATTGGATACATAATTTTTGGTACAAACGTCTAACTACTTTACATCCTCTTTTTGCAAAAAATCTTTCAAAACTTGTCAAACAACCTCAAAATTTTCCTAATTTTCTAACTAAGGGCATTACTTATATGTTACCTAAAAGCGAAAATATTAATAATCCCTCTCAATATAGACCCATTACATGTCTACCGACAATATACAAAATTTTAACCTCTTGCTTGACAGATTTAATATATACTCATTTGGATGAAAAAAATATTTTATCTGAACAACAAAAAGGTTGTCGCAGAAAACATATGGGATGTAAAGAACAATTAGTTATTGATTCTGTAATTTTAAAACAAATTCAAAATCAAAAGCGTAATTTACATACTTGTTATATAGATTATCAAAAAGCTTTTGATAGTGTCCCGCACTCGTGGCTAATCAAAATATTAAAAATATATAAAGTTAACCCAATTATAATTAGCTTTTTGAAAAATATTATGTCCTTTTGGAATACAGATTTACTAGTAAATTTAAAAGGTAAGAAAATAGTAGTACCGGGCATTTCAATAAAAAGAGGGATTTTTCAAGGAGACTCATTGAGTCCTCTTTGGTTTTGCTTAGCATTGAATCCTATGTCTAAAATGTTAATTAAAAGCAAGTTTGGAATAAAAATTAAGGGTAATACAAGAGAGAGTAGTATAGTTTCACATCTATTATATATGGATGATATAAAATTATTTTCAAATTCTGAATCAAATTTAGAAAAAATGATTAAGGTAGTTAACATTTTTTCAGATGATATTAAAATGACTTTTGGTTTAGATAAATGTAAAACGATCCATATAGAGAAAGGCAAAATTGTAGATGGAGACGAGGGTATATTTAGAAATTTTAAAATTAAAAGTATGAAAGGGGATGAGGTTTATAAATATTTAGGATACCCGCAATCGAATAGATTAGATCACACTAGTATTAAAAATGATATTAGGATTAAATTTCAAACTAGGATCAGAAAAATTTTAAAATGCAATCTATCTGCTAAAAATTTAGTAAAAGTAATAAATACATGGGCAATACCTTTATTAACGTACTCATTTGGCATAATTAAATGGTCCAATACAGATTTAGATAGTTTAGAACGATTAATTAGAACTACGTTAACAAAGTTTAATTGCCATCATCCAAATTCAGCTATAGAACGAATTAATTTACTTAGAAATTTAGGAGGTAGAGGTGTAGTCAAAATAACATCTTTGAAACACAATCAGGTAGAAATGCTTAGAAATTTTTTCCATAGGAAAGCTAATAGCTCAGAAATGCACAACATAATTTGTAAGGCAGATAGAAACATTACACCTTTAAATTTATATGACGAGAATGCCAACATTCTTATAAATACTAACCAGGAATTATTAGATTCCTGGTCAAATAAAATTATTCATGCAAAACACTTCAATTATCTCAACCAAACATATGTTGACAAACTTTCGTCAAACAAATGGTTGAGTATTGGAGAGTTGAGCGCAGAAATAGAAGGATTTATGCTTGCCATTCAAGATAGAGTCATTAATACTAAAAATTATAGGAAGCATATAATCAAAGATATAAATCAAATTGATGATTTATGTAGAAAATGTTTGGCTTTTCCGGAAACTATAGAACATATTATATCGGGATGTTCTATATTAGCGCCGTCCGAGTATACATTTAGGCACAATCAGGTTTTAAAAATAATCCACCAAAGTTTGGTAATTAAACATAACTTGATTGACTGCCGTAATATAGTACCATATTATGAATATGAACCAAATTCATTTTTAGAAAATGAATTTTATAAAATATATTATGATAAAACTATACTAACAGACAGAACAATTAGTCATAATAGACCTGATATAGTTTTACATGACAAAATTAAAAAAATAACTTATATCATTGATGTAGCTATTCCAAATTCCTGTAATATTCAAAAAACTGTTTCTGAAAAAATTAGAAAATACACAGATTTAGGAAATGAGATTAAAAGAATTTGGCATTCTCGGAATATAAAAATATTACCATTTGTTATTTCGGCTACTGGCATTATACCTAGGTCTCTGATTCAAAATTTAGGCGTATTAGATTTGTCAAAGAATTTATACATAAAAATGCAAAAATCGGTAATTTTAAATACATGTAGGATTACAAAAGATTTTTTAAATATTTATATTGAGGGATCAGTAGGATTTATAGGTTCAATTAGGAATTCCACAGAGCCGAACCCTCTGATATGAAAATATCTGGAGTCGGTGAATTATTTTCCCATCTGGTCTCTGGTAGGTTGACATGTTGTTCTTGTATTGTTTTGTAATTATAATACTTATATAGTGCAATTGCATAACGTGGATTGACCAGATGATCATTTGGGAAGTGTGTGAAAGGGTTTAGTTTTTCCTGTGGGGAAAATTAAACCCGGACATTTAAATCTGGTGCGTAAATAATAATTAACTTTGGTTAATACAAAGTTATCTATTAATTTGAATTTAATTATTTGTTAAATTAAGGAATTAAGGAACATCGTTTCTAATCATCATTTCTAGTTGTAAGGATCCATTGTGATAAATGTTTTTTAAAGGTGAGCGGTTGGGTTCCGGTTTTTATGTTCTCAGGGAGAATGTTAAATATTTTAGGAGCTAGGTATATGAAATGTCTTCGAGCTGTCGTGATATGTAGTGTCGGTACATTGTAGTGTCGGTTGGTTATTGTTCTGGTCGTGTAATTATGATGTAAGAGGGTTTTTTTTTCTTATATTTGAACATGAAATACGATAAAGTAAATTTTAGATGGAGTTGCCGTATGTTTAGGACATTATATTCAGTGAAGAGTCGAGTGAAGCTTGTCGGTCGCTTGTTGATAACACGTTTAATCGTTTTTGGGCTTTTTGTAGGGGATCAATAAATTTATGAGCACAGCCGCCCCAAATTATGATCCCATATACTAATAGATAATTCGACTTCAAAAGAGCCGCACAAGACAGGGAAGAGTGGAAGAAACGAATAGATGACATTGCTGCAAACCAATCCCTGGATTGAAACCAGAGAGAGAGAGATACTAATAGGGATTGGCAGAGAGCATAGTAAACTGTTTTTAGTATTGTAGGAGTAAGGATATTTCTTAGAGTTCGAAAAACATAGGAGATCTTGCGAATTCGGGGGTTAGACTGGCTAAATGCTGATTCCAATGAAGATGATGATCAATTAGGACCCCCAGGTATTGTACCCCGAGTGAGTGCCTCAGTGGGAGTGGAAGCGGAAGAAGACTGGGAAGGTCAGCGGACTGAAGAAGAATCGCTAGACACCAGTGCAGAACATTTGAAAAGAAGGTCTCTACTCCAGGGTGTAGAGTTGTGAAGCTGATGATCTTATACAAAAGATAAACTCCCACGTGTAGCCAGATTATCAGTTACCAACAGCTTTTAAATACATGATCAGTGATCATAGGTACCTACTTGCTGGCGGATTATTAAGTACCTGTAGATATCAAATTTGTAAGATCCAATAATTTAAACCATACCTTTTAGGGTTAAAGTGAAGCTTTTCGTTGAACATTTAATTCACTTCACTACACTATTGTCACTACGACACTATTGTCAAAACTCGATAATAAAGCGATCTCATATTCGATCAGCATCAAAATGGCAGACTCTCATGCTCCATCAGCTATTAAGCCCGTTTTGTGATCAGTCTTAGTGCTGGGCACTATAGGCCGGGTAGTAGGCACTATACACTAGGTACTAGGCGGTAGCGCAGTAATGATCAACCTTTTTAGCCGTAGGGTCAATTTATCCAATTTCGATGTGTTCGCGGGCCGCAGGGGTAGGGTGCCTACAGTTTGATATTGTTGAATTTGCTGTTGGTGGTATTGAAAACCTATTGGTTTTTTCTGAAGTGGTAATTTTTTGATACAACAAATAAATACAGAACGAAAAAAACAAAGCGCCGCAGGCAAAAATTTTATATCTCCAAGGACAACAATAAATGCTGTCGATGTTTATCTCTCTGTTGAACTAAAGAAAAAATAAAAAATCTTTTTGTTTTGAGTATTTTGTGCATCTATTGATTTTTGTCATTTGGAAAGTTAAACAAAATTTAGTCAAGATAATTTTGATATTTTGTAAAACGGAAACTTTTAAAATATATCAAACATATATAAACACATATTAACAAGAAAAGCGCTGAGCTGCGAAGGTAAATTTTTTTCCTACACCAAGATATAAAAAAATTTTTTAAAGAAAAATCTTATTCAATTTTTTATAAGAACAATTCTCTTTTTATAAATTTTGAAAGTTATTCCCATCAATGAAATATATATCATTGAAGAAGAAGATAACACTAATAAAGAACAAGATACAGTAGAAAAAATAGCGGTCGCAACTGGGACACGAACCCAGTACCTCTCGTCTAACCGGGACGGGCCTAACCAATTCGGTCATTGCCACCTTCTACCAAACCGTCATAATTGTCAATATCATATTTAAAGTTTCAGAATTAACAATATTATCTTCGACTAATTTTTCCGTATTGTAGGCAATTACCCTTTTCATTGGAAACAATCGTTCTAAGAACTGGTTTGTAACCTAGATAAATATATCCGATTCTATTTTTACACGGAACACATATTGACCATTTTATAAAAGTCTAAATGAATATTCATTTTTTATAAGAACAACTCCATTTTTATAACTTTTGAAGGTTATTCCCACCAACGTAATATATCACAGAAGAAGAAGATAACACTAATAATATAAACAAAAATATAAAAGAGAAAAAGACACAGGAAAATATAAAAAAATAACGGTCGCAACTGGTCCCAGTGTTATCTTCTTTTTCTATGAAAAATCTTATTATTACCTACGAGCGACTGATTTCAAGTGCGAAGAAAGACTGAAGTCCGCTGAACGCTTTGTAAAATAAAAGAAACCGTTGAATGTTCTTTACCGGATTTTTAAAAATATTTTACCTAGCTAAAAGGTGGCATGTATGAAAAGGCTCACGGGCCACTCAAACTGGGCTCGCGGACCGCTTTTAGCCCGGGGGCCGCGGGTTGCTCAACACTGCACTAGCGTTTGGTAACTAGATATTTCCCAATGCTATTGACAGGGAGGAAAAACAGTGAACTCACTGTTTCGGGAACACGACTTTTTTTTTCGTTGCAAGCTAGTTTAATCTGAAAACAACTTGTCACAAAACATAATTGTTATTCATAACACTTTAATGGGAAAGCCGTATATATTTTACTGCTAAATCAATAAAATGTATTCTAGAAAATCGGCAGCATTAATTAATCGTTTTGTAAACAACATCTTGGTATTGGACGAATCTACCACCTTTCAATGTTTTCTTTTTCTCACAAACATGTTCACCTTTTCCAATTAAAAATACTCTCCTCAAAACATGAATCTACGTTCGAACATGGTTATATTGAGCAAGAAGGGGCTAACTAAAAGTGTATATCTGCATAAAACGTCATTTAAAGAAATCTGCATGTCCTTTCGCGTGCGTCCCCGTTCCCTTCCGCCTTCCTCCCCACCCCCCTCCCTCGTCTCTTCCTTCTTCGCGAACCCCACCTTCCCCCTGCCTTCCTCCCTGCCGCTAAAATATATGAAATACACACATTTTCATTTATACAGATTTCATCACGCCAGCGTTATAAAGCCTATATATATATAGCCTATGTTACTCTTTGATAATGAAGCTTTCCATTGGTGAAAGAATTTTTAAAATCGGTTTATTGGTTTAGACGTGAAAGCGTAACAAACAAACACACGCACTTTCGCATAAAACATTAGTACGGATAATGAAGAAATCTAGAAAATTTATAAATTTGGGCTTGATTCTAAAAAGGTGAAGGAGTAAATGCAAGAATATTTTCAAATACACATGTCATTAATACGCTAAAATAAAATTAATATAATTTTACCTTAAATTAACAACAGGTATTTTTAAATGTTATTTAAAGTTGTTTTCTAGATTTGTACCTTTCGTAAATTAGCTCCACGCAGGAGTCCCTGAGAAAAAAATCTCTTAGGCTAAAAATCTCAACTTTGGGGATGCTGTGTGGAGGGTATTGACGGACGTACGAATCCATCCCTCCTCGATGCAAAGCGATGGGTCGAGAGCGTGCGCCTAGAGAGGTCAAAAGGTCTCCCTCAACCAATCTCTCCCGATCCGGGCCGCCACGCAGCAGGTGGGTTAACGCACCCGCCACCAAGATCTAAAGACACACTAAATTGGACCTCACCCCATGAACCCGGGAACCCTGCTATGTCAACAAACGGGGTGAAATACCTGGGGCGACCTATGGCAGGGGTGTTGGTTATCCAATAAATGGGATAGCGGTACACATACGTGCCTCCTAAATTGATTTTCCTACATAGTTTTAGGATTATATTTTACAACTATTACTTTTATAACTTGTTTATAAAATCGAAAATCTACTTTGAGTAGCATATTTAAAAATGATCTCAAGATCCATTGAAGTTCCTTTACGTGTAATTTTACGGTTAAGCCAAAACCAGAATAACGATGCGCCAGTTCATGGTACGAGTTACTCCCCGTGTACGCATTTTCCCGTGCGAGGTACGAGGCCCGTACAAACCCAGTACCCACACTGCAGTTCCTGTACATTGTGGTCCACGGACTATTATATTTCCGTCTGAATTACAGACACAAAGGCTTTGATGGAAATGGGCCATGAATCATAAATATAATTATCTCTAATGGCCAGCTGCTGCGGTGGGCAGAGCTATATATGGTGGATGTTGGATGGTAGATGATGGATTCCGTAGATATGAACGACCCACCTGAGATGCAGGAATATTGAACCACGCTTTTGCGAGGGAACTCGAAAACTATGCCTCTAACATAAGGCATACCGCATGATATTCGGAACTTACAGGCACTGTAAATCCTCCTCTGTGTTCACGAGCTGGATTTGCAGCTCTAATAAGAAGCAGGGTGACAGGAACGGGGGAAAAGATCAACAAATCCAAAAATGTCCTGAAATGAAATATTCTCGCATATATTCCCTAACTCGTGAATCCGAAACAGCAAAACAGCAATTGTCGGCGAAACGAAGGGGGCGTAACGGGATACCACGACGGAGGGGGCGTAATGGGATAGGGAAAATATTTTTGTGGCAGTCGCTATCGATGGGATGGGGTAAGATGGGTCTCTCTGGGTCTCCTACCGCCTCCCTGAAAGTCTGAAACGCCCCCCAATTTTCTCTTGGTCTTCTACTGCCCCCTGAACGTCTGAATCGCCCCAAGGGGGCGTTATCGCCCACGTTGAGAACCTATGGACTACAGGATCGAGTATCAAAGAACATTGGAAAATTCAACAATCTTTAGTCAGATGTGCTCAACAAATATATATTTTTAAATCATTGCAGAAGAAGATAACAATAATAATCTAAACTAAAATATGAAAGAGAACAGGACACAGAAAAATAGAAAAAGATAATGGTCCCAACTGGGACTCGAACCCGAACCTCTCGTCTAACCAGGACATGCGCGTTCACCAATTTCGCCATTGCCACCTTCTGAATCTGAATTTAGAATCAACAATATTATCTTCAAATAATTATTTTTTCCATATTATGGGCAACTACCCTTTTTATTGGAAATAATCATTCTTAGAATTGGCATGTAACCTGTAAGGCGTCTCGGATAAATATGTCCGAATTTATTCATATGGCACTACTGACATTTTATAAAAGTCTAAATGAATATTCAATTTTTTAAACGAAATACTCTCTTTATATTTTCGTTTAGATTATTATTGTGATCATCTTCTTCAGTGATACATTGCATTGATGGGAATAAACCTTCAAAGTTTTAAGTAAGAAGAGAGTTTTTATAATAAAAAATTATATATTTTTAAATTCATCTATACATCCAATTACATTGCGTATCTATTATTTTCTCAATACCATCATGTTTGTTTTTTTTTTTAATTTTTGTTTTGAATATTATTTACAATATTGGATGATTATTTTCATTTTAAATTAGTGTTAGAGTTTTGTACCATTATTATTATTATTATTATTATTATTACAGCGACTTAAAACTAACAGATTTACCTAGTTTTGATTCCAATTTTGAACAAAGCTTAAACATTTTAAGATGAAGTCATGCGAAATAATGCAAAATCATGTTTTTGGTTTTCTTGTTTATTTTTATATTAGCTATTAGCTCCACGCAGGAGGCCCTGAGGAAAATAATTCCACTCAGGGCCTACGTCATCTTTGGGGATGCTGTGTTAAGGATCTTTTTAAGGAAAGGAAGGAGAAGAAGTTCTCCGAAGGAAAAGGGTATGAGGGGTGGGTAGGAATCTGGGGGTCAGTAATTCCAGGGGTGACGGATTTATGTATTAATCCCTCCCACTGCGGTGCAATGCAATGTTCCGAGAGAGTCCTGCTGGAAAGGTCAAAACATCTCCCTCAACCAGTTTTTCCCGATTCGGCCTTCCACGCAGTTGGTGGGCAGACACATCCGCCGCCAAGATCCGAACAAACCTAACCCCACGAACCGGGCACCTCTGCTAAGTCACCAAACGTAGCGAACCACTTGACGTTACCTTTGCTACCAAAACCCGACTCCCAAATTATAAAAATTAAATTTATTATTAAAAGTTTGATCGCTTAGAAATCTTATAGATCCTTCAATTAAATACTGCTAGTAGAACATAACTTGGCCTTGGAAATAATCGAGTATGTTTTTATAACTCTGTTTTAAGTTCAAGGAAACAAAAGTTCGGGACCTGGGTGTTAACTTAGATTCCAAACTTACATTCGAATTACATATTAATAATATTGTCACTAAAACCTCCCAAATGTTAGGATTTATACTAAAAACATCAAAACTATTTTATTATCTCGATACATTTATTTTGCTATAGTATACCTATGTTCGTCCGCACCTAGAATACGCCTCAGAAATTTGGAATCCAAGATATATAACATATTGTGTTCATAGAATAGAATATGTTCAGGAAAAATTTCTCTCCTACATAAATTTTCGGTCGTTTTATGCATTCCAATCAAATGAAGATATCCGTCAATTCTTTAAAATCCCGAAATTAAATTGTAGGAGAATTATTTATGATCAATTGTTATTGTACAGAATCCTAAATAATGCGATATCTTCTCCGTATCTTTTACAAAAAAAAGATATTTGAGTTCCTGGTCGCAATGGCAGAAACGTATCCCTATTTTATAACAGCCGCTCCAACACCAACTACTTACAAAATGAATTCATACATCGAGTTCATATATCATAACACTCACCTCACATATACAGGTATCTTCAATATAACTGTCAATAAATTCAAAGCAACACTATTAGGTAAATGTAATGCATTACAACACACCACTTAACATCCATATTTATATTTATTGTGTTATTTATCAGATTTCTTTTCCTAATTTGCAATATATTTACATATTCCCTAATTACATACGTATCATCCTTATACTCCTATAAGATCATAAGCTTACCCTTTATTGTGTTTTTCTATATTCTTATCATGCATATTTATGTAAGTATTTAGCTTCTCTTAACTATTTTTTTCTTAGTTTTTCTTCGTTTTTCTTGTCTAGCTACTAAAAAAAATAAATTATCAGCGAAAACATGTTTTTAGGCTTACTGATTTATTTACTCTTTTTTATGTATCTTTGTAAAGCCGTTTGTTTTCCAAATAAAGAAATTATTTTTATTAAAATAAATCAAAAAAATCAAAATAAAAAAGTATTAGGCCTATAAAAAATACTTTCAAGTGATAAAATCTCCTACTAATGAATCCATTTTTGGATAAAATTTCATTCGAAAATCCACATATCGTCGAAAGTTGTTCTTACGATTGTTTAGGGCGGTTCCAATGAGAAAGATTAGTTATTCTCAGTACCAGCTTTTTAAAATTATAACTCAATATCGATTTTATTTCATTCCAAATTTGCTTTAATTTATACCAACATCCAAAAATGCTGAAAGGCGTGATGATAAAACTATTAAAATTATGTACTTTTTGTAATTATTTTTTGATTTTAAGTATTTACCATTTTTCAATAATGTCCAAGTTAAATAAGAATGTAAAAAAAATCTGAAATATATTAGTTTGTAAGAGCACAAATAAATACACAAACCGACCAATTTTCATCAAGAAATACATGTACGTATATATTTTTTAATGATTTTATTTAAACGAAAATTTAAATTCTAAAAAATGCGTTTGCCCGATAATGTATTGATTTATTTTACTGCATGATTACATGATTTGAAATGGGTGTGGTGTAATACAAAACCTTTTTTGAAATTTAACAAATCTGCCAACGACCTATGGTATAACAAGTATAACCTTATCATACTAAAAACAAACATTTTTTCTCAAAATTTAAAACATGAGAATGATAGATAAAATAACAATCTTTCGAAATCCTTTTATAATTTTTTGTGGAAAAGAGTCAATACGTCTAAAATCTGAGTTAAAAATGACATATATCTGGTTTTCACTTTAGAAAATAATCGGAAAACATTTTAATATTTGTGCCCGAATTTCACAAAATAAAACTAAATAATGCAATTTCGCTTCTTTCGGCATGAATTGAAATGGGAGGCGTTAAACAAATTTGGAATATTGAGAATTAAACCTAATGACGTCCGCATAAAGACCGTGTGCATTTTGAAAAAGTTATGCCCCGCGCCCCGCCTGCGGACGCGAATGGACGTCCCTGGATTCGGTTTCGCTTGGTCCAGCGAAATCGATTGAATTATATTAACAATTTAAATAAACAATGAATAAGAATGGATTTATTTTTTTTATAGGACCTTACGAAATCAATATGTGAAAAAGATTTTCCAAAAACGGCTTCTCAAGTATTTTTAATTCCTTCCCAAAAAGAGGCGTGGATTCCGAAGTCGAATTTTTCAAGGACTAGTGAATCACATTAAGGTTGACTTGTACACGTGAGTATATTCGTTTATACAAATTTTAAATTGGCATTACGCCTGGTTCTGAACCCACCAACAATAAATTGGCATGACGGCCGGCATAGTCCAGCGGTAAGGCTCTTGACTAGCACTCCAAAGGTCGCGGGATCGAATCCCGGCGTGGCAAATAAATTTTATTTTATTAATTTGTGTTATTTTACAATTTATTTATTTAAAATAATATATAGTATATTTGCAGCACGTTCCAGAGTGGAAGATACTCTCAGTATCGCCCTGGTGTAAGACCACCATTCAGAATTGAAACGTTGCTTAAAATGGCTTTAGCCGTGTTTGGTGACCAGATCTGAATAGCCAGGTACTATCCCCACCTACCTCTTCCCTATCTTCTTCCCCTCCTCACTACCTTTAGCCTCACAACATTCCCCATTTGGGGATGCCATAGTCCCACTGGCTCCAGACGGGAGCAGTTGGGACTCTTGTGCGGTATTCATGTAAAAAAAAAATAAGGTCACGAACCCACTCCGTCATGGATGTCGAATTTAACCTGAAAGAAAAATGTTTTTGAATTTAATACAAAGAGGCAAAGTTAACACAAGTTTTACAGCTTCTTTACTTTCCTTGTAAGGGATTTACGAAATTGTTTTTTTACTTGGAAACTATAGTAACGTTGGCTTAGAATAAAGTTATAATATTGTATCGCCGATATTAATTTTATTTTATTTTATTTTATTTATTTATTTAAACGCCCATAGGGCTTTTACATAGAATGCAGTACATTTTTTTAATTACAGTGAAAAGAATGGGTTTATAAAATACAATACACAATACAAGTAACATAATATTTGTTAAAAACAAGATATAGGTTACATAAAATATAAGGGTTAAAAAAAAAATAAAATAAAAAATTTAGGTTACATAAAATATAAGCGTTAACAAAATACAGGTAACATAAAATATAAGAAACAAAATATAGTCCATAAAATATAGTAGTTGACATAAAGTAGGTAATTTTTAAAATTGTTGTTTTCATTAGTTTACGGGATAGGTAGAAATAAATAGTTGGCACATATGGCGTTTGAAGTTTGCTAAGTTAAAATTATTGTCAAATACATCCAGATTGTTTAAGTATTTGTTACCAAGACTATGCAAACGTTGTATTGGAGAATGTAAATCATAGTTCGAATGAGATGTACGTATATAAAATGTCAATGTTTGTCTAGTTGTTCGTGTAGGTACATGTAGATTTATTAATTGCAGGAGTTCACAACTGTCGAATTTAGAGTTTAATAATTTTAATAAAAAAGTTAGGTCGTTTATTTTTCGTCGGTTTTCTAATGTTGGAATATTTAAAGTATTCATTAACGACGGATAATTTATGTGCTCTAAAGGGATGTTAAGTTTAAAATTTACGTTTAAATTTTAAGTTTAAAATTTAAACGTAGAAATTTTCTTTGAATTCTTTCAATAGTATGAATATTAATTTTATAGAAGGGCGACCAGACTATGGAGTTATATTCTATTAGGCTTCTAACAAGGGATGTATACAGTAGTTTAATGATTTGTAACGATTCAAAGTTATTAATTGTTCTTAACACAAATCCTAAAGTTTTAATACCCTTATTTGCAGCTTGTTGAATGTTTCATAACGCTGATGAATTTCATACGTATTTGTGTTCCAATTTACCATGCAGATCGGAGGAACCCAGATTTTGGACTTCCGCACGTTAAGTGTACTTACCTATACGGTGGACTAAGTCAAGTACCACAATATCGCCAGTCTATCAACAACCATCGTAACAAATAGTAACGTGACATTTTGCTCGACGATGAAATGTTATTTTCTATCAATCGGAAGCGTGTAATGTGAAGTATTATCTCGCCGTCTTTATCGAATGCTTTGTGTGAACCACTTAATCGTAACGTGACTCAAACTCCATCGTGGTTCTAATAACCGAACAATCTTATCGTACGCCTTGGATATACCTATGACCGTCGCTGAATGAAGATCAAGCTACGAGACACAACAGTGAGTATTGCTTAATTGTGTATACCGGATCTTGTTTGGTGATCGGGCATAATTCTTATCGAAATCCATAAGCGTTTTATTTAGCAAGGAATAACCACAGGTTATTCTAAACCCCCGTGCCCTGTGCACGATTCGGAAAAAGTTCGGTTTATGGGCGAAATTCCTAAAAAATAAAACTAGTTATTTTTATACTAATTTGGGGTCGGGGAATCCGAATCTGAAAGAATTAGGCGGCGGCAAGCAATATTAACTGAACTACACGACTTTAAAAAATTTTATACACATACAGGAAAATAGCCATTTTGGAAGTATTTTGACACACGTAGTACAAAGATCATAGAAAAACAAGGAATATACAAAAACATGTGCCGGCAGTGTTACCAGCTCTCAAAAATATTTATCCCTATATCAATAATTTCCGACACGATAATTCCTCACATAACACATTAACCTGATGAATTACGACTGTAGGGAATGATACTCAACAGCCTAATAATTGGTTTTATGCGCGGGCAACTCAGTCGCCGCGCCTGCGCGAATTCCGTTCCGGCAAAGCGAACGGAATTCATTCGTTTCTCGGCTACCTGACGCGCTAGCTGTTTGCTCGAGTATCTTCCCTATAAATCTTCCAAGTTAATACTTGTAGTGTTTCGTAATTTAAATAAATTTAACTTCAGTATTCAGAAACATTCCTTTCATTTTCGGTGTATTTGGTAACCCATGGAGTCAGATCAGAGAAGTATGAAGTAAGTATAACCACGCGGATCGCTGAATGGAAATAGCGGACGACATCATTGAATCTTACCCACATTCATCTCATCAAACCACCAAATCACCAAAACTGGTGACACACGACTTACACAAGAAAAGATGGGAAGCTCGCATACAGCAGCCGTCAGGAGTCGGGAAGCGAATCCTGAGCAATCACGCATCCGGTAGGTCGCATTTTATTTTTTTAATATTTAAAGCATTTCATAATTTAGCTTCAATTACGTTCAATGACCACCGGGGGACCTCAGTATTTTACAAATATAACATGCTTCGTTTATGCTATCAAATAATGACAGTGATAAACGAGCATTTGGTTTGAAATGAGTTTTAACTTCTATTAAAATTAACAATGTGCTTTGTTTTTCAGCTAACACATAATGTTTTTTTCATATACCCACAAATTTCAAGTTAATAATTCTAATTGTGAAATGTAAATTGAATTAATCGCGGATTGTGAAACCCGCCATTTTTATCACAACTTTATGAAGTAAAACGGTATAAAACCGTTGCTAACCATTTTGTCTGATATCATCTAGCTGTCTCATGAATCCCTGTCAAAGATTATGTATTTTTCCTTGTTTTGTTCATTAAAAAGGACTAAATTCGCTGGCCTTCCATTTCAGCTAGATTCACAAGGGTGAGCGGTTAAAGGCGGAGACACACATCACCGCTTGGAATCGTTCCGGATAAAAGCAGAGACACACCGGCGAGTTTCGCGGACCAGTTTTGCCGAGAGAAAGGCAGAGAACCGATCTCACGAAAAGATGACTCATCAGACACGTGAAAGTTTTTAAAAAGTTTTACATTAATATAATTATTTTTTCCATCATTTTAGAAAATTGTTACATTAATTGATGCGTATACAATATGTTACAACTTAAATGTGTTGCCTTTGAAAAATCTGCAGAGCTCATGTAATCCAATTGCATCTCGAAAACGTAACTACCTACCAATAAATTTATCATCATTTAATATATTTCAATAATATTATTAAAGTTTAGCACTTTTCATTTTGATGATAATATTAAATTTCATGAGTTTTGGAGATTTTTATATATATTTTTGCTCAAGTAATAAATTTTATAAATAGTATTACAATATTAATCCTACGGATGATTTTGTCTTCTTACTTTCTTGCATCATCTAAAATAAAATATTAAAAATTTCGGTTATTTTTAAACTTTTAATACAATTTTTAACAGATTTCAAAAATTTTAACTTTTAAAATAAAAACATTATCAATTTGCAACAAACAATTTTAGAAATCATTTTTAAACTTATATGGGTATTAAATTAAAAAATTATTTCATACATTCACACTTCCTTTGAAATTTTGCCATATCTGCTGCGAATTGTTCTGACCAAATTGGGAGATGTTTACTGTCGAAAAGGAAAATAAAGAAGAAAA
The DNA here is from genome assembly GCA_929108145.2 of Limnephilus rhombicus. Taxonomy (NCBI): domain Eukaryota; kingdom Metazoa; phylum Arthropoda; class Insecta; order Trichoptera; family Limnephilidae; genus Limnephilus; species Limnephilus rhombicus. The sequence continues at coordinate 47,112,553 of OV815273.1, read as the reverse complement.
CACCAACGAATCAAACTCAAGTAATCTCATCGTAACCAACGAAGGAAACGCCAGCAGTTCAAGCGTTTCTGATCCTCCCACAATCTCAAGCGGCAAACTCAGCAAAAACAACATGGAAGGAGACAGCAGACCAGCATCGGACGTACACCCAGTTTCAGTACGCTTACCGAGCTGTTGGAAGTCTAATATTGCTCTCTGGTTGGCCCAGGCCGAGGCACAGTTCGTGAATTCTCGGATAAAAGACGACTTCACCAAGTACAACATCGTAATTGCCGCTCTTGATCCTGACACCCTGCAGATAATAAGCGACATAATAATTAATCCACCAGCCCAAGAAAAATATGTACGCGTCAAGACAGCCCTCATCGAGCGTCTTCAGGACTCGGAGGAGAAGCGACTAACTCGACTTCTCACCGGCATCCAGTTGGAGGACCGAAAACCAACTGGTCTACTAAGGTACATGCAGGAGTTAGCGGGACCTGCTTTGGCAAAGAGCGCCATCGTCAGAACACTATGGTTGCAGAGACTCCCACAGCATGTCCAGGCGATACTGTCCGCACTGTCAGACAACGATCTCGAACAACTTGCTTCAGCGGCGGATAAAATAATAGATGTGTACCAGGCAACCGAATGTACCGCGGTTGACCGTAACAAGCGACCAAGCACATCGCGAGCCAAAGAACCTGAGAATTCGATACTTCTAGAACTTCAAAAACAAGTGCTCACACTTACAAGAGAAATTAAACAATTGAAGTTAGACCAAAACAACGCCAATCGACAATCCGATTATAAAGGACGAAATAGACAAAACTTTCGCCGAAATTCGCACGACCAGTCCCCATCTAGACAAAACCCCGCTAGAAGACCAAGGTCAGGGTCTCGTGGGAGATCTCCGAACAGGAACCCTGAGGGATATTGTAAATGGCATAACATTTATGGTGAAAAGGCATACAAGTGCTACCAACCGTGTTCTTTTCCAAAAAAACACCAGGGAAACGACAGAGGAAGACCACAGTAGAGACATGTGAGCTTCCTGCTAATACTTGTCGTCTCTTTCTATATGACCGCGAAACACGTCAGAAGTTCCTTGTGGACACGGGAGCTGACGTCTCCATAATCCCTAGAGATTTTAACCACAATAAAAAATGCATTACCTCGGATAGCTGCACACCAGCTTTGTACAGCGCCAGTGGTAATTGCATTAAAACCTACGGCACAAGAATACTGGAACTCAACTTGGGTCTACGTAGGACAATGAAGTGGAAGTTTATAGTGGCAGATGTATCAAGAGCTATTTTGGGAGCCGATTTTCTGCACAACTTCAACCTTACCGTCAATTTAAAAAAGGCAGCGATCACGGACTCGTCTACAGGATTGCTGATTCGAGGCACGAAATACAAAGGAATCTCTTCAGGCATTTCAACAATATCTAACACCTTGAAGTATCGAGATATCCTCTGTAAATACCCAAGCTTGACGCGGCCTAACATGGAGACAACAGGAATTAAGCATACAGTGACCCATTGTATCGAAACTAAAGGCCCTCCTGTAACCGAACGTGCGCGCAGGTTAGCACCAGCACTTCTAGAAGCGGCCAAACGTGAATTTAAATTTATGATGGAACAGGGAATATGCCGACCTTCCAAGAGCAACTGGGCCAGTCCGTTGCATATGGTAAAAAAGCCTAACGGTGAATGGCGTCCCTGTGGAGACTATAGGCGTTTAAACGCAAAGACCGTTCCGGACAAATATCCGATCCCTCAGCTCCACGACTTCACTCACAAACTGTCAACAGCAAAAGTATTCTCGACCATTGATTTAGCGCGGGCATATCACCAGATACCTGTAGAACCTGAAGACATACCGAAAACGGCTATCATCACACCGTTCGGATTGTACGAGTTTACCACCATGCAATTCGGGTTATCCAACGCGGCACAAAGTTTCCAACGCTTTATGCACGCCATCACCAGGGATCTGGATTTTTGTTTTGTATATCTTGATGACATACTAATTGCATCCTCAAGTGAAGAAGAACACCAAAGACACTTAGACATTTTATTCAAACGCCTAGCTGAAAATGGTCTTATCATTAACATCCAAAAATGTCAATTTGGTGCCTCTACCGTAAATTTTTTGGGGCATACTATTACACCAAAGGGGATGACCCCTATTAAAGAAAAAGTGAAAGCGATAACAGAATTTCCACTACCTAAAACCGCGAAAGGTCTGCGCCGTTTTTTAGGTATGCTTAATTACTACCGGAAGTTCCTACCTAATGCTATCCACACCCAGGCGAAATTATTTGACTGTATAGCCGGATGGAAAAAGAATGACAAACGAGAACTTACATGGAGCTCGGAATTAACCGCAGCATTCGAAGATTGCAAAAATCATCTTGCAAATGCAGCGTTACTAGCTCATACGAATCCCAACTCCAAAATCGCTATCATGGTAGACGCTAGCGATACAGCGATCGGAGCCTCTTTACAGCAGTCAAACGGCGACACATGGGAGCCACTTGGATTTTTCTCTAAAAAATTCACTCCAGCTCAGAGGAATTACAGCACATTCGACCGCGAGCTAACAGGTGTCTACGAAGCCGTAAAATACTTCCGCAATAGCGTTGAAGGACGTAATTTTAGTATATATACTGACCATAAACCAATCACCTATGCCTTTCACAAGAAACGAGCCTCCAGCTCTCCACGGCAGGAAAGACAGCTGGACTTCATCGCACAATTTTCGACTGATATTAGGCATATCTCCGGACTGGAGAATGTAGTAGCGGATACCCTGTCTCGGATCGAGGAGATAAACTGTCCCTCTACAATTGACTATGGGAGAATGGCAGAAGCGCAGTGTCAAACTGACGATCTAATTAAGGCAAAAGATGACACCGGCCTCTCCCTACGTCAAATGGTGATACCTGGCACAGATAAATCGTTATGGTGCGATATATCAACTGGTCATGTCCGACCTTTCGTTCCAGAGTCCATGCGAACCGAGGTCATAGAAAGCGTACACAATGTCTGTCATCCAGGCATACTCGGAACAACAAACTCAGTAAAGTTGAGGTTTGTGTGGCCCAAGATGGCGAAAGACATAAAAATTTTCGTTAAAAACTGTATCCCTTGCCAAAAAGCGAAAGTCTCAAAACATACAGTAGCTCCACCATCAGCTTATATCTTACCAGAAGACCGCTTTCGCAACGTACACATCGATTTAGTTGGACCTCTTCCAGCATGCAATGGATACCAATACCTGTTGACAATGATCGACAGATTCACCCGTTGGCCTGAAGCAGTACCATTGAAAGACATGTCTGCAGAAACCGTCGCAAATGCACTGATGGACCACTGGATAGCTCGTCACGGGACCCCGGAGACGATAACCACAGACCAGGGCCGTCAATTTGAAAGCTTTCTTTTTAAGAAACTGGCGGAGAAATTGGAAATAAAACATACAAGGACTACGGCATACCACCCACAAGCCAATGGCTTAAAAGAGAGATGGCACCGTACTCTGAAAGCCGCTCTTAGTGCGAGCGGTGACCCGAACTGGTTGGAGACTCTTCCGCTCATACTACTCGGATTGAGATCTACTGTTCGTGAAGACCTAAAATGTTCCCCGGCTGAACTCACATATGGTAGAACATTAAGATTGCCATGTGATTTCTTCACCGAAACACCTAAAGAAGAACCCGACACTTACGTAGGTCGACTTCAAAGAAAATTTGAAAACATCAAGCCAACACCTACCACCGCCCATGGATCAAGGAAATGCTTTGTACATAAAGACTTATCTCTAACTACCCATGTCTTTCTTAGAACAGACAGTGGAAGAAGGCCCCTTCAAAATTCCTACGAAGGACCTTATAAAGTGGAGGAACGCGACGAGAAAACGTTTGTAATCAACGTAAAGGGCAAAAATAAACGTGTTTCCATAGATAGGTTAAAACCAGCCTTCCTACCTGTAGAGGAAAAGGTACCAGTAGAAGAAAATATTCCTGTTGCTACAACTGTCCAGGAACCACTCCCAGAAATAAAAAGAACAAGATCTGGTCGTAGAGTCCATTTTGGCGACCGTTACCGGTCGGAAAGCAAATAATTGGCAAAATTAGATATAATTAATTCTTTTCTTCCCTACAGATCCCATATCAAATTAAAAATGACTACCAAAAATAATATTTAAAAAAAGCATATACAAAGCTTGTATTATCTTAAACCGTATATCTGTAAAATTACTGATAACTAAAGACTTCAATTTTGAAAGAAATTTTGAACTCTAGTACTATTATTTGTTTTATACAATACATATCGGTCATCAAAGTGATGAACCATTTAACCAATGAAAAATTTTTCATTTTTTAAAATCATGTATACCATGTAACTAGTTTTAAGAAAAATTTAACACTTTAAAGTGTGTAAAAAACGATGTACTCGGACAATAGTCATTTTTTTAAACTTAATATTAACAAAGCGTAATATGTCTTGTATTGACCACATACTCAATATAACACATATTAACGTAAATAATAACCTTGTTTTAAAAATAAAACATTCCGCAGCTTGCGATGAATATATAAATAGTAAATCTAGCCACTCCGCTTTATGCGTTGAAGTTTTTATAAATTTTATACAACTTTTCTTTAAAAAACTTGTATAGAATGTTAGAATGAAATTTTTACATGTACCTATTTTTAAGCAAACATAAAACATTGTTTATCAATCAATGAAACCTTCTTATCCAGCAATAATCGCTTTTCACAATACTTATACAACTTATGCTAAAAATAACTTCTTATAGGTTTGTATAATTATTGTGTAATACAATCTTAATATATTCTATATTGAACATGTTCCCAATATGGAATATATTAACATATACATATAAACCTAGTATCTAACATTGTTAAATAACTTTTAACTAACAAAAATGTCATATATAAAACAATTCTTAATTCAACTTAAACATTAAAACTTTTATCAAATCATGCATAGTGAAAATGTTTTTACCTTTGGTAATTTTAACCATGGTCACTCAGATGTGTTTTAAAATGATACTCACCATCTGACTGAACACTTGTTGAATCTTTATATAAATAATATGTACTAATTCTTTTCAATTGTTTACGGTAGCGACTAAATGCTATTAGTCAATTAATAATTAATTGCCATAATTTTTAGAAAATAACAGATCTACTCTGGACGATCCATACCCAGTCTAGTTCCTTTTGATAATAATAAACTCCATTTGTATGTCGAGTTGATAAATGCGCTCCAGTAAACAATTGAAGATAATTTTTATTCGTCTTTCTAAAAAAGGAAAACAAAAACAATTCTTGTATGTGCATTTAAGTATAATAAAATTTAGTATCGTAAAAATGATCAAATAATTGATCAACTTCTATGTACACATGACAGTTGTTTTGTTGTATCAAATTTTTAATTATGTAACAGTACATTAAAAATTAGTGTAATTTCTTATAAGTACTTACTTTATTATAAATAATAGATAAAAATTTTACTGAAAATATTCCACATTCAGAGTGATGTGAGGTATTCTTTTGTATCACAAACGTGATGTAACATATTTATTATAATATAGAAATATGAAGTACTACATTGGTACCTACAATGACTTCACTATATAATCATTTCAACATATTTCTAGACTATATTAAATACATGGCTAGTTGTATAATGTACACTTATATGTTCCTTTTGTTTTTTTAATAACTTAATATATTAATTAACTTATAGGAAACTTAG